>CM048749.1:155583077-157049952 GCA_026315105.1 Locusta migratoria
TTTGGGGGCAATACATCATGAGCATTATGATTTCCTGAATCATCGTGCATTTCGCTTGCAAAACCATCTTTCCGAAAACAGTTATGAATGGTAATGTCCAAAACTCTCTGCCATGATGCTGTGATGTAGTGCATTGCCTATCGGGAAAAATCATTGATAATTTCTCGAAATTGTTCTCTGGCTGTGGTAGTTGCTACAATAATAATAATAATAATAATAATAGAAAGTAAAAAATATTACCTGTAAAATGGTTATTTTCATTTCTTCTTTCTTCCCGGCGTTTATACACCCTATTGCATGCAGCACAAGTATTTTGCAGTAATACATCTTAAAATTTTGGATTATTCCAAAATCAAGTGGCTGGAGTTCACTTGTGCAATTTGCAGGAAAGAATTCCACCATAACATTCCTCACATAAGAAGTTGCAGAAGGGTGTGCTTCACATCTGTCTACAAACAAAAAGATATTACGGTCTGCTGCGCCTATTTTTGCGTTGATGCTACGAAGCCAGCTTTCAAAAACTCATCGTTATCCACGCTTTTTTGTTGTAGGTATATTTCGTTGGAAACGTGACAATGTTTTTAAAGCAAATGGCTTCTCAAATTTCCCAATCTTAAGTGGAGGTAGCTCCTCACTACTGTCACTAAATTGTCACACGCTCCTTACTTTACTTCCCTCCATGACAGTTCTCGCCTCTGAAGGACATGTTACAGTCAGGCATAACATTATAAAATACGCCCGTGTCATCTGCATTGAAAATATTCTTAATCTCATACAGGGAAGGTAGTCTCTTCAAAATGGTTGCTTTCCAGTCTCTAACTGTGTATGGATCGACACTTTGGCTTTCCCCACATGTTGTGACAGCTGATGCCATGTCTGGCCTTACATTTATGCAGCCAACCTGACAATGCATTGAAATGTTCAATGCCAAGTTGGAGCACCAAAGCATAGGGCCACTAATAGGTATCCATGCCACTCTATGTTGCCTAAACAACTGCAACAAACAATCTTCGACATCTTCATACTTCCCACCCTGTATTTATGTCCGCTTACTAGCAGAAATTCCCAACACTGTTGTACTCTCTTCTATTTCCTTCGCCTTTGCCATGATAGAATTTAACGTGAACACTGGAAGTCCCAATTCTGTGGCAATGTCCACACTTTCTATTTTTACTTTCCTTCACCAGAGTCAGAATCCTTAGCTTTTCGGCAACAGTAATGCTGGTCTTTTTTTCTTACACTCATCTTAGCCCTCAAACAGCTGCCCATAATATTCGCGTTAATTAACTCGCTTCTCTGCATGCATGCACACTAGTGTCACTGTACTATGTGCTTTGGCGGCATGTGCTCGTTCCGCAGGAAAAAAAAATCTCGGAGAAAGCAAATGAATGTTAAGCATAATACCAACCTTGCGTGTGGCTATTGCCACCGACATAAACACAGCTTCCATACTTTTATTCTTTTGTATACTGTATAGTATAAAATCCGATTTTTGTTATGACAGTTTTTGCAGTTTATACTGCTGTTACGTATCTGCTGATATATAAAAGAGTCAAGTCTGTCACATTAAAAAATTAAGTGTTAATTGACTACCAGGCCTGAAACTGAAAATCAAAACTTACGCGCGCTGTTGATATTTTGGCGGAACCGGAAAAAAGAGTAAGTGAAAAATGTATAAATAAAGAAAGTTTTACTGTATTACGCATTCAACTTTTAAATATGATTTTTGTCATCCCAATAATATGATTTTATTGCTGATTGAGGAAAACATAATCTTGCTAAATTAGATTCCTTTACACATTTGTAGCCACTGTTTTCTACTTTTACTAATTAATAAGATTCTGCTGATAGGATCAACTGTAAGGTCAAAAGAATAATAAGTATAAACATATAAATATTTATTTAACAACAGTAACAGTCTCTCTCTGATGTGAACACAGCAAAAATTATTGCATTATTGATTTTAAAAGATCTTCTATTATCATTTTACTGGTATGTAACAAATTACAGTACAGTCAGTTAGCACCTTAGCTGAACATCCTGGCATAAATGCCCCCCTAAAAGAATATATGTATAACTTTACACCATAAATAACCTTCATAAGCATAACTGGAAAGACAAACTTCATGTTTACTAATGCAAAAGACATGAAAGTATATTTACCAATCCAAAAGGCACTAAGTATTTTTATGAAGTACAATGTGTCCTATCAAATACCTCACAATCTTGTCTTTCCTGTATAGTGTTTAAAATTTATCTTCAGAAGCATGAACAGTGGTGTTCTCAGTGTTTCAATTATAATCATAAACATTTGTTTTATACTATTACCCTTCCACTTTACAATTGCCGTTTTAGATGAGAGCGCTGTGAACTGTTGACGTGTTCTGCTATTGGTTGTTTCAAACGATATGAAAGTGGTGTAACTACATAAAATTAAAAAGTGACATGGTTATTGGACTGAACTGAATCTCATCACCTGCTTCAATATCTTTTGTCTCCCAATCTTTATTGAAGTCACAGATTGTTGTTTTTATTCAGTGAATTGGTTTACAAAACCTATTTATTACTTTTCATTGCAAATCAAGACAGTTTTTTACTGAAGGAATGTTTATTCTCACTGATTGCTGTACATCATGAACTGGAAATCATTTTATTTATTACTTTAGTAATATTTAAATTGAAAAAATAAAGTTACTTACACTCACAAAGATTGCAAATAAATAAAGAATGACAAAAGATGGGCGACAATATGAAAGTTTTGCCCTTTCAGACGCACTGGCTACAAATGTGTACGTAACTAAGATGGTTCAGAAGCATTTTTTTCTCAATGGAAAGAACATGTATACGACACCTGAGTGTTCAATCATTTCATAATGCACAATCACTATAAAAATATTAAGAAGAGAGTTGTCGCGAATGATAGAAATTAGGGGTAGAATCAAGTAAGATACAGGCTGTAAAATTCTAGCCATCAGACCAGCGAGGCGGACGGGCGGACGTGCAGAAACGAAACTTATGTTTAATGTTTACACTGATAGCAAGAACGACTGTGTACAGATATAATGTTTAATGTTAGCTGGGGCAAGAATCTCCTGTCAAGTAAGTCTTCGACGCGCAATCCTTGCAGTCCTCCTTCTCCCTCTCCGGACTCGTCAGTGGGACACAACAGGAGCTAATTTTCTGGTGCCAGGTGTGGGGTTATTTTGGTGGAGAATCGGCAGTATAGGGTACAGGAATAGGCAGAGGGTCGCCGCAGAGCGAGGGGTTCGTCGCAGAGCGAGGGGTTCGTCGCAGAGCGAGGGGTTCGTCGCAGAGCGAGGGGGTCGTCGCAGAGCGAGGGGGTCGTCGCAGAGCGAGGGGGTCGTCGCAGAGCGAGGGGGTCGTCGCAGAGCGAGGGGGTCGTCGTGGGGTCGGAGAGGCGCAGGTCCGCACACCACAGCAGCTGAACCATCACACACCGCAGCAGCTGAACCATCGCACACCGCACTCGTCACGGGCAGATCCACGCGCCGCCACTGCGAGCGCCGAGATCACCGCACGGTACTCAAGAAAGAAGGTTAGTGAAAATGGGTAACTCTGATGTTATAGAGTCAAGTGGGGGCTTGCAAGACAATACCAGTGAGAACAGATTGTATTTAAGTTATAGTGAAGCCACAAAGCTAGTACCACATAAGTTTGAGGGGGCTAGAGAAAAATTGTCAGAATTTATAGACAATTGTGACAATGCTTACAATTTAGTGGATCCTAAGTATAAACAAGTCTTTTTAAAATTTATCATTGGTCAAATAACGGGCTCCGCCCGTAGTAAGCTCTTAGTTAGAGATCACACAGAAACTTGGTCTGCCGTGAGGGCTATATTGTTGGAAAATTATGAAAGCAAACGCACTATTGATTACTATGCGTGCACCATGTTCAATAGTAGGCAAGACAAGGGGGGAAAGTGTGGCTCAATGGGGCTCTCGAGTGGATTCTATGCAATTCCATTTCCGCGAAGCAATGAAGAGGGTCATGGAGGATGAAGAGATTGCGGGCTGCAATGCCTTAATAGGAAAATTAGGACGGGCCGTGTTTATACAGGGGTTGTATGATGAGAGAATACAGACCGTAATACGGGCCCAAGACGAACGGATCACCCTATCCGAAGCTATTGACTTAGCAGCTACCGAGCAGTGTGCAATAACCTCAGAAAGAGATAAGCGCCGCGTAGCAACTATATCCCGGTCGGAAAAGAGAGGTAATATGAAGTGTTTTAACAGCGGTAAAGAGGGACATTTATCGCGGGAGTGTAGGAAGAAATACGCTGTCCGGAAGACAGACATGGTAAAAGAAGTTCCCCAGAAGACCAGCCGTAATCGGCTGCCTATAATGGAAAGCGATGTTCGCGAATTCAAAGGGAACGGATTGCGAGCACAGTGTCCGCCACCGATGAGAGGTACAGCATGCAATCTGACAGGTCACTCGCCCCCGTGTAACAAAGCAAAGCCAGTGACATGCTTCACGTGTCACCGAACCGGACACTATGCACGTGATTGTCGTGAAAGCAAGTGGGCTAACATTCGTAGGAAAAATGTGCAGGGAAACGAGCAGCAGGTGTAATGCCGCAGTTCCATTACGCTGCGTCAGGGATAATAAGAGCTGCTGACTGCACGGGAAAGAATGATTATATATGCGTAGAGAGTAAGGATGTGAAAGGCGCAGAAACAAAGTTACCGATAGATAGTGGGGCACATATTAATCTTATAAAATCAAAGGTTCTGAAGGAAAACATGAGGTGGGATTCTAGGAGAGCTGTCACGATAAAAAGTATCGTAAATGAAGAGGTCAGGACAGAGGGTCCTGTGTCTGTATGTTTAAGTAATGGTGTGGGAAGCAACTGGGTCACGCAGTTCCAAGCAGTGAATGAGAGTATCGATTTGCCATTTGATGGGTTGCTAGGACTGGAGTTCCTGGACGAAAATAAAGTTGTTTTGGATTATGGCCGTAGAAGAATGCAAATACGAGGAGTATGGATGGAGTTGCGAGAAGAATGCGAAGAAGCAACCGCCATACGAGCAAGTTACGCAGCAGTAACGAAGGGTGATAAGACGCCGGCAAAGGTCGCCGCGCGCACGGAAACAGTAGCCGCAAAGCCGCAACACAAACGAAAGATAGGGGCCCAACTCGCATTGATAGCGGACGTACTGGTCAAGACAAATACACGGCAAGGCGCGCTAGCCGGCCGCCGCCTGCGCCATCCAAAAGAGGTTGTACGAAACAAAAGGAAAATGAAATTACGCAAAGAAAGCGTTCGCCACAACAAGCGAAGTATCCATGTAAGGACATGACGAATAGGAGGAACGTAGCTCCAGCCTCGGAGAACGCAGAAGAAATAAGAATCGGCCCATGAGAAGAAAGATTTGTAAAAGTTCGTGTAGCGAGAACACTAGGGACTGAAGCGGTAATTCCAAAGCAAGAGATTAGACCAGGGGTCTATATACCCGAAGCCATAGCGACTGTCCGAAACGGGATGAGCATAACAAGCGTGGTGAACACTAGGGAACAAGAGATTCGTCTTAGTGCACCAGAAGTATTAGCAGAAAGAGTTCCGCCACCAAGTAGCTACAAAATAAGACGTGCACCGCAGGGAATGAAAGACGGGAGAAAAACACGGCAGAGTTTGTTAAAAGAAAACTTGCGTATAGAACACTTAAACCGAGAGGAGCAAGAGGCCGTGCAGGAATTGTGTCTCGCATACAATGATGTCTTTCATTTGCCAGGAGACGTGCTCACCTACACCACGGTAGTGAAGCATCAGATTCCATTAGTACCTGAGGCGGAAGGGACGGTGATAAACCAGAGGCCTTATCGAATTCACCAAGCACAACAGGAAGCATTGCAGCAAGAAATAAGTGGCATGTTGAATGACGGAATAATTTCACCGAGTACCAGTCCATTTAACTTCCCCCTGTTACTACTACCGAAAAAGCTTGACGCCAGCAGGAAACAGAAGTGGAGAGTAGTTGTAGATTACCGGAAATTAAATGACATATCCTTGAATATGGTCTACCCACTGCCAAGAATTTATGAGATACTAGATAGCTTAGGGAAGGCGAAGTATTTCTCGACCCTAGACCTAGCGAAGGGATACTATCAAGTACTGATAGACGAACAGAATAGGAAAGAAAACGGTGTTTAGTACGCTTACGGGCCATTATGAATATAATAGAATGGCAATGGGCCTGAAGACGGCTCCATCCACATTTCAGCGGTTAATGAATACCGTTTTGACTGGTGTACAAGGAAATAAAGTATTTATCTACCTAGACGACATTGTCATTGTAGGTACGTCACTAGAGGACCATAATGTACGACTGGAGGAAGTATTTGATCGTTTACGGAAAGTAAATCTAAAACTACAAGTCAATAAATGCGAATTTCTAAGAACAGAAGTTACGTTTTTGGGGCACGTTTTGACAGCGGAGGGTCTGAAACCCGATCCCGCTAAAGTAATGGCGATAGAGAAATACCCGCAGCCAAAAACCACAACTGAGCTAAAATGTTACCTCGGCATGGTCGGATATTACAGAAGATTTTTGAGTAATTTTAGCAAAATCGCCAAACCCCTACACGATCTATTAAAGAAAGGAGTTCCGTACGTTTGGGGCGAAGTGCAAGAAGAGGCATTTCAAATGTTGAAAGGAAAGTTAATCCAGCTGCCGATACTACAATATCCGGACTTTACTAAAGAATTCCTGTTGACAACTGACGCCAACAAGTACGCGTTAGGAGCATATCTGAGCCAAGGTCCGATAGGAAAGGACTTACCAATTGCGTACATATCACGCACTCTCAACAAGGCAGAGTTGAATTACAGCACAATAGAACAAGAGTTGCTTGCCATAGTATGGGCAGTTAAGTACTTCCGACCATAACTTTTTGGAAAGAAGTTCAAGATACTCACGGACCACAAACCACTGATGTGGTTAGGTAGCATTATGGATCCATCATCATGGTTAATGAAGCTTCGGGTTAAAATTGGAAGAATACGATTACCAAATCATGTACAAGGAAGGGAAGCAAAACCGCGTAGCAGATGCACTATCACGCATTCGGAGTGTTCAAGACAGCGAAAAGCAGACGCATCAGTGGGGTACAACCAAGACTAACGGGGACAGAGACAAGCGAGGAGACACTGCATCCAGGAACGAGGGCAAGAACGCAGATAGCGACGAGATAACGGAGGCAGAGTCAGAGAAGATAGTGCCCCCTGAAGAGACAGCTGACATGACTGAAATAAGCAAAGAGAATAGCGTATCGCAGATACATGAAGCGGACGTCATGAGCGCAGAGGAAAAATTGGCAGTTTTAAAGCAGATGCACGTGTCTCCCATAGGAGGCCATCAGGGAATGGGAAGAACGTACGAGCGAATAAAACAGTACTATACATGGCCGGGCATGAAAGCGGATGTAGAGAATTTCATAAAAACATGCGAAAGTTGTCAGAAGAACAAAGTAACGCAAGCAAAGACTAAGCAGCCGCTAGAACTAACTCCAACGCCAGAATTTATATTTGAGCGCTGCGATATTGACATAGTAGGTCCACTACCCGTTACCCAGTCTGGACACAAATACATTTTAACTTTTCAGGACTCTCTCACGAAGTATGTAATAACCGAACCAGCTCGGCAAGATGCCGATATGATTGCACGAAAATTGGTAGAGAATATTATTTTAAAATTTGGCATCTCAACAGCTCTGCTGAGCGACATGGAAAGCAATTTCATAGGCGACACCATGAAACGAGTCTGCAAGTTACTGAGAATAGATAAAATACAAACGACAGCGTACCATCCACAGACCAATGGCGCGCTAGAACGTACACATCGTACGCTGACCAAGATGTTATGACACTATGTGAACCGGGACCAGACAGATTGGGACGAATAGATTGCATTCGCGTTTTTTGTGTACAATACCACTCCTCACAGTACCACGGGATACACACCGTTCGAACTGTTTTTCGGCAGAAAGTGCAATCTGCCTGGATAGTTACAAAAGAAACCAGCAAACGTAATCTGCAGTTATGACGGTTACGTGACAGAGATTCGACAGCGACTGCAAATGTTACACCAGGATGCCCGTAAAGCAACGCAAGAAAGCAAGGAAAGAAATAAAAGCAACTACGACAGAACACAGAACCCGAGGGAGTTTAAGAAAAATGATCGTGTATTGTTCTATGACGAGAGCGTGCGTCGGGGACGGTCGAGGAAATTAGACAGCCAGTGGCGAGGGCCATTTACCGTAGTAGATGTACAAGGACCAAACGTAATAATTAGGCTAAAGGGAAAGAAATGTATAAAAGTGCACACTAACAGGCTGAAGGAATTTTACTGAGTAAAAATGTGGACATTTTTTTTAGAGGGTCATAATGTAGATGACGGAATTACTGCAGGCAAGTAGGAAGCAGAAGAGTAATAGTTACTTTCTATTACAGATGCCAAAGATGAGGGCCCTGTGGGTGACAGCGATAATCGGGACTATATGGCAGATTAGCCTTGCGGGACGAGAAGCACCGCCGCAAAACGTACAAGTACAAAGATTCCAGTCAGCGCCAGGGATTTACTACGACAACCAGGGTATAGTGAGTTTATATAGTACCACCAGGAGAGTGGTGAGCTACTTTAACCTTAAGGAACTACATGACAAATTTGAGGAAACACAAGTGGTTGCTAATAGAGCGGTGACACATTGTATGAGTAGGTTGAATCAGGCAAAGCTAAACACCGGAGAGTGCGAGAGTGCACAACAAGCTGTAAAGTGGCATGTGGAAAAAATTTTCAGATCAAAAGAATTGATCGACCAATTGGCTAGACATGAGCAACCAAGGGTTAAGAGAGGAATATTAAATTGTATAGGGGAAACTAGTAAGGTATTGTTTGGCACGTTAGATGAAGATGATGCGGAATTCTCCAAGGCCAAAATAGAAGTGCTAGAGGAACAACAGAGAGAATTATTACGGTTGTCCAAAAAACAAGTGACCATTGTGAGAGCGTCACTGATAGGGGTAAATCAAACTCTTAATGTGGTAACTAAAAATACGGAGATAATCGCAGAAGGAATACGAAAATTGAGTAGGTATGTAGAGGATTTCGAGAACAGTACTAATAGAAAAGTGCAACATACCCTGGTTCTCTTAACTATTACAGACCAAATAATGCAAATTACTAGCATGTTCAACGAACTCGAAAGAGAATACGATTTGTTGCTCTCTGCAATAGTAAATACGTAGAAAGGCCTGTTGGAACCACACTTAATTAACCCCGTACAAGTGGTCAAGTATTTAGAGCTGATAAAAGAGGATTTAAGGGATAAAAAGTTCCCAGTGGAACTCATGAAGGACCAAGGTTATCTGTTACTTTGTATACTAGATATAGATGTAGTTCTTGCCGGCACTAGATTAAGTTATGTGTTAAATGTACCATTAGTGGATAGTAGTGTATATACATTATATAAGATATGGCCATTACCCATGGAGTATGATCAGGCGAAGAAGTTGTTCGCTTATAAAGAGCCTGAGAGAAGCTATTTGCTGATTGATGAGGCGAAACGACTGTATGCACTACTGTCCCGTGACCAGATGCACTGTAAAGCGGTCACGATGAGAAGGCAGATTTGTAAGCAGAGGTTTGTCTTAACGTCCACCTACGATCACGAGCGATGTGAAGCTCGTATGCTGCAGCCTATTAGGAAAGTTCCGAAAGATTGCAATCTGAAGTATGTAATATTGAACGAAAGTATCTGGACGCAGATACAAGATAATGAGTGGTTGTATGTCGCTCCCAAGGACGAGGGACTAACAATATTGTGTGATGGGTTACCCCCTAATGATCTTATCATAAGAGGTACGGGAAAGTTGACTTACCAGCCAGTGCAAGGGATATGGTGCACAGGTCCTGCTACAGGCTGATCATGTAATTAGTACTAATTTAAGTAAGAGTGACATAGTCCCTACGATAAATTTAGATATAGACTGCTGTATAATAGAAGATGAAAAGAAAGAAGTCACAAGTATACCTGTAGTTTTACCCTTAGAGCATATTGTGAGACACCTAGATGGCCTAAAGATAGCAAGTCACAAGGTCAAGGAACTACAAGGTGAAATAGAATACCAGCAACGAACAACCTTCAGAAGGTGGTCAAAAGGTATATATCCCGTATGGGGATATACAAGCTCAGTAGCACTAGTTATAATGATCGTATTATGTTGCTCATGTATTTATTGTAAGTGTTGTCGAAGATGTGGCAAAAGGTTGTGTGAAGTTGGGGGGAATTATTGTACCAAAGTGTGTGTGACAAATACAGTGGTAACGGATAGCCGTTGTGAAAGAAGTGTACGGTACACCCCTTCTCGCCAGTCTGAACAATGTGGAGAAGCAGAAGAGTGTGGAGGATATGAATTAAGGTATACACGACGTACTCCTCTCACCGATAGAGTGCAGTGGAGGGAGCAAAGTCAAACGCCACGACTCACCAAACAAAGTGAATCAAGTGTGAATGCAATGGAGTCGTTGGCATATAAAACAGATAGGAGATGAAAGCTAGATTTAAGAATTATGAACAATTTATTGGAAGCCAAAATTTGATTGATGAACTATGCTGTAAAACATTTTTTGTGAAATTATATATATATATATATATATATATATATATATATATATATATATATATATATTATTTTTTTTTTTTTTTTTTTTTTGTACTGTGTATTGTGTATAAAATTGTAAAGTGAAACAAAGAATCATGCATTAGGATATGTTGGTAATGCTATGTAAAACCTTAGTAACATTAGGTAAACTATGAACTTTATATTGTGTACAGTTGTGTGAACTACAGACACTGAAACTAAGTGACACGTAAGTGGACTATGCAAGTAACCACGACAAGCATGTGTGGACAGCAAATAACTCAATGTGTTGTAATTACCTTGTGCTTTCTATTTCAAAAATTTTTTGACAATGTCCATGTATTGAAGTTTATGATGTGAAGCTATGAATTAAAAATAAAATCCTGTTAAGTTTCACTGGCACCGAATGCAGAGGTTGAAAATTTTGTAACCTCGAGGGTCCGAGCTTACAAAATTTTCCCCTGGGGAAGGGAGGTGTCGCGAATGATAGAAATTAGGGGTAGAATCAAGTAAGATACAGGCTGTAAAATTGTAGCCATCAGACCAGCGAGGCGGACGTGCAGAAACGAAACGTATGTTTAGTGTTTACACTGACAGCAAGAACGACTGTACAGATATAATGTTTAATGTTAGCTGGGGCAACGGGGGGCGCAGCAGCATCACGAGGCCTGTGAACCGCTCGCTGCAGCAACCTTTGGACAGAGCAAACATAATGGAGTACGACCAGTTGAGCACGTAGGCATCACGCGTTGCCGCATGACCAGAGCCTTCCATAACAATTGGTGCCGTGCGCATTACTGACTATGAATCTCCGATAAAGGGTGGTGCCGTGCGCACTTCATCCTATAAAAGGACTGGTCACAGAGTACTAGGGGGACTTGAGTTGTGGCAGTTGATGGAGGAGGGTGTTAGGAGAACGTTAGTATCAAGTCGTCAGAATGGGACTTAGATCCTTCTCTATGTAGGCAACACTTAGCCTGATGCGTCCGCCTCTGCTATTGGGACTTAGACTCAGGGAGCAATGAGTACTTATGTTGCTGAGAAGACTTGTACTCGAACTTGTAAATAGAAATGTAGATAGATGGGATGTGTCAGGGATACTTCCAGTATCAGCATCCTTACTCCCTGTTTCATGATTGAAGCCAGTATCTTCTGATTTACCAGCCGAGTTCCGTACTCTATCCCACCACATAGCCTTCCTTTCAGCAGAGCAGGCTACGAGAAGGCAGCCCTCCGCTTCAAGAATCTCCTGTCAAGTAAGTCTTCGACGCGCAATCCTTGCAGTCCTCCTTCTCCCTCTCCGGACTCGTCAGTGGGACACGACAGAGTGTTGCACGGCGCAGCAGTTTACGAACTTCAAAGAACACGGAAATTGTGGGTTACTTGTATTCCACTGTACAACTGAAAATAGAAGTTTTTATTTTGCGTTGTAGTTACTGAACTATCACTTTATTTAGTACAACAGTTGGTACTACAAAATTAATTAATTTAGTCTGTAAAAAAGGCCTTGTTTTTCAGTATACGCATTGTTGTATGAAAATGGGTGCATGTAATTGCATAAATCTTGCTTCTAAAATCATTGAAAATTTAACTTAAAAAGAGTATTACAGCATTAAAATAATTTCCTTGATAGAGAAAGAAATCAGGTTTGAAAGTGTTAAAAAAAAATTAAAGCACATAAGATCTGAAGCTCTTGCACATTACGCAGATGAGATATCCACTGAGCTACACTAGCTACTAAAATAGGCATTCTGTTTTAAAGCTTTAGTATCCTGTACTTTTTTCTTGTCATTATTCTCAAACGAAGGTCAACTAAAGATATTAGTCTAGCACCAAATGTGTGGTTCCACCTCTACCACTCCCCTCCCCCCTTCCCGCAATATAATGCACTATCTTTAAAGCTAGTTTACACGACGAAACTATGTTTCATGAAACTGCGCTACTGGCCAGTGCACATGTGCGGCACGCGTTTGCGCAACTCGTTTGAGAAACTAAACAGTTTCGACACCTTCCAATTTTGGCGAAACTAATTGCTCGTGTTTTTAGGTTAGGTTATAACCAATATAGAACAAAATAAAACAAAAGGGGGGGGGGACGGAAGAAATAATTCTGTTTTTGAACATATATGCAACGCATAGGTGTTTGTGCTCTTGAAGCAATTATTGGTGAATTAAATATTAAGGGATTGATGATTAGTGAATTTCAGACTAAAATACATTCAATTCGAAATACCTATACAAATGAACTATGGCAATTGTGGATTTTGGAACACAGTACAGGTACTGTAGAGACGAATATCTACTTGACAAGAAACTTAATACAATTTGTAATTTCAGTTCTGGTAACAATGCTTCACACATAACAGTATCTTGTTTCTTTATTGCCTTACTTACTCAGTTTAAAAGGAATGTGAACTGCTCTGGTGATGTTTTAAGTTGATTAACATAACTTCCAGGGTCTTCAATCACAATTTCTTTCAGCAAGGTCACTGAGAAACAGGGCTGACGTCTTTTTTTAATCCAGTCACAAACCCAAGGACGTTTCTTATTCTTTTTATGTTTATTCTTATGCAGCGACTTCACAAAGAGAGTAAGAGCTCTGCCACAACTCTTACAGCTACCAAACCTTTCATTTTACGGCGACTACAGTACTCACAAAACAACGAAACTTAAGTGTATAATATTGGCACCGTGTCTACAGACATACGCGAAACCAGTTGAACGCAATTCGTTTCATGCAACGAATCATCGTGTAGACGAGACTTTTCTCTATTTCCTACTGCTACTGCCGCTCTCTCCGTAGCTCTTTCTAACAGTATTAGCAATCGTTTCCACCTTTCTTCTGAACAGCATTATTAGAACTTTCTCATCTGAATGTGTTCTTTGATTTTGGATATTTGCATGATGCCTACCCATTCCAGCAAATGCTAAGAATATACAGCAGCACTATGACAATGTGACTGTACAAAGCTGAGCCACATGCGTCAATTGTGTAGTGTCAAGTATTTTTGGCCACTTTCAGTCCCATCTGGCCTTAAAAGTTTAGTTCCATGTTCTGTCTATGGCAATTGTAAAGTGAACGGGTAATAAATACACAAAAAAAACAGGATCACAAAATTAGAAAATTGTAACTAATTTTCACGAACACGAACATCAAGAAAGGCACAAACACAATAAATTAAAGAAAGTATGCTGCATATGAGATACCAACCTAGCTTTGAACATTATCATTGATTAAATATTTTGAAGAGACTGGAGTTGCAATAAAAATGTTACAAAACACAATATATATTACGTCACTCATGGCAGGCACACAAAGTTTCCAATATTACACAACTGTTCCACAAGCAATACAACAAAAATTAGAAAGCCCAAATCAAACAACACATCCTCTAACTTGTCACTTATTTAAAGCTTCTACCAAAAACATGGCCAAGTTTAATTCATGGAAGAATATCTACTGCATCTCCTACACAAATTTAAACCGACAATAAAATAACATACCAGGACAGTATCTCAAAGAGCAATATTTCATCTCTTGTACACTACAAGGTATGCCTGAAAAGTTCGATGAATGGTCCCATCTTTTACGAACTGTGCTGGCAAGGATGAGGTGCCCGAACATGAACACTGAGGAACATGTCAACTAGTGCCCACTATCATGGAAAGCATTGCAGTGAAGTGGTGGTACACACTGTGACCCAGCTAACAGGGTCAGAGTGAGAACTCTTGTCATTTTAACACAGAGTAATGCATTAACACCAAGTTTTGTTTCCAATTAAGCAAAACAGTGACAGAGACCCATGTAGTGTTAGTGCAAGTGTACAGTGTTGAAGCACAGAGTAAAAATTGTGAGAGTCATTTAAACGCTTTACAGGCAGAAAGAAAGGTGTCAAGGATGAGCCCACGCTCAGGTTGACCATCCACAGTTACAATCCCAGACAACATCGAACGAATGTGCAAATGCTTGCAGATTTCTTTCTGTTTCTCCGCCTTAAAGTAACCCAGATAGACCTGCGCTTCGCGGCGGTTGCAGAAATCCAACAACATGTGACCTCAGTACTTCAAGTGAGTCCACAAGAAGCATTCACAAACAGTTTCCAAAGCAGTACAATCGATGCAAGAAGTGTATTGTAGCCAATGGTGATTACTTTAAAAACCAGTAAAGGTATTTTGTTTGTAACTCTTGTTTACTATATTTCCCAAGACCATTCATCAAAATTTTCAGATGCACCTTGTATTTAGTTTCAAGTGTAATTTAATATTGTTTCACCTTATGACAAATTCTCTGACAGAGTGCACATATCAGTAACATAAGCCTACTCTGACATTTTACAGTGATTGTCAAATTGTGTGAGAAAATGCATTATATCAATCACACTATAAATGGTAAAACTTAATGTTCTCATGAACAGAAATTAGCTTGCACTGTGATGTGTGTGTAAGAGTGGATGATCGACTAGAAGAAAGGTGGAGGGGGAAGCAAAAGTATCATAATTCCCAAAACGCAGTGATAAAAACTCAGGTTAATGCTGAATCTTGTAGGAAGTGGTTCTGGCTATTTCAGGACTTCTGATGACAAAATTTTTTTGATGGCACTTAGAAGAACAGAGGAATTCTAATAGCATATTAGCCTGCATATTAGCCACAATTATTATGGAAAACATTCCCAATATTATTTTCCACATCACCCTCACCTGTCCCAAGATCTACAGACCACTCCTTTCTCTTCTGCAACAGACTTCATTAGCCCTCACACTGGAAGAGAAATAAATAATGATCAAGCAAAAAAGCAATATCTCATGCATTTTAACCACCTTCTAGCTGTCAAGTACAGCTAGTATCATCAATTTCAGAATTCGCTGCCAAAAGTTTACTGAGGCGTTTGCCTATCTGGCGAGGATATGTTCCATTGCGTACTCTAGCTTCCGTACTGTTGTGAGTAACTGCACCATGATCTAACTGAAAGTTGCATAGAGCATGCATTGGTCGTAACAGGATATCTGTCACATCTGCACGGTCCTCTAAGTGTGACAAGGCTTGGGCAGCAGCTTCAAGTGTAGACAGACATCCATCTGTTGGCTGGCTTCTGATTACGTATTCACTAATTAATCCACGAACCAGTTTCACCTGTTGAAGCAAACATCCAAATTAAATAATGTCAGAAAATGAGGTACATTCACTGGCGTTCTGTACATAAATGAGTTGAACACACCATAAAAAGTCAAATTTGTGCGAACTACATTCATCATATGTTTCCTTTTACTGTATTTTTCCTTATGACTGGTTAGAAACAAAAAAACACAGTTTTAAATGTACCATAAAACAACAACGAAGAAACGGTTACCAAAGAAAGGAAGAAACATTAACACAGGAATAGCTAAGATTAGGCTTGGGTCGAACCCCAATTTTACAGAATCGAATCCGAATACCGAATCTGAAATAAAACATGTGCCGAATACCGAACCCGAATCGAATCTTCCGAATCTCAAACCCAAATAATCTGTCAACTCAAGTACATGGATTTAAAAATAATTATTACTTTATCACAGCCAGTGATGAAGATAAAGCCTTCTGGGGTGAATCCCAAATGACAATATTAACAGTTAAATTAAAGAAATTAAAATTTCCTTAGATTTTTATTTTCAAACTTAAGGACTTTTTAATACCCCCTACCCTTAAAAGAAATTTGAATGAAACATTTCGATGTATATTTTGGTTTAAAAGGTAATAAGAAACTTTCTTCACTCTGTTACAAAATATTTCCTTTTGTGAAATAAAAAACAATGAAAGGAAAGGATTTCCTTCCCCCCCCCCCCTTCAAAGGTGAAGACTCAAAAATAATAGATTCTTAAACAACAGGATGTGTAAATGTTAACTAATTTGATAGTGACATATCAGGCATTCCACGAGTGACGGACAGGACATTCAGACACTGAGAAATCCGCGTTTATTCGAAGTGTGTGAAATTGTTATTGCCACGAAGACATTTCAGAACTATGAAAAGTAACGCGGAGATTGCGCATTTCGGAAGTTTAAGCGAGGGTATTTTTTAGATTCATTTTTTCTTTCAAAGATTTAAGATCACGTAACTTGTCTGCACAGAATTTTTATTCGTTGAAGATTTAAAAATCAGTACTAGAAGTCAGATGCCATGCTTCATTTCTAACTATTCCCATTCAGCATAAGAATAATACAAATGTAAACATTAACGTGATACGTATTCTTCCGCGTTCGCAGTTGTCTTTCGGGTTTGTTAGGCGAACGGAATTTAAATGTGGTAACAGCTAACACGGAAGATTAAATGGTGTAATGTTTACATTTGTACTATTCTTATGGCGAAATGAGCGTGGAATTCACGAATCACGATTCATAGGAACAATCCCTTGCCCCTAATAGAAAAACACGTAAGTTATAGCACGAAGATAGTGGTTGTAGCGTCAGGCATATTGACGCAACACAGGCCAGGCTTGCCAGTCGGCTTTACGTAGTAGCTTTTAGATAAGACTTCAAATGTATGGCTATTGTTTGAAACTAAATGCGGAAATATAAAATAATTTTATTAGTCTTATCATACAAATTTTACGAAATTTTTATAATAGCAATTAGATACCAGTAGGGTAATTCTGAATCACCTATCATTTGATTCCTTGTTACAGAACATCATCCCTCGTATAATAATCTAGTACATTCGATCTCTAACATTTTTAAATGCCTGTTACGCAATCTGATTTGGAACCCACTTCCACGTATCATCACTCCATTGGCACACTTGCACTTTTTACATGACCCGTTGGTGTCGGCTGTCTGTCACTTTTCGAAAGGCAATAGGTGTACATGTGTTTAAGCTTGACCTTAAACGATTTATTGAAGCAGACGTCAAGTGATTGTTGAATTGTCGTCATCCCACCTGGATGGTGCACCATTAGAACTTTTCTTTTCCTCACATAATAAATAACTTTCTTCTTGAAATCCAAGTGCTTCATTACAGTTCACATATCCCAGCACTTCACAAAATTCGACGAAACAATATGTGAAATCAGAATGAGGCAAGAATCCTAAAGCCTTATGTATTTTTAGTATTCACGCGAAGAAATTTATTTATTTACTTATTTATTTTTTACAGGCGCAAAAGGTTTAGCCAATATTTATATTTTCACCTGCTAAATAAGCCTGTTACGGGAAAAGTTACTTGTTTATTTATTTTTATTTTATTTATTTAAATCCCATAGATCCAATATAGCGAGAAATTCGCTTGGATGTAGGACATGTCAAATGATACCAAACGGAACATACAGAATCCCTCTTGCAACAAAGAAAAAATTACACATCAAAAGCTATAGGCAAAAATTACACATTACACAAAAATTACACATTAAAAGGTTAAAAATTACGCATTACACAAACACAGGTAGATCTCAGCAGCAAGAAATAGTTATATTGATAAAAATTACACATAACATGCTACCATAAAATAACATCTTGTAAATTAAAAAATATAATTTGTTAGCACAAATAGAAATATTCTTCTACTGAATAAAAGGACTTAAAAGGTAAAGCAGTCAACAATCCGAAGATTGGTTTGAACACCACAGTGCTTTACTAGGCATGGTCAGGTGGTATGCCGTTGCCTTCATCCGACCTTCGAACTGACTTACCCAGCCAGTTATAGGGGGACCTACAGTTTAACGTGGGTTCCGAACCACGGTGCTACTCGGTATTTTTTACATGAGCAATACTGCCAGAGGTGAAAGAAGTGGAAAGTGACAGATAAAAATCCTAGGACCTGGCGGGGATCGAACCTGCGACCTTTGGATTTGTAGTCTGGCACTCTACCACTGTGCAACCGAGGTGCACTAAAACGACTTATCTAATAGATATTGTTTGAGTTGATGTCTAAATTTGTGAGGCTCATGGATAAGTGATTTCAGAGATAGTGGAAGAGCATTGAACACTTTGCAGCTCATGTAGTGGGCTCCTTTTTGTACAGTACTTAGGTTTTTTTAATTCATAATGGAGATCTAGCTTCCTCCTGGTATTGTGAGTATGGTAACATTCATTAGTTTTTGTACAAGTGTACATTTTTGAGAATAAAGCATAGTAGGGAGTAGATATATTGACATGCAGTTGTCAGTATCCCTAATTTTCTAAAAAGGTTTCTACACGAATGCCTAGGTTTGACTCCACACATTATCCTGATCACTCTTTTTTGTGCATTGAATATTTTTTTTAGAATGTGGCTGATTCCCCCAGAAGACTATGCCATACAACATTACTGCATGAAAGTAACTATAAAAGACAGTTTTAGTGATGTCTCGGTCACAGATAGTGGAAATTACGCGAATAGCAAATGTTGCTGAGCTGAGCTTCTTGTGGAGTTTTAAGATATGTTTGGACCATTTTAGATTACTGTCAATGTGTATTCCTAGGAACTTTGTTGACTCAGCTTGTAGTAAATCGGTACCATTACATTTGATAGTAATTGGAGCCTCCATTTTTTTACTAGGTTGAAAATGAATAATCTGGGTCTTGTTAGCATTTAGTGCAAGCCCATTAATTATAAACCAATTGAGTGCTTCTCTTAAGACGATATTGGCCGATTCCTCAAGATTGTAATTGGAAGATTCATTGATGAGACTGGAGGTGTCATCAGCGAAAAGTGTGAAATGAGTTTTTAAGCTTGTACATAGGGGAAGGTCATTGATGAGGAAGAGAAGAGGACCGAATACAGAGCCCTGAGGGACACCACAGCCAATAGAGCCCCTTGTGGCGGCTCCTAGCGCCATTTATCAGAACTATACGAAGTGAGGTTGTTTCGTTTTGTGAAATCGCGTCTTTCAGTGGATCTATGGAAAATAAAATAAATAACGCAGACGAAAGCGCACTGTTATGCAAAGTAAACTCTAACATTCGTAACTGAAGGTTTCCATATAACACTTTGGATTCTGGAGTATTCGGCCATTATGCGCCGAATCTCGAATCCGAAGCCAGTGTGCTAGATTCGGCGAATAATGGATTCGGCCGAACCACTCGGACACAACCCTAGTTAAGATAACTGTATGGAGTCGACTTCTTAAAAAAAACACCATGTGTTCCTTAGAATGATATGATATGACTAAATAATAAGATATTATTTCTCAATTTGTGAAAACCTCACCGAGTTGTTCACAGGCACAAAAACTAGACAATCACATTCTCACAACTTCAATTGTCAGCCATGGCTCACATTAGAAAAAGAAACACACACATTCACCCTATCACTCAGACAATTACACACACACACACACACACACACACACACACACACAATGTCCGACCACTCCAATGTCACAAGCATCTTGTGGGAATGTGACATTGATATAGTGAAGGAAAGGGGTGGGAGAGGATAAAAGGTAGGTACAGAGGAGTGTGGGGAGGAGTGGGCGGTGAGGGGAATTGAAATGATAAAAATAATAACAAAATATATATAAAATAGTAATTAAGGGGATACTGTAAGAGGTGACACAGAGTTGCAAGGAAGGCATGAATTCTTCTACATCTACATAAATACTCTACAAGTCACACTGAAATGCATGGCAGAGGGTTCATTGAACTGCTTTTATGATGTTTCTCTACAGTTCCATTCTCTAATAGCTCACGGGGAAAAGTAACACCTAAATCTTTCAGTTTTTGGCCTGATTTCTCTTATTATGGTGATCACGTCTTCCTATGTAGCTGGGAGCTAATAAAATGGGGATGAATGGGGCAGGAGGAGAGGGTGGAATAATGTTAGGCATAGGGGTTTTTTTTTTTTTTTTGTGGTTTTAGGGCGCACAACTTCTATGGTCATTAGCGCCCAGACAAGAACTTAGATTCACTAGATCTCAAAAAAATTTGGTGACTGTCAGAAAATCAAGAAGAGGCTAAAAACGGAAGATAAAAAACAATTAAAAGGGTTAAATATCCTTCGATAAGTTGGCCAATTTGATAAAACGCAAAACTCGAGCAGCTGCTCGGGTGTCATCAGCTAAAATTTCCTACAGAGTAGACGGAAAGTGAAGGGCTACACGGAGATGATTAAAATTAACACAAGTCAGTAAAACATGTCGCACTGTCAGCAGTTCACCGCAGGAGCACAGTGGTGCAGGGTCGGCGGATAGCAGGTGACGGTGGCTGAAACGGCAGTGACCGATCCGCAAACGGGCCAGGATGACCTCCCGCCGAGAGGGGCGTGAGGAGGTCCTCCAAGCGGTCGGGAGCGGTTTGACAGTTCGCAATTTATTGTTGTACAGTGAAAGCCACGCACTGTGCCATGACGACCCGATACTCCGGCGAAGAGCCCGTTGAACATCGTCCAGTGGGATGCAAAAGAGCTGCGGCCTTGGCTGCTATGTCGGCGGCCTCATTCCCGGGCAAACCCACGTGGCCAGGGACCCACAGGAAAGAAACGTGACAGCTGTCATCTGCTAGCAACTGGAGGGAGCGTTGGATCCGATACACGAGAGGATGGTTCGAGGGTCCTTAAGACTCTGCAGGGCACTAAGGGAGTACGAACATATGGCATAGAAAGGTTCGCGGTGGCGGCACGTATACAAAACGGCCTGGTGGAGGGCAAAAAGCTCAGCTGTGAAGTTCGAGCACCGGTCAAGGAGCTTGTATTGGAAACGGTTGTCCCCGACGACGAAGGCAGATCCGACACCCGCAGTGCTCTTGGAACCATCAGTGGAAATAAATATGGCATTATCGAACCGTGAACGGAGTTCGACAAGCCTCGAGCGGTATACCAAATCCGGAGTGCTCTCCTTTGGGAGGGAACTAAGTTCAAGGTGAGTGTGAACCTGGGCCTGATGCCACGGTGTCAATGGGCTTTCGCTCAACCGAAATGTGGAAGGAAGGGTAAAATCGAGCCGTTGTAGCAGGCGGCGAAAGCGAACTCCAGGTGGAAGCAAAGCAAACGCAGACAACTGATATTGGCAATCGAGTGAGTCGTCAAAAAATAATCGGTAAGATGGATGGTTGGGCATCGACCGCAGGCGGCATGCCTACCGGCACAAAAGTATGTCACGTCGAGTGGTCAGCAGTCTCGGCATACAGACTTTCAACAGGGCTGGTATAAAATGCACCGGTCGCCAGACGTAATCCCCGATGGTGGATAGAGTTGAGACGGCGGAGAATCGACGGCCGTGCAGAAGAGTATACAAGGCTTCCATAGTCGAGCTTCGACTGAACAATAGCCTGGTAAAGGTGAAGCAGGACGGTGCAATCCGCTCCCCATGACGTGCTACTGAGGACATGAAGAACATTAAGGGATCGGGCACAACGGGCAGCACGTGTGTGGACCAGCAAAGTTTACGATCCAACATGAGTCCCAAGAATTTCGTAGTCTCCACAAAAGGGAGAGCAACAGGGCCGAGACGTAGAGAAGGTGGAAGAAATTCCTTGTATCTCCAGAAGTTTATACACACAGTTTTCTCAGTGGAGAATCGGAAGCCGTTTGCGATGCTCTAGGAATATAGACGGTCAAGACAGCGTTGCAGACAACGCTCCAAGAGACATGTCCGCTGGGCGTTGCAATAAATTGCGAAATCGTCAACAAAAAGAGATCCGGAGACGTCGGGTGAAAGGCAATCTACGATCAGATTGATCGCAATGGCAAAGAGAGCCACACTCAAGACTGAGCCCTGTGGTACCCCATTCTCCTGGCAAAAGGTATCTGACAAAACAGAGCCCACCCGTACCCAGAACTTGCGATCCGCCACAAAAGCTTGAATGAAAAGAGGAAGGCGGCCCCGAAGGCCCCATGTGTGCAAAGTGCGGAGAATGCCCGCTCTCCAACAGGTATCGTATGCCTTCTCCAAGTCGAAGAACACTGCTACTGTTTGACGCTTCTTTAGAAAGTTATTCATAACAAAGGTCGACAACGTAACGAGGTGATCAGCAGCAGAGCGGTGTCGACGAAAACCGCATTGGATATTAGTCAGGAGGTGGCGAGATTCGAGGAGCCAGACCAACCGAGCGTTAACCATGCATTCCATCACCTTACAGACGCAGCTCGTCAGAGAAATGGGGCGATAACTGGAAGGAAGGTATTTGTCCTTCCCTGGTTTGGGGATGGGGACAACAATGGCTTCACGCCAACTTGTGGGAACATGACCTTCAGTCCATATGCGATTGTAGGTACTAAGAAGGAAGCACTTGCCCGCAGGAGAGAGGTTCTTCAGCATCTCAATATGAATGGAATCGGGCCCGGGAGCTGAAGATCGGGACAGGGCGAGAGCACGGTCTAGCTCCTGCATGGTGAAAGCGACGTTATAATTTTCACGATTAAAAGAGTGGAAAGAAGGCGGCCGTGCCTCCTCTACCTGTTTGCGAGGGAGAAAGGCAGGGTGATAATGGGCAGAGCTCGAAACCTCCGCAAAGAAACGGCCCAATGCGTTGGAAACATCAGCGGGGTCCACGAGGACTGAGTTCTCCACGGTCAGGCCAGGAATCGGGGAGTGGTCCTTGATGCCACCCCAAACAACCATGGAGGGAGTAAAACGGTTAAAAGAACTAGTAAAAGCAGTCCAGCAAGCTTTCTTGCTGTCGTTTATGATACGACGACATTGCGCTCTCATACGTTTACAATGTATGCAATTCTCCAAAGTTGGGTGGCGGCGGAAGGTGCGTAAAGCACGGCGCCGGGCTCTAAGTGCGTCGCGGCAGGCTGCAGTCCACCAAGAGACCTGGACACGACGTGGAGAAGATGATGTACGAGATATGGAATGTTCGGCAGCGGTGAGAATAACCTCTGTGAGGTATTCGACCTGACTGTCACAGCAGGGAAAATTCTGATCGTGAAAAACAGCCATGGAAGAATAAAGCCCCCAGTCGGCTTTAGAAATGTTCCAACTGGTGGGACGAAGAGATGGGGAATGATGCAGGAAGTGGATGATACAAGGGAAATGGTCACTTGAGTACGTGTCAGAAAGTGCATACCACTCAAACCAACCGGCAAGCTGAGGAGTGCATATTGCGAGGTCTATATGGGAATAAGTGTGTGTTGTGTCTGAAAGGAAGGTCGGTGCACCGGTGTTGAGGCAGACAAGATCGAGGTGTTGGAGAAGGTCCACCAAAAGGGAGCCTCTCGGACAAGGTGCCGGAGAGCCCCATAGGGGGTGGTGGGCATTAAAGTCGCCTATGAACACGAAAGGTGAAGGGAGCTGGTCAACAAGGTGTAGCACATCTGCCCTAGTAAGGGCAGATGACGATGGCGAATAGATATTACAGAGGGAAAAGGTAAATGTGGATAAAGTGATGCGGACGGCAACTGCCTGTAGGTGAGTATGCAATGAAATGAGACGGTAATAGATGTCGTCTCGAAGGAGCATCAGAACCCCTCCATGGGCTGGGATACCTTCCACGGGTGGCAGGTCGAACCGCACAGAGGTGTAGTGTGGAAAGTCTGCACGATCACTTGGACGCAACTTAGTTTCTTGTAGACAGACTAGAAGCGGGCAGTGCAACCGAAGGAGTAGTTTTAACTCCTCCCAATTGGAACGAATGCCGCGAATATTCCATTGAAGGAGCGCCATGATAAAAATGAGAGAAGAAATAAGGATAAAAACCAACTAGCAAGTGGGGTCACCTTGACGGCCGCTGAGGACCGGATTTCGAGGGAGCACTGCTATCGCTGTCTACGGGCAAAGGGTCGTGGTACATAGGTTCGACCAATGCGCCTGCCACCTCCCTGAGTTGATCAGGAGGGGCAGTTTCCACCGCCGGTAAAGGGCCGGGTGCCCGGCAGACGGAGCGTCCCGGTGAAACAGAAGACGGCCGAGGCCGGCAACTGTTGGACGGCGTGACGGATGGGTCACGCCTCGGCGGGGAAGGAGAGGAACTCTTTTTCTTGTTGGCTCTTCTCGAAAAGCGACGGTGAGAAGAGGCAGTCGACGGTTGGGAAGCCTGAGAACGCAGAAAATCCTCACGGACGGGTTCCTTTTTCAAAGTCCGGGCATCTTCTTTAGGTGCCCGCGGTTTACTAGAGGTTGACGAAGGCTGTACTTTAGGAGCAGCAGGAGGAAGCGGGGACGCAGAACGGGCAATCTTCGGGCTGGCAGATCTCACAACTGTGTCAGCGAAAGTGAAATCACAAGTCTGGGTACTGGAATCCTTAGTAGGTCGAGTTGAGGTGAGGACCTTACTGTATGTGCCCGCTGGGAGGACAGTGGGCTTTCGACCCGCCAACAACTTTCGAGCGGCAGATGTTGATACGTTCTCCGTAACCCGAATTTGCTGGATGTTTTTTCATCCTTATATACAGGGCAGTCTCGAGAGGAAGCATCATGGTCGCCGTTGTAGTTAAGGCAGTGAGGGGACGGAGGTGGGCAATCCCCCTCATGGGCGTCCCTACCACAAGTGACACATTTTGCTGCATTTGGGCAAGATTCACGGGTATGGCTGTACCTGTGGCATTGGAAACAGCACGCTGGGTTTGGAATATAAGGGCGGACAGAGATAACTTCGTACCCTGCTTTGACCTTCGACGGGAGTTCAACTCTGTCGAATGTCAAAAACACAGTACGAGTCAGTGTCAGCTGGTTATCTACCTTTTTCATCACCCTGTGGATGGCTGTCACACCCTGATCGGACATATAGGATTGGATGTCTTCATCAGACAACCCATCAAGGGATCTCGTGACGAGTTGAGTGTGCGGTGCGCTTCTACCTTGACTGGAAACGTGTGTAATAACGTAGTCCAGATTAGTTTCTGGGCTTGGAGAGCACTGTCCACTTCCAGCAACAATGTGCCATTGCGCTGACGCGAACAGGTTTTAACATGGCCAGCAATTGCATCAATACCTTTCTGTATAACGAAAGGATTGACAGAATTGAAATCTTTTCCGTCGGTGCGAGACACAACAAGAAATTTCTGTAAATTAGGCGGAGTCTTCTTTTGCTGAGGCGAATCTATCTTACGTTTCTGGGTCAACGTCACTGAAGAAGAAAAGGAAGTCATCGCGGAGGTGTCCCCCGTGATTACCGGCGTCTCAGATGGCGCGCTCCTTCCTAGTGGGGGCCCTCTCCGAGGGCTTACCCGCCTTAGGTGATTGTTCACACCTCAGGTCACACCTCCCGAGAACTGACGGAGGGACCAATCGGCATGTTCAGAAGGTACCAGCTCGGGTAATCACCCCTCCCTGGGCCTGGCCTTTACCAGGGGGTACGTACGTGCCTTACTTGTCTACCCGGGGCGGGGAATTACGCGTTACCCCGTCACCTGCTATGCACGATAATGCGTGGTTCGGCCTTCAGACACGCACAGGGAGGAAAGAAGAAGAGGATAGGGAAGGAAGAGAAACAAGGAAAGAAAAGAAGTGTCTCAAACGCCGAGGCGGAGACTAATGAGGAGAAGGAGGCTAGGAGAGTTCAAGGAGAGAAAGACAGAAAACGAAGGGTAAGAAAGGAAGGAACGAAGGAAGAAAAACCACAACAAGAACCACCGTATCTCACGAAATATGCCCGTCTCCGGGCGAAGGCATAAACCGGGAGGGAAAGTGAAGCAGCCTGGGGCAGAAGAAAGGCTGCTCCGGCTCGGGGCCCCGTGCGCGCCACACACGTACCCACAAAAGAACTGTGGGCCCCCTGGGGGGTCTACGGGTAGGGACTACTCATGAGGATGTGGTCTTTAGGAAAGACATCACAGGCATTCTACGGATCGTAGGATGGAATGTTAGATCCCTTAATTGGGTAGGGAGGTTAGAAAGTTTTAAAAAGGAAATGAATAGGTTGAAGTTAGATGTAGTCAGTATTAGTTGAGTTTGATGGAAAGATGAACAGAATTTCTGGTTAGGTGATTATTGGGTTATAAATAAAATATCAGTTGGGGTATAGTCAGTGGCGGCTGGTGATAATGTGCTAATGTGCTGCAGCACACTGTAAATATATTACTAAAATAATGCCATTTCTCTTCGAAATCAAGCGAGAAATCACTGTAAAATTACATCCTTTCTTTTGGAATGAAATCCAGATATCACAATAAAATTATGCCAATTCCCTTCCAATACGAATTACAATGCTAGTAATAAGAATGAAAAAGCATTTTGGAACGCTCTCGCCACGACAGCTGGAAACCAGCTCCATGTGCCAAAGTGAGATTCAGCCACGCTGTTACGTGCGCAGAGAGGCGGCGCAGTCGTCAGGCCTGGCGACTCGTGTGCTGAGACCGACTGCAGCACCAGATCAATATTTCTCTTCACGCTGCATGTAACGGCTGTGGAAGAATAGTATATGACGAATATTGCGGCATACAGAGTCAAATAGCGCGCTGGCTCAGGCGTCTTGCGCATTGTCTCGCGAACCTACTTGTGTGAGGCTCGTATTCAAATACCTCTGAGTCCTAATTTTTAATTTCTGTAAATAAAACTTCAATCACCAACAACATTAGTAATGTATAGCCAACATGCGAGTGAAACTGCGCTTTTCAGCCAAGCAGTTTCATTGGTCACTTGTGTAGAACGCAGACGACGTGGTGGGGACATTGCTAAGCTCCGTTATTTCCATTGTCAGTCACGCTTTTTATTTTAGTATATTTTGTTTCCTGTTTACTTTTTTAATATTGTAGCACATTGGTCAAATTTTGTACGAGCCGCCACTGGGTATAGTGATCGCATTATCAAACTCGAGATAGATAAAAAGCCAACACCGAGCACTGTAGTAGCAAATGAAACAATCACTCTACAGAGGAGTGTGCGCTGAAATGAAACTGCCTAGCCCGCGAAAGGCAAATATCCCAGATTCGAGTTCAAGCACACAATTTTAATCTGCCAAGAAGTTGTTGTACAAGATTATATGCCAACTAAGTCTGTAGAGTTTAGGAGATCGAAGAAATGTTAAGATAGAAGAAAACTTAATTGTGATTGGGGATGTGAATTCAGTAGTAGGAAAATGAATGGAAGGAAAAATAGTAACTTGAAAATGATTTTGTTGGAGACTTCGGCCTTCCATAGGATTCAGACAAGGTTTTACAGTCAAGGTTGAAAGAGAAAGGATTGTTGTCTCCTGGAACACCCTTTTTGTGGTACAGGAGAAGAGGAAAAGAATTTTTGGTTTCTTTATCACGAATGGTTGACCTTATTTTGGTACTACTGTTCCTGGGTTAATAGAGACATTCAATATCAAATACAAACCTGATTGAGACTTTATTGATTCCTCTAAAAGATGCCCAAAAGCTCGTCTTCCGTGCAGTTTTAACCAATATGCTTCTCTACCAGTAGGACATTCAGTTCATTTGGAAGAACGTTATGAGGACTTCGAAATTATCCTTAACAAGCTCTGATCATAAGTGGACCATTTGTGGTGTACTGAAAGTGATCTCTATACTACTTGGCCAACAAAGTGTCTACACAAATTCTCCTACTTCCTCTGTGAATGAATAACAATGACCATAAACAACATCATGTTAAAACAGACTGGGCAGTAAGAAAAATTTTGGCTCCTGCAGTTAAGAACATTGACTACAGTTTGAGGAATCCTAAAAAGAATTTACTTCTGACACTTTGTATCAAGTTGAGACATAAAACAATATTTTTGTGAAGAAAAGGTTGCTACTCACCACAGAGATGTCTCGATAAGCTGCAGAAAGGCACATACATTCAGGTACAACTTCGAAAAGACACACGACCACCATCTCTGGACACTGTGGCCAGTCTGCAGGACTGAGCACAGTTGGGGTGAAAGCAACCAGTAGTGTGGATAATGAGGCAGCATGGAGAGGGAAGCAGGAAGAGAGGAGAAAGATTCACAGCAGGAGTGGGGGAATATGCCAGCGCTGTCTAATGGACAGGGAGGAAGGGAGAGGCGACTGGAGTGTGTGGAAGACATACGAGAGGCATGCTCTCTTCCTGATGAAGGCTGAAGCCAAATAAGTTGTGTGGATGTGATTATCTTTTTCATGTTCCTTTTTATGGCTCGGTGATCAGCGTTACATTGAGTTGTGCATATCCTTATACAGTAGAACCCCGATTTAACGAACCCCCATTTAACGAAAACCCGCTTTTAACGAATATTTCCGTCAGTCCCGGCGAAACTCCCATTAGAATAACGTTATTTTTCCCCGCTTTTAGCGAACCCCGCTTTAAAGAAAAGTCCGCTTTTTAGGAACAAACATGAAAAATTCTGGAAATTAAAATTTTGTTTTTACGCAATTCCTAATTGTGCGCAAGTTAATTTGTTTCGTTTTTTCCACAGAATTAGGAATTTGTGTTTACGTGACGTCGGTTATCGATTCTTTAAGTCAATGCATATCGAACATCTTTGCAGTGATACCGTATAAGCAGCCGTAATTGATTCTTTCCGTCGATAGGTTAACGTATCGAATACCAGTGCAGCGATACCGGAGAAAGCGTTTGACGAATCAGCTAGCTATTTCCCTCATGTCTTCCATGTGTTATGGTCACGTGGTCTGACGTCAGTCGAAAATTACGAAGCGCGAGCTGTGAAATGTTGTCTTGTGTTTTATTTCAGATTCACTTTTTCAAGGTGTGTGACAATGGCAAAGAATACTATTTGGCGCGTCTTCTTTGTGCGACTTTTAGAAACAGGGAACATTGTTAAATGCCGAATCTAGCGGTACCTTTCGTTGCAAAAAGACGAATATTCGTGTGACAATGTTCAGTTGTACTTATTAAATGTTTTGAAGGCGTGCGAATTACATAGCTGCATTCCTGTAAGCGGAAAATTTATGCAAAACAGGTTCGAAAATCGCCTTGCTAGATTAGTGTGGAAAATGCACTGTTTTCGAACTGCTTAGAAAACTTAATAATCTCTCGTTTCAGAGTAAGTGCAGTGTGTGGAAACTGAACCAGTGGAGAAAACATTACGACTAATAAAAGGTTATAAGGCCAGGCATTAAGTTACCCCTACGCAATTAAAAACTGCAATGCGTTTAAAAATTACCTCATACATCAAATGCCTGAATGACTTCGAGAATTGTCAAGTATTTAGCCCCAAAGACGGGTGGGTTAAAAAGCAAATTAACTGTCGGTGGCCGCCGATTGAAGTGTTAGCGCGATGATGATCCCGCAGTGAAGGCATCCAAACAGCTAATAACGTCTTTAGGCTACGTTTTTCTCTTTGTAAACAATTTGGTGTTGTGGATTATTTTTTATGAGTAATATATCGCAAAATCGTGACACAATTCTAGAGGATACGTTTAAGTTTTGACGAATTTACACTGTAATGTTATTGCTGCTCCTTTAGCTTGCAAAATGAAAAGCTGTGTTATTGTAGTTACCGGCGTAACGAAATAATCGAAAATCTTAACATATTTGTAGAAGCGCTAAAGACCTGTTTGTAGTGCGCCCAAACTTGTTATAGATCAATATTTTTAGAAAATGTTTTTGACGAATTAACAATGGAAATAATTTTGAAGAAGGTATAGGTTGTTAACCTCGAACCAGGGGGAAGGCGATGACGAAAATTTTGAAATTTATGCATTAGTAAAAATTACTGATTGCATATATTGCAGAAAAGAAAGCGCTGGAGAACTTTAGAAAAAGTACATTGAGTATCAGTCGGTTCTCAAGTATAGTGTTTTTTAAGTCTGATGTACGGCACCAATTTTTGCACCTGTAGTCAGCTCTTTTAAAGTAGCTGAGTAAATAAAAACAAACATCATCCACATAGTGATAACTTTTGTCATTACAGTATGCTGGTAAAACAAAATGGTCATCTCTTTTCGATTTAATAATAAATATTTTTTTCTGCAGAAAGTGTGATGTATTTAAAATTGTAGCAGATTACTGGTATGTTAGTAATTAAATAGCTCCTATAACACCTACACATGCTTGAATTATGTCTCTGAGTCACTCCTCCTGTGTACCTAGGCAAAACCCCCATTTAAGGAAAACCCCTATTTAAGGAATAAATATTTCGGTCCCCTGAGATTCGTTAAAAAGGGGTTTTACTGTACCATTATTGATATTCCAACCTGGACTTGTCACTGTTACTAGTTCCTTTCAAAAAACTAGTGAGTGTACGTGTAAGGAGTTGTTAGAAGTGGAACAACCACATAAAATTTATTTTGTATAAGCCAGACATGAGACATATTCATTGGAAGATTCTCAGGTAGTGTAATCCATGAACAAAGAAAACTTGTTCAACCAATACTTCAATACTGCTCATTAGTGGTGGATCCATCCCAAATACGATTGATGGAGGAGATGGAGAAGATCTAAAGGAGAGCATCACACTTCACTTTAGGTTCATTTAATAAGCACAAAAGCGTCAGTGAAGATCGACAAACTGCATTGGCAGAGGCTGCAAAAGAGGCATTCTGCATCACATTATGGGATTCTGTCAAAATTCTGAGAGAGCACATTTCTAGAAGAACCATAATGTATGTTCTTCTATGTATATCTAGCATAAAGACCAAGAGGTCAAATTAGACAGATTAAAGGTCAAATGAAGTCAACTGCATTCTTTGTATCCACAAACCTTTCACGATTCCAACTGGAAAAGGAAGAATTGACAGAGATACACCAAGTAAATTTCACCATACACTATGAGGTGGCTTGCCAAGTATAGATTTAAATTCCTATGCAAGTACAGCAGGAAGTACTCACTGTTTCAAAGATATAGGTAGGTATGTGAGGCAGAGATGTAGTAAGCATGATGAGGTGATCAACAAGGAATTGGAAAGCCCTAAATATCATGAGAAAAGCTCCATATAAGTTCATCCCGTGAGAAAGTATACTGTTTAAATTACTCATCAGATTCTACCATTTCAATTACCTGAAGGTGAATGGATATTTGGTGTGATTTAAAATTATATATATACACACAACATAAGCAACAAACTGTCCATTCGCATGAACAGTCACAGACAGTGTTTGTTGGTAATGAGGATCACCCTGTGGCTAAACATGCCTTGGTGCACGGCCAGCACATCTTGGCACAGTGTTATACCGTCCGGGTTATCTGGATACTTCCCACCGACACCAACCTTTCAGAACTCCAGAGATGGGAACTTCCCCTTCAGCATATTCTCTCTTCCCGTTGCCCACCTGGTCTCAACCTCCGCTAAATTTGAATTCCCACCCACCTTCTTAACATCTTTGCATCAGTTCTCTGGACAGAGCCTCTGTCTCAAGTGGTATCTCTGTCCAACGTCTTTGCTTTTTACAAATGTCTGTCTAAGTGTGTTTGCATTTGGATATGTGTGAGTATGTATATTTGTTTACCTTCCTTTTTTTCCCTAAGGTAAGTCCTTCCACTCCTAGGATTGGAATGACTCCTTTTCCACTTCCTTAAAACCCATATCCTTCCCTTTCTCCTCCCCTTTTTTCCTCTTATCCTGAAGAAGCGACCAACGGTTGCGAAAGCTTGTATGTGTGTGTGTGTGTGTGTGTGTGTGTGTGTGTGATTTTATTTGTGTCTATCGCCGACCAGGTCCTTTGGTTAAGTCATTTGTTTTCTATTTTTTATATATCCAAAATATGAGACCCAACACATGGAAATTGTATGTGAATTCTCTGTGAACAAATACAGCCTTGACAAAGTCCTGACCTCACTTGGATCTTCAGGCGTTACACAATGGAAAATGAAAACCATGGTAGTGACATAGCAAATACTGTACATCTTAATAAATGAAAACCTAAAAGAGAGAGAAATTGGTGTGATAAACAGACCTAATTATAGTGCTACTTTAACTCAGACAGAATGTAAATGTTTCAAATGTTTGTAAAGCTTATGGGACTTAACTACAGGGTCATCAGTCCCTAAACTTACAAACTACTTATGAACTAGGACGGCACAAATATCCATGCCTGAAAAAGGGGGGGGGGGGGGGGGGGGGGGACCCGAACCCCCGACCGCAGTGGCCGTGCAGACTGTGACTGAAGCGCCTCAGTCTCCTCAGCCACTGCGGCCGGCTAAATGTTAATGGAGCAAGTGCCAAAATTATACCATAAATTGTAAAAGCAAATGCTTATACCATTCAGATAACTTTCAAAATGAAAGTAAGATTTAAGAAATACTCAATTTTTACTTGCAGTAAGCCAAACAGGGGGGTAGGCAGTGCAGTATGTTACTTGTACCCTTTCATTTTTGTACCTGGGACACCAAAAATAAAAGATTCAATACAAAGTCTTGATGTTTCTGTGATTGTTATGCTACTCATTAATTCTTTGCCAACTGGAAAATAGGTACATTCATTTTGAATAACAAGTGGGTTCTCTCCCTTAATTATTTTCAATAGTCCTGTATAATATCAACGTTCTTTCGGCCACAAATAGAGCACACACTCACAAATATATTTACCTGTCTGATGTTGTGCAATAGAGGTGTGGCATGGAAAATAGCTTTCGCTTGGGGCCATGTTCCATCAATTATGATTAGATCATAAGGAGACTTTCTCTCCGAGACAGATGGTAACTGGAAGATTTCAACAGCATCCTTGGAAGGATACAAAAGCAGAGCATCTGGAGATTTCAATATTTCTTCCAAACCTACATGCCTGAAACAATATAAATCAATCTCTTTAACAATAAATAGACATCACAACACTTTCAAAAAAAAATCATGCATAAAATTTCAGCGAGAAGATTATGTCCCCATTATGCTGATCAACAAAGATGTTATCAGCTAAGTAATAAATCTTATTCATCATATGTATTTTTCTACCAGTGCTGCTATACTACTCCAATGAAACCTACCCAACAATCTCTTTCAGAATCTTCTCTCTTTAACTACCCCACCAACCTTATTTGCAAAGATATCTTCTCAACAATATCCTCCCACCATCTTATTAAAAAAATATTTTTCCCTTGAATTAAGCCAAAAGGGTAGTGAAATGCAGGAGGATCTGTAGCACAGAGATACATGGTTAGGAAATGGCAATAGAGCCTCAACAAACATGTTAAGTGCTGTATTTACACAGAAAGAAAGATCCTTTATTATATAACTATAGAATAACAGGGCATTCATGGAAGCAGTTACGTACATAAAATATCTGTGAGTAGACTTAAGGAAAAATCTTAAACGCAACGACCATATAAAATGAATCATGGGTAAGGTAGATGCCAGATAGATTCATTGGAACAATCCTTAGGAAGTGCAGTCCATCAACAAATGAAGTAGGTTACAAAACACTTGTTCAACCAATGCTTGCTCATCAGTGTGGTATCTATACCAGGAAGGGTTGATGGTAGATATAGAGAAGACTCTAAAGAAGCAGCATGCTTCTTTACAGGCTCATTTAGTAAATCCGAAAGTGTCACAGATTATTAGGAAACTCCAGTGACAGATACTGCAAGAGGAAACATTCCATATTGCAGTATGGCATTCTGTCAAAAGTCCCAGGAATGTATGTTTCTCGAGATGTCAACGAATATATTCTTTTCTCTTAATGTATCGTGCAAAATTACCCCAAGGGTAAAATTAGAGAGATTATGGTCCACTTGGAGGCATACTGACAATCCCCCCTTTTCCGTGAACCATTTGTGATTGGAATAGGAGGATGAAGTGACAATGAAACACAAAGTACCCTCCGTCAAACACCATGATGTTCTTAGCAGAATATGGATGTAGATGATATTTTAAGAATTTGGGCTCTGATCATTCTTTGTGGGCTAGCTTTAATGATTTCACATTTTGCAGTCCTCTTCCTCCAGTGCATGCACGTAATGGGAAGATGCTATTCAGCCTCTATAGTTGCAAAGATTCACTGCTGGATACTTTTGGAAGTAAGTTTTAGAAACAGTGTTGGTATCTGCATCATTAATGCACGATTCTAAGGCTTTTCCATTTTTTCCTGGAATTTGCACCTTGCTTCCAACAGCTGCTATTATTTTTACACTACTCAATTTTCTTGTTCCTGAAGTAGGAGATCCTCTAAATTAATATAAGCAAAATCAAATTTGCTAACAGATTCCTGATTAGGAGTATGTCATTAACAAAGTTACATGATTTTGGTTTTGGATTCATAGTAAATATTTTTGGTAAAAATAAGTTTCACTTGGGAAGCAGGTGTGGGTAACCCCCCCCCCCCCCCCAAATCAACCAAACTTAACTTAACAAGGACAAATTTTAAAGTTTAATTTCCCCTCAAACCTTTATGAACGGGCTCTTTATGATCTGGGTGTCAGATTCCTTCAAAATACCCAATTGTAATTTAGAATGTTTTTTCTCCATAATATTAACAAATTAATGATACAGAAGAACTTTTAGTGTAAAACTGCTACACTACATGTATCCGATTGAGCACAAGACATCAAATGTTCAAATGTTTGTAAATCTATCGGACCAAACTACGTGGTCATCAGTCCGTAGCTTACAAACTACTTAAATTAAAGTAAACTAACCTAAGGACAAACACAGACACCCATGCCCCAGGGAGGACTCGAACCTCCACGGCGAGCAACCGCGCGCTCCGCAACGAAACGCTTTAGACTGCTCGGCTACTCCACCGCGGCCAAAAATTTTTATTTATTTGTGGGTTTAGAAATACAGGAATACAGTTACTGTTCCAAGAAATCTGTTTATACAGTTTGACAAGTACAAGATCAAGAGACTATATTTACGCTCATGAATATGAAATCATATAGAAACAAGGAATATCTTGGACAAGAATACTTAAAGTTGAATGTTCATTTGTATTTTAAATATGTTCACTCTATGTCTGAATGTTGAGGAGTCAAGTTGGACTCTGTCATTGTATTTTAAGAGATATACAACACTTTGATAGTTAAATGGAGCTTGCATGCCTATTTATTCAGTAGCTATTGCTATTAATGTATAAAGGCAAACATGCAGTCACCCTCCAATAAGCAGCAAGAACTTCGAAGTCAGATTTACAAGCAGTCAAATTAATTACTCCTATTGGGCACTGCTAAGCAGGATCCATTAAAAGGAGTCATATTCATACAATATTTTACAGAACCTGCAAGAATAATTCAAGGTACTTCAAAATAAAACAATTATGTGGTGTTTAGCAAAGGCTAAAATACACGGTCACATCACATAATATGGCGCTCTAGGCTCCAGGACAAGAACAGAAGAGGAGGAAAAACATTATTGAAAGCTACAGAAATAGATTTCTAGATTTAGAAATACAAACTTTCAGAAAGAGGAAAAATTGGGAGTGCTGCCAATAGCAACAAACTTTCCTATAGAAATCAACAAAAATTTGACAGAAAAATTGATAACCATCCATGCAAGAAGAAAGCAAATGACAAAAGTAATGGCATTAGTTACTTTAGTTGGACCACATTACATCGAGACTACATGTCGTAGGTCAATGTTTTTGAGGTCACCATGGAGACTGGCAGCCGTTCTCAGTACCAGAGCTGCGTAGCAGGTCGCTGTTCATGTGGGGAGCATATCTTACCTATTACAGTGAAAGTGATGTGTGTGTACTGAATGCCAATCACACAGAATATGGAGAAATTGATTGCTGAATGAGTCGAGAGTGCTCCCCAATAGTTCACAGAATTTATACACTAATTCAAGAAAAGTCAGGAAAACTTAAAATGACCTTTGTTTAGAACAGGAAAAACTTTGTACAGAACAAGTAAAAAATCTGTAGTAATTTAGACAGTTTCAAATGATATTTGCAATTTAAAGACAAAACTTAATAAACATGTCAAAGAATGTTAGGATAACTACAAATTGATTAGAGCTGATATCAATAAAATGAAACAAGTAATCATTTTGAAGGATGGAGTTTTAGAAAATTCTACAAAAGCAGGGAAAGAACAAATTGAATTGAAAAAGAATTTCCAATAGATTTTGGTTTACAATTAAATCAAAAGAAAATAGAAAATATAGGAGCTAGTATAAAATCTGAGATTTCACAAATATCCCAAAAAGTTCGAGAAAAAACAGAATTGCTAGAAAATTTTCAGAATGTTAACGATTTAGATTTGTCCTTAAATCGTTTTTGAGCTGGGAGCAGAAGATGGAAGATAGTACGGGTGGAAAAATAAACCCTTAGAGGAATCGGTCTTTGTCTATTTGATGGAGTGACGACTGGCAGCTCGAATCGTATGTCCGGATACTTCCTTTTTTAGTTTTCTCTGAGATAACTTTTACTATCCTTTATTCTATGATTAATCATCTCACACTTCATCTTATCTTTAACTATTATTATAACATAAAACGGCACTTCCAGTTAATTCATTATGATAGCCAGATAATGAAGGTCACTACATGATATATGAATAAGAGTAACTTCCATATATGAAATAAATGGAATGAATGTGACATTGTATTAGTATTATAGATTATATGTACTATTTGAAACACTATTTCTTTGTCTTTTAATTATTAGCTCCTTACATTTAATTCATTATTATGACTAGACAAAGAATATTACTAAGTCAAACTATGCCATAAATATACAGTGGTACTATGCCATAAATATGCAGTGATGTTTGCTGCTTATGTGGCAAGCCCATGTTTATAGTAGAGAATAATGTCCCTGCAAATGATTGATGTTTTAACATAGAGAATATTCAATTTCTTTGTGGTACAGAATACCAATATTGTCTCTACAAAGAAGACACACTCCGCTGCAGAGTGAAAGTTTCTTTCTGGAAACATCCCTTAGGCTGTGGCTAAGCCATGTCTCCACCATATCCTTTCTTCCAGGAGTGCTAGTCTTGCATGGTTTGCAGGAGAGCTTCCGTGAAGTTTGGAAAGTAGGAGGCGAGGTACTGGTGGAAGTAAAGTTGTGGGCAATATCGTGAGTCGTGTTGGGATAGCTCAGTCGGTAGAGCGCTTGCCTGTGAAAGGCAAAGGTCCCAGGTCGAGTCCAGGTTCTGGCACACAATTTTAATCTGCCAGGAAGTTTCAACTTGACACTAACTTTAATTTTTTTTTTCTTCAAGATTTTATATTTTTTATAAGATGATAATGAGTACAAACTGGGGAGGGTTGTATGTATTTTGTATCTGGGGAGGTTTACAGTTGTAGCCCAGTATGCTACAACTAAGGGTAGGATACATACACGCACACTGCACAAACAAGTTACGTTAATCACTCATCATAAGCACTCCATAGCAGGTGTTGGAGCTTCTCTTTGGTGTGGCTTAGATCTAGCCCCCCAGTACCATAGTGAAGTACAGAAGGAACCAGTGGTCTCCTCGAGTGGTTGGGGGGGGGGGGGGATGTAACCTGTCCTTTTTTTAGGCTTTCTTTTCTTTCTTCGGCTCCAATACCAAGTTATTTTTATCCTTTCATACTACTAACTTGCAGAGCAACAGCCTTTCAGTCCCCTTTCCATATTACATATGTCTTTATCGGTAAGACCTTTCTTTTCTCTGTGTCAGATTTCTTTTTTCCTTTTGCTAACTTCAATTTACCCTGTGAAGTTTGCCAGAGGATTAACAAGTTTACACACACACACACACACACACACACACACACACAAGCAAACACTTTAATATACACTACAAACTTAAACGTAAATTAAACAAAGTTCATCTATCTTCATCAGTCATTAACATTTGTCATTTTCTTGAAACAACCATGATCCAGAATGAAACTTTCACTCTGCAGCGGAGTGTGCGCTGATATGAAACTTCCTGGCAGATTAAAATTGTGTGCCGGAACCGGGACTCGAACCTGGGACCTTTGCCTTTCGCGGGCAAGCGCTCTACCACTGTAGGAGGCGAGGTACTGGCGGAAGTAAAAGTCGTGTCGGGGTAGCTCAGTGGTAGAGCGCTTGCCCGCGAAAGGCAAAGGTCCCAGGTTCGAGTCCCGGTTCCAGCACACAATTTTAATCTGCCAGGAAGTTTCATATCAGCGCACACTCCGCTGCAGAGTGAAAGTTTCATTCTGGAAACATCCCCTAGGCTGTGGCTAAGCCATGTCTCCACCATATCCTTTCTTCCAGGAGTGCTAGTCTTGCAAGTTTCGCAGGAGAGCTTCTGTGAAGTTTGGAAAGTAGGAGGCGAGGTACTGGCGGAAGTAAAGTTGTGGGGCGGCATCGTGAGTCGTGTCGGGGTAGCTCAGTGGTAGAGCGCTTGCCCGCGAAAGGCAAAGGTCCCAGGTTCGAGTCCCGGTTCTGGCACACAATTTTAATCTGCCAGGAAGTTTCAACCATGAACAATTTTGTGACATTTCACTCACTATCTTTTCATAAAGCACTGTTCATAATTTTTCCTCACAGGGGATTCTGAACAGGCAGATTACAACAATGCCATACCCAGCAAATGTAATTCAGATACATATTAATGTACAGACTTGTCACTGACTACCAGGGCTCCTGTACAGAATTGTACTCTGTCCACTGAGACCGTCTACACATTTGTATCAAGCAGTAAACTCTTGCTACTTTCCAACAATGGAGAAATATTGTGTGTTCATTATTTTACTTGAACAATGAAAAATCTTGTTGGAAAGTCAATCATAGAGGATAGACAATGCACCATAAAGACACCAAGCCACCAACGAACACGAAAAATAGACACATTCACTCACGTTAAATTTCCGACCATGGCCTTTGTCAGAAAAAGAAACACACACATTCAACACAACTATGCAGACAATTATACACACAACTACCATCTCTGGCCCCTCCAGTACTAGTTGTATGTGAATAATTGTATGTATTTCTTTTTATGGTGAAGGGTAAGGCCAAAAATTTAAGTTGTGTGAATGTATGTCTATTATTTTACTTTTACCATTTTTAAAACGTTAGAAAATTGATAAACCTAGTTGTAAACAGGCAACTTTTTATTATAGCCGACAGAACTAAAGCAAAAGCTCCATCTGCTTAATATTTTATTATTAAATAGGCTAATAGTAACTAAACAGAGGGTGACAGTGTTAACTCCAAATTATTTTCTTTTTGCAATTGAATTATAATTCATTTAAATGTTTCATCTTTCCTCAAAGTCAGTTATAAATATTGATTTTTTTCTTGCTATAATTTTCTATCAAGTAGATAAAAAAGGTGTTAAAAAAAATAATTTTCGGCATAGCTGTAGACTGGGATACCACCCAACTGCTTTGATCCATGACATCATCAAGATGTCGGAAAACCATTATATGGGATATCTTAATACTTCTGTATTGTAGATACAAATAATCAGTAGTTATTATAGATAACAGAATGTACCAACGATCACAGTTATTCAAAAAAAAAAAATCTCGGTTAACCTACACCTAACCACCAGAGAAGCTACAGATCACATTTTAAACACAAAATATTAATGTTTTGTTTGTAAACAAACTATCGCTTTTAACTCTACCACCACATAATCACTCACGCCTTCTACAAACATGCACACACCTCAAAACTAATGCGATGCGATGACGTTGCAGATCAAAGATGATGGGCGGTATCCCCGTCTACAGATGAGCCAAATTTTATATCATGTCCCACCAGATATATATATATATTAAATTTCAAAAATTTATAAAAGTGGTCAGTGGTAACAACTGGACTTTTATTCACAAGGATGGTGGTTCAAATCCACCTCTGGCCATCCAGATTTAGGTTTTCTATGATTTCCCTAGATCCCTCCAGGCAAATGCTGGGATGGTTCCTTTCAAAGGGCATGGCCGATTTCCTTTCCCCATCCTTACCCAAAAATCCGAGCGTGAGCTCCTACTCTAATGACCAAGCTGTCCACGGGATGTTAAACCTTAAGATTGCTTCCTTCCAAAAGTGGATTTTGTCAGTGTAAAAGATGACATTTCGAAGAACAATCATGTTGAATTCAATGTTGTAACTTACCCCTGTGCAAAGGTATTCAAAATAACACCAACTGGTACACTTGCAAGTATGTAGGCCTATATAAATAAATTTTATATCCCAAACAAAAACATTTAAAAATGGCCAAGCTATGTTCGTTGGATCAATTTATGGGGATTGACCCAGTAGGCCTCTATAACTGGGACAACAGTAGTTGTCCTACCGAGTCTTTATTTGATTTATACCCAGACGACAAGCAGGCATTGGAGATTAATGTGTATAGTGACTTACATGTAAAGGAAAATTGTTACTCGACAAGAGTTCCCACTGTAAACACAACAATCTTGGTACCTACCAAAGTCTGCAAAGAGAATTTAGTTACGTTCTGTATACAATACTACCCCCACTCCCACTGAAATCTGTCTTATTCCAGTTACAAGGCTCAAAAGACAATCATGTACAACTAAATCTGTCATTGGAAACAGTCTTAGAAACTTCCATTGCAATATTAAAACAGCCCTGCAGAGCCATAATTATACACAAACAGTTGATAGTGTTCATCAATTCTCTTCGTGCTGTAAATCCAAGGGAAATAGTAAAATATTACCTATTAGAGATCACCTATCCGTGTGCCTCAGTTGCACAGTGGTAGAGTGCCACACTAAGAATCCAAAGGTCGCGCATTCTATCCCCGTGAGGTCCTAAGATTTTTATCTGTCACTTTCCACTTCTTTCACCTCTGGCAGTATTGCTCATGTGAAAAATACCAAGTAGCACCGTGGTTCGGAACCCACATTAAACTGTAGGTTCCCCCAATAACTGGCTGGGTAAGTCAGTTCGAAAGTCGGAGGAAGGCAACGGCATACCACCTCCAAACAATACCATGCCTAGTAAAGCACTGTGGTGTTCAAACCAATCTTCGGATAGTTGACTGCTTTCCCTTATCACCTATCCAATATTCCTAAATGTTACCTGCTAGATATTACAGTTAATTATTTAGAACCTTTCAATTGTTATTGTATTTGCTGGAGAATCAGACGCAGCAAGTTGTTTAATTCCCTTGCAGTCCCAGTGCTTTAAACTGGTGACATTACTGATTAATTACGTTAGAATAACTAAAACAGGATGTTTCTTGCAATAATCAACATGCACAAGAACAACAGCACCAAACAATAGTGTTAAATAGATTCACGCACAGTCCGATAAAACAACCGTTCATGATACGCTTAAAGTTTATTTAAAGGATGGCTGAGAACAACAATAATGCACCTACTCGATGAAAGTAGGATAAATTACAACAACGGAGAAAATGGCTTTCAGCAACGATAAAAACAAAGTGTAAGAACAAGCAAGTTTATAGTATAATAGTATGACAAATATTAGTAATCATACTTGTTGACAGGAAATTTTTTTCCTTTGAATATAAGGCATTTTCCAGGTGTAAGCCCCAATGAAAGCATTGGGGCCGTTCGGAGGCACCGTTTCTCCTCTGCTGGATGCTGGAGTAAAATCAAACGGCACTGAATATCCAGTGGTGTCTTAGGAAGATATGGGCACCAGCAAACAACAGCAGGTCTCCTGAAACAATCATGACTTCAAGAAAATCCGTACAGCGAGCAGAAAACAATACCACTGCACCTCGCACTATGAAAAAAAAAATCATACCTACAGCTTGGACATATTTCCCTCTTCTTCGGCGGATCGGCTGGTAAACCTGACAAATCATCCCAAACGTCTTCAATGTCACTCATTTTTAAATCTACAAAACGTGCTGAAGCAACAAATATAAACAAATTTCCAACACAAAGTACAAATCAAAGTAGTGGTGAGGAAAGATATTAATGTTACACATGTGTAACTAGCGTCTAGGGAGAGTAGTGCTTCGGAGTTCGGACCCCAGTTTCCCGTACCAACCGACAGATGTCTCTACGGTTACAAGCTATGTCCTGCAAAACGCTATTTTCCGTTTCGTATTTTCATGCTTTACTCCTTATAACTCGCGTGTTGCTATTTCAAAGTTACGGCACGCTTAAGAGGAACCAAAACCATGTCGTTCTTAGTACAATTAATTGTAAATTATTGGCGAGTAAAGGCCAATTCGCACTGTCCGTCACGTCACGTCACGTCACCGTCCGTCAGAACATTCCGCAATGTATTTCTAATGGCGGCATTCACACTGTCCGTCACCGGACCGTCACGTCACGTCAACGTCCGTCAAGCTTTCTCGAGAAGAATGTTTTGACGGAACGGCCGTCTGCTAACATCGGAAGTTAACCTATTTTCGACACGCGAATTACATGTTGCAGACTACGAGTGCACTGTTTATATGCAAATGTGCCTGATTAATCTTTATTTTGTTGTTATACTTCGTTTTAGGGGTAAATCTCAAATGTTTCATGACGACTTGAAGGCCAATTCACACTGTCCATCACGTCACGTCACGTCACCGTCCGTCAGAACATTCCGCAATGTATTTCTAATGGCGGCATTCACACTGTCCGTCACCGGACCGTCACGTCACGTCAACGTCCGTCAAGCTTTCTCGAGAAGAATGTTTTGACGGAACGGCCGTCTGCTAACATCGGAAGTTAACCTATTTTCGTCACGCGAATTACGTGTTGCAGTCGTCGATTGCACTGTTTATATGCAAAAAGGATCTAATTCATCTTTGTGTTGTTTTTGTACCTCGTTTTAGGGGTAAATCTCAAATGTTTCATGACGACTTAAATATTTTTGTCAATTGAGTGTCCCCCGAAAATCGAGGTCGGATATCTGAAACCAAACAATGGTTTATGTTACGTAACATTGTAACAGAAACGACTGAAGCAAACTGTGTATTTGAATAAGATAGTAATTTGATTACGCGTTTTTCATTAAATAATACTTTAAATGAAAATGTCAGTTCTAATGAAAGACAAAAATTCAGTTGTTTACGGCGGTATTAACAATGTCAGCGAGCAAATCGTCATGGTTAAAGTATACAGGCGCTGTTTATGCTCTTACAAGTATGATTTGATGTCTTCATATTTTTTATTTTTTCGCTTGAAAATAGATGTCGATGTTTTGTAATGTTGTTTCAGTTCCAAGTAAGTTGGCCAAATACATACACTGTAAAGTTTTCTTTGGCCGTTAATAACATTTAGCGTTGTTGTTCCCCCTTTCTAGTATTAAACTATGACTTTCTACATAACAGATCGCCACTCATAACCTAACTTTTAACATCGCGTATTGAGACGGACGAATTGACGTGACGGACACGGACGGACAGTGTGAATACAACTTGAAGTGACGGTTCCGTGACGTGACGTTGACGTGACGGACAGTGTAAATTGGCCTTGAGTGTCCCCCTAAAATCGAGGTCTGATATCTGAAATCAAAAAATCGTTTATGTCACGTGACATTGTAACATAAAAGACTAAAGCAAACTGTTTATTTGAATAAGATTGTAATTTGATTACGCATTTTTCATTAAATAACATTTTAAATGAAAAAGTCAGTTCTAATGAAAGACAGAAAATTCAGTTGTTTACGATGGTACTAACAATGTCAGTGGGCAAATCGTAATGGATAATGTAAACAGGCGCTATCCGTGCTCTTACAAGTATGGTTTGATGTCTTCATATGTTTATTTTTTCGCTTGAAAATAGATGTCGATGTTTTGAAATGTTGTTTCAGTTCCCAGTAAGTTGGCCAAAAACATACGTTGTAAAGTTTTCTTTGCCCGTCAATAACATTTAGCATTGTTGTTCCCTCGATTCTAGTGTTAAACTATGACTTTCTACATAACAGATCGCCACTCATAACCTTACTTTCAACATCGCGTATTGAGATGGACGAATTGACGTGACGGACACGGACGGACAGTGTGAATACAACTTGACGTGACGGTTCCGTGACGTGACGTTGACGTGACGGACAGTGTGAATTGGCCTTAACCCTTGATATTGGTAGTAATATAAAACAGAAATGCCTAATGAGCATGTCACTTCTAGCGTAGAGGATAAACACATCATGTTGACGGGTTGTTTAAAGAACGTCGACAGTGGTTCGCTTCCTGGTTTCGACTATTAATTTTAATTCCTTACACTGCTATTAACTAAAAGGAATTTACATTTCGCGATATTTCGACATATTTACGTATACAAGCGTTTTCTCTAAAAAGTGCGACTGTTCTCTTTAGTGAAAATAACGTGAAATATGGGCCTACGAATTGTAAACATTGTCTCGTGAACTACCTGGACATAAACTGAAGACACACTATAATAATTAGCCTAATGGTCTAAATGTCATCCTGATTCAAATATATATATATATATATATTACGTACTAGAGTTATGTGGCAACTGTCGTTTCTCAATGAGACTGAAGTCCCTTGTCCCTTTTTTGCAACAGCTGTTGCATTCTTGCGTCCTAAAGGCACTGGTTGTGAAATAATTGTGCTAATACTGTAGCCATTTAACTGATCTCAAGAGCTTTGTATTTTGTAGTAAATGTATGAAACTATTTGTTTCAGCATGTCATTTGGAACATTCACTATAAAAATGTGTACGCACTTCCTGTGCAGGTACTGTAGTTCAGAAGACAGCGTTTACAATTTGTTGGACCATATTTCACGGCATGTTCACTAAAAAGAACAAACGCACTTTTAAGAAAAAGTGGTTGCAGTTGAAAATATGTCGGAATATCGCAACTCTTAAATTCTATTTAATAAATGTGTCAGAAAACTTTTGGGAATCAAGGTGAAAATTAAAATATTATCGGAAGCGAGAAACGAACCACCACACACCCACACACACACGTTTTTCCTTTTAGTTTTTCTCTTTTATTTTGAATTTTCGTCTTTTGTTGATTTTTTGCTTTTATATATTTATATATATATTTCCCCTAAGATCTGCCAATCATGCGTCGGCTCCTATCACCTGTATTACCACAAAAATTTACTAAATAAACCTACAAAGCAAAATATCTAGTGCCACCGCCACTTTCATCGTAAGCTAAATTGACATAATAACGCCAATTCTTCAGGCACCACCATCAGCGAAAAAAGAATACATTAAGATTCGTCTAAAAGCTGATCTTTTCTGTCGCCATCTGTGAAATAATAACAATATTTAATACACCAGTGCCATTCATTCTCATGCAAATGATACTCGACAACTAACGTGTCAATATTCTCAATAACAAAGCAGAACTTCGTGTAGAACCTCAGCTCTGCTTTCCGCTTTATTTATCAGGAAAGTGTCCTCTGCTTTATGTTGCTTCTTTTTACGGTTTAAGTTTAGAGCTTCAAGTTTTGACTGCTGGAAAGTCTTGTCATTGTAATAGCACAGTCTTGAATAAATGTCATGGAATATTACAGACACGCTTCTATTACAGTAATACTGAAGTCTTAGAATGATTCATATTTCGAATATCATCATATGAAGGTAGAAATATTTACGTAAATTGAACAGCAGGAATCATAAATAGAAGCCATGGACTCTCATAGGATCATGGTAGCATGATTGATTGATTGATTGATTTTTCCAGGAAAGTCAAAACAGTCTTGGTCCAACCCGCCACTGCCCGCACCAAAACTAAGTTTATTGTGCGGTATCACTCTCTGTATATCTAGTAAAGCCAACCAATGCCCTTGAACAGTGCAAGGAGTCCCTTTACCAGTTCTTTATTAGACACAATTTCTTCGGGTCTGATTGTCCCAAATGTTCTGTGCCTTTTACTATCCAATGCAATGCGTTTGAAGATCAGATGTGATGCAGTTTTATCACCTACATTTAGGGTCCTTTTCTCTTATTCCCATTGTATGTAGGTGTTTTTTGAAATTCCTGTGGCCTGTCAGCAATGCAACCATGAGTCTAATCTCTCTCCTGTTCAGGCCCCGGATTGCAGAGCTTCTTTTAAAACATGGCTTTGGCATCATTACCTTGCCATGTTTTTGGTGGTAGACTTTGGTCCAATATTCTACATGCTGTCTTCTGAGCCAGTTACGTAGCTCCAATTTGATCAATGCCTTGGTGATTGTCAGGACAGGTTCCAGTCCAATAAATGGAGTATCTGCCCCCATCCTGGCTAATCTGTCGGCATGTTCATTGCCACTGGTCCCCGAGTGGACAGGAACCCACAATAGGTTTACCCTATTGCTTTCCCCCAGCTCCACCAGCACCCTGTGGCATTCTGCAACAATTTTAGATCTTGTTGCAGGAGCTGCCAGTGATCTCAGGGCTGCCTGGCTGACTGAATAGATATAGATGCTACGATCTTTGTAGCACCTACGCAAATTCTCCTCCACACACGCCCTGATGGCAGTGATTTCGGCCTGGAATACTGAGGCCAGTTTCTCTAAAGAGATGCTACCCTCCAGTCTTGGCTGCACCCCATATACCCCGGCCCCAACACCTTGGTCTGATTTTGACCCATCAGTGAACAAGACAATATCCCCATATGGTGTCAAGCTATTTTCTCCCACTGCTCCCTACATCAAATTGTTATATTGAAAGGCTTGTTGAAGCAGTATGGGTTATAATATAGTCGGCTGGCATTTCCCCAACCTTTCCTATATTTACCTCACTCACTATTTTAGTGTGTGATTCTGGATATTCCAAAGAGTTACACTTTTTGCCAGTTTTGAGTCTATATGCACTAGCCGCTGCCTCCATCTTGACCCATAGGTGTAAAGGGGACATATCCAGCATGGTTTCAAAAAAATGTTCAAATGTTTGTTAAGCTTATAGGACTTAACTACGGGGTCATCAGTCCCTAAACTTACAAACTACTTATGAACTACTTACGAACTAGGACGACACAAATATCCATGCCCGAGTGGGGATTCGAACCCCCGACCGTAGTGGCCGTGCTGATCGTGACTGGAGCGCCTCAGTCACCTCGGCCACCGCGGCCGGCAGCTTGGTTTCCATTCCAGCAGTTGGTGTGCTGCTAATTCCGCCTGTTATGGCTAAGCAGACTAGTCTCTGCACCTTACCAAGCTCCTTAGCATCAACCTGCTGTTCTCTCTTCCTCTACCACACGACCGCCCCATAGGTGATCCTGGGTCTAATCACCGTGATGTATATCCAGTGCATACCCTTGGGGCTCAGGCCCCAATTTTTGCCACTAGCTCTCCTTGTACTAACCAAAGTACCTTTTGCCTTGGAGCAAATATTCCTAATATGAGGGGTCCATGTCAGTTTCTCATCTAGGGTAACCCCTAGATATTTCACTGTCCCCTTCACAGGTAGCGCTTCATTGAAAAGCTTTAGATTCCAACTTGAGTGTTGGATACGTTTCCTTGTGAATAGTACAACAACAGTCTTCTTAGGACTAACCCCCAGATCCTGTTTTCTGCACCAGTCTTGCACAATGTCCAATGCACCTTGTGCCATATTCTTCACTGTGTCAGCAAATTTGCCGAGTATTACTATGACAAGATCATCTGTGTATCCTTGGCAAAATTACTGCCTAGAGTTTAATTCTCCAATGAGATCATTCACCTCTAGATTCCACAATAAATGGGAAAGAACTCCTCCTTGCAGGCAACCCCTAGTGATGTTGATTACCATTTTTTCATTCATCATGGTAGCCTCTACCTTTCTTCCACTGAGCATGGCCCTAGTCCACCTACAAATAGTGGTCCCTAGGTCATGCACATCTGCTGCCCTAACCATGGAATCGAAGGTCGTGTTGCTAAAAGCCCCCTCGATCTCCAGGATGATACGGAGGGCTATTTCCTGAAAGTGTAGTTTTTTTTCCACCTTCCCAGCGAGTTGGTGGAGAGGTGTTTCACATGATTTACCTGGTTGATATGCATGTTGGTTTGAATGTAGAGGAGCCCTACTTAACCTCCTTTCTCCAACATGCACATTAACCAGCTTTTCCAATGTCTTAAGAACGAAGTAGGACAGGCTGATTGGTCTCGTATCCTTGGCCTTGGTATGATCAATTCTCCCTGATTTTGGAATGAAGACAACCTTCACTGCCCTCCAGGCATTGGGAATGATTCCTGCCGCTATACTAACCCTGAATAACCTGCATAGGAATCTAATAAGATTTTCTCCCGCTTGTTGCAAGAGAGCTGGAAAGATTCCATTGGGGCCAGGTGACTTGAGCGGTTGAAATGTTCCCACCGCCCATCGGACCTTACTGAAATCGACACACTCCTTGGCCAGATCGCAGTCCTCCTTGCAAATACCTGAGAACCGTTGTCTCTCAGGAATCGCATTCTGGTCTGAGTTATCCCCAGAGTATATTGAGGAAAGTGAGTCTTGAGGAGCAGTTCCAGCGTTTCATGTGCTGTCTTTGTATACTCCCCATCCTCCTTCCTCAATGTTCCTCCTTGATTAGTTGGTACCCTAGTGAGGATTTTATGAAGTCTCACTTGAGCAGCCGTGCCCTTCACTTCCACACAGAATACTTTCCAGGATGCCTCCTTTGCCCGTCTGATGGCAATGTTGTAATTGACAAGGGCCTCACGATACTTTGCCTATTGTCCTTTGCACCTCACAAGGTTAAACAGTCTTTGTACCTGTTTCCTTTGTATTTCCAGGTTATTATTCACCAAGGCACACTCCTATTTGTGCACTTCCTGGTGATTGAGCAGTTGTCTTGGTATGAGGTCACTTTAGCAGATTCCTTATCGAAGTTTTAATTTCCGATAGGCTGAAGTCAAGGTCTCTCCTATATGTCTCCCAGTCTGTTTTCCTGGGATTGCTATTGTCCATGGTCTGTCTGGTTCCCATTTCAACCTTGAATTTAATATACATGTGATCTGATGAGGATGGCTTCAGGACCACATGCCACTGTTTGACGTAACTTCCCATCATCATGGAACCAAAAGTTATGTCAATTACTTCTTCCCTTCTACTATTCCTGAATGTAGGTTCATCACCACTATTCAGGATCTCCAAGTTGTTAGATAGGAGAAATTCAAGAAGGTGCTCACATCTACTGTTGGTGTCCTTGCTGCCCCACGATAGATTGTGGGCATTGGCATTACATCCCACTAACAGTTCGTCACCTTGCCAATGGCAGGCTTCCGTCAGTCTCCTCACCTCCAAAGGAGGCGGAGAGCTCTCTTCGTAAGGAAGGTATGCTGAGGTTTCCCTCATGATACGTTCCTCACGTAGCTGCATCCTGATGGTCACCAAGTCCCTGGAACAAAAATCCATCATTGGTATGAAAGGTATTCCATTTCTAACATAAATGCATGTTCTGGAGTTTTTTAGATTTCTAGCATAAATCAGCTTACCTCCAATACCACCGATGCCCGATACACCCCCTTTGTATAAATAGGGTTCTTGTATCAGGGCCACATCCACCTCCTGTCTCCCCAGGCGACGGCTCAGGGCAGCAGTGGCCCCTTTACTGTGCTGCAGGTTTATCTGCAGCACTTCCAGTCCCCATCTTGCTGCCATTATTGCCTTTATGGTCTATGATTACCCTGACGGCGACCTGCGACAACCCTAAAAACAGTTTCAGGCCTTGCTCTCGCATTGCCTTCAGGGACTTCACTCCGACGTCCACCACCAGTATTCGTCCTTCCGGAACGACCTTTTGGTTAATTACCCTCCAATCCCCTGTTGAGACTTTTGGGTTCTGGACCCTTATTTTCTCGAACAGAGTCTTTGGAGGGACATCCTTAAGGATCTTTGGTACCCATATTGATACCTTTGTGGTCTTCAGGAGTTCGGTTGCTGTCTTGACCAGCAGCTTTGCATCCTCCCACGGGGATATCATGGGCACCTTGTCCTTAAGCCATTTTGCTGAGTGCTCCCCCTCACAGACAAAAATGGGGGCACTGCGACCTAGATAGACCCTCCTGAATTTGGGTCCTGGACCAGCGTCCCCCCAAATCTCTTCAAAGAGGGCCATCCGCATGAGCTCCTCCAGCTGCGAGGTGATGCTCACCAGTGGGTATCCTTCTTAGACAACCGCCATTCTAAAGACCGAAACTGCAGTACTATAGGTCTGTTTCCCTATTTCCTGCCTCAGCCTTTTAGGATTACGGTTGTCCAGAGAAGAGGGAGTCTTAGATTCCTCCCTAACCCTCTTGCCTCCTGTCTTTGACGTCGAGGGGGTCTGTGTACCCCTTCGATCTGAGGCAGTTTCTTTTTGGAGGTCTTGGGCTCAAGCCCTTTTGATTCCCTCCACTTATTCTTAGGAAGCCATTCTTTTCCTTCCTTTTGCTTCTGTTCCTTGAGAAGTTTCCTCCTCTGAGCCCCAGGCCTTAATCCTAATCTGGTCCAACTTCTCTGTTACAGTTCCCACTTCTTGCTCAGGTCTAGACCCTGACTGAGAAGTAGGAGTGCACTCCATCGGTCCTGATCTGAGGACTCAGATTGCCCCTCAGATTCTTTTAAAATACTTTCTTTCTCTGTGTTCATCTTAGTCACACGAGATTTGGGGATTTATATGGTCCACACCACGATAACCCCGCGCGGTGCAAGGCTACTTACTCAGGGAGGTCACCCGGTATCCCTGAGGCTCCGTTCGAGACACATCCACCCATGTGTCATGCACCCCTCGGCATGAATCGCATCACACCTTGGGTTGGGAAAGGAAATGGGAAAGAACTGGGAGAGGATAAGGAAGACGGGACGTTGTGGGACACGCTTGGTCAGATCCATCAGCTGAGACCTTCCCGGCAGTAAGTTCTCTACCTTCGGTATAGCCCTCAGCTTCACACGGATACGCAAGCCTCTCCACCATCACGGACAGTGCTTCGTCAAGGTGGTGTCCCCCGGAGAGGATGGTAGCATGACCGTAGAGACATCTATCGGTTCGTACAGGTAACTGGGGTCCGACGCACTACTGTCCCTAGACGCCTGTACATGTTTATACCAAGGATACCTTCAGACTGCCAACCAACTTCAACGAACAAAAACGTGCAACAGTTGCCAGTCTAGGAAACTTAAAACAGTCGTGGGTTTGGCAAACTTACAACTGTTCCAAAGTGTTGAAAACAATTTCAATCTCTAGTAAACATACATTCGGCGTTTTTCTTTTAATAATCGTCTGCACAACAGCATTTAATTTAATATATTGGCGAGTACATTATTTGACAAGACGGAAAAATTAAAAGAATTGTAGGTGGGAACGTCGACAGCAGGAGGACGAGAAAAAAAGTGCTGGTACTAATGCACTACATGTGGCCTGAGCCCCAAGGGTATGCACTGGATATACACCACGGTGATTAGACCCAGGATGACCTAGGGGGCGGTCGTGTGGTAGAAGAAGAGAGAACAGCAGGTTGATGCTAAGGAGCTTGGTAAGGTGCAGAGACTAGTCTGCTTTGCCATAACAGGCGGAATTAGCAGCACACCAACTGCTGGGATGGAAACCATGTTGGATATGCCCCCATTACACCTTTGGGTCAAGATGGAGGCAGCAGCTAGTGCATACAGACTCAAAACTGGCAAAAAGTGTAACTCTTTAGAATATCCAGAATCATACACTAAAATAGTGAGTGAGGTAAATATAGGAAAGGTTGGGGAAATGCCAGCCGACTATATTATAACCCCATACTGCTTCAACAAGCCTTTCAGTATAACAATTTGATGTAGGGAGCAGTGGGAGAAAATAGCTTGACACCATATGGGGATATTGTCTTGTTCACTGATGGGTCAAAATCAGACCAAGGTGTTGGGGCCGGGGTATATGGGGTGCAGCCAAGACTGGAGGGTAGCATCTCTTTAGAGAAACTGGCCTCAGTATTCCAGGCCGAAATCACTGCCATCAGGGCGTGTGTGGAGGAGAATTTGCGTAGGTGCTACAAAGATCGTAACATCTATATCTATTCAGTCAGCCAGGCAGCCCTGAGATCACTGGCAGCTCCTGCAACAAGATCTAAAATTGTTGCAGAATGCCACAGGGTGCTGGTGGAGCTGGGGGAAAGCAATAGGGTAAACCTATTGTGGGTTCCTGTCCACTCGGGGACCAGTGGCAATGAACATGCCGACAGATTAGCCAGGATGGGGGCAGATACTCCATTTATTGGAATGGAACCTGTCCTGACAATCACCAAGGCATTGATCAAATTGGAGCTATGTAACTGGCTCGGAAGACAGCATGTAGAATATTGGACCAAAGTGTATCAACAAAAACATGGCAAGGTAATGATGCCAAAGCCATGTTTTAAAAGAAGCTCTGTAATCCTGGACCTGAATAGGATAGAGATTAGACTCATGGTGGATTGTTGACAGGCCATGGGAATTTCAAAAAACGCCTACATACAATGGGAATAACAGAAGAGGACCCTAAATGTAGGATCTGTGATGACGGTGATGAAACTGCATCACATCTAATCTTCGAATGCACTGCATTGGAGAGTAAAAGGCATAGAACATTTCGGACAACCAGACCCGAAGAAATTGTGTCTAATAAAGAACTGGTAAAGGGACTCTTTGCACTGTTCAAGGAAGTTGGTTGGCTTTACTAGATATATAGGGAGTGATACCGCACAATAAACTTAGTTTCTGTGTGGGCAGTGGTGGGTGGACCAAGACTGTTTTAGCTTCCCTGAGAAAATCAATCAATCCATCAATGCACGTAATCACGAAAATTGTTTTAGAATGGGCGACCATACATTTCAATTCACCAACACATTTACAAATATTTAAATTCGTCATAATCTATGTTTCAGGAAGGCCTACATCTGTGTCAGTGAATAAATAATGAAACACTGACGTCGATGATTTTTTATGCTTAACATAAACTCTTCAGGTAATTTATTTTATTTAAGAAGAGAAAATATGTTCGTAGTTTTTTCATATTACGTTTGCATGTACAGCATTAAGCATCATGCAGTGTGAAAGTTTACGACAGCCTGACATTTATTTTGTCCGATTGTCTTAAAAGCATCTCATCAAATATCTGTATAACTATCTGCTCTTGTGGTTAATTCTGTAAATGCATCGAGCCAAGCACGAAAAAATATGGAGTTAGCTGATGACGGTTTCATTAAGCAAATCATAAATGCCATTTCTTTCGATAAAAAGCTGTTCCAGCAGTCAGTAAAATAGGTACCAATACTTGAATCCTAAAGTGTACCATTTCACATATTATCCCAGGCAAAAGTAAATCAAAATACAAATCGCTTCACGAATTAAATAGGTTAGTTTAGAGTACAAATAATATTTATTTCATGTATGCCTTTCCATAAATCTTTTAGTTCATTTAATTTATTCCTTATCATCCACAGTGAGCAACTTGGAAAGCACAGGTTGTGGTAGCATTTTCTTTACGCACTTCTAACAGTTTATTTTAGCCACTGTGCTCTGTATTAAGAAATAATTTGTATTCTTCATGTTTGCAGTGAAATACCGGCCTAAACGACACAGCAGACGACAGGGTAACACGGCAATGCGCATGCGCTAGTTGCTCAACTCCGCCATGTTTTTGCCCACTGACCACAAACTGTATACTCGACACAAAACTTCTCTCAAGTAGTTTTCCAAACTCGCGACTTCACACAACTGTTGACAACAGTTGAAAACAAAGTCAAACTTCGAGTTGAAAACAGTGAAAACAGTTGCCAACTAAGTTTGTTGGAGTTGGTTGGTAGCAAGGAGGTTAATATAAAGAGATGGCGTTATCTATGCTGAGAAACAGGCGTTAATTGAAGCCAGGGCGCCTTGCTGTTGTGCCCAAAACAAGGATTTCTCGCATGTAATTCTGTGTGAATATTGCCCTCTTTACATAAAGCCAAAAAATTGATAGTCATATTGGAGTATTTACTTAATTTTTATGAACATTTCAACGACTAGAACTACTTTACCATACAGTACGACTAATGTTTTAGGCACAAAAAAATGCCGGAATACGCATTTTGTTGGCTTCACTTTTTCGGTGTTAGGCCATGTCCAAAGATTCTAACCTCCTTGGTTGGTAGTGTGAAGGCACCTTTAGAATACTAACCTCCTTGGTGCACTGAGGTAAAAGAAGAGGAGATGGCACTGCAGCACATAGACTTACTAAGGCGGGTATTACACTGTAAAAGATCTTTGTCAAAGATCTTTTATCAAAACTCTTTGGTCAAATCTTTGACAGTGTAATGGGTCATCTTTTATAAAAGATTTCTTTTATAAAAGATATTTGATAAAAGTTAGTGAGGGAGCCTAGCTTTTATAAAAGTTCGCCATTGTATACATGCGTCTTTCTTTGCTTTGACGTCTTTTAAACTACAAATTAACGTAAAAGTGTATTTGTTGTGTCGCTACTGCCACAGTGATCGTTTCAAAGTGAGAAGTGTGCGGAATATTTATTAATACAAAGCACATTTACTAAAATATACGGTTAGAATCGTATAAAGAAAAAGCTACTGCTGTCAGTTGTATTCAAAGTGGCTCAATGTGGATAATGAAGAAATTATATGTATCAAAGGATATATGGAGATGCATAAGTGAAATAAATGTTTTTATATGTACTCTAACCTAACCTCGTAATTCCTCCTAAAGTGATTTACATTTTGCTTCACTTGTGTCTGCAATAATACGTGAATTCTTAGGCCTACCCAGTACGATTCGTGTATTTTACTGCCCGTTGGAATAGATTTTGTATGTGGATATAAATGGGACGATCTTCGCGGAAAAGGCATTAATAATCTGCGTAATGAGATACTGCACTAATTAGCTCCGTATTTTTTCTTGCTTTGCACGATGCTTTTCGTGATTTAACCACAAGTCCATGTATTTAGACGGATATTTTATGTTTCGGAAAATCAGGCAAAATAAATGTCACACTGCAGTAAACTATAAAAATGTCTTCCGCAGCACATAATCCAAAATGAAGCATAACATGAAAGAACTACTAAAATATTCTGTCTTCTCAATTATGATGAAGTGTCTAACAAGGTTATGTTTAGCATGACATACGTTAACTTATTTACCCATTGACACAGTTTTAGGGTTTCCTGAAACGTCGATTTTGATGAAGTATTTATAAATATGTGGGCGAATTAAAATGTTTGCTCACGCGTTCTTAAACAATTTAGGTTATTCTGTTCTAGAAGTGTAGCTCATGAAGTACATTTGTGCGAGCTCTTTTCTTATTTTCCTCTCGCTATTCACGGTTTTATCTAAAATTGTTTCCATTTTTCATTCTTTGCAGTGAATGCACTCCCGAGCAACATTATATTACGTTTTATAATACAGACGATTGACTATTTTGGAGTCTTTTCAGAGCAACTATGACAAAATATTTTACGCTAGTGTAATGTGCGCCTGTGAAGTAGTTTCGTCAAAGATCTTGGATAAAATCTTTGACAAAAATCTTTGTCAAAGATCTTTTACAGTGTAATACCGGCCTAAATAAAGGGCCCCACACACGAGCGATCGATCACAGCGATCCGTCACATGTGCAATCGATTGCTTCATAAATCGCACGTGTGTGGGCAAATCGCAGCGATCGATCGCATGTCGCATGGAAATACCATGCGATCTGTGAGCATTGCACATGGGATTTCAATATGGCTTCCTTTTGTTTATATTCTGCCTCTGTCTATTCACATCGGCTCCCAAGTGTGTGTGTATTAGTTTACCTGAAAGAATGGCCACATGGAGCAAGGACTTCACAATTCAGTTCATTGAACTATTTAGGGAGCAGGAATGTTTGTGGCAAATGACGAGTAAGGCGGACCACGATAAAATAAAGCGTGAGAAATGTCTACAGCTTCTGTTAGAAAAAGTAATACAAATGCAACCAGGGTCGTAATTGGACGAAAGATACACAATTTAAGAAAGAACATCGCAAAGTAATGTTGCTGTGAGACGTTAGTGAGGTGATACAGCTTTCCTCGTGTTTGTGTCTCTTTTTTTATTATTATTATTTCTGGTGTCACAATTCTCAGTAGCTCAAGATACTTAAGGCCAATTCACACTGTCCGTCACGTCAATGTCATGTCACGGCACTGTCATGTCAAGTTGTATTCACACTGTCCATCAGTGTCCATCACGTCAATTCGCCCATCTTAATACGCGATGTTGACAGTGAGGTTATGAGTAGCGATCTGTTATGTAGAAAGTCATAGCTTAATACTAGAATTGAGGGAACAACAACGCTAAATGTTATTGACGGCCAAATAAAACTTTTTGGCCAACTTACTAGGAACTGAAACAACATTTCAAAACATTGACATCTATCTTCAAGCGAAAAAGTAAACATATGAAAACATCAAACAATACTTATAAGAGCATAATTAGCGCCTGATTACTTTATTCATTACGATTTACCCACTGACATTGTTAATACCATCGTAAATAACTGAATTTTTGTCTTTCATTAGAACTGACTTTGTCATTTCAAATGTTATTTAATGAGAAATGCATAATCAAATTACAATCTTATTCAAATAAACAGTTTGCTTCAGTCTTTTCTGTTACAATGTTAAGTAACATTAAACATATTTTAGTTTCAGATATCCGACCTCGATTTTAGGGAAGGAAGGAAGGAAGCCTAGGGTTTAACGATTTTAGGGGAACACTCAATTGACAAAAATATTGAAGTCGTCATGAAGCATTTGAGATTTACCCCTAAAGCGAAGTATAACTACAAAATAAAGATGAATAAGACTTATTTGCATATAAACAGTGCAATCGTCTACTGAAACATTTAATTCGCGTGACGAAAATAAGTTAACTTCCGATGTTAGCAGACGGCCGTTCCGTAAAAACATTCTTCGCGAGAAAGCTTGACGTGACGTGATGGTCCAGTGACGGACAGTGTGAACGCTGCCATTAGAAATACATTGTGGAATGTTCTGACGGATGGTGACGGGACGTGACGTGACGGACAGTGTGAATTGGCTTTTAGTTTCAGTGCCAATCTTTCGGGTGGAAACGTAGTGCTTTTAGTAAATTTGTGTGAGACGACTTCTGTCTCTTTAATATCCACTACTTTGTCCATATTGTTCCCCTTTTTCGTTTTTTAGTATTACACTGATGATAACGAGGACAGCAGCAGCTAAACATAGCAGTCCACATTCCATTTCTCAAGTTTAACCACAACACGACGCTCGATAGTAGACTGAGATCAACGACCTATATAAGCAACATAGACTGGCTAAGGTGCTGCCTTACTTGAAGCAAATTGAAAGCTCGGCCGCCATGTTTTACAACGTCACGTAGGCATAACCAGTCATCTGTTATAGCACTCAATCATGTCACTTTCACTTTGTGCAATGACTTAACAAACCGTTCTCTACCTGCTTATTGTCATTTTTATAGCCAAGCTAATATGGATAAATGATGATAAATGATAGAAAACATGAGCAGGCTAATCGGAAAGATTAATTACAATGGCACACACACTAGATCGACCAAACATCGTTTCATTCATACAAAAAACATGCCTTTTCAACTGTCATTTAAACAACATTAATTTCGTGTACATTTGTTTAATCCGCTTCCCTCTGTAGATTTGGCTTTATATAAATGATGTATTCTACAACTGAAGTAATGTTTTAATAGCAGCTTTATTAGGCTGGAGTAATGAGATTCCTCCCAAAATTCCGAGGATACCATTAAGTGCTCGTAGTTGGTAAATAAAGTAGGTCTGTTTCCCAAAATTCTAAATACATCTACATACATTCGAAAAAGGAATTTTTTTTCTACAAGATCTTTAGAGGGATTGAACAGACTGTTTTTTATTCCTTATAATCCGATTAATCCTGCTTTATCCTCATTTTTAGGAGCAAGGAGAACTTCCAAGCAATCTAAACACTTAAGTGTTTTACCCACTTGCCTAATGCTGCTTCCAGATATATATTCAGTTACATTTTCCTTACATAATGTCAGCATTTCGTATTTTGCCACATAGTCACGAGCACAATGAATAGCCCTGCTGCTTCTAAAAGATTTGCAATAGGTAATAAAAGAGCTTCTATGTCTCCTGCTTGACTACATGAAATATCTTCAAATCAAGCTCAGCTATCTCACTTTTTTTGGAGATCTCCTTGCTGGCGATTTTGCTGTTTGAAGATGTTCAGGGAACGAAAATATCGTCGGAAGCGCATTAGCCAGAAGCCGCTTTGTATCATTTGTTGCATACATGATTTCTCCTCAAAATACGATGAACAAATGCAACTGTATGCAGTAGATTACCACTTATCTCGTCTCATATTGGCTAATCATCGTTTTGTAAGTTCTTCATTTTTCAAAGGAAAACTGAAAAATAATTACAGCTTCCTTTAGTTAAAGTAGGACTATTTTATGCAGAAATGTAGCAGGACAAAAGACGACTACAAGAAATATTAGAAACGAAAACATACAATTACTTACTGAAAATACGATATTCCAACAGTATTATTACTGTGATTCGTACATTTATATGCTGTGCATACACTGGGCACGATTTCAGCTTAATAAATAACCTTTCAAGATTACTACGATACATAAAATGTGGACTCAAAATACGTAAATAGCGTCGGCCTAACTTTCGTATTCGGCGCACTAGATGTTGAAAAAAAATTGCTGTCACAGTTCCTGGTTGCTGCCACAAGGAGCTCTGTTAACACAGAGGTAGCCACTCTATGTAGTTTATATAGCTCGTTGACTGAGATCACAAAGCAAATCGCACTTATGTAGTGGGATCGAAACGAGCGATATCGCATGCGACGGATCGCTGCGATCGATCACTCGTGTGTGGGGCTCTTTTCTGATGTATGATGTTAGTTACATCATATTCATGAAGATATGCCTATTTCTAATACGTTTTGCAAACACATTAAAAGAAAAAAACCTGACACATTCTGGTCATATGTGAAGTACACTAGTGGCAAAACACAAACAATACCTTCACTATAGGGAGACGTTAGTGCCACCCCCAGTAGACCACCATTAGAGCTCCTAAAAGCCCAGGCTGAATCGTCCGCTATTTTTGCCCCAACATGGGCGCATCTGACAATGTTTATATTGGCGATGGTTGACTTATTCACGCAGTTTTCAACAATATTTCTAATGAAATGTATTTAATATTGCACACATAAGTGTACCAAACAATAACTAATGTGTATGGTTCTATAAAAATTTAGAATACGCTTTTAATATAACAGAAAATCTTAACATACCGGTAATATAACATAGCTTCTCGCCGGGCTGCAGTGGTTATGTTGGCACCAATGGTAATCACGGCAACTCAGATGACCAATAAATGTTTTCGTGACAACATCAATTAAAATGAAAATTATTTTTTTCTGAATGGACAAGGGTACATTCAAGAACCCATCAACCATAGAGCAGGTACAGTATTAATTTTGCTGCAAGTGAAACGAGCCACAATAATATTTACTCTGTAGCTCCTGAAAAATATTAACGCAATTCTACACTTCATTGTTCATCTTTTGCCAACATAAGCACTGAAGCCTGACGAGAAGCGTCGTAAAATTTTACCCAGTGCCATATTTTAGAGTGTGTTATGCGACTGTAAGAGATGCTTCGACCTTATATATAAGTAATTGTGTAAAGTATTATTCAGTATGTTGAAAACTATGTATAAATGCACCACAATAAATATTCCTAACCACTTTGAAAACTGCGAAAAACTTCATTAAGTCACAAACATTCTGCAACAAACTGCTCCAGCATCATTGACAGGGAGAAGTAATGCAATTGTACATAACTGACATGTTTATAGCTACATTTATGACATATACTTACAACACATAATTGAGCGGCAGGTCCTGGTTCCCAGTTGTGGCATAATTCAGGATGGGGATACCACCCCTCAGCTTTGAACAATGACATCATTATTCAGTTAAATCCCTGGCTATTGCATGTATACCAAAGCAGTTCATTTATGCTCTTCAGAACAAAGACATAAACTAATTTGAGTATTGATGAAAGCAAAGATATATAAATATATCTGCAAATAACGTAATTTTATAAGCTAATATTACATACATGATATATACTATGAATTTATTGTAGATATTCATATGATGAAATTGCAGAAAAAAAAAGAAATGGAAAAAAAGAAATAAATCACTGTAATGAGATTATCACAATAAAATCGGTATCGTGAACTCGAATTGACCTATATAGCTCAACTGCAGGAGAGGATACCAGTTGTAGGTTATTTATGAATTTAAATTGTTTCATAGAAATCGATGTTTTTTAAAAACAAATAATAATAATAATAATTCACAGGACAGATAATATGTGATCGGTATGGGACACTCGAAGTTACCTATATAGCTCACTTACAGACAGGGATACCTGTACCTAAAAACATAGGAAAATGACAAGTAAAATGGTTTCGTAAACTCGAATTGACCTATATAGGTCAATTGCAGAAGAGGATACCAGTTGTAGGTTATCCTCATGAAACACTGCCCTGGGAATTCGTGACAAATTTGTGGAAATTAATTAATGCTGTTCCTGCTCTATGATTGACAGGTTCTCAATGTATACATGTCCGGTCAATAAATCAGCTATCCTTGTGAAAAACTGACCTCGGAATTCATTACAAATTTGTGGAAATTAATTAACGTTGTTCCTGCTCTATGGTTGACAGGTTCTCGATGTACCCTTGTCCGTTTAGTAAAACACATGACCTTGTGTAACACTGCCTTGGGAAAACTATAAATTTGATAGACGTTCAACCGCTTCCAAAAATGTTACACTCACGATATGAATCTTTGTGTTTCATTTAATTAAAAGAAAATCTCACGGGATTGCCCAGATTAATGTGCGGGCATTCAAGTATGATATGAATCTTCGTGTTTCATTTAATTAAAAAAACAATCTCACGTCATTGCCCAGATTAATGTGTGGGCATTCGTATTTGCATGTTACTGCGGCGGGAAAATGTAGTATTGAATGACTACTATTCGCTTATTAATGCTATTACAGTGTGCTGTGGTTGGCTGACAACATCACGTGGCCTGTGATCAGTGTAACAAAGGAACATCGCGTAACGTAACCTTCTATTCAAGTTACTCTACCGTATGTGACGGATTTCGTATTTAATCTTACTTACTACGAAAATTTGGAGGGAAAATGAAACATCGCATTAAAGATATTTCCATAACAGGCATTTTAAGACAAAGTATGCTGAGAAAAAGTACTTAGAAGTGACATTTACATACAGTAAAATTTATCCAACGAAAGTAAATTAATAACAAATTTCCAAAGATATTATTTACTTATATTCGAAACATAAGCGACACAATGACGTCATACAACACAACACGACAACGTCATGGGTCAAAGCCGATGAGTGGCATCCCCTGCTCATATTGACCCCCAGTTGCTTCTGCGACAATTCATAGTCCATCTTTTTTTTCGTTCTGGATTGCTGGGAAATTTGAACATGCGCACTCCTTTGCTGCAGTGATTTTTGCAGTTCACAGCTGAGCAGCCACCCATATTTTCCACAAATTCTTCAGTAAATTATTTATTAACTCCTTTTCCGGTCGTGATTCATATATACCCAGATACAACTGTCCTGCACATTGGGGCAAAAATAGCGGATTGTCCAGCTAGGATTATAGGAGCCTTAACCACCATACTGACGTCACTGTGACGTAATACCGCCAGTTTCGATCACTTTCGACTTTTGCAGTGGTATCGAGTTTTCGAGACCTGTGAGTCATGTGTACTCCTGTGTACTGTGTAAAATACAGGTTGACCATTGTGTTTTAAGTTATATTGTTAGAGATGGGCTAAACCGTGCTTTCCGAAAACAGTGATTTTCGTGATTGCTACTTTTAGATGACCGTGATTAATCATGCTACTCCTGGGTTTCCTGCTATTTCTGCAATTCTGGCGACGTTTAATTTACCATTGAACTGACAAAAATTGAGTTAGACAGTACTGTTATGTTTCACCCACCAGTAACTTAATTCATCGTCTCTTCTTTGTTATGAAAGTTATGTTCTAAACAGAGAAAAGTAAATCTCAACAAATCAGTCAAAAGTAAGTATAGTTTACAATTGTTGTTACTTTTGATTAAATTTTGTATCAGTTGAAATAAACGTGAAATTGTTGTCGAAATATATTATATACTAATTAATATTTATAGAAATGTTTAATAGTACTCATGATTTTCCAGACACAGCTCCCACTGTGAATACTTGCCACTCTCAGAAACTTGAAGGTCGACCGTGGTGGCCGAGGAGACTAAGGCACTCCAGTCACGGTCTGCATGGCCACTACGGTCGGGGGTTCGAATCCCCCCTTGGGCATGGATATTTGTGCCGTCCTAGTTCGTAAGTAATTCATAAGTAGTTTGTAAGTTTAGGGACTGATGACACCGTAGTCAAGTCCCATAGACTTTACAAACATTTTTGAGAAACTTGAAGATTCAAGACTACTCTTGAACAACTCACGGCTTAAATGTGACATAACTGATAACATAAGTGTGTAAAATGTGTGTAGAAACGGTGTGTGAATGAACAGTGTTTCATTGAAATCATTATTTGATATAAAAAGGATGATAAATAAATGTGAAATACACATTGTCCCTAATTCAATACCCATAAAGTTTCTGCTATGGTATCAGGGTGACATTGTTCACTTCCCCTGAAATCTTGAGTGTGGTGAGAGATATACTTGTAGCATAGCTTGAGGTCTAAGTTGGAATTTAAAGCCATTGGTTTACTTTGAAGGTCTATGGTAAAAAAGTGAATGAAGTGTGAACACAGATCTTCTATTTGAAATTTGACACCGTGAATAGTTCAAGTGAAATACTTTAGGCCTACTTGGAGATAATATACAAAAAACTTAGGGTACTGGTGTATTTTTATTTATTTACTTTTACTACTTCATACATTGTACTGAAATGCAATCATGGCATTGGACAAGTCAGAATAAGTGATGTGATAGAGGTACTGTGATGATTCCATAAAACGTATTGGTGCTTCTTCACACTTGTAAACATGCCAAAGGAGTCTTGCTGTAGTAACAAGGCTCTGTAGCAGTAACGGGTCTTATTGGGAGTAGGATTAAATAAATTTTCTAAGTTACTTTCCTCTAAATATATTCAGACAAGTACTATTGTGCTGAGTAATACAGTATAGGCCCAATTTACAATTAAAGTTGTGGTTGACCAGCTACAAAGCACAGTTGCTGCTGAATAGGCTTGGCCCAATCATTTATAGCATGGATCTACAATGCAATTGTGGCTGTTGTGTTTGAATTCAATAGCTCAGAGATAACAGTGTATGTAATCATATCTGGTGCTTGTAACCATAGGGTAACATTTTAGTTATTGTGACACCAGTCTAGTGTGGCAATGGCTGTTTAATGCTCTTTGAAAACTCAATCACACAAGAGTCAGGGAGATAATCCTGTATGTTGACTGTGAAATAATTAATGCTGTTCCTGCTCTGTAGTTGACAACTTCTTGTATGTACCCTTCACTGGTAAGTAAATTAAAGTTTAGGGCATTACTGAAGAATGGGATACCACCCTTTGGTCAATGACACTATAGATTACATATATTCAATTGTCTTTACTGTGCAATTTCCCCTGCAAATGTTGATGTCTCAAATTATTTGTATTTTAAAATGAAAACATTGGGCTTGGTGGGTGCAGGTATGAACATAAATGAATCAGTTTAATCCTGTACTTTATTTCTCCAAGAAATGATGTACATTGAAATGTGGACACCACTGTGATTGATAGCTATTGAACTATATGGAAATGAGTCACTTTACTTAATTTACTCTTTTGCATTGATCATAAAACAAGTATTGCTGTTCCTGCTGTATGGTTGACAGGTTCTTGTATGTACCTTTGGATTAAATTGTACGACACTTCTCGCTGGGCTGCAGTGTTGTTTGGATTAAATTGTACGACACTTCTCACTGGGCTGCAGTGTTATGTTGTCATCAATTGTAATGATGGCAACTCAGATGACCAATAAATGTTTTTTCGTGACAACTGAAATTAAAAGTTCACTCGGAGCAATAACATTTACTCTGTAGATCGTGAAAAATATTAACGCAATTCTACACTTCATTGTTCATCTGTTGCCAACATAAGCACTGGAGCCCAGTGAGAAGCATCTTAAAATTTTACCTACCTTTGTCTGGTCAGTAAATTAATAGGAAATTAGTTATCAGATATGTACAATTCGTGTGTCTGCTAATATGACAGTTTGTTGGTAGTAACAAAATATGACATTTGAGACACTGACCAGACAAAGGTACATTCAAGAACCATAGAGCAGGAACAGCATTATATTCCATGGCCAATACGGAAAGTGAAGTAAATAAGGTAATGTTACTGTTTTCATTTCACTTTAGTTCAATACATATTGATCGCAGTGGCACCCCAAGTTTGATGTACATCACTTCTTAGAAATTACTGACCCATGTTTAGTTGCCAACATCAGCACACTCGGGCGGTGGAATTAGTAAAATTTAACCAACCAGAGTGCAGTTAATAGAAAGGCAAAGTTGTATTTCAGTAACTGTGGGTGTTTCTTATTTTGGGCCAATAGCATTTCTTTTACAGTTCAGAATGTTCAAATGTTTGTTAAGCTTAAGGGACTTAACTACGGGGTCATCAGTCCCTAAACTTACCTAAAGTGGACTTGTGTTTCTATATCTAGCAACACCTCTTGTTTAGACATTATATTCTTTTTCAATGTTACAGGTTTTGAAGGGGTCTGATCTTTAGGTCTCGCCGCATGTGCGCTTACTGGCATCTACCTAGAGCGTTAGCTGCCCCACACTGGTGACCGCAGCAAACATGTTAATTTAAAATGGGTGATCAAAATGAGGCCATGAAATGTGAATGAACAGAAAATTCCATTTTTTGCATTAAGTTAATATAAGTAAGAGAAGCATTTAAAGTAATATGACAACCATTACAGGCTAGTGTATTTAAATAACAGCACAGTCTAATAATTGCAGTATCAGTTACATTAAAGAAGCAAGTTATCAAACTTGAGGACGTATATTCATTGACAATGAAATAACACCAATCTTGCAAATAATTCTTACGCTCATTTAGAATATTTACTAACCCTTCATTGTCCTGATGTTGTTAGGAAGTTCATTGTATAGTCTCCCACTACTTATGAACTACCTACAACTAAGGACGACACAAATATCCATGCCCGAGGGGGGATTTCAACCCCCGACCGTAGTGGCCGTGCAGACCGTGACTGAAGCGCCTTAGTCACCTCAGCCACCGCGGCCAGCTCTTTTGCAGTGACTATAGCTTAAAATGTTTCTATAACAAGTCTGAACATTTCCCAGTAATTTGTTTTTAAAAAGGTGGCAGCTACAACTGGGGAAAAAATTGTTAAGTTCTGTTTTTCTTCAATTTTGACACATTGAATTAAACTGAAGCCTTTATACCCAACTCCGTTACAAAGCTGAAATATTACAATTTTTTTGCTTAAGCACTACCTCTTAATTTTGTTCCAAGAAACATGGTAGTTAACGTGTAGTCTGATGTATTTCTGCTATTTGCAATTATAATGGGAAGTTTTACAAAAATCTTCATACCTTTATCCAGACTTAATTGTGCCTAAATTAAGTAGTCACACTAAATACAATAAGCAAAGTGACATATACAGGCATGCATCAGACTAACCAGTGCCCCCATAAAAAGAGTCAAGTGATACTTTTTGGAAGATAAAGTGCATCAGAAAGATTTGAAAAACAAGAAACTCACATTAAAATCCATTTATTTGGCTGTAAACAAATGTGGTGTTACACATGGCTTTGTTAGTAGACATTAAATCACAGATCTGGTTTATATAGTACCATATATGTTTATCTTTTATTCAATTGTTACATGGAATTTAAATGCTTAGAAAAATTATAACTTTCATTTTTGAAGTGCATTTTATAGATTCTTACAATACCTTATGTGAACTACATAAGGTATTGTAATATGTAATAATTTTGGGAACAATTGGTCAGTAAGCAAAAACTGTTTCATAGAGCAACAGAGCATCATATGGTCAATTGAAAATAAAGCACCCTGTAATTCTTGCAGACCTATTTTGAAAGCACAGCATATACTAACATCACCAGATCTGTTCATGAGGTGGTTACTTACATAAATACATTAGTGACACAAAACAAAATTGGACTTTCAGTCAGCATGTTAACATAATTTAGAAAATATGACCCACTGCAATTGCATAAAAAGGAGGTGGGAGACTATACAATGAACTTCCTAACAACATCAGGACAATGAAGGGTTAGTAAATATTCTAAATGAGCGTAAGAATTATTTGCAAGATTGGTGTTATTTCATTGTCAATGAATATACGTCCTCAAGTTTGATAACTTGCTTCTTTAATGTAACTGATACTGCAATTATTAGACTGTGCTGTTATTTAAATACACTAGCCTGTAATGGTTGTCATATTACTTTAAATGCTTCTCTTACTTATATTAACTTAATGCAAAAAATGGAATTTTCTGTTCATTCACATTTCATGGCCTCATTTTGATCACCCATTTTAAATTAACATGTTTGCTGCGGTCACCAGTGTGGGGCAGCTAACGCTCTAGGTAGATGCCAGTAAGCGCACATGCGGCGAGACCTAAAGATCAGACCCCTTCAAAACCTGTAACATTGAAAAAGAATATAATGTCTAAACAAGAGGTGTTGCTAGATATAGAAACACAAGTCCACTTTAGCTTGTAATATATTTAGCCAGGAGGGTCCCATTTGTTTAAATAACTGAAGTATTCGATACCATAATTGGTCGTAGTATTGTAACCTAATATTCCATGTCTATATTACATATGCATTTTATAGCGTTTCTGTCAAGTCACTTTGATCATCTTCTGCATTACTATGGACTTCTAACAAACTAAATTAATTAATTAATTATTGATAGTCGTAACAACAATGTAAACATATATTAACACTGTGCTGATTGTTGTTTACTTACGATCTTTTCTATTGTTTTGTCTTGATAGGAAATGTTATTATTACATTAATCGTAATATCGTAATATTGTATGTAAAGCAAAATATGCGAATGTTTCATGAACAAATTGTTAAATATTTAAATGTTCTTCCGTGTTCTAGAAGGTTCTAGAAATGTTATTGTGTATTAATACGCGCAAATTGGTGCGAACTGGAGGAGTCTTATGGCAGTCTTAGAGGAGTAACATCTTAGTTAGTATGGAAGTGTGTTGTGAACCAGTCTTACTCTTGCATCACTTTTGTGCTTTATCAGGATTGGATAAATAAATATACGTTAAAAATAAAATTGTCACAAATGTAGTTTTCTGAAAACCCAAGAATCTGACATCATAACATAATTTTGTAATGTGTTAATGGCAGGCAAGCTACAAGATCTTTGAGACCACTGAACATATTTCATTTGTGAAAGGACTGGGTGCCAACAACTGTACGTGTTTTGTAAAGTTTTCTTATCGTATTCTTTTTGTGACTGAAGTAACGTTTAGGTAATCAGGAAAAAATGGTGGGGGGGGGGGGGGGGGAGAAGCGAAAAGGAAACATTAGACATGCTTCAGAAACTCATAAATCAAATGGGGGATAACTTAGTAAGATCACAGACCAGCAAGTTTTGATTTGGCAAGAATTAAAAGAACAATTAGCTCAAATAGAAAATAGAACTATCAAAACAGCCTGTGAAGTCGATGATGCAAAATTTAAAAATCCTCAAGAATAAATAGACAAAAATAGTGCTGCGATTTGTGTAGTAAATAGTTACATCAGATCTCAATTTGAAGAAACAAACTTATCAATTAAGAAAGTGGAAGAAAGTGTAGAGTTAATTGGGGAAAAATTACAAAATTCATTTATAATTGTCAATTCAGACCTCAAAAAGGTAGTACAAAAGTTAGAAAAAAAGAAAAATCAAATCAGAATAATTTGTGTTCAAGTAATTTGGTATGTACTAATAATGCTGTAGCAAACATTGGCTTATGGTCTAACATTCCAATTAAGAGTTTTGCAAGTACTGATTTGCATCCTGTAGACTTCCTTCAACACTGCAAAGACAGTTTTCTTGAAGGAATGTCTAATGAATCTAAAAAAAATTAGTTAAAAAATTTTTTGTTGGAGAGGCATTGTCATGGGCAAATCAAAATGTAGAGCATTGGGTGAATTTTCAAGAATTTGAAATATGTTTTTTTTTTTTTTTAAGTTCTGGTCAGAGAGTGAACAGGCCAGAATTAAAATTGAATTTTTGAATGGACCAAATTTTATGGGGAATACCAGGGTAACTGAAAACCAGATAATACATTTGGAGCAACCTTTTGATATTATGACACAAACTGAAGCATTAAAAAGAAGATTACCTAAACAATTATACTGGGAACTAGCACATGCACCAGATCACAATTTAGAACAATTTTTAACATATGTGGATAGAGCAGTAGAAAGAGAATTTAGTCAATATCTGAGGCATGGTCATGATCAGAGTACGAGGTGGCAGAAAAAATTATATGAAAACCAGCATAGGAGAAGGAATTATTTTGATGATAGAAGAGACAATGGGAATTTTGGTAATGAAAATCAGAATAGGTACAATAGGAGAGATAATGGGCATTTTGGTAATGAAAATCAGAATTGGTATGGTAGGAGAGAATTTGACAATAGAAACAGAAATCAAAGTGAAAACAATGTGTCTAATCAATACAGGGGGAACCGACCGGAAAACTGAAACTTGCTCCAATGAGGGTCGTAAATTAAGGGCGAGAAAAGATTTAAGATGGACCAAATTTAACAATAGTAAACAAAATAGGGAGAATGATGTGATAGAATACAAAGCTTACAAAACACATGGAGAAAGACTAGTTTTAGATTCAAACTTCTGGAGTTCAACTTTAGGCACCATTGAGAACAACAAAAATAAATCTATAGATACTTTGAATCATGATCTCTTATCTCAGGGGGTGACTTTTATAAATGAGCAAACAACACAGACACGTCTAAAAACACAACTTTAGGCATAGAAACATTATTTCCATGTGAGAATAATTATAGCAATCAAGGTACATGTATCAACACTAACAATCAATATATAAATCCTGAAGCCTCATTAAATGACAATAGTAATACACAATCTAGCATATATTGAACTTGACAATGAATCATTTGTTAATGAAAGTAATGAAGTTTCTGATCAAACTAACTCTGAATGTCAAAATGATTACAAAGTAATAGAGGTAAGTAATAACAATTACAATGATTCAATTCAAACTGAAGTTGACATTTTTGTAGATATAAATAATGAAGAATTTAACAAACTGAGTAAGGAAGTATTGGATAGGGAACATGATGATCAATATTTAGTGTGTATCAAAGATAGGACTGAAAATGATTTGACTAAAGTGAACAGTAATAAAGAAATGTTTCTTACAAATTTGTGGGGTAAGTACAGTGGTGATAACAAATTCAGTAACTTTTGGAAAAGACTTGAAATAGTTTGTGACAAATCTAATTCCAGATTGGTGGAAATACAAAAAAGTAAGTAAAGGTAGGGAAAGATACAATGGCCATTCTTGAGAGTCAGACTCAGGAAGGTTCTGATATTGTTATTAATTCTATGAATGCTGTAAGTAAAAGTAATAACCAAGGAGTTAGTCCACAAGATTTTAACTTTAAAGAAAAAGATTTATTATGTGAGGAAGATAAAGATACTAAAGAAGAAAACTGCATTTGGTGTCCTTATATAAATGACATATTTTTGGATGGCAAGGTAAGTGTTTGATTGATACTGGAAGTCCAATATCGGCTATAACTGAAAAATTGAGGGATAAATTGAAAGATATGGGGGGTAAACAATTTGTTGAAATGCCTTTTAGTGGATTAAAAATTAGGGGTGCAACTGGTAAACAAAGTAAATATGTCAAAAGTCAAGTATTATTAAATTTTGTAATTGAAGGAAAAGAATTTGATCATGGGTGTTCAGTGGTTCCAGACTTAAGTGAAAACTTTATTCTTGGTAGGGATTGGATTCTTAAGTGGAATGTGAGTTTTGGCTGGGGTGGTAAAAATTAATCGTTATGGGAGTTAATGATGATTACTTACTCTTGTAAAACAATTATACACTTAACTGTAGTGATGCTTGCAACCATATTAAGAATGTAGAGCATATAGACATTGTACATCATAAGGATGATGACTTTGAGCAAATTCTTGAATTTAAAGACTTAGTTGAACTTAAAATTAGGGATACTGATAGTCTTAATAATTCACAAAAAGAAATTTTGAGTCAACTATTATGGAAATATAAAGAAGTTTTTGACAAACGTCCCAGTCAAGTAAAAGGGTATTTCTGTAAACTGAACTTAAAACCTCATAATCCATTCTTTGTCAAACCATATAATATACCTTTAGGGAAGGAGGAAGCTGTAAGTCAGCAAATTCAAAAAATGGAAAAATGGGGAATTATTGAGAGAAGTAAAACTGAATACAATAATCCATTAGTTGTCATTATGAAAAATGGGGGGGCTGTGAGACTTGTACTTGATTCTAGACACCTACATAAATTTTTGTTGAGAGAAAATGATCATCCTGAAAATATGGATGAACTTTTGTATAAATTTGAAGAGATTAAATTTATGTCCGGTTTAGATCTAACATCTGGTTTTCATCAAATTCCTTTGGAATATGAATCCAGAAAATATACTGCTTTCTTGTACTGTGGAAAGTCTTACCAATATTGTGTAGTACCCTTTGGTCTTAATGTTTCTGTGGCTGAATTCATTACAGCTCTAGATAAAGTGTTGGGGCATAATTTATATACAAAATTGATGGTGTTTGTTGATGACATTCTTATAACTGGGAAAACTTGGGAAGAACATTGTAAACTTTTAGAAAAAATATTCTTCAAGTTTAAGAAAAGTGGTACGACATTGAAATTGGAAAAATGCAAATTTGGGGTTAAAGAATTGAGGTTTTTGGATCACATTATCAATGAAAAGGGTGTTCTGCCTGATCAAGACAAAATCAAAGCGATAAAGGATTTTCCTGTTCCAAAAAATAAGAAACAACTTAAATCTTTCTATGGACTTGCAGCACTTTACAGGAAATATTTAAATAGTCAAACATTAAATGCACCTTGCCTTAACAATTTGCTAAAAAAGAATACCATTTGGGACTGGAATCAGGATTGTCAAAATGCCTTCCAGTACATCAAACATCAACTACGTCAAAGTAAATTTTTATATAGACCAGACATGTCTTTACCTTTTTGTATTATAACAGACAATAGCGAAATTGGTATAGGAGCACATTTATTTCAGGAAGTTGAATCTAATGGAAAACTTGAACACAGATCAATTGCATTTGCCAGTAGAGTACTTCAAAAACATGTGAAGCTATGCACTGTAACTGAAAAGGAACTTTTGGCTATTCATTGGGCATTTACAAAATTTAGAAACTATCCCTTGGGACATAAAGTAATTGTTTATTCTGATCACAAGGCATTAAGTTATTTACACGAGTGCAAATTTTATCACAGCAGAATCACTAGATGGGCCATGTTTTTACAACAATTTAATTATGAAATCAGGTACATAAAAAGGGAGAAAAATGTAATTGCAGACACACTTAGTAGATTACCAGTGGGGGGTGATGCTGAAAATTCTGGTTTTGATAATAGGGAATTCAAAATTATGTTTCTTAGGGGGATTATAGATGAATCTGAAATTTTAAAAATTTGCAATAGCATTCGAAGATTTCAAAGTCATGATAAAAATTGGAAACTAATGAAAAATTATTTAGGGAAAAAGGGTCATGAAAAGGTTGGTGAATACTATAAGGTTCACAAAGGGGTATTATTTAGGAGAATGAGACCTGATTTTGATGACTGGAAATTATGTTGGCCTGAACAATGTATTGATACACTAAATATATTCATGAAAGTTTTGCACATTGTGGCATCACTAAATGTATCCAGAAAATTCAAGAAAACATTTATTTCTACAATATTGGTAAGAAGGTAAAAGAAATCATATCCAGATGTGACAGATGCCAAAGAGTAAAGGTAAATAATAAAACGTGTAGAGGACAAATGCAAAACATCCTGCCCAACAAGAAACTGGACTTGATTGCTATTGACATTTATGGTGCTTTACCTAAGACACGAGGAGGATTTAGTTACTTTTGGTGGTCCTTGATGCCTTTTCTATGTTTATGAAATTATACCCACTGAAAAAGGCTACTAGTAAACAAATTATTTCAAAATTTATAAACAATTATTTCAATGTTGTTGGTCAACCACAGGCAATCTTATCTGATAATGGTACTCAGTTTACTTCAAACTCATGGAAAAGGTTTGTTGGTGACGAAAATATTAAACATATATTAATTTCTGTTTACCATCCAGCAAGCAATTCTGCACAAAGGTATATGAGAGAACTAGGGAGATTGTTCAGGACTTACTGTAATAAAAATCATGCTAGCTGGATTGACTATCTTAAAGACTTTGAAGAAGTCATGAACAGTCTTCAACACTCTTCAACAGGATTTTCACCATTTGAGATTATGTTTGATAGAAAACCTGATAGCCTTATTTCTCGACACATTGAATTCCCAATTTGTAAACCTATAACTTCGCAACAAAGGGAGGAAATAATTAGGCAAACTATGAAGAAACAAGGGGACTTATGAAAAAAGAGACATGATGCAAAAGGTAAATTTACTAAGTTTAGTCCAGGAAATTTGGTTCTCGTTAAGACACAGGAAAAATCTAAACTTTTAACTGCAGAACTTAAAATTTTTTTGATATATACATTGGTCCCTTTGAAGAAAGGCCACACCCAAATGCATACAGATTGATTTACCCAATATCTAGGAAATTGTTTGGTTTAAGAAATATAACTAAATTAAAACCTTATAAATCTGCCAGTTAATAGATTTTGTGGTCTAAAAATACTTTGTAGAATTCACGTATGGTACAATCTTTGTTTCTTTTGATCATATTTGTTTTTAAGTAGGAGGTCCATTGTTCTGTAATGGACACAACACGTGGGGAATGGTGCCTTCTCCTAGCTGGGTGATCTAATACTTCCTTTTTTAGATCATTCACTCTTTTACTATACTATATTTAGGTAAATTATGTTTTGTTTTTATTCATTCAAAATTATATTCTTTAATTTAGTACTCCTCATACTTTCTACTCATATTGATGGTAAATTAAATAATTGTAGTACTTTTGCTTTGTAAAATTCTATAGGATTGAGATCATAAGCTAATTTGAAGTATTTTAAAACTGAACATATGTTCTGAAAGCAATATACAGATTTTATTTAGAAAAATATGTGTGGACAAAGGATGTAAAAAAAATCTTATTTCTGTTTCAAATCATAGTAGCATATTCATTCTTAGAAGTGTAACACACAACTATGATCCTATTCCTGGTCAATTTCAAATATATTCATACCATAACAATAGTCATCACATATCTGATTGTGACAGTACACCTAGAAAATAGTCTTGTTAATTCAAAAAAATTCTCATAAATTTGTTTAAACTTGTTAAACTTCAAAAATGATTGCATGTTTCTCTTTAGTTTACATTCATTTCGTTTAGAACTGGACTCATGTCATTATTTTGATAACTTAATTTATCCTTAAATGTGAAATAAAGAAAAATCAGGCAATATCAACAGAAGTAATTTGTTATAACATGAAAATTTGTAATTTGACAATATGAGACAACCCTATAGACATATAGATCCAATACTTACTGACTTATGAAATTATTTATATGGTTACATTTCTTGTTGTATTCATTTACAGAGAAAATTGTATTCAATTTTTAGTTGCCAATTTACAATGTGGTTACTTTTGTATCAAAAATAATAGTCTTCTGTACACTTAATGTAACATTTAAATGTAACCTCATATGTTTATGCCATTTCCAAGTCAGTGATCAATACCTAACAGTTGCTGTGTTCTATAACACCTATTACTTATGATATTTATTCATGAAAATGGTTAGTTCAAAATTCTTTTGTCATATATTCCGAAAATCATGTTCCATTCTGTAAGACTACTGACCACCTCTGGCTTCCTATATAATCTCTCATTGAACTGCAGGAACTTCTGTATACGTGCTTCAGGTGCTACTCTTATATGTTCTGCCAGAGCACGCATGAGATGCAAATATATTCACACTTTAAATTATTTTCATTATTAATTATTTTTTGGAAATAATTTCATTCGAAGTAATGTTTATTTTAATGAGTTACAAATTTAGTTGAAAATTTTCTTTAGTTATTGATTGGTATGTATATGATTTTCATTAACCCAATCTTTATATTTTATACTGGTCTGATACTGAGTACGTTTTATTTTTGTTGCCATAGGCTAGTACAGTAGTCATTGCAATAGTCTTTCTATGTATATCAATTATGTATTTCTAATACCTTTCTATATTATATGTATTAGTATTCATGGTGTACTTGTCACTTAACAAAATTGATGTAATGTCAGATATATTAAGATACCTTTGCACATCAGATATAATTATATGAAATAATTTTTATTCATGAGAAAATGAATTTAATAAGTATCATAATTTAAACTCACCGGTAAACTCAACAGTCGTCTTTATGGTGGCGCCATGCCCATCTGCGGACCTGTAGATGTGCAGGCGGTGGATGTAAAATTTTCAGGAGCAATTTTTTTTTAATTTTTAGGTGCTTGTGTGCGTTTCGCACAAGTGCTGAACGAATATGAATAAGTTTTTTTTAAAGAACAAAACTTGTGACATCAATTTATGTCTGTATGGTCATATACATATGTTAACCTGTAACTGTGCAAGTTGTGGATGTAAAAAAAAATCTATAGTAGCATATTTTATTTAAATATTTTAGATATTTCTGGGTGGTTTGCACAAGTGCTGAACTGGTAGTGTTTGTGTTTATATAACTTCTGGTCGCACTTGATGTATTATGTCATAATCTAGCTTTGCTCTTTATTATGCCATTAAGACATATTCCTAATTATTTTGCTTTCAATGATCTCATAATAATAATCCTCACATAATTATCAGGATCAATGTTGTTATGACAGTTTGATAAACAAGATATGATGAAGTACTCAGATCTTTATGCAAATTTGAAAATCGTTAATTATTTTGTATTGTCAATTTATTTTCAGTATTAAAAATGTAATAACTGCTTAAGAGCTCACCCTCATTTTTATACTGTCTTTATGAAACTTGACGTTTTCTCATTTTTTGAATCTTATGTACTGTCTACACAAATGAAGTGTGCACTTATTAACATGTGACTTCATTAAGCTTATCATGTATACCCATGCTATGTAAATTTGGTTCAGCACAACTTTGTCTGTGTGTTCATGCTTGTTCCATAAAACAATTTGTTCTTCTGTGTCTAATGTCATAGCAGTTAATTTTAAAGAATTGTGCATTTCAGTAATCATATCATCATCAGTAGTAAAATATTATTTTGGTAACAGTTTTTGATAAAATTAGTCATTTTATATTACTATAGCATGATTTAATATTGAATTTGAGTAATATAGTATAAATTGTGTCCTCTTGTACATCCTAAAGACTGATCATAATTTTGTCTTGTAAATTGAAAATCTTTGCTGATTGTAAATACTCCCCAATTCTGTTGTCACACAATGTCATCCACATGTGATGCCTGACATTGTGTGAGGGGGGTATTGTAATATATTTAGCCAGGAGGGTCTCGTTCGTTTAAATAACTGAAGTATTCGATACCATAATTGGTCATAGTATTGTAACCTAATATTCCATGTTTATATTACATAAGCATTTTATAACGCTTCTGTCAAGCCACTTTGATCATCTTCTGCATTACTATGGTCTTCTAACAAACTAAATTAATTAATTAATTAATTACTGATAGTCATAACAACAATGTAAGCATATATTAACACTGCGCTGATTGTTATTTACTTAAGATCTTTTCTATTCTTTTTTCTTGATGGGAAATATTATTATTAAATTTGTCATAATATTGTGTATCTCCATGTAAAGCAAATTATGCAAATGTTTCATGAACACATTGTTAAATATTTAAATGTTGTACATCCGTGTTCTTGAAGGTGCTAGAAATGTTATTCTGTATTAATATGCGCGAATTGGTGTGAACTGGGTGAGTCTTATGGCAGTCTTAGAGGAGTAACACCTTTGTTAGTATGGAAGTGTGTTGTGAACCAGTCTTACTCTTGCATCACTTTTGTCCTTTATCAGGAATGGATAAATAAATACACGTTAAAAATGAAAGTATCACAAATGTAGTTTTCTCAAAACCCAAGAAGCTGACATCATAACATAATTTTGTAATGTGTTAATGGCAGGCGAGCTACAAGATCTTCGAGACCACTGAACATCTGCAACATGTGATGTATAGAAAAAAGTGGCTTTAATGTTGTCCAGTAAAAAGAAATGCACCAAAAGCTGCATGCCAAGTATGTGATAAATGCTGCAAGCTGTCTGACGCTTGTAAGTGTCATATGCATTTATTACAAACAGTTCTAAGAACGCCTCTGATTTATTGATTTTATTGCAAACTGAGAAGTAAATGAAATTCAAACAAGCGATAAATCTGCTTCATTGAGAAAGAATTAGCCTGAAAACATGAAAAGGTTTATCAAATGGAGAAAAAGGAAAAGGTCTCATCTGCAATGTGGGTCTATGGAAACCCAATGTCATATAACAAATTTGCAAGGTGTTAAGGCGATGGTTTTTATAGCAAATCTCTAAAGACAAAAACACACAACAGCAGACAGGAAAACGTTACAGGATGGTTTTTGGTGGGTTGTACTTACACAAGTGCACAGCCAAGCTGGCGCACTGCTTATAAGCGTTACCCACACTGGCTTGTTGATCACAGAAACACTAATAAGCGTCAGCAGCACTGGGGTGGAAATGCTTCTAAGTGTCAGCTGCCGTGAATATGTTAAAGGCAAATAACCCCCATTATTTTTATCTCCAACACTGTTTCACACATATTTACCATACTGATGAGAAATGGATATATTGTACCTTCTGTGTATTATTCTATCCATCATGTGGTTCTTCTAAGTTAACACTTCATAAGATATTTGTAAAGGCTTTGATAAATGAGAATATTAGTTGTAGGCCTTTGTTCCAGAATAGAAGACGTTATCTAGATTTCTATTGTTTAGTGAATTCATTTGATCCAAAAATTAAACGTGTCTAATTCTCATTGAAGAACAGTAGCCGCCCAAGAGACTGGAAAATATGTACTGAAAAATGGCACATTTGTAGTTCCAACTGTCTATTTCTTTCATATCCCTTTTCTATATACTTCCATTAACTTTACTGCATCATGTGTTAGCATGTGCTTCCATCAGCTGTAATGGCCATTTTACCTTACACTGTAAATATCTAGGCAACATTTAGAGTATAAACTCATGGTGTATCAACTCACATCATTATTTGCTGTAAAAGTGCAAAAAGAAATTTTCAAATATTTAAGAATAGTTTGAAACATTCATTTCAATTTTTTCTATTTTTATATGGTTTTTGTAAATTTACTGTAGAATAATACATAATCATGTTAATATAAGTGGCACTTTTCCCAATAACTCATAGTAGGCCCTAATTGCATTCTGTGTTGCGACTGGTAAAGATTTTCCAATAATTTACTTTGATATACAAACAAAACTCACATACTGTAACTTTTATTCACACTTCAAGCAAACTGTATCGATTTTCTTCAAATACATTTAAAGTGTTCTAAATTCATACTTCATGTTAGCTATGGCTGTGGAACACGGGAATAAGAATACTGTTAGGTAGCTGTTTTGGAATTACTAATAAAAACTTATTGTAAATAAAATAAGTATTAAAATGCCAAGATCGCAAATATTGATTTATTTTTCCTGACAACCGGTTTCGATACACTTAGGGTATCATCATCTGGTCACTTAATTCTTATTTTTTCGTTTTGTGAAGGTGCATGACATTAAAATGGTAATGCACTTTCACAAAACGAAAACATGGGAAACAAGTGACCAGATGACTCAGTCACTACGTTTACATGAAACACATCTTCCGGAAGACGAAAACCGATTTTCGTAAACCGTTTCTCACTGCCGTGTTTACATGGCATAGCCTGAATCGGATTTCCTAGCTCACTTAACATGGCGGCTGGAAAACAGCTGATTCAGTTCCTTATTTAGTCTGCACAATCGCTATTTTTCTTTATTTATATACACTGATTTATGTTCACTGTAATATTTATACTTTTATTTCACATTAGAAAACATCACTCTTTCCATATGTGTCGAAAATTCTTAACAAGAAAACACAATCTGACAAGCCAAGAACGCTCCAAAAACGGTTGCGTTTACATGGGCACGAAAATCGATTGTGGAACTGGAAAACCGCTTTATAGAAGCGGATTTCCAGAATCGGTTTTGGAGTGTTTACATGACCAACCAAAAGCGGAACTGGGAAATCGGTTTACGAAATCCGGTTTTGGGAGCCCATGTAAACGGGGTGAGTGTATCGAAACCGGTCGTCAGGAAAAATCAATCAATATTTGCGATCTTGGCATTTTAATACTTCAAAGTAAAGAGATCGCCGTCCTACCATGGAAAATTATAAGTAAATAAAGTAATTCTTAAGTCAACCCCAAACATCGCAACTTGATGAAAATTCCTCAAAACACTGAAGCATTTGTATGTTAGAACAACATCTGATGATAAACATGCAGACTTTACACTATTGAATTAATATCCAGTGTTTGTAAAATTATGGTTTATTTAATTAAAGATTTATATAGTCAACTTATTTTCAATGGACTTTAATGTTACTAGATACTAAGGTTAATTTTGGGCTGAGCCTCACTAATGCATGGAATGACATTTAACGCAGGAAACGTGTGCGTCTCTGCTAATAAATAATTTAAGCAAACTGCTGCTGGTTGCTACCTTCTGGATGTTTTATGGCACATATAGTTTTACATTTATTCATCACAAAACATGAGTATAACTACTGAACTTCTGCTGCATTACGTTTTAAAAATTATTGGTTAAGGTACACAGTTTTCCTCCACACTACTGTTAATTCAAACAATTTTACGGTTTATTTCACACCACATAACATCTTTATTTCAAAGTAATAGAACTATGTGTAACAATTTTTATCAAAATTAGTATCAGCTGTGACATTACAGGAACAATTCACACAAAATACTTAGGCCTATACTCTGAACACTCTCAGTCATTTTTTCGAATACTAAAATAGCATATATCATAGTTAAAGTTTAGCCTAGCCTTTTGCACCTCGTTACCTTCTGTTAAACAATCACATGTCTCATTTATCTTTTACAGGCTATCAGATAAGAAATAGTAATGTTAGCATAGACTTTCATAGAACCAGTACATTTGCTTGCAAACAATGAGGTGTAGCACAGTGAGTAGCTTACACATTCAGAGTGCTGTGACTTAAATAGAAGGCTTGGAATATTTTCTACTCATTCCCTCTCTAATTACTGAGTCTCTAAACCATCTGTGCACGTATTATGTACTATGTAGGGACAAACTACAAACGTGACACAACAATAAAAATTATGACTGCTAAAGTAAATGTTATAAGAATACTGATTTGGCAAAACATGTTTTGGAAGCTGCAACTATGGCTAAAACATAAGACAATTCGTTGTTCCTTGGGCTAAAAAAGATTAGCCTAAGATATTTTCCTAACTGAATAGGTACAACCAAAGTGTACTGGGTTCATTTTCAGAATTTTTCATTCACATCTGCAAGTGAACCTTTTATGCCAACGAAAGTACTCACTGTAGCATTTACTCTTTTTCACTGCAGTATGGAAGTTGTACACAATACTAAATATTTCAACTTTTGTTATGCTGTCAAGGTATTTAAACATTTTCTCCTAACAATGATAATTTAAAGCATTTTTATTTATTTATAAGCTTTATCTCTCACTGTTTCTCCTTATTCAAGTGCAAGGCAACCATTCAGATCAAACTTTAAAATGTGCACAGGAAGAATAGACAGGTTATTAAAATGTTTGAGTTGTTTCTGTGGGATTTCTTTCATGACTTTTGTAATATATTCATGCATATACAAACTAAAATTCTTAAGTAAAAGATGACAAAAAATCCATTAAGGCATATTAGGAACTAATACTGTTCTCTGTGCAGGTGGCAAATTTAGAGAATAATAAGGGCCATCCATTTCAAAATACTTGATTAAGAAATTGTGAATACTGTTGCAGGGATTAAGTAACTTCCTGCCGGTAGAAAAAAGGGAAAATACGGAGGCTCACCTGTAGACGGGGATATCGCCCATCAGCTTTGACCTATGACGTCATCGCAGTGTGGTAGTTTTTAGATGCGTGCGTGTCTGTAGAAGGCATGAGTGATTATGTGGTGCTTGGGTTAAAGACGACAGTTTGTTTACAAACGGAACAGATTAATATTTTGTGTTTAAAAAGTGATCTATAGCTTCTCTCTAATGGTTAGGTGCAGGTTAACTGAGGGATTTTTTTTGTATGTGAGCGCCGAAGGCGCGAATTTTTGGACTAGACCTATGATCGATGAAAGATTCTGTTATCTATAATAACTAAAGATTATTTGTATCTACAATAGAGAAGTATTACGATATCCTGTATACTGGTTTTCCGACATCTTGATGATGTCATGGATCAAAGCAGATGGGTAGTATCCTATTCTACAGTTATGCCAATATGGATATATTAATGTAACAGCTGTCAGTAAACTAGTTTTATTTAAAGATGACTACCTGTTGACCAGCAACCAAGAATTGCTCTGTGAAAACTTATTTCTTACAAGTCAATTTTATTACATCCTTTGTTAAACAACACAGCCATACTGCAGGGCAAATTAACATTCTGCGAATGCTAGAATTTACAATGTCACTATTTCAGAAGTTTGCTATATGGTAAAATTACCTTTTGCAGACAACACAAGATGACACTTCGTTATGTATATAGTACCAAAATGAATAAATACAACAATTAAAACATTATGTTCATTAGTAATCTACTAATTAAAAGAAAAAGAAAGAAAAGAAAAACACTCTCTATGTAGTGACATATCACAACGTTAATAAAGTATTATCTCCGTGCAAATTTTTCCATCAGTTATCGAATAAGCAAGTATTACTTTTGTCAGTGAACTCATTTAACCCAAAAATTACTTTTCTAATTTCGATTCAAGTACACCATTACCCTAGAGAATGGAAAGTATGTACTGAAAAATGGAACTTTTGTAGTCCCAACCCTCTATTTAGTCCATAGCCCTTTTCCATTTATACTCCCATTAACTTTTCTGCATCATATATTAATCTTTGTTTCCAACCCCCACAATGGCCAGTAAATATCTAGGATACATTTACAATGTAAACATATGGTGTATCAACTGACATCAGTTATTTAGTGTATAGGTGCATATAGATATAACACAGATACTTTGAAATATTCATTTGAATTTCTCGTGATAACTACTTGAAGAGGTTTTGTAAACATACTGGGTCCATTGAAGATTGGGATACCACATGTCGACTTTGGCAAATGACATCGTAAGTTAAGTCACAGTCAAGTTCATAGTCCATAGCCCTTTTCCATTTATACTCCCATTAACTTTTCTGCATCATATATTAATCTTTGTTTCCAACCCCCACAATGGCCAGTAAATATCTAGGATACATTTACAATGTAAACATATGGTGTATCAACTGACATCAGTTATTTAGAGTATAGGTGCATATAGATATAACACAGATACTTTGAAATATTCATTTGAATTTCTCGTGATAACTACTTGAAGAGGTTTTGTAAACATACTGGGTCCATTGAAGATTGGGATACCACATGTCGACTTTGGCAAATGACATCGTAAGTTAAGTCACAGTCAAGTTCATAGAATTTCTTTAGATATACAGATTGGTACTAGATCATGATTTGTAGTACATCGAGAACCAGTCACTACATCGGTTTAACCGTTTGCTCTAGGTAATATGAAGAATACATTTATTCAGTAATAACTTCAATTCCTATGATGTCCCCATCTACAATCATGCTAATTTACTTTAACAATCATATTCATATAAATGGCAGTCTTCCTGGGAACTCATAGTAGGTTGCTTTCTATCTTGTGGGCTGTAAAGATTTTCCATTCATTTAAACTGATATACAAACAAATATACTTATTGTATGTTATGATTTATTCACACTACAAGCAAATTTTATAACATTTTGTTAAATACATTTAAAGCATTCCAGATTTCTTGTTCATTTTAGCCGTGGAAGTGGTACATGCATATTATAAGGTAGTGTTCTTAAACTGCTATTAGAAACTCAGTGTAAATAAAGAGAGATTAGATTAGATTAATACTTGTTCCATAGATCATATATACGACATTTCGTAATGATGTGGAATGTGTCAGTTTAATAAATGTTGTATATCCTTGACAATCAATATTTTAAGGATTTATTTTATTTTTTTTATTTTTTTTTAAGTTTTATCTAAAAATTAATCTACATAGTAGAAGGAATTGACATTCAGAAATTCCTTAAATTTCTTTTCAAATACTAGGTGGCTATCTGTCAGACTTTTGATGCTACATGGTAAGTGACCAAAGACTTTTGTGGCAGCATAATTCACCCCTTTCTGAGCCAAAGTTAGATTTAACCCTCGAATAGTGAATATCATCTTTTCTCCTAGAGTTGTAGCTATGCACACTGCTATTACTTTTGAATTGGGTCGGATTGTTGATAACAAATTTCATGAGTGAATATATATATTGTGAAGCTACAGTGAGTATCCCTAGATCCCTAAATAAATGTCTGCAGGATGCTCTTGGGTAGGCTCCAGCAATTATTCTGATTACACGCTTTTGTGCAATGAATACTTTTTTACTCAATGTTGAATTGCCACAGAATATGATCCCATATGAAAGCAGTGAATGAAAATAGGTGTAGTAAGCTAATTTACTGAGATGTATAACACCAAATTTTGCAATGACTCTGATAGCATAAGTAGCTGTACTCAGACGTTTTAGGAGATCTTCAATATGTTTCTTCCAATTCAGTCCCTCGTCAATGAAAACACCTAAAAATTTTGAATATTCTACCTTAGCTGCAGATTTATGTTCAAATTCTAAATTTATTAAAGGTGTCATGCCATTTACTGTATGAAACTGTATATACTGGGTTTTATCAAAGTTTAATGAGAGTCCATTTGTAGAGATCCACTTAATAATTTTCTGGAAGATATCATTTACAATTTCATCAGTTAATTCCTGTTTGTCAGGTGTGATAGCTATACTTGTATCATCAGCAAAAAGTACTAGCTTAGCATCTTCGTGAATGTAGAATGGCAAGTGATTAATATATATTAAGAACAGCAAAGGACCCAAGACTGAACCTTGTGGAACCCCATTTTTGATAACTCCCCAGTGAAAAGAATTAATTGTTTTATCTATATCATGTGAACTGCTTATTTCAACTTTTTGCACTCTTCCAGTTAAGTATGATTTAAACCATTTGTGCAATGCCCTACTCATACCACAATACTTCGGCTTATCTAGAACAATCCCATGATTTACACAATCACAAACCTTTGAGAGATCACAAAAAATCCCAACTGGTGATGTTCTGTTATTCAAAGCATTTAATATTTCACCGGTGAAAAGCTTTTTTGAAAACAAAACTGACATTTTGTTAGAACTTTATTTTTACTAATATGTGAAACAACTCAAGAATACATAAATTTTTCAAAATTTTTCGATGAAGCTGTCAGAAGTGAGATGGGCCGGTAGTTGTTGACATTGTATGTATCACCTTTTTTATGCAAAGGTTTAATGATAGCATATTTCGGTCTATACTTCAGTATATACTAGGGCAAATCCAAACCTCGCACCTTGCAGAACGTTCCTCAAAACACTGAATCATTTGTATGTTAGAACAAGAACTGATGATAAAATTGCACACTTAACAATACTGAAGTAAGAGATTAATGTGTAAAGCTTTTTCTGAAGACGAATGTCAGCTTTGACATTACTTGAACAGATTCACACGAAATACTTTACTTTGAATATTAACATTGAACTTTCGAAAAGGAGATAGCAACATTTATACCGCCATTACAACAACACTAAACTACAGGCTAAACGACAAGTGCATAAATATCTATTTACGCCATTTGGCAACACTTATACCGCCATTAGATATTAGAAGTAGGACAACGTGGAAAAAAACAGTGGTGCGAGACTCGATATGATAGCAGAAATCGAGAAGGATCGAAACTGGCGGTCTCTACGTCATAGTCGGGGTGCCACCACAGAACAACAATGGTAGCACTAACATCTCCCTTCACTACGCTACAGCAATGGTAATACTAACAAAGACAGTACTCATAAAGCAGAATTGCTAAACACAACTTTCCGAAATTCGTTCACCAATGAAGACGAAATGAACACCCCAGAATTCATACCAAGAACAGCTGTGAACATGCGAAATTTAGAAGTAGATCTTCCTGGAGTAGTAAAACAACTTAAGTCACTAAATAAAAACTAATCTTCTGGGCCAGACTGTACACCAAATAGATTCCTCTAAGAGTATGCTGATGCAATAGCTCCATACTTAGCTACCATATACAACCGATCACTAAGTGTAAGATTCATACTCAAAGACTGAAAAGTTACCCAGGTCACTCCAATATTCAAGAAAGGCAATAGGGGTGAGCCCCAAAATTACAGGCCAATCTCATTGAGGTCGATTTGTAGTAGGATTTTGGAACATATACTTTGTTCGAACATTATGAACTACCTCGAAGAGAATGACCTATTAACCAATAGTCAACACAGATTCAGAAAGTATGGCTCTTACGAAACACAGCTTGGCCTTTATTCATGTGAAGTGATAAGTGCCATTGACATGGGATCTCAAATTGATTCCATATTTCTGGATTTCCAAAAGGTTCAAATGTTCAAATGTTGGTTAATCTATCGGACCAAACTGCGTGGTCATCAGTCCGTAGCTTGCAAACTACTTAAACCTAGGTAAACTAACCTAAGGACAACACACACACCCATGCCCCAGGGAGGACTCGAACCTCCACGGAGAGCAACCGCGGGCTCCACAGCGAGACGCTTTAGACCGCTCAGCTACTCCACCACGGCTTTCCAGAAGGCTTTTGGCAATGTACCTCATAAGCGGCTTCTAATAAAATTGTGTGCTTATGGAATATCGCCCCAATTGTGTGATTGGATTCAATACTTCCTATCAGAAAGGATACAGTTCATAGTAATTGATGGTAAGTCATCGAGTAAAACAGAAGTGATAGCTGGCGTTCCCCAGGGAAGCGTTATAGTTCCCCTACTCTTCCTCTTTCATGCATTTGCGTTTCTCCTGAACTGACACTTTCTCTGTTCCATCATTTATGGCTCTCTCTGGCTGTTGCACTGCCTCTGTCCTACTCACATTCAGCCGAAAAAAGCACGAATATTTTCGAATGACAAAATTTTTGGTCAGGAAGTCGGATTGAGAATTGAGGTGCTGGTTCCACAGTTTTGTGTCAGAGAACATATTCGACTTTTCTGTGCTACGGTAGGAGCATATTTCAGCTGTTTCCCATCTTTTTCCTGTTACGTCAAAGTGTACTGCTTATATAACACGAAATTAATGGTGAGTGATATTTGGATAGTATTTTGTATACCTTGATACATTTGTACAGTTGTCAGACCAAACTGACCATGTAGTAGTTTACTGTCTAAAGAGCTTCACATTTAGATGATTGCTAAACATGCTTAACTATTTCAAAGAACATTGTTAAACACTATCATTATCGTTCCATGAAAATATTTTCAATTACCGCTGAGAATTGGGTTTTACATGTCGTTGCTATTTCACGATAATTCAAGTCATTCACGTTGATCCAACCACTATGATGATGAATTTTACACGTCCAGTGACTGAAAGATGTGAATGTTGATGAAATATCTAGGGATTAATAACACTGTATCACATGTATATTATTGTTAAGTAACGTTTTCTAATGACTACGAAATATTCGGAGATCTCACGTCTCCTCTGGTAGATTTATGTGTTTATAAGTTTTGGGTGACTCTCTACTGTGCATAATTGCAGGTATTGTTTTGAAACGCTTTCCATAGATATTGGTTAAATTGGAATTGAAACCCAAAATTTTTCGCTATTCCATTCTTTTTTGCTCATTTGTGATGGGATTCTGTTGGAAAATGTCAAGTGTTAGTACCAATTATGTCTCTTGACATCCAATTTTGTAAGTTTCTTTCATGATGCATATATTTGCCCTGCAACTTAAACATTCCATGCATTGCTATTTTGGATTGAACAAATGTTTGACCTGTTATATTCCATTGATGGGATGTAGTGGAATTAGTATCTGATCTTGGATCTCATCTCTTGTGCGGTATCAGCAAGCTGTGAATTGGCGGCGCATTTTTTTTTTTTTTTTTTTTTTGAAGCAGGAGAACAAATACTATATTGCTAGGAATTCGTCTATTTTATTCAGCAAGCTCATGTGGAATTCTGATGTATCTTGCTGCACTAGTTCATCGTAGTTAGTCATGGTATTTTTGCTAACGTATTTTAGAATATTCTGAGCGTTACTTTGGTTTGTAGCAAGCACAAGCTAACTGTTGAATTGCATGAGTTGTTGGCATATTTTGTAGGCACCAGTTTCTTTATTATTGCTTTCATTCACGAAGTTTTGAATGTAGTCGACAAACAGCGGCAACTGAAGCATAGAGTGGATCACTGTGTTTGCGTAGCAAGATACACTGGTGTTATCTGGTTGTGTGTAGGTGCTTTTCTGATTCGTATTTTCTTTTTTCTGATTGGTCTTTCGTTGCATTGAGTTCTTTCGTCACTAACGGAGATATTGTGAGGTAAATATAGGAAAGGTTGGGGAAATGCCAGCCGACTATATAATAACCCCATACTGCTTCTACAAGCCTTTCAGTGTAACAATTGGAAGTAGGGAGCAGTAGGAGGAAATAGATCGACACCGTATGGGGGATATTGTCTGGTTCACTGATGGGTCAAAATCAGACCAAGGTGCTGGGGCCGGGGTATACGGGATGCAGCAAAGACTGGAAGGCGTCATCTCTCTAGGGAAACTGGCTTCAGTATTCCAGGCCGAAATCACTGCCATCAGGGCGTGTGTAGAGGAGAATTTGCGTAGGTGCTACAAAGACCGTAGCATCTATATCTATTCAGACAGCCAGGCAGCCCTGAGATCACTGGCAGCTCCTGCAACAAGGTCTAAAATTGTTGCAGAATGTCACAGGGTGCTGGTGGAGCTAGGGGAAAGCAATAGAGTAAACCTATTGTGGTTCCCTGGCCACTCAGGGATCAGTGGCAACGAACATGCCGACAGATTAGCCAGAATGGGGGCAGAGACTCCATTTATTGGACTGGAACCTGTCCTGACAATGATCAAATTGGAGCTACGTAACTGGCTCAGAAGACAGCACATAGAATATTGGACCAAAGTCTATCAACAAAAACATGGCAAGGTAATGATGCCAAAGCCATGTTGTAAAAGAAGCTCTGCAATCCTGGGCCTGAACAGGAGAGAGATTAGACTCATGGTTGGATTGCAGACAGGCCATGGGAATTACAAAAATCCCCTACATACAATGGGAATAATTGATGACGGTGATGAAACTGCATCACATATAATCTTCGAATGCACTGCATTGGAGAGTAAAAGGTAAAGAATATTTGGGACAACTAGACCTGAAGAAATTGTGTCTAATGAAGAACTGGTAAAGGGACTCCTTGAACTGGTCAAGGGCATTGGTTGGCTTTACTAGATATACAGGGAGGGATACCGCACAATAAACTTAGGTTTGCTGCGGGCAGTGGCGGGTTGGACCAAGACTGTTTTGGCTTCCCTGTGAAAATCAAATCAAATCAAATCAACGGTGATATTGATTTTGTGTGGCCTTTGTACAGGATGATTGTGTTCTGCTGGTAGAATGTACCACATCTTGAATTCCGGTAAGCCAATACTTTTTCTAGGCCGGTTGTATTCGTGCACAGCTTTTTGTTTACAACAAAGAATGTAACTGAAAAGTCGATCAAGTGAACTTTGCTGAGCAGTCGTACGAGTGAAAGAGCTACGTAGGCCATTGAGTTTTCAAAACACGACACGCTATCATTCACGGACCAATATCTTAAGAACCACATAAAATATCATTCTGCTCTAAACTTTAAATAAAATTTCGATATGTTATCTACATTTCATATGCAGCTATGGTTAACCTAAAATCAACTACACGAGAAGTCTACGCAATGTGTCTTTACCCCTGCAAACTCTTTAAAATATTTTGTGATAGTTCACTAAACCGGATGCTGCATATTAACTATAAAGTAAACGAAAACAAAAATCACGCCTTCATCGGTCGAAGATTTCAATCTTTAAGATGTAAAAAAATCAAATTTTTTCGCCGAGTACCTTTTTTCATATGGCATGGTAGGTTTCAGAGCTGTCCGAACGCCGTCTTTCAGCACAATCTGCATTTTTTCTAGCAAAATATCGCGGCTTTTCGGCCGTATCTAGCTTACAGACTAAGATATACGAAAACAGAAAAATGCCATTTATAGATAAATGTCTACAGGATGTATTGTAAATATTTGAACAATTTTCTATGGTTAGTTATTTAGATATCTGCGATTCACTGTGCTAAAACGGCTAAAAATCGGGCTTTGTGATTTCGTGTAAAACTATGATAACTGGATCTCGGTAACGTATAACGACATCGAAAAAATTTAAAATCTGTCTCGAGAATATCATCATAAGAACAGATGTTAAAAATTTCGAAGATTTGCAATGAATAGAAAGTATCGAAGTGATCATCCCCACAATTCGTTTTTTTTTTTTGGTACCCAAAAATCATGATTTTTTCAGGAACCGCCAATGAATGAAAGGTGCTTTTGTAAGCCGTTTAAAGGCCACGATAGTCTACACGTCATGTACAAAAGCCAACTGATTTGCTCAATTTGGATAGGCTCCTGGAAGTGTCTAACTTTGTAAATTTTGACGCTTTACTGTATGATACATATAGTATACCCATTCTTCTAATATGTACACAGATGGTCACTCGGCCAAGATCTATATAGAACACTTTACCCCTTCACTGTGATATGAATAGAACCTGAGATTTGGGCCCCTAAAGAATCGTAAATTCACACGCGCCGTTTACGAACATATTAATACCGCGCACTGCTGTGCGCAGTATGATTAATGAAGCAATGTCATTAATAATCATTTTAAATGAAATGCCAGTGCTAATTTAGGATTAAACACAGTTGTTTATGAGATTATTAACAATATCAGGGCGAAATTTGTAATCTATTAAGGAAACAGGTTCTGTTTAGTCTGTTATGTATTTACTCCTCGCTTGCAAATGGATGTCTAATTTTTGAAATGTTATTTTACGTCCCAGCACTGTACCACAGGAAACTGACGAAAACGTACAGTATAAAGTTTTTTTGGCTGTCAATAAAATTTAACGCTTTTGTTTCCGAAATTCCGATATCAGACAATGACGTTTTACACCACGCATGGTAATTCTTAATCTCAATTTGTAGTTGGTTGTTGGGATAAGCGAATTACCGTGACAGACCGTTTTTATACGTCTTGACATGTCTGTGCCGTGACGTGAAAGTGACTTGACGGCCAGTGTGAATTGGGCAAGATCTACCTTTATTTTAACCGTTTAATGTGTATTTTTGAGTATACCTTTTATGTATAATTTGCCTTATACCTCTATCTCCAGTTGTTATAGGCATTTCCTATATTTCCTATATTTTGGCACTATAAAAATAAACAATATCCCTATTTCGTAAAATTTTTCCGTAAAAGTTTACCCTATTTTTTGTTACGCGAAAAGTTTCCTAATAAAAATCTTGGTGTCTAAGCCCAGTCTGACCTCACTTACTTACTGGCTGAAATCCGTTGTAGCCTCTGAAACTACAGACATATATGTGACAGATGTGAGATATCTTTGAACTGTTTATGCTTTTGTAGTCTTGACTTTACCGGCGCGATGTGCTTTGGAAATTTTGTTTATATTGCTAGTTGACTAATTATAGTTTTTTAAAAAAGTTTGTCATTAAGAATAAATACTTTTCGCTTGTTGATTTGTTTCTGCCAACATCCCTATCAATGCCAACTATGCCAAAAAAGAAGATGGGGTCAAATATTGCTGACCTTGTTGGCGAAGAAGTTCGAATAGCTGTTAATTTGAGATTGAAGAAATTTTTAAAATCTGAAGACTGCAAAGGTAACATCCTCAAATATTCAACACGTGCTATCTCTGTTCAAGATCTATGCCGTGAAATAATGCTGGATTTGTCTTGCATTGTTCGTCATTGTTACCTTTGGCTGTTTCCATTGTTGTTGCAGTAACATTGTGTAATTGTTCGAGAGTTATTAAAATGACACATATCGCAAGTTTCTAACTTGTTATTTGTAGTTCCTAATATGGACGATATACACCTAAAATTTCATGAAGAAAGCTGTGCCTATTTGCTTCTTAGAAATAAAAGTCTGAAGTATTTGGAATTCGACAAAGAAAAACTAGAGGAGTGAGGCTTGAGTACTAGGACAGCATTTAAGAAAATATTAAATAATTAGTTTAAAAGTCAGTAGTCAAATGTTGTTTACGTATTATGCGTTAAAGGCCTAATCTAACACATCCGTTTGACTTCGAAATTATATACGGTACCTGTTGTTATGGTCTTCAGTCCGGAGACTGGTTGGATGCAGCTCTCCATCCTACTCTATCCTGAGCAAGCTTATTCATCTCCTCATAAGAACGGCAACCCACATCCACTTGAATCTGCTTACTATACGCGTCTCTTGGTCTCCCTCTGCGATTTTTACCCCACACACTTCCCTCCAGTGCTAAATTTACGATTCCCCGATGTCTAAGAATGTGTCCTACCAAGCGATCCCTTCTTTTTAGCCAGGGTATGCCAAAAATTCCTTTTCTCACCAATTCTCTTCAGTACTTCTTCATTGGTTATGCGATCTACCCACCTAATCTTCAGCATTCTTCTGTAACACCACATTTCAAAAGCCTCTATTCTCATCCTGTCCGCACTGCTTATCTTCCATGTTTCACTCCCATACAAGGTAACACTCCACAAAAATGCCTTCAGAAAAGACTTCCTTACACTTAAATTAATATTCGATGTTAGCAAATTTCTCTTTTTCCAAAATGCTTTTCTTCCCATTGCCATTCTGCATTTTATATCCTCTGTACTGCGACCATCACATGTTATTTTACTACCCAAGTAACAAAATTCATCTACCACCTTCATTGTTTCGTTACCTAATCTAATTCCTTCAGCATCGCCTGATTTTCTAAGACCGCATTCCATTATTTTTGTTTTGCTCTTGTTAATGTTCATTTTACATGCTTTCTTCAACACACTGTCCATTCCATTCAACTGCTCTTCCAGGTCCTTTGCTGTCTCTGACAGAATTACAATGTCGTCAGCAAAACGCAATGTTTTTATTTCTTCCCCCTGTACTTTAATCCCTATTCCAAATTTTTCCTTGCTTTCCTTCACCGCGTGCTCGATGTACAAATTGAATAACATTGGAGAAAGGCTACAACCCTGTCTTACTCCCTTCCCAACTGATGCTTCCCTGTCATGCCTTTCGAGTCTAATAACTGCGGTCTGGCTTTTGTACAAGTTATAAATAACTCTCCTTTCCCTATATTTTACCCCTGCTGACTTCAGAATTTGAAAGAGTGTATTCCAGTCAACATTGTCAAATGCTTTCTCCAAATCTACAAAAGCTAAAAATGTAGGTTTGCCTTTCCTTAATCTATCTTCTAAGATAAGACGTAAAGTGAGTATTGCCTCCTGGGTTTCTATGTTCCTCCTGAATCCAAACTGATCTTTCCCGAGGTCAGCTTCTACCAGCTTTTCCATTCTCCTGTAGATAATTCGTGTTAAAATTTTGCAACCATGACTTATCAAACTGATGGTTCTGTAACTTTCACACCTGTCTGCACCTGATTTCTTTGGAATGGGGATTATTACATTTTTCTTAAAGTCTGAGGGTATTTCGCCTGTCTCATACATCCTACACACCAGTTCAAATAGTTTTGTCATGGCTGGCTCTCCCAGAGACTTTAGTAGCTCTGAGGGTATGTCATCTACTCCTGGGGCCTTGTTCTGACCTAGGTCTTTCAGGGCTCTGTCAAATTCATCTCTCAGTATAGTATCTGCTATTTCATCTTGTCCCACTTCCTCTTCCCTTCCTACAACATCGTCTCTAAGTTCATTTCCTTTGTAGAGCTGCTCCATGTACTCTTTCCACCTTTCAGCTTTCCCTTCTTTGGTGAGAACTGGTTTCCCATCTGAGTTCTTGATATTCGTAGAGTTGCTTTTCTTGTCCCCAAATGTCTCTCTTATTTTCCTGTAGGCGGTATCTACTTTTCCCCTTCTTATACATTCTTCTACAGATTTGCATTTGGCTTCTAGCCACTCCTGCTTAGCCATTTTGTACTTCCTGTCAATCTCATTTCTTAGTCATCTGTACTCCATTTTGCCTGTTTCATTTACTGCATTGTTATATTTTCTCCTTTCATCAATTAAATTTAGTATTTCCTGTGATACCCAACGATTTTTTGTAGGTCTCGCCTTTCTACCTATTTTGTCCTCTGCTGCCTTTACTATTTCATCTCTCAATGCTACCCATTCCTCTTCTACTGTTTTATTTCCCCCTGTTTCTGTCAATTGTTGCCTAAATCTCCCTCTCAAATTCTCCAGAACTTCACGTTCCTTCAATTTATTTAGGTCCCATCTCCTTATTTTCCTACCTTTCTGCAGTTTTTTCAGTTTCAGCCTACAGTTCATGACTAACAAGTTATGGTCAGAGTCTATATCTGCCCCTGGGTACGTCTTGCAGTTTATAACCTGGTTCCGGAATCTATGTTTTACCATTATAAAATCTATCTGATACCTTCCGGTGTCTCCTGGTCTCTTCCATGTATACAACCTTCTTTTGTGATTCTTAAACCAGGCGTTTGTTACGATTTTATCATGTTCTGTGCAAAATTCTACCAGGCGACTTCCTCTTTCATTCCTCCTGCCCAGTTCATATTCACCTACTATTTTTCCTTCTCTTCCTTTTCCTACTACTGAATTCCAGTCTCCCATCACAATTAAGTTTTCCTCTCCCTTAACTGTCTGAATAATTTCCTTTAGCTCCTCATATATTTCTTCGATCTCCTCATCATCGGCAGAGCTAGTTGGCATATAAAGCTGTACTACTGTTGTCGGTGTTGGCTTTGTATCTATCTTTACAATGATACTGCGATCACTGTGCTGCTCATAGTAGTTTACCCGCATTCCTATTTCTTATTCATTATCAGTCCTACTCCTGTGATACCCCCAACTGATTTTCTATTTAGAATCCTGTACTCACCTGACCATAAATCCTGTTAATCCTGCCACCGAACTTCACTAATCCCCACTATATCTAACTTCAACCTATCCATTTCCCTTTTTAAATTTTCTCATTTTCCTACTCGATTAAGGGATCTAACATTCCACACTCCGATCTGTAGAATGCGGGTATTGTCTTTCCTGATGACAACATGCTCCTGAGTAGTCCCCGCCCAGAGATCCGAATGGGGGACTATTTTACCTCCAGAATATTTTACGCGAGAGGATGCCATCATCATATTTTCATACAGTAGAGCTGCATGTCCTCGGGAAAAGTAACGGCTGTAGTTTCCCCTTGCTTTCAGCCGTTTGCAGTAACTGCATGGCCAAGCCACATTAGCTGATGTTACAAGGCCAGCTCAGTCAATCATCCAGACTGTTGCCCCTGTAACTACTGAAAAGGCTGCTGCAATACTGAAACCATCTATATTGCATGTTGAATGAGGAGCTTTCACATGAAACAATAGCTCTACTATAATAATAGTAGCCGACTTCAGTTCCTGCAGAAGTTACTCTTTCTATATGTTAAGCTAAATATGATAGGCTCTTGTAAAGTAAACATAAGATTTTAGCAAATGTGAATTTCGGTAACTTTAGTATCACCATTTTCTGTGCAAACATATTTGCACAGATGCCCTCATTTATATACTAGCTTATCAAAAGACAGAAAATGTATTCCTTATTGCAACTCTGTATGATTGAAACTAGTGTTTCTTAAAGTCTCGCTTCTGCGATAATTATGAATTGGAAGTTTCTGCCACTATTCTCTGACCACAAAACAATTTTTACCAAATACAATAGTGCAGACTCTTTAGACTTTGGTGAATTTAGCAGATATGATATAGCTCCAACACGGCTCAGGTTGGTGTTTTACCACATCTGCTTGAACTACCGTTGTGTTTATTAACTCCAGGAGTTATGAATATCATGTGTTGTACAGTTCGCTTTATCTTTCACACACTGCCATATCCAAGTAGTTATTAATTCTGTTTTGGATTAGCAAGGGTTCCTTTTCCAGTTAATGTATGAAAGAAATGTTAATTTAACACACTACCGCATCTTAGGTGCTGAAATTTAAATTGATTAATGAATACTGTTGTGTGATATGTTTACTAGCTATTTGTACACTTGAATAAAAGGAAATTTACTTTTTCCATTCTGATGTATTTTATATTTGAAAACTTAAATAAGTGGCTTATCCTGCTGCAGATAACCAGACATACCAGTAATAGCACATGTGACTGCATCAGTAACTTTGTTTCCCACTGCTTCGTACATTATAGTTTATTGATTACTTCATTGAATGCTTTACACTTGGCAAACTTTCACCAAGATCAGTCTTGAGGACACAAAAGCAGTAAGAATAATTTTCAGCCATCTTCATTTTAAAAAGGGGATTTTGTTTATTTTTGATAATATAATGAATAAGAAGCTTTGGTTACTTGTTCTCCAAGATTTTGGATGAACTGACAGCTTCGACCCCTTACTTTGGCATGTTGTATTGTGTTGTAGAGCTTGTGCAGTGGCATGGCCTAATGTCCTTACGCGACGTGGTGCAGCAGTGTTGGCAACAGTTGCTGGGATGAATGGCAGCACACAATATAAAAATGAATGTGTTAACATCATGGTTCAATGATTTTATTTTCGAAATGAATCACAGTTTTCAAATGTAGATCATGGTACACTACGCAACTACATTTCTCCACATGCACTGTCTTTCTGTTCGTATGTAACACTTTCTTGTTATGTAAATCGAAATATGTCTGTCTGTCTTTCAGATGATTTGAATTACTAGTGTTTTTTCAATGTTCATAATTTGGTAGAACGCTTGCAACAATTTAATCTGTACTCTTCGGTTCCTGCCTAAACAGGTCCGTTGCAATCATGACATGTTCGTAAAAATCATAAATTCACTTGTTCACTTGCAACAATTTAAGGTGTACTCTTAGGTTCCAGCCTAACCACAACGTTTAAAATCATGACACATTTGTAAAATCAAAGTTACATGCCAATGGCTACTCGAAATGTACTATATTGCCAACCTAACGCTACTACAGATGCACCACAATGCTCCTCATGCTGCTAATCGTGACTTTAGCCGTCATGGCCTGTGTGCAGAAACACATTCTCAAGTTGTTTGTAGGGTGAGTCCATTCCTTTCTTTTGGCCAGCTCAGTTCCGTGTTGCCTGCTGGCCCACATGCTTTACCTAACAGTTGGCTATCAGCTGCGCCTCACGACCAACAGGCAACACACGACTAAGGTGGCCACCCCTCCGAAACTAAGGAATGGACCTATCAGCACATGGCCTATGACTTCTTTTGTTATGAATGTGTCAGTACTTTTTAAAATGCAAACGGATAAATTTTAATTCACCTATCCAAGCTCCAAGATTTAATAAAAACATATTAATCACCTGAAACGTTGATCATTTGTAATGTTAACTGCTTGACAGAACACTGTGGCAAAGGAAAGTTTTCTTGTGTGTAATAGAAAGATTTGTGTTTTAGAATGTTATTTTCGACCTTTTTTTCCATTTAGGCCTAATATGCCCCTGCGCAAGACCTCATGGGTCGAAACAGACAGATGGTATTGGGTCCTTCGGTATTGCCAACATTTTCTGTAGAATTTTCCAGCAACACTTCAGCTGCTTGTTCTGTACAGTCATTAAGCCATTGATACCAGCTGAATCACTGATCTTTGCAAGTGGGCTATCTTTAATCTTTAGTATTTCTGGACTGTTCCAAGTACATTTTTAAAACCTATTATGTAATTCCTTGTTTTGGGGGTTAACTCAACTACTATGCCTTAAGCAATTTTATGGATTATTTATTTATTTTTAATTAAATAGATAGGCCTATTTTGGATATAGGACAAATGTTTCCACTTAATTTGTTGCAGATGTGGAAAGTATTTCAAAATATTACTGAAGATTATTTGTAAATGTCTAAATTATTTATTGAAATTTGAAATAGCAAAGAAATATATTTTTCTAGTACAGCTCCACACCTGACGTCTTTGACTCATAATCGAAATGCCCTCTGCCTGAGTTCAGATGGTGCTACTGCTTGGATTTTGAATAATATCAGCAGTATTGGTAACTGAAAACCTCAAGAATAAAAAGTCGTCCTTATTCTGTCAGTGGCCTTGCCCAAGACATTGGAGGAACTCTCAGAGGTTTGCCCTTTGGGTGGCAAACTGCTCCTAAAATGTGGATAAATCAATGGTGTACAAAACAAGAGAATAGTCCTACAGAAAGCATTAAGGAACACCATTAATTACTTACTTAAAAATCAAAAAAAGGCTTGCTTCCCTTTGTAGGGACTTCAGTCTTCCTTCCCTTGACTGTATGCATTGTGCTATACCGCGTACCCCTCTTGGTTGGTGCCCCGGCCGCAAATCCGACTGGATCTCTACCACACCCCGAAAGCTTCAGCCTCCCCCATAATCTTCCAGCGTTTGTTGCACACTGTCCTTGAAGAATTTCAGGGTGCCATGATTTTCTACACTGATGGCTCTAAATTTGCTGGTCATACAGGATATGCATTTACATCTCCCATTGGTGTGGAATGCCATTTTCTGCCAGAATCGTGCAGTGTGTTTATGCAAAACTAACGGCTATTAGTAGGGCTCTTCATTTTATCAAACAGTTAGCCCTGGACCGTGTTTTAATCTATTCTGACTCAATGAGCAGCCTGCAGACCACAGACCGATGTTACTCCTCACATCCGTTGATCATTGATATTCACTATCACCTCACTGATCTTTGTCACACCACTTGCTTCGTTGCCTTTCTCTGGGTTCCGAGTCATGTGGGTATCCTAGGAAATGAACAGGCTGAGAGTTGGATAGAGTAGCTGTAACTCCTTGCCCCTTCCCCTGGGTTATTCCGGGCGCAGATTTGAAGGTGCAGATGAGATCGCTACTCACAGAGGACTGGGACACCAACTGGCAGGCTACTGCTCTGTCTAATAAATTACGCTCCATAAAATCGACCACTGCAGCTTGGAGTTCTTCCGTACGAACTTCTCGAAGGGAATCCACTATCCTTTGCCATCTCCGCATTGGTCACTCCAGGCTGACCCATGGTTTTCTCTTGCGTAATGAGCCTCCCCCACATTGTGGTTGTGGGGCCCTACAATCTGTTGCTCATATCTTAGTGGAATGTCTGCTCCTCTTAGCGCTCTGTGCCAAATGCGGAATTCCGCAATATTGCCCTCGGTTTTGGTGAATGATTCACGGTAGCTGACAGAGTTCTTGCATTTATCCATGAAAGCGGGTTTTACTCTCGGCTATAAGATTTTATTACTGATGCTTGAACAGGATGGGTGGGTTTATGGCCCTCCCTGCATGCCGGAGGGTTTGGAGCACTCCCCTCCCCCTGATGACTTCCATTTCTCCTTTTAACTTGGTTTTAATTCATGTTGTTTCCCTTTTTACATTTTTAGGCTTCTCATTTAGGAGCATACACTGTTCTCCTGTATCTGTCGTTAATTAACGGGGATTCTCGATTTGTCTCAACATTCCTTGCAGAATCCCGCTTTTTTTTTATTGGTTTTATATTCTATTTGGTTTTGACCCCCTTTTAGTTCCTCTATTTTACTGTCGTCATGGTCTTAGCTGACCACACCCTGACTTGTATTCCACACAGAGGTCATGGGACTGATGACCTAGCTGTTTGGTCCCATCCACCCATCAACCTACAACAAAACTATTTCACCTGGTGCCTAAGATGTACGAGACAGGTGACATACCCTCAGACCTTAAGAAAAATGTAATAATCCCCATTCCAAAGAAATCAGGTGCAGACAGGTGTGAAAATTACAGAACCGTCAATTTAATAAGTTATGGTTGCAAAGTTTTAACACGAATTATTTACAGAAGGATGGCAAAGCTGGTAGAAGCCAACCTCAGGGAAGATCAGTTTGGATTCAGGAGAAATGTAGGAACACAGGAGGCATTACTCACTTTACGGCTTGTCTTAGAAGATAGATTAAGGAAAGGCAAACCTACATTTGTAGCTTTGGAGGAAGCTTTTGACAATGTTGATTGGAATGCACTCTTTCAAATTCTGAAATCAGCAGGAGTAAGATATAGGGAACAGAAGGCTATTTACAATTTGTACAAAATCCAGACAACATTTATCAGAGTTGAAGGGCATGAAAGGATGCAGAGGTTATGAAGGAAGTAAGACAGGGTTGTCTCTTTCTCCAATGCTATATATTTTGTACATTGAGCAAGCTATAAAGGAAAGCAAGGAGAAATTTGGAGAAGGAATTAAAGTTCAGGGTGAAGAAATAAAAATATTGTGTTTTGCCGATGACGTTGTAATTCTGTCAGGGACAGCAAAAGACCTGTAAGAGCAGTTGAACGGAATGGACAGTGTGTTGAAAGGTGCATATAAAATGAACATTAACAAGAGCAAAACAAGGGTATTGGATGCAGTCTAAGAAAATTGGGTGATGCTGATGGAATTAGCCTTAGGTTACAAAACAATAAAGGCGGTAATTGAGTTTTGTTACTTGGGCAGTAAAATAATATGTGATGGTTGCAGTACAGGGGGTATAAAAAGCAGAATGGCAATGGGAAGAAAAGTGCTTATGAAAAAGAGAAATTTGTTAGCATCGAATATTAACTTAAATGTAAGGAAGTTGTTTCTGGAGGCATTTGTGTGGAGTGTTGCCTTGTATGGGAATGAAACATGGACGATAAACAGTGTGGACAGGAAGAGAATAGAGGCTTTTGAAATGTGGTGCTACAGAAGAATGCTGAAAATTAGGTGCGTGGATCATGTAACTAATGAAGAGGTACTGAACAGAATTGGGGAGAAAAGAAATTTTTGGCATACCTTGACTAAAAGAAGGGATCAGATGATACGACACATTCTTAGACATCAAGGAATCGTGAATTTAGTGTTGGAGGGAAGCAGGTGGGGTAAAAGTCGCAGATGGAGACCAAGAGATGAATACAGTAAGCAGTTTCAAATGGATGTAGGTTGCAGGTCTTATGAGGAAATGAAGAGGCTTGCTCAGGATAGAGTAGGGTGGAGAGCTGCATCAAACTCTCCGGACTGAAGACCACAACAACAAACAACTATAGGAAAAAAAGTTAGATGGCAAACTGTTAGTAAGCAAAGAAGGGAAAGACAGAAGAGGGACAATATAGCAGAAATGAACTTGATCACAACCACTGAAAGCTTAACAACAGAATAGACGGCATTACTTCAGAATATTTGAGATTCTTTGGAGATATGAACTTGCCACAATTATTTCATTTGATGCACACAATATATATATGAATATTATAGAGGAAAAAAATTCCTAACAGGAAAAATATATGTAAAAAAAAATAGAAGTAGTCTACTTACCAGGCGAAGGAGCACAGGCAGTGTTAGTTACAAATAAACACACACACACACACACACACACACACACACAAATGCTAGCTTTCGCAGCCTAGCTGCTTCGTCAGGCAGAAGGGAAGGAGAGGGAAAAGGAAATGATGAGGGTTTAAGGGAGAGGGTAAGGAGTCATTCCAATCCCGGGACAGGAAAGACTTACCTTGGTGGGAAAAAAGAAGAGTAAACAAGTACACACACACGCTGCTCCTTAGCAGCAACCTGCTGTTCTACTTTCTTCCACCACATGACCTCCCCTCAGTCTAATCACCGTGGTGTATATCCAGTGCTTACCCTTGGGGCTCAGTTCCTAATTTTTGCCACAAGCTCTCCTGGAACTTACCAAAGTACCTTTTACCTTGGAACGAATATTCCTAATTTGAGGGATCCATGTCAGTTTCTCATCTAAGGTATATTTCACTGTCCCCTTCACAGGTAGCACTTCATTGAAAAGCTTTAGATTCCAACTTGAATGTTGGATATGCTTCTTTGTGAATGGTACAACAACAGTCTTCTTAGGACTAACCCCCAGATCCTGCCAAGTATTACTATGACAAGATCATTTGCGTATCCTTGGCAAAAGTACTGCCTAGAGTTTAATTCTCCAATGAGATAATTCACCACTAGATTCCACAATAAAGGGGAAGGAACTCCTCCTTGCGGGCAACCCCTAGTGGTGTTGATTACCATTTTTTCATTCATCATGGTAGCCTCTACCTTTCTTCCACTGAGCATGGCTCTAGTCCCTAGGTCATGCACCTCTGCCGCCCAACCATGGAATCGAAGGTCGTGTTGCTAAAAGCCCCCTCAATGTCCAGGAAGATACAGAGGGCTATTTCCTGAAAGTGTAGTGCTTTCTCCACCTTACCAACGAGTTGGTGGAGAGCTGTCTCACATGATTTACCTGGTTGATATGCATGTTGGTTTGAATGTATAGGAGCCCTACTTAACCTCCTTACTCCAACATGCACATTAACCAGCTTTTCCAATGTCTTAAGAATGAAGGAGAACAGGCTGATTGGTCTCATATCCTTAGCCTTGGTATGATCAATTCTCCCTGGTTTTGGAATGAAGACAACCTTCACTGCCCTCCAGGCATTGGGAATGATTCCTGCTGCTAGGCTAACCCTGAATAACCTGCATAGGAATCTAATAAGATTTTCTCCCGCTTTTTGCAGGAGAGCTGGAAAGATTCCATCGGGGCCAGGTGACTTGAACGGTTGAAATGTCCCCACCGCTGTCACTGTCTGTATTAAATTTCGTTCAGTTTATGGTGGAATTTTACAAAATGCATAGTTTCACTCCAATCTTTAAGAATTGTTGCACACATGAGCTTTAAACCAAGAGGAAGATCACTGGTTACATAAATGTTTGCATGGTACATGTCAGAGGGTACCTTGCAGAAAACTTTTCTGAGAGAGGAAATGGTGGAAACAAACAGAGAGATGGATGCAGAGAGAGGAGGGAAGGGGATATGGACTACGAGAGTGTAGGATAAATAAAGACCCGGGAAACATCGGGTTTACAGCTAGCATATTATAAATAATAAATTATTATCCAGAGACATATTTTGTCTCAATAAATATCGGAGATATTAAACTGAAGTAAAATTTGTGCCATGGCTGGGTTACATATAGAAATATGAGGCAGAATTGAAGTTTGTGTTGTGGAGGGAGACATGCCTTAAGACAGTCCACGTAGACGCTGTATCCATTAAGTCATGGTGGCTTAGTGGTTACAGCGCCCGCCTAGTAAGCAGGAGGTCTCAGGTTTGAATCCCGGTGATGGTGCATATTTTAATTCAGCGCCTCTCCTTCAGTTTAATGTCTGTGATACATATTGAGACAAAATATATCTCTGATTAACGATTTATTATTTAATATTTGTATATATCAACTGTGCTGAGGAAAAAAGCAGGATCGTTTCCATTAATGTTCATTGCTGGGGTGTTATTCTGCTATTGGAGAGCCTCGGCAACATTGATACATATTTACATAGGGGAACAAGAGGAAGTTTGTGTTGTGGAGGGAAACGTGCTTTAAGACAGTCCATGCAGTTGCTGTAGCCATAGTGGTTTAGTGGTTATAATGTCTGCCTAGCAAGCAGGAAGTCCCGGCTTCGAATCCCAGATATGGCGCATATTTTAATTCAATGCCTCTCCTTCAGTTTAATATCTCTGATATACCGTAAAGATTTAAAACCCTTGACTTGAAGAAGGGTGTAATGTGCTATAGAATAATTTCTGCTACGAGTCACAATTGAAGAAATTTTATTTTGGACTCTTGTCCACCTACAGGTGGTTGTATATTAACATGTTGCCATATTTAATGCTGGAATTCAACATGCTTGAACCATCAGTTACGTAAATGCACATTTGACACTTTTTAAAACATATTTCAAATTTTTTAATCTTGTTTGTGCAGTTTGTTTTGTGACTTTTGTAAGATTTAGATCTTCCATATTGCAAAACTACAATTGAACACAATTTTCACATCATCCAACATGTATACCATACATGTTGGATTTTGTGAAGTTTCTACTTTTCAGTATTTCATTTAAAAGTGTAATTTGAAAATTCTAAATCTTACAAGCAAGCAGAATTAATGGATGGAAGAAGAAAATAAGACACTGAAGACTTTGGTGAGACGTCACAAGTGTTCTTTAGTGACCACAATGTCGATGGGATGTTAAATCCGGATCTTCCTTCCTTCTGTACTTTGAAAACTAGTGTGAAGTACATGACACAGGATACATCAACACAATTTTCACATCATCCAACATGTATACCATACATGTTGGATTTTGTGAAGTTTCTACTTTTCAGTATTTCATTTAAAAGTGTAATTTGAAAATTCTAAATCTTACAAGCAAGCAGAATTAATGGATGGAAGAAGAAAATAAGACACTGAAGACTTTGGTGAGAAGTCACAAGTGTTCTTTAGTGACCACAATGTCGATGGGATGTTAAATCCGGATCTTCCTTCCTTCTGTACTTTGAAAACTAGTGTGAAGTACATGACACAGGATACATCTTGCTGTATCAGTGTTTTGTTTCATTCTCACATGGAGTGTGGGAAAATGATTGATTGGACATCTGGGTGTGTACTATGATTAATGTAACCGTGTCTTCACATTCCATTAGGCAGCAATATGTTGGGGATTTTGTAGATTAGATTCGTGATTTAAATTTGGTTACAGAAATTTCCTAAGTAGGTTTTACAGGATAGTCTGCATATATCCTAAAGTTCCCTATCAGTTCAGTTCTATCCCAGTGACCATTTATGTAGCCCTTCTTTGTATCCATTTACTATTCTCTTTGAGTCCTGTTTGGCATGGAGCCTATAAACTTGAGGAATGATCGAAGAAGGATTTTTTGGATGCAGCCTCTTTTTTGTAGACTTATTACAGTTCCCTAATAATTATTGTTTGTGGAAATGTTCTAAGTGGGCTTTTGTGTTGTTTTTTTTTCCCACTCTGGCACACAGTTTTATTCTCCCAGCAAGTTTTGTCATCAAGTGTCTTCTATGTCAGTGTTCTCAGCTTGTCTGTGATACACAAGTGTGTACCAAACAAACCTGTGACAATTTATGCTGCCCTACTTTTTTCTGTTCATTTCTGTTAGTTCCGACCACTTCCATATTCAAGCAGTCAGTGCAGCTATCCAGAGGACCCAGGTTCAATTTCCATACGGCAAAGGATTTTTTCCTCTATGGAAGGACAGGAACAAGGTGCACTCTGCATAATGAGGTCAACTGAGGAGCTATTTTAATGAGTAGTAAAGGCTGTAAGTCAAGAAACTAGACAATGACCAGTAGGGCGGTGTGCTCATTAGGTGCTCCTCCATACTGCATCCATTGGCACTGTTGACAGAGAATGACACTGTGGTTGGTTGGATCTAATTGGCCCTAGGATCAGAATACAGAACTTTGCTTTGCTTTAGTCATATTTGTTCTAACCCTTAATCACAAAGGTAAGTTAGAAAATTTGAAAAGAGAAATGTATAGGTTAAAGTTAGATATAGTAGGGATTAGTGAAGTTTGGTGGCAGGATGAACAGAATTTCTGGTCAGTTGAGTACAGGGTTATAAACACTAAATCAGTTGGTGGTAACGCAGGAGTAGGTCTGATCTACATCTACATCTACATCTACATGGGATACTCTGCAAATCACATTTAAGTGCCTGGCAGAGGGTTCATCGAACCACAATTATACTATTTATCTCCCATTCCATTCTCGAATAGCGCGCGGGAAGAAAGAACACCTGAATCTCTCTGTTCGAGCTCTGATTTCTCTTATTTTATTCTGGTGATCATTTCTACCTATGTAAGTGGGAGTCAACAATATATTTTCGCATTCGGAGGAGAATGTTGGCGATTGGAGTTTCGCAAGTAACCCACGCCTCAGCGATAAGTGCCGTTGTTGTAATGATTCCCATCCCAGATCCTGTATCATTTCCGTAACGCTGTCTCCCCTGTATCGTGACAATACGAAACGAGCTGCCCTTCTTTGGACTCTTTCGATGTCCTCCGTCAAACCCACCTGATAAGGATCCCACACTGGGCTGCAATACTCCAAAAATGGACGGACAAGCGCAGTGTATGCAGTTTCTTTAGTAGTTAATGAATAATGAATAAGGAAATAGGAATGCGAGTAAGTTACCATGAACATCATAGGGAACGCATTATCATAGCAAAGATAGACACTAAACCAACACCGACCACAGTAGTACAAGTTTATATGCCAACTAGCAGTGCCGATGATGAGGACATTGAAGAAATGTATGAGGAGATAAAAGAAATTAGGCCTATTCAGGAAATTAAGGGAGACGAAAACTTGATTGTGATGGTAGTCTGGAACTCGGTAGTAGGAAAAGGAAGAGAAGGAAATGTTGTAGGTGAATATGGACTAGAGAAAAGAAATGAAAGAAGAGACGCTTGGTAGAATTTTTTGCAGAGCACAAATTAATGATCACCAACTCTTGGTTTAAACATCATTAAAGGAGGCTGTGTACGTGGAAGAGACCAGGAGACACTGGATGGTACCAGAAATAGATTTAGGAACCAAGTTTTAAACCATAAGACACACCCAGGGGCAGATATATATACTCTGACCATAACTTATTGATCGTTAACTGTAGTTAGGAGATGGAACTTGCACAAATTGAAGGAACCAGAGGTCGTTGAGGGTTTCAGAGGGAGCATTAGGGAAGGATTGGGTGAAACAGGGGAAAGTAATACAGTAGAAGAAGAATGGGTAGCTCTGTGAGATAGGGTGGTGAAAGCAGCAGAGGATCATATAGGCCAGGGGAGGACAGGCAGCGCCGGTGTGACATCAGCCCAGGCCGCTCTGCCGGCTCACAAGGAAGGAGAGTTGACCGTGTGATGTCACACGTTCTGTTTTGCTGCCACAGAGAAATAGAATGCAGTGTGTGGAGTGCAACAACTTAGGAAAGACAGGGAACAAATCTGGTGTGCAGAGTACAGTGAGGTCTACGAAACCCTAATTTTAAAACATCGAGTTTTAATTAAGTAATAGACACAGATTACAGACAATTGAATATTGTTTCTATACCATGAGAACATTATAATGTAGGAGTAATTTAATGCAAGGACTGTGCTATTATAAAGTAAAAAGAATGGAACATATTACAATTTTCTCTATAATTTAAAGCAAAGCTGTACAGTACTATTAAGCACACATTTTCGTTTTTCTTTTGTAAGTTTTTCAATGTTAGGATGCAATGTTTGAGATACTTTTAGTTGAAGACTGCATTTTAGGATATGACCTGACAAGGTGTTTCAGTATTGGGAACTTTACTAATTTCATAACAGAAAAGAATTAGTCACACAGATACGTCGAACCAAACATACCCAATATCCGTGAAACAAGAGCATACAACCTCGGAAATCTGTTTTCTGAAACATTCTTATAAAAATCTGCCAAACCTTCATTGTGTATATATTTGTCATTGAAGAGCAAAGAGCTGGAACATAGTAGGAAGTATTTCCACATTTGCTACTCCGACAGCCCTTTACATTAGCACCTTTCTTTAATTCAGATATTAAGACGTCTCATTCTTCTTCTTAATATTTTCCATATTCATTTGCATGGCACAGGGAATAATAACGCTGTAAATCACAGTTTTTATACTTCGTATTTCTCTGTTACACCCCAAACACTTTCCACTTTCACCGCATTGTGCAAAAAGGAACAGATTTTCCCACACAGCAAGAAAAACCGATTTCTCCGTTTTGCTCATACTCGCCATTTTAGTATTGTCAAGAGCGCTATTGCTGACTGAGCCCTCCAGCTCCGTACCCACGGCCCCGTTTATCTAGGCAACATTGCGAACACAGCTCTCGCCTGACTTCACACGGATTGACAGGCTTGCTCTTCCTGCTCATCTGTCACACTGCCTCAAGTTGCCTTCCTCTGATATAGGCAGAAAGACAAGGCCTAATAGAAATCCCTGGATAACACAGGATATACTGGACTTAATTGATGTGAGGAAGAAATATAAAAAAGCATAAAGTCAAGCAGGTAAAAGGGACTACAAAGCCTGAAAAGTGAAATTGACAGGAAGTGCAGACTGTCTAAGCAGGAATGGCTAGAAAACAAATGCAGAACCATAGAAGAATGTATAACCAGGGGAAAGATAGATACCGCCTACAGGAAAATAAAAGAGATGTTTGGAGACAAGAAAAGCTGCTGTATGAATATCAAGAACTTAAGACGGACAACCAGTTCTAAGCACAGAGGGGAAAGCTGAATTGTGGAAGAAATATATAGAAGGCCTGTACGAAGGAGATAAACTTCAAGGTAGTATTCTAGAAATGGAAGACAAAGTGGAGGAAGAGGAGATACGAGATACGATAGTGCGAGAAGAATTTGACAGAGTGCTGAAAGATATTAGTTGAAACAAAGCCCCTGGAATAGATGATATACCGTCTGAACTGCTGATATTCTTAGGAGAGCCAGTCATGAAGAAATTGTTCCACCTGGTACACAAGTTGTATGAGACAGGGGAAATACCCTCTGACTTCATGAAGAATATCGCAATTCGAATTCCAAAGAAAGCAAGTGCAGACAAGTGTGAAAATTACAGAACTATCAGTTTAATAAGTCATGGTTGCAAAATACTAACACAAATTATTTACAGACGAATGGAAAAACTTGTGGAATCCAACCTTGGAGAAGATCAGTTTGGATTTAGGAGAAATGTAGGAACATGGGAGGCAGTACTCATATTACGACTTACCTTAGAAGATAGGCTAAGGAAAGGCAAACATACATTTTTAGCATTGGAGAAAGCTTTTGACACTGTCGACTGGAATAAACTCTTTCAAATTCTGAAGGTAACGGGGGTAAAATATAGGGAACGAAGAGTTATATTCAACTTACACAAAAAACAGACAGCAGTTATTAGTCGAAGGGCATGAAAGGGACACAGAGGTTGGGAAGGGAGTAAGACAGGGTTGTAGCCTTTCGCCGTTGTTGTTCAATCTGTACACTGAGCAAGCAGTGAAGGAATGCAAGGAGAAATTTTGAGAGGGAATTAAAGTTCAGGGAGAAGAAATAAAAACTTTGCAGATTGCCGATGACATAATAATTCTGTCAGAGACCGCAAAGGATCTTGAAGAGCATTTGAATGGAATGGACAGTTTCTCGAAAAAAGGTTATAAGACGAACATCAACAAGAGTAAAACAAGGATAATGGAATGTAGTGTCAGAAAGTCAGGCAATGCTGAAGGAATTAGATTAGGTAATAAGACAATAAAAGTAGTAGATGAGTTTTGTTATTTGGGACCAAGATAACTTCTGATGGCCGAAGTAAAGAAGATATAAAATGCAGGTAATGGATACAGGAAGAAAAGCGTTTCTGAAGAAGCGATATTTCTTGAGATCCAATATTAATTTGAATTTTAGGAAGTCCTTTCTGAAAGCATTTGTCTGGAGTGTAGCATTGTATGGGTGTGAAATGTGGACAATAAGGAGTTCAGACAAAAAGATGATAAAAGCTTTTGAAATGTGAGCTACACACAAATGATAAAGATTAGATGGGTAGATCACATAACTAATGAGGAGGTGCTTAACCGAGATGGGGAGAAAAGGAGTTTCTGGCATATCCTGACAAAGGGGGAGATTGGTGGGACAAATTCTGAGACATCAAGGAATTGTCAACTTAGCATTAGAGGGAAGTGTGTGGGGTAAAAATCATAGAGGGAGGCCAAGGGACGAATACAGTGAGCAGATTCAAAAGGATGTAGGTTGCCGAATTTATTCTCAGATGAAGAGACTTGCACAGGACAGGGTAACGGGAGAGCTGCATCAAACCAGTCTGCAGACTGAAGACCACCACAACAACAACATATTTGGTAAGGGTCTAATATATATATAAATAAAAATAGAGATGACTTACCAAAAGGACCGGCTCGTCGAGAGAAACAAATAAAATCACACACAAACACACATACAAGCTTTCGCCACCACTGGCAGCTTCTTCAGGAAAAAGAGGAAAAAAGGGGAGGAAAAGGGAAGGATATGGGTTTTAAGGAAGTGGAAAAGGAGTCATTCCAATCCCAGGAGTGGAAGGACTTACCTTAGGGGAAAAAAAGGAAGGTAAACAAATACACACACACTCAGACATATCGAAACGCAAACACACCTAGGTGTTTGCGTTTCGATATGTCTGAGTGTGTGTGTATTTGTTTACCTTCCTTTTTTTCCCCTAAGGTAAGACCTTCCACTCCTGGGATTGGAATGACTCCTTTTCCACTTCCTTAAAACCCATATCCTTCCCTTTTCCTCCCCATTTTTCCTCTTTTTCCTGAAGAAGCTGCCAGTGGTGGCGAAAGCTTGTATGTGTGTTTGTGTGTGATTTTATTTGTTTCTCTCGACGAGCCGGTCCTTTTGGTAAGTCATCTCTTTTCTATTTTTATTTTTGTTTATCCCACCGGGAAAGTTTCCCTCTATAATTTTCGTTTCATCAATTTGTGTGTGTGTGTGTGTGTATATATATATATATATATATATATATATATATATATATATATATATATATATAAAAACAATTAAACTAAATAAAATCACACACAAACACACATACAAGCTTTCGCAGCCTAGCTGCTTCGTCAGGCAGAAGGGAAGGAGAGGGAAAAGGAAATGATGAGGGTTTTAAGGGAGTGGATAAGGAGTCATTCCAATCCCGGGACAGGAGAGACTTACCTTGGGGAGAAAAAAGGAGGGTAAACAAATACACAACAAATACACACACACCCACACATTTACACAGACGCAAGTACACTTAGGCAGACATATATATATATATATATATATATATATATATATATATATATACACTTAGGCAGACATATATATATCACATTTAAGTGCGTGGCAGAAGGTTCATTAACCACTTTCATAACCTTTCTCTACCACTCCATTGTATAATAGCACGCGGGAAGAAAGAACACATAAATTGTTCCATTTTCAATCTGATCTCTCTTATTTTATTGGAATGGTCATGTCTTCCTATGTAGGTGGGTGCAAGCAAAATATTTTCACATTCAGAAGTAAAAGTTGGTGATTGAAATTTTGCAAATAGAACTCGCCGCAACGAATAATGTCATTCTTTTAATGATTTCCACCTCAAATTGTGCAACATTTCCGAGACGCTTTCCGTGTTTCATTGTCAATGTCATTCGTAGACTGATTGCCATTCGCTACAATTCTGCCATTAAACCACTGTCTACTACTTGATTTACCTATGGTTGAGACTATATAATTCCTTTCCACTCTATTAATTGTTACACCCAGTCATTCGTACGTGTTAACTGATTCCAGTTACTCTGTTGAAGTATACACAGACAGAAGCAAGGCAGACAATGGAGTGGTTTCAGGAATAGCAATATTTGTTAAGGCCCTTGTGTGTCAAATACAGCTTAAATGGTATAGTGGAATACTTTGTCATTCTCAATGCCTTTGAGACAATAACCAGTCTCTGCAATATTGACAGAACTACAGTAATTCACACAGATAGCAGGATGACTTTGGATTCATAATGAAATCTGAAGAACCACTATTTTTTAATTGAAGAAATACAATATAATATGAGAAGATTACCGACACACAACTGGCAGATACATTTCAAATGCATTCAAGCACGTAGTGCGATATGTGGAAATGAACTAGCTGACAGTCGTGCTGAAAGAGCAGCTCAGTCACAAGAATAGATAAGCTACAGCAAAATACCTACAAATGTGGTAAAGAAAAACTTTGAGAGGACCTTAGGAACAAATGGGAGATTGAGTAGCAAAGAACTGAAAATGGGGTGAGCACTACAGTTTTTTTTGCAATACGACAACATTTAATGATTAAACTCCCAATATCTCCGAATTTTACAATGATGTTAACAGGTAATGGGAAACTGAATGCCTGTTATCAAGAGTTCAGAATAATTACAGATGGAATTTGCACATATAACAGAGATATCCAAACTATTGACTACTTGATTTTCAACTGTAACTGAGAGGACCATCTCACAAAAAGGTTGACAAAGGGGATTGAAGCCCTGTCAGTAAATTGGATTTGGTTAATAAATTCAGTACAGATTTTTTACAACTTCTGTTATTCAATAAGATTTCCTGCTGGGTAAAACTTGTTTGGTTTCTTTACGTAAAGTGTTAAATCTTGTATGGCCAAAATGTCTTATTTTGTAAATCCTTCGATCTTATGTATTGTGTTTGCATTTGCCAAAATACCCGATGTAACCAATTGAATTTCACCTCCAAACATGTAACTTGTAATAATGGGGCATGTCAAATAAATTATGATAAAAAAGTCTTGTCAAGTTATTATAAATAATTCCTTTTTAAAAGACACTGACAGGAAATTGGACAACCAGCTGCCTCAGTCCTATTCTGAATAACTCATCAAAAAGTTTAAGCATGCAAGTTATTTGCACTTTTTAAAACACAAACCTAGGCTATATTAGTTTAGCCAGTCTCATTCTAATGAAGTTTACATACAAAGCACTGCCACTGTCTACATATTTGTCTCTTCCACTGTCTCCTATTTATCCAGTTGACACTTTCTCCTGTTTCTCCCACCGTCACTCTCTTTATACCTTTCTCCTGATCTTCCTTACCATAATCTTTGTCACTTTCACTGCCTCTCTGCTATTGTCTATGTCCTATTCTTTTTCTCTCATATTACTAATGTTTTGTTCTTTGACATAGTGTACTATTTTTTATTCAATCACTGTTTTCTCCTTCTTGGGCTGAACCAAGAAACGGACCAGGGTTTAAAAAACCTGCCCTAGAAGGAGAAAATGGTTAACAAATGGATGTAAGTCAGAGTGCAAAATTTACTTCCACCAGCTCACCATTGGTGAATGAAAATTGGCAGCTCATGATGTGGGCTTACAAATAAATTTTATCTTTTTGAAAACACCAGAACTCGGTTCAGAATTGTACAAGTCCGAAGAGGGAAGCAGTAATTTTACTGCTGAATAATGCAGGCCTACATTTCCAGGTAATTGTGTCAGTAGTTTTATTTTTATTTCTTTATTTTTTATCATCCTTCCTCAGTATTAGTGCAAATAACAGATATTAAACACCAGTTTTCTTTTGACATCACAGCTATCATACATTCGCCCTACACTTTAGATTTATTCAGGCAGCTGTTAGCGGGTTCACACGCATGTGCAGAGCTGAAATTGTGTATAAGCTGTGTCTTCTCCTGTGCCTTCTCCTGTGCCTTCTTCCTGTGTACAAGAAATGACAGCAGGATTTTTTTTCTGGCACTTCCAAACTGCCAGATACGTGAATGCACAGAGGTGTCTGAGTTGGAGTGGGGTTAGACCCGCATTATTCGTGTTTTTACTTGCGGCGGGTTCTTAAAAGTCTTGAAAGCTGTTGTAATTCCCACATTGTACTATTTCATATTTGTGTTTCGTAGTCAACTGTGGGGTTAATATTTTATTTAATCCTACAGAAAAGCATTACACATCGTCAGCTGATTCATCTACGAGAATTCAACTGGAAACGGTGCGAAAAATGTATTAGCAGAGCAAGTACCAAATACTAAATACTAAAAGCAGTGTATAGGACTTGGCTGAATAACACACACTGGAGGATTTGCTGGTAATGTGTGTGTGAATGGACCTGTGTCTGAGTTTGTCCCAAAGGTGGCACTGATAAGTGGCACTTCTCCGCAGAAAGACAGTGCTATACAGAAATAAGGTGCTAGACTGTGGTGCTGGTATTTATTTTTGTATTAAACAATTTGATATTGTATTATGTGTAAAGATATCGTTCAAACAGTGGCAGGGGAGAGAAAGGGGAATTATATCATATTCAGATAAAGGGGTTGTGTTGGCTAAAGTTGTTGGACTGGCTGGTGACTTCAGAACTGACATTTCACATCCTGATGTAAGGAAAGGGAAAAAGTGAAAATAAATAATAATAAATAAAATTAAAAAAAAATCTTGTTAAAGTTTGCTGGTCTGGAACCAGATCCCAAAAGCTTATGCATGGTCTCCAGTCGTCTCTCTTTCTCATTCCACTGTCTCCTCTCTCTTCTACTCCCACTGCAACTATCGCCATATATTTGTGTTTCTTACTGCCCTGTCATTGTCTACCATGCTTGTGTGTTCTCCCATTCTCTCCCACTGGCACTGTCTTCTCTCTCTTCCACTGACACTTTTTGGTATTCTCTTTCAGCACAAAAAAATGTAAATGTGTTCACAAACTTTTTGGTGAGGAATGTGTAACAAGGACTGAAGCAGTTGGTTCTTCACTTTTGTGTCATCAGAGACTTCCTTCTTTTTTGTCAGAGTCTTTTAAACAGAAAGTTATTTCAGAAGCATTTTTCAGGTTCCCTTCTTTTCCTTGCCACAGCAGGAGGTATTGTACTTATAAAAGACAAATTTTGTAGATCTTTCAAGGAAAGGTAGGAAGAAAGGAAGATTAGAATTTACGTCCCGTCAGTGATGTAGTTACACTCTCAGCCAATTATGCTACCTATTACTCTTAATATATGTTCTAGGTTTTTCTTGTTGAAGGGCTATGTTATTTGTAAACTTTAACGTTCCTATCCATTCCTCTGAACTATTTCTCTTCCAAAACTGAACAACACAGTGATAAGCTACAACCCTAATCATACTATGCACGGTATTGATATAATAAAAAGAAAACTGCATACAAAATTGCTCCATATCTCGGGTCCTATTGATCACAGAGATAAGAGGTGAACTGTTTTGGATATCGCTTGGGTAAAACTGCAGAGTCTGTTCCCCGTGTTTTTAGCATGGAAGCATATGTTGGCAAGTTTTTGATCCGGAGCTATGCGCCTCTCATACTAGAAAAAAACCTTCTTGTTTAACCTATCCCTAACCAAACTTTCACTTAAAATGATCACTGTTTTGTACAGATCACAAAATAAATAAAACATATACCTACTCTATGGTTGATTGCTGTGGTGTTGCCAATATTTGCTGCATGTGGGCAACAGATTTTGCAAATTAGCCTACCACTTGGCTTGGTGATAATTTTTATTCATATTAGAAATACTGACATGATGAAGCTATCCAATACAGTGCCAAAATTTAAGTGTTTCCTGCAGTGCAGATTGAGCCAATAATTTGGTTATTGCATAATGTGTGTGATCCAGGTTGGTCTTCAGACAGCTTATAAAAGCACCATTCATTTATGAACGATCTCGAGAAAACCATAAAAAATTGTAATTTTTTGGTACAACTACTACAAACTGTGGGGAAGGCCACTACTATACTTTATTTCCTTGCAAATCATCAAAAATTTTAATATTATATTCTCAAATTACTACTTTTAATTTTTTTATATCTATAACAGTAAACAAACTCCAAAGTTGCAAAGTTACCTTACTTAAGCACAAAATTACAAGAATTTGTCATTAGCCGACTTTGCACAATGGAATGCAAAGATCTAAATATGGTAACTAGTGATAGAAAATGGCTTTAATTTTAACAATATAATGTAGAAACCATCACTTTCCTAGTTCCGAAAATCTTTATTTGTTATCAAGACCCACCCAAGATGTTTGGGTACTATACCAAAAGTGCCGATTAACTGAGTGACTATGTTTGGGCCGCTAACCATCAAATTTAAAGAAATATAGGCCTATGAGGTGAACAGATTTGATTTTTCTATATGTTACAGATACCCCCCTCCCAAAAAAAAAAGTAAAGCAACATTTTTTTTTTAGAGTTTGCACAGATAAAAATGCAAGGGGTTGATTTTAGGTCATAAATTGCAATCTACGAAATCCAGAGGCGATATCAAAATTGAGAACACAGCAATATCGCATCGAGTTCCCGAGATATTGGTTTCATATTTGGAGACCGAACTTGCACAGTTACTCACTTTGTCCTAGTTACCAGTGCATTTTAAGAAAATTATTCTGTGAAGAAATTTGATTTTCGACATCCGTCGATAAACAATAATTTATTTTTGTCATTCGTCACGCCCAGTATATAAATGTGTTGAAACATAGGAATCGAATCTTTACATATCTACAATGGACTTGCATTCTGCTGGATAGTAGTTCAAAGCCAACTCCATCCATCCAGATTTAGGTTCTCCCTGCTTTCTCTAAAGCCTACCAGGCAAATTGCAGGATGGTTCATTTCAAAGGACCCATGAGTTTCCTTCCCCAACCTTACCAAAACAATCTAAGTTTATGCTCTGTCTGAAAAGACCATTTCATTGACGGGATGTAAATTCTACTCTTCCTAGCTGTTGTGTGTCCAAGCACCTTAAGCCCCATCATAAGGGTAAACAGGATAAAGATGAAAGTGATGAAGAGTAATAGAAAGTAGCATACAATTAGTTTATTAGTTTATCCATTTTTGGATTGTGCTGCTTTTACAGTAGATGTTGCCCTTCTGCAGCATATCTTTCAGTCACTTTTGAAAATGGCCCAGTATCTTATATATATTAAAAGAATCTACGAAAACTAAAGTTGGTTGGCCATACCAAACTACCCGACCGATTTCCTTCATTTTTGCTTTAAACGAAAGGTATTCATTCGCAGATTTGTCACCAAGTATCAGAATTAACTTAAGTCTCTCCATCCTTTATTTTTATTCAAATGCGGTATCTTTCTGTCCTTGCACTGATTATTTTAATCAGTTTGTTTTATGATATTTGTGTTCTAATTAAAGTATGCAGTTATTTTTGACCTAACAACACCCAGTGGATCAAGCTCCTTCATTTGTGCTTTTAAACACTTGCATTGATTGATTCTGAAGAAAGCTATGCATGAACATTCAACTTTACTTCCACTTTTTCCCAACTTTTTGTCATTCCACTAATGGTGCAAAGTATTTGCACGGATCCTCTAGTAGAGCCTGAAAGTGGTCATGTGAATTAAGCAACTGTAGCAGGCAGCTTTTTAGCCACAAAACTTGTTTAACACAATAATTTGGAACAACACAGCATTAGGATAAATGAAAATGCAATGTAGCAATGAAAAAGTACACACAATGTGGAAGTAAGGAAGATTAGTTGTAGATTGACATAGGTGCAGGAAGCTTTATTTGATGAAATACTTCCTTGAAAGAGTTCTACTGGTCTCACATATTGATATACATAAATTGAAATACATTTGTGCATAATAACATTTTATGAAAGTGAGTAATGGACTACCAGAATCTGGGGAAGAATTAACTAGAAGTATTTAAAATTTGATGCTATCAAAGAATGGTTATAGTAATTAGGTTTAGTATGAAAGGGGGAACAAGAAAATGTAGTATTCTTATCATCAGGCAGTCTGGAATAGGCAAAATAGTAAAGACAGACCAAGGGGTAGAAATGTAGTACAGAGGGTATAGGGTGCTGTCATGGTTTACTGATCATTCTCCAGTTTTGCAATTATGATAGACAACTTTTTTACTGGAAAAATAAGTATTGTGTTTGTATCAAATATGTCCATTGTAATCTTGTGCTCCAAGCACACTTTAGTGTCTCAAGTTTTCAGTTTAAAGATTCATTTAAGGTCTTGTCTTTGATTAAAACCTCACTGCATTCAAACTTACAGAAACTTAGAATAGGAGCAACTTCTTGAACATTTTAAAATGTTGAGGGGGAAAATCTGAGCTGTAGACAGTATCCTGTCTTCTACAATTTCAGAGTTTTTTGGGCTTGCCATTTGTAAGTTGTCTGAACATTCTTTCTAAATATCCAAAGTGCTGTAGATGATGGAGTTAAGAGTTTTGAATAAGTAATTTGCACATCATTCCGAACTATACTGGATGCAGTATTGTAGTATGAATGAAGAATGAGGAAAAAATTATTCAAAATATATAGAGTAACTCAACTGAGTACTGCCGATAGTCATACAACAAAAAATGAAAATAGATGTTAACACAAGCTTTACGAAGTTGCTCCGTTTTTCAGGTAAGAGAGAGGATGTAGGAGAAATGGGATGGAAGGGAAGGGTTATCCACAATGTGGACGTCTGTATCTAGGTTTAGGTTGTGAGTAACCATTTCATTCCATCCCATATCCCCTCTCTCCTATCTGACAAAGGAAGTAACTTCTGAAAACTTGTGGTAACATCTATGTTTTCTTTTTTTATGTGTCTTTGGCAGTTCTGACCTGAGGTAAGTTCTGGTCAGCCACTCAGTCTCTTTTGAATAATATTTCACATATCTTTGGAGAACATCCATCTCGTTAATTGGGTTAAGAATGGGGAGGTTATAGAGGAAATTCTGTACTGTTTTATAGGCATTGTATCAACTCATACAGTCTATGCATTACCATAGTTTCATTAAGTTTTAATGAAAAATGATATTACTATTAACTAGTGTTTAGGATAACACCATTTATCATATTTTTCAAAAATAGGCCTAGTTAATAAGTCCATGGTGTATTTTACATTTTAATTAATTTATGTTTATTTTATAAAAGTGTTGCTGTTATTTATCAATGCCTATTTTAGATTACTTCCAATTTCTAACTGGATTGAAATGCGCAAGAGATAAAATGAAGGTGGCAAGGCAACCTAATTATACCACAAAATCCCATATGTATGTTATACTCTATTAAAGGTGAAAATAGTACAAATTTCAGTTTCTTAAATGCCTCAAGAGATGTTCACATTCACACTTATATTTGCCCTTTTTAAAATGTAGCACAAATGGGTTTGTTTATGAATGCAAATTTTCAAAAGTTTGCTTTGTGTATTTTACATCTTTATGTGTAGTTGATGAGGTCAATAATTTCTGAGTCACATAATAGCTGCTAGTGGTCTAAATTATACTTGGCAATGTATTTATACTGACTATTATCTTTGACACATTTTGTGCTCTTGCAGTGTATTAATTATGAAAATGTTTTGATTTTTTATAGCAGAACTAAATGATGTGCTATTTCTTTTCAGAATTTGAATTTCCCTCATCATTAACACGCATTGAAAGAGCATACATACATATGCTTGCAAGGGACATCGGTCTTCGATCCAAGAGCAGAGGGTATGTGTGCTGAATGTTTTGGCATTGATGATATATTTGTGGTCATGTCATCATGTGCAATAGGGGACAAAAAGATTAGCCAGCATGGATAATTTAAAGTCCAAGAACGGAGCATTACGTCTGCCCTAGTTCCGGCTTGAGTGTTGCCATCTGTGGTCTGTGAAGCTTCAGCTTGGTTTTAACATTATCAAATAGAAGCAACAGAATATTTAGGATACAGTGTATGTGTAGATTCATTGCACTTTAACTCATTTATCATTTATTTTGGGAAACATTATTTAAGCACTTAAAAACAGTTGAGGTATAAGATTTCCACATGAGTACATTTACTACAATGGACCACTTCTCATATATGTTTCATTGGGTGAGTGGATAAGCTGACAGTTTATGAATGCTCTGGGCGCGTTCGAGTCCCACGGAGTCAATTTATTTTTTTATTTTTTGACCTGTACAGGTAACATTTTAAATATTAATTCACAAAAAATTGTCGAGTTGTAGGCTTCTATAGATTTTTAGAAGATTCTATTTTATAATAATGTAATCTTTAATCAGAGAGACCCATGTTCATAGTAATAATATTGAAAATGGATGTATTATGTTTGTAGCTACTTCGACCGCCAAGTAGTGTCTATGTAGTTTTCAGCTAAGAGAAACATATCACCTGATTAGCATACATCATAAGTCTACTTCAAAATGGCTGATGTAAATGTTAGTGTGTGCATAATTGCTCTCTTTGAAGGTGGTGTTTGTGTATCAGAGGTAAGGCATCATTATGGTGGTGTTGATTCCACAGCAAGGAGATGAATCAGATGATTCAGAGATAATGGCGAGGTAAGCAGACATTCAATACCTGGAAGACTGTGAGTATCTACTTGAAGAGGTGATGAATTGGTCAGAGTGGCCCAGACTGCCCCTTTCTTAAATGTCCAGGAACTAGGGAGAGCTTCACATTTCCTGGACTTGTCGAAAACTGGTCTCAGATGATTCAGCAACTACAGAATCAGGTTGTGTTGTACAGGAAATCTGTGAAGTTTCATTAACACTAGTTGTATGTTTTGCCACCTGTTCTCTCGTTGCTAGTTGTGCTGCCATCAGTTTTTTCTCTTGTCGCCAGTCTTGTTGTAACGTTCCAGTAATATGGGGTGAGGATGAGGTACCACTTGAAGAGTAATGAGACCAACTGCACATCATCATCTTGGACAGTTTCCAGCCTCTGAGTGAGTCTGCTTCAAATATAAGCCTCTCCATCGTCATCTGTCTTTCCACCATCTCTCTGTCTTCACCTTGATCCAAACTTCTCCTTTCTTCCTGGCACATTCCTCCACTCCTTTCAGCTATATGTCTCTCAGTCTTCCTCTTGGTCTCTTTAACTTGAATTTCATCTTGTGTATCTGCCTTGGTATCCTCTTCTCCTATATTCACTTAACATACCCATACATTTTCAGCCTTGGTTTCTCTATCCCCTCTTATAATGGTTCCACCTTTTTTAACTCTCTGATCCTCTCATTTCTTAACCTGTTTATCTTTGTCCATCCAATACTGTTCATCAAGAATTTCATTTCACTAGCTTGTAATTTACTTTTCTCTCTTCCTTTTATAACCCAGATTTCAGATGCGTATGTCAGGATTGGGACATAATATGACTGGTATATAACTTTTTTACTGCTTTGGGGTACATCCGTACTCCATATTAGGCTTCTAACACTCTTCCAAAATGCTTCTACTTTTCTCCCCCACTTGTTTATTTCTCTGTCATTTTTTGTTTTGTTTTCCATATTTCTGTATTAGGCTTCGTAGGTACTTGAAACTCTCCTCTCTCCTCAAATGTTCCCCACTGATTGTTACTCCAGTTGTTCCTCTCTTCTTTGATCTTGTTGTGATAACCATCTCTAAATTTCATCACATATTCTTGTACTGTTAGTTCTCATACATCCAACTACTCTTGTATTTCCTCCTCCTTATTCCCACAATTCGTCAGATCATCTGCAGAGACCATAGCTTTCATTTTCCCTTCACCAATTACTTGAGCTACTGTACTCATTATATCATCTACCACTACTTTAAAGAGTAATTAGAGGACCCGTGCAAATACTTCGCACCATTAGTGGAATGACAAAAAAGTTGGGCAAAATGGAAGCACAGTTGAATGTTCACGCATAGCTTTCTTCAGAATCAATCAATACAGGTGTTTAAAAGCACACATGAAAGAGCTTGATCCGCTGACTGTTGTTAGGTTAAAAAGAACTGTGTCCCTTAATTAGAACTGAAGATATCATAAAACAAACCGATTAAAATATTCAATGCAAGGACAGAAGGATGCCGCATTTGAATAAAAATAAAGGATGGAGAGACTTAAGTTAATTCAGATACTCGACGACAAATCTGTGAATGAATACCTTTCGTTTAAAGCAAAAAAATGAAGGAAATCAGTTGGATAGAACAGCCTTCCGACTGACTAATTTACAACAAGGACATCCCCATAAGAAATATACAGAAGTAAATTGCATTTGAGTATAGAAAAAGAAAGGCTAGAGTTATGTAAATTCTGATACTTGATGACAACTCTGTGGACGAATACGTTTCGTTTAAAACAAAAATGTAGGAAATCGGTCGGGTAATTTGGTCTGACCGACTGACTTTTGTTTCCGTAGATTCTTTTAATGTATAAGATGGCGAAAGTGCACTTCCCTGCCTCAAGCCATTCTTCTGTTCAAGCTGACCTCTCTCCTCCCACTTTCACACAGCTCACACATCCATGGTACATTGCCCTTATCCTCCAAATAGTCTGTTTTGCTACCCCTTTATTTTCCATTGCTTTCCACACTTTGCGTCTATGTACTCTTTCATATGCTTTTTCAATGTCCAAGAAGATCATTAGTAGATTTATTCCATATTCATAGTGTTGTTCCTGCAGTTGCAAACATTAGATCCACCCTGTTCTGAAGCCATAAAAAGCACATCAAGAACATAAAAAGTAACAATTTGATAATAATCAACTTTTGTTTTGTGCAGTGTCCATATATAGAACACGCCACAATGCAAGCAAGTGGTCAATAGTACCGCCCAATACTAGTTTGTCCAAGCCTTAGGCCACAAAGTAGCAAACATATGATCATAACAATCAATGAAGAGACTGGTTGACTGGGATCATCTTCTGATGAGGGCACTGCAGACTGTGCGTACGGAGACTAGGACTGCCAGCAGATGCAGATTGGCTGCATTGGTGAAGTTGATCACTGTAGAACTCCACAATTTAGTTCTGGATGTTGAGTGTAGTGTGCTAAGCCATGTACAAACGTACTCTACAAGCTACCAGATGGGTGCATAGTTCCCACCACAAATGAAGCGAGGAAAATTGGCTGTCATTATCTATATGTATCTACCTATACATATTACAAAATGAAGTCCTCCCACTGCGTATGTCTCTTCTTGATGAAATCAGAAACTACTGAATGGATATTGAAAGAGTTTTCACCATTGGACAGTCTACCTCTGCTAGGCCACATTGTGGTGGGCTTCTGCAGAGGTCAGGCACAGTTAAGAAATTAATAACAATCAAGACATGATTTAGTGTAATACTGATATCAAATACATCAGTTTTCAGTCTCTCAGCACACCAATATTTATTGGAAGGGGGGAACTAAAAGATATATATTCTCTGACTTATGAACTTGACATTACATGTAATAATTCATTTTTTGTTTCATAATAGGGTGCAATGTACAGTTCTTGGCCACGTGACAGTTGTTGGCAGTTCATTCTTTGCTCTCTTATATTAAGGTAAATATATTGTATAGGGGGCACTCTAAGCAATGAAAATATTTGTTACAATGTTGCCTACACTGTTTTATATCTCTTTTCCCTCCAACATTCCATTGTTGGTGTCTGTGAAATTTACAACATTGTTGTTGCTCATAGTCAGTGATTTCTAAAGGTTTTCTTAAGTATCATGTATCGCATAACTGGGTACGTACCCAACGGAAATTTAATAATATGCTTTATGTAGCCAGTAATTAATAGTAGAGGTTCTTCCAATTAATTTTGTGTAATGGTTTCAAGTTCTTAACGCCAAATAAATCTCAGACGGCTGGGTGCCAACAACTGTAATAAAATTTTGCTTCATTCTGGTTCTTGGCAACCCATGCCAACTACTATAATTGGCATGGATGCCAATAAACTGTAAGATACCTGTGACAGTAGTTGGGATGGGAGCCAAAAATCTGTAAAGTAGGTAGTATATTTCTTGGCATTACTGAAGTTTGTAATTTATTTGCTGCCGAATTTAAGGAAATATTTTCATTATAGGCACTCTCAACATCTAATATGTCATATAAAAAACAGAGATACATGCCTGAAGATCTAACAACTGTCATTGAAGGAGTAAATAATGGTCTATCGAAAAAAGCTGCAGCCCAAAAATACAATATCCCAAGAGCAACAATCCAGTTTTACATGAAACGGGATGTCATCAAAACAAAGCGAGGACCACTACCAGTCCTTTCAGAAAAGGAAGAGGACACTTTAGTGAAATAGATAATTGACAGCTGTAATAAGGGTAGATATAATCTTCAGTGTAAAGGAGTTTCTGGAAATGAATGAGAGGGAAAATCCTTTGAAAAACAATACAACTGGGGTTGGATGGTATCGAGCGTTTCTTCAGACATACCCAGAGATATCATTTAGAACTTGTGAAGCTGACGGCAGCTAATGGATGTGTGAGTGAGAAAGATATTCGCAATTGGTTTACACAAATTAGTCAACGTCTTAAAGATGAAGGTTATTTTGTTATATTACAGGACCAACAAGGGTACTTAATGGTGATGAGACATGTTTTTTATTAAACCCAACAAGCAGTAAAGTTCTGCGTCCAAATGGCGCAAAAATGTGTATGAAAGAGGAAAATCTAAGACTTCAATTACAGTTATGTTTTCCTTCTCTGCATCAGAACTGATGGTTTCACCAACGGTAATTTTTCCATATCAAAGGATTCCTACATATGTTTTTCGTTCTGTCCCAGATTCATGGGGAACTGGTTGTAGTGAGAGTGGATGGATGAGGGCTGAAGTCTTCTATGAGTATATTGCTAATATATTTGCCCCATTTATCAAAATCAGTAATATCAAAACTCCAGTTAAACTTTTTGTTGATGGCCACATAAGTCACCTAACATATCAGGTGAGTGAATTGTGCACCCAGCTTGGTATTGTGCTTGTCGCTCTTTATCCTAATGCCACCCGCATTCTACAACCTGCAGATGTGACAGCATGTAGGCCACTTAAAGAGGGGTGGAGAAGAGGAGTTCTTGAATGGCGGAATAATCATCCGGAAAAAGACCTGACTAAGGGTCAGTTCTGTCCCCTCTTGAAAGCTATCTTAGACAAGCATGTCAAACCAGAGACCCTAAAGAATGATTTCCGGGCTTGTGGTCTGTTCCCTTGGAATGCAGATGCAGTGGATTTCACAAAATGTCTTGGCAATTCAAATGTTTGACGTGTGACAACAGAAGCAAATGAAACTGGCGAAATACGCTAGTTAGATTTCGAAATTTTCAGTAATATGGTTTGAAATGAGTTGTTGCAAATTTTTGCCAACATAGAAAATGAATGTGCGGAGGAACATAGCAATGGATTTTATATTCTGTTTCATATGTGGAATGAAGTATTTAATAAAAGCATGCCACAAACTGTATCAGCTACAATTCAAGACATGAACTAGTGACTGAGCAATAGGAACAGCCGTCTACCATACAGCTAATGAAACCGCCTTTCTCCTCGGCGTAACTGAAACAGCTCCAAATACAAGGGAAGTGATTGAGACTCCACCTATGTCTTTTACAGCAAGAGTGGAAGAGGATCATACTTAAACGATAAACAGTGCAGTTGAAAGAGAAGAAGCTATTTTGTCAGGACCTGTAAATTCTGACGCAACAGGAGATGACATTATGCCAAATCAAAGAACTCTACCAGTGAGGTGCAAGTTGTTTGCTACCCTGATAAATAAACATACTCCCGCAAATTACATGACATTTTGGTGTGGCCTGAATCACCAATGAGAAAAGGAAAGCTACAAATTCAACGGCTTCCTTTTGTAGTATCAAGCGAAGCCTGGAAATTAATTAATAAAGAAAAGGCAGCAAAAAAAGAAAGGAGATGAGAGAAAGAAACTTGAGAGGAAAAAAAAGAGATGAAAAGAAGGACCAGAAGGAACATAATGCCAAGAAAAATAGAGGTTAATCTTTACAGGCAATGAAGCTTACTAATAACAGCCCAGAAATTGGTGCAGAATGTATGAAATCCTGTAAGAAAGGCCTCTGTTATACATGTGTTAGAAATATCAAACCACATAAAGAAGACTCACTGAAGTGCTCCATGAGTAACAAACTTTTTCACGAAAAGTTTGTCCCCAAAAAGTCGTCAGGTACATATGCCAGAAGTTGATGAGGATAAAGTGCACTGATTTTGTCATCTGTGTTTCAAAGTGAATGACGGAGATACAGATAATAGCTTTTTGTGGGAAGAGAGCAAATAAGTAAGGGAATTCTTTCTTTTGCAATTAATATCTTCGTCTTTTTCTAACCTGCCAAGAACTGTAAAATGTAGTGCCATGTACTGTAGCTTACCTGCCAACAACTGTCTTTCTTTGCATTGTTATTTCAGTCAGTAAAAATTACCTATGAAAAGTTATAAAATCTTTAGTTACAATAACTTAAATTGTGTATTAAAGACCAAAGAATTGATAAAACTTACATATTTTCAATTGGAAAAGAAATGAGTTCACAATTAATTTTTTCCGTGAGATAAAATCCTTAATCCTGCCAACAACTGTGTCTTTCCCCCTACAATGATTGCACAGTGTCTTCATTCAGACTTTAATAGTGATCAATACATGACATTGTGTATTTTAGTGTATTACAAACATCAAATACATCCGTTTTTCACGTGCCAAACGATGTCACTTGATGGGAAGTTACGAAAATGATGAAGATTTGCAAGTTCGGTTACCTTTGGACTGAGAGAGACATTATTTGCGAGGAGTTTGAGGGTTGTCTGTGGAACCTGGGATATACGCTCTGCTGTCTGTGTGAAGTTGGTGGTTAATTGCTAGTGCCTCTAGAAAGCCCTAATTTCACTTACGTCTTTTCAGTGTTTATATAAAATGTAAATTGACAACAGTAAAAAATAAATATATAAAAGATGCAACCAGTGACAAATGACAGTTATCTAAATCTTCTCAATAGCGTTTCACAGAAAGAACATAATATTGTACAGCCAGTAGCAGAAATGAATGTCACGCCACCAAAACTTAACTTTAACCCTTTCAAGGGCTGTGGAGGGTATGCTTCACACCAACAGTATTCCTTTACTGCATTCATTGTGATATGTGTTACCACTTCTGTACACTCCTGGCCTCTAGTGGTTGTCAGCTGCTCTAGCTCAGGTTTCTGTTTGTTGTGAAATATAGCGTTTAGGGCTTTGGGAAGTATATAAACCACCAAATAACGGTGTTTCCAGGTTTCTTGTGAAGTATGCTTCCACCAAAGTCGATCCTGAAAGGGGCTTGGAAGATTTACATACCACAATATCTTTGTGCTCCTTAGTTAGCCTACTTACCACCAACTTAAAATCCATTTACCACAAAAATGTATAGCTCACAACGGTGCTGTAGTGATTGTACCACAATAGTTTTTTTACTTAAATCACAAAAAATAAAATATAATAATTTGATCACAATTCTAATGCAATAAAAAAATTAACTTTGCTGAGTAACCACAAAACATGCACTCGTTAAAGGGTTAAGAATGGGAGAATTCAGCTGTGTGCATATTGGAGATGGTACAAAATTGATCACAATAAGAATTTTGCATGCACTAATAAAGTCATTCATACCTATAATTTTGCACTGAAGGAAAATCTAGTCCTCTCATACCTGTTGTTGTTGTGGTCTTCAGTCTGCAGACTGATTTGATGCAGCTCTCATACCTATGCTAGTTTTATCCTTGTACGATATGCATCTCACATTTTCCAGAGCTGTCTTAGTATAAAGGTGAATGCCCTTACCTTATGCAATCCAACATTAGTGTTGTATTTTAATTGTTAATTTTTTACAGGAAAGGTGCAAGCAGATACCTGACAGTATACAAAAGGGAAGGTTCCAGCATAGTTCAAGCTGATGCAGTGTTTCAGTTAGGCAGAGCCTCTCGGCAGCACATCTTTATGGTGTTGCACAAGTATCCACTCACTAACAAGGAGAGGCATGAGTTATTGCCTCTGACAGAGAGAGATCGCCTGACAACAGAAGGTTGGTTCTGAAACAAATCTTTTCTACATTTTATAAAGTCCAACACCTTTTTGGAAGTAACCATTTCATTTTCAAAGTAATCATCTGTACTCCAAACTCTACTGTAATGCCATTTTCTAATGCTTTATACTGACAAATTCATATGACACATTGGACCCCCTTTTGCCCAGCATGTTATGGATTAAAAAAGTCATTGGAAATCTCTTGCAGAGGTATTTAGTAGTGACATGTCAACAGTCACAGAAATGTTATTGGTGCAGGATTTTGACCTCTCAGTTATTTCCCATAAATGTTTGATGGGATTGATGTTGGACAATCTGGGTCACCAAATCATTCACTGGCATTTTCCAGACGGTTCTTCAAACCAGTCACTAACAATTGTGGCCCAGTAACACAGTGCATTGTGATCTATAAAAATTCCATTTGGGAACATAAAGTCTCTGAACATCTGCCAATAGTCTCCAAAGCAGCCAAACATAACCATTTCCAGCCAATGATTTGTTCATTTGGACCAGAGGACTCAGTCCATTCCATGTAGAAAAAGCCCACACCATTATGAAGGCTTTACCAGCTTGCGCAATGCCTTGTCAACAACTTGGGTTTATGGGTCTGCACCACATTTGAACCCTACCATCAGCTTTTACCAATTAAAATAAAGGAATTACTGGCCCAAGCAAAAGTTATCCCATTGTGTAGCATTCAGTTGATGTGGACGTGAGCTCAGGGCAGGTGCTGCAGAGCACGTTGTTAAAGGCATTTTAGTCTGTTGTCTGCTGCCACTAAGCCGCACTTGAGTCAGAAGTCACAGTTGAAAAATGAGACTCAGATTTCCAGATCTAAGCCACACCTGAAAAATAAGACTCAAAATTAAAGGGCGGGGAAAAGTTGTAGGCCATATTTCGAAATTGAAACAAAATTGTTTCATTCTAACTTGAGATTTAAATTAGGTAGAATGGATGGGTTCGAGTTGTAAGCTTAGCAGTCGAGCTTAAGCAAGGTTTTTTGGTGAAAATATAGTAGAACCCTATTTTTACACTTTTAAAGGGATTTCAGTGAAATAGTGTAAAATGTGGGAAAACGTAAAATACAGGAAATTATGTTTTAAATGGTAAAATATGCTTACTGGATCAGCCTTGCATTTTTGTAGTTTATTTGTGATATATGTACATAATCGGCATCAAAATACTTGCCAGTAAGTTTATTAAATAATAAAGGTTATCAAAATTTTTACCATTTTAAGTGCCAGGCGAAACTGGTAATTTTATGGGAAATAGAAATTTTTGATGTAATTTCATTCATTATAATCGATTAGTCAGCAAGCCTTTTACCAGCATGAATTATTTATGTAGTGAAACTCCTCAGGTTTCGTTCTTATAGTATTTTTCGATGTTTCACATGACAATATTAGAGAATTTATTTGCATTCTCAAGTGCAAATATATGCATAAGTATTTTTGTGGCGTTTACATAGGGTTGGCATCTCACACTATTATCACTTTTTTGACATTGTGGGTATTATGGTGATGCCAAACCGAATAATATCCAACTTAAACAGGTAACTTTCTTTATTAATCAGAAAGATATATCACAAAAACAATGCAACTCATTATTCTCATGCCAGCAAAGCAACTGGTTCTATTTGTCTGTGTACATGCTGGCTGCACCGGAAAAGAAACTAGCGCAAAGAGGAACTACACCACCACAAGGTTGTAATGTACTGCTCCCCCTTCCGTGTGCAGAGAGACATACACAAGCAAACCATCAGTCAAGAAACTTACCTAAGTAAATTTGTAAACTCTATACTTTAAGGCGAAAGCCATGCCAGTGTCAATTTATGTTGATTACATCATTTTTACTTCAAGAACATGCTTTCAAAAAGCGTAAAATGTGGGAAAAGTGTAAATATGTTAACACAAAAGGGGGGAAAAATAAGATTGTGAACAAAGGAAAGTTGTTGGGACTGACAAAAAATTGTGTAAATGGCAGGAAAATGTAAAATCCGAGAACATAAAAATGGGGTTTTACTGTAATTTTTAGGTGTTGGCGGTAGTTGTAGGTAATGGCACGATGAATCATGGGCAGCATGTATGGCCAGTCGTGCCATTGCAGACAGCCATTGAGTCTATCGGAATGTAAACAAATATAATAATGGAAAGTCCAAATCTGCATTTGCCTTTTACTTTCGCTGTGGTATTATGTTCAACCTAACCACAAATTCAGAAATTGTGAAATATTCACAGAAACTCATCATTATACTTCTGACAAGCGAGTGTGTGAATGTGTTAGCGGTTTTATGCATTATGCTTTGAGTGAGAAGGCGATTAAATATGAGATCTAAGTAATTTCTAATAACTGATGTTTCAAATGATTATTGTTTTGTAATTAAATCATGGTAGATCATAAGTGGATCATTTTGTATTGTTGCCAAATCATAAGGAATTATGACAATTACTAATATGCACTGCCAAAAACACCAAACCATCACTTCAAGTCGCCAAAGTGGCATCCAATTGAAAGACTTGCACCAGGCCAATGAGCCACACAACATTATTATTATTATTATTATTTTTATTTCAGCTATAAATTCACTCCATTTTTTCTTGCCTCTCATTGATTACCGTATATTTCCACAGATAAGATGATGGCTGAATCATTAAAAAAGGGCCCCAAAAACCAAGGTCATCTTATCCGACGGTACACAAAAAAGAATATGATTGAAATTTAGCCTGAAGTTGGTAATTTTGCAGATGTGTTGCATAGCGCGGCTTCGACCTCCAAACAATATATATCGAAGCGGTTAAGTATCGAAATGATACATATAGAACAGGCAAATACTATGGTTTTTATAAATATGCCATGATTTTAAAGGATGTGGTTAGGCAGGAATCCGGGTAATTTACAAGAAAGGTTACACTCGAAGAAGCTCAGCCTGAAATGATATATATCGAACGTACAACTGTAAATCGATTTAGTGTCTTTGAACCGTAGATTCTTCAGCTACGCGCCCTCAGTACTAAAAACAAACTCTTGTTTAACCTATACCTAAACATCTTAAGGCTACGCTACAGATAACTTTTTTGAAAGTGTAAGTTAGGTTAGGTATAGGACAAACAAGAAATTTATTTAGTGCTAATATCCAGTTCAGAAACATTTGTTTATTCCATACATATTGTTTCGAAACTTATCAATTTTGATATATATCATTTAGAGGTGGAAGACGCACTGTGAAGCACATCTGCGATAATACCCTAATGAAATTTACATCGTGGAGTAAATATTTAGGAAAACAAAGTTATGTGTAATTAAAAAAAAAATTTGCTTTACGAGCTTTATTAATTTATTGAGTGGACAAGGGTACATACGATAACCTATATGCCATAAAGCAGGAATATAACTAATTATTTACAATGCAGCTTGATATTACAATGTCGCTTGCCAAAAATAATTTCTCAATATATCCAGAGTCGCACTGAAACAATTAGAGTAAATTTACGTACGGAGTAGTGAAAGGGTTAAATTATTTCGGAACTATACGCAACAATTGCGGCTTCCTTCGAAATGCTTTATCTTCTGTTCTCGGGCAATTTCGTGTCCATCGGCGCGATTACATGTCATCTCGGCGAAAGAAATTCCTTCTTTTTTTTTTTTTCAGCTTCGTGGTGTAAGAAACAACATGCTTCTTCATGATCAGTTACAACGTAGCACTACACGCCTGAAAGTTCAAAAGCAGACCGCAAAAACTGAAACAAAGGGTGAAGTCCAGGTGTACCAATCACGAAAACTACTTCTGGCGGCTTCTAACGACATTTTTCGGAACTTCCTGAAGCTTTGTCTCCGAATCTATGTCGAAGGCATATTCTTAAATCCTGAAAACCGGAAAAAAAGTGCAGCATGCATTCGGGTAAATATGGTAACTTGGGGGTTGTCTTATAGGCCAGATACGTGCTTAACTATAAAATCTTGATCAAAATTTGTACCTCATCTTACCTGAAGGTCGTCTTATCTGCGGAAATATACAGTATCTGAAATATGTAGAAACACATGAATATTTCTGAGTTGCAAAACTGTGCTGCTAGATTCCTGCATAACCACATATTTGAAAATTATGACATATTTGCAGCAATATTTTCATGCAATATTTCTAAAGCATTGTGAATTGTTGTAAAGAATTTTATTTTTTGTTAGTACGAATATTTGAAACACGCTACATTTGAAGATGAGCTATACTTAATTTTTCTTTTCTTCATTGCCTCAAATCAGTTGTGTTGTGTTGATTAGTGATCGAAACTCGGAAAAAATTATATTAATCTTCTAATGTATTTTTTTATTAGTGCAGACGTTTTGGTGCAAGTAGGCCTACTTATCTTTGAGTCTGCAAAGCGTGCCTAATGCTGCTTCCATTTGATGACACAAGTTAGTTGTCACGGCTCCTAGTCATTTTTCAGAAATCTGTTTACTTTGCTCTAGATTCCAAACTGCAGATGGTGTTTTGGATCCCGAAATCAGAAAGAAAAGTGTGGCTAAGATTTGAATAAATACTGTATATTGATGAATAATTGTTTTGATGGCAGAAAGGCCTATATAGATTTCATAGTTGATGGGAACTAGATGCTTAGGTCCACTCCTGTGATGATACAGAGTATTTGAGGTCCACATTTTGAAAGGATCCAGAGAACATCTTTATATAAGATTCAGGTTACATTATGTTTGTGTTTCTTCATATATGTTTTTATGTTATCCACTTTGCTGTAATGATCCAAGGGTGTGGATGGGGTTGAACAAGACTTGTAGTCCACTGTGTATGAATATACAGAATTTATTCATCCAATATTCGAGAATGAGAGGTCTTACAAGGTACACGCACAAAGTGTCTCACCAATACTTAAATTATATTAATTACAATGGAAACTTAAGGTGTAATCAATAATTACTACACAAATTTTAATTGCCCATAGTGATAATTATGCATGTTGGTGAGCCTTATAGATATATGAATAGAACAAAAAACACAGGCATTAGTATAACAATGTTTATTATTATTTATTTACTTAATTCCATTTAGCTGATGTACCTATTATGAAATGTATATGTGGGTCTTGGTATGCAAAACAACAATCAACAATATATGCACTGGATAAATGAAGCAGTTGGGTGTTGAGCTACTAGAATCTTCCATATTTCAAATAACACTATTAAGAGCATCAGAAGGATCACATACAAATGGAAATGTTGCTTTCTTCTAGGCACACTTGATTATGTTGTTGAATGTGGGTGCACTAAACTGATTATGGATGAGTCTAGGAAGATTGATTACAGAGAACTACAAATTGTTGTCTGGTTCTGGATTCATTTTTACTCCATCAGAAGGATTTGTTCATAATGCCAGATAAACACATTAAAGTAAAAACCATTCCACCAGATGCAATGTGCTTTGTTCAATCTTTGGATGTATAATTCTCTTAACAGTAATTCGCTGAAGGTTTTGGAAGGTTTTGGTGAGCGAGCTTTACTTGACAAGATTGGTATTGAACTCCACAGTCCCAACACTATTCATAAGCTTTCATGCATTGATCCATAATCAGTTCAGTGCACTCATATTCAACAACATGATCAACCTTGCCTATGTGGCGACGTCGAGATCGACTCTACCTGGAGTGGAATATCTTTGAGCTGAGGTTAAGATAGCCGACGCGGGCCTTTGAGTATTGTTTGGACTCGACCATTGTGTACACTGAATGAATCAAGTGATCTGTAATAAATGTTTATTATTCAGTTAATATGGAGTGTACCGGGTATTTATTTGTCATAGCGTATCCAGTGCACTACAGTGGTGACCCCGCGTTTCAATTCATGCACAATTACGCTTTTGTGACTCTTTTCCGAATTGGTTATTACGCGAGTGTAGTGAAAAATCGCGCCATGTGGAATCAATCTCCGTGTTCTTCAGTGCTACGATCGCAAGGACAAGGATTATCTGCTTCTCCGCTTTCAACCGCTGAGAAAGGACAGTGCATCAATTCACAGGTGGGAGTAGACATTATACAGCCTAACAAATTGAGCCATGTTGTACATGTCAACAATCCGCGCGGCCACGCCGACATGCTGGCTCCCGAACTTTCTATGGTTCAAACTGCCAACTCAGTTAAAATAGAACCAACTTTCACGTCACCAGGGCCTCACGAACAGTGCTGTGTTACAACTGAACATTCGAATTTTGGCTCTTCGTGCACTCAACAGCGAGTTTCGGTACCGTCTTGGATCTTGAACTTTTCGTGCGATTTTCCACAAGTGCAGTGTGCTATACCTTCAGTTACTGTGCCTTCTGACCATCTATCATGTGTTACGAATGTGTTGAATAGTACCGCCGGACTGCCGGTTAGTTTTGTACAAAATGCTTCATAGAACTATGCCCTCAAGAACGTACCAGTTTCCGGGCCAACATTTGCGACAGGCAATGTGCCTCCTCTGCTTGTTCTTCCAGTTAATTTCGAACAACAGCCCACTAAATTGCCAAAGCTGCTGCCTTTTGCAAAGCAACATCCGAACACTTGGTTCGCATTAATTAAATCTATTTTCAGGGTTTTGGGCATTCTTTCAGAAGAATCTAAGTTCATGTGCCTTGTCGGTCATCTACACGATCACCTTGAATTGATTACTGATTTGGTGCTTAACCCACCTCCGCCACCTACGTACACTAATGTGAAACGTATCATCTGTGAGAGACTTACCCGCTCGCCTGATGAAGTGTTGCATCACATAATTCACAAAGTGCACTTAGGAGACCTTACACCATCTGAACTGTGGCGTAGGCTGCGCGCCCTTGTTTCAACTGATTTTCTCCCGGACATTACTTTCTGGTCAATCTGGCTAGTGAAATTGCCTGAAACCTTGCAGCTGCAGTTGCTGCCACTTATGTCTTGTTCTCTTGATGAAAAACTATCAATAGCAGATCGTGCATTTAAGATCATTAACCATTGCACTCCCAGTGTTAACAGTGGTGCTAGTGTTGTTCCAAATATTTCCCCCCCTACCACGCACATAGGTGACGATCGCGCCCGTGTGTTTTCGTCGCGCAACCGTATGGTGTTGTCATCTGGTAGCCGTCCCGCGCAACGCTCTCCGGACTCACCAGTTGCCATGATGGAAACGCCAGCCCAGCAGTGCGCTCTCTCAGATGCTGATGGAACTACCTGCAGCACGCCGACCATGCCCAACAACAGCCAGCCACTGTGTTGGTATCATAGCAACTTCGGAGACGACGCTAAACATTGTCGTGCGCGGCGGGACTCAGTAGCAGGCGCGGCCCCCGCTCGAAACGAAGATGCCTCCACTCCACAACTCGCACCTCTGGTACGGTAAGCTGCAACGGCTGTTTGTTTGTGACTGACTATGTTTCGAACCTTGACTTTCTGATTGACAGTGGGGCAGATACGAGTGTTTTACCCCCATCTCTTGCACCGGACAATCTTGTACCTTCTCCACACTGCTGCGCGCCGCAAATGACTCCACTATCAAAGTGCTTGGAACGGTTCACATGCCGGTTCATTTATCTAAACACTTGACTATTAAGTGGGACTTTCCGGTTGCGAAAGTTTCCTGTCCAGTGCTTGGCATAGACTTTTTAAGGAACAATAAATTTTCCGTGGACATTCCGGCAGGAATCTTGTTACATCAAACCACTAACACGCGCATCCATCTGTCTGCCTCCTCCAGTGCATGGCCGTCGCTGCATATCAATGTTGACATTTCTCTTTTGCAAACAGAGTGTGCACTGTTAGCTGCAAAACTTACTAGTGGGACGTAACTGTACAGAGACTTGAAATTGTTGAACTTAAAGAAACTCAGCGTAGGCTTAAAGAACAGATTGACATTAAGTCACACGAGCTGGCTCGTGTGAGAGAAGTAATCGCTTCCTTACAAAGTTTACGATCCGCGCAACAAGTGTCGCATGCTCCCTCCCAGTCGCGCGGCCCGAACTCTGACGCGCATAACAATAACACGACAGTTTCACATAGTTCCGCACGCCCGCGTGGCGTTCTTGGTATCAGTAGTGATGCTTGCCATAGGCTCAACACAACAGATGGACCTCCAGTGCGTTTAAGACCACGCCGCCTCAATCCGCAAAAATCGCAAAAAACATTATTGGCGAACTGCTTGAGGCTGGCATTGTAAACCTTCCTCTAGTGAATGGGCTTCTCCTATTCACCTTACGCCGAAAAAGGACGGTACCTATCGTTTATGTGGAGATTACAGGAAGTTGAACGATAGGACAATCACTGATAGCTATCCTGTGCCAAATATCCAAGACTTTGCTAGCCAACTTGCAGGCGCAACCACTTTCAGCTTAGTTGACTGCAAGAAGGCTTATCACCAAATTCCAATGCACGAACCGGACATTCCAAAAACGGCCATCATTACTCCCTTTAGCTTTTTTGAATATGTATATATGCCTTATGGCTTGAAAAACGCCGCACAGACATGGCAGAGGTTCCTAGACTCCCTTCTTCGCCCTCTGCCACAGTGTTATGCATACTTGGATGATATTTTGAGTTTTTCGAAAACTCCTGAGGAGCATGAAAACCACTTATCCGAACTGTTCAGTGTCCTTGATTCGCACGGTGTTGTCACCAACAAAGACAAATGTGTTTCCAGACAGTCGTCTGTTATTTTCCTGGGACATGTCTTGTCAGCAGATGGCGTTTGCCCCACTGATGAAAAGGTTGAAACTGTGCAGAAACTTCCCCCGCCTGCAACTTATCATGAAATATGACGCTTCTTGGGTATGATAATTTTTGTTGTTGTCATATCCCAAAGGCTGCTGAACTACAAACACCCCTCACAGATGCCTTGCGCGGTCCTAACACTACAGGGGATCGTCCTGTCCTTTGGACGGCGGAGATGCAAACTGCATTTGACTCTTTGGAAATGGTGTTAGCAAAAGCAATCACTTTGGCTCATTCCTCCCCCAATGCCACCCTTTCCATTACCACTGACGCCAGTGACGGATACATACCACCGCGTACCACTCACAATCCAACGGGTTGGTAGAGCGGTGGCATCATACCGTGAAAGCTGCACTCATGTGCCATTCAGAATTATGGTCTACCGCCCTTCCTTGGGTACTCCTGGGTCTCCGAACTTCATTCAAAGAGGATTTAGGATGCTCCACCTCTGAGCTCTTGAACGGTGAATGCCTTAAGTTGCCAGCAGAATTCGTCCTTGAGGACATGGCCCCCACCATTAGCTCATACCCTGAATTTATTGAGCAAATCAGGACTACAGTGCGAGCACTCTGCACCTCTCAAACCTTCATTCATGCCCGCCCAGGTGTCTTTGTGCATAGGGATTTAGAAACATGTGCTGCAGTGATGCTACGGCAGGATTCAGTTCGCCCTCCACTACAACCGTCGTACCGTGGTCCCTTCACGGTCATATGCCGAGGTCCATCGCACTTCGACATCATCATTGATGGGAAGACGACGACAGTGTCTAAGAGCCGCCTAAAGCCTGCTTGGACCGTCTCCTCTCAGCTCCCAGACGCCGCAGTTGACACTGCACCAATGCCTGATGTTACCTTCGACCCCGGTTCCCCCTCTTGCACGCCACGGGACGACACGCCTCTGCATGATAATCAAATCTTCGTTATGTACATCTCTCCTGACTCTTCCAACTAACCTCATGAACAAAACCTTTCCCTCCTCTTTTCCGAAAGCCTTCCCTCACCGCTGATCCAGCAAACGTCGAGTGTTTCATTGATGCTACCGGCACCCTTTTCATCCTCTTCTTTCCTACTCCACCTACCACACACTCACTTACCACTAACACTTGCGCTGGCCGCAGAGTCATTGCGCCTGCTTGGCATAGATACTATGTTTTCCCTCTCCCCCGTGATCGGCCTTTGGCCCGGCACTCGTGATCCAGTCTCAGATGTGCTTCGCACTGCAGGGGGGTGGGGGGGGGCTCTGTGGCGACGTCGAGATCGACTCTACCTGGAGTGGAATATCTTTGAGCTGAGGTTAAGATAGCCCACGTGGGCCTTTGAGTATTGTTTAGACTCGACCATTGTGTACATTGAATGTATCAAGTGATCTGTAATAAATGTTTATTATTCAGTTAATGTGGAGTGTACCGGGTATTTATTTGTCATAGTGTATCCAGTACACTACACCTAGAAGAAAGCCAAATTTCCAGTTGCTTTTCATGTTCCTACACCATGTATGCTGTGCACATATTGTCATTTGAATTTGTGTTTCACAGATTTCTATACCAAGACCCACAAACCTGCTTCATAGTAGGTACACATAACTGTATCAAAATATGGCTGATAACAATAAACATTTTAACATTATTATGTCCTGAAACTATTGTCATTTTTATGTAGCTCTAGTAGGTTATATTTTTACAGTGAAGGATGTAAACAAAACAATGGGGCGGCTCAACAATGCCATACCACAAGTACCTCCATATTCTGTCAACCAAGAGTTGCTGCCATATAGGAAACAGCTCCCAATATGGAACATGAGGGAGGAAATTTTGCAAGTTGTGAATAATAATCAGGTTGTTATAATTGCAGGAGAAACAGGCTCTGGAAAGACAACACAGGTTTGTTTATTGTTGTTCATTATTTATATATTGTCTGTGTGCTATAAAACTAATTTTTAGTGGTTTACTGTTTGTAGCCTTATGTACAATGCAACTTTCATACTGTCTTCTGTCTTTTGCGTATAAGTTCTTCTTCCAACAGAAGAGTACACACACACACACACACACACACACACACACACACACACACACCCACACCAACCAATATGCAACTTCCAGTGATCACATCAAGACTCAATATTGAAACTTGTTTCCTGAAAGTGGTTGCTTGAGCTAATGAAAGTATGGAAGGGACAATGAATTGATACATGAAGGGGGGTAGTAGGAAAGCTAGAGGATACAAAAAAGAGTCCAGAGGATAGAGCAAAAGATGATGTGAGAAGGGGGGGGGGGAGTGGACGAAGAAAAAAGAACGATAGGAGAAAATTGTGAGAAAAGAAAGAGAGAAAGAGCAAGAGAGAGAGAAGGAAAGAGGTGTAAAAAAAGGGGGGGGGGCTAGGGGATAGAGGGAGAGATAGGGTGGGAGGGGGGAAGTGTGGTAAGGCAATGTATGATCTGGATATGGAAAGAATGGTGAGGGAAGGTATAAGGTGAGATGCTAATTTTAATAGTAAGCCCTTTAGTTGGGTTACCATCTGCTCCACACAATTTAAGAAAGAGGCCACTTTATTGGAGCTTTACAAGGGCAATGAATAGTAGTCAAAATTTGAAATGTTCCATCTTATCTCACCCCTCTTTTGTTATGTGTATGTAACATACCATTGGCTATGCGAAGTGTTACGTGTTGCCAACCTATGACCAGTAGAAAAACATTGTTGAGGCTGGGAGACTTTAGTATAAATTACAATTTTTATGCAATGATTGTGGTAATTTATCATCTGTTCTTAGAAATCACAGATATGTGACAGCAAGTACAAACTCTTAAAAAATTGATATTGGTGTGTCGGTACAAGGTAATTGAGCTATTTTCAGACATGCTACATCTACAAATTATACTTGAAATTATTATTACTGAGAGAGATCTTTCCATGCAGTGGATGCTCGGAATTGATCAATTTCCAACTGTAGTAATATGTAGGGCCATTCCTATCAAGATAGTGCCATCTATAGCAACATTTCCTGTGTGGTTTTGCTTGAACCAAGTAGTGAGAATTGATCAAGTGGCAATGACTTCATCCATTTCCTTTCTTAGAAGAAGAAAATTCTCAGACAGTAGAAGTTCTCTCAATGTCTTTACGTTTCTTCAGAGCAGTATTTAAATATGTCACTGGAATTCCAAGAGATGCAGCTAATTGTACATGAGTCCTCTGTATTACTGTCAACTTGTTTTAGTATGCTATATGCATATTTTCTTCTAGCAAAAACACTTGGCATTTTTGTTTAAATTATTCTTCATGTCTGAAACAAGGTTGTTCACTTTGACAACAAACACACACATGTAATGACTATATATACAACAATGAACTTTCAATAATCCGTATTCTGCTCTTTACTATCTGTGGCTTCTTTAGGTCAGAGAAGCTTTTTTCATGTTTTTCTAACTTTTAAACTTTTTATCTATTGGTAGAAAAAAATGAATAAAAGTACTGCACAAGGTAGTTTCCTGTTGCAGAAAAACAAGATGCAAACAGAAAAGCATTGTACTACGGTATCAGAGGTTCATCAAAGTCATGCAATTCCCACGTTGAATAGTACAAACTACTACATCACAATAGAAAATAAATAAATAAATAAGAAATAAGAAATAAAAATAAATAAATCAAAATGAAATAAAATAAGAATAGATGAGCCAAATCTCAATGTGTTATTTTAAATGTTTTTATTTACTAGATTACTGACTGTACTAGCTAAATAAAGTATGCTTGAAAGTGAGTGATGGCTTTATGTTTCTGGAGGTCCTATTAAGTTTTACTGTTTAGCCAATGTTAAGTTCATAATTTGTAATTTTCTCATTTCATGGTCTGACTATCTCACAGATTAATTGCTGCCGGTTCCTCCTTTCTGGCCTCCTAAAATAACACAGATAAAGGATGGCCAGATTACTGTTACGTGAAGTCGCATTTTTGAGGCACTTCTGTAGCCCAATGCCGCCATTTCATGAAATTCTATAACATGACCGCCTTCTACTAACTAAGCACCATATTATTATATGTGCCTAAAACCTTACAATTAGACTAATATGTAAGAATGAATTCCAACAATGGAAGGGTCAAATTGGAATGTCAGGACCAAATTCTGTCATAGAACTTGAAATTGTTCTCATCCTAAATTTATTAATGGCATATAACAACATAATACAAAGCAACCTAATAAACTAAAATTAATGAGACAATACATTAGAATGAAACTTTCACTCTGCAGCGAAGTGTGTGCTGATATGAAACTTCCTGGCAGATTAAAATTGTGTGCCGGAACCGGGACTCGAACCTGGGACCTTTGCCTTTCGCGGGCAAGTGCTCTACCACTGAGCTATCCTGACACGACTCACGGTGCCCCCTCACAACTTCACTTCTGTCAGTACCTCGCCTCCTACTTTTCAAACTTCACAGAAATTCTCCTGCGAAACTTGCAAGACTAGCACTCCTGGAAGAAAGGATATGGTGGAGACATGGCTTAGCCACAGCCTAATGGATGTTTGGAAGTTTGGGGCGGCACCATGAGTCATGTCGGGTTAGCTCAGTGGTAGAGCGCTTGTCTGAGAAAGGCAAAGGTCCCAGGTTCAACTCCTGGTTTTGGTACACAATTTTAATCTGCCAGGAAGTTTCAATACAACATTATATTGACTATAGCATCCAACCAACATTCTAGGCTCAGTGTAAAGGGGTGCGGCTTTGCGGTTGTTGACCCCCCCCCCTCCCCCCATGAAGGATCTTGTTACACTGGATAAAATGGTTTCAGATGTCAACAGAGTCAATAATTTTTTTATAATTTTGTAACAATATAGGTTGCAATTTCTTACAAACATGCTTTAAGAAAAGAATGAGAGCGACAAATTTTTTATGTTAAAATTAGCTTTCTTTTTTAACTCTGAACTCCGTAGTAGATACCAAAACTAATTTTATACAACACCAGATTTTACCAGTTTGTTGGCGGAGGACTCCCAACTCCCTTTTCATTGTGGAAATTTCTATGCCTCCAAATTAGCTCCCCTCTCTCCTCTCCTTGAATAGCTTCTAGAACTGTCCCTGTAATGTTCATTTTTATTGTTATGTAATTGAGAATTTACAGATAACAATGGAATGCTTTACATACTTTTGATTTTTGGCCATTGTTTGCAAGGTGTCCTTTATATCTGGGCAATAGTTATCACATTTTGTTGCCAAACTTTAGTCTTGTTACAATACTGCAAACACAATAGTTACAAGCAATCTGTCAATTCTCAGGCAAGTGCAGTCTCGAGGTTGACCACACAATATGCTGCGAAGTTGAGTCACTTGGGGTGCCATAGAAAGACATGATGAAGAACTCATCTGTGGTGCGTAATATCCAAATTATCTGCAGTCGTTCTGGCACAAATTATTAAACAATAGAGTCTACTATTTAATACAGTACATTTTCAGGTTACGAGAAGCATACTGGTCATAAACACTTTGAGTATGCCAGGGTCAGCCAAGAATTCAGCACGTTTGCATGCATGCAGGACGAGCTTTTATGCGCGTGTGGATCTTTCCCTTCTGAAATCACACGGAACTACATACACGCTGCATGCGACAGTGCATTTGTGTAAGGAACACTGCCCTGCTAACATGTGGCTTAGTTTCATATTACGACATTTGAAAATATTAAGCTCTGTACAACACACCATAATGAGCAATACTGAACATTTGTTGACTGTTGGTACACCTACAGAAAAATAACAATAACACTGGGTGTGAAACTGCATTAAACCATCAGTATAGTGCTTCTCACATCGTCACTCGTAAGATTCTTACAACATTTAACCCGAGATGTAGAAATGGACATAAAAGTATTCTATAGCATGCAGTATGATGTGGAATAAGTGATTCCAGCTACATGTGAAACAAGTAAATTTGATTATCTGCAACTACTGTACAGTATTTGCAATAACTACAATTCTCAACAAAACATATGACAAATACAACGAAATTTTCATCATTAATTTAATAATTTTTGCTTCGCTCTAGATATAATAAAGTTCACATCTGGCACAAACTAACAGCATACGAACAACGCAGACAGTTTCTCATATTTTCGTCACTCAGATTGCCACATTGACTAATTTAGTTTCATAATTGAAAAAAAAACTATGGTGACTATCAATTTTATCACATGCTCCAAATTTGCATATTTACTACAAAGAGCTTTTTGGTGTATAAAACAATGAATTCTGTACAAGTCTTTTGTCAGTCATTCTAGTTTTGTATGCAACAATGCTACAAGCCCATTTTGAGCCCCTCGTATAGCTGGTGCTCCATCCGTGGTAACTGAAACTTAACATTTTCCATTTCAGGCCAACAGTTTTAATTGCCTCTTTTTCAACTGCTTTTAGCAGAACGGTACCCCTCATTGTGTATTCTATTGGCACTAAATCTAACAGTTCGTCCGTCACGTGCAAATTTGTGTCGACTCCACGAACATAAATCATTAGTTGTGCTGTGTTTGAAATGTCGGTCAACTCGCCCAAAGCAATCGAGAATGCAATAAACTTGCTGGCACTATCAATTGACTGCCCATAGGCGTCCGCTGCCATGCCAGCTATGCAGCGACTTATTGTCTATTGGGAAAGACTAATTTTACTAAACTTCTTTACTTCCAGTGGTGTTAAGAGTTCCGCCTCCTCAACAATAAATTTCTTGATGAGATCACCATCACTGAAAGGCTTATTTGCTCTTGCAATTTTGTAGCTTGCTCTTAAAGGCAGGTCGCTATGTTCGGTTTCAGGCTAAAAAAAGGAAACAAAAACTGAGTGAAGTCTAAATTCAAATTCTAACGAAAAATATGTACAAATATTAACATCAGAAACACAAAGGTTTGTAAGGGACACTCACGTTTGGTCTGTCTCGCTGCATAACACTACATCTTTTTAATTCCGCCTACTTGTTTGATCTTTCAGCTCCAACTAAATCATTAAGTGCTTTCTGTGTGTTGTTATAATGCTGTTCTATTGCAAATTTGCGGTACCCGGCAAGTATGCATCTACATAATAGACATTGAGAATTTTCATCCTTCTCTTCGAAAAAAAATTGCAATTCCCATTCAGTTCAGTGATGTTGTCACTAGACTGCCGGTTTGTGGGCGTGTATTCCATTGCAACAACCACTGTACTGTAGTTATAAACTGCCTTTGAATCGCTAACAAATAGCGAGGAATAAACAGGGCTCCCACTATGAATCAACTAACACCCCATATGCTGGAAGAAACAGGGTCACATCACAAAGCTAGTTTAATGTCACGCCTTTCCAAGCAGTGCTGTGAAAGACTGAGGAAAGCCGAGTAGTGGCGAGATGGGCCAAGCTCTGGACGGCACGCATGCAGTGCATCTGTACACACGTGCAGTTTGGCACACCGTGGCCGTCCCTGGAGTATGCCATACCGTTTAATCAATCATAATACTTTTACACAAGTAATATTTGTTGTGACTGAATGGGTAACTTTTATGTGTTTCAAATGAAATTTAAAGTGATTACATGCAAAGCACAGAAAACTTAATATATCTATGTCACCCAGAAGTTGCAGGTTTCGAGTGAAATATTGCCCAAATGGCAATATTTGCAAAAGGGGGGGGGGGGGGAGTAGCTAAGCGAGATGCCGAGTAAGAATGTAGAATCAAGATTAAGCTTACTAGGAAGGAACATGAAATTAAGGAATTTTTAGCATTGATCTTATGAGTTTTTCATAGGAGCTACAAATTTATGGTGTAAATTTGTAAAAAAATCAAAGTTCCACTGTAATTATAAATCTGTTAGTATATCTCTATTTTCTGACTTTTTTTTATATATGATTTTATATACCTCCCTTCGTGACATCATTTTACTTGAAATTAATTGGAATATGGAACACTCTATTAGCAGCTCTGAAGTTTAGATGAGGAGGTGCTGAATCTGAATTAGGGATAGGAAGAGCTACAGGAACAGATGTTTTGATAGGATATATCATAAGGCATTGAGGAACAGCTAATTCTGTATAGGAGGAATATGTGATGAGTAAAAATTACCAGCTGAAAAATTCTCCTGTCAGAGCACAAAGGGCAAATATGTTCCTGTTTAAAAGACTCGGATAGAAAAATGGAAAACCAGCTACTTTAGTCCTCATTTTGTTTTCCACGCCAAAAATTAACACTGGAAAGTGAAGTTTGGAATTCAGCAATATAATGAGGATAGCTTGCCACGCACTCCAAAAACTATGACGGGTACATAAAAAAGAAGCTCAAACACATAGAACTTTAGCTTTTGGCCATTAGTCTTCGTCAGAAAAGACACCATTCATACAACACACAAGTACACTTCACACACATCCAACCGTCGCGGCGTCTCTGTGAAGTGTGCTGCGTGATTGCGTAAAGCACTTGCTTAACCTCTGGCCTCTAAAAAATTCCAAGCAATCTGCTTAAGTCAACAGTTTTCCAACCTTCTCATTAGTATCTGAGCCATGTCATTCACAGCAAGGTATCCAAACCATGGAGAGCATGGTCAGGGCTATTACGGCTCTACTGTGTTTCTCTTCATTGTGTGAACTGCAGGCATTATTTTAGGCAAAATCAGCAATTACGACCATTTCATTCCTGGGGCATCCACCTTTGTGTGCCTTCTGCGTTTTCTCGTGTGAAGGGGTCCATTTTGTTCAGTCAGCAGGGTATGAAAAGGCCTTCACCAAACTAAAGTAATGTGTTTAGACAGCACTGTGCCAATCTAATTTTGCTCTCAACAAACCATGGACCTTGGCTACAGCCTTATCTTTACATGGTGCGGGGATGGTTCTCTTACAATGCAACACAAATGACTCTGAGTAGTCACTAAGTGTTTGCTTCCAAAACTCTCAGTCTAGAAAGGTCCATTATTTCCAGGTTGAGAAGGAATTGATGGCTTTTGTATATGCACTAAATTTCACACTTTTTTGTGTGGCACCGAATTAAACTAATTAAGGATCACAAGGGCTTAATTTTATTATTTAATGTATCCTTCTCCAGATGAGGCAGCTCACAGTTGCAGTGGTGGGCCTGGTTTCTCTAGAAGTAGTGTTATAACATTCATTTTGCCCAATGTAGACACTTTGTACTGATATCTCATTGCTTTGAATCCTGAGTTTATTCGTGAAGATCTTAAGTGTCTTCATTTGGATGTCGCCTTTGCTAAGCAGTAAACAGCTTTCTGGTTAATAGCACCAAAGTCACAAAAGCAAGAACAGCTTAGTCCATTCTTTGGCATATCATACACCTTGTCAAACAGGGGTGGTTTTTCCATTCTGCATGTAGCACCCCTCTCTGTGACTACTTCGCTTAGTGCCTTCATCTACATCTACAACCATACTCTGCAAGCCACCCGACGGTGTGTGGCGGAGGTACCTTGAGTACCACTATCGATTTTCTCTCCTATACCAGTCACATATTGTTCGTGGAAAGAAGGATTGTCAGTATGCCTCTGTGTGGGCTCTAATCTCTCTGATTTTATTCTCACGATCTCTTCGTGAGATATACATAGGAGGGAGCAATATACTGCTCAGTAAAGGGAAGTTCTCGAAACTTCGACAAAAGCCCGTACCGAGCGACAGAGCGCCTCTCCTGCAGAGCCTTCCACTGGAGTTTAGCGATCATCTCCGTAACGCTTTCACGATTACCAAATGATCCTGTAACGTAGCGCGCTACTCTCCGTTGAATCTTCTCCACGTCCTCTATCAATCCCACCTGGTGAGCAGTATTCAAGCTGTGGGCGAACAAGTGTACTGTAACCTACTTCGCCGGCCGCGGTGACCGAGGTGACTGAGGCGCTCCAGTGACGGTCAGCACGGCCACTACGGTCGGGGGTACGAATCCCCCCTTGGGCATGGATATTTGTGCCGTCCTAGTTCGTAAGTAGTTCATAAGTAGTTTGTAAGTTTAGGGACTGATGACCCCGTAGTTAAGTCCCATAAGCTTAACAAACATTTGATTTTTTTTGTAACCTACTTCCTTTGTTTTCGGACTGCATTTCCTTAAAATTCTCCCAATGAATCTAAGTCTCTCATCTGCTTTACCGACGATTGATTTTATATGGTCGTTCCATTTTAAATCCCTCCTAATGACTACTCCCAGATAATTTATGGAACTGCTTCCAGTTGCTGACCTGCTATAGTGTAGCTAAATGATAACGGATCTTTCTTTCTGTGTATTCACAGCACACTACACTTGTCTACATTTAGCTTTAATTGCCATTCCCTGCAGCGTGCGTCAGTTCGATGCAGATCCTCCTGCATCTCAATACAATTTTCCATTGTTACAACCTCTCTATATACTACAGCATCATCCGCAAAAAGCCTCAGTGAACTTCCTATGTTATCCGCAAGGTCATTTATATATATTGTGAACAGCAACGGAACCACAACACTCCCCTGTGGTACACTTGACATAACTCCTACTTCGGAAGACTTCTCTCCATTGAGAATGACCTGCTGCTTTCTGTTATTTAGGAATTCTTCAATCCAATCACACAATTGGTCTGATAGACCATATGCTCTTACTTTGTTCATTAAACGTTTGTGGGGAACTGTATCAAATGCCTTGCGGAAGTCGAGAAACACAGCATCTACCTGAGAACCCTGAGTCTCGTGGACGAATAGCGCGAGCTGGGTTTCACACAAACGCCTTTTTTGAAACCCATGCTAATTCCTACAGAGCAGGAAAATTGATAAAAGGAAAAATGTTTCTCGCTTACTACTTTTCCTCAGTTCATGGAGTAAAACTACGGCATTCAGTGTGATGTTAAAATTTATAATTTCTTCACTACATGCAACTACTAAAAGCGTAGAGCAAAACAAGAATTTAATAGAAAATAACATTAAAAAGCAGTACAAATGTAGGTCCCATGAGACATATTGGTAGGATATGGGACATAAAATCAGTGGGACATCTGGGATTCCTAAATTGAATTGTTGTCAGTTTGTCAACATTGTCTTAAAGAAAAAAAATTGTCAATTTTCCCTCTAGTCCTCTTCAGGCAAGGGTGATAAGGCAAAGAAGAGATCCGTCAACATTTTTCTATTAGACAGTGCTGTTATTCAAGCAATAACCTGAGAAGATTTGACAATTGCTGTAGCATTTACAGTAGCAGCAGTAGTTGACCATGTAGTATAGCTTACTATTTTCATTTCAGGTTCCACAGTTCATTCTAGAAAATGGGCATCTAACAGGAAAAGCATGTCGCATTATATGCACACAGCCACGTCGATTGTCTGTGGTGTCTGTTGCTGAGAGAGTGGCTGCAGAGCGTGATGAGAAGATTGGAGAGGCTATTGGATACCAAATACGCCTAGAAAGCAGGTATCTTGTAAAAAAGTTACATTCCACTTTTTGATATATGGATTTACTGTTCTCTGTTTCATTTATAAGTTGGAAGCTGTTATGTATGTTATTTGACATGGCTTCATGATGTCAATTTTTTTTAAGTGGAATCATTCATCATTAGTGACTTCAAAATTAATTCCTGTTTTGCTTACCATATGTGATGATTAATTAAATAAATTTTATTTTTACCTCTCAGGGGCTCAGCATTAATTTGCTGAATCCGGGCTTGGTGAACCCGGGGTCCCGAGTTGTGAACTGTGTTGTGCCAACAGTCCGCTACACCGTAAACTCTATGCGTGCTTCAACAATCATTGTTTGGCATGACGGTGGAACGTTGTATGTTTCAGAGCCCAAGGATCTTGGCTTAATCGCCTGGGTCGCAAGTACGGTACAAACCTCTATAAAAAGAATCTCAATCTCTAGGTGTGCTATGTGCCGAGGAGATGCATGGCTGTTGAACAGTCACTAGCGAGCAACCTCTGAGGAACCTACTGCACCTCAGTTGTATAAGACTTACCCAGGCAAGCAGGGCTCTGCCTGGGTGGACCATTATTTCCCTAGCTGCTTGTGTAAACACCATGAAACGATATCGAAATGTTGGCGGATGTACAACCGTCATCTCTAAATGAGGAAGGCCTGATTTAAATGCAGCAGTGTATGACCCCCAGAAGTTCCCTTCCTTGGCCACCCCATGGGAGGAACGGTGGGCCCATCAACAAGGTTGTCTGTAGCAGGATGGATGGAGAATCCTTCCAGTCGACAAAGCGTTTATTTTTTGTGGAGCACCTGGAGGATAAGTTTGGAGAGGTCGAGGGCATGTCTAAAATGAGATTTGGGGCAGTTCTCATAACGATGTCATCCTCAGCGCAGACACGGGCATTGCTTGCCTGTGACAAGACTGTGTTCTCTCAACGTCACCATCTAGTAGTCATATTTTTTTGACTTGTCAAAGGCATACGACACAACCTGGCGACACCACATTTTAACTACATTACATGGGTGGGATCTCCAGGGCTCAGTCCCACTTTTTATCTAAAACTTTTTAGCTGTCTGTACTTTCCAGTTAAAGTTCACCCTTCATGTCCAGGAGAATGGGGAGCCTCAGGGCTCTTGTTTTAAGCGTTCCATTGTTTTTAGTGGCCATTAATGGCTTAGCGACAGCAGTTAGGTCATCAGTTCCCCTTCATTGTATGCTGACGACTTTTGAATATATTTTAGCTTGTCTAGCATGCGTGTTGCAGAAAGACAGCTGCAGGGAGCCATACACAAGGCGCAGACATGGGCTCTCTCCCATGGGTTTGTTTTCTGTCGCCAAGATGTGCGTGCATCTGTCATCGACAACCAATCCACCCACATCCAGAGTTGTATCTTGACAGCCAACTACTTAATGTAGTTGAAACTCACCGTTTCCTAGGACTGGTATTTGATGATCGGCTGGCATGGCAGCCACATATTTGGCAACTGAAACAGAAGTGCTGGCGGCACCTCAATGCCCTCAACTGCCTTAGCAGTACCACTTGGGGTGCAGACCGGAATACCCTGCTGCACTGCTACAAAGCTCTTGTCCTGTCATGATTTGATCATGGGAGCATAACATATGGTTCCGTATCCCCCTTGGTGCTGCAGATGCTGGAGCCCATCCACCACTGTGGAGTTAGACTCGTGACTGGGGCTTTCCGAACAAGCCCTGTGGACAGTCTTCTTGTGGAAGCTGGAGTTCCTCCACTACAGGTCAGGTGGCAACAATTGCTGGCCAAGTACACTGCTAACATCCGTGGTTTGCCGGGGCATCCAAACCATTGTCTCTTTTTCTCGAATCCAACACACCATATTCCTATACGGTGCCCGAGATCAGGTATGACTATTGGTGTCCATGTGAGGTCACTTCTTAGTGATTTGGAGTCTTACCCGCTACCATCCCTATTCAAATTCCAGTCCTGTACACCACCACGGTGTATACCTCGACCTCTTATTCAACTGGAATTGTTGCTGAACTCCAAACACTACTCTGTCCATTCTGAAACTCTTCGCATCCAGTTTATGCCCATCTTGATGGATACTGGGGCTCCACATTGATCTACACAGATGATTCGATGTCGGAAGGTTGTATCGGCTTTGCTTATGTGCATGGAGGATATAACAAACAGCGTTTCCTACTGGATGGCTGCAGTGTGTTCACTGCAGAGCTGGTAGCCATCCTTCATGCACTTGAGCATATTCCTGCCTGCCCTGTGGAGTCCTCCCTCATCTGCAGTGACTTCCTGAGCAGCCTACAGGCCCTCGATCAGTGCTTCCCTCGCCATTCTTCGGCTCAAGCGATCCAAGAGTCCCTGTATGCCATTGATTGATTTGGACAGTCAGTAGTCTTTCTTTGGACTCCAGGACACGTTGGAATAAATGGAAATGAGCTTGCTGATAGGTTAACAAATGAGGCTCTCCGTAAACCTACCCTGGATATAGGTATCCCAGCTCATGACCTATGTTTGCAGATACACTCGAGTTCTTGGGCTGTGGAATTTAGAATGGCGTTCCGTCCAAACACCCAACAAGTTAAGGGCCATAAACGAGACAACAAACATGTGGAAGTCCTTTATGCGGACTCCCTGCAGGGATTCTGACGTCCTCTGCCGACTCCATATCGGCCATACTTGGCTGACGAACGGTTACCTTCTTCGGCGTGAAGACCCTCCTCAGTGTCAATGTGGTGAGCATTTGACAGTCACCCTCATCTTAATGGAATGCCCTTATTTCACCGCTCAAAGGCGGACTTTTAATCTCCCTGACTCCTTAAGCTTTGTTTTAGGTGACAATGCCTCTGTGGCTGATTCTGTTTTAAATTTTATTTGTAACAGTGGATTATACAATTGCATATTATGTTCGTTGAGTATGTTTTATCTATTTCATCTGCACCTGCTTAACATTTTTAGGCAGGTGATTTTAATGTAGCCTGTACACTCTGGTATTCTTTCACATATCTCTTCTATCTCCCCATTTATTTGCGTCTTTTATTCATGACACCTTTCACATACGATTTTGATGTATTTTAACATTTTATTTCGCATTTTAGTGATCTTTTATGTAATCTCTGTGATTGCAATAAGGGACTGATGACCATAGTAGTTTTGTCATTTTAAAACTCCAACCCAACCAACCAACCAGTTTATTACTAGTAAAGGTTTAGGCCTGGGGGATTGCGGGTGTGTAGGATATATTGTAGGGAGGGTTTCCACCACCTGCAGAATTCAGAAAAGCTGATGTTCATGTTGAGGATCCATATGGCACAGGCTGTGTAGCAATCATTGAAGTGATCCACATCATGCAGGACTGCATGCTTTGCAAAAGGATGGTCTATTGCAGGGATATGAGATGTGTGGCAAGGGGCTGGGAACAGGAATGGGTAGGGATGGGAAAGGATATTACGTGGGTTTGGTGGATGGTGGAATAACATTGTAGGAAAAGGTTGGGGATGATTTTGAGTGGAGTATTTCTCATTTCAGGGCAGGATGAAAGGTATTTGAAACCCTGGTGGAGAATGTGGTTAAATTACTCTAGTCCTGGGTACTACTGGCTCACAAGAGGGGTGCTCCTTTGTGGCCGGATGATGGGTTTGTGGGTGATGGTGGTTGACTGGACAGGCAGGACACCTGAGATCTGTTTCTGGACAAGGTTGGGATGATGATTACAGTCAGTGAAGGCCTCATTGGAAGGGGACTGCTCATCACCACAGATGCGACAACACAGGTGGATAGGATGAATTGAAGGGGCATTTCAGTGTGAAACTTGCGGCAGCTGTCGAAATGGAGGTATTTTTGATGGTTGGGTAGGTGTGATGTGGACTGAGGTAGTGATAGGCCATCCTTGAGGTGGAGACTAACGTCAAGATAGGTGGCTCATTGGGTTATGAATAGGGGGTAAGTTCTGTGCATGCCTCAGCAACCACCGTACAGTGCGACAGTGGAACGTTGTATGTTACAGATCCCAGGGATCTTGGCTTAATCCCCCGGGTCACAAGGATGGTAAAAACCTCTATAAAAATCCCTCGATCTCAAGGTGAGCTACATGCCAAGGAGGCACATGGCTGTTGAGGTGGAACAGTTGTTAGCGAGCAACCTCTGGGGACCTTCCGCAGCTCAGTTGTATGAGTCTTATCCAGGAATGTGGGACTCTGCTTGGGCGGACGTATATTTCCCTAGCTGTTCCTGGGAACACAATGAAACGAGCTAAAATAGTGATGGTGGACACCAATCTGCCGTCTCTAAGCAAGGAAGACCTGACTACAGTGCAACAACAGTCAACTCTCACTCGTTCCCTTCCTTGGCCACACCATGGGAGGAACGTAGGGCTCAGACTCAGGGTGGCAATAAGCTCCACAATATTTAGTGTGTGCAAGGACAGATGGTGAATCATTCATGGCCACAAAGTCTCTATTTTTTGTTGAACACCTAGAAGATATGTTCGTAGAGGTGGAGGGGATGTCAAAGATGCATTCAGGATCAGTTCTGATGGTGTCATCCCTGGTGCATTCACGGGCCTTGCTCGCCTGTGATAAGCTGGGTGATGTTTCCATTATGGCCACCCCCCACAAAAGCCTGAATATGGTTCAGGGATTTATATTCTATAGAGATCTTCTTTTGCAATCAGACGATGAATTACACAAGAACTTGGAGCTTCGAGGAATCCACATCATTTGCCATGTCTATAGGGGTCCTAATGACAAAAGGTTGAGCTGGTGTCTTCATCTTGGCTTTGAGGATGATTCCTTGCTTGAGAAAGTCAAGGTGATGATCTACTTATGTGATGTAATACCCTATGTTCCTCCTCTTATGCGCTGCTTCAAGTGCCAGAGGTTTGGGCACATGTCCTCCTGGTGTGATGACAACGCCACCTCTCGGGAGTGTGTACGTGGGTTGCATCCAGACATCCCTTGTATTTCTCCTCCAGTCTGTGTTAACTGTAGACTGCACCACCACCTTTGCTTGCCAGATTGCACAGTTCTGAATAAGGAAGGGAAAATAATGGCATATAAGACCCTGGACAGATTGTCCTATTCAGAGGCAAAACGAAAATCCGCAAAACTCCACCCTGTGTGCTCAAAGTCTTCATAAGTCACAGCTGTGTCTCCATTTCCATGCCTGACAACTCATGTACCTATGGTAAAAACTGCCATAGTGGGCCCTCGGACCCAATTGTCTACACCTTCTGCCTTCCTCTTCTGTTGCTTCCACACTCTTCACGCAGTTTGGTCCGTTAGATTTACAGACAATTCCACACTCTTCACCTTGGCAGCAATAACCCCCCGTACACCAGGGACATCGGTTCCTACCCCCTAGCCAGCTAAGCAACAGTCTTTTCCAGCTCAACCCCCTTGGAAGGGGTCCCTCGGGACACTCCCTTCTGAGCCTTCACGTGACAAATAGGGTCCCAGAAAATTGCTGCAGGATCCCCAAGCTGCTGGTCGAAGGGCTTCCTGTTCTTCGTCAGCCTCTGAAGCCACGTCTGAGAAGCCCTATCAGCCCTTAACATCAAAGGGCCAGTGAGAGACTAAGGAAAAAAAATCTTTGGTGGCTTCAAAGCCACAGCCACCTACATCTTCTGCTTCAGAAGATGTGGTGGCGATTCTCGCATCTCCTGAGGATCTCACAATAACTGGCTCGCCAGAACCTATGGCTCTCAATCCTGCAGATTCTGAGCAGTTGGCATCAGGTGCTCCCATGGAATAACCTGCTTCTTTGTTCATCATGGCCTTTCAGCTTGAAGAAATTGTAATTCTTCAGTGGAATTGTATCTGTTTTTATCACCATCTGGTTGAGCTGCAACATTTACTGTGCCGTTACCCTGCACTTTGTTTAGCCCTCCAGAAAGCTTGGTTTCCTGCCCAGCAGACCCCTGCCCTTCAATGACTATTTTGAGGCCATGTCTCTAGCTGCCCTTATTGCTTTGGTCACTCAAATTCCCCCACCATTTCTTCTTTTGGGGATTTCAGTGCCCACCACCCAATGTGGGATGGAACCCAGACTACAGGCCAGGGTAGGGATGTTTAGACCCTTTTGGTGCAGCAAGACTTCTGCCTCCTGAACAAGCATTTTTGCATGGTACAAGGCACATATTCAGCCATAGATCTGCCTGCTTGTAGCCCAAATCTTCAACCGCACCTTAATTAGAGAGTCCACAACAACCTCTGTGGCAGTGACCATTTTCCAACCATCGTGTCGCTCCTACAGTTTCAACTTGCAGGCTGCCTGCCCTGATTGTATCTCCATAGGAAGGACTGGCACGGTTACACCTCAGCTGCTACAGTTCCTGTACCACTGCTAGCTGACATGGATATGGTGGTTCAATAAGTCACTGCTTCCATAGTTTCTGCCGATGAGGCAACAGTTCCGACCACCACTGGCCTTCCTCGAAGGAAGTTCGTGCCTTGGTAGATGCCCGAGTTTGCTGAGACCATCTGGGATCGCTGGCGAGCACTGCAGTGCCACTGACATCACCCATATGTAGAACATCTGATTTTCTTCAAATGTCTCTGGGCCTGGTCTCGATGACTAATCCAGCAGAGTAAGCAGGACTCCTGGGAGAGATATGTTGCCACTATTGGTTTTCACGCCTCCTATTATTGGGCGTGCATACAAGTAAGGTGCCACTTTAGATACTGACCACCAACAGGAATCCCATCTATGAACATCCAGGGTATTTTCTGCACTGACCTGACTGTTATCGCTGAGTGCATGACAGAGCACTATGCATGTTTTTCTGCAACTGCAATCTACTGTGAGGATTTCTGTGCCCTGAAAGAGCAGGTTGAATGGAAGCAGTTATCATTCCGCATGCGCCACTGGGAACTCTCCAATCCTCTGTTCAGTGAGAAGGAATTCCAAACTGCCCTTGCTGCATGCCCCAACACCTCTCTAGGACGAGATAGGATTCACAGCCAGTTCCTCCACCATATTTCAGTAGAGTTTAAACTCCAGCTTCTCGCCCTGTTTAACCATCTGCTCACAGAGGAGGTTTTACCGCCCCAATGATGGTAAAGCACCATCATCCCAGTGTTGAAACCTGAAGCAGACCCACTGGTGACTGACAATTACTGCCCGATTAGTCTCACCAACATTCTCTGCAAGCTATTTGAAGATACGGTGAGTTGTCGGCTGATGTGGATCCTTGAAGATAGGGGTCTCTTGGCCTCACAACAGAGAGGGGATTTCTGTCAGGTTCGCTCTGCCATTGATGACAACCTTGTGTCACTGGAGTTAGCCATCTGTACAGCTTTCACTCGCAGTGAACATCTTGTTGCAGTTTTCTTTGGTCTGTGGAAGGGCTACCATATACTGGCTACGCTGTACAGCTTGGGCTTACGTGGACCACTTCCAATCTTCATTTAGAATTTCCTTTCCCACAGCTCTTTTCAGATTAGGGTTGGTGCCTCTCTTAGCTCACCTCATATTCAAGAAATCTGTGACCCACAGGGCTCCGTCCTCAGTGTACACTATTTTTGGTCACATTCAATATTCTTGATGCCACAGTGGGATCGTCAGTATCTTCTCCCTTGTTTGCCATTGACTTTTGTCTGTATTTTAGCTCAGTTAGTATTGGTGTTGCAGAACAGCGGCTGCAGGGAGCCATCCAAAAGGCCCAACCGTAGTCCTTTGCCCACGATTTCCAGGTCGTTCATATGTACCCAGAGCTATACCTATGTGGTGAATTGCTTCGCATTGAAGAGATGCATGCTATTTGACAACCAACCCACTTCAACCCACTTGAGAGCCACACCTTTGTCAGCTGAGACAAAAATGCCGGTGACATCTCATCATCCTTTGCAGTCTCAGCCACAGTTGGCGGAGCTTTGTGTATAACACTCTTGCAGGTCTACAAGGACCTCATACAATTGAGCTGTTACTATGGGAGCATAGTGTACTATTCGGCAGCATCTTCAGCACTGCAGCTCCTTGACCCAATACTACATAGTGGTGTCCATTTGGCGACTCAGGCCTTTTGCACGACTCCGGTGGCAAGCCTCTTAGTCGAAGCAAGGGTCCCTCCCTTGCGATTCCCCCAGCTACAGCTGCTCACTTCCTATGTTCCTATGTTGCCCATGTTCATGCCTCACCGAACCAAGAAAATCACAGCCCTTTTTTTTCAGCTGCTGTCCTCCCTTCCCCATGATGACAGCCAAGTTCAGGTCTCCTGATTGCGGTTTGTGTTTGTTCTCTTCTTTTGATTCTTGAATCCCTTCCCATCCCTCCCACTTTTCACTACCCTTCCCATACCTCTCTTTGGTCCATTCCTCGCCTGAAGCTTCTGTTGGAGTTGTCCCAGGACTCGAAAGCCTCAGAAAGCCTCAGTGTCACCATCAACTCTCAGTGGCCAGTTCCAGGCACTCCTTGAAATGTCTACTGGCACAAATGTCATTTACACTGATGGTTCCCTAGTAGATGGCCATGCTGAGTATGTGTATCTCCATGGTGACCACGTCAAACAGCGATCCTTGCCTAGTGGGAGTAATATTTTCACCACAAAGCTGGTTGCTATCTACAGAGCTCTAGAACATCTCAGAGCTTGCCCCTGGGAGTCTATAGTTATTTGTAGTGACTCCCTGAGTGGCTTGTAAGCCTGTGATCAGTGCTTTCCGAAATAACCTTTGGTGCGGTCAGTCCAGTAATCTGTGTACAGTCGGGGGGTGCCGGCCGCGGTGGCCGAGGAGACTGAGGCGCTCCAGTCACGGTCTGCAAGGCCACTACGGTCGGGGGTTCGAATCTCCCCTCGGGCATGGATATTTGTGCCGTCCTAGTTCGTAAGTAGTTCATAAATAGTTTGTAAGTTTAGGGACTGATGACCCTGTAGTTAAGTCCCATAAGCTGTACAAACATTTGAACATTTTTGTGTACAGTCTTGGCAAGCCTGGCCACTTGTGGTCTTCAATTGGACCCTGGGCCACGTTAGCATTTTGGGGAATGAACGCATCGATCAGCTAGCCAAGCAGGCTACTACCTCAAGCCCCTTTAGGAATTGGTCTCCGGGAAAGGGATCTCCAACTGGAGTTACATCAGGAATGTTCTGACTCAACCGAGCTGAATAAGCACCTTGTAGTCAAGCCCTCTACGACCGTGTGGAGGTCCTCCCTGCTGGCTCTTGTAGGAACTCCATTGTTCTCTGCCGACTACATATTGGCCATACATTGTTAACCCTTTTATGTCAAGAGGACCTACTAAATTGCCATTGTGGCAATCTGTTGACAGTGGTCCACATCCTGTCTGACTGTCCACTTTTAGCCGCCTAGTGGCAGTCTTTCAAACTTACCTACTGCACTTCTTGTAATTTTAGCTGATAATGCTTCTGTGGCTGACCATGTTTTAGGTTTTATTCGCGCAGCTAGCTTTTATTGTTCTATTTAGTGATGGGTACCTTCCCTGATTTTTCAGGTCCCAACCCATCAAGAACTTTAAATCAGTTGTCATTTTTATGCTTTACATCTTTCACTGGAGATTTTTAGTGTGTGCAGAATGGCTGGTTCATCCTTTATTATCCCTGTGATCAGCCAGCCACAATCTTCTGCTGTGGTGTTTTAGCTCCGTTGACTATTTGGTCACTCCTTTCGTGTTTGCCTGTTATGTTGTTATTTTAGCATTTACTATCCCATGTACTGGATGTCTTGCGTTTGATTTTAAATTATTCAGCTTATGATGTGACGTCTTAGCTGGGAACAGGGGACTGCAGTTTAGTCCCCTTTAAACACTCCAACAACAACAACAACAACAAATCTGCCTTGCATCTCTCCCCTCCCCTTCTGGTTCTCTCTCCATACTGTCTCCTCACCCCCACCACTGGTTACTCTTGCCTTGGACGACAGTCAGGCAGTCCAGCCAATTGCACCAATTCACTATGAACACACAGACACAATAGATGAGTTTTTATATTTATACAAGTAATCTGGACAGATAACAAAAGAGCAAAATTGACCATGGTACTTTTAGTAGCCAAATAGGGTTTTCAATACTTTCATGTGTCTGTATAGAACTACACGGGATTAGACGCATTGTCTAGGGCATCAAGCTATAGACTAAGTGGCTGCTCTTGTGAGAGGTTTGGCCGCTGTTTATACTGCAGAGCCCGGGACAAGTGGAGCCACTGGCTGGCGCACACACGCGGCCCAGTGGGCAAGGATTGCCGGCAGCCACGTCGAAGGTAACTTGTGACCATCCTCCATATTCATGTTGTTAGGTCTTTTAATTATTTCGATGGCTTCTCTTATTTTGCGTTGTTGCATCCACGGTTACTGAGCAAGTATGTGAGGTTCTCAGAAGTTAATAGCACCGCCACATTCCTCCTGGTGTTCTACCACAGCTGACTTGTTGACTTGTCCAAATCCTATATAACGTTCATGTTCCGAAACGTGAGTGCTGATGGGTCTCCTGGTTTCACCAACATAAATATCACCGCACTCTCATTAGAGTTCATACACGCCTGCAGTGTGGAGGGAATTTATGGGATCCTTTGTGGGCCTCAACAGGTCATGGATTTTGCGGCCACTCTCGAAAATCGGTTTGATTCCTCCTTGGGTAAGAACCTTGCCTATATGTTCGCTGACGCCTCTCATATAAGGTAGACGAGCTATAGGAAGCATTTCTTCTGTATCATTGATTATCTTGTCTTCCTTGTACCTCATAGCTTGTTGTATGGCCCTGTTGCTGTATCCATTCGCGTGGAATGTTGTTTTCAGGTGACTCCGTTCTTGTTGTAAGTTGTCAGCGTCACTAATGCTGTGAGCTCATGTTGTCAGCGTATGCAATGCTTCTGTGTTGGATGATGATGAGAATCTGCATGCAGGTACCTATTGGTGTGTGTTGGTTTCCTATAGACTCTGTGTCCTAGTGTACCGTTAGATGTTCTGTACACTTCGACATCCAGAAAAGGAATAGCTCCGTTAGTTTCGGTCTCCACCGTAAACTGTATGTTTTTGCGCAGGCTGTTGAGGTGCTGGTGGAATCTGTGTAGTTCTGCTTCTCCATGCGGCTATATGACGAAAGTGTCGTCTACATACCTCAGTCAACAGCGTATATAAGGGTGTACATTCAGCAGCATCCAACAGTTAATTGCCTTGAAGGGGACCACTGTAGAGTGGTCAAAACGTTGGCAATTCATTTGCTAAGTGTTTTTAAAGATGACGCGGCCTAACACCCAGAATTGTTTTATTAAAAATTGGAACATTTGGCTCAGTAGAAAAGTTTACATTGTACCTAACTTTCAATGGTTATTCTGCGTCTAGTGATGGACTATAATGATAGACTTTAAGGGACGTTAGAGCTCTTACAGAAGCATATAGCCAATCTTGTTTCCCTCACATAATTTTGTAATGAAATAGGAAAAGGAATAACTAGTGATACAAAAACCCTTTATCATTAACCGTATATTGGCTTCCAGATGATGTACGTAGATGTAGAGGTGAATGGGAGAAATGACACGTTTAACAACAGTAACACTTAAAGAATTTTCAGTAGGTATGTGAGTGATACCAGTATTAGATTATGAAGAACACAAAGCCATTTACCTTTGTTGAATACAAAAGAACCTACAACAGAAGTGTCATTTTTCAACACTGTACTACCATCTTGGCAGTGTCATCTTCAAGTATACCTTAATATTGGTCTGCTTTTATGATGTGCAATTTTACTTTGCCCACTTGATTTCCAGGGTCATTTAATGTCCATCTTTTTTTGTGGAGTGGATGGGGGTCATGGGGAGTATTTTGAAAGACTCTTATCTATGTGCCTTCCACCCCAATAAAAGAGACAATTCATAGATAAAGCAGTGTATGCAGTAACTGCTGAACTGCTCGTGAAAGTGTGGGATGAATCTGGCCATTGTCGAGATGTTATGTCATGCATGTGAATGTTTGTAATCAGACAGATGAAAACTTTGATCCTAATTATGATTGTTGAAAGAATGTCATAGTAAGTGCATGCATGTAAAATGTATATCTTTGTTAAATCAATTGTTTCTACTGAAAATAAGAACTTTGTTGTCCTGTGTTCAAGTTAAAACTTACCCAAAGTTCCTGTCTTCATTAATTTAGAAGCTGAGGTGATTTGAAATTGGTGTATCATTTTGAAATACTGTATTGTGTTTTTAAACTTCTCTAAATAGTTGAACCATATAGTACTTTTTCAATTTCTAGCATTTAGTTCTGTTTTGGTGATTTCTGGGATAATTTATCCTATATCTATAAACTATTTTGCCGGCCGCAGTGGCCGAGCGGTCTGCGGCGCGCCAGTCACATTCTGCATGGCCACTACGGTTGGTGGTTCGAATCCCCCCTTGGGCCTGGATATTTGTGCCATCTTTAGTATTAGCTAGTTCATAAGTAGTTTGTAAGTTTAGGGACTGATGACCCTGTAGTTAAGTCCCATAAGCTCTACAAACATTTTTTTATCAACTATTTTCTCATATTTAAGTTATTTATTTTTCCGTATTATTGATTAAGGTGTGTGACCGTCTTATAAATTTAACAGAACTTTTTATCTGTAGTCCTTCAGTAACTTTACATTTCTGATAAATATTTGGCATGCCATTTTTGGGTGTGTTGTCATCTTTAGGTACTACTGCATTAATTTCTATAGTACACACTTTCATGTACTATATTTCTGTTAGTCCTGGTAACTGTACAAATTGTAAAACTTATTCGTGTTCTGTTTTAGGTTGGGACCCAAAACTGTGTTGACTTATTGTACTGATGGCGTGTTGTTGCGCACATTGATGGGCACAGATTCAACACTAGCCACAGTAACACACATTTTAGTTGATGAGGTCCATGAGCGTAGCCGTTTCACAGACTTCCTGCTTATTGTTCTTCGTGACGCTCTTTGCAAGTTTCGCTCTCTTCGTCTTATACTTATGTCAGCCACCCTGGATACACAGATCTTCACTAAATACTTCAACAACTGCCCAGTTGTGACAGGTTAGTAAATTCTATTAAAATTGGCAAACAAAATGCTATGTTTAACCACAAAAAAAAAAAATTATATATAAAATAAAATCTTATTACATTAAGAATAAAAACTAGTATTTTGGTATCATATCTCATAGTTTTTGTAAACGTAACAAGTTTAAGATATTTTAATAATAATAATTATGTAATTTCAACATTGTATATTTAATTCCTATTATTTACACGATAAGCTTATTTCGACTTAATAGTCATCTTCAGGTGTTATGCCTGCAATACATACGTTTTTATAAAATTTACTACTATGCTGCCTACTTTTTTATATATTATTAGTTACGTGATATATATATATATATATATATATATATATAAAAGAAGAAGAATATATCACGTCACAATAATATTGAAATGAACAACATAACAGAATGTGGTATGTAGCATTTCTTTTACATCTATATAAAAAAGTAGGCAGCATAGTAGTAAATTTTATAAAAACGTATGTATTGCAGGCATAACACCTGAAGATGACTATTAAGTCGAAATAAGCTTATCGTGTAAATAATAGGAATTAAATATACAGTGTTGAAATTACATAATTATTATTATTAAAATGTCTATGTACGACATAACGAACACTGTGGGCCCTGCAGATAACAAGTTTAAGATAATTTGAAACTTCTGGGCAGATTAAAATTGTGTGCCGGAACCGGGACTCGAACTTGGGACCTTTGCCTTTTGTGGTGTAGCACTCTACCGACTGAAGTATCCCAACATGACTCACGATGCTGCCTCACAACTTTACTTCCACCAGTACCTCACCTCCTACTTTCCAAACTTCACAGAAGCTCTCCTGCGAACCTTGCAAGACCAGCACTCCTTGAAGAAAGGATATGGTGGAGACATGGCTTAGCCACAGCCTAAGGGATGTTTAACACAATTTTAATCTGCCAGGAAGTTTCATATAAGTGCACACTCCATTGCAGAGTGAAAGTTTCATTAAGATAATTTGTATATATCACAATCATCTGAAGTATCTGTTCTGGGTTTGAAACACACATCTGTATTTGTAATATTAGCCACCATACCTTTTGTAGCAGAGGAAATATAGCAAATAGTATAAAATTTCTTACACTTTACCTTTTTTTAAGTAGCAAAATTGAAACAAAGTAGGTTCATTCTAACGTAAGTTACAAATTGAACTAATAATGGTAAGTCAAGTTGGAATGAAGTTACGGTGGAGCACCCAGTGATGGTGTCCATGTTTTATTTGTGAAAATGCACTTTGTCAGCAGTTTCTGGTTGGTGTGAATATGTTGGCAACAGTCTTATGAATCATGAGAAGCATACATGGCCAATCATGACTGAGGTGCAGATACTCAATGAGAATATAGTTCTTGAGTCTACATACAGTAACACCCCATTTTTATGTTTTACACCATGTTTTGTCGGTCCCATCAAATTTCCAATGTTCACAATGTTAATTCGACCCTGTTTTTACATTAACATATCTACACTTTTCCTGTGTTTTATGCTTTTTGAAATCATGTTCATGAAAAAAAAAATTATGTTATTGATGTAAATTGACACTGGCATGGCTTTCGCTGTAAAGTATAGTGTTTATAAACATTGCGCAGTCAAGTTTCTTCACACTTTGCATTTATTCAGACGTATATTTCACATTTCGTTGTTTGCAGTATGTGCCTAGTTGACTTACGATACAGTGGCAGATGGGAGTGTAGTGTCTCATCAGCCACTGCTCTGATTGTCAGTTTTACTTTGTTTACACAACTGGTAGTTATTCATGCTTTGCATGATGCTTTTCGAGAATTTATTCTTGTTGTGAAATGCAAATATTTATCCAAGTATTTTTGTGATGTTTTATGAATGGTGAGACTGATGGTTTGCTTGTGTATGTTTTTCTGCACATTGAAGGAGACTCGGTGAAGGATGCACGGTACATTATAACCTCAAAAAAGGGATAATAGAGTGAGATGCCGACCCCCTGCAAAGTCACAAAAATACTTGTGCATATATTTGCATTCAAGAACGCGAATAAATTCTCGAATATCTTCATGTGAAACATTGAGAACTGCAAAAAGAATGAACTTGTGCAGTTATGGCGTGACGTCACAAATGCTGGACTGTTGTGCACATCGCTCTTGAATTTTTATATAATTTTAGGATTAATATAATTATTTTAATTGTTATTCATGATAATATTTAATCCAGAGATGTTATAGTAGAGGATTGTCAGTCATTTTAGCGTTTGTTGTGCCGTATTTGCTTTGAGCGGTGTTAATTGTGTTTGCGTGTGCATTGATGTCTAAGTGTGTGTTTACATCTGGTGGTGAGTAAATCCAGCCGTAGTGGTCTCCGAAAGATAAGTTCCAATAAGTGTTTGTGTATTGTAGTTGAATTATTAACGTTAGTAGATTTCAAGAGGTGATAGCACATTAGTTATTTATTAAATTTAGTACTTTTCAACTGCTGTCTTCTTCCTGATTTAAACATAGTTGTGGTAGGAAACTTTCTGTTACGGTATTTGATAACTCTTGTGCTCTCACTGTGTTTAGTTAATTTACTAGAGACACTTGAATTTGATCTTGTTTATACAAGCAACGGTGTAAAGTTTTTGTGGTGGTGTTATTTGCTCTTTTTGATACTAGTAGTTGTAGTATTAGTTGTTGTTTGATTTGTAGAGACTGAAATTTGTTGATTGCTGTAGTTAAGGTACTTCCTCCTCCTTTTGTAGAAACGTAGCTTATATAATGTAGACGCAGTTTTTCTTAACAAGCAATTGTAAAATTTTACCATGAGTGAAAAGTGTGGGCTGTCGTACGGTCGTGCGTAGTGGGCTGCAGTGTGGGACTTGTAGTAAGTATTTTCATGAGGGTGGGGGAAGGGGGGGGATGCAGTGGGGAAGCCAGTGGGCTCTGTAGTAAGGTTCTCTCCTGGAATTGTAGGATGTGCAGCAGGAATATTATGATAAGAGGAGCAGGAGTGTTTGGTCTGCACCCTTCAGGTGCAGTTGAAAAACACTGGAGAGGAACTAGGTAGGCTGAGGAGGGTAAGGGGGACTGGGGAATGGGAACTGGCAGTTGGCAAGAAGGTAGCTAGGAGGAGGTATTCAGGTAGCTTCACATAGCAAGTTGCAAATAGGTTTGACCAACTGCTAGAGTTCAGTGGAGATGAACCTCCTGTAGCTGTAAGTGTAGGAAGTATGCAGCAGACAGCTGTTAGGAAGCCGAAATCTGTAGAGCGGTCTCTTAGGAGGAAGAAGGTTCTGCTGTTAGGCAGTTCTCATGGCAGAGGTGTTGGCCAACAGTTGCAGGAAGTACTTGGGAGTGAGTACTAGGTCACCAGCATAGTGAAGCCTAGTACACGGTTAGCTCAGGTTACTTGTAACATAGGGGACTTCTGTAGGAATTTTTCAAAAGAGGATCAGTAGTTATAGTGGGTGGGGCCTGGAATAGTCTTGATAGGGACGGGGAGTATGATATAGGTGGTGATCTGGAAAGGATAGCAACTCAAACTGGTGGCATAAATGTGCATTTCATGCAGCTGTTTCAGTGTCATGATAGGCCTCGTCTTAATACAGCTGTCAGGTGTATTAACATGGGGCCTGAGGAGTCACTGATGACAGAGGGCATGGATCATATTGCAGTGGTGCCAGTTGAGACTATCCAAAGGTTGTATTTCACTAGGCACAGTCTGCACCTCAATAGGTATGGGAAGGGGAGGTTGGCAAAGCTCATAGGTGACAGTGTAGTAGGGGGTGGGGGTGTCACTCATGGAAAAATTCCTGTTGTAGTTGGTGTTAGGGCTGCACCTTTTTTAGACTGAGGACAGCTGATAGGTATTCCTGCTTAAAGGAAGTCCCTCTAACAAAGGAACCACTTTTGACAAAGTTTAAGACTCTAAGTAATAAGGGAATTACTGTTTTTCATCAAAATATACAGTGTATCAGAGATAAAGTTAATCAATTGCTTATTGATGTTGATTCTGACATTATTGGTATTTCAGAGCACTTTTTAAGTGATGTGACAATTCAGAGACTTCCTTTTCCAGGATACAGGTTAGCTGCCTTCTTCTCTAGGAGTTCCTTGCAGTGTGGGGGAGTGGCCATGTATATTAAAAATGATTTTTCATTGGAGTCAATCGATTTTTCTGTACACTGCACAGAAAAGATATTTGAATGTTGTGCAGGAGTAGTAAATATTAATGGAACTAAACTAGTAATTGTTGTTATTTATAGGTCCCCTGATTCAGGTTTAAAAATGTTTCTGCTCAAGCTGGAATTGGCTCTGGGTTCACGTTATTTATTGTGTAAGTGATAGCTCAAGGAAAAGTCAGCTGGTAGATCTATTTAATTCCTGTAACTTGATGCAAACAGTATTTTTTCCAACTAGAGTGCAAGGCAGTAGCAGTTCTACCATTGACAGTATTTTTGTTCATTCTTCATTTTTGGAGGGGCACTCTGTCAGCAGAATAGTAAATGGCCTACCAGACCACGATGCCCAAATTTTAATTCTAAAAAGTATTTGTTCTCAATCAAATGTTAAACATAATTATCACCTACTTAGCAAAGTTAATCCAGTTGCAATTGAGATCTTTTTAAGCCTAATTAAGGAGCGAGAATGGCAGGATGTTTATAGTGCTGATAATGCAGATGATAAATATAATGCTTTACTGAACACATTTCTTACGCTGTTTCAAAGTTGCTTTCCGCTAGAACTCTCAAAACAGCTTACTTCCAGTAACAGGCAGCCAGGGTGCCTGACAAAGGGGATAAGAGTATCATGTAGAACAAAGTGGGAATTTATCAAAATATTAGAAGCAGTCAGGATGAAGATGCAGTAGCTCATACAGACAGTACTGTAAGGTTCTGAAAAATGTTATTGAGAATGTAAAAAGTATGTGGTATGCAAAAAGAATAGCAAACTCTCGGGATAAAATTAAAACCATCTGGTCAGTCGTGAAGGAAGTGTCTGGTCAGCAGCAGCAGGTAGAAGATATAATGTCAGTGTGTAGTAGAAATGTTTCTGTTACTGACAAGTTAGATATATGTGCAGTAATATAAATTAATGAAATGCAGCAACCAGTTGCTTGTAGTTATTTATTTTTAACTTTAACGACCGGTTTTGGGTGCTTGAGTGCCCTTCATTCTGGTCTTTATACAGACAAACAAGTGCATTGGTATACAAAAAGGCTATAGAACATATAAAATTCGATTACAGAAATATGAAGCAGTTTCGAACCAAATAGATTGTAATAAAGAAAAGTTCATATAATGGGATAACATTAACACTTACATATTTTTCCTGTTGCTTAATAAATATACATGCTACTAGTGGAATCAACACTAAGTGCAAAGATTATGGAATGAATAACAATCAGCTGCTAACAAAGTATCTCTGGATGAGGCTTATAGTAAAAGAGTAATGATAAATAAGGGAAAAAAGGCTATGGGAAAACAGTAATACTCAAAGTAGTTGAGAAAAAGCGTAAAGAGAGGAGCAGGTGACTGCTAAATCAGTCGCTTAGCAGATTAAAATTCATTAGTCTAGATGTACAATGATAAGTGGTGCCATAGGCGGAATATTTCAGAACTACCAGCTGACACAGTAGTAGGATGCTTAGAATGTCATTGTCAGGGCATCTGTCAATATAAAGAATTTGTCATTGTATCTATGGCTTCAAAATTTAATGGGGATAGATTGATGAAGTGATTATCATACAACAAATAAGTTAAGGATGTGGATTATAAGTTTTAAGATGCGTGAACTAATGTGCAAAGAAATGTGCAAGGTTACAGTAATATTAACCTAGTGTTACAATTGGTACATCTAGTCAGACAACTGAAGAGAGTTAACCAGTCAACTTGATAGGAATATACCAAAGAGGATAATCATGTAGAGCATATCATGGTGCTTTAAGATACAATAAGAGTAAGTGGTGGCTGGTTTTTTAAAAAAAATAAACAAGTTACTATCAAAATGGTAGTGACTATTGCATAGTGCAGTTTAAAGGGGTGGAGGCATAAAATAACCTATCTTTAATATGAGGTGGGGGGAGGGGGGAGGAGGGAATAGTTATCAAAAGTTACAACTGGCGTATGTATCCCAATATTTATGGGGTGGGAGGGGATTAGAGTGGTAGAAAGTAGTTGATGACTGAGTGAGGTGGTGATGGTGTGTAGTAAAGTAGAACAGAGTAGGGTTACATAAAGAAATGGGAGTAGAGCTGCAAAAATAGGAAACTGAGATAATTTAATGTAGTTGTACCGAGAGGAAGAAGAGTATTATGAGAGTGACTTAATGTAGTATGTGGGGGAGGGGGAATATATTAAGTTGGCAAGTAAATAGCAGGTAGCAGGTGGAGAGTGTTGTGTGTGTGTGTGTGTGTGTGTGTGTGTGTGTGTGTGAAATATTCCGCCTATGGCGCCACTTATCATTGTACTTCTAGACTACTGAATTTTAATCTGCTAAGCGACTGATTTATCAGTCACCTGTTCCTCTCTTTATGCTTTTCCTCAACTACTTTGAGTATTACTGTTTTCCCATAGACTTTTTTCCCTTATTTATCATTACTCTTTTACTATAAGCCTCATCCATAGATACTTTGTTAGCAGCTGATTGTTATTCATTCCATAATCTTTGCACTTAGCGTTGATTCCACTAGTAGCATGTATATTTATTAAGCAACAGGAAAAATATGTAAGTGTTAATGTTATCCCATTATATGAACTTATCTTTATTACAATCTATTTGGTTCAAAACTGCTTCATATTTCTGTAATCGACTTTTATACGTTCTATAGCCTTATTGTATACCAATGCACTTGTTTGTATGTATAGAGACCAGAAGAAGGGCATTCAAGCGCCCGAAACCGGTCGTTAAAGTTAAAAATAAATAACTACAAGCAACTGGTTGCTGCATTTCATCAATTTATAATCTGAACAGTTGCTGAAATGGATAAAATACTTCTTATATGTGCAGTATTTAATAATCACTTTCTGAATATAGCAGGTGAACTAAACAGAACCATAGTTTCTACAGGTAATCATATAACATTTTTAGAAAATGCCTTTCTGAGGCTGTTACCTGGAATGGTCTTCCATGATACTTCCATAGCGGAGATTGAGTCAATAATTAAATCACTAAACACTAAGGACTTTTGTGGATATGATGGGGTATCTAGCAGAATTCTAAAGTACTGTTCTCCATATGTTAGCTCAGTACTAAGCCATATTTGTAATTTTTCCTTTCAGAATGGTCAGTTTCCTGACAGATTTAAGTACTCAGTAGTGAAACCACTTTATAAAAAAGGAGAAAGGGATAATGTAGACAACTATAGACCTATTTCTATGCCATCGGTTTTTCTAAAGTTATTGAAAAGGCTGTATATTCAAGATTAATTGATCATTTCAATTCACATAATTTGTTGTCAAACATACAGTTTGGCTTTAGAAGTGGTTTAAAGACTGAAAATGCTATATTTTCGTTTCTCTGTGAGGCACTTGATGGGTTAAATAAAAGGCTGCAGACATTAGGCATCTTCTTTGATTTAACAAAGGCATTTCATTGTGTTGATCACAAAAAAATATTGTTGCAGAAGTTGGAACATTATGGAATACGAGGAGTAGCTCACAACTGGTTCACCTGTTACTTTAATAATAGACAACAGAAGGTAATTCTCTGCAGTGCTGAAAATGGCTATGACGTACTATTGCAATGGGGCACAGTTAAGTGTGGGGTGCCTCAAGGGTTGTTTTGGGACCATTGCTGTTTCTTATTTATATAAATGATATGCCTTCGAGTATAACAGGTGATTGTAAAATATTGATAGTGAAGGATGTTGTTCATAATATTGACACATTATCAAATAATGTAATTCAAGAGATAAGTTCATGACTTGTAGAAAACAAGTTGATGTTAAATCACTGTAAAACTAAGTTTTTACAATTTCTAACACATAATTTGACAGAAGCTGACATAATGATTACACATAATGAGCGTAATATGATAAGTGAGATTGAACAGTTCAAATTTCTAGGTGTCCAGATATACAGTAAGCTGTTGTGGGAAGCTCATGTTCAGGATCTTGTTCCAAAACTAAATTCTGCTTTATTTACCATTGGAACAATATCTGAAATAAGTGATTTTTCAACATGAAAAGTAGTCTACTACGCTTACTTTCACTCACTTATGATGTACGGCATTATTTTTGGGGTAACTCGCCTGAAACAAAAAGGATATTTTTGGCTCAGAAACGGGCGGTTCGAGCAATATGTGGTGTAAGTTCACAAACATCATGTCAACCCCTTTTCAATGGTCTGGGAATTTTGACACTGATCTCACAATACATTTTTTCTTTAATGTTGTTTGTTGTTAATAATATAAGCTTATTCCCATGAGTTAGTAGCTTTCACACGATGAATACTAGTCAGAAGTTGAATCTACATTTGCATAACACCACCTTGAAACTTGTGCAGAAAGGTGTGCAGTATTCTGCAGCACCCATTTTCAATAAGCTGACACAAGAACTAACCCACACACTTTCAAATCTAAATTGAAGAGTTATCTCATGGCGCACTCCTTTTATTCTGTTGAGGAACTTCTAGAAAAGTTAAATAATTAAGCTAATTCACTATTTTTTCTTTATTGATTCTTTAACTTAGTCTTAAAATTGTCGTGTGCATAGGACTCATTAAAAATTTTCTATTACCATTCTTGTGTTAAACTTATTGTATTGACTTGTTCCATGACCATGGAGTGTTACTCCTCAATTAGGTCCTGCAGAACAGAAAACCATATTATTATTGTTAGTATTATTATTACTACATAAATAATTAATGCCGGTTAAAGGCTTGCTGACTAATCAATTATGATGAATGAAATTATGTAAAACATTTCTACTTCTCATAAAACTACCAGTTCCAGTTCTGACTCATGCTTAAAATGGTAAAAATTTGGATAACCTTTATTGCTGTATATAATAAACTTACACGATTAATGATGAAAATTCTCCTCAGAGATGATAAATATTGTTGAAACAAGATTGGCTGGCCAGTGTGGTGGTGTTTCGGGAGTGTGGACGTCAGAGATACTGCATGTATGTACTGAGCCAAGCCAGAGAGGATAAATATAACCAAAGAGGAAAGATAAAGTAGTAAAGAGAAGAGAATATGAGTGAAATGAATGATGCTGAGGGGTGTAGGAGGGGCAGGGGGTGTCTAAAACGTTTTTCATTAACAGGGAAATATGGATGGACACACACACACACACACACACACACACACACACACACACACACGGAGAGAGATAGAGAGAATGACAGAGAGAGCGAGAGGGGAGAGAGAGAGAGAGAGAGAGAGAGAGAGGTAAGGAAACGGATAATGAATAGGTTAGCTGAGGATGGAGGAAGGGGAGGGGTTAGCATAGATTTAGGCCAGGGGGGGTGGCGGGAGGAGAGGATATGTTGAAGGGCAAGTTCCCACCTCCGTAGCTCTGAGGGACTGGTGTTTGTTGGTACTATCCAAATGGCACGTGTGGTGTAACACATGCCCAGGTTCCTGGAGTTATGCTGGAGGGCATGTTCTGCCACAGGATATTGGGTGTCCCCCAGGCGAACAGTCCATCTGTGCCCATTCATCCGCTCAGCCAATTTGTTAGTAGCCATACCAACATAAAAGGCTGAACAGTGGACACATGTCAGCTGGTATATGACATGTGTTGTCTCACATGTGGCCCTGCCTTGAATCGGGTAGGTTTTTCCTGTGGAGGGGCTGGAGTATGTGGTAGTGGGAGGATGCATTGGACAGGTTTTGCAGCGGGATCGTTTGCAGGGGTAGGAACCATTAGGTTTTTCTGTTTCTTCATTTGTGTTACTATCGGCGGTACAGCACAATTGTAAGTACTGGCCAACCATTCTATCTCGTTTCAACAATAATAAACTTACAGGCAAGTATTTTGATGCCTATTATGTATGTATATCACAAATAAACTAAGAATATGCAAGGGTGTTCCAGCAAGCATATTTTACCATTTAAAACATTGTTTCCTGCATTTTACACGATTTCACTGAAGTCCCTTGAAAAGATTTAAACAAATTTGCATTTTCATTGTAGTTTGCTGTTATTATGTCCTGTTTAACCACAAACTCAAAAATCTTGAAATAGTGGTAGAAACACCTCAAAATATTTCTATAATGATATTTTCACTCTGCAGTGGGGTTTGCATTGATTAAAATTTTCTAGCAGATTGAAACTGTGCGCTGCACTAGGATTTGAACCTGGGACCTTTCCTTTTATGGGCAGGCACTCTCCGACTATAAGTTATTCGGGCACACTTCAAAGCCCGTCCTCACAGCTTTAAATTCACTAGTATCTTGTCCATATGCAGCTTAGATTCGAGTAATTACAGTAGTCTTCAGACACCAGTTCTCAGAAATAAAAGAAAATGCATTTTCAATCATAGAGGATAGCTAACAACTTACTGTTAAGATGATCACTGAGATTCTAATAGACACATAAAATAGACAATTACATTCATACAACTAAATTTTCAGTCATGGCCTTCATCAGAAAAAGAAACACCTACAGTCAACACAATCACTCAGACATAACTATGCACACATGACCACCATCTCTGGCCACTTCAGCACAACAAGCTTCTTGACAGTGAAGGAGGAAGGAGTATAGGGGATTTTTTTTTTGGGGGGGGGGGGAAGTATCCCAGGTAAGGGTAGCAAGATATATTGTATAACTCTGATAGCTTGGAATGTGAGATGCACCGTGGAATGCAGTGAAGGGGAGGGTGACAGCGCGAAAAAGGGAAGATGTAGCTGAGTGCTTGTGGGTAGAAGGGGGAAGGGGCACTGTAAAATGATAAATATAATAAAAATAATTAATTAAAGGGACATTGCAATATCAAAAAAAGATAAAAGAATCAACATACAGTTGGAAGAAAGACATGAGTTGAAGGAACATGGAGTAGTGATTGGGGGGAGGGAGGGGGGTCTCTTAGGCATGGGGTGTAGGTATGATAAGTTATCTTAGGTTCAGGCCAGGGTAGTTTTAGGACCATAGAATGTGTTGCAGGGACAACTTGTGTCTGCTCAATTCAGAAGAGAGGGTGGTGGAGGGGAGTAACTCCAGATGACCCAGCTTGTAAAGTAGTCCATTGAAATCAAGTGTGTTGTGTTCCGCTGCATGCTGTTCCACAGGATGGTTCACCTTGCTGTCCTACTGTGTATGTTGCCCACTTTTTTTACTTTATTTTCTTTTCTTTAATATTTCAATATCCTTTTAATTCATTACTTTTATCATTTTTCATTATTTTTATCATTTTACAGCCCCCCCCCCCCCCACACACACACTGACACATGTCATTTTTTGCTCTCACATTCATACCTATCAGAGTCTTTACAATCCTTCATGTAATGTGGAATGTTCAATTCCCATCCTTATCTGGGATCCTTCCCTCTCCATTTCCCTTTGTTTCCATCCTCACTTACCGTCAAGTTGGTTGTTGTACTGCAAAGGCCAGAGATGGTGGTCATATGTACGTACACTGCTCAAAACAATTAGGGGTTCAGGTGGGATATCATACACAATATACATATGGTATCATATTTTTATTCAGATATTGGTTACAGTTATAATTAGTGTTTGATTCAGTATACTATTTTCTGTCTCAACTCTTTACTTGAGGTTTTTATGGCATTTACAAGGGTTGGAATGTAAATAGTGGCAACTATTTACTCACAACCAATGTGAAAGCGTTTCATGTATGCACTGTTACTGTCCTTCAGAGTAGTCACCAGTGTTGTGTAGAACCCGTTGCCAGTGATGTGGCAGGCGTGGTATACTGTTAGCAGAACTTGTCCTGTTGATGGTGCGAATGCAGCGGTCTACTGCGTGTTGAATCTACAAAACATTTATGAAGCAAATGCCATGCAGTGGTTCCTTCATCTTTGTTAGAAATCAAAGTCACAGGGACTTTGGGAAGTATGGTGGATGGTACAGTACTTGCCAGTCACATCAACAGAATTTATGACGCGGAAGCTCTCACTGCACTTGGGGTGTAGGAGCTAACAGCTGGAGCATGGAATGAGGTGCAGCCTGCGTAGCAATTCTACTGGGCCCTTATCATCTAATGGGGTGAAGCGATATGAATCTACGTACCTGTCCTGTGCAACATCAGGGGAAGAAGACTGGATATAATTATGCATCTGATTTTTGAAAGTCCACACCATTCACTCGACCTCTCCATTAGACTGCGGGTGAAAGGGCAGGACAAGGATATGGCGGATACCACATTGAGCACAAAACTCGTGCCGTCTGTTGTTAGTAATAATGGTGACGGGTAGCCCTTCATGGCAAAGATCTTAGAAGGAGCCACAATTGTTACATAGGAAGACTGATGTGTGCAACATGCAACAAAAGGAAACCTGAAGTACATATCAGAAACAAGAAGCCATTACAAATTCAAAAAGGGTTCTGTGTAATCCACATGTAAGTGCTCCTAGGCTGATGTCGGGTGAGGCCATGGTGTAAGCGAAGCATGTGGGGCTGCCTGTTGCATGGTGCATGTCTCACATGCATTTACTAATTGTACAGTATCAGTGTCCATACCAGGCCAGAAAACATGATGCTAAACCAATGCTTCAGTGCAAACCATGCCCCAGTGGTCAGCGTAGCAAGAGGCAAAGAACCTCGTGATGGAGGGCACTAGGAATCACTACTCATGGCGGGGAATTTACCGGCTGCAGCAAAAGCACCCCACGTGCATGCCAAGCTGATACTATAAGGAGTGAGAATGGTGTAGAAGGTCTGAAGCACATCAAGGAGGTGACTCAGGTCAACCAGGCAGGATTAGGTCACCATTACCTGCCTCCGAATTTGGCACTGTCCACTTACCCACGGATTCTCCTCTGATGCTTGTGGCATACAGATTACTGTACGCCACATTTTAATAGAGTGTATCTTATACCATGCACAAAGAATGGAGGCAGATTTACCACATGTTTTAGGTGGTGACGAGACAAGTGTGTTCAAAATTTTAAAATTTTGCAAAATTTCTGGACTCTGGCCTAAGCTTTTAGGTTGGAGGTTTTAGTGTATTGTAGATTGTTGGGTTGATACCTTTTCTTCCTGCAGCCAATCAGCTTTAGTCCTCTGCTGTGTCATTTTAACTTTGTGGACGATGTTTGCACTTGACTTATCTACCTTGTTTCATGCTGTACGCAGGTTTTGTCCTCATTTGTTGAATCCTGCATTTTATATTGTGTTCTCCTCATCTTGTAAATGACTTTACTAACACTCGCCTAAGCCACATTATGCCCGGGCACTGAAAACATCGCTGTTGTGTGCCCTCCATTCATAATCATAATCATAATCATCATCATCATCCAGCCAACTGCGTTGAACATAATGCACGACTTGATGCAACACCAGATCTCACATTACTGCCACGCCAATGCGTCAGAAGTAAGAGGGAAGCCATCGACCGTCTGTTGCACCTGGTTATTTATGTGAACACAGAAGTTCATCGTGATCAAAAGCAACATCCCATCAAACTGTCAAACGGGACAATGTGTCAGCATTTGCATGCTGCGCTGTGGGGTGGAAGTGGATCCTATAATGAAAATGGGAAAGAAATAATGCCCGATGCTGAAGCCTTTGAGCAGCTTTGTCCATCAGTGGAGCAGAAGAGTTGGAAAGAGACACCAAAGGCTTGCGATCAGTCATCAAATTAATTTTCGTACCATACAGAAAGACGTAGAATAAGAGCATACACAGTTTCCAGAGCTTCATTTTCAATTTGAGAGTACTTTGACTGGTCCGGTGTAAGAGTTTTGGGGGCGAATGCAATGTGGCACTTGAGCTGTCAGGAAAATGGTGCAAGGGGTAGTGTATATGATGGATTGAGCATTTAGTGCCGCCTTGAAGTCACTGCATGTGCGGAGTTTGCCGGTGGGTTTGAAGATGACAATCAGCAGTGTGGCCCATTCACTAGATGCAACTGGGTCGATAACACTTATGTCCATAAGGCAGTCCAATTCAGCTTTTACCTGTGCTTGAAGGGCAATGAGTGTAGTGCGTGCCCGGAAAAAACGAGGACGGGCTGTTGGTTTCATGGTAATGTGAACCGGGAATAATGAAACACAGCCCAGTCCTGGTTACAGAAGAGGAGCTTATTCAGAACAAAGAGAATCTAAGGACTGATACTTGGTCTGATACTAAATGGACTACATCGTAGATAGAGAACCCGAAGGCTCTAAAAGCATCCATACCAAACAAGTTGGCTGTCGACGCTTGATCCACAACTAAAAGTGTGATCATACGATCCACTGAGTTGTGAATTGACCTATCATGGGAATGGGTTACTGATTGTAACTCAATAGCTGACATTCGATATGTTCATGACTGGTAAAACATTCAGGACGAGATGGGAACAGAGCCTCCATATTACCTTAGCGAGGGGGCCATTGACCAGTTCGTTGAGTTGGGCTGTTCTGTTGATGGGCGTATGACTGGTGTGAACAGGCTGGTGTAACCTCCGCCACCTACCCTGTCAAATCAGCACTTAGGGGCCTGGGAGAATCATGCAGCTGAAAGGCGGAAACATCGCCCCATGTGTCGATAGAGTAGGTCTCCAAGCGCATAATCTTGAAAGCCTGAGCAATTTCAAAACATCCGCAAAGATGGGGTCGTACTGTTGGAGGGCACAGTCATGAATTTCCTTGTCAGGAGCCAAGCGTAGGATAATGTTCCGAAGCATGCTATCTGAATTCCTTGTGGACGTCGGAAATGAAGTTACTATGACAACTAAGCCCCTAGAGTTTGGTTGCCCAAGCACAGTAAGTCTGATCAGGTTGTTTATCACATTAGTAGAATTCCATACTAGAGATCATGGTATTCGTCCGCTGGTACTAATATCCAGAAAGCAAAGAACACATCTTGTCAAAAGAAAGCATGGACAGATCCTGCAATTGTGTCAGTTTGCACAAAACACTATACAGTTGAGAACACCACAAAAGAAACAAGGTGTCGCACAATGTAGGGTCCATGACACCACAATGCTTGTATGTTTTCCACTCTTCTGTTGCCTCATCGTAGGAAAGAAAGGCAGGGGGGCCCAGCGCCTCAGAAACTTCACGCGAGACGGTAAACATTTTGTTTACGAGTTCAATTTGCTATTGGTTCTGCTGCAGCAGTTGTTGTTGCTGTTGAAGCAACTGAATTAACATAGGTTCAGATAGAGAACGGAGAAAACACAAGGATGATACTCCAGAAAAGAATGAAAACCAGGCCGTGCCCATATAAAGGTGCAACCTCGGTGGCCGCCTATCACGCATGCAATACGCCCTACTCGTCGCCAAGTGTTGCATTGAAAGGTTCTACACAAAAACATGACACACTCAGTGGAAGTCATACGTCATACTGATGGAGTGTGCGCACCTTCTCATATTGGGTGCGCTGTGTGCGGCGTCTGTGACGTGCCGGGCGGTGGCCTGTTGCACTAAAGCTGGCACCATTTTCAATTACACAGTGTGTGGATATATCACTTAAAGCTCATGACCAGTGATAGTTTGCAGCTATAGTTTGAAAGAGATTGAGGAGGAAAGGTTAACATAGTTTTTGTAACTTCATCACAATCCTTTTGTAAAAATTATTTTAATAGTTTGTTGGGACTGGCCTGTTAAGTACCATGTCAAAAAATTGCTACTGTAGATAGAGAGATAACCAAATTGTGAGCCAATGAAACTTTAACATCAATTTACTCAAAACTAATAAAATGTTAATTAGTACCTTGTCATTCTGAAGAGTTGTAGTATGCTGAAGATTTCACAAAGGCATTCATAGATAGGAACTATACCCCAGGCCTAATCTGCAAACAGATCTCCCAGTCCTCACATCAACCCTAATAAAAAGCAACATAGGAGTATCCCATTTGTCACACAATATCAACCTGGCCCAAAAAATTGGTACAGTCTTTCGAAAGAGCTTTATTTATCTATCATTTGCTCTAAAATCAAGAACATTGTGCTAGTTATTTACCACACATCCACCCAGACTCTTTTACATACAATCCGTCAGTGTGTCCCTCCTAATCCAAATCCTAGTCTCGTGTCACAGGAATAACATCACTGTTGAGGAGCCAGATGCAAGACCTTCCTAACCTACCCACTCAGCAATTTGTATGCCAGTCCTGTAACAGATTTATCCTACCTCATCACAGATTGGGCCACCTGTGAAAGTAGATAGTTCAATTTCAGGTTCTGCTGCCATCATTGCATTCCATTTCATGTTGGGACATTTACCATCTGTCTGTTCACCAGGAATTAATGCCCGCAGCCAAACTGTGGCCAAGAGAAAAGTAGACCACTCTATGGTACAACATGAACTGGAACATAACATACTTGACTTCAATGGATGCTTCATAGTCTGGTCCATTCGGATCCTTCCCTCTATCGTCATATTCCCTCCCGTCTGTTGATGGAAATTATCCTCACAACATATTCTCTGGACCTGCACTTCTCCCAGCCTCAACATGCAGTAAACTAATGTCCCCTCTTTCTCCAACTAACAGATTTAGCCTCCTCAATCCTTTCACATTCTCTTAATTCACACCCCTTCAACCTCATTGGTTGCTGCTCTTTTTGCTTTCTCTTACTCCCCCCATCCCCTTCCCATTCACAGACAGCCTCACAACACTGAATCCCACAGCCTTAGCGACCCATCCATTCCCAGCACACTTTGCCAGGCAGTGCCTATGTCACTACTCCACTTGTGCTCTGTATGCTCCACTCCAGATTGCACTTACCATATGTTTGATGCGACACCCAACCTGCATCAGTTGAAGACCTCTCTCTCTCTCTCTCTCTCTCTCTCTCTCTCTCTCTCTCTCTCTCTCTCTCTCTCTCTCTCTCTCTCTCTCTCTCTCTCTCTGTGTGTGTGAGAGAGAGAGAGAGAGAGAGAGAGAGAGAGAGAGAGAGAGAGATTTATTCATAAGGGCACAACTCAGACATACATGATGCACATAACTGATGCAGCTTGAGTGTCACATCAGACATATGGTAAGTGTAATCTGGAGCCGGGAATACAGAGCACAAGTGGAGTAGTGACATAGGCACCTGCACAAGAGCACTTACCTAACCACAACTTCTGGCCGCAGTTTGATTTTCTCCCGGCCGGTCGGCCGGTGCCTAGTAAAATCTAGGGTGCCGGTGGTGTCGCCCCTCCTTTCCCCACCAAGGTCATGCGGTACAGCGCAGTATTGCGCATGCGCAACTCATGTGCTGCGGCTCACAGAGATGACCAGAGGTACCTCACACAGAGTGCATCTCAGAGTGCCTTTGAGAGCTACAACACCAAGAAGAATTGCTTCTCAGCTTTTGGCAAGATCAATGTGTGTGTGCGCTTTTTCTTTTTTTGTTAAAGATAAGGATAAAAGGTAAGGATAAACTTTAATTATGATAATACAGCAAAACATCGCCCTGAATATTAAATTTTTCTTCAAATGGGCCAGACACCTTGACCCAAACATGTGCTACTTCATCGCCTGAAACACGTCGTCTATTCCTTATCCTCAAATAAAACGGTTTATCTCCAACAAAATACGAAGTACCAGAATTACTAGGTACCTCAGCAATGCTCCACATGCGGAAAGCAACCATGTCTCTTTCCGGAAAAGATTCAAGGCCATCCTTTTTAGTGTCACTTGTGTGAACAATCGTAACAGTTAGCCATCCAGAGCCACCAGTCTTTTCAAGGCTTTTTATCGAAAAATCAAATCTGGCACCAACAAAAGTAATAGGACCGTGCAATATTTCCTCTTGAGCAGTAGTACCAAGTCTGAATCACCAGCATTAAAGGCAGTGGTGCTTATACTCTTATACTCCGGCAGGTGGGAATGCTCTCGCACTTTTCTGAAGAAGGCCTTGTCCTAAAGCTGAGTTTTGTGACTGTGATAATCTCTTTTTTTGTGCCTATATGCTATCTCTGTATACTGTCTTTACGGTGTGCTGCAACCTATCCTTTCTTAATATTGTATTGATGAACACAAATGTAAAATTAAGTACATCAAATCATTATTGGATCCATTTTCTTTTGTGGTCACGTAACATTCTTCACATACACTTTGTAAAGATTGAAGTAACCAAAGATGGTGTCTAGAAACTAATTGTTACAAGGAAATAAAGTAATGAGATTGTGAACAGTACCAACAACATATCACTATTTCAATACAAATATCAAAGTATGTCAAGGTGTTTGTTCGATAAGATGTACTTGCAGCGATTTCCAGTTGTCATAAGTTTATCTTCGAGCCACGGACAGAGAAGTAAAAAAGACAGTCGCATTCACACACAAAAAAAAAGAGTGAAGGATTGTGTCAAGAATGGAGGAGAGAGCTGCGACAGTGATAACAGAGAGATGGTGGAAAGACAGGACAAAGTGTTGGAGGCTGTGTTCCAAACAGACCCATCCCGTTGCTGGAAACTGTGGAAGATGATGATTCATACAACTTAAATTTTTGACCATGGCCTTCATGGCCAATCTAGTGCATCAACATCTTGATAGTGAATTAATTTTATAGTTTCCATCTTCCCCCCCCCCCCCCCCCTCAATACACCTTTACAACTCTGCTTTTTCATTCTCCCATCCCTTCTCTTTACTGCATTCCAAGTTGCATCTCAGATTCCCACCTACCAGAGTCTTTACAATCCATCGTACAATCCGGAACATTCCACTTTCACCCTTGTCGGGCATCGTTCCCCTTCCACTCTCCTCGTATTCATATTTGCCTGTTTTATGTCTGAGTGATTATGTGAATAGATGAGTTTCTTTTTTTTTATGAAGGCTATGGCTGAAAATTTTAAGTTGTGTGATTGTGAGTGTCTATTTTATGTGCCTCACTGTGCAATAATCTTGATGGTGAGTTGTTATCTATCCTCTGTTATTGACATTCCAACCTGGAACTTTGCTTGATCACTTCACACTGAAGTGATCAAGGTTAGCGTATTGGAAAACTTAAAGCCAAAGCAAAGTTTACATAAAAAGAAAAAGCCATCATAGAGCTTGTAGAGCTACAAGAAACACACTAGCTCAACTATTTTAAACATGAAACAAAACACCATGTATCTGCAGTCTACATATCCACTCTAATGACATGGAACAAGACACCCTTTAAATACTCCAAATGGAGAGACATAGGAAAGCAAACTGTTTCCATCCTAAATGACATTATGATTTCTGTTTTTAGCACTATCACAGACTATTAAAACAAAACCAAACACACACACACACACACACACACACACACACACACACACAATTATAGATGTAGGCTAACACTTAACAAACCACAGTTCTTTCATGATCAGAATTGTGCTTTTCCGTTTTCCTCCCCCCCCCCCTCCCCCTCACTATCTCTCTATATACTGCAGGCTAAAACTTTAATGCAAGATTAGGCCTTTTATAAGAAACATATTTTACCTGATCCCCACACCTCCTTTCAGATGTTAAGTATTTTTCCCCCTGCTGATAATTCCTCTCTATTCAGCATTTTTTACAGCACAGCTGTTCTTCATTTGCAGGCATTTGACATTATGATTACGATTGCATTTTTTCTGATGTTAAATAAAATTTTTGTTAATTCACTTCCATTTTGTTTTACACAGTGCCTGGCCGCTTGTTTGAAGTGAAAGAATATTATCTGGAGCACATACTGAAACAGTAAGGTTTTAATTTGCAACATCCTCAACAAAATTCTATTCAGCTCGATACTCTACTTCTGTAATCTGGTTTATAATTTTTCAGGACAAAGTACATGACCAAAAAAATGATTCAAAGTAAGAAGGAGCTTGAAAAAAAGAAGGACCAGAGTATGAAGTTAGAAAAATGGACAAAGTCTGCTATGGACCCTACATTGAAGGAACAAATTAATAAGAGTGAGAGGAGAGCCATTCTTGCCCCAATCCTTGGACAACAGACAGAGGTAAATTAATCATAATAGATAATTTTCAAATAAAATATCTGTTCTATTCTACAAATTCTGAATTACGTATATTTACAAGTGCACAAAATTATAAAGTTCTAGTATGCAACTATAATCTCAAGTCATTGTTCATTAAACTAATATTTATATATCTTATCAAATAGCCTCTTCCAGAAAAGACTGAACTAGAAAAGTGGCTGATCGAAGAAATGGATCGTTGTATTTTGGAAGCTTGGCTGTATGGTACAGAAGATTCATTCACGCAGCTTCTCCACTTAATGCTATCTGAAAACGTCTCTGTTGATTATCAGGTGAGGAAAAATTACATTATGCTTACACAGTATAGTTGTAGTTGATGGCAGTAACCTTTAGGCTTGAAAGTTAAAAGTGACTAGGAAACTTGAATATTGTGAATATTATTTAAAATTATTTTGAGCAGTGGTATGATTATGAATTTCTTCTTGGATGTTTGCATGGAAATAAAAGTACATTTTAAAATGAGAAACTGGGGAAGAATCTCAAAGTTTACATATTTCACTCGTAACCATTCATGCTGTGAGCATGAGCATGTACTTCCACACCAAGTGTGCCTGCACTGCCGGTAGCCTAACAACTGTGTATACTGTAAAAGTGCTGTCATGTGTAATACCAACCAGTGAATCTGCACAAATGGGTTGATAGCTGTGAATACAGCTGTCATACAGAAATAAAAATGTGTAAGTTAATCTCTGTCAGTTGGTAAGTGTTTGTCTGCATCATGTTAGTCAGTAGGCCACTGGGACATTGTGATCACTAGAGTTAATGTACAGGAGTTGGGGGAGGGGGGGGGGGAGACTGACAATTTGCTGCCATTCATGGACTTAGAGTGTTTTCTCGTATGTAAGGTTAATACAGATCTTCACAAAACAGCTGCCCAGATGGCATCTCTACAAGATAAGATTAATAGAGATCCACACGAAACAAGTGTCCAGGTGATGTCAGTTAGAATGCAGAGTTGCTACGCCAAGTTTAAAAGAACAAAGACAATGTTTAAACTTTGTATCCTGTTTCAAGCTCCAGCAACCAAAACTTGCTAAATGCTGTGGGCCACACCCTATTTTTTTAGTGTTTTGTGTGCTTTAAACTTGATGAGGTGAGTGTTGAAGATCATTCTTGTTCTGGGCACCCTTCAACATCTGAAAACGATGAAAACATTGAGAAGATCTCCTAAAAATGAATGAGTATTGTTGTTTCACGGCCAACAAAATTTCACAAGAGACAAGAGTGAATTTGAGATCATGTTGACTGATTTTGACTGAGGATTTGCAGATGAGAAGTGTGCCATAAATTTACTCTTCTGCTTCACATATTTTAACCAGGACTTGAAAAACAAGATTCAAACTGATCCTAACTTTATGACCAAAGTAATTACAGGTGTTGGTGTTACTTGTATGGCATAGAAACTAGCAAGTGTCAAGCTAGTGGAAGACTTCCAACGCCTCCAGAGCAAAACATTCAGGACAACTGACATCCACTGTGAAGACAATGGTCATTATTTTTTGGAATTTTTCACGGAGAGTTTATTCTCCCTGATCAGATGGTTATCCAGCATTTTTATTTGGGAGTTTTAAGATGTTTGCAAGAAGCTGTGTGGAAGAAACTACCAGAACGTTTTTTTGTGATAGGGCAACTGGCACCTTCATCATGACAACAGCCCCGCTTATATGACCTTATCTGGAACTAATATTTGGACTCATAGCTGTGGTGTGTCATTTCCCATCCTTTGTATTCTCTAGACGTAGCTTTGTGACTTTTTTCTCTTTCCAAGAATGAAATTTAAAAAATCTGAATAGGAAGTGTTCTGATGATATGGATGCAATGAAAATGGCTTTGTGAAGGGCATTTGACGATATTGCTGCTGAAAAGTTCCATAGCTGTTTCATATAGTGGCAAAAATGCTTTTCAAGTGCATCTCAGTAACATAGAGTACTTTGAAGGTGACTGAAGAAATCTTGTAAATCAACTAATAAATATTTATTTATTTATTTATTTATTTATTTATTTTTTTTTTTTTTTCAGAATGAAAAATTTGTGTATTCTCTAGTATATATTTTATTATGAATAAAGTCATCGAAAATTAACAGGACTTCACTGTGACTACAGATCATCTTCTCATCACGATGACCATGCACCTCACCATTGATGATCTTGAATTATTGGATAGCAGTGGAATCCTCAGTATTAAATCTGTCGCAATTCTTGCGAAGAAAAGAAAACATACAGTCTTCCTTTAGCTGCAGCAGTGATTGGTATAATTGATGGAAGTTTTTGTGGTAGTCATATGTGGTATTGGCGCAGGGCAGATTCAGACACTTTCTTTCATCGAATCACTCCCTTTCGAGACTCAGAAATGAAAGTAGGACTGCCTCAGATACTTGATTTCTGCAGATACTGGATTCACTTGGAGTGCATGTGAATGGCCATGATGGCAAATTAACCAGGTAATCAGCCATAGCGAACACACAGCAAGGTGTCGATTTGCAGAGTGTTATGGTGCAATTATGATTAGAAATTTAGCAATTAAAAGCAGTAGCAGAAAGAAACATGGGTCAAGTAAATATTAGTCCCCGAAGTATAGCCATTGAAAGTACAACAGATTCAGTGGCATTTAAGAACTTTCCTTGAACCCTATAATTCCAGTCTTCCTTGGTAGATCAGATGAAAATTTTCACAAGTTCCTTAGTGTTCTGGAAAATGCCTTTGGATCAGAAAATGTATAAAAGTTACACAGAGGAAGTGTTCAAGAGTAGAACAGCTTGAAAGCAAAAATTTTAATTTTGTTCAGTTCTGTAATGTGCCACATTGTTCATGCAGAATACTGACTTACGTGTTATTGGGCAAAAAGATGTGCAGCTTATAATTTTGAGATGGATGTCAACACTACAAGGAGTAGAACTGTGTAATGGCCACATCATATGAGGAATGTTCTAAAGCAGGCATACTGAAGAATATACAACCCATTCCATATCTACATCTACATATCTACATACATACTCCGCAATTCACCGTAAGGTGTGTGGTGGAGGGTACACTGTACCACTACTAGGCATTGCCTTTCCTATTCCACTCCCAAATGGAACGAGGAAAAAAAGAATGCATATATGCCTCCATATGAGCCCTAATTTCTCTTATCTTGTCTTTGTGATCTTTACGCGAAATGTAAGTAGGCGGCAGCGAGATCGTGCTACACTCAGCTTCAAATTCTGGCCCTCTAAATTTACTTAACAGAAATTCACGAAAAGAACTTCGACTTTCTTCCAGCGATCCCCAGTTGAGTTGCCGGAGCATTTCCGTGACACTCGCGCATTGGTCGAACCTACCAGTAACAAATCTAGCTGCTCGCCTCTTGAAACGCCTCTTTGTCTTCCTTTAAACTGATCTGCTGCGGGTCCCAAACACTTGAGCAATACTCAAGATGTGATCGTACAAGCGTTTTGTACGCGGTCTCCTTTACAGGTGAAGTACAGCTTCCCAAAATTCTCCCAATAATCCAAAGTCGGCTGTCCGCCTTACTCACAACTGTCCTTACATGTTCGTTCCATTTCATATCACTCGGCAATGTTACGCCTAGATATTTGAACGACGCGACAGCATCAAGAAGATCACTACTAATGCTCTATTCGAACAAATACCTTTAGGAAACCATATTGACTTCTGTGCACAATAATATTAAATGCCTATAGTTTCCAGTGGCACACTATGAATTCTGTACTACTGAAGTTATTTGGATCTTTGTAAGTAACCGAATAGTAAAGGAGAACAACAATTTTAAGGTAAATGATACTTTAAAGATGAGTTGTGCAGCTCTGGAATATCTACTCAGTCCACGTTACCCCAGTCCATCAATTTAATTGTAGTCCTGGCCGGTGATGAATCTAAGGGGAGGAAGAGGGGCAGACCGCCCCAGATGCAGAAATCGGGGTTGCCAGAATCAGCAGAAGCATCTGAATAATTATAGTTTGTGGAGATATAAACAAATATACCAAACAAACCTTAGTGTAAGTTGCAGCATAGATGCTTTATTAATAACTAGCTGGTACCTGGCACATTCCTGCCATAGAAAAAAATATTTGTGCAAATAATGTTTGAAATTTGAATGTGTTAGATTGTTTAATTACAAATGATGGACAATTGAACAAATATATGTATCGATTCTGCATTAGTCCATCTCCTCCTTACCCATCTCTCTGTCACCTACTTATATCCCCGTCTCCTCCTTTCCCTTTCTCTGTCCATTTCTATCTCCCCCTCTCTCATTCTCCTCCTCACTCTGTCCTCCTCTACCCTCCTGTTTCTCCTTTCTGTCCATCTCCTTCTCCATCTACTCAACTCCCTCCTATATATGAAAACATACACACATACGCCAAGTTTCATGGTGGCTGTTTAAATGGTGTCAAAGTTGCAAGGTACCCTCTACCATGTAGATTATAGAAATCTCCTTCATGGAAACATACATTTATGTGCTGACTTTCATGGTGACCAGTCAGACAGTTTGGATGTTTGTTGTACCCTCAGCCATGCACCTACAGATGCTTACGGGGTATAAGCTATCTTCTTTCCACATTTCATTCAATTCCATGCAGCCGTTTCATCTTTAAGAGTAACAAATGTGTTAACCCACTGTAAGGAACTTTCTGCCAAGCACCTTACGGTGGCTTCCTAAAGGTAGCTCATGCAGTAATTCAGGGTATAGGCTATCTCTGTTCCAGATTTCATTCTAATCTGTCCATTCCTTTCACCATGAAGGAGTAGCAAACATATTAACACAATGTAAGGTACCCCCCGCGGTGGCTTACGAAAGGTAGCTCATGTATAATCAGGGTATAAGCTACCTCTGTTCCAAATTTCATTCAAATACGTCTAGCCACTGCAGTGCAAAGGTGTAAGAAACTAAATAACTAATTATAAAGCACCCTCCTCCATGCACAATATGAATTTTAGTATGGCTACAACCTTTGCGCAAATGCAAGGAATGCGTTGATGAAGTTTTATTGCAATTGGATGTACGTTATGACCATGCATAAAATACGAACAAAACGACAAACATTAATTTTTATATATTACATTTATTTTCATTAATTAATTGATAGTAGGTAATCTGAATATATTTTAATGCACTGATAAACTGAATTGTTCAATCATATTTAAAAATTTCATCACAAATTCAACTGCAGAATCTGATGAAGTCCACATGTAAGGTATTCTCCACCATGCTCCATCCAAAATTTTATGTGACAGTGACCTTTGTCTTGTTTTGAAGGTCAAATGTCGAAAATGTCATGAAGATTTTAGAATGAATAAAGTGTCCTTATTCACATGTCGCATGAAGCCATAGGTTTGGAAGCATATAATTCTTTATGACGTCATATTTCCTTAACTATATGTCGTAAGCAGTTCTTACTCTTACGTCAATTGTTAGCTCATGGAAGGAATATGTGTACCAAATTTGGTTGAAATCGGTACAGTGGTTTAGAAGCAGAAGTCACATGATGGAGCACTTTTACGCACATTTAATTGTTTATTACGTTTTATCTCCTTAACTATTTGTTGTACAGTCATTTAATGGTGCCTATGACCATCGCAAAAGTGCAAGCAATATGTTGACAAAGTTTCATCACAATTGGTTGAACGATACGGCCGCACATAAAATACGAAAACACATACATTCATTTTCATATATTACATAGCTAATTTTTAATATTTTTATATTCCTACTCATTGTACGAAGGTTGTATGTCTTTGAAATCTCTCGGGAATACAGTTAGTAGTAAAGAAGTAATAGATTAAAACTTGGTGTGTGATGGGGCTGTTTTCCATGAATTGTACTGTTTATGTGATCATATCTCATGAACTACATGTCATACTGTGATGCTATTTAGAAGGTACATTCAACTATATGTATGTATATTGTTTGAAATTTCCCGTAGCTACAATTAGTAGTGTACAAATTATACATTTTAAAGTCATAGCGAATGCCATAGTTTTGCTCCATAAAGAGCGAAAAAGTAATCTAGACATTTTTTTCTTTCATCATTTTGCTATGGCTGTCAGCGAGAAAAAGGTTAATAAAAGTTTGAAATTATTTCTAAAGTTTGTTGCAAGTCGCTAACTACCGTCATTCTCATGCAGTGTATTTATAAAGTCTGACCGCATTATGCGGTGTGTGTGTGTGTGTGTGTGTGTGTGTGTGTGTGTGTGTGTGTGTGTGTGTGTGTGTGTGTATATATATATATATATATATATATATATATATATATATATATATAAGGAAACTTTCCTGGTGGGATAAACAAATATAAAAAATATAAAACGGATGACTTACCCAAAGGACAGGCTGGTCAACAGACACAAATAAAATCACACACAGTTGTGTTTGCGTTTGGATATGTGTGAGTGTGTGCGTATTTGTCTACCTTGCTTTTTTTTTCACCTAAGGTAAGTCCTTCCACTCCTGGGATTGGAACAACTCCTTTTCCACTTCCTTAAAACCCATATCCTTCCCTTTCTCCTCTCCTTTCTTCCTCTTTTCCTGACAAAGCGACCAACAATTGTGAAAGCAGTATGTGTGTTGGTGTGTGATTTTATTTGTGTCTGTCGACGAGCCTGTCCTTTGCGTAAGTCATCCGTTTTCTATTTTTTATATTTGTTTATCCCAACAGGAGGAGAAATTCCTAGCAGGAAAAAAAATATATATAAAAAATAGATGAAGATTACTTACCTTTGATGTGGAATGGATGGCAGCTGTCATAATGAAGGTACTGTTGTTTATTGGTAGGTTTGATGTGGATGGATATGTGAAGTTGGCCGTTGGACAGATGGAGGTCGACTTCGAGGAAAGTGGCAAGGGATTTAGAATAGGAGCAGGTGAATTTGATGGGACCAAAGGTTGAAAAGGAAATTCTGGAGTTCGTCTTCATTGTGAGTCCAGATCATGAAGATGTCATCAATGAATCTGTACCAAACTTTGGGTTGACAGGCTTGGGTATCCAGGAAGGCTTCCTCTAAGTGTCCCGTGAATAAGTTTGCATACGAGGGGTCCATCCTGGTTCCCATGGCTTTTCCCTTTAGTTGTTAGTATGTCTGGCCCTCAAAAATGAAGAAGTTGTGGGTTAGGATGAAGCTGTCTAGGGTATTAAGGAAAGAGGTTTTAGGTAGGGAAGTGGGTGGTCAGTGTGAAAGGAAATACTCCATTGCAGCGAGGCCCTGGGCATGTGGGATATTTGTGTATAAGGAAGTGGCAGCAAAGGTTACAAGGATGGTTTCTGGAGGTAACAAGCTGGGTAAGGATTTCAGGCGATCGAGGAAGTGGTTGGTGTCTTTGATGAAGGATGGGAGACTGCACATGATGGGTTGAAGGTGTTGGTCTATGTAGGCAGAGATTCATTCTGTAGGGGCTTGGTAACCGGCCACAATGGGGCGGCCAGGATGATTGGGTTTGTATGTCTTGGGAAGTAGGTAGAAGGTGGGGGTGCGGGATGTCAGTGGGGTCATGAGGTTAATGGAGTTACGTGAAAGGTTTTGAAGAGGGCCTAAGGTTTTGAGGATTTCTTGAAGGTCTGCCTGGACATCAGGGATGGGATTGCCATGAAAGACTTTGTATGTGGTACTATCTGAAAGCTGATGCAGTCCCTCAGCCACATACTCTCGCCTATCAAGTACCATGGTCGTGGTTCCCTTGTCGGCTGGGAGAATGACGATGGAATGGTCAGCCTTCAGACCACGGATAACTCAAGATTCAGCTGCGGTAATGTTGGAAGTAGGATTAAGGTTTCTCAGGAAAGACTGAGAGGCAGGGCTGGAAGTAAGGAATTCCTGGAAGGTTTGAAGAGGGTGATTTTGAGGAAGAGCAGGTGTGTCTCGGTGTGAGGACGGAACTGTTCCAGGCAGGGTTCAATTTTAATGATGTCTTGGGAAGCTGGATCATAGGGCTAAAGGTGAGGCCTTTGGATAGGACAGAGGTTTCAGAATGGGAGAGAGCTTCAAGGAGAGGTTGACTACTGAATTAGGATGTTGTGGTTCCGGATTGTGTGATTTGGAGTTTTGAGGTTTGGGGGGGGGGGGGGAGAGGAGTTGGGAGTGGGAGATTTAGTAGATGGGAGAGACTGGGTTTGTGTCCAATAAGAGGAGGTTGAGGTTTATTGGAGAGGTTATTAAGGGAGAGAGTATTGCCTTTCCGGAGGTGGGTGACCAGGAGATTGGATAGTTTTTTGAGATGATGGTTGGCCTGAAGGAGGATGTTCTGAACTGCAGGTGTGGATGTGGGAGAGGAACAGTTGATGGTTGTGGTTAGGGATAGGAGTTGACAGGTGTGTTCATTGGCGGAGTTGATGTGTAGGTTAAGGATTAGGTGGGTGAGGGATATGGATTGTTCAGTTTGGAATTGGTATAGGGCGGGTTGAAAGGATGGGTTACAGCCAGAGATGGGAACATTTAGTGTGAGGCCCTTGGGAGTGATTCCAAATGTCAGACAAGTCTGAGTGAAAAGAATGTGGGAGCGTAATCTGGCTAGGGAGAAAACGTAGGGAATGTACAGAAAACTGGATGGGGTTGTTGTAGGAATGTTGTGAGGGAGGCATAATCCATAGATGAAGGAGAAGTGGGAAATATGGGCTATGTAACAGGCTGCAATGGGCAAATAAAAAATAAAAATATAAAAATATGTATAAAATATATATATAATTTTTTTTTTTAATGTTTACATATCGGGAGGGAGATGAACAGTAATTCAGGTATGGAAAAAGAAAGTGTGGTGTCGCACAAGTACAAAGTGCGCGCCACCTACTTTCGCCGCGCGCCGCCAGGCACGCACGGCGCGGCGTTCTCACGACGACGGCCACGAGCGCCCTCTGTGACGACACCGCTCGTGGCCACCACTGAAGGACATCGGCCACTTCGACTTCGGACTTCGCACTTCGGACTGAGATAGCAACGAGTTAGGACCTTCGTAATCCGATAGGCACGAGTGAAGACTTTGCTATTGTACAGGCACTAGGCAGGCCTCTAACAACTATGTATCAACATTCTGCAGTACTATGTAAAAGTTAAGTATTGTTACATTCTGTGCAATATATCTCTTTCTAATTTACTCGAGTGTTTATAGTTTCTGGCTGCTCCCCTCCGTACCTGCACCAGCGTGTCGGTCTCGTTCCACTCGGCCACCGACACCTACGACGAGGCTGGGACACAAAAGCGGCGACGAAGTTGAGACACAAAAGAAAGGAAATAAAAAAAGTTTTAAAGTTTGTTGTTGATACTTTAGTTGTCAACAACGTAGTATCAATGGGTTAGGTAGTGGTATGGTGTGCAATCTGAAAATCTGAAAAAGTATGAGAAAACCGTGTGAGAATGCAAGGAAAATGTCTTAATAGGATTGGTTATGTGGTAGCAGATTACGATTTTGAGGCTGACAATAGTCTGACGAAGGAAAAGTGGAATCAAAACCAACAGAAAGTTGCTGAAATATGATCGGAAAAGTATTAAATATGAACGGAAATGTGGAAAAACAGGAATGTAAACAATCACGAGGTAACTAAGAAATGCCGAAAATGGTTATAAACAATATTGAAACTATTGTTAGGAAATAGTGCTTACGATTTTAAATGAGAAAATTGGATGAGTGGTGCATTTCAGACGGAAGAAGGAGTAATGAAAGTGGTAAATATAAAAATAAACGTACTTATAGGATTTTTTTAAAATTCCTATTGTGTTTTCTGAACTATGTGTCGTATGTGATTCTTAACCCTGCAGCAATTGTTACCTCACAGTAAGGAATATATGTACCAAATTTGGTTGAAATCAGTCCAGCGGTTTAGGAGAAAATGAGCAGCATTGTCGCTTAATGCAGCAGTTTTTTTGCGCATCTCATTATGACGTCATATCTAGTGAATTATGTGTTGTACGTGATTCTTACACTTATGGCTTTCCTTTTTAACTGTCCCTATTTTTGTAATGTTAACTTTTTCCAAGACCATAATGAACAAAACAAAAAAAGAATTACCTCTCTTTGTTGTGTGAATAGTCAGTTATAGTGCTGAATTCAATCAAAAATACATTGAAAAACGTAGTTTCAGTTTTTCCTAAAATTTTCCAATTTTCTGGTAGATTTTCCAAAAAAATTCATTTCTTACAAACCTTGTCCTGTCAAGCCGTACTCAACTGTTGCTCTTACAACCACGTGGCAATTTATTTTTATTCATAGAAAAAAATTGCTTTCGGTTTTTCCTAGATTATCCTACTTTCCAGGTGACTTTTCCAAATTCTATGTCAATGCAAACAAGAGATATGGCCATTAACATCACATTTTGACACACTCAAACTCAATCATCAAAACCTTGGGTAATGCCTCTTAGCATAGAATCATTAATAGTGACAAGAAGTGCAATTTTACATTCTAGGAAATGAAAAATCCAATCTAATAAATAATTGTTGTCCACCTAATTAGCCTAGCGGACAGCGTGGTAGATTTCCACGCAGGGGGCCCGGGTTTGATTTCCAGTCGGGTTGAAAATTTTTCTCCACTTGGGGACTGGGTGTTGTGTTGTCCTCATCATTTCATTATCATTGACACACAAGTTGCCCCAGTGGTGTCATGTAAAAGACTTGCACCAGGCAGGCTGAACATGATCCCAGCTGGGGTCTAACGGCCAAAAATGCCACATGAAATCATCATCAATAATTGTTAAATGAAAAATCTGAAATTCATTAATTTATAATTTTCACACACCAAACATATATTTCATTCATCACCTATTAGGTCTTGGGACTTACTGTAAGGATTTTAATCTGGTTTTCATTAATAGGTTTTCACAAGGAATATTTACGTATATAATTAACAAGTTTTTCTTGCTGAGCTAAGTGAAGCCCTTGTCACAGTGAAAATTTTGCCTCACAAAATGAGTCTCAGCATTGAATATCAGTTAGTAAAGCATTGACTATCAGATTACAATGTTGCCAAAGGCCTTTGAGAACCTATATCCATCCCTGGTCCTATCATTGTGTGTTCTGACAGCACAATGTAGTTCTATCTCATTATGAAAATGTACAAAAGCTAGGAAAACTAATATATATGTGCTGCTTGGTAGCACAGTGATAGAGTGCCAGACTATGAATCCAAAGGTCTTGGGGGGGGGGGGGGGGGGTTGATCCCCGCCAGGTCCTAGGATTTTTATCTGTCACTTTCCATTTCTTTCACCTTTAGCAATGTTGCTGATGTGACAAAACACTGAGTAGCACTGAGGTTCAGAATCCATGTTTCACTGTACGTTCCCTTATAACTGACTGGGTAAGTCAATTTGAAGGTCGGAGGAAGGAAACTGCATACCATCTCTAAACAGAACCATACCTAGTAAAGCACTGTAGTGTTCAAATCAGTATTTGGATTGTTGATTGCTTTACCTAATATAACTGATAATTACTAAAAAAATGTGAAGTACAAATGTAGGATCCAATAAATGCTTTTCTTCTTCAAAATAAGTTTAATGTTATTATTAGAATAAAACCAATGGTCTTGGTTGCCAGAAGTCAGTCACAATTTTTCTTAAAATTTTGAAATTTGAAATTTTTCCTTATGAATGACCTAGGTTATATCTCTGTTAGCTCTGTACTTGTGAATATATTATTGCTTGGACATCACTATAATGCAAGTGTTTGAATTAGTATTTTGTATACTTTTTTTAACAGCATTCTGAGACTGGAGTGAGTCCACTTATGGTGGCAGCAGGTCGGGGTTGTCTTAATACAGCAGAACAGTTGCTCAGCCTTGGAGCAAATGTGTGCTTGCGCTCATCTAATGACTGGACAGCTTTAGACTGGGCACGCAACCTTAACCAGCCAGGGATGGTTGAATTGCTAGAGGCTTATATGTGAGTACTGTACACCTCTCTATAAGTAAAATTTCCAAACTTTAATGTTATATGCTGCTTGTTCTTTCAGACACCATTTTGATTCTGCAGCCATTATGAATCAGTACACAAAGGAAATAAAGACATTAGTTGCCAGTAGGCATAGAAGTACAATTGGGGAAAACTGAATATTTGTGCCATACTAGGAGTCTGCTTATTAAGAGTGTAGTGGATAGCAGAACTACTGAGTAAACAGGAGATCTGGGTTCGAATGTCGCTTCTGCAAACGTCATCTTTCCCCAGTGTTGCATTCCAGTGCCCACTGGTAACTATGTTCTTAATTCATTCTTGTTTTGATATAAATGTTTGCATTACTGAATGACATGCCGAAGTAGTGTAGGACCCAAATATGAAATATGCATGAGGTACTTAGTGAGAGCTTTCTGTGACATCCTGAATCTCTTTCTGGCTCACAATATCACAAATTTGCAAGCCTTGTCAGAAATTCTGACTTATTTTCTATTTGTGGAAGTTACCAATCTTTTGCACAGACAAGGGACACTTACTGCTTCTTTTTTGAAGTTAGTATGGATGTATCTTACAGAGGAATATTTTCAATGTCTTGAAATGCAGTTAGTTGGGACCAATGTGAAACTGCATTCCTTGACAGTCAAAATAATGGCAGTTCTCTAGTAGTGTCTAGTATCCCCTTCCATCCAAATGATTGCAGGGCTGTATTATGCCATGGATTTCTTAGGATCTGGAAAAGCAGTGAGAAACCAACTTGAGTCAGAGATTCTCACATTCCAAAGTGATCCATGGATGTTTATCTTGCATATAATCAGACAGTATGTTTGTACAGTTCGTGAATGAGAGACGATGGCAGAAATAATAGATTGGCCCATTTCATCTCAAGGGGGGGGGGGGGGCAACCATATGACAGTACCTTCAACATCCACCTGAACAGGTGATGTTTTTCTGTGATACAAGAATCCAGTGCCAAAATTCCTATACTCATACTAATCTCTTTGATGTTTGGTGAGGAAGCATACATGATGATGGTTGTTGTGGTTGATGTGGCTCTTCATTAGCTGTCTGGCATTAAACTAAGAATTATTTACGTTACTGTTACAATCCGTAGTAGCTGATGATTGTCATCTATGTGCAGTACAATGATGTCTACAGTAGTTGCGTCTTGTGGTATATCTTTTCCCTGAATTGATATTCTCACAGAATAATGTACATATAATGGTACATAAAAACCAAAGTTCTTGCTTGACCTTGGAGGTGTTCTAGAAAATGAGCATAATCAAATGGTCTGGTCTTCATTGCTATTCAAACATCCACAACCACTTTTCTGATAGTATCAACAGTGTAATGAGGATAATTTTCAACTCACCACAAAGACTTAACAGTGAGCTGTGACAGGCTCATAAAAAAGACACACAAGCATCACTCCAGCTGTTGGCCACTAGCCTTTGTTAGAAATGAGAGCATTCACACAATCTCATAGGCACACTTCATAGACACACAGCCACATCTCTGGCCTCCCCACTCTGAATTGGAATGTGGCTCCCGGAGATCAGGTTGTTTGTCTGTGAAGTGTGTCTCTGTGACTGTGTGAATGCTCTCTTTTTCTGATGAAGGTTAGTGGCCAATATGTGAGTGTCATGTTTATGTGCCTGTCACATTTCATCGTATGTCTTTGCGGTGAGTTGAAAACTATCCTCGCTTTATTGTTGAATTCCAACCTGGACTCTCCATTAAAAGATTTCTGTGATAGTATCTCATTTGTAGAAAACCTTCTGAGGTGTTCCATCCCTCATGGAAGCAACCCAGGTAAGGACTGCTCCATATTTGTTATAAGTAGGCTCTGAAAGCTGACCACACAATCCTTTGTTTATTCCGAGGCACAGGATAGATTGCACACACGTGCAGAAATCAAGGAATGTCATCCTCATTTCTTGTACATCATGGGGTTGTTTTGGATTGTAAGAGTTGTTCTGCATCATTAGTCTATTGAGAAGCTTGAGCATACTTTCAGTGAATTTTATCCACTATCTGCAGAATAAAATATGTCGTGTGAAATAATATAATGATCTTAAATAAGTATGCCTTGTTTAATAAGTAATTTTCAGTTGCACAATTTCAATCACAGAGGATGGACAATCCACATCCAGACCTGGAATAAATATTTATGAACAGTCCATCAAATAAGTCAAGCTGTTAGGGACAAATGTTTTAGTTTGGTTTATGCAAGAATATTACTACACTAATGCACAACAACCAAGAGGGAGAGGGAACAATAAGTTTGTAAGATGAAGAACAAGTTTCTCAAATAAAGATTGCGCAGTTTTTCACCTCTACTGAATTGTGATAAGGATTTCAAAAGTTTTGAGGTGTTGCTGTGTGAGATAGAGTATGGCACAGGAGAGGAGTTTGCAGCAGATTGCGTCAAACTTTGTCAGAAAAATTGATGATTAAAGAGAGAGAGAGAGAGAGAGAGAGAGAGAGAGAGAGAGAGAGAGAGAGAGAGAGAGAACAACTCCTTGAAGCTCACCATTAATTAATCATGCTTAGAAAAGCTGCAAGATCACACCACCATTAATTAATCATGCTGAGAAAAGCTGCGAGATCACACTTCTTTCCATAAAGAGAGAATTCTTACATACTGTAAGCTTGAATTGAATATTGATAGACTAAACAGTGTACAAAAGAGTCATTGAGTTGTTCATGATTGGAGATACAGTACCCTCAACCGATATGAAGTTTACTTTTACACAGGCGGTTGTATGTCGGCACTTACTACGGTCAGAAGAGAATCTAGAAAAAATGTATTCAATCAATAAATTCACCAGGTCATGTATGTGGTCCAAAATGTAACACATCAGCACTTCTGCTTTGATCGGATAGTAAGAGAAAGTGATTTAAATTGCCATAGGAGGACATACTGGCTTTCCTTGCCATGCACTGGCTTAACATGTAATACTGCACTGTCTCTAGTGTCTTTAAATAATCTCTGTTAGCATAGGAAGATTCTGTGTTGGGCTGTTTGCTACATATTAGAAAATGCACATCAGTCATAAAATTTAGTTTTGACGTCAAGAATTTGGAGTTCCACAACAGTTTGAGTACTATATATATTCTAAAGACGAAGTGAAGAAAGTATTTTAGTAATTGTGTGTGTGTGTGTGTGTGTGTGTGTGAGAGAGAGAGAGAGAGAGAGAGAGAGAGAGAGAGAGAGAGAGAGAGAGAGAGATATTAAAAAGGCCACACGTGCCAGCAGAGGAGGCAATGCCCATTATGGAGGGTGCCACAGTCAACAGTTTTGACAATGATCATATGACCAAGAGAGCTGACTGTTTCTAACCTAATTACACACATGCAAAGCTACACTTACTCAAATTTCTTGTGTGTTGTTTACATGTGTACTAACTATGAAGTTATGTTGTTTGACTCATGTCTTATGTACACTAGTTCACATCATCTCTGCTGGAAGTGCTGCCACAGTGGAAGATAACTCCATTGGCAACTAATGCATTTTCATTCCAACCCCTGCCCCATGTCCTTTTCCTCAGTTGCATCTGTGTTCGTTCATACAATGACAGACAGTACAATGAACAAGATACCTTGTCAACTGGTAGAGCAGCAAAATATTTTTAATATAGTTAATCACAGTTACATTGGAGTAGGCCTTCCCTCAGTCCACAGCAACCACAGCTTGTATGTGTCTACCTATTCCTGCATATGATGAATCTGTTGGAGAATGAGATGTGTATGAACAACAGTTGAGACAACATTTTCTATCTTTTGGAATGACAAGTGCAATGTTGGGTCATTCATTATTCCTTTCTTGGGCCTTGCCGAGGCAGTATCTGTTATTCTATTAGTTGATTCCCTTTCAGTTGACCGTAAATTTTGACAAAATGTGTACGCTTCTTTCCAGACACTACTGTAAATGCATATGTGTTATTTCTGCCAAAGTTGAATTTCGCCGATGTCAGAAGCAGGCCCACCAGTTTCATTTTGCGTGGATGGCTGAGTTCTATGCGTTGAGTTGCAATTTTCATTTTGTCATTGATATTCACAATCAATTGTATGCACATCAAATTATGAGTGATGCTATTATTCATTTAGCACCAGACTAGGCAACACAGAAACATGCTCTTCATTGCAAAAATCCATCTCTCTCAGATCTCTTGCAAATTGCCCAGTTGTTCAAAGCTGGGAATGAGATTGAAGTGTGGTATGAGATGTCCACTAGCCTATCTTCCTCCTCACTTCCAACCCCAAATAGTGCACAGGAGGATAAAACACTCGCTGCAGTCCACTTCGGGACTTACCGTCATTCTCAGCAACAGACACATCTACAAAACAAGCACTCCTTTCCTCTTGCCCAAATTTCTTTCTTAATCACAATCATTCTGACTGGCCCAAATGTTGACTTATGTGTGCAACCATTGCAATGAGAAAAGTCACACTCCATAGTCTTTAATGGAAAATGGCAGCAATAGAACTTGTATGTGTAGATAGAAAGTGACTGTTTTTCCTCTATTTCATTGTCTCCGCACAAACTTTTCATTGATGTCATGATTTTCTGTAAAGTACTAAACATGCAACTGGACAAGGGGGCAGCTCAATTTGCAGATGTATGTGGACCTAGGCTCCCCTCCCTACACCCCCCTTTACTTTTGGCTCTATCAATATCTACTGCTGCCTTTTGAAGTAGCAAGTTCCCCAGTATATTTCAGTGCTTTCTAGAACAACTTACAGTGGCGGAGTCTACCAAGGAACATTTGAATTACTTAAACCAACTTTTTCAGTCTTACATGTAGTTGGCTTAAAGTGTAATCTTGAGAAGTGTCAATTTTATCAATCGTCTATTGTTTATCTAAGTTTTGAGTTGTCACTGATGGCAAAAAAACCTTTGCACCAAAATGTTTCTGCTATTTTGTCTCTGTCATGGCCGATGTTGGTCAAAGAACTCCAAGCTTTTCTAGACAAAATTGCCTACTACCATAAATTTCTCCCAGACATACCTGTTGATAGCACAGCCGCTGCTCCCTCTGCTCCACAAAGACATCTCACTTTCCTGGTTGCTGGTGTTTGAGCATGCATTTTCAATCTTAATCTACCTCTTCCCTGTGTTTAGTCACTTTCCAAGTAGGACTCTGATGCCTCACAACATGGGATAGGTGCTGTTTCAACCCATAGGTATGCTCACAGTTTGGAGAGAGCTATTGCTTTTGCATCGAAGACATTTAATTCCGGCACAGAGCAGATAATCACAGATTCAAATGTAAGCTTTAGCAGTTGTGTATGCTTTGAAGAAATTTTATGTTCTTTTGTACAGTACTGTTTTATTTCATTGTCGATCATAATCCATCAATTACTTATTCACCCTGCTCTACTGCACACTTCAACACGTGAGACTCACCTTGTTAAGTCTGAGCATCAACTCAGCTCCTCTCTGACACAGCTACCTCTGCCTCAGCTCTGCTCACCGCTTGATGTCGTGGAGGTAGCTTTGTTGACCAATGAGCAAGACCTCTAGCGGACATTTGGAGTACTGTCGTCGGGATTTGAAATAGTCCGCATCATAGTCGAACGTGCTTCATAGCATCCCTTTCCCTTCGGCAAGTAGACGCTCCGCCCCTGAGGAGGCACCTTAGTTGTCGATCACCATGCTTTCCATGGAGGAAGACACAGGACAGTCCCCACTGGAGGCAGAGAGATTCCTGGCTAGTACGGATGAGTATGGAACAAAGTGATGAGGCTTCGGGCATTTGAATGTACATCAAAGGATTGGAGAAAGTGGCATAAGCGGCATCTTCACATCTGGCAGTTCAACTCACGTTTCTTCCCGGAGGAGGTTCCGTGCCAGAACATTGTGCTATGGTCAGAAATGGCGACACTTAGGGCACTGATGACCTTCAGCAATAACTGGTGAGAGCGAATGGTGGTGGTCATTATCCTCCGGAACATCCCTGACGTGTGCCGTATCACCTGAGGACAAGGGTACAGTAGTCTCAATGCACGGAGGTGTTCGATCTGGCGCACAGACCTGAGGATGTGCTTCCCTTGGCACCTGGAGTAACGGGAGCCGCATTGAAGGAGTTGTGGAGGTGACCACAGGAGGAAGTAGTGCAAAAGAAGAAGGCAATAGCCTCTCTGCAAAAGGTGTGCCACCTGGGTCACGAAGAGCTGTGCCCGGAGATCCGGCAAGGTCCAGCAGGTACCCCATCCGCCACTCACGGACGCAATAGATCATGGTGGTGCATTACCACACCCTCACAGGTCCAAACCTGACAAAGGCGCTGACCTTGCAAACTGTGCACCACAGCAGGAATCCATTTGGGGTGGCGCCCAAACCCTCATGCCCAACCCTAGCCCCTGGGCCAGACGGAGAAGGTTGCCGAGCAGAAACAGTAGAATATGGAGAAAAGGAAGGCCGAAGAAGATGAAGGAGGGTGCGAGGTTGACGCCCATGTAACAGTTCTGCGGGGCTTTTATCCCCGATGGGAGTGAAGCGATAGGAACTCAAACAACGTGTCAAGGCCTCCATAGTGGACAAACCTTTAACATGTTTCCTCATTTGAACCTTGAACGTGGGAACCATCCTCCCTGTCTCACCATTGGATTGATGATGAAAGGGAGGAGCCTGAATATGGCAAATTCCTTGTCGAGCACAGAAGTCCTGAAAGGATTGGGAGGCAAACTGAGGACCATGGTCAGACTTGACTGTAGAGGTAAGTCTTTCAATAGCAAATACATGGGACAGAGGCTGAATAGTGGCTGCTGAGGTTGTGGAAGCACAATGGGCCACGTAAGGAAATTTTGAGAAGGCATCAACAACAATCAGCCAGTACGCCAAGAAAAAGGGGCCCGTGAAATCAACCTGAATATGCTCCCAGGGATACTGGTAGGGTGGCCATGGTGAGAGAGTAGAGCGTAGAGCCGCCTGATGTTGAGCACATAACGGGCATCCTGCAACCATGTGAACAATGTTGCTATCAATGCCAGGCTAGAACATGTGACGACATGCCAAATTCTTCGTGCAAGAGGCACCCCAGTGGCCTTGATGAAGCAACCGAAGGACATGCTGTCTAAGAGCACCAGGAATGATGACCCTGGGAGATGGGCCATTTGTAGCCTACAGCAAAACACCCGGAAGACAGTGAAGTGTCGCGCAGAGCAAAGTAATTGCACAAGGGATTCAAAGCTTTGCCCGGAGCCTTTTCTGGCCACTTGTTTTGAACTAAAGAGACGACCCTACGGAGTGCTGGATCCCGAGCGACAGTTGCAGCATTCTTGGAAGCATCAACAGAAAACCCGTCCACAATATTTTGAGCTTCTATCAGGCAAAGAAGCTGAAGGATTGAATAAGGCAACCAATGGCTTGTGGTCAGTGATGAGGTGAAACTTAGACCCATATAGAAACACATGAAATTTCTGAATGGCATAGACAATGGCAAGTGCCTCCTTTTCAATTTGTGAGTATCATAGATGCGTAGCAGTAAGAGTCTTTGAAGCAAATGCAATCGGATGCTCAGAGCCATCATCAAATTTGTGAGAGAGGACGGCACCCAATCCTGTCTAGGAAGTGTCGGTAGCCAACACCAAGCGCTGGTCCGAATGATATGTGACCAAACAAGGAGCAGATGTGAGTTAGGTTTTCAACCTCCGAAAGGCCCTTTCACAGGCTGGAGTCTACTGAAATGGAGTGTTTTTTTGAAGTAAGGCATGCAAAGGATGTGCCACTGTGGCAGCATCAGGAAGAAATTTATAGTAATAAGTGATTGTGCCTGAAAAAACCTGTAGCTCTTTAATGTCAGTAGGCCTAGGCATAGCCGTGATTGCAGCAACATGATGTTGCAAGGGACGGATGCTATCTTTAGAAAGCTCAAAGCCAAGATAAACGATGGAAGGCTGGAAGAAGCTTGACTTAAGACAGGTTGCATTTGAGGCCAGCTGTCTGAACGACTGTGAACAGTGTTTGAAGATTTGACAAATGCTCCTCTCTGTTGGCACCCGTGACGACAATGTCATCTTGATAATTAACACACCCTGGAACAGATACCGTTAACTGTTCTAAAAATGTTGGAAAATCGCGGTAGCATTAGCCACTCCAAATGGAAGACGTTGATATTGTTACAACCCGAAAGGTGTGTTGAGTACCAAAAATTGTTTGGAGACCTCATGTAAGGGGACCTTTAAGTACGCCTCTGATAGGTCGAGTTTGGAGAAAAACTGACCTCCGGCAAGTTGTGCAAAGAGCTCGCCTAGGCGTGGAAATGGGTTGTAGTGTTACAAAACAACTACATTGTCCTTCATGATCAACTTGAGTTTATCAAGGCTTTATTTTGCATACGAGCAGCCTAGCGTTGTAGTAGCTACTGCGAGAACCTGTCTTCGTTGCAGGTATGATGAGCAGTCGGTCACTGCACAGTGGATGCTAGGAGAAGGCAGAGAAAATCCATAGAATAAACCAATATGTAACCTCTGTTTTTGTGTATAAACTCTGTGCACATTATCTTTTGTTTAAATTATTATTATGATTGCTGTTAATGTGTTCGATTCACTTGGAAGTTCTGTAGAATCACAAGAAATAAAACGTACAGAAATGTTTTAGTGTGACGAGTTATTTCAACATGACTTTCACTCTTGTTCGAATCTAAAGAAGGAATGAAGTCTGTTAACCTTAGTGGCAAAAGAATTTGAAGAAGTTTGGAGGCACAGCGTAGCTGGACCACATTTCACTAATAAGTTGTTAATCAAGACATATTGAGCGGCTACAACAAAATTTCCCTAGCTGCAAGCTCAGAATGTAAGTGCATTTTCCCTGGTAAATACTAAACAACTTGGTAACCAAGGGAAATGAGGCAAAGATACAGATACTATTAGGACTCTTTACACCTGTGTCATCTTGCAATAGCGCAGGGTGTGTGTCAATGATGATCTGGGCGTTAACAGTGTTCTTAAAAACGCCACAAATACATAACTGGCTGTTAGGTTTTTTAACACTCACTAAGGGCGATGCCCATTCGCTGGAGGGAATAGGCTTCAGAGCACCCAGAGAAAGCAACCTATCCAATTCCTGTTTAACTTGGTTGCACAATGCAAAGGGTACCGCACGTGCATGAAAAAATTGAGGGTGAGCCGTAGACTTAAGGCTAATGTGTGCTGTAAAATTGGTGGCACAACCTAAACCGTCTGTAAAGAGAGACAAAAATTCAGAGGATAGAGTCTTAATTTGCTGTTAAGGAACATGTTCAGAAACGAGTTGGATGGAGACCGTTATGGAAAATCTGGTAGTCTGAAAGGCATCCATGCCAAATAAATTTGCAGTATGAGGGTCATCTACAACCAAAAAAGTCAAGGAACAAATCACATTTTTATACGTTGCCAATGCCGTGAACTTTCCTAGAACCAGAATGCTCTGCTTGCTATAATTGACCAACTGCCGATCAACTAAAGAAAATGCAGGGGACCCCAGGTCTACATAGGTTTGGGAATTCAAGAGTGTCACCTGTAAGCAGAGCATTTGTCCCAATACTTTAAGTTCTAAAAACAATTTAGTCGTGCTGGAAGCTGTAGGGAAAACACAATTAACGTCCATGGTAGAGTCTGAGTCGACAGAAAACTGAGAGTGGCATACAGTTCAATGTGGTCTTTCTTCCTGCATTTATTGCACGTGGTATGGCGTTTAGGACACACCGCACAGTCACGTTGGACGAAACATAAAGGGCACGATGGAAGCATTGTGTGCGGCCATAGTGTTGCCCGCTGTGACTGTTGTTGCGTGGCCGGTCGCTGTCCTATGTGCCGCTGGGAAGAGATGTGTTTACGGCGGCTACATCCTTCCCGCCATGTGAATCAACAAAGGAAGAATCCGGAGAAGTAGGATCAATCGCTGACACATCACACAAGGCCTCGATTTGATCACCGGCCACTCGCAAAATCTCAGAAGACTGAGCAATGCTCAATACCTCAGTCAGCGGTGGGTTTTCACATTGAATAGCATGTTGACAAACCTCTTTGTCAGGAGCCAATGAAATGACAGCATCACGGACCATAGAATCAGCATAAGAATCCTTGTAAGCATCAGTAACGAACAAACATCTCCAACTCAAACCCTGAAGTTCTGCAACCCAAGCGTGGTACGTTTCATGGGGCTTTTTCTGACAGTGGTAGAATTCAACAGGTGCAGCGACAACACGCATATGTTTGTGATAATAAGTAGATGACAATTGACACATCTCATCAAAGGAAAGAGAGGCCGGGTCCCACAGAGATGCTAACTGTTCAAGCAATTGATAAAAATGGGTAAAAAGCCAGGAGAAAAACAAGGCCTTACATACGTTAGCATCCGCAACACCAAATTCAAGAAAATGTTGCCACAGCTGCTTCTCATATGCGTCACAATCTTCAGCTGAGTTCTCATACTGAGGAAACGGGAGGGGGGGGGACACGTTGTAGGTGATACTCTAGCAGACAACATGGTGGAAAAAATCGTGATAGCAGACATAAAAGGTCTCTGCTGCTTGAGAAGAGCCTGAATGACAGCCTCGGTATCCATAAGCCCATACTGAGAACATGAGCGGGTGAGAGACTAGTGGAATGTGAAGCTAGTTGCCAATTACTGCTGTAACGCACATTTCAACACGCGAGGCTCACCTTGTTAAGTGTGAACATCAGCTGTCGACACAGCTGCCTCTGCGTCGGTTCTGCTCACCGCTGGGTGTCATGGTGGTAGCTTTGTTGAGCAATGAGCGAGATCTCTGGCGGACATTTGGAGTACTGTTGATGGGATTTGAAATAGTCCACGTCATAGTGGAACGTGCTTCATAGCACACACACACCCTGCATCATTGCTAGATAAAGTCACACACTGCATCCAGTGTTGGGTTCTCTACATGTCCAGGTTTTATTATTAGTCCTATTTTTAGTCTACAGCCAATACGCAAATGCAGACGCATTGTCTTGACTGCAGGCTAGTCTTGACCTGGGTATCAATTGTGTTAAGCTAATCTGTTTTAACACTGATATTGAAGCTTAACAAACTGTGGATGTTTTCTGGTAAAGAGTTCACAAATTGCACAAGCCACTGCTATGGATACTATTTTGCTTAAGGTGGCAATATATTTCCAAATTGGTCAGCCAGTGGTACCATGGTGTGTTGCTGTCCTTTGATGACTAATCAAGGGCAGCTGCCCATGTGAGGATGGGGACAGATTCGCCACTTCACCCCTGAGGCTGTTAGTTCTGGATCTACAGACTGTTCCAGTGATTGCCCAACTGCTCAGAAGTAATGTTTTTAACACTTAGAAACAAGATTGGTAATAGCAGTGGGGAAAATTATCCAGATGGAATACATGAATTCATAGAGTTTCAAATGATGCTTCTATGGCTTTTTGCTTCTTAAACATACATCATGGGAGGGAAAGATGTTGTATGGAACTAAGTAATTATGGCTAAATTTTTGTGAAAGCTGTATTAGTTATTTTTAAATTAATATTGCCTCCAAATGTAGTTATAAAACATAATTATACTTTCATATTAATTTGTATTTAATTTTTGAGTAATTTGTGTTTCATCATGCACTATAGTCAGTACCACCTCTGTGGAATTATTGCATTTAATTCTTACAAACACATGGTTGTTGTCACTATTGAATAATAGTAAGTGCCCTTTTTCATTAAAATTACATTTGTTGAGACCAAAAGTAGAGTATTACTATTAACTTGAAAGTAGTGACAAAAAAGAAATTATTTTCTACATGTTTCTTGTTCTTGTGATATTTATGTACTTTTATTGATATGAATGCCTGTGCCAATATGAGTTGAAATTTGTCACATAACTTGGTACAAAGGATAATGTAAAATACGGGTTTATTCAGTAAACCTGAAACAGCAATGTATTAGTTTGAGGGGAGAGAGCTACAGGAAGCAAAGAACTGTGAATAATATTAAAAGTTTTAGGAAAATGTCTCAGTCTTCAATAGCACTTACCTTTTGAATCAGGAATGCAGAAATGGTTGTTGCTGAACCTTTGCCTGGACTGACAGAAATAGTGAGTGAAGAAGATAGAAAGCTGCTTGAGATCTATCATCATAGCTTCAATGACGAAAATATTGATATGGATCTTCTAATGAAATTGCTTATTGATATACATTCATCAGGGACTAAGGGTAAGTACCCATGATGCTCTTTATGTCATATATGCTGGTAAGAAAAATGTGAAGGTAGAACTGTATTTTGTTTCTAGAGAATTATTCAGTTATGGACTAATTTAGTACTTGTCACAACACAGATGCGATGGGTTGTGAACTCAACATTCTGAAGTTGATACAGGATTGAAACACATCAAATTGTGGAAAACCATCCACATTGCACGATAAATACCAAGCTGTGTCAATAGCAAACCGCGCGCACGCACGCACGCGCACACACACACACACACACACACACACACACACACATTATAATGAGATGAAGGAAGAATAGGGAGGCAAGAAATAAATAATAATTGATTTGAGGATCGTCAATGGGAAGATGCCAGGAGTATGGCCAGTGGAGAGGATGTGTTGGAGGGCAAGTTCCCATGTCTGCAACTGTGGGGGACTGATGCTGGATGGGAGTATCTAGATGGCATGGGTGGTGTAACACATGCCAGGGTCCATAGAGTTATGTTGGAAGGCATGTTTTGTCACAGAATATTGATAGTCCTCCAAACGAACAGTTCATCTGTGACCATTAATGCATTCAGCCAATTTGTTGGTGGTCATACCAAAATAAAACACTGTGCAATGAACACAAGTCAGTTGCTAAATGGCCTTTGTTGTTTTGTATGTGGCCCTGCCTTGAACGGTTTTCCTGTGGTGGAGCTGGAGTAGGTGGTTGTCAGGACTTCACAGGGCAAGTTTTGCAGAGGAGTCAGTTGCATGGGTAGGAAACATTATATAGGGAGGGTTGTTGTGTGATGTTCTAAGGTTCGACAAGGATGTTTTGGAGGATGGCAAAAGGGCTACACCAAAAACCTGGCCAATGCTTTCTTCTCCCACAACTACCTTACTGCCTTATCTGCAAACGGATGTCCCGAGCAGTCCATCTCCCTTTTCAGTAATAATATTCCTTACCCTAGACCATCCAAGAGCATTGCCTTAGTCACCACCACTGCCATCCCATTCTGGAATGCCTTAACACATGACATTTACTCCATCTGGGCTATGACTTTATTAAGTCATGTCCTGAAATGCGATCATCCCTGCGAAGTATCCTCCCCACACCATCCACAGTCGCCTTTTGCCATCCTCCCAATCTCTGCAACATTTTCATCAAACCTCACATCATCCGAAAACCACCCTCCGTGTAACTGACCCCACCATGAAACATGACTCATATATCCTCCCACAACCACCTACTGCTGCACCACCACAGGAAAACCACTCAAGACATTCATTGCAAAGCCTTTTGTATTGGTGTGACCACCAACAAATTGACTGAATGCATGAATGGTCATAGAATAACTGTTCACCTGGGGGACAATCAATATCCTGGCAGAGCATGCCCTTCAGCAAAACAGCAGGGCAGTACCAGAAGAAAGAAAACAGAAAGCTGAAGTTCTAAATTTAACATTTAAGACATCTTTAATGAAGGGGGACCATACAAATGTACTGTCATTTGATCAACACACTAACTCCGAAATGGAAGACATAGAAATAGGTATTTCCGGTGTAGGGAAGCAGCTGAGAGCTGAATGCAAAAAAGTCTCCTGGTTCAGATGGAATACCATTTCAGTTTTACAAAGAGTATTCTGTGGCATTGCCCCCTTACTTAGCTTGCATTTATCATGAATCATTAATTCAGCGCAAAGTTCCTAGTGATTGGGAAAAAGCACATGTGATTTCCGTTTCAGGGTTGTCACAAGTCCTGGAAATAAGGGAAAAATCAGGGAATTTCAAATGAGTCAGGGAAATTAGTGAAAAGTCAGGCAAATTTGGATTAAAAAAAGGACCCACACTGGAAAAATCTTATTTTGTTTCAGTGGATGAAATGGTTTGTGTAGCGAGATGTCATCCATCGTTACTGTCTGGGTGCAGCTGAGTATATGCACTACTTCCTTGCTCCCTTATAGCTGGCAAATGATGTTAAAGTACCATGAAGATCATCTGTTGCCAGCTAAAATATCCTGTTTTAGCTTTTTATCGGGACAGGTCACACCCTTTTTGAAGCAAAACCAGTGAGTGCCCCCCCCCCCCCCCCCACCCATTGCACCTTTCCTGTACAGTTCTTTGCCATCTCTACTTGCAGATATGATGGCCTTAGTTTTCAAGACTTTGATATTATATGCTGAAAAATCAGTGTGTGACATAAAGATGGTCTTATTCTTGCATTAGACATGAATATAGGTCATGCTGTATGGTCAGAGCTTGGAAAAGTAAAAGTGCCTGCCAAAGATATTTTAACTTTCAGAGCTGAGTGCAAGAACTATCTGATGGAAAATGTGCTAAAACCACCTCCTCCTCTGAAGTATAGCATTGGTAAATTTATAAGCTTTTGTGATCCAGCTGTGAAAAATAGCAAACCAAGTACTAGCAAGGCTATAATCTTGAATTCCTTGCAGAAATTCTCTTCACAAAATTGGATAAGTGCTAAGGACTGTAATAAAGTTGAGAAAGAATTTGTGGAACTCTTGGTAAGAAGGTATTTTTGGATCTCTGTGCAAACTACAGAAGGACTGAGGCGAGAATCAATCACTTCTGGAGAGACTTGTTAGATGGTGGTACCGGTAATGTCCAAGAATGCTTGCAATCGAAGTAGTTCGGCATGATATGATATATATCGAATGTGCAACTCTAAATTGATTACACGGCTATTCCCACATGACTTACGAAGTAAGTTTTGTTCGTAGTTATACAAATGTATTTTATTGGTTTTAATGGTTGTCAGTGACAGTGAAATTTTTTTCATTTATTATAGTTCAAAAGACTTCATAGTCAAGTGTACGCAACGGAAAAGGAAAACTGTCACAACATGTAGTGACTGGTTCTCGATGTACTTCTCTATAATCGCTATGAAAGATCTTCAGAAAAGTGCATTGACAACCAGTCACTACATAGATGTGACAGTTTTTTCCCTTTAGATTGGTCTGGCTATAAAGTATTTTAAATGTTAAGAAATCAATATAATCGATGAATGAAATGCTCTCAATTTCCATTAAAAACTGTCACACCAATTTAGTGACTTGTTCTCGATGTACTTTTCTGATGAAATTCTGCAGCAATTTGTTAAGTGATGAAAATTGTACCTATAATTTTTATTATCTATACAAAGAAAAACTGGAATTGACTTTGAGCCCTTTGTAACGTGCATGATTCCCAATGTGTTTTACCATGTCACTATTTCATAGCTAGATTAACCTATTTCTACTGTAATGTGACTACACACGTGTAATAAATCACGATACTACCACTGCTGTAACCCAAAATTGTTAAATCAGATATTTACATGTTTTGTCCAACACTTTGGAGCGTAACGTGCTCTATAGTGCAAATGTTTCTACCATACATAGGGTGTCATAAAAACTGCCATTTGTAATGACAAAGAAAATTAGTTACATACACAGCTAACAGAAAATTTTGGTTAATTCTATTATTTTGTTTCCTTATTATATATTAGACTATAATAATATTATAGATAAAAAACATTCCTAGCAGGAAAAATATATACAAGAAATAGATGAAGATTACTCACCAGGCGAAGGAGCACAGGTAGTGATAGTAACACTTCTGTGTGTGTTTTATTTATTTGTGCTACTATCACTACCTATGCTCCTTTGCCTGGTCAGTAATCTTCATCTTATATATATATATATATATATATATATATATATATATATATATATATATATATATATATATATAATGGAAAGTCCAGGTTGGAATAAATAATATAGTGAGGACAGTTTACTACTCACCGCAAAGACGTGGCGACGAGCTGCGACAGGCACATACAAAAGACACACACATACAACACATTCAGCTATCGGCCATGGCCTTCTTCAGAAATAGAGCACTCACGCAATCACACAGGCACCCAACACAGTCATACAACCATCACCTCCGACTGCCACACTTCGAATCACGCTCTGAAGTGAATCGGTGACGGGAGGGGAGGGGAGGGGGAGGGGATAGAAAGGTTACGTCACGGTGGTGTTTGGATGTGGATATGTGTGAGTGTGTGTGTATTTGTTTACCTTCCTTTTTGTCCCCTAAGGTAAGTCCTTCCACTCCTGGGATTGGAATGGCTCCGTTTCCACTTCCTTAAAACCCGTATCCTTCCCTTTCTCCTCTCCTTCCTCCCTCTTTTTCCCGAAGAAGCCACCACTGGTGGCGAAAGCTCGAATGGTTGTGTGTTTTTGTGTGTGTTTAGTGTTCCTATCGACCAGCCTGTACTTTAGGTAAGTCAAAAATCTTTATTTTATACCATTTTCGTACCTGGAAGGTCTCCTTCTATAATATTATATATATATATATATATATATATATATATATATATATATATATATATATATGGTGTTTGCGTTTTGATATGTCTGAGTGTGTGTGTATTTGTTTATCTTTCTTTTTTCCCCCTAAGGTAAGTCCTTCCACTCCTGGGATTGGAATGACTCCTTTTCCACTTCCTTAAAGCCCATATCCTTCCCTTTTTCCTCCCCTTTTTTCCTCTTTTTCCTGAAGAAGCTGCCAGTGGTGGCGAAAGCTTGTATGTGTGTTTGTGTGTGATTTTATTTGTTTCTCTCGACGAGCCGGTCCTTTTGGTAAGTCATCGCTTTTCTATTTTTTAATAAAAATCACACTCAAACACACATACAAGCTTTCGCCACCACTGGCAGCTTCTTCAGGAAAAAGAGGAAAAAAGGGGAGGAGAAAGGGAAGGATATGGGTTTTAAGGAAGTGGAAAAGGAGTCATTCCAATCCCAGGAGTGGAAGGACTTACCTTAGGGGACAAAAAGGAAGGTAGATAAATACACACACACTCAAAAACACACCTTATATAATAACCTATTTTTTGTAAATTTTATTCTTCATGGATGTACCTAATATGTATGTTAAAAAAAAAAAATTAGATAATTTTCTATCGTATTGACTCTGAGCACTTTGTAACGTGCATGATTAGCATTTTCTAACGTGCATGATTTGATGACTATAATTAGTGACGTATACAGCTGACGAAGGCGTTGGGCTGTTTCTGCTATTGTTTTGTATATTTTACTACGTATTAAGTTGGGTTTTGTAAATCTTTTCTTTATAGATGTACCTAGTCTGTATGTGTTCCAAACAATTTTCTATGGTACTGGCTCTGTGCACTTTGTAACATGCATAAAGCACAAGAAATGTGAGGTCACTGCAAGCAGCACGCATTAAGACAACCTTTTTCATCTCTATATTTTTGGTTCATCTAAAGCTTGAAACAGTTGTTTTTAAAATATAAGTGATACCACCCTATAGGGGTAGTTGTATAATGTTCTTTTCTTTTTTTATATTAATGTACAGATGAATAGTATGTGAAACTGATGTTAGGCGCTTTGCGTTATAACTGTTAAGGATACTTTTCTGTTATTCAATTTTTTCATGTTTCATCATGTATATTCTGTTCTTTGTGGTGAATATATTGATAATGAAATTCCTTTAGATTTTTTAATTATTAAAAACAGAAAATTATATTTAGTTCAGTGACTTTGAAATGTCACTATACCAGAGGGTGTTAGTAGCACCATTTTTCTAAAGTGCTGCTGGGTAATTTTGTAAGCAGCTCGCTCATTTCATGGTTAGACACTATACTGAAATGTTCAAAAAAATCCATGTTACATTCAGCTAATACGGCATATGATATGCTTAGTTGATATTACGATGACTGGTATGTACGTTTACTATACTCTACAATTGGATTGGCTTTGAGTTTATTTTATTTTGTTCCTATTTGTTCCTATGAATCATGATTCCACAATCTATTCACCATAAGAATAATACAAATTTAAACATTACGCCATGTAATCTTTCGTGTTAGCTGTTACCACATTTAAATTCCATCTTCCTAACAAACCCAAAAGACAACGGCGAACGTGGAAGAATATAGGCCTATGTATCATGTTAACATTTACATTTGTATTATTCTTATATTGAACAGTTAGAAATGAAGCATGACATCTAACTTCTATTACTGATTTTTAAATCTACAAATATAAATTCTGTACAGGCAAGTTATATAATCTTAAATGTTACAAAGAATAAATAAATCTACAAAATACCCTTGCTTAACCCTCCGGAATGCGCAGTCTGCGCATTAAGTACTTTTCACAGTTCTGAAACTTCGTGGTAATAAAAAGTACTCACACATCAAATAAATGCGGATTTCTCCGTGTCTGAATGACATGTCTGTCACTCATGGAATGCCTGATATGTCAATATAAAATTATTTAACATTTACACAACCTACTTTTTAAGAATCTTTTTTCTTAACTTCCAAAATATCTAATCATCTTTTCAGGTTTTATTTTTGATTCTTCCCCTTCAAAAAAAGTTTGTAATAAAGTGAAGAAAGTTTCGTATTATCTTTTAGAGCATCTAAAGAACATATATCTCAAAATGTTTCATAGAAATTTCTTGTAAGGGTACGGGTTATTAAAAAATTCTTAAGATTTAAAATAAAAATTTAAATGAAATTTTAATTTCTTAAATTTTACTGTTAATATTATCCTTTGGGATCCAGCCCATGAGATGTAATAGAGCTAAATTGTTTACTGCTTCATCAACCAAATAACAAATTAAAAAAATTATTTTATTAGAACCTCAACTGTTAAATGCCAGTTTGTGATCTCAGAATATATGTAATATAAGAAACATGATTTCTAGATAAAGTAGTGGTTAAGAGAAGATACATACATTGCTAGGAAAACAAACAAATAATATTACATCGTGAAATAGGAAAATAAACAAGAGCACATGGCCATGAAACTAAAACCTGCTAAAATGCACTTTAGGAAAACATAAAATGAAATAGTATGCTTAGAGATATATTCTATTGTATATTTGAGTAGGAACTGGCCATGAGAACACAAATATAATAAATGTTTCGAATATAAACTTGCCAGCATGGGCGGCATTGTAGATTAACTAAGACTATATGAAATATTTCCATGTTCTTGTATACAGCAAAAGAACTAATACTCTATTTCATTATTATGTACATGGTAGGAACATTTGCCCTTCACTATTTTTCAAGATATTTGTATAAACAAACAATGTATTGTTGTATTTTATAGTTAAGCATATTTCAGATCTGCAACCCAATATATGAAAGCAGGATTATTATGAATCGATGTAAATTGATAATTACCTTGGTTTTGAATGTCGTCATGGTCTTCAGTCCGGAGACTGGTTTGATGCAGCTCTCCACAATACCCTATCCTGAGCAAGCTTTTTCATCTCCTCGTCCACTTGAATCTGTTTACTATAGGCGTCTCTTGGTCTCCCTCTGTGATTTTTACCCCACACACTTCCCTCCAATGCTAAATTTACGATTCCTCGATGTCTAAGAATGTGTCCTACCAAGCAATCTCTTATTTTAGTCAGGGTATGCCAAAAATTCCTTTTCTCACCAATTCTGTTCAGTACCTCTTCATTAGTTATGCGATCTACCCACCTAATCTTTAGCATTCTTCTGTAGCACCACATTTCAAAAGCCTCTATCCTCTTCCTGTCTGCACAGCTTATCATCCATGTTTCACTCCCATACAAGGCAACACTCCACACAAATGCCTTCAGAAAAGACTTCCTTACACTTAAATTAATATTCGATGTTAGCAAATTTCTCTTTTTCAAAAATGCTTTTCTTCCCATTGCTATTCTGCATTTTATATCCTCTGTACTGCGACCGTCATATGTTATTTTACTACCCAAGTAACAAAACTCATCTACCTCCTTTATTGCTTCGTTTCCCAATCTAATTCCTTCAGCATCACCTGATTTTCTTACACTGCACTCCATTACCCTAGTTTTGCTCTTCTTAATGTTCATCTTATATGCACCTTTCAGCACACTGTCCATTCCGTTCAATTGCTCTTCCAGGTCCTTTGCTGTATTTGAAAGAATTACTATGTCATCGGCAAAACACAATGTTTTTAATTCTTCCCCCTGAACTTTAATTGCTTCACCAAATTTCTCCTTGCTTTTCTTTATAGCTTGCTCAATGTACAAATTGAACAACATTGGAGAAAGGCTACAACCCTGTCTTACTCCCTTCCCAACTGATGCTTCCCTTTCATGCCTTTCGAGTCGAATAACTGCGGTCTGGCTTTTATACAAGTTGTAAATAACTCTCCTTTCCCTGTATTTTATCCCTGCTGACTTCAGAATTTGAAAGAGTGTATTCCAGTCAACATTGTCAAAAGCTTTCTCCAAATCTACAACAGCTAAAAATGTAGGTTTGCCTTTTCTTAATCTATCTTGTAAGATAAGACGTAAAGGGAGTATTGCCTCCCGGGTTCCTTCGTTCCTCCTGAATCCAAACTGATCTTCCCTGAGGTCAGCTTCTACCAGCTTTTCCATTCTCCTGTAGATAATTCGTGTTAAAATTTTGCAACCATGACTTATCAAACTGATGGTTCTGTAATTTTCACACCTGTCTGTGCCTGATTTCTTTGGAATGGGGGTTATTACATTTTTCTTAAAGTCTGAGGGTATTTCGCCTGTCTCATACATCCTACACACCAGTTCAAATAATTTTGTCATGGTTGGCTCTCCCAGAGACTTTAGTAGCTCTGAGGGTATGTCATCTACTCCTTGTTCCGACCTAGGTCTTTCAGTGCTCAGTGCTCTGTCAAATTCATCTCTCATTATAGTATCTCCTATTTCATCTTGATCTACTTCCTCTTCCCTTCCTACAACATCGTCTCTAAGTTCCTTTCCTTTGTAGAGCTGCTCTACGTACTCTTTCCACCTTTCAGCTTTCCCTTCTTTGCTGAGAACTGGTTTCCCATCTGAGTTCTTAATATTCGTAGAGTTGCTTTTCTTGTCCCCAAATGTGTCTTTTATTTTCCTGTAGGCGGTATCTACTTTTCCCCTTCTTATACATTCTTCTACAGATTTGCATTTGGCTTCTAGCCACTCCTGCTTAGCCATTTTGCACTGCCTGTCAATCTCATTTCTTAGTCGTCTGTACTCCATTCTGCCTGTTTCATTTACTGCATTTTTATATTTTCTCCTTTCATCGATTAAATTTAGTATTTCCTGTGATATCCAAGGATTATTTGTAGGTCTTGCCTTTCTACTTATTTTGTCCTCTGCTGCCTTTACTATTTCATCTCTCAATGCTACCCTTTCCTCTTCTACTGTTTTATTTCCCCCTGTTTCTGTCAATTGATGCCTAAATCTTCCTCTGAATTTCTCCAGAACTTCAGGTTCCTTCAATTTATCTAAGTCCCATCTCCTTATTTTCCTACCTTTCTGCAGTTTTTTCAGCTTCAGCCTACAGTTCATGACTAACAAGTTATGGTCAGAGTCTATATCTGCCCTTGGGTATGTCTTACAGTTTATCACCTGGTTCCGGAATCTGTGTTTTACCATCATAAAATCTATCTGATACCTTCCGGTGTCTCCTGGTCTCTTCTACGTATATAACCTTCTTTTGTGATTCTTAAACCACGTGTATGTTACGATTAAATCATGTTCCGTGCAAAATTCTACCTGGCGACTTCCTCTTTCATTCCTTCTGCCCAGTCCATATTCACCTACTATTTTTCCTTTTCTTCCTTTTCCTACTACCGAATTCCAGTCTCCCATCACAATTACGTTTTCCTCTCCCTTAACTGTCTGAATAACTTCCTTTAGCTCCTCATATATTTCTTCGATCTCCTCATCATTGGCAGAGCTAGTTGGCATATAAACCTGTACTACTGTTGTCGGTGTTGGCTTTGTATCTATCTTGACAATGATAATGCGATCACTGTGCTGCTCATAGTAGTTTACCTGCATTCCTATCTTCTTATTCATTATCAGTCCTACTCTTGTGATACCCCCAACTGATTTTGTACTTATATCCCCACTATATCAAACCTCAACCTATCCATTTCCCTTTTTAAATTTTCTAATTTTCCTACCCGATTAAGGGATCTAACATTCCACACTCCGATCCATAGAATGCCAGTATTGTCTTTCCTGATGACAACATCCTCCTGAGTAGTCCCCGCCCAGAGATCCGAATGGGGGACTATTTTACCTCCAGAATATTTTACGCGAGAGGATGCCATCATCATATTTTCATACAGTAGAGCTGCATGTCCTCGGGAAAAGTAACGGCTGTAGTTTCCCCTTGCTTTCAGCCGTTCGCAGTAACTGCATGGCAAAGCCACATTAGCTGATGTTACAAGGCCAGCTCAGTCAATCATCCAGACTGTTGCCCCTGTAACTACTGAAAAGGCTGCTACCCCTCTTCAGGAACCACACGTTTGTCTGGCCTCTCCACAGATACCCCTCCGTTCTGGTTCTACTAACGGTACAGCTATTGGTATCGTCGAGGCACGCAAGCCACCCCACCTCGGCAATGTCTGTGGTTCATGGGGGTGGTTTTGAATGTAAAGCTGCTATTATCTTGCCATAGCATGGCCAAACTAATTGTTTTTCATATCTTTAATAGTCGTAACAATGTATGGTACTGTAGGGCAGACTATAAAAGGAGGCCACACAAGATCGGAAAAGACAGTCTTGCAACAGCTTTGCAAGCCGCCACTATGCCAGTTTGGGCACCAATGTACATATTGTTGTAATGCATTGTTGGGTAAAAGTGATGAAATTAAACCACTTTTCAGATAACTAGTGTTTGCTCTAAGTTCTTGCCTTAATTTTGACGCACACATAAAATAGAGAACATTTCTCTAGCTGCACGTATTCTGAATGAATTCTAGGGATTCCTGTAAACAGGTTATGCTGATGGTGTGTTTTAAGAAGATTCCACATTCACAAGATATCAAGGTAACCGCCCTGAACTTTGATGCAGTTGAGATTTATTAAGACGTGAAGACCACAATCACCGAGTCAGTGAACAGAACATTGTAAGGTGGTAACGTTTTACCCAGAATGCTTTATCTTCATAACTGGCTGTGATAGATTAGTAATTCTTTTTAAATACATGTACTTGAGTTGGCCCTTTCTGCAAACACTGATTAGCAATACCAGGAAATTGATACCATACACAGAATCATTAAAAAATACGGTTAGTTCAGATTTGAAACCAATTTTGAAACTTGATGGTGATTTCTAGGCAGGAACTACACAGCCTGTTATTTTTGACAATTTGAGTTGCGGAAGAGTGTCACGAAAATGCAGAAGTATTTGAATTGGCAAACGTGTGAATATAGTAGCCAATTTTCCTGTGAAACAGCACCTGCATTGCTCCAAGAATCAACATTAAATTAACAATCTAGTAGTAGACAACCCGTTAAGTATTGCTTCCATAGGGGACCGTGAAGGTGAGATTGGGCTAATTGCTGCACACACAGGTATTTACACAGTCATTCTACCCATGTTTCATATGGAAGAATGTATGTGATACCTGAACCCCCATGTACCACAGACATTGCCGAGGTGGGGTGGCTTGTGTGCCTCAACGATACCATTAGCTGTACCGTTAGTAGAACTAGAACAGAGGGTATCTGTGGAGAGGCCAGACAAACGTGTGGTTCCTGAAGAGGGACAGCAGCCTTTTCAGTAGTTACAGGGGCAACAGTGGGATGATTGACTGAGCTGGCCTTGTAACATCAGCTAATGTGACTATGTCACACAGCAACTGCAAACGGTTGAAAGCAGGGGGAAACTACAGCTGTTACTTTTCCCGAGGACATGCAGCTCTACTGAATGAATATATGATGATGGAATCCTCTCGAGTAAAATATTCCGGAGGTAAAATAGTCCCCAATTTGGATCTCTTGGTGGGGACTACTCAGGAGGATGTTATCGTCAGGAAAGACAACACTGACATTCTACGGATCGGAGCGTGTAATGTTAGATCCCTTAATCGAGTAGAGAAGTTGGAAAATTTAAAAAGGGAAATGGATAGGCTGAAGTTAGATGTATTGGGGATTAGTAAAGTTCGGTGGCAAGATGAACAGGATTTCTGGTCAAGTGAGTACAGGATTATAAATACAAAATCAGTTGGGGGTATTACAGGAGTAGGTCTGATAATAATAAGAAAGTAAGAATGTTGGTAAACTACTATGAAGAGCACAGTGATCGCATTATCAAAGTCAAGATAGATACGAAGCCAACACCGACAACAGTAGTACAGGTTTATATGCCAACTAGCTCTGCCAATGATGAGGAGATTAATGAAATGTTTGACGAGTTAAAGGAAATTATTCAGACAATTAAGGGAGAGGAAAATGTAATTGTTATTGGTGACTGGGATTCGGTAGTAGGAAAAGAAAAGGAAGGAAAAATAGTAGGTGAATATGGACTGGGCAGAAGGAATGAATGAGGAAGTCACCTGGTAGAATTTTGCATGGAACATGATTTAATCATAACAAACATCTGGTTTAAACTGTTAGACATACCCAGGGGCAGATATGGACTCTGGCCATAACTCTTATTGGTCATGAACTGTAGGCTGAAACTGAAAAAAGTACTACACCGGCCGCGTTGGCCGAGGGGACTGAGGCGCTCGTCACGGTCTGCACGGCCACTACGGTCGGGGGTTCGAATCCCCCCTCGGGCATGGATATTTGTGCCGTCCTTAGTCTTATCCAGTTCAGAAGAACTGTAGTTTGTAAGCTTAGGGACTGATGACCCCATAGTTAAGCCCCATAAGTTCTACAAACATTTGAACATTTTTTTTCTTTTTTTTTTCTTTTTTTTTTTTTGATAAACTACAGAAAGGTAGGAAAATAAGGAGATGGGACTTGGATAAATTGAGGAAACCTAAAGTGCTTAAGAATTTGAGAGGAAGCCTTAGGCAACAATTGAGAGAAAAGGGGGACATAAAACAGTAGAAGAGGAATGGGTAGCATTGAGAGATGAAATAGTTGAAGGCAGCAGAGGACAAAATAGGTAGAATGGAGTGGCCACAACAGTAACGAAACAGTGAAGGTGTTAGATTAGATTTGTTACTTGGGTAGTAAAATAACATATGACGGTCACAGTACAGAGGATATAAAATGCAGAATGGCAATGTGAAGAAAAGCATTTTTGAAAAAGAGAAATGTGCTAACATTGAATATTAATTTAAGCATAAGGAAGTGGACGATAAACAGTGTGGAGAGGAAGAGAATAGAGGCTTTTGAAATTTGGTGCTACAGAAGATTGCTGAAGATTAGGTGGGTAGATCGCTTAACTAATGAAGAGGTATTGAACAGAATTGTTGAGAAAAGGAATTTTTTTTTTGCATATCTGGACTAAAAGAAGGGATCGCTTGATAGGACACATTCTTAGACACTGAGGAATCGTAAATTTAGAATTGGAGGGAAGTGTGTGGGGTAAAAATAGCAGATGGAGACCAAGAGACACATGTAGTAAGCAGATTCAAATGGATGGGGGTTGCCGTTCTTACGAGGAGATGAAAAGGCTTGCTCAGGATAGAGTAGGGTAGAGAGCTGCATCAAACCAGTCTCCGGACTGAAGACCATAACAACAACAAACGTGTTTGGACTCTGTACTGATTTCTGTGTTTTCTTGTATTGAAGATGCATTGAAAATGATCGTTATATGATCGAAATCGATCTGCTGAAACAATAAAAATACGACCAATGCTGCGTACTACATTTACTATATTTTATTATATTTACTACATTTACTATCTTTTGTTCTCATTCATCTCAGAAATATATATTGTATGGATACATAACGCTTATTCCAAATTACATTACAATATGTATCATTAGAAACATTCAACAGTTTTCTATAAAAAGTCACGATATCCGAAAATGATATTATGTAGAAGTGTACTACCACCCCTTCAAATTTCATCAGTGACAGTTGGAGCATTGACATTTACACTGTAATTCGTCAAATAAATTGAGCTATTTTTTATGAATGTGTTACGATTCTCCTGTAAAAATATTCATGTCAGCACGGCTTTACTCTACAACCGTCAAAATTATTAGTATTTAAACATAAATACTTTCTCATGTCGAACTTCAGTGCCCGCGTAATCGATTTAGAGTTACATGTTAGATGTATATCATTTCATGCTGAGATATTTCAATTGCAAGCATTCTTGTAAATTACTGTTATACCAACTTACAGCATTTGTATAGTATTCTTCAAAAGGTTCTCATTCTGAGCCATGGTCAAGCATTTGTAGAGCAAGGTTTTTCCATTAATAAAGAGGGTATGATAGTCAAACAGGAAACCAAATCATCGGTAGCAATACGTCAAGTATATAATGGCTCGAAATTAGCTGGCGGTGTCTTCAAGATTGAATGTTAACAATAAAGTGATTCTGGACTATCACAATGCTCGAGATCGGTATGGTGAGACTTTAAAGCAGAAGCAACTTGAAGATGATGAAGCCAAGAGAGCTTGATGGAAGGTATCCATCATCCAGCAAGTTAAAGAACTGAAGGCCAAAACGTCATGGCTCCTGGCCGTAAGGACCACTGTACTAAGTGGAACTGATGATGAGATCGCTTCTCTCACAAAGGAGTTTTGACTCTGCATTTTTATGCCATATCTGCTGCAATATTTGTCCTCAGCCCATCATTTGAAAAATTACTTATATGGTTTGATACAAAACTTAAAAAGACATAATAGTAATTCAATATTATTAATGCCCAGGTGAATTGGAATTTACAGCAATGTATTACAAGAATGTGTACTATACTTCAATTTGCATTGTTCTTAAAAAATATTTTGATAACAACTTTCTAGATACTTCGTGTGTGATGTTAGGCAAGTAAACATGCAATATTTGCAGAAAGTTGAATTCAAATACAAATTTTAAATGTCCTGAGCCTGCACTTACCCTTTGTAGACAAAGGACGAAGAAATGCGCTGTTATTATTTTTATATGTAGGCCTATGTCTTGTTAAATTACTTTAGCACCGGTATATAGTTTTTCCATTTGCTTAGTCCTTCAGTCTCTGGCGGTAATTACTGTGACTGCAGCTATGCAAAAATACACACTCTATCATTTAAGACTGAATATTATTAATGCCTAAATCCTTTGATTTCTCATTTTATACATGCAGATGGTAACACTTAATGAAAAAACAAAACTTCTTTTTAGTTTTCATTTAATCAGAAGGCTTTTAGATATAAATGAAGTTTTGACAAACTTCAACTCTGTTGTTGATTTTAATCTAATGAACAGTTTTCTGTTAATATTGAGTTCTTGCTGGTAATTCAGATCTAGAATTAACTGATTGATGAAAACAGAAATTATTGATATAAACATGGCTTTCGTTCACACAACTTACCTGTTTACTTCCCCTTTGTGCCATAAATCCTATAAATGAGACAACTGTCTGTTCATTCAAAACTGGAGGGTTAATAATGCATCTAGACATACAGAAGTCCTTACATTTTGTTGTTGTCAACTATGTCTTTACACACCCTTGAGGTCTCAAAATTTGTCAGAAAAAAGGCTAAAACGTGTATAGAAATCAGGGAAAAATCGGTGAATTTCACTTGGAGAAAATTGTGGCAACCCTGCATTTATAAGAAAGGTAAAAGTACAGATCCACATAATAAGAGGCCAATATATTTGACATCAGTTTCCAGTAGAATTTTGGAGTGTATTCTCAGCTTAAATATAGTAAATTTCGTCAAGACGGATAAGCTTCTTTCTATGAATCAGCACAGGTTTAGGAAACATCGTTCATGTGAAACTCAGCTTACCCTTTTCTCACATGACATCCTGTGAGCCATGGATGAAGGGCAACAGGAAGATTGTATTTTTCTCTATTTCAAAAAGGCATTTGACACAGTGCCACATTGCACATTGCTAACGAAGATACGGGCATATGGAATAGGTTTACAGATTTGTAACTGGCTTTACGACTTCCTAAGTAACAGAACATAGTACATTGTTCTTGATGGCGAGTGTTCATCACAGGTGTGAGTGTATTGTCAGGCGTGCCCCAGGTGAGTGTGATAGGACCACTATTATTTTCTATCTATATAAATGATTTGATAGACAGAGTAACTTGTAATTTGCGGCTGTTTGCTGATGATGCTGTGGTGTATTGGAGGTGTCGTCTTTAATTGACTGTAATAGCACACAGGATGACTTAGACAAATTGTCTAGTTGGTGTGCAGAATTGTCGCTAGCTTTAAATGTAGAAAAATGTAAGGTGATGCACACGAGTAGGAAAAACAATCCCAAAATGTTCGAATACAGCATTAGTAGTGAGCTTCTTGATGCAGTCTAGGTGTAACACTGCAGAGCGATATGAAATGGAACGAACGTGTAAGTACATTTATGAGTAAGGTGGACAGCTGACGTTGGCTTATTGGGAGAATTTTGGGTAGATGTACTTCATCTGTAAAGGCGACTGCTTTTCACCTATAAAGAAGACTGTGTATAAAACACTTGTACGACCATGTCTTGAGTATTGCTAAAGTGTTTGAAACCTGCAGCAGACCAGTTTAAAGGAAGACATGAAAGCATTCAGAGGCAAACAGCTAGATTTGACCAATGCGCTAGTGTCACGGAAATGCTCCGGGATCTCAAATGGGTACTGTTGGAGGAAAGACGATGTTCTTTTTGAGAAATTCTGTTGAGGAAATTTAAAGGGTCGGAATTTGAAGCTGAGTGTAGAACCATCTTCCTGCCGCCTACTTACATTTCATGTAAATATCACAAAGACAAGATAAGGGAAATTAGGGCTAGTACAGTGGCATATAGGCATTCTTTTTTTTCCTCGTTCTATTTGGGAGTGGAATAGGAAAGGAAATGCCTGGTAGTGGTACAGTGTACCCTCCGCCATGCACCTTATGGTGGATTGCGGAGTATATATCTGGACGCCAGAGGTAACCTATCGTAAGTAACATTTCGCTGACTTTACAGGAGAGCAAAAAGAAACTGCTGCGACTCGGATTTTGCTACATGTAGAATAAGTCAAATACCCAATCATGAAGAGCTCTATTTTTTATATCTTTTCTAGTTAGTCTCTACATGTACTTCGTTTTTAGAAACATTTTATGAAATGTTAAGGGAGAAACAGCACTTACGATATTTTACCTCACATAAATATATTTGTGAAGCCGTCTTTATTTACACATACGCTATTGTCAAGGTGCTTATTATATTAGGTTTGATGTTCATTTGCATGCCTTTTTATGTTTATAAACGTTCATTTTTATGTTTATAAATGTTTATCTTTATTATACAGGATTATTCTACGAAATACGAATAGGAATATGAGAATTATATTGGTACTGCAATTAAGAAATAAAGGCATTCGTACTTATTGAATACCAGTAGATTTATTAAGAGTTACAATTTTATCCTTTCACAAAGCCAGTCACAAATACTAGTCACTCAGCAAAGTTTAAGTAAATTGAACAAAATAAATTCCAACCATAGTAGCTTACTCTAGAAAATAACAAAAGTTAAATCACTTTAGAAACTGAGACAATGACAAACATGTCTGTCCAAATTCAGCATATATTCATTAACAAATTGAGGACAAAATTCAAAATGTAGAAAAAGAATTCCCTTGTACAATTAATTGATAACAACGTCATCATGTTCATATCTTTCTGAGTCCTTTTCAGTTTTTGTTGACATAATCTGTGGTATATTTTGGTAGAAATAGTTAAAAGATTCAGGCACCCACCTAAGCAGCTTTTGTAAATCTTTACACTTCTCTGTAGCAAATAGGTCTGAGAGTATTTCGTATAGCAGGAAGCTCTTCCGGCCATACTGCCCCTCTTGTTCGTCGTTGCACATCAATATCTTGAAATTCACCATCAAATGCTGTTTTATAGAACACAGAACCTGAATTCTCTGCTCGTACTTGGTAGATGCACAACTTGGCTAATCAAAAATTTTCCAGACGATAAACTTTAGGTTGTCCGTTTAACTAAAAGTGATGATGATCATTTGAAAAGACTTTTCAAAGTCTTAAAATTTGCCTTGCATGTCATATACTTCAATGAGTTCTTTGAATCTGCACTGGCGAACAAACTTGCCAATCCCAAAGAGTTGCAATTATGTCATTTGGGCTCAGTTTGCTTTTGGCACGTTCAATAACCACATGTACACCATGTACACCATCTACCTCCATATGAATGTGTCCCTTCAATAAGAATTTATGGTTTATCACTTTAAGATTAGGAAGACACCTAAGAATCCAAAAATATGACATAATCATGGGGAAGTTATGATTCTTGCCTCAACTGTTGTCAGTCCATATCGTAAGTTCCTCAGTCTGGGTTTTTGGCAGGTTAGCCAGGGCCCACTTTAGCAAACAAGATGACACTTCTTTAGGTCCATGACCTGCTACTGTTTCATCCCACATGCAACATTAGAGTTTCTGCTCTAAAGCATCAAGGATTGTCAGATGATATGTCCAGAGCTTTCTTAGATAAAACGCACTGGAATTAGTAAGGTGAGGTGTCGACAAACATTTCTGAAGATCGAATATGACAACCTTTGCTTTTGATCCAGGTTGTTTTGACAGATTTTTGTCGAAGGTCTCGTTTTTATATCTTTTATCTGCTTCTGACAAGTGGGCATCGTAATCTGATTTAATTTGGACTGCTGCTTCAGCTGTTATATCATTTTTGAGTTTCACCTGAAACTCATCACAGTCATCACATGTATCAGTCGCAGGTTCCTTGACTCCTAAATTAAACTCAATGTTAAATATGTCACGGTAAAGCCACTACTTTGCAATGAACTCTTGCTTCATTTCGTTTTCCTTTCAGTGCTCTACATACAAAGAATACATTTTTGATATATTGAGATGGCTGCCAAGATATAATCTACCTGTTTTCTCTCTGCTGTAGTGGCTCTCGATTGTGGGGAACATCCTGATGTGGTTTCTGATACCGTCCCTTATTTCTTCATCCAAATTGTTTGGTGGAACTTTGTTTCCTCTCTGGTCTGGTTCAAGAAGTCCACCATTATTTTTTTTGGACAAAGCTGTCTTGACATGCATTTCGGAAATACTCAAAGTATTTAACTTGTAGTCTCTGGCCGCGAACTTCAAAGAAATAATGAAGTGTCACATTACGCCTAAACCCCCTCTCTTGATCTACTCTTCTACTAAAAATTTTTGCAATTACGTGTGAGGCAACATATAATCCCTTAAAATAATTATTATTCCCATCTCTCCAAAAACTGTTGAAAATATGCTGCCTATCTTCAGAAGTAATGTTTTTCTGAACGTTTTCTTTTACATGAAGATTTGCAGGCAGGCTTAATACATTTTGCCGGAACTATGGTTCCGGTTTTAGATGTATACTTCGCACCAGCCTCTCTACATCTTTTCCTTATATTGCACTTTTACATATTTTCTTGCCGCACTCGCTTCCGGCCTCTTGTAAATACTGATTCTATTGTAGTAAATGTATGAATGTCATCCAAGGCATTAGATGCAACATTTGATGAAGCAATCACGCGTCCATTATCAACATTTTCAATCCCCTGATGTGATTGAAGACTCTTAATGGTAAAGGGAACACCACCGCCAGATTCGTCTGCCTCACTGCGACTGCAGTTTATCTTATCACCGCCTACTTCACTGTTGCATTCCTTGCCGATGTCGTTATGATCACAGCTGTTTACATGGTCGGACGTTATACACTTATCCTCAGCTGCCACCTACGAACAAGACGGAGAGTCAAAGCATAACTAGGCAACGAAATTAATACAACACCATTAGTTCGATTTAATCATCTGGAAAGCGAAATCTTAAAAGTAAATATGAACGTGCAGTGTCGTGACAAGTCTTTGTGGTAATAATGAGAAAACACGTGTTGATTAAACGCTGAACTTGGAAAGGAAAATCACTGCACAAGATACACAAGGCTTCGGCAGTGGGGCAACAGTCGAAAATTAAAACAAGAGAGACCTGACAGGTCACGCGTTCCCTTGGGTTAAATAGACGTATTTGCATTTCAGTCTAAGTAAAGTTTAGTTACATTTACATAAACGTATATCATATGACCAACCAAAATGAAAATCGCATACCTGGGATTCTTCATTTGTTAGCAACAAATCAATTCCATTAGTAACTTTGTCGCAAGGTAAGGTCTTAGCACCCAATAGATTCGCAGTGTCATTTTCCTATGTAAGTAAGCAAAATTGCATTTTTATACAAAATGCGGTGAATTTTGCTCGATTCAAATGAGAAACCATGTATAATAGGACCTTTGATTGATCGTTTGACAAGCATTGTAGTTGTCAGTTCCGTATATTCTAGGAACTCATTTTCGTCAAAAGGAGGCGCTACATCTGTAGTTGTATCTGTCACCAAGGGAGTTTCGACAACATTACTACCGTCGACTGGTGGTAAAGCATCCAGATCATTTGTCTCTTAAATCGCAGAACGTACATTTAAATATTTGTTACATCCCAGTATGATCAATAATATCTTAAAATATATATTAGCTATGCATAATGATTTAATGTTGTAAGCTGATGATGTAATGAGACTGTAGAATAGAATATTCTTGAAGTACTAGAAATACTTGTACTGCTTACCTGTACTAGCTTCAGTGCTAATTCCATGGTCCTTTTACTTCTTCCACTAATATAATCCATTTTAATCTTCGATTCCGTCATAAAATGCTCCTCCAAACATCACAAATTATTTCACACTGCCATTCGCATGTGATTAACAATGTGTGTAATGATACGGAAGTAACGTAACAGAGGTAAACCATCGTAACAGCCAATGCGATAAAGAGCGCGGCGGTCTATATTTAGGTCAGTTGTCGTATGATCATTTACCATTGTTTACCACTGGTTTCAGATTGCAAATACGATAGTATCGCATTGCTGAATTTCTTTTATGTAAAATATATGCATACAGTATTCTACCCCTAAGAAGGTATGACTTAAACTAGCCACATACAATAAAAACCTCAAAATCGTCATTTTTGCACTTACGATAGGTTACCTCTGACGTCCAGATATGTAGATGTAGACTTTGGCACTTATTACACCATGCATGCCATGTGGGTACTCCCATCCAGCATGGGAGTTTGCCCTCCAACGCACACTCTCTTCCCACCAGCCTCCTGGTCTAAACCTATATTAGCCTCTCCCCCTCCTCTATTCTCAACACACTTATTAATTTATCACCCCTATTCCTCCTTCCTCTCATTCTATAAAGTGTGTGTTTTTTGTTTCTACATATCTCTCTCCTCAATTTTAATTCACCCCCGCACCCTCCATATTTTTCAGTTCTTGTCTTTTTCCTTCTTGATCTGTCCTCTTTGGTTTGCTGCTGGAATAGCTCAGTCGCAGTGTAACATATACAGTCATGACACTCGCACAGAATTTTGTTATACACTGCGATAGCAGTGCTCCAAACGGCCAGCAAGCTATATGTATGAGAACAATATTATCTTTTATATTGATTTTAACATACTTTTTACATTATGGTACATAAAATAGGTTATAACTTAAAAATAGCTCCAAATTTAAATTTCTTATACTTCCTAAAATCCCTGACAATGTACAAAATGGTGCATTACAGGACAGAGTATGTACAAGTATCTCTTAACCTACAGGCTTTTATTGAATAATTTAATTTTATATTTAAAATAAAAAATGGCTAGGAAACGACAGAAGATGTGCTCTTTGGCAGAAAGATGTCACATTTCTGCTTGGAAAAGTGACATCTTTCTGCCAAAGGTTAAGGTTTCTTCACTACAATTCCAGTAAAATTGGTGAGGGTGGAACATAGGAACAGTGAGGATGTAACGTTCATGGGATGCAATAACTACAGCATTTAACATACCAAATCAAGCACAACTGCTGTAGCTGAAGGAAAAAGTCACAGATGTGGCAATAAAATGGCAAAAACAATCAAACTGTTTCCCAACAAAGAAGAAACCTCCACAATTGTGAACAATTCACCATAAAGAAGCTCGCTGAGCTGCTGACGTGCACGAAAAATAGACAATAACATTCACACAACTTAAAGTTTTGGCCCTTGCCTACATCAGAAAAAGAAACACATACATTCACACAAGCACTCAGACAACTGTACGCACGCAACCAACATGTCCAGCCATTCCAGTGCCATGAACATCTAGACTTTAGTGAGGTGGGGAGTGGAGGGGGAAGGATGTCAGGTTACGATGGGGATGGAAAGTTCTGTGTTGCATGATGTATCTGATAGGCGGGAATTTGAATCATGGCAATGAAGACAATGAAGGGAACAGTCGGGAAAGGATAACAGGGAGGTGTAGAGGACTGTGGGAAGGGAGTGGGTGGATTTGAAACAACAACAACAATAAGAGGGGGGTCGACGGGGGGGGGGGGGGGACAGGAAAAGATAAGAAGAAATAAAAAATAAATATAAATAAAAAGAAAGTATTTAAGGGGTTATTGTAAGAGGCGACACGTAGTTGCAAGGAAGACATGAATTGGTGAGATACAGGATAATGATAGGGGAAGGAAGAGAGGAAGATGCTAGGCATAGAGTGTAGGGATGGGAAGTTATCTTAGGTTGAGGCCAGGATAGTTGCGGGACCATAGAATGTGTTGCAGGAACAACTCCCATCTGCACAGTTTAGAAGAGTTGGTGGTGGAGGGGAAGGTCGAGATGGCTTGGGTAATGAAGCAGCCATTGAAATTAAGAGTGCTGTATTCAGCTGTTTGCTGTGCCACAGAATGGTCCACCTTAATTTTTGCCACAGTTTGACCATGGCCGTTCATCCTGACAGCCAGCTGGTTCGTTGTCGTACTATCATTGCACAGTGTTTTATATTGGTATGAGACAAAGAAGCTGTCGTGCCTGTCGGCAACTCAGAAAGCCTCTTTATGGTGAGTTTTTATCTATCATCCATTATTGACATTGCCAGGATATCATAGATGTCTTCATTGGCCGAAATTACCGTCTCAAACCTTGTTAAGAAACAGATCTCTTGTACCTTGTTTCACCCATTAGCTATCACCTCTACCCACTGTCTGATCATAAATGAGCATTCATCTTGTGACTCAATAGCTTTCAGCAGTGGAATAATTGAATTGTATTCTTCTTCATGGTTTCTACTACCTATTATTGTACTATGACTTTCCTCACTATACTCCCCATTCTTCCCATAATGGTATTCTGCCACTCACCCAATGTAGGCATAGCTTTGTTCTTACCTAAGCCACCCCTGCTGCTGAGCATAACGTGCTAGATTTCAATGACTTTTTTACAACCTATACCATCTGGATACTCCCTTCTGCCACCAGCTTTTCTGACTGCACTGTTGAAACTTTGCCATGCAACATATTCTCTGGTGTCTAAATCATCCTGGTTGTGACATAAGCTAACCTACTGCCTCCTTATACCCACCTACTAGTTCCCACCCCATCAAACCTTGTCTCAGCTCCTATCTCTCTCCCTACTGAATGCTAGAATTTTTCACTTCTCTGCTCCTCCCCTTTTCTGCACCATTTTCCACCCATTTAGTACCTGCTTGCTCCTTCAGATGCAGCAGATATCTCTTCCCCTACCCTTACCCCACTTCATTACCTTTCTGCCTCACCTTCATCCAGTCTGAATTGGTCTTGCTGTTGAAGCAACACTTTAGGTGTGGTGGCTGGAGATGGCACTCATGTGGAATTCTGTGAATGTGTGTGTTTTCTCTTTTTCTGACAAAGGCCTTGGGTGAAAGGTTTCCATTGTGTGTGTGTATATGAGATATTCTTTTCTACAAGTGCCTCTCTGCAGCTCAGCAACATTCTTTATGGTGAATAACAACATATGCTCATTATATATTAACATATAACTTCTAACAATGGGAAGTCCAGGTTGGAATTCAACATTATAATGAGGATAGTTTACAACTCACTGCAAAGATGTACAACAAGCTGTGACAGGCACATAAAAAAAAGACACTCAACACATATAACACTTAAGCTGTCAGCCATCAGCCTTCATCAGGAAAAAGTGCATTCACACAATCATGCTCCAATTGGGAATGCGGTGGTCGAAGATGATGGTTGTGTGACTGTGAAGTGTGCACAAATGATTGTGTGAATGTTCTTTTTCCGGACAAAGATTGATGGCCGATAGCTTCAGTGATGTATGAGTTAATGTCCTTTTTCTGTGCCTGTTTCTGCTCATTGTAGGTCTATGTGGTGAGTTGTAAAGTATCCTCATTATATTGTTGTAAAATTTAACTTTGTTGGTGTCATTTCCTAACTCTAAGTAAGTTAGTTTATATAAAAATTATAAATTGGATGACATACTCAAAGCACAGGCCCGTTGACAGACACAAAGCTTTCACCACCCCTGGTAGCTTCTTCAGGAAAAGAGGAAGGAAGGAGGGGAGAAAGGGAAGGATACGGGTTCTAAGGAAGTGGAAAAGGAGTCATTCCAATCCCAGAAGTGGAAGGACTTACGTTAAGGGGATAAAAGGAAAGGCATGCAAGTGCGCGTGCGCGTGCACGCACACACACACACACACACACACACACACACACACACACACACACCGCTAACACAACAAGGTCAAGTAAGTTAGTTTCTTTGATTCATGTTGTTTCTCAATTTACACTTAAATTTACTCTAGTCATGTTTCTGTATACTCTAGCTATGTATACCTGTGTTAATATTGTATCATGAAGGAAATGTTATTACAGATGATGTGAGTCAATTAATTTTTTTCTTTTTTTCAGGTGCTATTCTCATTTTTCTTGCTGGTTATGATGATATAGTTTGTCTCCGAGAGAAGATAAATCTCGAAGAAAAGCATCTCAATGAAGCTGGGAAATATAGCCTTTACACACTTCACTCAAATATGCAGGTTGGTGTTTATTCCAACACTTTTATGATTCAACCAAATAGCAGTTTGTGGAAACTAATTTATAACCAATTATAGGAAATGGGTAAATCCTGTCTACTGTTGTTGTTGTGGTCTTCAGTCTGGAGACTGGCTTGCTGCAGCTCTCCACCTTACTCTATTCTGAGCAAGCCTCTTCATCTCCTCCTTAGAACGGCAACCTTCATCCATTTGAATTTGCTTACTATATTCATCTCTTGGTCTCCCTCTGTGATTTTTACCCCACACACTTCCCTCCAATGATATATTCACAATTCCTTGATGTCTAAGAATGTGTTCTACCAAGCGATCCCTTCTTCTAGTCAAGGAATGCCAGAAATTCCTTTTTTTCCCAATTCTGTTCAGTACCTCCTCATTAGTTACGCAATCCACCCACCTAATCTGCAGCATTCTTCTGTAACACCACATTTCAAAAGCCTTTATCCTCTTCCTGTGTGCACTGCTTATCGTCCATGTTTCACTCCCATACAAGGCAACATGCACACAAATGCCTTCAGAAAGGACTACCTTAGGCTTAAATCAATATTTGATGTTAACAAATTTCTCTTTTTCAAGAACACTTTTCTACCCATTGGCATTCTGCATTTTATATCCTCTGTACTGCGACCATCATTTGTTATTTTACTGCCCAAGTAACAAAACTCATCTACCTCCTTTATTGTTTCGTTACCTAATAAAATTCCTTCAGCATCACCTGATTTTCTTAGACTGCACTCCATTACCCTAGTTTTGTTCTTGTTAATGTTAATCTTATATGCACCTTTCAGCACACTGTCCATTCCGTTCAACTGCTCTTCCAGGTCTTTTGCTGTCTCTGACAATTACTATGTCGTCAGCAAAACGCAATGTTTTTAATTCTTCACCCTGAACTTTAATACCTTCCCCAAATTTCTCCTTGCATTCCTTTATAGCTTGCTCAATGTACAAAATGAATAGCATTGGAGAAAGGCTACAACTGTCTTACTCCCCTCCCATCTAATGCTTCCCTTTCATGCCCTTCAACTCTGACAACTGCTGTCTGGTTTTTGTACAAGCTGTAAATAACCTTACAATCACTATATTTTACTCCTGATTGATATAGAACTTCAGATAGTTTATTCCAATCAACATTTTCAACAGCCTTCTCCAAATCTACAAAAGCTAGATATGTAGGTTTGCCTTTTCTTAATCTATCTTCTAGGATAAGCCGTAAAGTGTTCCTACATTTCTCTTGAACCCACACTGATCTTCCCCCAAGGTCGGTTTCTACTAGCATTTCCATCCTTTTGTAAATAATTCGTCCCCTCAGGGGCTCAGCATTAATTTGCTGAGTACGGGCTTGGCGAACCCGGGGTCCTGAGCCGTGGGCTGTGTCGCGCCAACAGTCCGCTACACCGTAAGCTCTGTGCGTGCTTCAACGACCATCGTTCGGCACGACGGTGGAGCGTTGTACATTTCAGAGCCTGGGGATCTTGGCTTAATCGCCCAGGTTATGAGGACGGTACAAACCTCTATAAAAAAAAACCTCAATCTCAAGGTGTGCTACGTGCCGAGGAGATGCATGGCTGTTGAGGTTGAACAGCCGCTAGCGAGCAACCTCTGAGGAACCTGCCGCACCTCAGTTGTATAAGGCTTACCCAGGCAAGTGGGGCTCTGCCTGGGTGGACCTTTAGTTCCCTAGCTGCTCGTGGGACGAACATGAAACGAGCAAACAATAGCGTAGCCATACGCAAACCTGGCGTCTCAAAGCGTGGAAGGAATGAATACAATGCCACCGAATACAATCCCCAAATGTTTCCCTCCCTGGCTACGCCATGGGAAGAGCATAGGACACGGAATCAAGGAGAGCAATATGCTCCAAGATACTTAGTGTGTACCAGATCGGATGGCGAATCATTTGCGGCTACAAAGCCATTGTTTTTTGTGGACAATCTGGAGGACAGGTTTGGAGAAGTGGATGGACTGTCAAAGATGCTTTCAGGATCGGTGCTGATAACGACGTCATCCCCGGTGCAGTCACGGGCATTGCTCGCCTGTGAAAAGCTGGGTGATGTTCCCGTTACGATCACACCACACAAAAGACTTAATATGGTCCAGGGCATCATATTCCATAGAGATCTCCTTTTGCAAACGGATGATGAATTACACAAGAACTTAGAGCGGCGCGGAGTCCATTTTATCCGCCGTGTCTACAGGGGTCCGAAGGACTACAGGGTTGCCACCGGTGCACTCATCTTGGCCTTTGAGGGCGACACATTGCCTGAGAAGGTCAAGGTGATGATTTATCGCATTGATGTGAAGCCCTACGTTCCTCCCCCTATGCGCTGCTTCAAGTGCTGGAGGTTTGGGCACATGTCCTCCCGGTGTGATGCTGAACCCACATGTCGGGAGTGCGGACGTGCATCACATCCTGACATCCCATGTGTCCCCCCTTCAGTCTGTGTCAACTGCGGTTTACACCATCCTCCTTGCTCGCCCAATTGCTCAGTTTTGCATAAGGAAAGGAAGATCATGGAGTATAAGACCCTGGACGATTATCCTACTCAGAGGCCAAGCGTAAATATATGAAAATCCACCCTGTGAGCATGAAGACCTCATATGCCACAGAAACAGCTACAATGCCATCTGTGACAAGTACAGTCCCGTTTGTTGAAACCTCTAAAGTGGGCCCTCGGGTCCCGTTGTTTACACCTGCCCCTCTGAAAGAGAGGGGCACTTCCACAGCTGTTGCTCCCACACTCTTCACACTGGGAGCAATGATCGCTCCATCTCAGGGGACGTCGGTCCCCACCCCACAGCCGGAGGACAAACAGCCTTCTCCGGCTCCTCTTGCCCGGAAGGGGTCCCTCGGGACGCTTCCTTCCGAGGCTTCTCCCTGTGGCAAAGAGGATCCCAGCCAGCCGCTGCTGGATCCCCAGACATCTGGTCGAAGAGCTACCTGCTCTTCGTCAGCCTCAGAACCCACATCTGAGAAGCCCTCAAGGCCCTTACCACCGAAGGGCAAGCGAGAGGCTAAAATTAAAAAACCGAAGAAGAAAGAACCTAAGGTGGCTACAAAGCCACCATCACCCACATCCTCTGCTTCAGAGGATGAAATCGAGATCCTTGCATCTCCCAAGGATCTCGCAATAACAGGTTCACCTGAACCTATGGTGCTTGACCATGACCAAGCAGACTCTGCACAGCTGCCAGTAGGCGATCCTGTGGGATAACCTGTTTTTGTTTTCCACATGGCTATTCAGCTTAGAGACACCACAATTCTCCAGTGGAATTGCGGCGGCTTTTTTCAACATCTCGCTGAGCTGCGGCAGCTACTGTGCCGCTTCCCCGCACTTTGTGTAGCCCTCCAGGAAACCTGGTTTCCTGCTCAGCGGACTCCTGCCCTATGTGGGTATTGGGGCTACTTTAATAACAGATGTATCTACGACAGGGTATCTGGTGGTGTTTGTCTCTATGTCCTTGCCTCAGTCCATAGTGCCCCTGTGCGACTCTACACAGATTTTGCGGCAGTAGCAGTCAGAATCCGGGCCACCCAGGAATTCACTGTCTGTAGTGTTTACTTTCCCCTGGATGAGGTCGTATCTCTAGCTGACCTCACTGCTCTGGTTGACCAACTCTATCCACCTTTTCTTCTTTTGGGTGATTTTAACACCCACCACCCAAGGGAACACAGTCCACCGGCCGTGGTAGGGACATAGAGATCCTTTTGGTGCAGCGAGATCTTCGCCTTTCGAACACAGGTACCCCCACGCATTTCTGTGTGGCGCGAGGCACATATTCAGCAATAGACCTATGATGTCGGCGAGTGCTTCACCGCCATAGACGCCGTTCCTCAATCAAGAACCTGATAGCCTTCAAGCGGCTTCGTGCCAGCGCTCGGCAGCTCATCAGGCAGGGCAAGCAGGACTCCTGGGAACGGTATGTAGCCACTGTTGGCTCTCGCACCTCCCCTTCGCGGGTCTGGTCCCAGGTACGATGAGTTTTCGGGTACCGCCCGTCAGCAGGAATACCTTGTCTGCAGATTCAGGGCGCTCTATGCACCGACCCAGCCATTATTGTTGAACATATGGCCGACCAGTATGCCCAGACGTCTGCGACTGCAGCTTACGGCGAGGACTTCCGTGCCCTCAAAGAGCGCGTTGAACGACGGCGACAGTTCTCCTTCCGCATTTACTGAATGGGAATTTCAAAGTGCCCTCGCTGCGTGTCCTGACACCTCACCAGGCCCTGACTGAATCCACAGCCAATTTGTTCGTCACCTGCCGGTGGACTTTCAACACCATCTTCTCGGCTTATTCAATCGCCTCTGGGTAGACGGTGTTTTCCCGTCCCAGTGGCATGAGAGCATTGTCATCCCGGTTTTGAAACCTAATGCTGACCCACACGTGGCCGACAACTACCGTCCAATTAGTCTCACCAACGTTCTCTGTAAGCTCTTCGAATGTTTGGTGAGTCGGCGCCTCATGTGGATTCGTAAAGATCGGGGACTTCTTGTCCCACATCAGGGGGGCTTCCGTCGAGGCCGTTCTGCGGTTGACAACCTCGTGTCACTGGAGTCAGCTATCTGCACTGCCACACCAGGCTTGAGCATCTGGTCGCGGTCTTTTTCGACCTTAGAAAGACATATGATACCTCCTGGCGTCACCATATTTTATCTACACTTTATGACTGGGGTCTCTGGGGGTCGCTCCCGATTTTCATACAGAACTTCCTGTCATTCCACTCTTTCCGGGTCCGGGTTGGCACCTGTCTCAGTTCCACTCGTGTCCAGAAGAATGGTGTCCCACAGGGCTCAGTTCTTAGTGTTCCCTTGTTTCTGATAGCCATAAATGGTCTTGCTACCGCGGTGGGGTCGTCGGTCTCCTACTCTCTATTTGCCGACGACTTCTGCATGTACTTCAGTTCCACGAGCATTAGTGTCGCTGCACATCGGCTGCAGGGTGCTATTAGAAAGGCGGGGTCCTAGGCCTTTGCCCATGGCTTCCAATTCTCGGGCCCCAAGACCCGAGTAATGCACTTCTGTCGCCGTCAGGAACTTCACCTTGATCCCGAGCTGTACCTGGGCGATGTACCTCTTCGTGTTGAAGAAACCCATCGCTTCCTCGGCATGATTCTCAACTCCCGGTTGACTTGGGTGCTGCACCTTCGTCAGCTAAGGCAGAAATGTTGGCCGCATCTTAACATCCTTCGGTGCCTCAGCCACACTGTGTGGGGAGCCTCTCGCCAAACACTTCTACAGCTCTACAGGGCCCTACTACAATCATGACTGGATTATGGGAGCATAGTGTATGACTCGGCTGCACCTTCAGCACTCCGGGTACTGGATCCTATTTTACATAGGCAATGCTTGGCAACGGGAGCTTTTCGCATGAGTCCAGTCACGAGTCTCCTAGTCGAAGCAGGGGTACCTCCCCTGCGGTTCCGGTGGCAGCAGTGGCTCACTTCCTATGCTGCCCGCATACATCCTCACCTCACCATTCGAATCGCAGGCTTCTCTTCCCGACTACCGCCCGCCCTTCTCCGCAGCGACGGCCGAGATCGGGTCTCCCGATCTCGGTCCGTCTCCATTCCCTTCTCTCATCCCTTGACTCACTTCCTATCCCTCGCAGTTTCCGCTGCTCCTTCCATACCCCTCCCTGGAGTATCCCTCGCTTGCGGATTAGGTTGGACTTGTCCAGGAACTTGAAAGATTCGGTACCACCACGAGCTCTCCGTCGCCAGTTCCAAGTGCTGCTAGATTCATACCGCGATGCAGCGGTTATTTACATGGACGGCTCCCTTGCGGATGCTCATGCTGGGTACGCCTTTATTTGTGGTGACCATACTGAACAGTGTTCATTGCCTTGCAGAAGCAGTATCTTCACTGCGGAGCTGGTCGCTATTTTACGAGCTCTTGAACACCTCAGAGCCCGCCCCAGGGGGTCGTATGTTATCTGCAGCGACTCCCTGAGTGGCTTACAGGCCCTCGACCAGTTTCTCCCCAGGCACACTTTAGTGCAAGCAATACAAGATGTTGTCTTCGCTCTTGGCGAGTCAGGCCGTTCTGTCGCCTTCATCTGGACGCCAGGCCACATAGGCATCCCAGGCAATGAACGTGTTGATCAGCTGGCCAAACAGGCCACCACATCACGGGCTCTAAATATTGGCCTACCTGAAAGAGACCTCCGATCACAGTTACGTAGCAGGGTCCTTGGGGTTTGGAACTGTGAGTGGGTGAGCTTGACCGAACCAAACAAGCTCCGGACTGTAAAGCCCTCCACCGCTGCATGGAAGTCCTCACTGCGGGCTTCTCGCAGGGAGTCGGTGGTCCTTTGCCGGCTGCGTATCGGCCATACCTGGCTGACGCATGGACACCTTCTGCGTCGTGAGGACCCTGTCATCTTAGTGGAATGCCCCGATTTAGCCGCAGAATGACGGAATTTTAATATCCCTAACGTCTTGAAGCTTGTTTTAGCTGACAATGCCTCCATGGTTGATAGTGTTTTAAATTTTATTCGTGAGTGTGGACTGTACCAATCCATTTGAATTCTCTTGTGTGTCTGTCATTTACCTGTTCTCCGCTTGCCTAAGTCTATTAGGTAGGTGTTTTAATGTGTACCAGAGTGGCTGGATGTGATACTTATATTTATGTGATCACCCAGCACAAACACTCTTGTCCTGTCCCAGTACTTTTAACCCTTCTTCGTGTTTCTGTGAACCCTTTCTTCGTTTTTACGTGTTCCTTTTTAAACTTTGACGTGTTAAAGCATATTCTTCGCAACGCTTGACACAATGTTTTATCTCTAAGACTGGAACAAGGGACTGATAACCGATGATGTTTAGTCCGTTTCAAAAACTACAAACAAACAAAAACAAAACAAAGAAATAACTCGTGTTAGTATTTTGCAACCATGACTTATTAAACTGGTGGTTCTGTAGTTTTCGCACCTATCTTTGCCTGCTTTCTTTGGAATGGGGATTATAACATTTTTCTTACAGTATGAGGGTGCTTCACCTGTCTCATACATCTTACACACCATGTGAAACAGTTTTGTCATGGCTGGTTCTCCCAGAGACTTCAGTAGCTTTGAGGGAATGTCATCTACTCCAGGGGCCGTGTTTCAACTTAGGTCTTTCAGTGCTGTGTCAAATTCATCTCTCAGTATAGTATCTCCTATTTCACCTTCATCTACTTATTCTCCCCTTCCTACAATCGCCTCTAAGTTCATTTCCTTCATAGAGCCTCTATATATACTCTTTCCACCTTTCAGCTTTCCCTTCTTTGCTGAGAACTGGTTTTCCAGCTGTGTTCTTTATATTCACACAGCTGCTTTTCTTGTCTCTAAATATTTCTTTTATTATCCTGTAGGTGGTATCTATTTTTCCCCTATTTATACATTCTTCTACAGACTTGCATTTGCTTTTCTTTTCACCACTCCTGCTTAGCTGTTTGACACTTCCTGTCTATCTAATTTCTTAGTTGTCTGTATTCCATTTTGCCTGTTTCATTTACTGCATTTTTATATTTTCCCCTTTCATCAGATAAATTTAGTATTTCCTGTGATATCCAAGAATTTTTTGTAGGTCTTGCCATTCTACATAATTTGTCCTCTGCTGGCTTCACTATTTCATTTCTCAGTGCTATCCATTCTTCTTCTACTGTTTTGTTTCTGTCAATTATTGCCTAAATCACCCTCTGAAATTCTCAAGAACTTCAGGTTCCTTCAATTTATCCAGGTCCCATCTCCCTATTTTCCTACCTTTTTGCAGTTTTTTTCAGTTTCAGCCTACAGTTCATGACCAACAAGTTATGGTCATAGTCTATATCTGCCCCTGGGTATGTCTTACAATTTAAAACCTGGTTCCGAAATCTATGCCTTACCATTATAAAAGCTATCTGGTACCTTCCAGTGTCTCCTAGTCTCTTCCACATATACAACTTTCTTTCATGATTCTTAAGTCAAGTGTTTGTTATCATTAAATTATGTTACGTGCAAAATTGTAGCAGGCAATCTCCTCTTTCATTCCTTTTGCCCAGTCTATATTCACTTACTATTTTTCCTCCCCTTCCTGTTCCTACTACCGAATTCCAGTCTCCCATCACAATTAAGTTGTCCTTTTCCTTAATTGTCTGAATAATTTCCTTTACTTCCTCATACATTTCTTCAATCTCCTCATCATCAGCAGAGCTAGTGGGCATATAAACTTGTACTTCTATGCTTGGTGTTGGTTTTGTATCTATCTTGACTTTGATAATGCGATCACTGTGCTCTTCATAGTAGTTTACCAACATTCTTACTTTCTTATTATTATCAGACCTACACCTGTAATACCCCCAGCTGATTTTGTATTTATAATCCTGTACTCACCTGACCAGAAATCCTGTTCATCTTGCTATCGAACTTTACTAATCCCCACTACATCTAACTTCAGCCTATCCATTTCCCTTTTTAAATTTTCCAACTTCTCTACCCGATTAAGGGATCTAACATTCCACACTCCAATCCGTAGAATGTCAGTGTTGTCTTTCCTGGTGATAACATCCTCCTGAGTAGCCCCCACCCAGAGATCCAAATTGGGGACTATTTTACCTCCGGAATATTTTACTCGAAAGGATTCCATCATCATATATTCATTCAGTAGAGCTGCATGTCCTTGGGAAAAGTAACAGCTTTAGTTTCCCCCTGCTTTCAACCGTTTGCAGTTGCTTTGTGACAAAGCCACATTAGCTGATGTTACAAGGCCAGCTCAGTCAATCATCCCACTGTTGCCCCTGTAACTACTGAAAAGGCTGCTGCCCCTCTTCAGGAACCACACGTTTGTCTGGCCTCTCCACAGATACCCCTCCGTTCTGGTTCTACCAACGGTACAGCTATTAGTATCGTTGAGGCATGCAAGCCACCCCACCTCGGCAATGTCTGTGGTTCATGGGGGTGGCCTGTCTACTGTAAGACTTATTTAATTGTAATGTGAGAAACATTGTAACAAATTATTAGTTGTGGCACCAATTCATCCTTGTTAAGTAAGTCCTGTCTATTATAAGACTTATTTCAGAAGGTTGAATAGGTGCCAGAGCTAATAATTTGTTATAATCTTTCTCAGATTACAATTAATCATTAAAGGTGCATTTACACTGAAGTTAGGAACATATCTTTGTTCACAACATTGTATCTTGTTCCCAACTAATGTTGACAGCATTGTTTGTTGTTAGTGTCTGTTGCTACACTGGCAACAAACATTTATGTTCATATTATCTGCTGCAGTGAGCTTCTGCATGTATTTGTGTTATGGAATTCTCAATGCTTAACTATGTTGAGTGAGGAGGAAGAAACATTAACATGTGGTGCTGTGTTACTATTAATAGATCAATAAAGAAGACACAAAGAATGACGTAGTTATTGGTGGTGGACTAAAACATATTGTAAAAGTTGTGATGGGAATGACATCCTTTGTGAACTGAACATGGAACGGTTCTGGCTTTTGTAATTTCACAAGGATGTCTCCTTCAGATTTTGAAATTATACTAAATATTAAAAGCATAATTTTTTTTCTATATATATATACCAAACAATACATGAATTTGCTTTAACCCTCCATTTTTTGCAACATGAAATTCATACCAAAGTGTAGCATATTTATTTCATATTTCAGAGCCGGCTATATGTTATCTGAAATAGTTTCTGCATTTTGTCAAGGTTTGGTTGAAAGATTGAAGGATTATAAAAAGGTATTTATTTATTTTAATGTCACTGAAACACCGCACATTTGTCCACAGCAATAAATGTGATTCCAGTTGAATGACTGCAGTGTTTTATGTCCAGGAACTTCAAAATTTTATGTATTTTGTACATAGAGTCTGTCCCTTGACCCCCCTCCCCCTGCATGATTTGCTACTCTCTTCTATTTTCTCACACTGGTTTTTTGATATGAGAAATTTTATTCACTTATCAATATCTTTGTTTTATTATTATATTTTTATTTATTTATTCATTTTTGAAAGAATCATATTTCACGCTCTTACACAATGCACTTTCCAGAAGCACTGCTCTTCCTCATTTAATGAAATAAGATGATAAGTTTTTTCCCTGCTACACTCCATCTCCCAGAACACCGAAAACCATGACACAATACTTGATCAGTAGCAAAATAAAATCAAAGGTAGTGCTGTTTAACAGCAGTTCGTGTTATTAGGCCACAGAACTATGATCCTTTGATCTTTACCAACACAGCCCCAGGCTACTGTTTCTGTGTTGGCAACATATTGTGAACATTGGCAGTCTAGTAACAGCCACAAAAAATGTTGTGAACAGTGTTTCAAACTCAGTGAAAACGGGCCTTAACATCTGCACACTACTTCAAGAACTGATTCTTGTTCTTTATTTCAGTTACTTTTGTCACCAATCTTTCTAAATGCCCGTCCCACCATCTGGTACACTGCCATATATAACTTCAAGAGACACTCATAGTGGTATTAAATTAACCATCAGAATGCTTTTTCTTGGTAACAGCCTTTTACAAACTTTATATTAAGGTAAACTGGAGAGTTGTATGGTGGATGAGTTTGTTCTATTGATGTCCTAGCACTAGAACAGCAAGGAATAAAAAAGACACCATTCAGATTTTAATTCTTTCCATAATCAATTAGTTGGGACTACAGCTGATAAATTTGAAAGTGGAAAAAAGTACCAGCAGCTGTATAAATGTTATTTATACAATTATGCAACCGGTTTTGGTGTTACAATCACATCATCTTAGGCCGCCATTGTGCAACTGTCACTACTAGCACTTTTGAAAAGGGCAGCCATTAACACTGGTAGCCACAAATTTCTTAGTCGCTGGGTTTCTGACATGAATGGACTAAGAAATTTACAGCTACCGGTGTTAACGGCTGCCCTATGTAAATGTGCTAGTACTAATAGTTGCACAACAGGGGCCTGAAGATAGTGTAAATGTAACACCGAACTGGTTGCATAATTGAATAAATAATATTTATACAGCTGCTGGTACTTTCTTCCACCTTCAAATTAAACTTTTATTCCCACTCTTATCAATTCAGTTGATAATATTCTTCTTGGATTTTCACTGGATCATCAAATTGTCCACACAATTTTTCAGCGATCCATTTTTCCGACTTCTTCTGGTGAAAGTACTGTTACACGGAATTTCTAAAACTGAGTCTAGGGAGTGGCCAACTGGTTTTCCAAAGCGTTGGGACAACTTGAGGATCTCACTAGAAACCCAAGAAAAATATCATCAATTGGTATGCCTAGAAAGTCTATCTAGTCACACTGAATTCAGTTTCTTACATTTTTCCACAAAAATTAAAGATTTAAAGAAAATCTTTCTGATTTTACTGTGGTTTACTGGTATTTGGTGAATTTTAACTCTTCCATAGAAGTTTAATTAAGTATACCAAGAGGGGTCTGTTGACCTATGATGCAATTCTTTTATAGAATATTGGTGTTATTTATGTTGCAGCTTCATAGGTTAACGAATACAACCTCAAATAATGGTAAAAGTTTTTAAACTGTACATTGTAATGTCACTTTTTGATAGTATTGCAGGGGGCTTATCAGATGCAGACAGTGCTCTTCCGCCAGAAATATCTGATGGTGAAGGCTACGGTTTTCCTTTGATTCAATGACTCTCCATCTCTGATCATTTCACGCCAATCTCAAGAGTGAACTGATGAAACAGTGAAAATGGCATCTAGATGGAGTGGAATAGAAGGTTACTAACACACTTGTCTTAATAAAGTTCTGTTTTGAACACCCTGAAGGATAGAGGAGAGCTCACGTAATATGCATCTCACTGTAGATGACTATTTTATCAGTACCTCCCAACTGTAATATGCATCTCACTGTAGATGACTATTTTATCAGTACCTCCCAACCTTATTTTAATGAATCATTTTAGATATCATAAAAACACATAGATTGAGATGCTCAGGATGAAATAAAAACATCATTTTGGCTGTTTCATAGGAGGAATCAAGGGTACTGATTAGTATCAAGTGTAATGGAGGTGGTGTTTTCTTGAAGACCTTTGGTAGTGTTCTGGAGGTTCCTAGTTTTATCAGGGATAAAATGACAGAAACAGTTGCTACAAAATTACCAGACAGTAAGAAGTAATTCAAAGTTCATTGCACCCATGCTGAAAATTTCACTCTTATTTCTGAAATGTCCATCAAGTGTAAGCAAATATACCTATAATGTTAACACCTTGTTGAAAATATTACAGTTACGAATCTTATGGACATTCTCTACTGAGATGTGAAAATGTTGTTCAAAAGAGATAGTGTGGCTTGCCAATTCTTACCTTAGTTTGATACCTTCGCTAGTAACACACAAAAAAATGTCTAAAATGGTGAGGAAACCAAATGTTTCCACTAGCTTCTGGAAATGACTATTTCCTTTGTCAGGTAGGAGAGGAGGGAAGAGAAAGGGGACAGAAGGGAAAGGTAACTCACAACCTAGGCAATGAAGTAATGATGGATGAATGTGTATGTCAGAGATGGATGATAAGTTCTGAACCATGGCAATTCAAACCACAGAGAATAGATCACGAAGTGAACCAAATAATGCTGAGTAGGGAGGGGAGGGGTTGATAAAAAATTAAAATTAAGGGAAGATCACACACAAACTCTTTCTCCCCCCCCTCTCTCTCTTACACCCCCCCCCCCCTACTCAGCATTAATTATCGGTTCACTTCTTGATTTATCCTCTTTGGTTTACACTGGCACAGCTCAGTTCTTAGCATGCATCTGTGACATCCACATTCGTCCATCCCTGCCTCATGGCGTAGGTTGTGTTACCTTTCCCTTCTGTTCCCTTTTTCTTCTTTCCTCTCCTACTTGATAAAGGAAATATTCATTTCCAAAAGATAGTGGAAACTTTAGTTTTGTTGCCATTTGTGTCTTTTTAGTTATTTTTTATTTTTATTACTATCTGCAGTACCAAACTAAGAAAGTACTGACCAACCACTCTTACCTCTTTTGAACAACATTGCATTGATAAGTAGTTACTTCCTAACAGAGCTAATTGTAGATTTACCCATTTTATGCTGAATGTATATAAGAAAAATGGGCTTGAGTTGTATATAGCTGCACATGTGGCATCATCCATGTATGATGGTATGCCTTCTCTTACCTTGATAAAGAGTTAGATCAACCCAAAAACCAATCTTTGGGAGAGTATGTCACTTTTTGCCACATGGGGCTATTACTAAACCAAGTAAGGAACACAACATCAAACAGTGAACAAGATTTCCCAAGATATTTGTGACTGCTTGATAGTGCAGCGTAACAGTGTATCAAAGAAATAAGAATGAGAATGTCATTATCCTCAACACACTACACTGTGAAGTAACTGTGAACAAAGAAACAATTAAAAACAGAAAAAGGAAGGAAGGAAGAAAGAAGCAACAGGAAACTGGTACCTTACGCAAAAGCATAACGTGATGTTGAGGTGTTCTTAAATGTACATCTAAGGTATCTTACAGGATATGGCTGAATCATGTCTTTTACATCATCCTAGGCATTGCAATAATAGATTAGATTAGTGATGAAGTTAATACTTGTACCGTAGATCATGACTGCATTACTTCATAATGAGGTGAAACATGTTAGTTTACATTATATCAAATGATATTCACAGTTTTTTTCCCATCATCTACTAACCTGTAGAGGAAGGCATTCATTCTTTAACTGGGAAAAGAAGTCGTAAGTGGAAAACTGGAAAACTGCAAAGAGTGGGGCAGTAACGAGAACTCAGTTGGTTGAAGAAGCAGTTGTAGGACTGGAGAAATAAAGGAAGAGAAAGAAGTATCAAATTGGAAGGTGCAGAGAAAACACAACAAACTACAACCATGATCAATAAAAATCAGCAGTCTGCACAAATTAATTATGATTTTTATAACCTAGCAAGTGAAGTAAATGAAATGTCACAAATTTTATAAACATGTTACATTAATGCATGGATATAAAAAACATGTTCTTGATATGACAGCAACGAGTTTCCTTTTATGTAGATTTATCTCATTTAAAAAAAAGACTAGTTTCCAGCTGCAGTGTTCCTCATCCACACACACACACACACACACACACACACACACACAATATAATAATAATTATTATTTTTTGTATACATTCCTCTTAAGGAGAACACAAAAATCTAGGTGTTATTCCTGTCTTTTTATTTATTTATTTTATCTTCTCTCATTTTATCTTCTTTCTTTTACTGTGTGCTTTCTTTTGTTCCTCTGTCCATTTTTTTCTGTTGTTTTTGTGTTGTGATTTAAAGTCAACATTTGGTTTTTGATTTTTTTCTCTACAGGTTTTGCTGTCTTATATATCTTATACAGAAATATTTAATGTTTTCAGGTCTTTTATGCTCTTTGTACCAAGATGTGCCCAATTTCGATGTAGAAATTATTTTGAATATTCCTTTAGTTAGTCTGGTGTCATTCATTCTGATGATATGCATGACAAATTGTGTTCTCTGTTTTCTGATGTATGTCGTGATTGTTTCAGAATGTCTGTATAGTTCCTCTGTGGGTCTTTTTTGCCAGAGATTTTCTCTAAAAACTGTACCGTGGATTTATTTCAGAATTTTCCTTTCTTGTTTCTCAATCTCCTTGATTTTTGGCATTCCTATGGTGCTCCTGGTTTCTGATGCGTAGAGAGCTTCCGGTAGGATTACTGTGTTATAGTGTCATAGTTTTGCAGCCATGGAAATACATTTTTTTATTCTACTGGGACAAGGTTAGTTTATAAGCTCTCTCAAATTTTGAGACTATTTCTGCATTTGCTTTTACGTTCAGGCCAGATTTTTGCATGATTTGTCCTAAATATTTAAACTGACTTGTAAAATTTTTGTGTGATTATTTTTTAGTGGGATTTTGTATTAAAAAATTGTATTTTTTCGTAAGAAATTTGTAGACCAGTTTTCTCACAGACTTAAAAGACTGCAAATTTTCAGGTGATTTATGACTGTTACAAGTTTATATATTCTAAAACTTAAATATTGTTCCATTTTGCAGACAAGTGACCAAAAGCGTGTGTTCAGGCCATCTCCACCTGGCGTTCGGAAGATCATCCTATCTACTAATATTGCTGAGACCAGTATTACGATAGATGATGTAGTGTTTGTAATTGACGCAGGAAAAGTTAAGGAGGTAAGTGTTAAATATTATCTTTTCATCTTATTTATCTTTATTATCATCTATACCAGTACACACACACACACACACACACACACACACACACAATGCCAGATGAGGTGGAGAAAGATGTGGAAAGTAGGAAGAGGGTTGGCAGTGGGAAGGTAGTGGCTCGGAACAAGGCAGTTGGTTTGCTGGCTAGAAATGTAGGAGGAAATGGTGGCAGGTGCATGAGGTAGTTTCGGTACTGGTGGGGAGTGGTGCATGTTGAAGGTGATATAGGGACAGGAACTGGGAGTTGGTGATAGGACAGAGGGAGGGGAAATGGTTTTGTGAGGAGTGTAAGGCAGTGGACTACAGTAGATTGATGCCAGGATAATGGGAGCCAAGGATATTTGCAAGGATAACTGTCACCTTCATAATTCAGAAAATTTGTTGGTGAAGTGAAGGATCCAGATGGCCAAGGTTGTGAAGTTAGTCTCAGCTGTGGATTGGGCCACATATTGGTCAACATTATTCTTGGTTAAGTTAGGCAGTGGCTTTTCATCCTGTTGTAAAGCCAGTTGGCTGTCACATGAACATGAAAATCTGTGCCATAATTGCAGCATAGCTGGTATATGAAATGAGTACTTTCACTGTGCCAACAGGATAAGCCTCTTAAAGGATTGAAGTAAGTAATGTTAAGAGGCTGACACATGTTTGCCCTCCTCACCAGAGGCAGGGCCACCCAGCAGCCACCTGATATGCCAACTCTGCATCACAGCTTTCTATGTCTATGTGACAACTAACCAGCCATCCGCTAAATGAATGGCCACTGCCAAACTGTGATGAAGAACAGAGTTGGCTACCCAATGGGGGTCACAATAGTCAGCAGAGCATAAAATGTTCTAGTACTTCTCCAGGAGAAAAACACTTTCCCCATACCTGGGATTTAGAAATTTTGAGCACACTGTTATCTGCCCATCATAGTCTACTGTTGGTTTGTACAGTGCACATGGTCAAATTATAAATATAATGAAGTTAACTGTTTAATTGTAGTAAAACTGGTCCTTTTTAAATATTTGAAAACCAATTCTCATTAGGGGTACCTGCCTTCAGTGGCATCTCCTTGTGAGCACTTCTATACCTGATAGAAATCTAATTTTTGATTCACAATTTTGAGAGATTCAAAATGTTGGTAGAAGGAGAAGCTTGCATGGATCCGAGCTACCAGAAAACTTACGTGTTGTAATTACATCAGTATTCGTTTGAGAATTTTGTAGACTAACCATTTGTTGTATGTTTGCTTTTCCAACCAGCTCTGCGGAAACCATTTAAACTTTCCTAGCACTGACTCCTTCTCAATGGTAGCATCCCTTCACTGATTGCTTTCAGTGTTATGCACTTCAGTATAGACGATAATTCCCTGTTGTGAAATATGTTCTCATTGCTGAGTTTGTTACAATGTTCCCACCCGTGTTTTCATTAAAAAAGCTAATTTCTTTAGTTATCTATGTAATGTAATGGTTCACTGCTAATTTAGAATTTAAATTTCACCTATTTTCTTTTTGGACCACTCAAACAAATCAAAAGAACCAACACATTGCACAGCTTCCATTCTGTTGTGTTGTAGCACGACAACCCGGTTGTAAGAGCCTTACTTGTGTCTGCAACTACACCTCATTTCCCTTGGATATTAATTTTTCTCAGTACTGAATAGGGAAAACATACCTAAGATCTGTGCATGCAGCTAGTAAAATCTTGTTGTAGCTGCTCATTAATCTCTTTAGTAAAAATTAATTATAAAATGAGGTTCAGCTAGGCTGTGCCTCCAAAATTTTTCGAACCAAGGCAGTCAGACGTCTTCTCAATTTCTTGTATTAAATATGAGAGTGAAAATAGTAATTAAATAATTTCACACACCACATTAGTCTTCAAATTCTTCACTTTGTTTTTTATATTAGTTGTTGTTACAAAGCCAAATTGAATATATGTATCTGCTTCTACAGAACTTCCAACATTAATAGATCAACAGTAATAATTGAAACAAAAGATAATGCACACAGAGTTTATACGCAAAACAGAGTTTATATATCATCTATTCTGTGAACTCTCCACTTTCTCCTTGCATCCACTGCGCAGTGAACGACTGCATGTCATATCTGCAACAAAGACAGATCCTCGCAGTAGCTACTGCATTGTTAGGCTTGTATGCAAATTAATGCCCTGATAAACTCAAGTTTAATTCTTTCCATAGTGGATGGATTTGGGATGCAGCTGATAAGATTATATTGAGGGATGAAAATACCAATAGCTGTATTCAAAATCTATATTAAATTTTGTGTGACCGGTTTCGGTGTTTCTCTACATCATTTTCAGGCTCCCTTTACACCCTCAACATGTCATCATTGAGGGTGTAAAATGTTCAAATTGAAATGTTTGTATAGCTTATGGGACTTAACTATGGGGTCATCAGTTCCTATTTGAGGGTGTAACGTGAAGAGAACAAGATATTTACGGCTACTGATTTCAATGGCTATCTAGTCCAAATGTGCTTTTAATATTAATCACACAACAGGAGCCTGAAGGTGGTGTAGTGAAATACCGAAACTGGACACTCAAAATTTAATAAAGATCTTGAATACAGCTGCTGGTATTTTCATCCATCAATATAATTGATAAACTCAATTCAGTCCAGAATGAAAATGTAGTTTATTTTGTAACACTACACTGTGGTGTAACAACTAGTAAGAGAGGCAGAGTCCTAACTATGCAAGGAAACAGATCAGTGATTTAGCCTCATAGGAAAATTAAAGAAATGGCGTGAGTCATCAAAGACATCTCAACTTGAGAGTGCCAGGAATTTCAACATTCCTTGTGATTGTGGCAAAAACTATGTGAGCTAGTCTGTAAGACACAACGTCAACCAGCAGTGTCCTCTGAACTACGGCATTTAGAAAAATCAGCTGAGCACAGCTTGTTAAATAAACAAGATTCTGTTTGAAGAAACAAGAATACTGGCTCAAACTTCAAACTAATGATATTCTGTTGTCGTGGAGGCGATTGAAATCTGGTTATGTGAAAATAACTTTAATAGAGACATCAGATATGCACTCAGTGATGCATAGAAGTGCAAGTTGGGTATGGTAAAAGACACAGAGGATTACTTTCTTAAGTTCTAGAACTTTTCCACCTGTGCTGGCCTGAAGTTTAAGGTGTAAATCAGGTTAATGAAATAGATATATTTAACCAAATCAGATATTTTACATTCAGTGCTTAAGTTGAAAATTTTTGCTGGGCTGGGACTTGAACCTGGATTTCCTGTTTTGGGCCAGTGGTAGCCTAAACAAATTAAGCTATCCAGACAAAATTCTCAACTTATTGCATACTATGATTGCATTATTTCCACTTTCTTGAAGTTTTATCTGTATTTCTGCAAGGGGTAGGAAATATTTGTGCATCTGCACAGAAATTGCCATTGCCTGTTGGAGGAACATTTACAATTATACATATGGTGTCTATTGTCTCAGGTATGTCCCAAACATCAAACACCATATCTATAGATCAGCTTGCTAAGCAGATTCTAAGGTAACAGAAATACTGTGGAATCTTTATTCTTTGGTAAAGACACATAAGGAACATATGTAGGCATGAAAAAGGTGGCAGTGTGCAGCTGGAAGGAGGGGGGGGGGACTTCTGATTTTTCACAAATACGTGGACCTGGATAAGGTCATTACATAGCATTGATGCAGGACAATGGGCAGGGCAGGGCATGAAGGCTTCCAACATTTTGATCTTTGATTTCTCCATGTCTCGACCAGTTGCTGTGTCAGTTAGCCCCTCTATGGGAACCACATCTTTTTCTTTCATGGAAATGTGCGAGTTCTTGTCTGCTTATTATTGTAAAAGCACACATATCATGGCGGTGCATCTTGAATTCTACTGCTGTCGGAAAAGCCACATCAGAGCTACTGAGTGTCTGCGATCAAACTGTAAGGCCTCAGCTGTAAATGTAACTTTTTTGCAGACACTTATCAAGAGTTGTATTCTAGCGCAATTTAAAGCTACCGCTACTACTACTTACAAATACGTAGTGTGATCACTAGCTTTCCTGGTTATGGATGACACAGATATAGAAAATCTATTTGTCATGAATGCTTTTAAAGTGTTTGGTTTCTGTCTCTCTTAAACTGTTCATCTTGTTTCTGATCAAGTTCCATATCAACAACTAGAAGGATTGTGATCAGAGTTTTCCTCGTTGTTTTCTGAAGGAATTTTGAAGCACATATCATGCTGAAGCCGACAGCACGGCTTCTTTTTTTTTTTTTTTTTTTTTTTTTTTTTTTTTTTTTTGGGCACGTCTGATAACAGTAGCTATGCACGACCAGGTTAAAGAGGAACACTAAAGACTAATGATGTCTGGGGCTATTCATCCAGTTTCTCCTGTGAGTAGTCTTCTCACTAGGTAATTGTATGCAAGTCGAATGGTAAACGGCAATGATTTTGAGGTTATAGTGAATGCCCAATCTGTTACTGATACTTATCCCTTGCCTGCTTGCAAAACTTACTGAAAGTCAGTATTTTTCTATGATTGAGTTATTTGAAGTCTTTCACCATGTCCCTTTGGATGAAAAATCTATGCAAATATTGATAGTCAATATGCCTTTCAGTCACTGCCATTATCAGTGCCTTACAATTTGGGTGCCTCCACTGATGACCATCTCCACAGCTTATGTGATTTGTTGGCAGTTTTGAAGAATGCTGGTTTAAAAGTGCAGCTTGGATAAGTCACAATTTTTTCAACCATCAATTGTCTACCTTGAGTTTGAAGTTCCTCAGGAAGAACTTAAAACTCTCTGGCAACACATTAAGGCTTTAACAGCTCTCTCTCACCCTACTAGTGGCATGGTGCTCCAGATATTTATGGACAACATTGCATGTTGTTGTGATCTTCAATCTGGAGACTGGTTTGATGCAGCTCTCCACCCTAATCTATCGTGAGCAAGCCTGCTTACTGTATTTGTCTCTTGGTCTCCCTCTGTGTTTTTACCCCACACACTTCCCTCTAATGTTAAATTTACGATTCCTTGATGTCTAAGAATGTGTTTTACCAATCAGTACATTCTTTTCAACAATGTATGCCAGAAATTCCTTTTCTCCCCAATTCTGTTCAGTACCTTTTATGTGATCTACCCACCTAATCTTCAGCATTCTTCTAGCACCACAATTCAAAATCCTCTATTCTCTTCCTGTCAGAACTATTTATTGTTCCCATATAAGGCAACACCGGCAGAAATGCCTTCAGAAAAGACTTCCTTATGGTTACATTAATATTCGATGTTAGCAAATTTCTCTTCTCCAAAATTGCTTTTCTTCCCATTGCCATTCTGCATTTTATATCCTCTATACGGTGAGTATCATATGTTATTTTACTGCCCAAGTAACAAAACTCATCTACCACTTTTATTGTTTCTTCAACTAATCTGATTCCTTTAGCATCACATGATTTTCTAAGACTGCATTCCATTACCCTTCTTTTGCTTCCATTAATGCTCATGTTATACGATCGTTTCAAAACACAGTCCATTCCATTCAATTGCTGTTCCAGGATCTTTGTTGTCTCTGACAAAATTACAATGTCATTTGCAAAATGCAGTGTTTTTATTTTTTTGCCCTGAACTCTAATCCCTTCTCCAAATTTCTCTTTGCTTTCCTTCACAGCTTGAATAACATTGGAGAAAGGCTACACACTGTCTTACTCTCTTCCCAACCAATCCATCCCTTTCATGCCATTCAACTCTAATAACTGCTGTTTGGTTTGTGTACAAATTGTAAATAAACTTCTGTTCCCTAAATTTTACCCCTGCTGACTTCAGAATTTGGAAGAATGTATTATAATCAACATTGTCAAAAGCGTTCTCCAAATCTACAAAAGCTAGAAATGTAGTTTTGCCTTTTATTCCTATCTTCTATGGTAAGTCATGAGGTGAGGAATGCCTCCTGTGTTCTTACATTTCTCCTAAATCCAAACTGATCTTCCTCAAGGTTGGATTCCACAAGTTTTTCCATTCATCTGTAAATAATTCTTGTTGGTATTTTGCAACCATGACTTATTAAACTGATAGTTCTGCAATTTTCACATTTGTGTGCACTTGCTTTCTTAGTAATTGGAATTACTATATTCGAATATTATAGACGAAAAATGCCTAGCTGGAAAAATATATCTATAAAAAATATGAAGATTACTCACCAGGCGAAGGAGCACAGGTGGTGATAGTAGCACAAATAAAACACACACACACACACACACACACACACACACACACACACACACAAACGCAAGCTTTCGCAACCCAGTTGCTTCTTCAGGCAGAAGGGAAGGAGAGGGAAAAGGAAATGATGAGGGTTTTAAGGAAGGGGGTAAGAAGCCATTCCAATCCCGAGAGAGGAAAGACTTACCTTGGGGGAAAAAATGGAGGGTAAACAAATGCTCACACACCCACACATTCACACACACAAAGTACACCTAGGCAGACATACTGTAGAAAGCAAAGAAGTTAAGAAGTTTTACAGAGATACCACTTGAGGCAGAGGCTCTGGCCAGAGAATCGAGGCAAAGATGTTCAAGATGGTGGGAGGGAATTTAAATTTAGCGGATGTTGAGACAAGGTGGGCAACGGGAAGAGAGAATATGCTGAAGGGCTAGTTCCCATCTCCGGAGTTCTGAAGGACTGGTGTCGGTGGGAAGTATTCAGATAACCCGGAAGGTGTAACACTGTGCCAAGATGTGCTGACCATGTACCAATGCGTGTTTAGCCACAGGGTAATCCTCATTACCAACAAACACTGTCTGCGAATGGACAGTTTGTTGCTGGTCATTCCCACATAGAAGGCTTCACAGTGCAGGCATGTTAGTTGGTAAATCACGTGGGTACTATCACAATTGGCTCTGCCTTTGATCGCGTACGTCTTCTGGTTTACGGGACTGGAGTAAGTGGTGGTGGAAGGGTGCATAGGGCAGGTTTTACAATGGGGGCGGTTACAAGGGTAGGAGCCAGAAGGTAGGGAAGGTGGTTTGGGGATTTCATAGGGATGGACTAGGAGGTTACGGAGGTTAGGTGGACGGCGGAAAGACACTCTCGGTGGAGTGGGAAGGATGTCATGAAGGACAGATCTCATTTCGGGGCAGGATTTAAGGAAGTCGAATCCTTGCTGGAGAGCCACATTCAGAGTCTGCTCCAGTCCCGGAAAGTATCTGGTGACAAGGGGGGCACTTGTGGGATTCTTTTGTTGAAGCTTCTGAATTTGGGGGGATGAGGAAGTGGCTCTGCCAATTTGCTTCTGTACCAGATTAGAGGGATAGCTACGGGATGTGAAAGCTGTTATTAGGTTATTGGTGTACTGGTTCAGAGATTCGGAACTGGAGCAGACTCGTTTGCCACGAAGACCTAAGCTGTAGGGAAGGGAACTTTTTATGTGGAATGGATGGAAGCTGTCATAATGCAGGTACTGTTGTTTATTGGTAGGTTTGATGTGGACGGATGTGTGAAGTTGGCCGTTGGACAGATGGAGGTCGACGTCGAGGAAAGTGGCATGGGATATGGAATAGGACCAGGTGAATTTCAAGTACAGGGGTATTTCCCCTGTCTCATACATCTTGCATACTAGTTGGAACAATTTATTCATTAATGGTTCTCCTAATGATAATAGTAGTTCAGATGGGACATCATCTACTCCAGGGGCCTTATTTCTCCTCAAATCTTTTAGTGGTGTGTCAAATTCTTCTCGCAGTATAGTATCTCCTATCTCTTCTTCCTCTACTTCGTCTTCCACTGCTAGAGTACTAACTTCAAGTTTACTTCCTTTTCACAGGCCTTTTATATATTCCTTCCAGCTTTCATCTTTCCCTTCATTGCTTAATTCTGGTTTTCCATCTTAGTTCTTGATATTCATACCGCCACTTTTCTTTTCTCCAAATGTCTCTTTTATTTTCCTGTAGGCGGTATCTATCTTTCCCCTAGTTATACATTCTTCTACGCTCTTGCATTTCTCCTCAAGCCACTCCTGCTTAGCTAGTCTGCACTTCCTGTCAACCTCATTTTTCAGACATCTCTACTCCCTTTTGGCTGCTTCACTTGATGCAGTTTTATATTTTCTCATACATTTCTTCGATCTCCTCATTGTCGGCACAGCTGGCTGGCATATAGATTTGTACTACTGTGGTCAGTGTTGCCATCATGTCTATCTTTGCTATGATAATGCGTTCATTATGTTGTTCATAGTAACTTACCCGCATTCCTATTTTCTTGTTCATTATTTACTCCTGCATTACAACCAACTGATTTTGTGTTTATAACCCTGTACTCACCTGACCAAAAATCCTATTCATCCTGTCACCGAACTTAACTAATCCCCACCATATTTAACTTTAACCTATCCCTTTTCTCTTTTCAATTTTTCTAACTTACCTACCCGATTAAGGGTTAGAACATTCGTAGAATGCCTGATTTGTTTTTCTTGATGACGATGTCCTGAGTAGTCCCCACCCAGACATCCGAATGGTGGACTATTTTACCTCCAATATATATTACCCAAGAGGATGCCATCATCATATAGTAGAGCTGCATGTCCTCGGGTAGTTTCAGGCATTCACAGTAACTGCATGCCACAGCCCTGTTAGCTGATGTTACAAGCCCAGCTCAGTCAATCATCCAGACTGTTGCCCCTGTAACTACTATAAAGGCTCTGCCCCTCTTCAGGAAGAGGGGCATTACCATTATAAAATCTATCTGGTACGTTCTGGTGTCTCCTGGTCTCTTCCATGTATACAACCTTCTTTCATGTTTCTTGAACCAAGTGTTTGTTATGATTAAATTATGTTCCATGTGAAATTCTACCAGGTGGCTTTCTCTTTCATTTCTTTTTCCAGTCCATGTTCACCTACTATTTTTCCTTCCCTTCCTTTTCTCACTTCTGAATTCCAGTCCCCCATCCTCTCCCTTAACTGTCAGAATAATTTTCTTTAACTCTTCATACATTTCTTCAATCTCCTCGTCATCAGCATATAAACTTGTCCTACTGTGGTCGGTACTGGATTTGTATGTATTTTGACTACTGTAATACGATCACTGCACTGCTCGTAGTAGTTTACTCACATTTTTATTGTCTTATTCATCCCAACTGATTTTGTATTTATAATCCTGTACTGGCCTGATCAAAAATCCTGTTCCTCTTTCCACCAAACTTCACTAAGCCCCACTATATCTTAACTTCAACCTATCTATTTTCCTTTTTAAATTTTTGAACCTCCCTACCTGATTAAGGGATTTAACATCCCACACTCCTATTTGCAGAATGGGGGGTGTTGTCTTTCCTGGTGATGACGTCTTCCTGAGTAGTCCCTCCCCTGAGATCCAAATGGGAGACTATTTTACCTCTGAAATATTTTATCCGAGAGGATGCCATCATCATATATTCATACAGTAGAGCTGCATGTCCTTGGGAAAAGTAACAACTGTATTTCCCCTTGCTTTCAGCCGTTCACAGTAACTGTTTGGTAAAGCTATATTAGCTGATATTACCAAGGCCAGCTCAGTCAATCGTCCAGACTCTTGTCCCTGCAACTACTGAAAAGGCTGCTGCCCCTCTTTAGGATACTGCATTCTACCGTAAATTCATTCATCGGGCCTGTAGAGCTAGCTCATCCTTTTCATAAGTTGCTACGCAAAAGTGAGTAATTTCAGTGTATCTTGGACTGTGAAAGTGCATTCCTACAACTGGAAGCTGAGTTAGGTCCACACCATGCTTGGTCGCCTTCCATCTGGATTATCTTCTGGTCCTGGCTACTGATGCATTTGGAGCTGTTCTGGCCCACGGGTATGAAGAAGACTCTGAATGTCCAATAGCTTATGCATCTAAGACACTCAACGAGGCTCAGATAAAAATTGTGATCCTCACCATTTCAATTTTTTAAAAAGGTTTAATTTTTTTGTGTGGGTCCAAATTTCACCTCATAATGGACCACAAGCCATTGGTTTCTTTGTTCAGCCTATTGGCCTCTCGATAAAGCTGATCATCGCTTACAACGGTGGGTGTTTAATCTGTCACGTTTCAACTAAGAAACATATTTTTCGGACCACAGCACATCACTCAAATGCTTACAGTCTTCTCCGGCTTTCTGTGGGTCTTGATCCTGCTTTTGATGAAGATGAGCTCCTGTGTTTTTGTCTGAATGAGGAGGCAAGTTGCATTGTTGATGGGTTTCCTGTCACTGGTTCACAGATATCTACTGCCACAGTTACGAGTCCTGTTTTGCACCAGGTAATTTACTACATGCAGAAGGGGGGTGGCCTGACACTCTCCAGCACAGACTCTGAATCCGTATGCAACTATTTTGCAATGCATTAACAAAAAATCCATAGAGGAAGGTGTGGTTCTACTGTCTACGGATGACTTATCACCGCCAATTTTCTACAAGAGGCTATACAACTCTTACATCAGGGTCACTGGGGCATTTCGCTCTCAAAGTCTTTGCCATACAAGCATGTTTTTTGGCATGGCATTGATTCAGACATCACCCATCTTGTGGAAGCATGTATGCAGTTCGCCACTCATCAAGCAGCACCTCGTGCAACACTTTCTCCATGGCCAGCTCCTCAACAACCATGGTAGTGTGTTCATGTAGATTTCGTGAGCATCTTTCTCAACATGTATTGGTAATTGTAGTTCGATGCCTACTTTAAGTTTCCATATGTAGTACAGTTCTCATCAACTGCCACAGAGAGAGATTTCCATGTACTCTTGTAATGGATGATGGCCCACAATTTGCCTCCCAATCCTTTAGCGAGATTTGTACCGATTGGGGTATTCACTATGTAGTAGCTTCTTCCCTTCCTCCCCCAATCAAATGGTGAGTTGGAAAAACTGGTTAAAACATTCAAAGTCTAGATCATAGCCATCCAGAAATTCCTGCACACATGCAGTGCTTCTGCACATGTCTAACTTCACAATGTGCACACCACAGCGGACTCCAATGAGATAGTGCAAGTTTCTACCCATAGAGATCGCCAGGGATAAACGAGACTGGGTGTGTGCTTGTACTTGCTCTTGCTTGTACCGCATAAACCAGCCATTCATAATGTACATGTGTCTAATAACAGATGTCTTCATTGCTTGCTACCTCACATGCGCGCAGCTGTGCAGCACTTCCACACCTTTGCACAGTGTTCAGTGTTTGGCCAGCCCTGGCCTAGATGAAGAAGTATATGACTCACTCATCTACTGATGAAGCCCTCATCCAATTCCTCAATTTGTATCGTCATTTGGGGACCACAGTCCTGCCAAAATGCTTCATGGTCATCAACTGCAAATGCTGTTACACCTACTCATGCCACCATGATTTTGTGTGCTGCTTCTGCATTCTCAGGAGTTTGTCCCTGGAGCTAAGATGTGGGCATGGGCACCCACGGCCACCATCCAAAATGGATTCTAGCTACTGTGCAACATAATTGTGGCCACCATCTCTGTGTGACGCATACTAGTGAAGGCTTTCTCACATGGCACCATGACCACCTATGCCCTCGTGTGTCGGCCCAACCCCATTGCTTGCCCACTTCCTGTCCCGAGGGGTGATACTATAAGTTTGCTGGACCATCCGTCTCTGTGGATGTTGCAGCTACCTGTGCAGTCTATTGTGTTTGGCACGCCTACAGACACTGACGAGCACCTATCTAATGAGTCACCGCCTGTGGCTTTTTCATTGCCAGCGAAGTTCGTACTAGGCCTCTGGATCTCCACCAGATGTCTCTCACAGGTCACAAGACATGTCCTCACTTTCGATGTCATCAGTGATCCCACAGTGTACCAGAAGCCATCTGTGTCCACAACCTTACTCAATAGTACCTCCCAGAGTGTTCCTTATTGTGCCACCAGAGCCTATGGATGTGTTGACAGTTTCATCATATGACTTGCAGCGCCTGTTGTTTTTTTTTCTCCATGAGAGTGGGGAGTGTTATAGTGGGCCACAAACTACTGCCTAAGCATAGCTCGCGCCAGAATTCATAGAGGTGCCATGTCAGTGATCGCATTGCCACCACAATTAGGAGACAATTAAAAAGACATGTGGAATCACAGCATTCATTCACAAGTAAACTACCGGCAAATAATGTGCTTTAGTATGAATGTGAGAAGTGAAAGATACAACCCAGACTAATAAATAGAGGAGACCTAATTAATAATGATATATTCTGTTATATACTCATTTAGTAAATGTGAAAGTGTTACGGAGTTACTCAGCCAACTTCAGTGGCAGCACTGCAAGAGATGTCAGTGGCATAAACTGGTTTTATGGGCTTCAATGAACCATTATCAATCGTATGAAACAATTTATCATGCAACAGTTGCTAATGGTTTTTTACATTAATATCTTCAATCCTTCTGCATCATTTTCAGAATCTTTTAGTTGCATCCGCATCTCACCTAGCGCATGAGTGAAGCCTCAGTGAAGGCAACATGTGTGCCTCACAGTCTCTTAACATTTGGTACTTCTTAATTTAGGCTAAGCTTAGGATGGTATATGACCTTAATAACAACACTGTGCAACATAGAAAAAAGAACAACTGAAAGTTTTCACCATAAAATTCAACTCTTTATTTAGATTTCACAAAAACCATGAAGATAAAATCAGATATTTGTTAATAATAATATGTAGGTAGGGAACAACTCACCGCAAAGACGAACGTTGAACCACCAACAGACACACAATTCTAAATTTTTGCCGCGGCCATCCTCAGAAAGAGCACATTCAGGCACACTCATCCACACACGTCAGCCATCTCTGGCCGCCCAACACAGTCAGAAATTGGAGCGCATACAGAGGTTTACCAGAAAGTTTTCTTCCTGCGGACATCTCAGCCGGAAACAGTAAAATACGTGTAATTCAGTAGGCTATTAGCCATGCACTGTACAAAATTTGATGTAGGCACTGACCTTCCTCTTAATTTGAAGGTCACATGTGAAAAATAGCATCAAGCTTGAAACAAAACAAGATTTGTATGCAATACAAACTCTCAAATGCACAGAAATGCTGTAGATATGTAGGTTAAACTCTATTTCAGGCTGTGCAAGTTTGTGTTGAAGCAAAGCAAAATTGATTTTCCAACTACTCATTGGTCACTGTGCTATGTTGAGCAGATTTAATTCACTTCAGTGAAGAAAATGTCATTTTACAAATCTGAAAAAAGAATTTATATTATGAGCAATTTTGGCACATTTTGGGTACTTTATTGTGCCCATGACTTCAAAAACTGCAGCATCTCTATCATTTTGGAAATGACGTAGCTCTAGAAAATCTCTTCAAACACTTCAGTGTTCTTTACATCTCTTAGACCTCATCTTCACTTACAAAAGTGACAGTTTATATGTGAGGTTTTATGACATAGAAAAGTACCTGTGGCCACTGGAGACACTGCTACAGTTTGCCTTTAAGTCATAACACAAGACAAACACACACACACACACACACACACACAGAGAGAGAGAGAGAGAGAGAGAGAGAGAGAGAGAGAGAGAGAGAGAGAGAGATCACTTAACACACATACACACATACAAAAATAAATAAATTTCCCCACACATCCCAAATCTTCCTGTCAAATTCATGGGACAGCCATGGGCACCCACATGGCACCCTTCTGGAGGAAACCTTCCTAGCATTCCAAAAACCCAAACCTCTGGTGTTGTTCAGGTTTATTGATGATATTTTCATTGCCTGGACTCAGGACCAGGGCACCTTATCCTTCTCCTTACTTAACGTCAACTCCTTCCCCATCTGCTTCACTAGGTGTTCCTCACCCACCATGCCTCATTCCTGGATGTTGACCTCCACCTCACAGATGGCTCCATCAACACTTCTGTCCACATTAAACCTACCAACCATCAACAGTTTCCATCCCTACCAAATCAAAATATCCCTCCCTTACAGCCTAACTAGCCATGAATGGTGTATCTGAAATGAAAAGGACTCCATTTCTCAATATGCTGAAGGGCTCATAAAATCCTTTACAGACAGTAACTACACCACAGTATTCAAGTCCTGCCACAGTCTTATCCTGCCCACTTGTGATAGCAGCCATGTAATTTTCCATCTGTGCTGCAATCACTGTGCAGCTTTCAGCTTTCTATATTGCCATGACCACTAATCAGCTATCCATTTGGACGAATGGCCACCACCAAATTTTGGTCAAAATCAAGGTTGGTCACCCTGTTGTACAACATACAGCAGAGCTTGATTTCAATGGCTGCTTCACAACCCAGGCCATCTGGATCGTCCCATCCACCACTAGCCTTTCTGACCTACAGAAACAGAAATTATCCATACAGTACATTCACTGATTCTGAAATTATTGAGGCATCAACCTACAATAACCCCCTTTTTCTCCGCACCCAACAGTTAAAACACTCTGGATTCTGTGTGTGTGTGTGTGTGTGTGTGTGTGTGTGTGTGTGTGTGTGTGTGTGGTTTCTTTTGCTGTCCTCCCCTCCCCTGCATCCCCACTCCATTCCTAAGCTGCATCTAGGTCCATCTATGTAGCACGTACATGCTACATAAGGCCGTGCTGTATCCATCCCCGCCACCATTATGCAACCTTTCTATCCCCCCCTCCTCCCCATCCACTCCTCATGTTCCCTCCCCACAGAGCGTGATTTGGTGTTTTGTAGCCAGAGATGACAGTTGGGTGACTGTGAAGTGTGCCGTTTTGATTGTTTGAATTCTCTCTGTTCTGAAGAAGATCAATGGCCAATAGCTTAAGTGTTGTATGTGAGTGTCTTTTTTATGTGCTTGTCACAGGTGGTCATATATCATTTTGGTGAGTTATAAACCGTCCTTATTACATTTTTGAATTTCAGTCTGTACTTAAAAGGATAGAAAGAACACTTCTGATGCTGGAGATTTGAATCTTTTACCTAGACTGCTAACAATAAGCCTTGGTGTTTCATTTAGTATAGTAACAGTCACAGTAAAGTCTAACATGAAATATTTTCATTTAAAGTGTAATGCTTTCAACTTTCCTTTTTTGTTATTGTTTTGTATGTGCCTGTCACAGTTTGTCGCCACATCTTTGTGGGGAGTTGTAAACTGTCCTTATTACTATATTATTGTTATTCACATAAATATATTTCTATTTTAACAAAGGAAGTATTTGTTAATGTTTTTTCAGAAATCATTTGATGCACTTTCTGGAGTATGCTTATTGAGACCTATGTGGATATCAAAGTCATGTGCAAAGCAACGTGCTGGTCGAGCTGGACGAACACAACCGGGAGTTTGTTATCATCTTTTTTCTAGTGAGAGGTATCAAAGACTGCAACCATATCAGACACCGGAGATCCTAAGAATGCCATTACAGGTGTGTAGAAGCATTTACTTACTTAATACACTTAATTAATATTTTATTTGTGATTTATTAAGATTGGTTGAAGTTAAGTTGTACATACTTTTTCTAATCAATTGTTCTCTTTCGTTCTTACATTTTATGAAAAAAAAATACTTTTAATATTTAGGACCTGATTTTTACTGAAGTATTTTTGAGCAAATCTAAATATTTTTGTTACTAACTTTTTATTGTAATGTCAAATTAGAAATAAAACTGCTACAGGAAAATTAACTAAGATAATTGATGAAAGTGAGTCATTCATTTTACAGTTCCACAGTAAGCACTACCTCTTTGACAGATCTATGTACAGTAGAACCTCATTTTTACACTTTTCAAGGGACTTCAGTGAAATGGTGTAAAGTGCGGGAAAACATAAAATGCAGGAAATAATGTTTTAAATGGTAAAATATGCTTACTGGATCAGCTTTACATTTTCGTAGTTTTATATATATATATATATAGTATAAAATAAAGATTTTTGACTTACCTAAAGTACAGGCTCGTCGATAGGAACACCAAACACACACAAAAACACACAACCATTCGAGCTTTCGCCACCAGTGGTGGCTTCTTCGGGAAAAAGAGGGAGGAAGGAGAGGAGAAAGGGAAGGATACGGGTTTTAAGGAAGTGGAAAAGGAGCCATTCCAATCCCAGGAGTGGAAGGACTTACCTTAGGGGACAAAAAGGAAGGTAAACAAATACACACACACTCACACATATCCACATCCAAACACACTTAGGCAGACATTTGCCTAAGTGTGTTTGGACGTGGATATGTGTGAGTGTGTGTGTATTTGTTTACCTTCCTTTTTGTCCCCTAAGGTAAGTCCTTCCACTCCTGGGATTGGAATGGCTCCTTTTCCACTTCCTTAAAACCCGTATCCTTCCCTTTCTCCTCTCCTTCCTCCCTCTTTTTCCCGAAGAAGCCACCACTGGTGGCGAAAGCTCGAATGGTTGTGTGTTTTTGTGTGTGTTTAGTGTTCCTATCGACCAGCCTGTACTTTAGGTAAGCCAAAAATCTTTATTTTATACCATTTATATATATATATATATATATATATATATATATATATATATATATATATATATATATATATATTATAGAGGAAAAATTCCTAACAGGAAAAAAATATACGTAAAAAATAGATGAAGAACACTTACCAGGCGAAGGGGCACAGGCAGTAATAGTAACAAATAAACACACAGACACACACACACTCAAAAATGCTAGCTTTCGCAGCCTAGCTGCTTCATCAGGCAGAAGGGAAGGAGAGGGAAAAGGAAATGATGAGGGATTTAAGGAAGGGGGTAAGGAGCCATTCCAATCCCGGGACAGGAAAGACTTAGGTAAGTCTTTCCTGTCCCGGGATTGGAATGGCTCCTTACCCCCTTCCTTAAATCCCTCATCATTTCCTTTTCCCTCTCCTTCCCTTCTGCCTGATGAAGCAGCTAGGCTGCGAAAGCTAGCATTTTTGAGTGTGTGTGTGTCTTTTTGTTACTATTACTGCCTGTGCCCCTTCGCCTGGTAAGTGTTCTTCATCTATTTTTTACGTATATATATATATATATATATATATATATATATATATATACTGGCCAGGAAGTTTATTGTATAATTAAGGTTATCCAATTTTTTACAGTTTTAAGCACTAGGCAGAACTGGCAATTTTATGGGAAATAGAAATGTTTGATGTAATTTCATTCATAATCGAGGATGCCACTGCTAGGCTATGTAACACATCTTCAAAATTACCTGAACCGCTTCGATAGATATCATTTGGATGCCGCTGCCAGGCTATGGAACACATCTTCAAAATTACTGCCTTTTACCGGCATTGATTATTTACATAGTAAAACTCCTAAAGTTCTGTTCTTTTTGTATTTTTCAATGTTTCACACGACGATATTAGAGAATTTATTCGCATTCTTGTATGAAAAAATATGCATAAGTATTTTTGTGACGTTTGCATAGGATCGGCATCTCACACTATGGTCGCTTTTTTGAGGTTGGGGGTATTATGGTACCCAACTTTAACACATAATGTTCTTTAGTAATCAGAAATAAGTATCACAAAAACAATGCAACTCTTTATTCTCACGTCAACAAAGCAACTGATTCTGATTGTTTGAGGACACGCCAGCCGTTCTGGCAAAGAAGCTGGCGGAAAGAGGAACTACACTGTCACAAATCGGCGTTATTCTGTTTGTCTGAGTACACACCAGGCACTCTGGCAAAGAAGCTAGTGGAAAGAGGAACTACACCGCCACAAATCAGCCGGGACGTCGTAAGTCAACTAGACGCGTACTGCCAATAACGAAAAGCGAAATATACGTTTGAATAAATGTAAAGTGTCACAAAACTCAACTGCGAAAAATTTATAATCACTGTGCTTTAAGGAGAAAGCCAGACCAGCATCAATTTATATAGATTACCTCTTTTTTTTCTACATGAACATGCTTTCAAAAAGTGTAAAACATGGGAAGAGTGTAAATATGTTAACACAAAAATGGGGGTAAATTAACATTGTGAACATAGGAAATTTGATGGGACTGACAAAAAATCGTGTAAATGTTGGGAAAATGTAAAAACCGGGAATGTAAAAATGAGGTTTTACTGTAATTTCATTTTCTTCATTTCAATGAGGATGAGTGTACAGGCTAGCTATACTTCTTTAAGGAAACAAGGTGAGTGCCTCTGCAGGTTTGTTCCACTCAAGAGTTAATGTACAACGCACTCAAATTGTTTGGTGATTATTTGGTAATTAGGCCACACAATAAAATGAAAGAAATGTTGAACACCTTTAGAGTACTTTGTCCTCCTACCAAAAATTTTCCTTTTTTTTTCTCATTAAAAAATTAACTGTTCACTTTAATTGGTAGTCTGAAATATAAAATATTAGCTCAGTAATTATGGGTAAGATAATTTGGAAGTACAAGTTGGAGTGATATATTTGCATTATGTAAATAACAGATTTTTCTGTACATTTTCAGAATGTCTGTTATGATTTCATGTTACTACATCTTCATTCAATTCAACCTTACTGATACCTTAATTTCTTTTCAGTGTATTTAATTTGTTAATATTTTTCTTGGAATTCCAGGAACTGTGTCTACATACAAAGCTGTTGGCACCCGCTAATACTCCAATTGCTGATTTTCTGGCTCGTGCACTTGAACCACCATCATTTGTTGTAACAAGAAATGCTGTCCAACTTCTGAAGGTAGAAATTCTCTATGACTTAAGCACTTCATTTCTATGATGTGTTCAATATTATATGTTCTTGTTAAGATGGTACCTTAACATTATTTAATTACTGAGTAAATAGTAAGTATTCTAATGATAAGTGACTAAGAGACAATGCCAAATTTTTTTATTTTAATCAAACTTACACGGTTGTGAATTAGAAACATTTAATAATTATTTAGTGTACTGATAATTTTCATGAAATGAAGTCAATTTCTATAACTTTATCATATGAAGATATTTGATCTTAATGCGTGAATGTTGGTTAGTTTTCAAGAATTTTCCAAGCTATTGTTCTTAGTTTATAAAATAATGTGTTTTTAAGAGTTAGCACCTGTATATTTTATTAAATGTGTGGCTCTACTTTGTATTACTTTTATGAACACTCGTAGAATATGCTTAAAGAATCTTGTATTTCATAATTGAACTTTTACACGGTAAGGTACACACATGTGACATAAGTCACTGATAACAAAAGACACTGTTCGTATAATGCAATTGAAGCACCGAAGCGCACCTTATGAAAAGCAAACTAACTCTGTGCGGCCGGCGTGCTGCCGCGCACTGCCGCAGCACCACGGCAGGTGGCGCTGGCGAGATCACCTGATCTCCGACAGCGCCAACTGTCATAGCGGACAATATGAATTTATTATTTACTACATACGTCCCCTTTTTTGGTAAACATTTTCATATGCCCAATGTCCATCATGTTGTCTTCACGTTGAAATGTTCGTGTAGGTGCACGTCCATAAGGTTTGTAATGTCCAGATTTGTACTTTCTTGTCATTATGGGCGAGTCCGGTGTTTTCGGTACAGGTATCATGTTCTTTTTTGTTATTATAGGAGACATAGGTCCACTGTCACTATTTTTATTGCACACTTCACTCAAGAACGGTAAAATTAGGTCCGTATTACACTGTGTATCATCTTTTTTTGACACTTTTGGGTAAGTTCACTTCATAGTCAATCTCCATTTTTTCGTCGTCATTATCCGAGGGTATTGTAGTCATCCTAGGACGGAGCTGGTCCACATGTCTTGCGACGTCACCTCCGGCTGTGCTAACCTCATACATACGGTTCCCTCTTTGAGCAGTGGTACGTCCTTTTATCCACTTTGAATGACGTCCATAGCCTTGTGCCCAAACAGAGGCGCCCTTTCTATATTGTCCCTGATTAGTGTTGGTGGACTGTTCCTTTGAGGATAATAGGAGATGCAGTACTGTCCGGAGTTGTCTGCCATGCAGCATTTCCACAGGGCTCTGTTTATCCGTTGGTGTGAATCTGTATGATGCTAAAAAGCTGAGGAGTGATTCCTTCGTGGAGGATGATGCTAGATGTTTTTTCATTTGCGTTTTAAATGTTCGCACAAGCCTTTACACCACCCCGTTTGATTGGGGGTGAAAAGGCCATGCAGTGACATGGGAAATGCCTCTGCGTCTGCATAATTGTGCAAAATCAGAAGAGGTAATCTGTGTACCATTATCAGACACGATGGTTTTTGGGAGGCCTTTAAGAGCAAAGATTTTGTCGAGGGCCGAAAGGGTGGAGGCCGTAGTAGGCGCCGAACATTTAAAGACAAATGGAAAATTTCAGTACGCGTCTATGACTAGGAGCTAATAGGAATGAAGGAAAGGGCCAGAAAAATCTATATGAATTCTTTCCCATGGTTGTTCAGGTGTGGGCCACGGCAAGAGCTAAGATTTGGGTGCCAGAGCATTTGTGGCGCACGGGCTGCAGGCAGCCACCATGCGCACAATGTCAGCATCGATTCCCAGCCAGCACACATGACGGCGGGCCAGATTTTTTGTCCTGGAAGTACCCCAGTGGCCTTGATGTAGCAGGTTCAGGACATCAGTGCGAAGAGCCAAAGGAACAACGACTCTTTGTGTGACGTCATCGGTGGCCAGCAGGACCACCCCACGAAGTGTGGACAGACGCAGACGAAGGTGATAGTAGTTTCGGAGTGGATCCGATGCTTTTCCTGACAGTCTTTCTGGCCATGCTCGATGTGGTGGACAAACTGGCGAAGGACGGGATCAGCAGCTGTGGCTTCCGCGATGCGATGTCCGTCGATCGGAAATCCGTCCACCACCGCCTGAGCAGCTTCATCCACATGGAAACAGAGCAATTCATCAGCATCAAAAACCGGATCAGTACCCATAGGAAGATGGGAGAGAGCATCCGCATTCACATGCTGTGTCGTGGGCCGAAAATGAATCTCGTAATTGAATCTAGACAGGAATAAAGCCCAACGTTGCAATCTGTGTGCTGCTTTGTCAGGAAGAGATACTGACGGATGAAACAGTGAGACCAATGGCTTTTGGTCTGTGATAAGGTGGAACCTAGTGCCATATAGAAAGACACCAAACTTTTTCAAAGCATAAACGATGGATAAAGCTTCCTTTTCAATCTGGGAGTACTTTGCTTGTGAAGCATTGAGAGTCTTGGATACGTAAGCATTTGGTCGCTCTGTGCCGTCCGGAAATTTATGAGAGAGTACAGCCCCAATGCCATGTTGTGATGCATCAGCCGCAAGTATTAAAGGCACACCTGGACCGAACATTTATAAGCAAGGTGACTTTTGCAAATGAGATCTGAGTGTTTGAAAAGCCTTTTCGCATGTGTCAGACCAAACAGAAGGCACATTCTTCTTCATAAGACAATTTAAATGATGTGATATTTCTGCTACAGACGGTATGAACTTGTGATAATAGGCTATTTTACCTAGGAAGCCTTGTAAGTCCTTCACGATTGTAGGTCAAGGAAGGGACTCAATTGCAGAAATGTGAACCTTTAAAGGACTTATACCCTCACGTGAGAAACAGAAGCCCAAGTATGCAATGGAGGGTTGAAAATATTTGGACTTGTGAAAGTTACATTTTAACCCCTCTTGTTGCAAAAGAGTAAAAACTTGTCGAAGGTTCCTGAGATGTTCATCTGTGGATGCCCCTGTGACCACAATATCATCCTGTTAGTTAATGCATCTCGGTACCAGCGCAAGAAGTTGTTCCAAAAATCTTTGAGAAATAGCTGGCACGCTGGAAACGCCAAGTGGCAACCTTTGGTATTGATAAAGACCAAACGGCATGTTGAATACAAGAAATTGACAAAATTGCTCATCAAGAGGCAATTGATGGTATGCTTCAGACAAATAAATTTTTGAAAAATATTGTCCGCCTTCTAATTTGGCAAACTGTTCCTCCGGCCGCGGCATGGGATATGTGTGAATGATACTTTGTGAATTTATGGGGTTTTTAAAGTCACCGCAAATGTGAAGGGATCCGTTTGGCTTGAGAACCACTACCAAAGGAGAAGGCCATTCATTCGAAGTGATAGGAAGAAGAACACCTGCAGTTGTAAAGCGATAGAGTTCTTGTTTAACAGAATCGCAAAATGCAACTGGAAGAGGGCGCGCATGAAAAAATTGCGGGCGAGAACCATCTTTAAGCGATACGTGGGCTGTGAAGGCAACAGCACGACCTAAGCCTGTGGAGAAAAGATCAGAGAATTCAGCAGATAAATCCTCTATTTTGTCAAACGGAACAATGTCCGAGACCATATTTATAGTGTCATCTACAGAAAATCCAAAAGCGCAAAATGCTTCGTAGCCAAACAAGTCTGTCGTAGCTGCTTTGTCTACAACGAAAAGAGTGAATGTGCTTGTCACATGTTTATATGTGACCGGTACTTCAAATTGGCCTTTGAGAGCCAGTTGTTGATGAGTATAAGTGCGCAAGTTGCACGAAACAATTGATAAGGGGGGCGCCCCTAGCTTAACGTAAGTGTGAGAAGTAGTAATAGTCGCAGCGGAGCCGGTGTCAACTTGCATTTGAATATCCTTTCCTAGGACAGTAACAGAGACAAAAAGTTTATTGTTTGAGGAATAAGTGGAGTTGACAAACATGACTGAACCAGCATCAGATTCCATATCATTGATTGCTTGAACTTGTTTTGAACTACGCACGGATGAGATGTGACCACGTTTTTTGCACTTGTGGCATTGTGCCCATCTTTGAGGGCAGTCATCACGCAAGTGCTGCGTGAAACATTTCGGACAAGAGGGCAGAGCATTTGGTGATGGTTTTCTCTGAAAAACCATCTTGCTTTTGTTTTATTTCTGCTCAGAGGGGCGGTATATAGCAGCAACGTCATCACTTGCTTCGCTGTGAACGGCAGCAGCAACGGCCCTATCTAACGCAACCTCTCTTACGTCACTCCACACGAATCCAGCTGAGCACCCGCAGCGTGAGTAATTCCAAATGATTCTGCGATTGACAACACCTCTGCCAGGGTAGGGTCACTTAATCGAAGTGCTTTTTGTTGAACCTCTTTGTCAGGGGCCAAGCGGGGAATAGTGTCACGTACCATTTGATCGGCGTACGATTCCTGATGGATTTTCGTCACAAAATTACACTTTCTCCTGAGTCATTGCAGCTGTGTGGCCCAAGCTCGGTATGACTGATTTGAAAATTTTTTGCACTGGTAGAAGGCTACCCTAGAGGCAACAACGTATGTTTGTTTCTTATAAAAAGAATTTAGAAGTGTACACATTTTGTCGAATGACAACGATGCCGGTTCCTGAAGTGGGGCCAGTTGTGAAAGCAACTGATAAAGACGGGGCAAATGCCAAGAGAGAAAGAGAGACTTACATAGGTTGGTGTCAACAACGCCGAATGCTGCAAAGTGTTGACGTAGTCGTTTCTCGTAGTCAACCCAGTCTTCTGTGGCATCGTCATATGGCTGGAAACTCGGAATTGAAAGCTGTTGCCTCCTATTGAACTGTGGGGCGTTGAAGATCGCCTTGATGGTGTTTGCGAAGAGCTCTGGAAGTTGCAGGACATGATCGGTGAGTACTTTTTGCTGTTGCAGAAATGCTTGTAGAAGTTCTTTGATGGTGGCAGGCATGATTGAACACGTTGTTTTGATATAGCCCCTTCTCATCACCAATTTTATGAACACTCGTAGAATATGCTTAAAGAATCTTGTATTTCATAATTGAACATTTACATGGTAAAGTACGCACACGTGACATAAGTCACTGATAACAAAAGACACTGTTCGTATAATGCAATTGAAGCGCCGAAGCACACCTTATGAAAAGCAAACTAACTCTGGGCAGCCGGCGTGCTGCCGTGCAGTGCCGTAGCACCTCGGCAGGTGGTGCTGGCGAGATCACCTGATCTCAGACAGCGCCAATTGTCATAGCAGACAATACGAATTTATTATTTACTACAATTACTTTGAATGTTAAAGAAAATTAAATAATGTCAGAATATTGGCTTGTCTTTGTCATTTCAGACCATTGATGCACTAGATGCATGGGAGGACCTTACAGAATTAGGACACCATCTTCTTGACGTTCCAGTAGATCCTCGCCTTGGAAAGATGTTGCTCTATTCTGTTGTGCTGAAATGTCTAGATCCAGTCCTCACTATTGTCTGCTGCTTGGCACACAGGTGAGATAAAATACATGAATACTTATTGTTATTGCAACTGCAGAACATGTATGTAGGAAATACTTAAAACATGTTTTTCCATGCTTACAATGCTTACCAACACAACTAGTTTTCTTCTGTCAATTTTAAACAGTTGAAAAATTATCATATTGCTAAGTGAATATACTATGCCATATAATTATTACATTTTCAACTTCTGAAATGTAATTTTACGTGTGTGGATAGCATCACCAATGTAAATCTGAGGATGGACATTAATATTTATCGACAGTTTAGTATGGTGTTGTACACTATGGGAGTCTCCATGACTTAACAAAACATTCTCCCATGTTTATCTATTAGTTGGATTTTGCTTCAGGTATATACATTCACTTCAATACATCATAAAATATATTTGTTATTTTCATTACAAATCATTCAACACTGGTTTTTGTATGTATAGAGAACAATGAAAGTGATAGAAATTTGAAGTCCATACCCAAGTAACTAAAATGAATACCTATGGGAATCTTTGTGTGTGTGTGTGTGTGTATGTGTGTGTGTGTGTGTGTGTGTGTAGGAACATTTATCTTCCGCTAAGTGTAGGTTATGCTGTCATGTTTGTTCTGGTAATATAACTGAACTTTAGTAAGCAAGAACAGAATAAACTGGAATTAAACTTATTGTAATTTTATGTACTTATTGTGTTCTTAGGTGTATGTGTAACCAAGTTATGTATAACATGGTTACATGTACACCTACAATAAGAACACAATAAGTACATAAAATTACAATAAGTTTAATTCCAGTTTGTTCTGTTCTCGCTTAACTAAAGTTGAGTTATGTTACCAGGATTAAAATGACAGCATAACCTACACTTAGCGGAAGATAAATGTTTCTGTAAAGTATCCACTGAAGATGAGCCTGCAGTGGCTCGAAAACTAGTTCTGGATTAAATAAAAAAACACCCAAAAAGGCAGCTGGTTGCAATTCTTTTAACCAAAATAAATCGCCAATCTTTGTGTTTATTTATTCACAAATCTCTAACCATTTGTGTTTCTATATTCCCATGAGTGGGGATATATTTTTGACAAAATGAAGTAAAAATGAAAGTTGTGCCTGTTAACCACATGTATAAGTTAGATCAACACCTACTTAACACGAGTAATTGTAGCACTTTTTTCTGTAATAATGTGTTCTCTCCTGTTCATATCAGTAATGTGTAACTATTGCTGAGGTGCAGTCATGTTTAAAATTGTTGTTTTACTCTATTGTTTCTTTACAGGGATCCATTTGTTCTCCCAACACAGCCATCAATGAAACGTGCTGCAGCTGCAGCTAGGAAAAAATTTGCAGCTGGAACATATAGTGACCACATGGCACTTCTTCGAGCTTTTCAGGTAAAATACAAGTGAATGATAGTTGTTTTCACAGCAGCTATAATAATAATAATAATTAATAATAATAATAACCAGTTATATATTATTAGATAAACCCTGTCACACTTCACTGTGGCTCAATCTGATACTAAATTAACAAGAAAATAAATAAAGGACTCCTTGTTTTCATAGAATCACCGAGAAAATATATCAATCAAATCAATATGTAACAGTGGAAAACCCAATTGGAATGTCAGTAATGGAGGATAGATAACAACTCACTGTTATGAGGCTCGCTGAACCACTGACACATGAAAAGTAGATAGTCACATTCACGCAACTTTATTTTTGGCCATGGCCTTCAGCAGAAAAAGAAACATCCCTCAGACAACTATACACACACAACCATCATCTCTTGGAGCTCCAGTGCTACAAGCATCTTGATAGTGAGTAAGCAGGGGAATGGAGGGGGAAGGATGCCACATAAGGTTGGGGATTGGAAGATCTGCATATCTGCATTGCATGGTGGATTGTAAGACTCTGATAGGTGGGAATGTGAGGTGCAGCATTGAATACAGTGAAGGGGTTTGAAAAGATAAAAATTAAATAATAATAATAATAAGAAGAACAAGAACTTGGGCAGTTTTTGGAGCGGGGTCTTCCACAGAGATATGATCCTTGTGGTAAGGGTTTCAGATTGAGAGTGACATACGAATGGACTAGGATGTTATGGAGGTGGGGTAGGCGACAGAACACCATTTTAGGAAGGGTCGGTAGGATCTTGGGTAAGATGACACTCATTTCAGGATGTGAAGATAGATAATCGAAGCCCTGATAAAGGCTGTGATTTAATTGTTCCAGTCTGGGTTGGTATTGGATGACAAAAAGGCCACTCCTTGTAACCGGTTATTGGGGGTGAAGGGAGGATTGGTGGTGTATGGGGGTATGGCACAGAAAATCTGTTTGTAGACTAGACCAGGAGATTAATGTCTGTTTGTGATGCAGTGGTGGCCACTGATACCTAAAGTTGGGTGTTGCACTGAAGTTTCAGGGTTGTCTACACTTTTATATGAGATGCTTACAAGGGAGATAATTTTTTCTCAGCACCTGTTTTCTCGACATTCGTCATGATATAAATATCCCTATAATCCATCATGTATGAAGGTCACATAATTAAATAATTTAAAATGCAATTTATGACACTGAAAAATTACACACACTTCTCTGACAGAAACAAGTATGTGGGGAAGTGCATGCTACATTTTATTGACAGTTTAGAAGAACCATTACCCTAATAATAATGAGCCACATTTCTAGTAGAAATTAAACCCATTCATCATTTAAAAGAGTGGAAAGAAGAGTAGTAAGAGTACACGGGGTTACCATGCTATATAACAAGCATTTTTAACTTCACTACCACATAATCAAGCAGTGTCTTTATAATATCCACCTCAAATGCTCTTTTAAACCATAGATTTCAAATATTAATATTTTGCATAATATTTAAAACAGCCACTAACTGGTAATGATCAGCTTAGCCTCTTTACAGCAAGGTTTATCTCACTAGAATTTGGGAAAATATTTATCCTATTCATTTTCACTTGCAATCTGCAAGCTACTATATGAAACTTTCCTGGTGGCAAAAATATGTATAAAAAATTGAGGATATTTGTATATGTGTGTGTTTTTATTTGTATTTTTGTATCTGTCAACGAGCGTGTATTTTGGGTAAGTTAAACACTCTAGAAATCGTATAACTTACCCAAAGGACAGGTTCGTAGATAGACACAAAGAAACACAAAAACGCACACAAACACAAGAAGCTTTCGCAACCGATGGCCGCTTCTTCAGGAAAAGAGAAGGAAGGAGGGGAAAAAGGGAAGGATGTGGGTTTTAAGGGAGTGAAAGAGGAGTCATTCTAATCCCGGGAGTGGAAGGACTTACCTTAGGGGGGAAAAAAAGGAAAGGTAAACAAGTGCACACACAATGACACATGCAAACACACCAAGGTAGACATTGTTACAAAAAATTGCAAATTGACATATACATAGGTCACACACAATATATTAAAATTTTGTCACACTTTGAGCTCAATCAGTGTAGAATTTTTTGTGTTTTTTGAAGCATATACAAACCAACCAAACATCTTTATATAGAGAGATTTTATATAGAAGCCACTTTTATTATTTTTAAGTTACTCTTTTAACGTACCAGTTTTGGCATTCTAGTGATTATATACTGACCTTGGGCTTACTTTCTGTTCAAGTCATCTACATAGGGTGGACAAAATTATATGATCACCTAACATTTGCTTTTTAATAAGGAGCTGACCCACCATTGGGTTTGAGAATACCATATTTGCACGAATATAGGCCGCACCTAAACGTTTGACACGAGATTATAGAAAAAAAAATCTCAAGTATAGGCCACAGGTTTTTTAATTTTAATTTTAGTTTCATTTCTTATTTTTTTTTTTTTTTTTTTTTTTTTTTTTTTGTATAATCAAACTTTTTTCGTAATCAGAAACACCATGTTAATGAAATAATATTTCTCTTTTCAATAAACTCAAAACAAATATGCAAAACTGTAAATCAACCGAATAAGAAAGCGAGATGACAGGCCGATCCGGGTGCCCCAAGTGAGGGGACGCCGAACCAAGGCGTGTTACTGGGCGTTTCAAGTGTTGTATAGCATAGGTGTGTGCTGTGAAAATATAGAATGTAAGCTTCAGGTTGCCCAGTCACAGTAACGGACATGGAAAACTGGAAGTTCGACGTAAATTTGACACTGATGAAAAAAAGTTCAGCGTTAGTGTGTAAGTGAGGACAAACTATTAAAATGTTCGAAGAGTCGTTTTACATTTCAAGGGTTAAAATGTAAATATCCCCTGTTTGTTGGACTTTGTAATTCAAAACAGGCAGTATGGTTTTTCTGTTACAACAGAAATAATTCAGTTGCAAGGGTGCAAAATAGCTCCGAGTTCCATGTACATTGTTTCATGGAAATAACCCCCAACAAATGTGGAAACCAGTGAATCTGGTCATAGTAAAATACGTTATTTTAAAAAGCAACATTGGAACTCAACATGGGCATTAGCTACACAAATCAGTTGTTCCGATATCTTAACATCCCATCTACGCTTGCGGTAGGTGTTACCATACCAACATAAACGTCACGGTAAAATCACTCGCGACATACACTAAACTTTTATCGCGAAGACTAGCTTCATTGATTACATCAAATTAAAATCATTTGTGTCCTTTGGAAGTGTGTGTTACATAATATTTTTGTTTAAGGCTGCGTGGACGTGTTAAAAAAACAGTCGTCGGCTTTTGTTGGCTGCAGTACAGAATGACACCATTCGATTTATATCGAAATATTGACTTCCACGAATTCCTGCACTGTTTCCGTAAACGTGCACAAAAACGTATATGCAGTTCTGCGAAACTGTTACTGTAGCATTTTTGAAGACTATCTAGTTTATTACATTTCTCAAACCAAAATAAAAGTGAGTGTGTAATTTTTGGAACTAATGACTTTGGGAAAAGGAGCGATTGGCGGAGGTGGGGTAGGGAGGAGGATTGAATCTCGATTATAAGCCACACCACGATTTTGTACGCCAAAATATGGAGGGGGGAAAAAAAAAAAAGTACGGCCTATATTCGAGCAAATACGTTAACTGTGTACTCTCATAAAGAATGTCATCCTTTCTTGTACTAAAACGTCTGCTAGTTACTTCAATGATGTTGTGGCTGGAAATCATAAGCTTCTTTATGCATTTTTCTATACATAAACCCAGTTATTTGTAGAAAGCAATGTAAATGATGATTCATTGGACCATATTAGATACTTCCAAATTTTATGATTGTGGCATTACATCCTTCACAGTTACGTGTTGCCTTCCATTATTAAGGGCTTAACAACTGCAGCCCTTTCATGAATATTAAGCTCTATAACATTGAAACAGATTACTAAAGTGAGTGTAGAGTTTTGTACTTGCTTTTGCCATGGTAGGTTTATGTTGTCTGGCCACAATAGTTTTTAATACTAATCGGCCATTGCCATTTGAATTGGGGTTTTGTGCTCCATTCTTCATTGCCAATGATGTTTTACCTCATGTTACTTGCGTTATTGAGGATCCAGTCACTCATGAAACATTAAAATGTGCAGCAGTTTTCTCAAAGATGCTCCCACTAACGGTGCACTATCGAGTTGGCTTCATTGGAAGTCAGAAATCACGAATTTTACTTATGTTGACCATCACAGAACAAAACGTATAAATACTGGAAGATAGTGCATGAGACTTCATATGTCAATTGTACTTTGCAGTTGCTACTTAGTTTTAAAACACATGTAGTGGAACCAACTTGCAACAAGATGTAATATGTTGCATGATGTTCATATTATTTACTCCACCCCCTGTATCTGACAAGCAGGTTATCATAGTCAGTTGGGACTGCTGTTGTGACTGTAATGATTTTAATTATGTGCTTTGATATCTGTGGTGAAAATTTCTTAATTGCTTTTATACTGCAAAATGTTTGAAGATGCTAATGTTAATAAAGTAGGTCTCAATTTAATTGTTTCTAGTTGCTGTCTGAAGATTATTGTTTTTGTTGTTGTTTTGTGGAGACTAAAGTGCTAGGTCATTAGTACCCTCACTCTAAAGAGATGTAATGGCAAGTACTTACCTCAGCTTAGTGCTGCCAATAGTAACACCAGAAAGACAAAAATAAATGATGAAACAAGTTTTTGAATTTTTTTCCCCATGAGGTGGGTGAGAGAAGAAAGGGGATAAAACTGAAAGTGGTTTTGGGATTACTCACAACCCAAGATGCGAGATAAAGATGGCGTGAAGAGTAATAGGTGGAAGCTAGATCAGTAACAAAAGTTGATATATTTTATTTGCCTTTTTGTTGACAAACTTATCACATTTTTTGTGGAACCATAGTGAAGTACACTACCTGAGAAACCGGTGTATGGAATTATTGTTTTATGACCAATCATTTATAAATGTAGCAGGACTGTAACATAATGAAGGCAGCAACAGTGTGACTCAGCAGATGCAGCAACAATTGTCTACAACAATCTAGTGCTGGTGTGAGGAAGTAATTCTTAAGTCTCTATGTTTTAACATCTAAATTTTTCACGTAGGCCACAGTTCTGTTTCTTTTGCCTTACAGTGTGTCATAATGTAGTTGATCTTGTTACGGTGTCTAGTGGGGAAAAGAGCATTTGTATACTTTAGAATCCAATAGTGATTCGGATTGCCCACCTTCTGCTGATGTAGAGATGTCAGAGGTGCGCAGGCAGCTGTACTGCACGACACCACTGCCGGTGTCCAGTGTTAGGTGGAGCCCCCGCGTAGCCACCACCTGTGACTAGGACTGGACACAAGGCATGGCACCCAGTATTGATAGCACTTTCTTAATGCATACATACAGTCTATCGCGAGTCATATAATAGCGAGTAGTTATGTTGTGTGTGAACCGGAGTAGAAACACCGCCACAAAGGATAGTAAACTGGCAACGAGGACTTCCTCACCATGCAAGTTCGTTTTGTGAGCATGGTTCCCAAATTTAGCAACAGTTGCTTCAGCAAGGCAAACAGTGGGAGCTATTGCAGCAACAGCAGCAGCAGCAGCAGCAGCAGCAGCAACAGCAACAGCAGGCTTTACTATTACAGCCTTTGCAAAACCAAAAGTCGGCGTCTGCTGTGTCATTGCCTCTCCCTCCAGCCTTCGCTTCTTTCAACGAAGCAAACGAAAGTCAAGAGGTTTATTTATGGCACTTTGAAATCTACTGCAAGGCAAGTCAAATTGAGGATCCTGCTCACCATTGTGCACTGTTATTGTCTTCCAGTAGTACATTGTACGAAGTGGTGCAAAAATTGCGCCCACTCTCGGATCCCGTAGTTTGAGGTTTGTAGACTAAATATTATGGTAACCAAACACACGTCATTGCAGCTAGGCTGCAATTTAATCAGTGTGTTAAGCAATTTAACCAATCTTACAAGGCTTAGTTTGCAAGTGTGATTTTTCCTGTTAAAAGTGCGACGTGTCTTATGCAGATTCATTAATTAGGCATGTGATGATTTGTCTCGCTTCCAATCAGGAAGTTAGTGCAAAAGCAGTAAAAACCTTGGACCCTACTTTGTGTGATGTGCTAAAAATTGCCAATCCGTGTGAAGTAACTGTCTCTGAAAAAGCTTTGTTTAATTCTTCTGAGCACTGCATGGTTAGTAGTATTAGTCGTCATGTTCTTCAATCAACTGATGACGCCCTGTCGAGGTCATCATCTAGTTCACTGAGCCCACGTGTGTCTGGTAGCCAGATGTCACGAATTGGTAGACACGCACAGACAACAGTGCTTAGCTCGTCCGCTGATGGGGCCCAAAGCGGGTGGTATCTCAAAATGTTTTTTCCTCCTCGGCATTGTCAGATGATCCCCACGCAAGTTGTACCGATCGGTCTTGCCCAGAGTGCGGCCCATGTCATCAGTGGCATGACTGCCCATACCATGATGTCACTTGCTTTGCATGCCGCAAGACGGAACAATTGGCGAGTGTTTGTTATAGTCGGTGTGTTCTAACATCGGCTGCGAGCATCCTGCACCCTATCCTGCCAATGCCAGGGACAGCGACCGATGGTAGCAGAGCATCATGTTGCAAATGGACATCGACGGGATGACAGTGGAATTCTAGATGGACACCGGTGCGATCATGTCGCCCCTGGGTGCACCACAGCGTAAAGTGGTGGTGTACAATGTTCAAACAACTCCACTGCGGGGTCAAATTGTGGTTGAACCTAAGTACAAGAATGTAGCTTGGAACCTAACCTTGCTTGTAGTTTAACTCTTGCCACAGACACATCAGATTGTGGGGTGGGTGCTGTTTTGTCTCACAAAGTCTCTGACAGCATGGAACAACCTATTGCATTCGGGTTGAAGATGTTAAACTCGGAGCACCAAAATTATTCGCAAATTGGGAAAGAGGTGTTGGCTATCATATATGGCATCCGGAAGTATCACATTTACCTGTATGGTGTTAAGTTTCATCTACTTATGGACCATAACCCCCTAGTGACCTTGTTTGGTCCTCATGCAAAACTTCCGGACAAAACGGCACAGTGGCTTCAGCGATGGGCATTGTTCCTTAGTAATTGCAGCTATGACATTCATTACCAACCCACAACACAGCAATCTCTGCCGATGCCCTGACCCGTTTACAGTGTGGCCCAGATGAGGATTTCGATAGACATGAAATGTTTTGTTTTGCCTTGGACATAAACCAGCGTCACACTTTGGATGAATTTCCCATTACAGCACGTGACGTCACGGCTGCGACAGGTCTCAACCCGTTACTTCATAAGGTGTTAGCCGCCATACGGTGGGGCTTGCGGGAGTATGTACCAAAAGATGCAGACCCAGAGTGGCATACTTAATTTCCTCTCAGATGCAGGCTTAAGGCCCTGTCAAACAGAGAGCAATCAGCCCGCACCGGCACTGTGTTGCATTCGAGCTTACCACTTCGGTCAAACAGGGAGCGATCGCACGCGCTGCCTGCCGCATGCAGCGGGCAGGTTGTGATTTTGTACAGAGAACGCGACGGGCAAGCGGGAGCAGAAGAAATAGAAAGTGGTCGATTTGGGGCGTCCAAAGCCATTCCTGTATGACACACATGATCCAGAGCACAGAAATGCATCTAAGAAGGCAGAAACAATGAAGGAGAATTTTCATCAATGAAACAAGTATATGATTGGACACACAGTTGTTTTCAATTATAGAAAACCCCAAGAGAGACATTTTCTATATACGGGCGTTAAGGTTTTTTTTTTTTTTTTTTTAGAAATTTAATACTATTAGTGCAGGATTGTATTTGTTTGTCTCTTTAGAAATGTAATGATATTAGGGTAGGTTCGGATTTTGGCGGGAATTTATTTACTGCTCAAACTACAATCATGATATTAGTTGTAATATGCCTCATAATAGTCAACTTATGTTGTTACAATAAACAATAAATGAAACATTGAAATGGATGAAACATGTAATAAATAACATGCTTACCTCAAGCAAATTAACTATCTTTCCAGAGATCCAAATGGCTTTCTCCAGTTTGATTGAATTTTTATAATACGTGACTCAATCAGATTGTGTATCATTTCAAATTGTTCGCGAGACATTCGGGGAAGAAAAAAAAATTCTTCACACGACTAAAGTTCTTTACAAAGACGATGAAATTAATCATATTCTTCTCATTTCGTATTAATTTCATGTACCCATTTTCTTCGCTTCTTTGATGCAAAGGTGAGAAGTAGAAATTCGTCTTCATCTGAACTACTGCTCATGTTTATACGCTCTGCGGCTGACTCACGCACTACAACTGCCAGTCCACAGCTGGAACGCCGAGGGCTGCCTGCGCTCTGTATGACTGTTGCGGAACACAATGGACAACAGTGCGTTCTGCCCGTGCAGGCTGCCCGCTCCCTGTTTGACGGAGCCTTTAATGTTCTTGACAGGTTTCTCTTATTATCCACAGAGGATGTAGAATGTAGGGTGGTAGTGCCTCCCACACTCCGCCATCGCATATTGCAGCTGCTGCGTACACCACGAGGGGGTGTGCCGGATGAAGGCAATCGCCTGGCGCCACATATATTGGCCTGGTGTGGACAACACAATAGAACACACAGTGCGGATCTTTTCCACCTGCGCACATAACCAATCGACCCCAGTGCAGCATTTTAACCCTGAGTCATGCCCTGACCATTTCTGCCAACAGGTATGTGTCAGACGTGCCCCCAGCCATATTACCGAGCCAGTTCTCCTGTGTTAGCATGCACTCCCAGATGTACCCACGGTGTAATTGTGGTGCATAGGGGAAGGCAGATGTTCGTGGTAGCAGTGGGACGCGAAAGGCTGGTTCGTCATCGAAATCAGCTTTGGCCACAGTATGATATGTCACTCCTTGCTCCATCTCTGATACTTGTAGGCAGACAACTTCATGTTTGTAATGTATCAGTCTGCAGACCACCTCCTTCTCGCTACAATCTGCACCCTTGTGTAAGGCGTCAGTGCAAAATAGATATGGAGTGCTAGTGGGAACCCATTTATGAGGACCCTCTCCGTCCAATCATGACACCAGATTTGACTCTCCTTCCTCCCACTGGTGCCAGAGTCCAAATGCATTCGAAAACGAGTGCCGGTCCTGAGTTGGATGTGCCACTGGAGGAGACTACATGTCCATCAATCCACGAGCACCATTCTCTGCAGGCTGGCCCAAGTACCATCTCGGTTCCCAGTGCATCTCCTCATCAATTGCTATCTCCTCACTTATTGGGCAGGCCGTGTGGGCCTTTGATCGGAAGTCCGGTTTTGCCTCCACATATTTCATGGTGAGGTCGGCATCAGTCAGGCGATTTCTGGCCTTACGTGCCGATTAAAGGGCGAAGGGGTTTAGTATCAGATAGTAATTCAGATTGCCCACCTTCTGCTTACGTAGAGATGTCAGAGGTGCGTAGGCTATGAGCGGCTGCCGTAGGTAGCCATACTACACGGTGCCACTGCTGGAGACACAGCGTTAGGTGGCGCCATCCCATGGCTACCACCTGCGACTAGGCCCGGAGACAAGGCCCGGTGCTCTGTATTGACAGCACTGTATTAGTGCGTACATACAGTCTATCGCAAGCCATATAATAGTGAGTGGTTATGTTGTGTGTGAACCCGAGTAGTACCAGCACTGGGCAAGATAGAAAAATATACAAATGTAAATGGGTTGAATTGAAGAAAAATAACCAGGACAATGTAGAACTATGTCCCACAGAAATTTCAAAAGGATAGTATAAATGTTAACAAGACTAGCCAAGCAATAAAAGTACTAAAGGAAAACCAATAAATAATATTGGGTTCAAGGTAATCATTGTAAAACACAGGGTGGGCAGTCAGTTTTTAGTGATAAAGAACAAGAGGTTCTACTGATGGGACTTCTTGAGAGTGAAAACTGGGGAGTTTGGCCTTTTTGCCAAGTATATCAGTATATATATGTCTGTCTAGGTGTGTTTGTGTTTGGATATGTGTGAGTGCGTGTGTATTTGTTTACCTTACTTTTTCCCCCATAAGGTAAGTCCTTCCAATCCTGGGATTGGAATGACTCCTTTTCCACTTCCTTAAAACCCAAGCGACCAACAGTTGTGAAAGCTTGTATGTGTGTTTGTGTGTGATTTTATTTGTGTCTGTCAACGAGCCTGCCTTTTGGGTAAGTCATCCGTTTTCTATTTTTTCTATTTAGTATATATAGTAAAATATTGTTATAAAACATGAGAGGAAGTGTCCCCTTGTAACTGTACTGGTGGGAGACCTGAGTTGAAATTGATACAGGAACCTTTGATCCCTCATAGATGAAGCAACCTGCATGTGAAAACAGCTGCTACTTCATCTCAATTAGAATAATTTTAATTTAATCAAGAGTTACAAACAAGCAATACTTAGTTTTATTTATTTAGTTAGTTTGGAGGAGGGGTTGCAATGAAGATTTCCTAATAATTATCAAAGAAAATTAATTTGTAGCTTTTTGAAGTGTTAAGACAATGGTGTAAGTTTCTATGACAAACAAGTTTTGAGTATTATTTAAATTATTAATGTACTTATTGTAATTACAGACTTTTGCTGATGGGTATTTTAATTAATTAATATATGAGCAAATGTGCTCCGGTATCAGTGTTTCATCATCTCCTCAGAAGGAATAGATTCTCATTGTAAATTAACAGCTGGTAGTTTTGTTACAAAATTTTGAACTTCAAATTTGAAAGACAGATCATAATTTTGTTTGTGATATACTGTACAGGTTAAAATCATATAGATAAAAGTAATATTATATTGTTATCCAATAATAAGAAAAATATGAATTCTCTAGCGCACAATGAAAGTAGAAAAACCAAAGTTTAATTTTATGTGAAATGCATTTCCAAGAACATAATTTAAAACCCACATTGACAGTTACTTTATTATTAACAGAAACTATAGAAGAAGTAGTAAGTTACAAAATTGTCTCAGAGCAATTATTGTACATAGCATAAGTAAAAATTACACCCAAGTCTATTTTTATTCAAAACCTAATTGGTATGGATGATTTTATGGGATGATGACTGAAATGTATAATCCTAAAGAAATTTTTTGAAAATATTTTGCAGGCATGGCAACACGCAAGAGCAAATGGCTGGGAAAAATCATTTTGTGAGAAACATTTTGTGTCGGCTGCAACTATGGAAATGGTGGTCGGTTTGCGAACACAATTGTTAGGCCAGTTAAGAGCTTCTGGCTTTGTGAGAGCACGAGGAGGTGGGGACATTCGTGACCTTAATTCAAACTCAGAAAACTGGGCAGTAGTGAAGGCAGCTCTCTGTGCTGGTGTATATCCAAATTTAATTCGTGTTGACAGAGAGCATACACAGATGCGTACACAGTAAGTATTTTGTTGCTTTTCTTATTTCAAGTCGTCTTTTCCATTTGTATGTATAAATATCAGCGCATGTTATTCCTATGGACTCCAAGACAACTAGAGCCGCTTTGATGACCTCTTCAGGAAATTCAGATTAGCTCAGCGGGTGATCCTGTGAAGTTTAGTAGTGATCGGATTAATATATTTCTTGAATTGAAGAATATAATGCAAAATATGAAACTTGGAATGACAGTAGTGTCCCTAGGAGAGAGAGAGATCCAACCATAGCGACATGAACAGTCACACAAGTGACACTAGTGCTCCAAGTGGCAAGACTGCAGTAATAGAAGAATGGCATGATGTAAATGGAGAACTCGCTGTTTTTAATGTTGTTGTTTTCCTATTTCACATTCACGAAATGTAGTGGTGAATTTTCAAAACAATGAACAAATTGAATTGAAACTGCCTGGTTAAAGATCAAATACAAATCAATTTACACAGTAATGGACTAAGAAGAAATCTTCAGTTATCGAACTGAATTTTTCATCTCATTGGAACCACACAGAATACCACCACATGTCTTAACATTGAAGGTTGGATCACCGATGAAGTTTATTCACAACTTGTCCACACCAAAGTTGTGCAACGGGACCAGTTGACCATAAAAAAAGTTGAGACTTAATTTAATTGAGGGAATAATCATTGATAGCAGATTCAAAGGTTACGGTGTACTTATTCCATGCACACTGATCATTTCCAACAATTTACAAATCAAATTCAAGTGGCTCCAGTTCCTTTTGTACCTTGTATTTGCTATTGACATCAACAAAGCTCAAGGCCAATCATTGATTATTGCTGGCTTCAATTCGGAACATTCTTGCTTTCTACATGGCCAGTTGTATGTGGTGTGCTCTCGAGGAATTACCTTCCCCTTCCTTTCCCATTTCTTTTTTCTTACCTGAAGAAGGAATCCAGTTATGAAAGCTTGTTTTATTTTTGTCCCTTTTTTCCTTTCTGTGTGTGACTATTGGTAGTACAGCAAGAAGGTATCTATCTCTTTTGAAAAATAATTTATCATCTCTGTGGAATCGAATATTTTGAAGTGTGTTTGACAATACAAACCATGTAACTCAGTTACTAGTCAACCTTCATTGTAGCTGCTTCACTGAAGTTTGTCATCATCTGTGTTCAGTTTTCCCCATAAAATTGTTAGTAACAAGAGAAAACTGAGTTGAACAGCAGTATAACATTAATTAATCAGAATGGGATGAGTTTATAGTTGAATTCTTTGGATGTTTGAAGTCTCTACTTACCATCTTCATGTGAGCACCCAAGTGAAGATTCAGATGCAGGCAACACTGAATGTAATAAAGAAGAGGAGCTGATTTGTCCAATAACAGATACTACAAATCACAGTGATGAGTCAGTGACATCCTCCAACGTCCACCAGTATTTAATGCTTGAAAGATTCCTTTCAAAAGCATGGCTTCGCCATTACTGACAAAAACTATGCAAGTGTGTGCTTAAACTCTAACAACTATGATGAAAACAGGTGTGAAATGCTAATCTTACTTCCTTCTTGCAGCAGTGTCAGTGTTCAACGAGGATGTGGAATTGAAATTAACCTTATAAGATTTTGGTGTTATTACACTTCTCGATTAGTTTTCTCCCAAAGAGCTCCTAATGTCATTATGTGAAAAAACAAATCAATATGTACTCAAAATAAAAATCTACTGTGGCAAGTCACAGGAGGAAGCTGAAATGGTTCATGCATCTGAAGTTGTTTTACACCTTATGGAAGGATATGTGCTTCACACGGATAATTGTTATAATTCTGTATCATTAACAAAACTGCTAACAACTTACAGAACCCATGTGTTTGAAATATTACATAACAACACAAAGGAAAACTCAAAACCATTAGTTGCTATGAAACAGAGAAAGGCCAGATGGCATGAAAAAGAAATGTCATTGTCGTTATTTGCCAAAGGAAGAATAAAAGGAGTCCTGACCATTGCCTGGAAACCAAACATTGTTAGAGACTAACGCAATGGAGATAATTGGAGATAAAACACCAGGCACCCAAGTATCTCATGACACAATAAATCTTGTGTGTGCCTCATAATTTTCCTACAGAGAACTGAAGTCTTGAATTGAGCATCATTTACATAAATTTCAGATCACTGTCATCACACAATTCAAAGCTCTTTGACCCATAATTACCAAATGCACATGAAGCATTAATCATGTGAGTAAATATTTCTATGTTAGTTAACATAAAGCCACTGGAATATTTGACTTCGGCAATTATTTGAGTAATTTTCTTCTTTGACTCTGTGGCTTTATTGAAAATTGTTCTACACACTTAAGAGCAGCTTCTATAATACTATTTTTCAAATTTCCTGTAGCTTTTACTCGTGGAATGTGGCATTACCTCACATTTTTTAATAAGCATCCACTTCTATGACATATTTTGTGCAAAAAGAATTGACACACAAAACTAAAAACTGAAATGAGTTTGACAACATTCTATTTTTATAAAACTTACTATTGAAATAAACAATAATAATATTTGTAAACAAAGGAACAAGCAAAGGTAATGTTTTTCACAGCCTTCAAGATTAATCTGCAGTTCATTTTGATTATTTGAATGGAAAATTAATACATACAAAAATTTCAAGTGTATAAGAGGTAGTGTGGCAGGTGCATATGCTCAAACAAATTTGACATTGACAAAAACTTTTATGACATATTTTTAGCCAGAATTCTATTACTCTAATAAATTTTTCAATTAAAAAAATTTTTTTTTCTTCACAATTAACAGAAATTCTAACAGACTTATTTATTAACTATACTTAATGAGCATATATAAAAAGGATCACACAGAACTAGTTTGCTTACAAATGTTATTCATAATTATTATCTGTACTAGTCAATCTGCTTTTAAATAACTAAAATTTAAAACCATTTTGCAGAAAGGAGTTCTGCGTGATGTTTCATCCATCTTCTGTATTACGAGAATGTCCTAAGAGCCCTAGAACATCTGTAGCGGCCTCACATACAGCGACAGTGGAGGCTCTTCCATCTGACTGGCTTCTGTATGAAGAAATAAGTCGTACAGGCAGATATTGCCATGTTCGTTGCTGCACACTGGTCACACCTATAACTGTGGTATTGTTTGCTGGTCCTGCTCGTATGCCACTTGATTCCATTTCTGAAGTTGAAGGTAAGTCTCACGAGACTTGATAGGAATTGTTGTTAAATATGTTCTGATGCTGATATTTTATTTCACAGCTATTTTATATCTCATTACCAGTTTACATATCATCAGTATTATGGACAGTGGGTTAAAATGTAGTTTACATGAACTAGGCTACTGCTTAACGCGTTGATGTTGGTAGTAGTGCAAAGTACAATTGAGGTGAAGGCACCCAGTGAGGAGTTGCGTTGAAGCAGACAGTTATATTGGCATCTGTTTCCTTTATTTACAGAAAATATAAATCTGACATGGCAATTATCTGTGTACGTCTACACCAGAATGATATATGACACTATAGGTGTCTATAGAATTTCTTTGGGAGTACAATTTGCTACGAGTTTGCAAATATGAAAAGTATATCAAGAACTAGTCACTACATAGATATAACAGTTTGTTTTATGTAATGTAATTGACCCCATTTATTCTGTAATAACTTTTATTCATTGTCAACTAAAAGAGACTTTTCATCAAATGCTACATAATTGAAATAAACCCATGTAGTGACTGGTTCTCAGTGTACTTTCTAACTTATTCACCTGCTATTTCTTCTGTTATGAAAGTACAATGTATAATTTTTCTTTCTTAATGTTACAAATTTGCATTATGTTAATTTCAAAAACATTTACTTTTGTAAAGACAGTGTACAGTGTAAAGCCATTTCTTATTTGCTGCCTGAATACCAGTCCTGATTGCCTGCCTTTACCTACCTCCATTCATTGTGCCACTACCAAACATCAGCACATCAAGCAACAACTCAGTTCAAGTAAACTACAATGTAACCGAATAGTGTATTATTTTCTTAATATGTGGTACCTCAGTTATAATTGTTGTAAAAGATATCTTCAAAGTTTTCGGCTTTTCTGATTACAATAAATCAATTTATTTTCACTCTTGTACTATCGGCCAATTTTGGGCTTAAAAACCCATTTTTCAGGTGTGGAAGATGTTATTATATTTTAGCATTATCCACCTATGAAGGATTGGCTGTGTCCACCTTTTATAGCTGAATAGTACTGTAATATATTAATACCTCTTACACTTGAAAAATGACATTTTAATGTCAAAATTGTGCAAGGGGAAAAATAAATTTAATTCATGTTAATAGCTTAGGTGAAAACTTTTTAAATGTTTTTGAACAGTCTATTCGATTCACAACCTTAAGCTGAGAAACAATGGAAATAGGGCTAGACATGAGGAGCATGAAGTCATGTATTTGTTGTTGTAGATGAGAAACTAAAATCCACTTTATTAGAAGATAGTCAATTTGTGAAACTGTCGTGATAACTTTCTAGACTCTCATTCAGGAGGGCGGTGGTTCAAATCCACCTCTGGCAGCCCAGATTTAGGTTTTCCCTGCTTTCCCTAAATCGTTCTAGCCAAATGCAAGTATGGTTCCTTTGAAAGCACACCACCACTTTTCTTCCTCACCCTTATCAAAACAATCCGAGCTTGTGCTCCATTTCTAATGACCACATTGTAGAGGGAACATTAAACTTCAACCTCACTCCCACAGTGTGAAAAAGTTTCAAACATGGAATTACACACAAACCTACATTGTATTCACTACAAAATATGAGTTTGTTTCCTCCTTGTATTCACATTAATGTCCTTTGCTGATCTGCATTGATTTAAAAAGAGATTAGACTTAACAGGACCTTTGTTATTTTTCAGTATATTTTTAATGACTTTTAATATCAACAGCTAAAAAATCATCATCTTCTGAAGTTTTGCCAAGTACTTCTTCAATTTTTTCGAAGTTTCGCAACCTTATAAGGCTTGTTTTTATTTAAAAGAAGACAAACAAGGTAACATCAACAATATTACTGCCAAAAACAATGGCAAACAAATTCCAAACCAGCAAGGAACGTGAAACAAGAGCAAATGAGAAATATAAATTACTTCTTTTGAGATTGTTTTATCTTGTTAGGTCCTGTAGTCTACTGCTAAAAGTGATGAACTACCAGGTGTAGAAATATGAAAATGGAATTTGGTTGTAATAATTACATGTCTGTAGTTTGAAACTACATTGTATGGGAGTGAAACATGGACGATAAGGAGTTCAGACAAAAAGATGATAGAAGCTATCAAAATGTGGTACTACACATGAATAATGAAGATTAGATGGGTAAGTCACGTAACTAATGAGGAGGTGCTCATCAGAGATGGGGAGTAAAGGCATTCGTGGCATATTCTGACTAAGAGAAGGGATAGGTTGGTGGGACACATTCTGAGACATCAAGGAATTGTCAACTTAGCATTAGAAGGAAGTGTGTGGGGTAAAAATAGTAGAGCGAAACCAAGGGATGAATACAGTAAACAGATACAAAAGGATGTAGGTTGCCGTACGTATTTTCAGATAAAGAGTCTTACACAGGACAAGGTAGCATGAAAAGCTGCAGTCTGTGGACTGAAGACCACAACAACAATAGTTTGAAACTGATAAACAATATTTTATTCAAAATAATCTCCATTGCTGTTTGTAGATTTCTCCCACCTCTCTGGCAGGCTATGAATGCCACGCGAAATAAAGACATATTCTTTTGATGTGAACCAGACAATGAGCTATTTACTTACATTTTCATTTGAACTGAACCATTGTTTAGCGAGAGTGTGCCCCAGTAATGCAAATAATGATAATCATGCGGTGCCAAGTCTGGAGAATAAGCTGCATGTTCTATAGTAGTTTCGAACTGAATGTTACTTGATCACTTCCCTGACCCATTTTACTGTGTGTGATGGGGCATTATATTGGAGCAATATGACTTTGTGTTGTCCTTCTTCCATGTTTCAGTCATTTTTCATTTAATGCTCAATTTAAATCAACCATTTGCTGTAGGTAGTCATCAGTATTAATAGCTTCACCAGCTCATAATAGATTACACCCTTCTGATCTCACCAAATACAGAGCATTTTTTTTTTTCTCCATTGGTCTTGCTGTGGATGTTGATGGCGTGCCTGGATTCACCCATTATTTATTACACTTAGGATTCCAAAATTTATCCATTTCTCAGCACATAAGTCACTATTCAGTTGAGCAATGAACAAATGGTCTTTTGATTTGCTTTTTGTCTTTCATTCAGTTCAATGCGAACCCACTTTCCCACCTTCTGCAGCTTTCCCATAGCTTTCAACTGTAGAGAAATGGCTTTCTGCAACACATTCAGTTGTTCCATTAGTTCCTGTTGAGTTTTTAGTATTGTATTTATCCACTAAGGCCTGCAATTAATTGTTTTCGAACTTTTTTGGTGGTTTCCCATTGCTCATTGTTTCTTACGTCAAAGTCACCACATATGAATTTTTTATTCACTAGAAATATTGCTTTCCCAAGAGCATGTTTGCCAAAAGCTTTGATGTGATTTTCCCTCCTGGCAACAGTTTCTCATAACTCCACAGGCAGGATCTGGTGTCACAATGTGTCGTTGTTTTTTGCCACCCACTTTTCCCAAGTTTATTTTGATTTCTTTGGTCTCTACATTTATTCTCAATAACTATTCCTTTTCTGCACTCCTTTTTAATTCAGTTTATCTTGTATTATCTGATCTGTTTCTCTCCCTCCACCCCTCCTCTCCCCTCCTCCCTCCCCACCCCTCCCTCAAACAAACACACACACACACACACACACACACACACACACACACACACTATTAATAGTATAATGTTAAGTTGTTAAATGTCCTGTCCAGCATTCTGTATTTGTTGACGACTTTTGCTATTTTTCCAGCCTTGCAACAACAATACATCATCGAAAAACTTATGGTTATGCTGCCAGGTATCAAAATCGATGATGGCCAATATTTCGGCAGGAGACCACCCTGCCATTTTCAAGGCGAAACTGCAGTGAGAAAGCAATGTGCAACGATCTTTGAAACCTCGATTTTCAATGAGTAAACAGAAAAGACAAGAAACACCGAGCAAGCAAGCACACAGCATCGACATGACCAAAGATGAAACCGGTCAGAATATCGATAATAAACATCAGTTCTTGACGGATAAGGTCATATTAGTTTTGTCCCTCTGTTTTTTGACAAGTGAGAGAGCAGCATCCCAAGCGGAATTTAAGCAGAACTCTCCACTCCTATTCATAAGGTTGTCACCTAGTTTTATTTCTAGCATTTCCTTGATAACACAGTCCCAGTAGCTGGAAGTGCATGCCAGAATTTCCATTTTGTTGTATTCCATAGGGTGACCTGTGTCAGGACAGTGTTCGACCACAGCAGATTTGTTTGGTTGTCATAAACGTGTGTGACGTTAATGCTCAATGCAATGGTCCTCAACAGTCGTAATAGTTTGACCAACATATTATATGCCACAGCTATATGGGATATGGTAGACACCTGCCTTGCGCAAAGCAAGATCATCCTTAATGGATCCCAACGGTGCCTTAATTTTAGAAGGTGGATGAAACACACATTTTACATTGTTTTTACACAAAATGCGGCCAATCTTGTTGGATGTGCTGCCAGCGTATGGCAGAAAGGCAACTGACATGGGCGCCAACTCTGTGCTATCATCACTAGCACGTTGCACATGTGGTCGACAGCGCAATGCTCTTTTAATCTGCCATTCACCTTAGCCATTCTGTCGAAAAATTACCTACAGATGAGACAGCTCAGTGGGAAAACTTTCCAGGTCAGAAATGATGTGAGTTCTATGCACTAAGGTTCGAAGAACCCCTTCACATTGAGCTGGGTGGTGACAACTATCATCTTGCAAATACAAATCAGTATGCGTTGGCTTCCTATAAACAGCATATCCCATCTGCCTTTCTCCTGCCCAACACATCAAGGAAGGGAAGACAACCATTTTTTTCCACTTCTATTGTGAAAAGGATGTTGGGGTGGATTGAATTTAGATGTTCCAAAAAATAATTCAAGTTCTCACTACCATGAGGTTAAACAACAAAAGTGTTGTCTACATATCTGAAAAAACAAGCAGGTTTCAACGCCGCTGACTCCAGTGCATGATCTTCAAAGTCCTCCACGAATAAAGTAGCAATGATAGGTGACAAAGGGCTTCCCATCGCAACTCCATCTGTCTGCTCATAGTACTCGTCATTGAATAAAAATTAGGTGGAAGTCAAAACATTTCAAAATAAATTCATAAATCAGTACCAAACTTCATCTCAATTAGTTGCAACGAATCAGACAGAGGAACGTGAGTGAAAAGAGAAACTACATCAAAACTAACTAAAATATCTTAGTCAGCCAAGTGCAATCCCTCCAATCGACGTAGGAAATCCATCAAGTTCTTAATGTGGTATTCACAATGGCCTACCAGTGGGCTATCGTCGATTTTGATACCTGGCAGTATACCTGTAAGTTTTTTGAAGTTGTTATTCGCCAGGTGAAATGAAGGAATCACAACAACACATCAGTTTCAATTAAATCTTTGATGCTCAATGGTTGCATGATTGGGCAGAGAAAACTGTTTTTCAATTTTAAGTCTAGAAATCTGTATGTGTTCTGTCTTAAACTTACTTGAACTGAGGATGAGGGGCACTGTTTTGCATTGTAAAGACAAAATGAGGTTTGTGGACCTCACATTTAACACAAAACTCCCATGGTTGCTGCATCTTGGCACCACACGCGACATTGAGTGGCAGGGTGGCAACGCAGCACCGTTACACCAGCAATTCCAGAGCTCAGGTTGGTGCTTGAGTGCCCCCCCCCCCCCCACTCCCCCCTCCCCAATATCCACTGCAACCCATTCGTGTGAACTGTCAGGGTTGTTTACTTGGCAGCCCGATTATAAACACCACCCCTTTCCTTTCATCCCCGTTTCCATCTATTCAACTTTTCCACCAGTTTGAAGGCACCACTGGCTCCAAAAACTTCCACTTAGCCGTAATTTGTATGCAGGGTGTCCCATTTATCTTGCTCACGCAGTCTATCTCTGGAACAACGACAGTTATTGTAAAATGACTTGCACTGGTATCAGTGTAAGGCAGGGGTTCATTAATGCTAATATGAGGTTTATTAAGAAAGTAAGGAAGGTTTGCATCAGACACCACTAGGCGCACCCCAATAACGTATATTTTGGTATGTGCTTGCTCAGCAGGTCAGTCAGAATCCAGCCACAAAAACAGGAACATTTCTGTGCTTCTGGTTTTTTTTATATTCAAATTTGAATTGTGCCTTGTGATATTGTTTTTGTCGGCAGAAAACCTAAAACCTACAGTAGTTTATCATGAACTGTGTGAAGTGTACAGAAACAATGTAATGAGTGAATGTTCCACCGAGAAATGGTGCATTCAATTTAAAAGTGGCCAAACCAACTTTCATGATGAAGAGAAGAGTGGACACCCAAGCATTGTGACTGATGATCTTGGCCCTAAAGTTGATGAAACGATTCGTGAAAACCATTGCTTCACAATAACGGACCTTTCTCTATCGTTTCCACAAGTTTCATGGACATTTGATGATGATGTGCAACTCCAAAAGGGTATGACCCACTGGCAGAAGTTTCAGGCTGTAGAATTTTACAATGAAGGGATTTCAAAACTTGTCCACAACTATGATAAGTGCCTCAATTTGTTTGGTGACTATGTGGAAAAGTCGTATTATAGTCACTCTTTCAGATATATAATAAAATGTTTTTCTTGTACTTGTTTTTATTTTTATATAATAATGGAAAGTCCAGGTTGGAATAAATAATATAGTGAGGACAGTTACAACTCACCGCAAAGACGTGGCGACGAGATGTGACAGGCACATACAAAAGACACACACATACAACACATTCAGCTATCGGCCATGGCCTTCCTCAGAAATAGAGCACTCACGCAATCACACAGGCACACAACACAGTCATACAACCATCACCTCCGACTGCCACACTTCGAATCACGCTCTGCAGCGAATCGGGGACGGGAGGGGAGGGGAGGGGGAGGGGATAGAAAGGTTACGTCACCTTTCTATCCCCTCCCCCTCCCCTCCCCTCCCGTCCCCGATTCGCTGCAGAGCGTGATTCGAAGTGTGGCAGTCGGAGGTGATGGTTGTATGACTGTGTTGTGTGCCTGTGTGATTGCGTGAGTGCTCTATTTCTGAGGAAGGCCATGGCCGATAGCTGAATGTGTTGTATGTGTGTGTCTTTTGTATGTGCCTGTCGCATCTCGTCGCCACGTCTTTGCGGTGAGTTGTAACTGTCCTCACTATATTATTTGTTTTTATTTTTATTTATTTATTTTTAATGCTAAAATGATCCCTACTTTTTGAATAGCACTCATGTTTTGAAACATTCTAAAACAAAAGCACATCTGTTTTTAACACTAATTTATGTGTTTATTAAATGGACACCCTATATTATTTCATCAGCAATATAGCATGACAAATCACATAAACTAGAGCATTGATTGCATTGCAATACACCAGTTACATCCTGAGATACTGCAAAGCAAATATGATAATGATATTGTACAAAATTGGTTTCTGTCAAGACTGACCTCATAAAGGGTTTACACTCAAGTAGTTGAACATAGTGAAAAGTAATCACTAATATGTCGACTTAGATAATAAAATTGGGTGTTTGTAAGGAATTCCAAAATAGGTGGCAAAATTATTCTAAGTGTGATCATTCTGAAATAACAGGCTTGCGAATTTTAAACTTCTGGAAGAAAAGCCTCACTAGAGAGTATTAATCGAAAATTCAGTTGCATGATGTTGAAACTATTTGTCCTAAAAGTTTCTTCCAACATTACTCATGAGTCATTGCAATAATTATTTTAAATGTGAAAATTTACTTTAGTGATTACAAATATTGTGACTGACATTAATTAGTGACAAGAGGGTAATGATTTGTTTTCTTATTATTGAGAAATTGCTTTGTTTGTAGGGGCAGTTAGAGGAGATGCAGTATTGGGAGGTGCAGCTGACAGTGACAGTGAAGCAGAAGACAGACCAGAAGGCCAGAATACAACTCTGAAATTAGATGACTGGGTAGTATTCCGTATTGATGCAGAGACTGCTCACCTGGCTCTTCAACTGAGGCAGAAATGGCATTCTCTCTTCTTGCGTCGAATGCGAGCACCAGCCAAGCCTTGGTCCCAGGTATGTCACTATTACAAATTAATATATAATTTTATTATGATGATTTTTGTTTCAGTTTTTGTATACCTATCACAAGTTATGGTTTAAGAGTATGTACTTTTATACACTGTTCAAAACAATTAGGTGATCAGGTGAGATACCATACACACTATAGATATGGCAACAACGGTAAAACATTTTATTTAGATATTGGTTACAACTGTAATTTGTGGGTGATACACCCAGTAGCACAACATGCAGTGGAGCATATGCTTGATTTCAATGGCTGCTTCACAGCCCGTGCCATCTGGATCCTTCCACCCACCACCAGCTGCACAGATGGGAGTTATCCCTATGTACATTGTATGATCCTGAAATTATCCAGGCCTCAACTTATGATAACCTTCTTTTTTCCCTTTCCTCTCTATCCTAAACCTCTCCCATTTTGAGTGGTGTGTATGTGTGTGTGTGTGTGTGTGTGTGTGTGTGTGTGTGCATGTGTGCGCGCGTGCAGGGCATGCGTGCACTCGTTTTATTTATTTTATGGTTTATTTTATTTCATTTTATTTTCTTCCACTCATTCACCTCCCCATCCATCCCTAAGCCACATCTCCTTTCTCCCATCTAATACTTACATGCTCTGGAAGTTTGTGCTGTATCCATCCCCACCACCATGACGCAACCTTCCTATCCCCCCTCCCCTTCCCTCTTTCCACACCGCAGAGTGATTCGAAGTGCGGCAGCAGGAGATGACAGTTGTGTGACTTTGTTGTGTTCCTGAATGAATGCATGAATGTTCCTATTTCTGAAGAAGGCTATGGTCGATAGCTGAAAGTGTTGTATGTATGTGTCTTTTTTTATTGTGTCTGTTGCAGCTCATCATCATGTTTTTGCGGTGAGTTGTAAACTGTCCTATTACTATACTGTTAATTCAACCTGGACTTTCCATTACATGATATTTACTTTTGTTATACTCATCAAAGGGTTGTGTTGCAACACAAAACATGTGATGGTATTGCAACAGTGCCTAGTACAGCTTTGTTTTCCTCTTATGAAGAATTATCAGTTGTATCAAAAGACAATCATGATGATGAAAGAATTCCCATACTTTAGTTCTATTACTTGTAGAATTGTGCAAGAAATACACAAAAAAAACAGTTATAATAATAAAAACATATCACATCTTTTTAATAATGTCTGCAACTCACCTCAAAGTTGTACAATGACAAGCATCAGGCACATAAAAAAGTCACAAACATACCACACTTAAGCTGTCAGCCATTGGCCTTCTTCAGAATAAAGAGCAATCACACAGGCACTCTCTACAGTCACGTAACCGTCATCTCTGGCTGCAGCTGGAGATGATGGTTGTGGGACTGTGAAATGTGATTGTGTGAATGCCTTTTATTCTGAAGAAGGCTGATAGCTGATAGCCTTAGTGTGGTATGTGTGTGTCTTTTTTATGTGCCTGTCACTGCTCATCTACGTCTTTGCAGTGAGTTGTAAACTGTTCTTTTTACAATGTAGAATTCCAACCAGGAATTTCCATTATTAGATTTTAACCTAAAGATAACTAGGGTTACTACTATTTCAGAAACTGGCCCTAAGTAATTTACAGTAGCCCAAATCGACATGTAGAACTGGGCACATATCTCACAGCATCTGTTGGATGTAGTATTCCATATGTCTAGAATGAAATGAGGTACCATTCTGCTCTCTATCTCTATATACTTACTACTAAACAACAATATAATAAAAAAAGACCTACAAAGAGCTGCAAGAAGCACAATAAGACATGCACATACAACACCTAATCTAACAGCCATTAGCATTCTAGTAGTGTGACTCTGAAGTGTGCGACCTTTGCCTTTCACAGGCAAGCAATCTATCGACTGAGCATGCTTCATCTCTCATCCTCAAAGCTTTACTTCTGCTAGTACTCAACTCCTATTTTCCAATTTTCACAGAAGTTATCCTGCAAACCTTGTAGGACTATCACTCATAGAAGAAAGGATATGGTGGAGATATAACTTAAACACCGAAAATGTTTCCAGAATGATATTTTGTCTTTGCAGCACAGTGTGCACTGATGAAACTTTCTGGCAGATTAAACATATGTGTGAGACTGGAATTCGAACATAGGACCTGCAAAGTCTGCAGTTTGGAAAGTAGGAAGTAAGTTACAGGTGTTAGTAAAGCTGTGAGTTTGAACTGTAAAGTGTAACATGATAGCTCAGTCGATAGAGTGCTTGCGCACAAAAGGAAAAGGTCGCAGGTTTAAATCCCAGTCCAGGACACAGTGTTAGCACTTATGCGCGAAAGGAAAAGGTTGCAGGTTTAAATCACAGTCCAGGACACAGTTTTAATCTTCCAGGATGTTTCAATTTTGATGTTGTTGACAAGGAGTATTAAGAAATATGTGGCAGGCTTATTAATATGACAAAGTTGTGATGGGGAATCATTACAAAGGCATGGGCATGGGGGATGTTGTTGTACAAGGATGTCATGTCCACTATCACCAACATGGAGGGAGTCTGGTGGTAACAGAACAGGTACTTTGTAAAAACAGTGAAGGACATGAGTGGTGTTTTGAAGGTATATGTTGTGATGTTATTGATCATAGTTAGGAGGTGTTAATCAACAAAAGCAGATGATCATTATGTGGAATATTGTATCCAGTCAAAATAGACACCTGTGTGTTTGGGTTTGTGGAGTTAGGGGAGTAGGTAAAAGTGTAGGGTGTTGATGTGCGAACAGAGATAAATCAGGTGTCAGGTTTTGTGTTGAGAGTCTGCTTCATGTTCTGTCGGACTTTTGGGATGGTATCATGATTGTCAGTTTTGTATGCAGAGGTGTCGGAAAGTTTAGTGGAGATCTTCCATTATGACAACAGTTCATGACCACTGTGGTGGAACCTTTGTCTGCAGGAAGGATGACATCTGAATTTATGTTTGAGGTTATGGATAGCAGTGTGTTTCATAGGAGTGATGTTGGACTCACCAGGGAAGTATTTGGAAAGGAAGGTGAGAAATTTCTGGGAGATAAGTAGGAGATGACTGGGAAGAAGGGGGGAGGATCACATGTGCATGGAGTTTCTATATCAAGGTTTCATACATTGTTGTCATATGCTATGTGCTAAAGCAATGATGCCTCTGTAAAAACAAATTAAGGAAAGAAGTTTCTTGACAAGTTCATATAATTGACATGGGGTTTGGTGCCAAAGGTGAGGTCTGTAGTAAGTACTGATACTTGTACAGCAGCCAGAGTTTTGGGAAAAAGATTGGTAACAATGTTATGGGCTGTGTGTTCGTGAGAGTGTTTCATAGAGGATGGAGTAAGTTTATGAGAAAGTGGGAGGCAGAGTTAGGCCTGTTCTTACACTGTCCAGTAAACTGTTTACGGGAACTTTTACGGCAACTTTACTGACAGTTTGATTTTACAATGTCCAGTTAAGAGGCATCTTGCCATAAACTATTTGTTAACTGGCAATTATTTTTACCGAAGCATTATCTTCCAGTATAGTCTAAACGGAGGTGTATTTTAAGGTTAAAGTGACAAATGGCAAACAGGAATTACTTTCAGTTCTTTGAAAGTGATTCTAAAAATAGCGATGATAGTCAAATTATGATACACAGAAGGAGACCTAAAGTAATGATAAGAGGAACAAACTGTTTTGAAACAATGAAAAATCAAGAATTTTTCAAACCATTCCGCCTGACAAAATCAACAGTTTATCTACACCATGGTCTTAATGTGATCAAATTTGGCATAGAACACTAAGGAAAATTCTTGTTCTGTAATAATTCTGTGCAACTCTATCATACGGGTTATCCAGTCCAAAAGTGGTAGCACGCATTAAGCACAGTAGTGTTTCTGTATTATTGTCATGCTTTGTAGCTGGTTTACTACCCTGTCTTGTTAAGATAAATTCTTTCTTTTGATCCGCTAGTTTCTTTTTAATCTTTTTCTTTGTGTTTTCATAATTATCTCTTAAATATTTTACAGGTCTTTTTGTCCCACTCAAAGCTTCAAACTGTGCACCCGGCATGTATTTTGCTTTTCTGCTCCCATGTTACCGAATTGGTTCCCTTGTTTTCAATGATATGAGGCTTCTCTTCTATAATTTTAAGTAGAATCTCTTCTTAGCCTGCCATATTCTCTGTTTACTATTCACCATGATTCTAACAGCTTACGAGATGAATTTCCTTTACAAAAACTTTCAAAGCAGTGAAAACAACCAATATTCGACATGACATTTACTATAAACATGTTCACCAACTGCTTCAAATGCTGTACTGATTTGTTAACTATCAGTAAAACTTAACTGTTAGATGGTAAGAACCAAAGCGAATTGACTAGAAGTTTACTCTGGCTGTAAAATTTACTGGCAGTCAAATTCTTACACTGACTTTACCGGACCTCGTAAGAACGGGCCTTAGTCAGTAAAGCATGATCGGTTTTTAAGGAAAGAGGTAGGCTTTTTCATTGCTATAAGCAGTTGCATGTGGGCATAAGACATGAGTAACTGGGACAGTTTCCTCAGATATCCTTAAATAGATATGTAATGTTGACATTCTTACCAAGCTGTTGGTTAAATTGAAACCATGTTACAGCTAATAAGCATGTTAATGATACTTCCAGGTTGTAATTCAACTGTATAATGAGAATAGGTTGCAACTCACTGCAAAGATGATATCGATTTGCAAATCAGAATGTAAAGTAATTGTCATTAATACACATTTTAGTTTTTGCCCCACAGCATTAGTCAGAACAAAACACACACACACACACACGCACACACACACACACACACACACACACACAGGACACAGATACAATGCTGCTTTCTGAGTAACACCCCCACATGCTATAAGCAGTTGCATGTGGGCATAAGACATGAGTAACTGGGACAGTTTCCTCAGATATCCTTAAATAGATATGTAATGTTGACATTCTTACCAAGCTGTTGGTTAAATTGAAACCATGTTACAGCTAATAAGCATGTTAATGATACTTCCAGGTTGTAATTCAACAGTATAATGAGAATAGGTTGCAACTCACTGCAAAGATGATATCGATTTGCAAATCAGAATGTAAAGTAATTATCATTAGTACACATTTTAGTTTTTGCCCCACAGCCTTAGTCAGAACAAAACACACACGCACGCACACACACACACACACACACACACACACACACACACACACACACACAGGACACAGATACAATGCTGCTTTCTGAGTAACACCCCCACATTGAAAGCAACTTGGAGTGGGGGGGGGGGGAGGACTGGAGAAGGATCTAGGAATAAGTACACTAATGCTACTAGCAAGACTGAGCATGTAGTAGTGGGTTGGTGAAAACAGATGCAGCTTAGTAACATGGTTAGGGAGGAGGGGAGAGTCGAGAAGTAAGAAGTAGAGAAAGAAAAAATAGTGCAGATGATGGGACACATGGCAGTAGTTGGGGAGAAGGTATAGAATAAAGGGGGCAGAAACTATTGGATATGGGTGTGTGGCAATAGTAGGTTACTGTGGGTTGATGCCTGGATAATTTTAGAATTGGAGAATGTACTGTAAGGATAACTTCCATCTGTGCATTTCAAAGCCTTTTCCAAATTATTAAATTATCATATTGTAAAAAGATATAAAAAAGACAAGATCGCTGATCATCGATTTTTATTTATGATGAGCGGTTTTGCTGAAGTATGTCAGCATCATCTGGTCCAATAAAATCATTTTACAAGGCCATAATCTGTTAAAAAGGGAATGACGAAAATTTAAAACATACATGTCATTATAATAAAACGAGAAGATACATCAATTAAATTCATAAAAGCAAAATCGGCTGTACTTAGAGATGAAACATACCTTGTAATGTCAATCAGTCGCTACATAACATAATTTACAGTGCATAGGTGCACTATGTCATTATAATAAAACATAATTATCACTGTGAGTGACAATAGCAAACTGATACAGGATACAAGTCAAAGATAAAAGAAAATGACGGCAGATGGCAGCACACACCAATGTAATATTAAAACCACAATGAGGTTAAAAACGTGTTGTGCAAATTGTAAAAATAATTAGAAGTCATTCGAAAAAAGATACTAATATCTACGTTGATGGCGTAATTTATAATACTGGTTTGTGCATACCACAAAAATATCTGTATAAACTGACAGTCAGTTATAAACAAAAAAACAACACAGTTACAATGTAGCGGTCATACAATATTGGTTTGTGCATACCATAAGAATCTATATCTATATATAAAAGGCTTGTGTGTGTACTTGCTGACAAATTTTTCACCATGACCACATACGCCACCCACTCGTGGTTGTGGTGGTAGATAGCCCTTGGTCTAATGATGTTAGTAAGGGAGTTTGGTCGCGGTGCGTGGCAGTGGGTGAGTGTGACGAGCAAAAATTCGCAAAATATGCAGTAAATACTCTTAGGAATAGCTATATACTCTGTGACGTACGAACTTTACGGTACGAGTCAAAATCTGTTTATGCATTCAATCGTCAGACAATGCGGTCCTTCCATCTTTAATAACGACGACAAATATCAAATACACAATTTTTTTTAAATAGATCACATGTTTCCGTCAACCACACATTACCGACTATGAACAGAGACATAAAACAAAGATAAAAATCCAGATAGACTCAAAGATAAAAATACTCGTGCAACATTGATCACTTTCGTGGAAGCGTGGTGGTAACACAGACATACATTAATGAATGTCTCTTAGGCCATAGATATTGATATGCCTGTGCCAGTAAGAAAAACTATGCGACGTAGTCCTACTCATATCCCGGCGGCCTCCTGTGTTAATGTTGGCAACAGATTTTGAATAACGAGAATCATGTGACTTCGTCATAAGCCAATCGCGTGACATGCAAATATTTTGTCGTGAAATCAAGCATACAGCAGGAACAGCACTCTTTGTGGTTCGGTCATCTTTGCAACGATTTTATATCGTGTTATTGATGTTGCCAACATAAAAACACGAGGCCGCCAGGATAGAAAGTAAAATTTTACCAAATCAGATACATCCGTTGTTATCACATCTCATTTTGACCAGCACTTCACGCGAAACTCTTTTGTGTAGACTCTCATGATTCACACAGTCTTACAATTCATTCCAAATTCCTATTCAAGAAGATGTTTGTGAAAACTGTTACAAATCAATATTCGCACTTATCCAATATCGTTTTCAGAAATGTAATTTGCCAGCCGCATTCGGCACTGCTGTTGCAATGTGTAACAAAATTGAGAATAATGACGCATAATATCAAATATACAAGAAAGTTGAGGAAGCGTCACTAAAAGGGCCATTTACACATAGTCATCCATCTTAACCGAACAAAAAAGGACCAAGATAAAGTCAGCGATTAGTAGGTTTTTCCCAATATCATGTGACATTTCCACCTTAATGTTGAGGGGACAAAATGTGTTCTACGCATCTGAATGCTTACTCCAGAGATATTTCTGCTCTCTGCTGCCACTAGAGATAATATAGATACACACGCAAACGACAAGCTCATCAGAATCCTCTCTGCTTTCATAATTGTTGGGTGCGATATTGTGATTAAAATTTGTAATTACTTACTTTTGGTGCGGACTACATTAAGATAGAGAAAGACGTCTTCTTTGCAGAGACAATTGCGCTTAGAGTTATAATGCGATTTCTGAATATATAGTTCTGTTACACAAGGTCGATTTCAACTTCGTGCTTTTCGAAGTAAATCACTGCAAGACATGGGGTCATGTATTAGCTGAAAGAGTGGCCGATGCTGCTAACACAGTCAAGACATTTCACTAGGAATACTATATTTAATGGAAAGTTCTATACAGATGATCAGCTTACTCCATATCTTCAACGATTACCCAGAGTTACATAATCGCACATTGACACCACCATGATGTCTTATTTAAATAGATGCTCTGTTGATTAAATTACCAGACTTTCATCATTCGTCGAGTTTTCGATAATAGGGAGCACTACATACAGAATAACTACATTGTCCCCGGTGCAACACTGGAACATACTAATAATTCAGCATACACTTACTGAGAGAGATAAACAGTTTAATACTACATCATAGAACCAATGCTTGGCTCTGTTATTATTATTATTATTACTGTTTCTCATCTCAAATATAGAAGTGTTTTCAGAAGTTTAAGCCAAACAAACAATTACACACCTTAGTCTTAACTTTATAAACACAAACTAACATTGAATTTATATCATTCCGGGGTATGGACTTAGATTAATTTCACTTTTTGCACGAAAAACTTTATGAACATTCATCGTTTTCAACAATGATTACAACGTAAATTTGACATCTTGGCCAGGAGAACTGAGTTTGACAAAGCGATCCAACAATGATTCTGTTTATGCTGACCTAGGTCTGGAGCCCTAAGAACCATGATATACACATGTCCCTCTTTAACAACCGTTGCAAAGCACGGGCGTATAAGCTAGTATCTGTATAAAACGACAGTCGAATAAAAAGTATACAACAGTGGCTACAATGTAGCGGTGATACAATATTGGTTTATGCATATCACAAAAATATTTGTATAAAACAACAGTCAAGTGTAAAAGAATATACAACAGTAATTACAGTGTAGCAATCCAATATTGTATGACAGATACATTGTAGACACTGTTGTATATTCTTTTATAATTGACTGGCATTTTATACAGATATTTTGTGATTTGCACAAACTAATATTGTATGACCAGTACATTGTAACTACTTTTCTATACTTCTATAATTAACTGTCGTTTTATGTAGATCTTTTTATGGTATGCACAAACCGGCATTGTTGCCCACTACATTGATGGTTGTTTCACACAGATATTTTTGTTTTATGCACAATTTTATGTTTTATGTATGACTGCTATACTGTAATTACTGTTGTATATTCTTTTACACTTGACTGTCGTTTTATACAAATATTTTTGTGATATGCATAAACCAATATTGTATCACCGCTACATTGTAGCCACTATTGTATACTTTTTATTCGACTGCTGTTTTATGAATTACCTTGAACAGAATGATCTATTGACCCAAGGTCTACACGGATTTAGAAAATATTGTTCATGAGAAACACAACTAGCTCTTTACTCACACAAAGTGATGAGTGATATCGACAAAGGTTCTCAAATTGATTCCATATTTATTGATTTCCAGAAGGCTTTTGACACTGTACCTCACAAACGGCTTTTAATCAAATTGCGTGGTTATGGTATATCGCCCCAAATTTGCGACTGGATAAGGGATTCCCTGACAGAGAGGAAATCGATGGTAAGGCATCGACTAAAACAGAGGTGATATTGGCCATTCCACATGGTAGTGTTATTGGTCTTCTGCAGTTCCTTATTTACATAAATGATTTGGGAGAAAATCTAAGCAGCTCTCTTAGGTTGTTTGCAGATGACACCATCATTTACCATCTAGTAAAATTGTCTGAAGATCAAAGCCAACTGCAACAACAATCTAAATAAGATATCGCTATGGTGTAAAAATTGGCAGTTGACTCTAAATAATGAGAAGTGTGAAGTCGTCCATATGAGTACAAAAAGCAATCCGTTACACTTTATTTACAAGATAAATTAATCAAAAGTGAAGGCTGTAAACTCCACAAAATACTCAGGAATTACTATTACTTCAGACATAAATTGGAAATAACATGTAGATAATGTCGTGGAAAAGGCTAACCAGAGATTGCGTTTTATTGGAAGAACCCTTAAAAGATGCAATAGAACTACTAAAGAGACCGCATACACTACGCTTGTCCGTCCTTTTTCTTGTAGTATTGCTGCCCAGTGTAAGATCCTTATCAGGTGGATTTGACGGTGGACATCGAAAGAGTCCAAAGAAGTGTAGCTCGTTTTGTAAGGTCACGATACAGTGGAGACAGCGTTACGGAAATGATACAGGATCTGGGATGAGAATCATTACAACAACGGCGCATATCGCTGCGGCGTGGGCTACTTACTCCAATCGCCAACATTCTCCTCCGAATACGAAAAATTATTGTTAACTCCCACTTACAAAGGTAGAAAAGATCATCAGAATAAAATATGAGAAATCAGAGCTCGAACGGAGAGATTCAGGTATTATTTCTTTCCGTGTGATATTCGAGAATAGAATGGCAAATAAATAATATGAAACTTCCTGGCAGATTAAAATTGTGTGCCGGAACCGGGACTCGAACCTGGAACCTTTCCCTTTCGCGGGCAAGCGCACTAGTTGTGAGGCGGCATCGTGAGTCGTGTCGGGATAGCACAGTCGGTAGTGTGCTTGCCCGCGAAAGGCAAAGGTTCCAGGTTCGAGTCCCGGTTCCGGCACACAATTTTAATCTGCCAGGAAGTTTCATATCAGCGCACACTCCGCTGCAGAGTGAAAAATTCATTCTGGAAACATCCCTTAGGCTGTGGCTAAGCCATGTCTCCAACATATCCTTTCTTCCAGGAGTGCTGGGCTTGCATGGTTCGCAGGAGAGCTTCTGTGAAGTTTGGAAAGTAGGAGGCGAGATACTGGTGGAAGTAAAGTTGTGAGGCGCCATCGTGAGTCGTGTCGGGATAGCACAGTCGGTAGTGCGCTGGCCCGCGAAAGGCAAAGGTCCCAGGTTCGAGTCCCAGTTCCAGCATACAATTTTAATCTGCCAGGAAGTTTCATATCAGCGCACACTCCGCTGCAGAGTGAAAAATTCATTCTAAATAATATGAAGGTGGTTCGATGAACCCTCTGACAGGCACTTAAATGTGATTTGCAGAGTATCCCACGTAGATGTAGATGTAGATCGTAGATGTTTGTAACCGGAATTCCTGGACACTCTGTGCCTTTATTTTCGCACCTCAAGTTCACTGACTTTATTTACAAGATAAATTAATCAAAAGTGAAGGCTGTAAACTCCACAAAATACTCAGGAATTACTATTACTTCACACTTAAACTGGAAGGAACACTTGGATAATGTCGTGGGAAAGGCGAATGAGAGACTGTGTTTTATTGTCAGAACTCTTAAAAGATGCAACAGAACTACTAAAGAAACTGCATACACTACGCTTGTCCATCCTTTTTGGAGTATTGCTAACCAGTGTGGGATCCTTATTAGGTGGGTTTGATGGAGGACATCGAAAGTGTCCAAAGACGGGTAGCTAATTTTGTATTTTCACGATACAGGGGAGACAGCGTTATGGAAATGATACAGGATCTGGGATGGGAATCATTACAACAACGGCGCTTATCGCTTCGGTGTGGGCTATTTACAAAATTCCAATTGCCAACATTCTCCTTTGAATGCGAAAATATATTGTTGACTGCTACTTACATAGGTAGAAAAAATCATCAGAATAAAATACGAGAAATCAGAGCTCAAATGGAGAGATTCAAGTGTTCTTTCTTCCTGCATGCTATTTGAGAATGGAATGGGAGATAAATAGTACAAAGGTGGTTCAATGAACCCTCTGCCAGGCACTTAAATGTGATTTGCAGAGTATCCCATGTAGATGTAGACATAGATGTAGGTTATCACAATTAAGTGAGTATGAATGTGGTTTTATAGTTAGTGCATTGGAGTTGGCGCACAGCATCACAAAGGTATTAATGAAGTGGGGATTTCACCATCAATTTCCACGGTGAATATCAGAAATTCAGTAAAACATAAAATCTCTGACATGGCTGTTTTCGGAAGAAGATATTCCAAGTACGGGCAATGACAACTGATGGGAATTGTTCAGAGTGACAGAAAAGCAAGCCTTCTGCAAATTGCTGCAGATTTCAATGCTAGGCCATCAACATGCGTCATCGTATGAACCATTCAACAAAATATTGTTGATATGAGCTTTTGGCTGAAAGCCCACTCATATGCCCTTACTGACTGTATGATACAAATCTTTGCGCCACATCTGAGCCTGCAATACCAACATTGGAGTGTTGATGACTAGAAACATGTTGCCTGCTCTGAGGAGTCTCATTTCCAATTTTATCAGGCAGATGGGCATGCACAGATATGGAAAAAAATCACTTGAATTCATGGGCCCTGTATGTCAGCAGGGAACTGTGGGTGAAGGTTCTGTAATGGTGTGGAGTGCGTGCAGTTGGAGTGATATGGGGGTGGGACTTCTGATATGTCTAAATACAACTGACAGGTGACACATACATACACATCCTGGCTGATCACCTACACCCATTCATGCCCAATGCAATATACCACATGTCTAGAATTGCTGCAGAGTGGCACCAGGAACACTTTTCTGGTCTGAGGTGCCATGCAAGTGCTGTTCATAGGAGATCTCTACCCCTTTGTACTCTTACAGATTTATGGACAGCCCTGCAGAATGCAGGGTGCAATTCCCTCCAGCACTACTTGTGTCAGTAGGCGGGTCCATGTCACGTCATGTTGCATCACTTCAGCATGCTTGTGGGGGCTCTACAAAATATTAGGCAGGTGCAGATAATTTTTTTTTTTTTTTTTTTTTTTTTTTGTTTTTTTTTTTTTTTTTTTTTTTTTTTTTTTGGCCTCTACAGTGTAATATAAGTGCAATTTGCAGTACTAAAGTTGTAATATTCAGCAACTCATGTAAGACATATATATGCATTGTCATGAATGAGTTTTAACATAAATCCTTGTAAAACTAGTTAGTAGGAAAATAGAGTTATGAGGATCTAGAATCTGTAAAATTATTTCAATAAGTTGCAAAGAAGCTTGCCATAAAAAACTGCACAGTGCTGTCATGCATTTCTATTTTTTGTAAATAGGTTGATGAATTTGTTGTGAAGACTGTTGTGGGGGTGCTGACAGCAGAGGAAGCTGCACTTGGCCTGCAGCAACCAAATGGGATTGGACAGAGGCCAAGACCAGTCAGCAATGATTTCTGTCTCTCAGGTACTATTAGGATGACTATTTGTGACTGTTCTTTTTTATAGCCTTGATTATACTCATAGAGACTAAAAATATTTATAAACTGCAATAAAAGCCTTTCTAAAATTTACCAAAAGCAGATGATATGGAGCTGGGAAAGAAATACTGTTGGCAATGAATAATCTTCGAATATTCCTATTCATGGACTGTATGACATTAACGGTGACTGTGTAATTTTGAAAACATTTATCCAGCCGCGATTCGTACCACAGTCTCCTGCTCTCTAGGCTGACCCATATATATGGAGATATTCAGATCACCTCACATTCACGGATTACTCAAATATGCCTCCCATCAGACACAAATCTGAACTTTACGCTGCCACTGTTACTCAGACTCATAGTTTTGTAAACTGATTCCTGTAAGAGTAAGGGCTTAGGAGTGCTTCTGCACCGAAGAAAGGATCATTGCCCATCATTGGCATAATATATATGGTGTGTCTTCTTTTGGACATGTCGTACAGATACAGCATGGGACTCGAAGGAGTCATTTGTTCTAGAAACTGCTGGAAAATGGCTGGGGCTCTGGCTAGTCCAAAAACTAACCACTCGTACTTGAATAAGCCATGGGGAGTGATTTACCATGTCCACCTGTTGGGTCTCTTCATCCAAGGGTAGCTTCAGGTAAGCCTCTGACAGATTTACAGATTTATCTTTTAGAAATACTAAATACTGTCTCCTCCTCCTCCTCCTCCACCCCCCCCCCCCACGGCCAATTTTGATAAGGGAAGGGGATATGAGCTTGTTTGTGATATTGGTTGTCCTCTTGAAATTGCCACAGGTTCATTGACTCCCAAGTCCGTGAGACAATCGAGCTCCCCCAATGCCAGTGGAATGGCTCCATCTCTACAAAAGCCAGGGCATGCCATTACTTTCAGAGTCATGTGAGCTGTCACTGGTTTCGCCTTGCCAAGACCCGATGAAAAAATGTATGTGAATTCGAGACTCGGAGCATCAAGAGCAAGAAAAGGCACTTGATCTGACACTAAGTTCACATCCTCGGTAATCCTGAATCCAAAAGCATTGAAGGCATCCAACCCAAAAATATTTTCCGCCATTCTGCTGTCCGACATTAAGAAAGATAACTGTCTTTCCACATTCCTATGTTTCGCCTCTGCTGTAAACTGTCCAACAATCAGGATTATCTGCTTATTGTAGTTCACCAAATGGTGTGTTGGCAAGGAGAGATGTGAGAACTGCAGTTGCCGATAACTTTTCATATCCAATAAAGAATCACCTGCTCCCATATCCACCTGTAGCTTTACCAGTTGTGTGTTGATCGGATAGGCGATTAACAACTTCTTTGAAATCGCTGAGTGAATCACATTAATGTCCATAGGCTGCCCTTACTGTCTCATCATACTTGAGTGTGAATAGTGGCAGACCATGGCAATGTGTCCCATTTTGTGGCAGGCATTAGAAAGGGACCAGTGAATAATGCAGTCATCTTGTTCATGTTTATTAAAACATGTAGGACAGGAATGAAGTTATGGAATTGACTGTTTTCCCAAAATTGATGCAACCCCAGCCTGGTGTTGTTTATGGGTGTGCTTAATGCTGCTATTTTCATGTCATCCAAAATGAGGGACTCGTGTTGTCAGTCATGCAGTGCATATACCAGTGCAGCTTCCGCCCACGTGTGAAGTTGTTGTCCTGCTGCCTTCATAAGCCTGTGCCAATGGGAGAACCTGTTCAAGGGAAGAATCATCCAGCTGCACTGTGCATTGTTGGACTGATTTGTCTACAGCAGAGTGAATAATAGTATCCCTCACCATGACATCGGCAGCCACGGCGGATTAGCTGCATGTGCTGGAGCACTGTGTTGCGGTGCGCGTGGCCATCTCGCATTGGGGGTTCAAATCCTCCCTCGGTCATGGATGTTTGTGTCGTCTTTAGTATAAGGTAGTTCATAAGTAGTTTGTAAGTCTAGGGACTGATGACCCCGCAGTTAAGTCCCTTAAGCTTTACAAACATTTGAACAAGACATCGGCATATGATTGGCCTTGTTTAACCTTCACAAACAACACTTCCTTCTCAGTCCATGCAGTTCTGTCTCACATGTTCTGTATGGGTGATTAGGTTGCTTCTTATGTTGGTAGAATTCTACCCGAGACACAATTACATGCAGATGGCCAGTTGCAAAGCAAGCGTTACACCTTTGGCTGACTCCAAGACAAAAGCAAGACCTTCATCAGAGTTGCATCCATTATCTGATATGCCGTGAAATGCTGCCACAAACGCTTCTAGTAAAAGTCCCAGTCTTCTGCTGCCAGGTCATTGGGGAAAACGGGGTGTGGGTGTACTACCTGCGAGGGTTCCTGCCTGTTAGTTAGACCCGCTATTAATTGCTGCATCTGTGTGGTGTTGTCCTGCTGCATTTGTTTGAAGTGAAGCTGACTGTCCATTAGGTATTGTAAAATCATCTGGATGACCCTGATCTAATAAGTTGAGCAGATCATGTGATAGAGCTGTTGGAGCCATGACCCAATGAGTCAGTCCTTGGATTTACATATGAATAATGTCATCCAGGAGGAAGAGTTTATGGCATTCTTCATAAAAAAAATTCCGAAGCAGGACTGACATGCACAACTTAATGACTCTGGATACCTTGCCGAAAGGCAATATGAGAACTTACAATGAGGAATCTGTTCACCATGTGACTTACCTCTATATCCCGTTGAAAATATAAAGTGTTAGTGGGTCAAGCAGTTAGCCCTGTGATTCATAATTTATTAACAAATATAGAAAGAAATTTGAAATATTCTTTATATAGTAAACAACAGTGTCTATTATAAAATACAAAAAATTATTAGAATTTACTATTTAAAAACACTGTTTCAGTTATGTCCACTGGACTCAACACTATGTACTTTAGACCTGCAGAGCCCTTTTTGTGAGTTTTAACTTTTTGTGTGGAAACTATCGAAGTAATATGGCCGTAGAGGCTCATTGTATTTATTGCAAATGCGCCGAATTTGTTTTGTCAGATTGGTGCAACGCCGTTTAAACTGCTCGTTGCCTCTTAATGCCTCTCAGTGCCTCTTGACATACTACTGCTTTCGTGTGACAGTTGACAGTTTGATTTGTGTCACCTGTCATGTAGCACCTACTGAAAGGATCTCCTAAAGTGGACTTCATACATTAACAAATTGACAAATGACTGTAGTTGCACAGAAATACATATGATAACAGCTGTCCACTACAGTGGATGACGCGTGCCACAGGATTAAGGTGCCGGGACAGAGCATCCAAGTTCAAATGTTAAGAGATGAGATGAAAATGTATCTCATAATTATACAGGGTCAGTTACAGAGCCCAACACTGAAGATAGTAAGTAGCCTTGTGCATCAACTGTACCACTGCACTAAACAGGGAACCATGGACATGTGATAAGTGATTAATTGAAATTTCGCACCATGCAACTATAATGCATGTGATGTGTCGGTGAATGGGGTGAATGCTCCACTGTGAAATTTCATGTCCCAAATAAACAGTAGAAGGTTAAAAAAGTGAGACTTACCAAGATTACAGTTGGGACCTGTTACATACAGAATATAATACAAGGTAAGAAGGTAACACATGTGATACTCCATACTACTACCTATCATGATGATATCATAAAAATAGTTAATGGAATGAGTGACATTATTCATCACCTTTTCTAAAAATTTGAAAAGCGACGGACACACTAGAACCCCAAACATTAGCTGATAGTGGTAGAGACCAAAGATGTATTGACCACAAGCAACCGGTAAGATGACTTGTGCAATGGGATTTGAAAGTAGCCTTCAGCCAAGTTTATTTTTGAAAGGAATTTCCCCCCCCCCCCCTCCCCCTCCAGCGAAACCTATTAGCATGCTTTTTCGGCGAGTCAGGAGATGTGTCTTTATGACTGCCTGTGTGTTAATAGTGACTCTGAAAACACTGTAGAGTCAAAACTGATGTAATGGTTTATTATGACCAGTGAGAGCATAGCCCATTGACTTGAGGAAATTGAAATATTTTCGCCCTAAGAAATTTGTGATCCATTAGGTTTTAACCCTTTTGCTGTCAGCCGATTTTAAGTGATGTGTACTAAAAAATGTCATGTGTATTTACACCATTACATTACATTCTATTTCAACTGCCATTTATCCATAAAAGTATGTAGTATATCATGGATTACACAGATTATGATAATCTTCCAGACAAATTTGATTGTGATTGACCCAATAAAAAGTGTTCTTAAATATTATAAATTTGATTTTGTTTCCACCATACTTCAATTTAAGAAGACTAACTACTATCTATAGAATCTACACACATTTCTGAGTAAAATGACATAAGGAACATGAAATTTGTGTTATTATTTAGAAAGATAATAATTATTTATTTGAAAATAACAATACAGTATTTCAATGTTTACAGTATGATTTAACATTTGTGTTTAGGAAAAGACTCACCATTCAACCCTGTGGTGTAACCGAGTAAATTTTATGTGAACCACCACAAGATTGTCTGTGTTATGTCAATTGGGTTTCCTTTTTTATGAAATATAATTATAAAATAGAGGCCCATTAAAACTGTTCCTCTCAAAGCAGCTTCTTCTTGATTTGACTCAGACCGCCGTCACAGAAGGTATCAAGTGGATAATGACGGAGGAGACTTGGATCTATATATTCATCAATTCACACTACTAAATAAAGACACTTCAAATTTTTAGTGTTGAATAAAGCATAAGTATTAGTGTATTGAGTTACACTACATGCTCCAGTACCAATACAAGATGACCAAGGTATTTATTTAAGGTTAATTAGATATGAAATTGGACTGGTACTGCCCTGGATTTTTCCTTTTGTACAGGTGTAATGGCCAGGAAGTATACAGCAAGTGCCACAGATAATACTGAAAGTGTGAAGCTCTGTGCACATCAAAGAGGATCTAAGGACTTCTGTGAATACATTTATTTCATTGTTAAAAACCTATGTTCGTTTTTTCGTTATGATTCTGGTATTCATTCTGTACAGTTTGTTAGTCGGAGACATGAGTGGAATATTGCACTCTCTCTTTTCTATAAATATGGTGCAATAAATGAAGGTTATTTTACAGCATAAAAGCATGTCAAGACTTCTCCTTCCGTAGAAATTGAGAAGTAGTATTGAAGGATATTTCAGCTCTCTCCAGCATTCTGTTCCTGCAGTAAGAACTTCAGTTACGGAGTCTGAGGATCCACCAGAAGAGGATCCACACTCATTGACAGAGGCATAGCATAGCTGATCCTATACGTCCTAAAGTAGGCTGGTATACCACACACTCGGTGTAATCAGCTAAAGGGCAGTGAACTGCTACCAGCATGGTCATACAGAAGCAGTAACGCTACAGGGTTTATTGTAACCCAAACTAATATCTTTCACATTCGCTAAGCTGTTTAACAACTTTCAAACATCCCCTGATACTTATCAGTTCTGAGTCCATAACTCAATACAACAATCAATAACGAGAAAGAACATGTATGTCCATGGACCTCACACAGTACTAGTATACATATTTCTTCTTAATAACAGAGATTGTTCCTTGTGCAGATCCACTTGCTCATTATCTATGGCACTTGTCATATAACTACTTGCATGTCCACCTGGACAAACAAAATATCCACAGCAGTTCTTGTCCTTAAAACTTCTAAATTATCTCAAAAATATATTTAGTCATCTGGGGCTGTACAGGAGGAATGTAGGTAACTTGTTACTCTACAACCCCTTATTACATCTATTACAAACATTTCTTGATCTTCTTGTTTCATCCCTCACTAGTACACAATGCAGCATCGTAACTCTTTCTTGTCTGGAATTTTCCTCAAACCACCAGTATCATCATTTGCTTTTTTGCCTTGCAGCCATTCATCTGACAATGCTTCAATTATCATAACAGTATATCCATATCTGAAAACAATGTGTAATAGTTCAGCACCATTCTTGACATGTAAGATCTACCTTCTGTTGTATTGTTTCTGGTTTTTTTACTGTTTTATTTTGGAACTTCAATGTCACCAGCAGCAACTTCACTTGACAATAACAGAATGGGGGTACGGTGGGATATTTTCTCTCGGTAGTCGGTACCCACATGCTAATACTGTACGTGACTTACAAAATACTTTTTGCCCAATTCCAAATTTTTTTTTGAAACTGCTCTCTCAAAAATTTCCTCTCCCCCCCCTCCCCCCCCCCCCACTTACTGTGTCAGTAATGTATGTACCTAATCTACAAAGGCTTTTTACAAGTGGTACTGACATGGGAAAGTAGTCCACAAAGATGTGATATCCCTTGTTCAAATAACTGCGCTAACAGTTCAACTTCTGGACAGTACAGTGACATAAGCCATGTCTTGCAATCTCGATCTTGTCTTCTTGTCTTTGGGCACATTTGTAAGTATAAATCCCAAGACAGTTGTGAGTTAATGGAGTCACAAAGCATTCAGAATTGAATTTTCCACCAATGCTGATGTTTATTTGGCTAATACTGTAACATGGAAATGTGACATTTAGTGCCAACTAGATTTTCATCAATACTAAGTTGTTCATGAGGTATGTAATTCTGTCTAAATATATTATTAGCATGATCTACCCAAGGCTGGTACCTAATACAAGGGTCATAATCAGGATGGCCTGGTGCTAGACTCTTCTCACTATCCACAAGATGAAAGAATTTCTTAACATGCCTAAATTGGTGAACAGAAAACGTTTTACCAAACCGTGGAAATGTATGTGATGGTTTTGTGATCCAGAATGAGATTATTGTGGGGCTTTTATTGAGTCCCATATTTAGTAAGCAAGCAGTAAAACCTCTTGCTTTGGTACTTGTCACATTCTACCATTTCTTATGTGGTTTGGACAAAGTAACTGCATGTTTAGTTATGAACTGCTTAGTTGAGCGATTTGTTTCAGTTACAATAAGCTACAGCAACATTGTAGTAAATAATAGATAGAAATACTCTATGACAGAGGATCCTGCTGGCAACATATGCTTTGGTCCTGGCAGCTCTTGAAATGGATGTGGTAATGGCTGTATTGATTCAGGTGCAATTACTTCAATGTATTGAGCATCTTCCATTTTGTCTTCTATTCCGTTTGTGTATCGCCAAGAACATCACTTTCTGAACCATTGCTACTGTCACTAAAATGCTCTGGATCACTAGGACACTGTGGCCTGGTGTAGAAAACATTTTTCACTGGGGAAAAAAGAACTGTAAACTCTAACATGAAGAAAAATATGTAAAAAAAAAAGATAAATAACAGTACTGCACAAAAACATCAATGTAGAATGTGAAAACAGTATGTAAACATGTACTGTGAATTACAATGTCAACAAACTAACTATGCAAAAGCAGAATAACCGAATGCCAATATTTTACCAAAATGATGCTCAATTGTCAATAACTATAAACATAAATGTAGCTCGAGGCAAAGAGCATCTGTAATCATCATACCAACACCATCTAGTACCAGATTCTGTAAGCTAAACCAGATAAAAAACTAAACAAGATGAAACCGATGAATAGACACACTGTGACAGAATTAACATCAGTAGGGGATGACAATGGATCATTACTTGACATTCACAGGGTTAATCTGATCATGTGATCATGTGCTGCCACTGCTATCAGTTGCAATTGAGAGGCAGGGTTTGAGGCTGATGCATTCTGTAAAATTATTTTCACAGTGAAACCCTGGAGCAAAATCACCTGAAAACTCAGAACGCACTGAGAATCCAACTCTTGATAAGATTCTTAGTATGACAATAGATGCATTTCATCTGCAACAGAAAAACCAGAACAACTTTGCTGTAAATTGTGTTGTCTGTGAACTGACTGAGAAGAGGAACCTATTGTTATCTGACACACCTTCTTACCTGGGGGCTCCATGAATGATTGCAACACTGACCATTGTGTTCACATAAGTTTCTTGAGGCTTAGCCATCACAAACTGTCACTTATGACTAAGGGTTTTATGTGGGACTCCTTGCATTTTAAAGATATGCCCTAGCCTCTAGTTGTACGTGCAGGTCAGTGACATACAGTTCCATCACATCTCATGACTGTTTCTGAAAGCCACTAACCTATGATTAAGTTCCAGTACTACTTTCAAGTGATAGGAATAAGAAAATAATTGAAAGGCAATTATTTTGTGTTTTGATTAAATCTTATATGTTTGAGCTTGTTTTGAGGATACTGTTGAATTAGTTTTAGTTTTACTTAGGGATGGGTCGAATCCCAATTTTACCGAATCGAATCCGAATACCGAATCTTAAATATAACATGCACCGAATCCCGAACCCGAATCGAATCTCGAACCCAAATAATCTGTCAACTCAAGTATATGTATTTAAAAAGAATTACTACCCTATCACAGCCAGTGATGAAGATAAAGCCTTTGTGATTGATCTCAAATGACAATATTACAGTAAAATTTAAGAAATAAAAATTTCATTGGGGTTTTTATTTTAAATTTTAAGAATTTTTTAATACCCCCTTATCCTCTTAAAAGAATTTTTTATGAAACATTTTGAGATATATGTTGTTTAGATGCTCTAAAAGATAATAAGAAACTTTCTTCACTCTATTTTCCAACTATTTCATTTTGATGAAATAAAAAATAATTGCATAAAGAATTACTTTTTTTCCTTTTTCAAAGGTGAAGAATCAAAAATAAAACATGAAAATGTGAGTAGATATTTTGGAAGCTTGAAAAATAGGTTCTCAAAAAAATAGGATATGTAAATGTTTAATGATTTTATAGTCACTTATATAAGCCATTATAAAATTTATTATACATCCAAAGCTAATTTATTTTGTTGGTTAAATTGTACGACGCTTCTCGCCGGGCTGCAGTGGTTATGTTGGCACCAATAGTAATGATGGCAACTCAAATGACCAATAAATGTTTTTTTGTGGCAACTTCAAGTAAAACAAATTTTTTTTTCTCAACACTTATTCTGTACCTCGTGAAAAATATTAACGCAGCTACACTTCATTGTTCATCTGTTGCCATCTGGAGCCCGGCGAGAAGCGTCGTAAAATTTTACCGAATGAAGTGTAGAATTGCGTTAATATTTTTCACAAGGTACAGAGTGTTATTGCTGCTCGTTTCACTCGCAGTTAAATTAATACTGTACCTGCTCTATGGTTGACATGTTCTTGTATGTACCCTTGTCCATTCAGAAAAAAATAATTTTTGTTTTTATTGAAGTTGTTACGATAAAACATTTATTGGTCATCTGAGTTGCCGTCATTACCATACAGTTTAACCGGATTTATTGAAACAGACGTCAGAGGTTTGTTGAATTGACGTTATCCCGCCTGAATGGCGCATGATTAGAACTTTTTTTCCGCATACGGTAGTAAATAACTTTCTTCTTGAAATCCTAGTGCTTCTCTAAGATTCACATACCCCAGCACTTCACAAAATTCGACGAAAGAATACGCGAAATTAGAATGAGATAACTTGTGCAAGAATCGTAGGTGATGTCCTAGGAGCCGTGTACACCAAATGAAGCGTCAGTACGATCAATATATATCGGATAGTGTTTCATATACGATAGATCTGTGCGATAGGTATCGAAGAAGTGAATGTTATGATTTTTATGAATATGTCATGATTTTAAAGGATGTGTTTAGTCAGGAACCTAAGAGTACAACGTAACTTGTGAGTGAACAAGTTGTACTCTTAGGTTCCTGCCAAGCCACATCCTTTAAAATCATGACATATTCGTAAAAATCATAATATTCGCTTGTTCGAATACTGGTACCTATAGTCTAATGACCATAGCTTTGACTGAAAAGTTCATTGACAACGAATTAAGGCCGATTCACACTGTCCGTCACGTCATGTCACGGATCCGTCACATCAAGTTGTATTCACACTGTCCGTCACGTCAATTCGCTTTTTCTAGTACTCCATGTTGAAAGTGAGGTTATGAGTGGCGACGTGTTATGTAGAAAGTCGTTTTATAATACTGTAATTGAAGAAACAACAACGCTAAATGTTATTGATTGCCGAAATCAACTTTAGAATGTATGTTTTGGCTAACTTAATGTGGTAAAGTGCTGGGAACTGAAACATGTCAGAACATCGACATATATTTTAAAGCGAAGAAAAAATAAAGTTCCTTGCTACTGCTAGCGGAGCGAGAGTTGAATGTCTGATATATATCGATTGTATTGCCGTTTCATTCAATGTATACGGTTCCTAGGAAATTACCTGTTACCAACGTGACCTGCTAGTACATTTGAAGTTGAGCAATACTAAAGTTCTATTTCCTTCGTTGAATGGTGTGTTAAAATTCAATAGCCGAAAATAAAGTGGAAATTAGACTCCACTTCCTTCTTTTTATTTTTACGAGTGCAAAAGTTTTAGCGCCAGTATTTACATTTGCGCCTACGTAACAAGCCACTCACTACGTTTACATGTAACACATCTTCCGTAAGACGAAAACCGATTTTTGTAAACCGTTTTTCGCTTTTGGAGTGTCTACATGACCAACCAAAAGCGGAACTGGGAAATCGGTTTATGAAATCCGGTTTCGGGAGCCCATGTAAACGGGGCGTGTGTAGCACTGCTTGAACGAGACGGAAAACTAACTTGTGGCGGCTCCTAGTACCATTCAGAACTTCGTTCGTTTTGTACTCGATTTAACCCCGTTTTATGATGTCACGTCTTTCAGCGGATCTATGAAACAATAATGTAACTAACGCAAACGAAAGCACACTGTTATGCAAAGTTAACTACAACATTCGTAACTGAAGGTTTCCACATAAACTTTGGATTCGGGATTCGGTAGTATTCGGCCATTATACATCGAATCTCGAATCCGAACCCAGTGTGCTAGATTCGGCAAATCTGGATTCGGCCGAACCACTCGGACACAACCCTAGTTTTACTTTTAAACTTTAAAACGACCAACGGACAATTAACAACCCAGTGGGCTATTATCAGCTAGTCTACAGTAAAAATTATGGGTTCCTGTTTACATGTGTATGTGGGCTGCTTTTTCTTTTCTTCTTCTTCTTCTTCTTTTTTTTTTTAATGCCTCATCGTCTAGGGAGTTATGGTGTGGGGTGCCGATTCAAGATGATCATGTGCTATCCTCCCCAGGATTTCAAGTTATTAACAGAATATTAATGCAAATATGAGAATTATTTTCTCATATCATGTAGGCCAGCCTTTACTAGTCATTCCTGACTAAATCCTTTTAACAGTTTTTATCAACAGGTCGTGTAATATGATCTACCCAACAATTCTCTCTCTCTCTCTCTCTCTCTCTCTCTCTCTCTCTCTCTCTCTCTCTCTCTCTCTCTCTCTCTCTCTCTCTCTCTCTCTCCTCCCCTCTAAGTCATTCTGTCCTTTATTATTTTTCCTTATTGCCTTTATGTAGGATGTACAATGTAAAGAATAAAAAAAGACAGAACTTAGATTTCTGATAATTACAATTTAAATTCTCACCTTACTCTCTAACATGTCTATCTATATAAAAATGAAAGGACACTTATTCACTCGCCCACTCACTCACTGACTAAAAATGAAAGCTACTTGACCCGTGAAGCTAAAATTTGGCATGAATGTAGTTTATAGATAGAAGATGTCACCTAAGAAAGGGTTTTGCTATAGAGTCAATAGTTCAGAAGATATGACATCATAAACAATGAAAACTTTGCCGTCTTGTGGCACGTGATAGTGTGACTTCATCAGTACATTACTTGAGAAGGAGAGCACTTAGCTACTTGCAACAAACTTTAAACATAACTTCAAACCTTTAGGAAACTTTTTCTCACTGACAATCCCAACAAAATGACAAAAGAAAAAAACTTTTGTCACTTACAACTTTTTCGATGCGCATGCAGTAAAATTATGGCATATGGCATGATGTTACAATTTATTACTTGTACACAATTAATTTTATTCGTGAGAAATGTTACAGACAGTATACACACATACCGCTGAACATACGTTCGAAATTTTATCATAGTTTGACACACAGTTCACATGATGTGAAGCCGTAAACAATGAGATGTGAGAAAAACTGCTATATAACGCATTTCCTCCTAAACCACTGCACCGATTTTAACCAAATTTGATACACATATTCCTCACTGTTTGAGAATGAGAGTACTTAGCGACTTGAAACAAACTTTAAACTTAATTTCAAACATTTATTATGCTTTTTCTCACTGACAACCCCAGCAAAATTATGGAAGGAAAAAAGTGTCTCGCTTACTTCTTTTCCGCATTCTGTAGGACGGTCTGTGGCGCACCAGTCACGTTCTGCACGGCCACTACGGTCGGGGGTTCGAATCCCCCCTTGGGCATGGATATTTGTGCTGTCCTTAGTATTAGCTAGTTCATAAGTAGTTTCAAATAATGATGAAAGTAGTTTGTAAGTTTAGGGACTGATGTCCCCGTAGTTAAGTCCCATAAGCTCTACAAACATTTGAACATTTCTAGATACATCCCTGATATAAACAATCCTTCATATATCCACACAACCAGAACTCACATTGATTTAGGTCGGTGGATCTGGAAGGCCATGCATCTTGAAAGTGCCAAGACGTGATCATCACCAAAGGTGTAACTTCTTTACCCAGGCAACTGGCATGCCCCATCTTGCATGAAAATAGTGGTGTGGACACAGTTACTTTTTTGCAAAGGCCAGAATCACATGTTACATGAGGAGGTCTTTATAATGTGCAGCTGTACACATAACAGACCCACAAGGTATCATATCCTCGAAGAATACTGAACTTGGGAATGGAGGAGCTAGTGAAACCACATCACACAGTCACTTAAGTTGAATGCAGTGGATCCTCTTGCACAACATGTAGGTTAGTAGAACCCAGTATGCAACAGTTCTGTGCATTCATGGCATTGTGTATAGTAAAATGTGCTTCGTTCTTCCAGAGAATATTCCCTTGCCATGTGTCATCCATTTCCATTCATGCCAAAAAATGAAGGACAAAGTAATGGCATTGTAACCTATCCTGGGGCTGCATTTGGTGCACATTATGGACCTTGTAGGGATACCAGTGTAAAATGCATTGCAAAATCTTTTGAACTGTTGACAAGGGGGATGACAATTCCCATGCCACAGCTTGAGCACTGGCTGCTCAATTTGAGGCATGTGCCTCACAGTTGGCTACAGCTACAGCAACCTCATCAACATCTGTTATGTGAATGGAGGGCCTCCCTCTTCCTGCGGCACCACCAAATTCATCTGTTTCTTGGAATTTCTTAGCCATATCCTTCAGTACACTTACTAACATGGGGGCTCTTTGCAGCTGTGTCTGCCAGTGAGATTTCCGCAATGCAGTGCCATTCTGATAAAACAGCTTAACGAGCAGTGTGTGGTCTTTCTTCCCAATAGCTACTGCAGTTACAGAAAACTTTAAACTTCTTAATTCTTTACAGTCACTTCACCAACAAAATCAACAAGTCTCACGAAACAACCTGCAGGATCAATGTCAAACCATGAAACATTTCACATTCTGACTGATTACAGCACCATATTTTCACCTGGTGGCCAAAAGTGGAACTTTAATTCCCCCCCCCCATACCCCACAAGTTCACCAGTTGCTGGACATACCTACAAAGTTTCAGCATCCTGCAATGAATACAGCCCCCACTGCAGCAGTAGTTTAATTATAACCTCCCTGCATTTTTGTACTAAATTGGATAAAAAATTTCAAAAGGCTATAGACTAAAATCTGCATTTGTTGTTGTTCAGAAAGCAGCATTTTATTTATAACATGAATGGCACTATGATATTTTTGTTTTTGGTTGCAAGAAGTTTGTATATGATGAAACATATTGCTGTTTTAGGAGAACGGTTGGACTCTTTGAGTGCCAAACATGTGGGAAGTGGCAGTGCTTCTCCGACTCCTTCACATGGTAGTGGAGGGGGAGGGAGCAGTGTTGGTGCCAGTAGCAGTGGAAGCACTGAGCCAACATTGCTTGTTCCTTCAACAAAAGCACATATTTCGTCTGTTTCACATGACGAACCTACAGGTGACACACGTTACTTCATCATTAAAGCTGGCAGCCTGAAGACTGTTGATGCTTCCATCAGCCGTGGTGCATGGGCTTTTACGCCTGCAACTGAGCGTAAAGTTACACGCATTCTTAAGGTAAACAAGTAAATCAGATTTTTCAGTACTAGACAATAATCAAGTGCTGTATCACATATGAGTTCTGAACTTGGTTTTCAGCAAACATTATACCCAAATGTAAATAATTAGTAATGCAATTTAGAAGTTACCAAACATGTTGTATGACACTAAAATGCTGCATTAATACCAGTTAATATTTGTAAGAGGTAAATTTTCCCAGAAATAGAGGTAAAAATCAGAAAGGGTATACTATATGTAGCAATGTATATTTTTGCAACATCATGGGTGCTGAGTGTGGCTGCTTCATTGGTTGGTTTCTTAAACGGACCATACTACCATGCTCATTGGCCCTGTGGCTGTTTGTTTTAGTGCAATCTTTTAATTGCCCACCTGATATATCACAATAATTCAGTAAAATCTTATGTGGTATCTAGCCTAATGCTACTATCCCACATCTCTTCTTCACTGTGGAAGGAAACAGAGTTGTTTATTCAGGCAGACAAATTTGCACTTTGGCTGTGATTGATGACCTACACATGCCTGTTGCCCACCATCACTCATATTAACAACAAACAGAAAGTTAGTTTTATCCTGTTTCTTGCGACATGAACAAAACAAGATTGTTACAACAATGAAAATGCAAACACAAAATGTTATTGATGTATTATGAGTTTCTAGTTAATATAACATTTGTATATAATAATGGAAAGTCCAGGTTGGAATAAATAATAGTGAGGACAGTTACAACTCACCGCAAAGACGTGGCGACGAGATGCGACAGGCACATACAAAAGACACACACATACAACACATTCAGCTATCGGCCATGGCCTTCTTCAGAAATAGAGCACTCACGCAATCACACAAGACAGTCATACAACCATCACCTCCGACTGCCACACTTCGAAGTGCCACACAGCCCACAGTAGTGCAAGTTTATATGCCAACTAGTACGGCCGATGATGAGGATATTGAAAAAATATATGAGGAAATGAATGTAATCATTCAGAAAGTTAAGGGAGACGAAAACTTGATTGTGATGGGGGACTGGAACTTGGTAGTAGGAAAGGGAAGAGAAGGAAATGTAGTAGGTGAAAATGGACTGAGAAAAAGGAATGAAAGAGGAGATCACTTCGTAGATCAGAGCACAATCTAATGATCACCAACACTTGGTTTAATCATCATAAAAGAAGGCTGTATACGTGGAAGAGACCAGGAGATAATGTAAGGTACCAGATTGACTTTATAATGGTAAGGAATAGATTTAGAAACCAGGTTCTAAACTTTAAGACACATTCAGAGGCAGATACAGACTCTGACCATAACTTTTATTGGTTATGAACTGCAGATTAAAACTTAAGAGACTGCAGACAGGTAGAAAGGTTAGGAGATGGAACCTGGACAAATTAAAAGAACCAGAGGTGGTTGAGAGTTTCAGAGGGATCATTAGGCAAGGATTGGCTGAAACGGGGGAAAGTAATACGGTAGAAGAAGAATGGGTAGCTCTGAGAGATAGCCTAGTGAAGGCAGCAGAGGATCATATAGGCAGAAGGACAAGGCCTAATAGAAATCCCTGGATAACACAGGATATTCTTAACTTAATTGAAGAGAGGAGAAAATATAAAACTTCAGCAAGTGAAACAGGAAAAAGGGAGTACAAACGTCTGAAAAATGAGATTGACAGGAAGTGCAGACTGGCTAAACAGGAGTGGCTGGAGGACAAATGCAGAACCATAGAAGAATGCATAACCAGGGGAAAGATAGATACCGCCTACAGGAAAATAAAAGAGATATTTGGAGACAAGAAAAGCAGCTGTATGAATATCAAAAACTCAGACGGAAAACCAGTACTAAGCAAAGAGGGGAAAGCTGAGCTGTGGAAGGAATATATAGAGGGTTTATACAAAGGAAATAAACTTGAATGCAGTATTCTAGAGATGGAAGACAAAGTGGAGGCAGATGAGATAGGAGATATGATCCTGCGAGAAGAATTTGACAGAGCGCTGAAGGACTTGAGTCGAAACAAGACCCCTGGAGTAGATGATATTTCGTCTGAACTGCTGAGTTGTTAGGAGAGCCAGTCGTGAAAAAATTTTATCACCTGGTATGCAAGATGTATGAGACAGGGGAAATACCCTCCGACTTCAAGAAGAATATTGTAATTCCAATTCCAAAGAAAGCAAGTGCAGACAAGTGTGAAAATTACAGAACTATCAGTTTAATAAGTCCTGGGTGCAAAATACTAACAGAAATTATTTTCAGACGAATAGAAAAACTTGTGGAATCCAACCTCGGGGAAGATCAGTTTGGATTTAGGAGAAATGTAGGAACACGAGAGGCAATACTTACATTGCAACTTATCTTAGAAGATAGGCTAAGAAAGGGCAAACCTACGTTTATGGCGTTTGTAAATTTGGAGAAAGCTTTTGACAATGTCGACTGGTATACACTCTTCCAAATTCTGAAAGTATCAGGGGTAAAATATAGGGAGCGAAGAGTTATATTCTACCTATACAAAAACCAGACAGCAGCCCTGCCACAATCTCTGAGAAGCCCTCTCAGTCCGTAAAACCAAAAGGACAGCGAGAGGATAAGAAAAAGAAACCAAAGAAAAAGGATTCTTCTGTGGCTCTAAAGCCACGCCATCCCACATCATCTGCTTCTGACGACGAGTTGGAGATCCTTGCATCGCCCAAGGATCTCGCCATTCTCAACTCGCCAGAACCTATGGTTCTTGATCCAGCAGATTCCGAGCAGTTGGCAGCGGATACTCCTGTGGAATAAGCTGCCTTGCTTTCAATCCATGCCTTATCAGCTCGGTGCAAATTCCATCCTCCAATGGAATTGTGGCGGTCTTTTCCACCATATTGCTGAGCTGCGACAATTACTTTGCCGCTACGCAGCATTTTGCATCGTTCTGCAGGAAACATGGATTCCTGCCCAGCGGACCCCTGCCCTTCGCGGCTATCGGGGTTATTTTAAATACCGTGTGGACTATGACAGGGTCTCTGGAGGTGTTTGCGTGTACATCCTTGCTACTGTCCCCAGTGCTCCCGTGGCTCTTCACACTAGCCTAGAGGCGGTGGCTGTCAGGATCAGAGCGCTACAAGACATCACGGTCTGCTCTCTTTACCTGCCCCCAGATGAGGCAGTTTCTTCCACTGACCTCGCTGCCTTGGTCGCCCAACTTCCCCCACCCTTCCTTCTTTTGGGGGACTTCAACGCCCACCACCCTTTGTGGGGTGGTTCTCAGACCTCAGCGTGTGGTAGGGAAGTTGAAGCTTTGCTTGCGCGGCAGGGTGTGTGCCTTCTGAATACTGGTGGTCCTACGCACTTCAGCATCGCACATGGCACATATTCTTCCATAGATCTATCCATCTGCAGCCCAAGCCTTTTGCCACATCTTAGCTGGAGCGTCCACGACGACCTTTGCGGTAGCGATCACTTCCCTGTCATTCTGTCGCACTTGGATTTTCACCCTGCAGCCGGGCCACTCCGTTGGTGTCTCCGTCGAGCTGATTGGCAGGGTTACACCTCGACTGCTGTGGTCCCTACTCCACTACCAGCAGACACGGATATGGCGGTTCAACTGATCACTACTGCCATAGTTTCTGCTGCCGAGGCTAATGTTCCGACTACTGCTGGTTCCCCTTGGCGCAAGTCTGTGCCCTGGTGGACGTTGGAAATTGCTGAGGCCATCCGAGACCGTCAAAGAGCGCTGCAACGTCACCGGCGCCGTCCCACATTAGAAAATTTAATTGCCTTTAAAAGACTACGAGCCCGAGCCCGACAACTCATTCGACAAAGCAAGCAGGACTGTTGGGAGAGGTACGTCTCCTCCATCGGTTCTCGCGCCTCCCCTTCCTGCGTCTGGTCTCAAGTACGACGTCTTTTCAGGTACCAGCCACCGGCAGGAGGCCCATCTCTGAATATCGAGGGCACCCTTTATAGTGACCCGTCCATAATAGCCGAGTGCTTGGCAGACCATTATGCACGATGCTCTGCGACGGTGAACTATAATGCGTCCTTCCGTTTCCTCAAGCAGCGGGTAGAGTGGACTTGGTTATCTTTCGCTACACGTCGCCGGGAACTGTACAATGATCCGTTTACAGAGTGGGAGTTCCAAACTGCTCTCAATGCATGCCCTGACACCACCCCAGGGCCAGACCGCATACACAGCCAGTTCGTTCGTCACCTGTCGGCGGAATTCCAAACCAAACTGCTGTCCCTGTTTAATAGTGTCTGGGCAGGGGGTGTTTTTCCATCCCAGTGGAGGGATAGTATCATTATCCCTGTGCTGAAACCAGGTGGAGATCCGCTGGCGGTTGACAGTTACCGTCCCATCAGCTTAACAAATGTACTGTGTAAGCTGCTTGAACGCATGGTGAGTCGCCGGCTTCTGTGGGTACTCGAAGATCGATGTCTCCTGGCCCCGCAACAGGGGGGTTTCCATCAGGGTCGCTCCAGTATTGACAATCTAGTGTCACTGGAGTCTGCCATTCGAATGGCCTTCTCTAGGCGTGAGCACTTAGTTGCGGTCTTTTTTGACCTCCGGAAGGCATATGACGCTACCTGGCACCACCACATTCTTGCGACATTATTTGACTGGGGCTTACGGGGTTCACTCCCCATTTTTATCCAGAATTTTCTTTCACTCCGCACATTCAGGGTTAGAGTTGGTACTGCCCTCAGCTCCTCCCAAGTCCAAGAGAACGGTGTCCCACAAGGCTCCGTTCTCAGTGTACCACTCTCTTTAATTGCGATTAACGGTCTAGCAGCAGCTGTTGGGTCATCGGTTAGCTGTTCCTTATTTGCCGATGACTTTTGCATATATTACAGCTCTTCTAGCATTGTTGTCGCCGAACGGCGTCTGCAGGGAGCCATTCGCAAGGCACAGTCATGGGCCTCAGCCCATGGCTTCACCTTCTCCTCTCCCAAAACCCGGGTCGTTCACTTCTGTCATCGTCGGGCTGTTCACCCCGATCCAGAACTCTATCTAGCTGACGAACAGCTTCGTGTCGAAGAAACACACCGGTTTCTCGGCATGCTGTTTGACAACCGACTGACTTGGGGGCCGCACCTTCGTCAGTTGAAGCAGAAGTGCTGGAGGTCTTTAAATATCTTGTGTTGTCTCAGCCACACACTACCTGGGGAGCTAGCCGTCAAACTCTCCTTCACCTCTACAAGGCTCTAATCCAGTCACGCCTGGATTATGGAAGCCAGGTGTATGACTCTGCAGCACCTTCCGCTTTACAGATCTTGGATCCGATCCTTCATGGTGGTGTACATTTAGCAACAGGGGCTTTCCGTACTAGCCCTGTTCCAAGCCTCCTAGCCGAAGCTGGCGTCCCGCCTTTGCGGTACCGCCGGCAACAGCTGTTGGCTTCCTACGTTGCCCATGTTCACACTACACCGCACCATCCCAATCGCAGGCTTTTGTTTCCGAATACTGCCCTACCCTGTCCACAACGTCGACCCAGATCGGGTCATCCGATCGCAGTCCGCGTTCGTGGTCTCCTTTCCTCCCTCGAGGCTCTCCCTCTCCCTATCGCATTCTCCTGCCACTCCCATATCCCTCCTTGGTCCATCCCTCGCCTACAGCTCAACCTACAATTGTCCTGCGACCCAAAGGCATCGGTTCCATCACACATACTTCGTCACCAGTTTCAGGACACACTTAGCGCGTTCGGTGATGCAGAAGTGATGGCTCCCAGGTAGATGGCAGAGTGGGTTACGCTTACGTTCATGGCAACCACTGTGAACAATGCTCGCTCCCACATGGCTGCACGGTCTTTACGGCAGAGCTGGTCGCAATACTTAGAGCCCTCGACCATCTCCGTACATGCCCCAGGAAGTCGTATGTCGTATGCAGTGACTCCCTGAGCGGCTTACGAGCCCTTGACCAGTGTTTTCCCAAACACCACCTGGTGCGGTCCATCCAGGATTCCGTTTTCAATCTCGGCAAGTCCGGCCGATCTGTGGCCTTCATCCGGACCCCAGGCCACATTGGCATTCAGGGGAATGAACGTGCTGATCAGCTGGCGAAGCAGGCAATCGACTGCCAGCGCCTGGAGATCGGTACCCCAGAAAGGGATATCCGATTGGGTCTACACCACAAAATCTCCATGGCCTGGGACCATGAATGGTCAACAATGACAACGCCGAATAAGCTCCATACAGTTAAACAGTCAACTGCAGCTTGGAAGACCTCATTCTTGCCTTCTCGAAGAGACTTGGTTGTCCTGTGTCGCCTGCGTATAGGCCATACATGGCTAACGCACGGCTACCTGTTACGACGTGAGGACCCACCAGGCTGCCGTTGTGGCGCGCTGCTCACGGTGGTCCACATCTTGTCCGACTGTCCGCTTTTAGCTGCATTGCGGCAGTCTTTTTTACTTCCTTCTGCTCTGTCTTTTTAACCGACGATGCCTTCATGGTTAAACGTGTTTTAGGTTTTATTCGCGCAGCTGGATTTTATCACATGATTTAATGGTGGCACCTGAAGCTCGATCTTTCAGGCGCCTACCATTCAAACAGTTTTAGTATGTCATTACTTTCGTCTCGCTAATCTTTTTTACTTGGCAGTTTTAGTACGTGCAGAATGGCTGGCTCATCCATTATTATCCTAGTGATCAGCCAGCCTCAATCTTCTGTTGAGCTGTTTTAACAACATTGTTTATTTGAGCTTCAACTTTTATGGTTTTTCCCTTTTTATGTTGCCAAGGCGCCTCTTGTCACTTCATCCTGTAAAATGGGCTATGAAGTGCTCGTCTTTCCAACGGAAAACGATACTTAGTGCACTCCTCGATAGGATCGGGGGACTGATAACCCAGTCGTTTAGCCCCCCTTTAAAACCCCCAACAACAACAACAGTTATTACAGTCGAAGGGCAAGAAAGGGACGCAGAGGTTGGGGAGGGAGTAAGACAGGGTTGTAGCCTTTCCCCAATGTTGTTCAATCTGTACATTGAGCAGGCAGTGAAGGAATGGAAGGAGAAATATGGAGGGGGCATTAAAATGCAGGGAGAAGAAATAAAAATGTTACGGTTTGCTGATGACATAGTAATTTTGTCAGAGACTGCAAAAGTTCTGGAAGAGAAATTGAATGGGATGGGCAATGTATTGAAAGGAAGATATGAGATGAACATTAACAAGAGTAAAATGAAGGTAATAGAATGCAGTGTCAGAAAATCAGGCGATGCTGAAGGAATTAGATTAGGTAATGAGACAATTAAAGTAGTAGCTGAATAATTTCTGATGGCCGACCAGAGAAGATATAAAATGCACAATGGCTATGGGAAGAAAAGCGTTTCTAAAGAAGTGAAACTTGTTAACATCCAATATTAATTTAAATGTTAGGAAGTCTTTTCTGAAAGCATTTTTCTGGACTGTAGCATTGTATGGGAGCGAAACGTGGACGATAAGGAGTTCAGACAAGGTGATGATAGAAGCTTTTGAAATGTGGTGCTACAGACAAATAATGAAAATTAGATAGGCAGATCACGTAACTACTGAGGAGGTGCTTAATCGAATCGGGGCATATTTCAGTCTGTGTGGTAAAATACTCTGCTTTAAAGAGCTATTACATGTATGACTAAGAATCCTACTTATCTCTTGGGAACAAGCTTTTAATACCCTGTTGGAAATGCCAATATTCTATATGACCTTTTGCTCTTGAGAGAGTTTATTATTTTCCTAATTTCTGAAGGAGAGGTGGGTGGAATATCAATTGTGTCAAATTGTGCAGGTATGGCCTCTTCCATTAATTGCCTTGCTCCTTCTAATGAACATTTAGATTCTATTTTCTCTACAACATTTAATAAGTAATCATAACAATTTTTTCAATTTCTGACTTTTTGTTATTAAAGTTTCCAGTTATTTTGATGGTAATATCCTCTTCCTGTGTACTTGTTTGCCCTATCTCCCTTTTGATAATATTCCAAATTGTTTTAATTTTATTATCAGAGGAACTAATGTCAGATATGATGCACATGCTTCTGGATTTTTTAATAACTTTTCTTAATGCAGCACAGTAGTTTTTATAATATTTATTTGTTTCTGGGTTATTATTCTTTCTTGCAGATAGATATAGTTCCCTTTTTTTGTTACGAGATATTTTTATTCCTGTAGTAAGTCTTCCTACATGTTTTTGAATTTCTCTTTCAAAAGTACATCTTGTGTTCTGATTTATGAACAATTCCTTGAAGTATGAGAATTCCAATAAGGGTTTTTATCTCATCACTTGTAGTATCCCGCCAACAGCGAACCCTGGAGCATGGTGCTAAATTTGGTTGAGAAGCTATCAACTGTTGTGCATGTAACTTAGTCTATTCAGCTAATATTTTGCACAAAGCATCATCTACAATACACTCAAAACAAGTAATCACGTCATATTGTTTCAGAGACATAACTGTACTGGTACTACCACTGAACAAACATTGATTATGAATTGAACTAACATGCACAAATGCATTAGGTACCATCTATTGCAGTAGTGTCTCATCGCCAGTTGTCTCTGAATCGAAGTCTCTTTCACTAGCCTCAACATCTGTATCTTGAAAACTTTTTAAACTGTCATTGAAATTATCAACACTTTCTAAAAGAAGCTGCTCCATCTCTCAATCCAATAAAAGTCTTATTTTTACCATTGTAGAAGATAACTCAATAACATGGCTGCTTCACTAGATGCAAACCTTCGACATGTGGCCTTGAGAAAACTGTCATAATTAGCCCAGAATACACTGTGTTGCCTGAAGATAGCTGCTATGTAGTGGATGAAGCTCATCTAATTCCACAGGGCGAAATCTCTTCATTCCCACAAGCTATTAGCCATATCTGTCATTCATAGTTAAAGGGTTAAAGATATACACGTACTTTAACATTCATCCACATAGCTTGTTAAATCCCTAAGCTGTTTGCTGGTATGTACTAGACTTTTGCAGTATGACAAAATAATCACTAGGGCCTTTGGTCTTGATAAAAGAGAGCTGCGGATGGTATTTGTTGAAACAGTGACTGCAATAACAGGTTTCTAAACATTTTAGCTTCTGAATTAATTTGCCACTTAGCTTATTCACACGAAACACTTTAGCAGTAGAGAATACTTTGCCTAGTTTAGGGAAATGTGAGGTTTCATGTGTTCATACAGACTTGTAGGAAACAGGATTAGCTGTTCATGTACAAAAATCAGCATATTATGTTTTGCATACAGAATTGTACTACATAAATCACAACTGGAACACTGGACACAGGCTATCCAGATGAGAAAGGGGTGCTTAAGATGTTTAAGTTCTTGAAGGAACTGCTGAAGTCCCAACACTGCAAGACTGCTGATTGAAGTGTCCTACAAATCTCAACATATGACAAAAATGTGGGATTATTGTTAAACAGCAATTTTTATCTAGTTTAAAGCATCTTCATATATACAGGAGCAGAAGAAAATATGTTAACTGTCTGAAGATATTAAACTTGAAGGCAGTAAAGTGTTGAAGAGTTGATGATTTTAAAAGCGACACCCTTTTTTTTTTGGATGGATGAATTAAACAAATTGCAGTGAAAGGGAAGTTCCATCGACTGTTACTGCTGTAATGGCAATACCCACAGTTGATGAAGTCATTATGGTTATTTATTAATAATGTTTTCTGTTGATATTGTTACCAAGCCTCTTATTGCTGAGCTGGCTTTAGAAGCTATTGGCAGCATTGCTGCTGAAATAGCCATAAAACAAATTTCAATTTTGGTTGCAAAATTGCTTATCCCAGGTATAAAACTGTGTCATGTATCCATATATGAAACAAAACATTATTTTAGAATGATTACTGGAAAAAAATATGAGGTGTCCCCAACATCATTCTCCTATATGCTAGTATATAGTTGCATTTTAATTTATTTTATGTCATTTCCCATTTCCACCTCTCCTTTTACCATTTCGTTTGTCTATTTCCTAATTGTATTAGTATTTGATTTCTCTCCCCCCCCCCTTCCCCACCCATTTGATCCCTTTTGACTTTCCACTGTAGTCTTTTCATAATTCGTAAACTGGAGTTGGTGCAGTACTTAGTAACCTTTGACCTTAGTCACACTTCTGTGTTCTACTTAATCTTAACTCTCCTACAATTTGACAGTTTTTTCCCCTGAATTTAAAGATTGGGCGATTTGCCCCCATTTGACTTCAGTCCATCCACAACCAATCCCTCTTACTTTCTTAGTATCTGTGGTTCAAAAACTAGGAGTATTGTTTTCTATTTTAAGCATTTTTTGGCTGCTCTATCAGTGACACATCCTTCAGGTAAGTATTAGCAGGTGTGCCATTCTTTAGTAACTTTTGACACTCTTGAGTGTGTGTCGTGGAAATACTCAACAGTGGGACAGAATTCTTTCTCTCTTTGAAAACCTTTATACACAGTTCAGTTGTCTGGCACTATCACACTGACTGGAACCTACTCCTTTCATGCTTTGTTTAAAGTTTAATATTTGTCTTATTTTTTAGTATCCTCAAGAGCCTTATCCTAATAAATTATCCCCATTTTATTGGTATTATATTAATGTTGAATTTTCAGTTAGAGGAAAAGCTGCCTTTGTCTATAAAGAGCATAGTCCATTTAAATGTCAAACTAGTTGAATAGATATACCTTTTACAGATTGGGGTCACTACTTAACAAATGCTTATGTTATATGCCCTGGAAAATATTCCTGTATTGTATTTTAAGGAAAAATTGTTGGGTTTGGTCACTGAAAGGCTACTTCATCAAGACCTGATTTGGACTTCTGCAGGTTGAATTTTTAAAATCTGGGTTAGTTTCTTTTAATGTGTTTCACTGTGTAATTAGTGGCATAGTAGCTTGGAGGAACTGTAAAGGGCAAGACACTTATGTTACCTGCGTCAGTTAGCTGTGTATGATGCAGTGGATCCTTGTATTTTACAGGAGGGCAAACGTGTCATTCTGGTGTTCAGCGTCCAGGGGAGTGGTCATTTTCAAGGGTATGCACGATTGTTGGGTACAAGACCTGTTGATCCACCTCGAACAGGAGCCCCTGCAGATCCCTCTGGTGACTGTCATCCACTGCCAGAGGTTCATGAACTTGGTGGTCCAAATATGGGACAGCCATTGCCTGTTGAATGGTTGAAGAGAGCTAATGTGCCATTCCAGGCAACCAGGCATCTACTCAACCCTTTCAATGAAAACCGGAGAGTGCAGACTAGTCGTGATGGCCAGGTAGAACTACATTCATAAGTTATGTGCATGTGTCACTAACACGGAACGTCTTTGGTGCTGAATGGGAAATTTTTCCAATGCAATATAACTCATGTGACTCCTGGGTGTTGCTTGTTATTTCAACTAATTTCTCAATGGTTCATCTGCTTCTCACGTCATCTTCATCTCTCCAACCTTCTGTACTTCCCATTTCCTAATGTGTCATTCCTCTGTTTTCTTTGTCTCTGTGCTTGCTAAACATATAGGAAAACTGTTATCTGCTGTTGTGTTTCTTCTCATAACACTGGCTATAGAGAGGTTCATTTGAACTTAGATTCATGCACTTCACTGTGAATATTCTTACACAGCTGTGCTAGTAATTTTACCACAATTAAGTATGAAGAAACTGTTAATATGCTGTGTTCAAAATGACCCTTTCATTCACTTGAAAAAATCTTATGTTGATTATACATTCAGTGTTAGATTATCATAACACAGAGCCACAAGCTTCAGTAGCCTATTTTCTCTAGTGATGAACTCTGCTGATTGGTTTAAGCTGCTTGCACCTGTAGTGAAAGATCCCCCACCCCTTTAGACTGCCCTAGTTGTTATCTGTTTCTGAATATAGCCGCACTACTCGTATGCAGTTACCTGTTACTTTTAATGTTGCCAATAAGTGGAGAGCTTTAGAAAGTAGCATAATGCATGAACACTATCCTTGCATAATTCCTTACCTTAAAAATAAATAAATCCTGTGACTGCTGAATTATGATATGAGACAATATGACATTAGCTGTGAAATAAACACAGATTGTATTTTCCAAAATGGTATTTGGAATATGATAAGCAGTAGTACAGAGAATTGTGCAAATACAGCAGGAGAAGTAAGAAGATGAGTTTAGTGTGAATAATGACAGACAGTGTGGAGAGTGCAATTTTTTTTAATTTGTTGCTTGTGCGCTGGACCAGATTCATAACAGTTCATTAAAATTTTGAACATGGTAGTTTGTTAAAAGTCAAAGGAACAGTTCCCTCTTTAAAGTGGTTCTGTGGCCACAAGAAAGCTATTTATATAGTTGTATAGGTTTTATTCTGGGTAAGAATATTGAAAATAGTTGTACAGATGTTTAAGAATGTCAGAGAATAGTAGCTAAACTTCCCAAATACAACTTCTCTGAGCTATGTATATAGAACGTGTCCTGGCAACATTAATTAAATCCTGCAATCATCCTAGCCTCAATCTCCAGTGGCCCTTATCTAACATCTATCCCCATCCATCCTAAAAGATTATTGAGGGGCAGCTCACATCACAGGCAGTCATGTACAGGGTGTTCCATTTATCTGATGATCGCACTCGCAGTGCACCAGATGCTAGGAGGCAATCATTCCAGCGCCTGACGATTCAGATGACACGGCGCCTATCTACTGCAGCACTGGTCGATTGAATGGGTTCAGTATCTCCCTGTTAATGCCCTTGGGGACAAGCTGACAACCTTGAGTGCCCTGCCTGCACTGCATGTCTTTTCACCCAGCGAAGCAACACTGAATGTAACAGTCAAGTCTGCAAATGTAACGACGGCAAGACCTAATTATTCTGTGCCACAATGAGTGTTTATTTATGATTTGTGTGTGCAAACAGAGTTGGCTCGTATTGTCCACAGACTGTTTGAACCAAAATTTCCAGGTGTTGGAATTCAGTCATGATGCAATTCACAAATTAGTGAATAAATTTCGTGAAACGGGAAGTGTTTGTGACAAGACGCTTAAATGATGACGTGCAGTGCCTTCAGAACCTCAGCTCGGTGATATTGCTTACTGCCTGCAAAATTGCCCTATAAAGTCTATTAGACATCTTTCACAGCAAACACAAATTTCTTGCAACTCTGTACAAAGAGCTATTAAGTTGCTTGACCAAGGGCCATACAAAGTAACAGTAGTGCATGGACTTAACCTGATGATACCGTGCACAAGGTTAGATTTTGCGTATGGATTTTGAAACATGTGCATGACGGTGAAATGGATCCTTACCTCATTCAGTTTTCAGACGAGGCCTGGTTCCGTTTACACGGGTGTGTTAAATCTCAAAACTCTTTACATTATAATGCCGAAAGACCAATTCAGCTTCAAGAAAAAACCCTTTATGACCAGAAAATAGGAGTGTGGTGTGCAGTTAGTGGTGAAAGAATAATAGGGCTAATTTTTTTAATGACACCATTAATTGTGAAAGTTATGTACAAAAAATTTTACATTTTAATAAACTTAGTGAAAGAAATGAAGATTCAGCAAAGGCCCATACAGCCAATGTTTCTATGCACGCAGTTCGTGAAGTGGGCCATGACAAGTGTCATCAGAGACAATATCTGGCCCGCTTAAAGTCCCGATGTAACCCCGTGTGATTTCTATCTGTGGAGAGCACTAAAAGGACAAAGTGTACACAACAAATCTGCATAAGTTACAGGAACTCAAGGATAACATCCTCAAGTCTATTAATTCCATTTCTGAAAGAGAATTACGTTTGATGAACAATTTCTTGAATAGGTGCCAGAAATGCATCGAAAACAATGGCAAACAGTTCCGCATCTCCTTGCATGACATGGGTGAGTACAAAATTTACTTTGACATTTTTAAAATTTAGTACTGTGGTAGCAGTAAGTGGACACCGCGGCATATGTATGCCCGGGCAATGTAGCGCTTTTCTCCTGGCATTTGGTGTTCCACACATGTGGTGTTAGGACACAGTCTGCAGGATCATAGCTGTAGATTGAGTTCATTAAGGTAATATTAAGTGAAAGACTCAAATTCATGTGGTCCATATTTTGCACACAATACTCTTTTTGCTGGTTAAACAACTACAGTTGTAAGGAGAGGTGTTCAAATGAAAGATTCAACCTAAGTGAAAATTTATATGCCATAACATACAACAAAAATGCGCCAATAAAAAGCTATCATTAGCACTAAAAAGCAGAGTATTGGCATATGTATCTCACTAAGTGAAAATATTGATATTGTGAAACTTGACATTTTTAGTCATAAGATGCTGAACCAATATTCATTGTATCACGTAGGTGGGGCTCTCCTGTAGTTGATTCACAAAAAAGTATGGGCATGATGTTTACCACATTTTTCTGTTTTATTTGAAAAAGTCTTTTAATTTTGTGACATTGTACCATGGTAAAAAATGTATGCTTCTGTAATACCTGTCCTTGGTGAGAGGGTAGTTTTGTGAACATGTCATGCTAAAAAATGCATTTTGAAAGGGTCAATAACTAAGATAACTGAAAACAATGCTAAATAATTTGTTCAAAACTTTGTGGCAGATTAAAACTGTGTACCAGACTGGGACTTGAATGTGGGACCTCTGTCTTTCGTTGGCAGGAGCTGTACCGTCTGAGATATCCCAGCAGCACTAACAACCAGCCCTCATAGTTTTTCTTGTGTCATTACTTCTCTCATACCATTCAAATTTTACATAAGTTGTTTTACATATGTTGGAGGATGCACTCTTAGTAAAAACAGATATTGCAGAGAAATGGCTTAGCCACAGCGTTGGGAAATAAAATGTGAAGAATGGTTATGAATCATGCTTGATAGTTGAATTGGTTTGAGTGCAGATTCGGCACATAGTTTTAATGGCCAGGAAGTTCAGATTAGTCCACACTCCACTGTTGAGTGATAATTAATTGTGAAATCAATACAGTTTTGCAGCTGCACAAGTATTGCAAACTTACCTTGAATCTCTGATAAAATTGTATAATGTGTTGCTGATAGACTATGAATCATGTGGATGTAAATGTTGAGGAAAAACATGAAAAAAGTAACATGTCCTTCACCAAGCTTACTCTTAAATAAGGCACAGTTTGTTCATAACCACATTAATTTAATCATACACATTAATATTTAGTAAATCCCTCCTTTGATAGTCCATATTTAAGGTATTTGAATCTCTATCACATTGGTGAGAAAAGACATGACAGTGAACTCCATCCTACAGGCCTCTAAAGGCCCAGTTGGTGCCACCCAGCGGCATTGTGTCATCCTTTGCCATAAGGCATCAATGGATATGTTATAGAGAAAAATTTGGGCAGTGTTCCACACTCCTGGCTCATGCGTCAGTTTTCGTACCAGAGTTGCTACTTGTCAATCAAGTAGCTCCTCAGTTGGCCTCACAAGGGCTTCCTGCACCCAATTGCCAATTGTTCTCAACACACCCAGCACATCCATCCAAGCGCTAGCCAAACCTAACAGTGCTTAATTTCAATGATCTGGTAATTGGAAAAGACGAGCATGCAGCGTACTAAGGCATTAACACTATGAAATAGGTTCCATTTGTGTAGCTATTGCTGCTGCTGCTGATTGTTTGCAACCGTGTCCATGCCTGTCCCCATGGCTTAGAGTTGGAGCAGTATGCTCTAGCTGCAGAGCATACTTGGAACCGAGGACAGTGAAATGAAATAGGTTAGTCAACAAAGTCAGAGTAGAAGTAGTGTATTCTTTTTCACACTTCAATATTGTGGACTGCAGGGGTTGCCAGATATTGACGCTTGAAGTTGCTTGAAATGTTCTGGTGGTGGTAATTTGGAATGCAGGAAGCACTGGGTAAACTTCATGGAAAGTGCATCACAAACATGTTAATTGGGGCTTGTGTGACCTGTGATATTTTTGTAATTCCAAACTTTTTTTCATAGCTATCTCTGGCTGCTGCATTCAAAATGGAGCAGCTGGAGACGACAATTGTTGTTTTAGTAAGTTGTGCTTGTGCAGTTGAATCAGTGTGTCTGTGTTCTTTTTTATGATGGCTGTGTACAAAAGCTAAATTGTGTGTGCATTAGACTTTTCTGTGTGTCTGTGTGCAGCTTGACAATCATCTTTGTGGTGAGTTACAACCTATCTTTATTACGTTGTTGAATTCCAACACATACTTTCTTTTGGCAAACAGCTTTTCCCCTTGTTATCTGTGTTTAACATTCTGAAATATAAAGTGGTCAGAAGAAGTGTGTGTGGCATTCTTGGAAAGTTTAGTGGAGATGTTGTTCAAATGTCCAATCTGATGTAAGAAGCTGCAATATGTCTAAAAACAGTTTAAAGAAATAAAAATGTAAAAAGGCACTGAAAGTGTATTCAGCAACATGTCATAGTGGAAAGAATATTAAGAATAGAGTAGTATATGGTATGGTGCAAGACATTTATAAGTTAAAGAAATAAAATGTATTGTGATGGCATTTGTCACATGCATCATTATTTCCTTTTCTAAACTTATCAAACTCTTCAGTAATCTGACAGAAATTCTCTATTGAGATCTGAAAATATTATTCAAAAGAGATCAAATGGCTGGCTAGTACTTACCTTTGCTTGGTACTGTCGATATTCACACACAAAAAAAAAAAAAAAAAACGTAAATTGAAACAAAAATAAATGTGGAGACTAGCTTTTGGAAATATTCTCCTTTGTCAGGTAGGAGAGGAGAGAAGACAAAGGGGACAGAAGGCAAAGGTTACTCACAACCTAGGCTGTGAGGTAAGGCCTAGGATGTGAGTAACCTTTTCCTTCTATCCCCTTCCTCTCACACCTAATGAAGGAAAATATTTCCGAAAGCTAGTGTCCACAGTTTTATCGCTCCCATTTGCATCATTTTTGTGTGTGACTATGAGCACTACCAAGCTATGCTAAGTACTGGCCAGCCACTCTATATCTTTCAAATAATATAAACCCATTAGTAAATTATATTCAGGAATGTGGTACTGATGAAGTGACTGAAGAAAATTGTACCTTCAGACTAATCATTTAGAAATAATGTCTCAGACTGGATGAGTTAACTATGCTTAACCTGTGAGCATTTTGTTCACAGTAGGTTTAAAACAGTTTGTCAAATACATGTGTTTTCTTATAAACACGACTAGAAATACTTATTTAAATATATTAAGTACATTACAAAATGTTCTTTGACTGTCGGAAAAATGCTATACACACAATAGATCGTGTAATTACCGTGTATTGGTGTTTTAAAAGTTCAATTTATAGGGACCAGCACCTGTCCAGTACTAGTACTTTATTGGGAGCTCTGTGCTGGGTGGAAGCACATCGACAGCCATGATGGAATAGCTGTGCGCACTGGAGCGCTGTACTGTGGAGCGCACGGCCGTTCACTGTGGAGAAGTTAGAGTCCTCCCACAGACGTGTGTGTGTGTGTGTGTGTGTGTTGTCCTTAGGTTAGCTTAACTTAGTTTAAGTAGTTTGCAAGCTAGGGACTAATAACCAAGCAGTTGAGTCCCATAATGTAGCACACACAGTCTGTTATGTTTGTTGTACCATGTAATTGCTATAGGAAGTTATAAGAGAAGTTCATTTTTTACACCAAGTTTCAAAGCAAAAAGAGATATTTTAAATTATTCTACTAATTAAGTTTTTGTGTACAATAGTAATTTCAGTTGTTGTATGCCAAAATCTGATCTACGAATTGTTCATGCAACCAGTATGTTATGTTAGGAAGCAATCTTCCCACTGCACTAATGGTTATTGTTATAGCAAGAGCATCCTTTTGTTATAAATCCTTGTTAAATATTTAATTTCTTTGATTGAGTATTCCTCAAAAGAAAACAATTTTCATGATGTCTATGTGACAGCATTTAAATAATAGACCTGTGAGTGATGTATAATATTTTGTCTTTTTGTTTGATAATGGTAATGATGTACACGTCTTCTACTGACAGTACCTTACATTATGTCCCTTTTTGGTTTAAGGGTTTTTTGCAAGCACATGTGTGTGAGTTGTGTTGATGGTGGTGGAGATAAAGATGTGTAGAAAATATAGAACTTGCTTCCCCCCCCCCCTACTGCCCCCCTCCACAATGACACTGGAGGGCTTGTCTGGTTAAAAGTAACAATATTTGCTAGCTTACAACCATATACAGTATTTATTAATGCTGCATGCCCTTTTTCAGGTGTTTTATATATGTACAGAAATCTGTTCTCTATATATTGTACTTGGACATACTTCCACAAAAACAGCCCTTATATGTAGAAGAGAGGGTTATTTCGAGAAAAAAAAAAGTGTATTGAATATTTTGGCAGATGGAACAAAAGCAGTGCAAGCTGTTGAGGAAATTAAGCTTGTGTGTATCTTGATATCTTGTTTAAGAATTCAAGAGAGAGAGAGAGAGAGAGAGAGAGAGAGAGAGAGAGAGAGAGAGAGAGAGAGAGAGGAGTGGGCAGTACTTACCTCAACTTAGTACCACTGATAGTAATACCAAAGAGATGAAAATAAATGTGGAAACAACTCTCCATCATCGGGCAGGAAAGAGGAGGGAGGAGAAAGGAGCTAGAAGAGAAAGTGGTTTTGGGTACCCACAATGTACGCTGTGTTGTAAAGACTTCATTGTTTTCCATCCCATTTTTTCTTCATCCTGTCTCCTGCCTGATGAAGGAAATTTGTTTTCTGAAAGTTTGTTTCCACATTTATTTTTGTCTCTTTGAAGTTACTATTGTGGTATTGAGCTGAAGTAAGTACTTCCCAACCACTCTTGTCTATTTTTGACCTGTAAAACTGGGAAAATTCAGGGAATATTTTTGTTCTGGAAATCTCAAAGAATTTTTTATCTCATTGTCTATATTTTCAGCTTTTTAAATGTACAAGTTTATGGGATGTACCCGTGTATGTCTTGTAGAAGTCTGTGTTGTTGTCTTCTGCAGTAGTTTGCAATTGCTTCTCAATGACATTGCATGGAAAATGTTATCACTAAGAAGATCTTTTAAAGTAAAACCATCTGCTTAGGTTGCAAGTGTTTATTAGTACCCTGAAGTCATTCCATTATTCAGATTTTCATGTTCCTTATTTGCAATATCATTGCCACTTTTCACATCCTAAGTTCCACTAGTTCTTGTCTATCCAGTTCCTTATTCAAATTCCTGTTTCTCCATTTCTTATAAAATACTATTTATCCACTTATTACATGGACTCTCTCACTTATTTCTTTGTGGTAGAATCCAATTCTTTACTTGTAATGTATTCTTTCCTATTCCGTATGTTGCAAATGGCAATACCATTTCAATTTTTTATTGTTAATTGCATCTACAGTGATGGTTTTAGCTGTTTTCCTTCATCAAAATATTTCGTTTCTTGTGTGATCAAATAATGTTAAGCTGCATTTTCTCCATTATGACATCTCTGCAACAAAGTACTTCCGTTCTCTGTTTTTATCTCTGACACAAAGTTCTGACTCATACATTGTGACTGGTTCTATTAGTGTCTTAAATGTATTCTTCTTTGTCTTATTAGACAAGTTATTATTCCATAGTATCCGATGTGTAGAGTGTTAATCATGTTATTTCCTTTTCCTATCTTCTTCGTTATGTCTTTCTTGTCCCTTCCATCTTCAGTAAATATGACTCCTAGATATTCATAGTCACTCTCATTTGTACAAATGTCTGCCTTTGTGTGTGTGTGTGTGTGTGTGTGTGTGTGTGTGTGTTTTTCTTCTTCACTGTGAGTCCAGATCATGAAGATGTCGTCAATGAATCTATACCAAACTTTGGGTTGACAGGCTTGGGTATCCAAGAAGGCTTCCTCTAAGTGTCCCATAAATAAATTGGCATACGAGGGGGCTATCCTGGTTCCCATGGCTGTTCCCTTTAGTTGTTGGTATGTCTGCCCCTCAAAGGTGAAGTAGTTGTGGGTTAGGATGAAGCTGGCTAGGGTAAATAAGGACAGAGGTTTTAGGTATGGTTGCTGGTGGTCAGTATGTTGGGAAATACTCCATTACAGAGAGGCCCTGGGTGTGTAGGCTGTTTGTGTATAGGGAAGTGGCATCAGTGGTTACAAGGATAGTTTCAGGAGGTAACAGATTGGGTAAGGATTTCAGGCGATCAATAAAGCGCTTGGTATCCTTGATGAAGGATGGGAGACTGCTCATAATGGGTTGGAGGTGTTGGTCTGTGTAGGCAGTGCTTCGTTCTGTGGGGTCTTGGTAACCGGCCACAATGGGGTGGCCTGGATGATTAGGTTTGTGAATTTTGGGAAGTGCGGGGTGTGGGGTGTTGGAGGGGTATGAAATTGATGGACTCAGGTGAAAGGTTTTGTAGGGGGCCTAAGGTTCTGAGGATTCCTTGAAGCTCTGCCTGAACATCATCAATGGGATTGCCTTGACAAACTTGTCTGAAAGCTGACACATTCCCTCAGCCACATTCTCCCATCGGTCAAGTACCACGGTCATGGATCCCTTGTCAGCCGGGAGATTGACGATGGAACGGTCAGTCTTCGGATCACGGATAGCCCGAGCCTCATCTGCAGGGATGTTGGGAGTTGGATTAAGGTTTTTCAGGAAAGATTAGAGACAAGATTGGAAGTGAGAAATTTCTGGAAGGTGTGGAGAGGGTGATTTTGAGGAAGAGGGGGTGGATCTCGCTGTAATGGAGAACGGAACCGTTCCACGCAGGGTTCAGTTTGAATGGTTTCTTGGGGAGCTGGATCATCAGGAGCAGGATAATTTTTCCGGATTGTGTGGATGAGAATTTTGAGGTTGGGGGGAGTGGAGCTGGGAGTGGGAGATTGTGTAGATGGGATAGACAGGGTTTGTGTGCAATAAGAGGAGTTTGAGTTTTGTTGGAAAGGTTGTTGAGGGAAAGTGTCTTGTCTTTCAGGAGGTGGGTAACTAGGAGATTGGATAGTTTTTTGAGATGGAGGGTAGCATGCTGTTCTAATTTGTGGTTGGCCTGAAGGAGGATGTTCTGAAATGCAGGTGTAGATGTGGGAGAGGGAAGGTTGAGGATTTTGATTAGGGATAGGAGTTGACAGGTTTTATGATTTTCTCCATCCTTAAACCCTTTTCGAACGCAAATACTACTACCAAACCCTTGGACACTACATTGTTGACTAACTAGTAGGTGACCACAGTATCAACAACGAACATTCTTTGACAACTTTTTCTATTTCTTTTCTTTTTTCATATCTGAATTACTTTTTCTGTCTGTTCACTTTTATCTCTCTCCCCCCATATAATATATATTTTTATATAATATTTTTATACATATTATTTGTTCATTGCAGTCCGTTACATATCCCATATTTCTCACTTTTCCATTATCAACATACTATGTCTCCCTCACAACATCTCTACAGCAACCCCATAAAATTTTATTTACATTCCCTTCGTAAATATGCTTCCTCCATAGCCAGATTATGTTCCCACATGTAATTTTCTTTCAGTTGCTCAGGCTTGTCTGACATTTGACATTACCCCCAAGGGCCTCACACTAAAAGTTCCCATCTCTGGCTGTAACCCATCATTTCATCATGCCCTATACCAATACCAAACTGAAAAATCCACAGCTCTCACCTGCCTAATCCTTAACCTACACATCAACTCCACCAATGAACACCTTCATAACCTCCTAGTTCATCCCTATGAAATCCCCAAACCACCTTCCCTAGCCTCCAGCTCCTACCCATGTAACCGCTCCCAGTGTAAAACCTGTCCTATGCACCCTCTCACCACCACTTACTCAAGTCCTGTAACCCGGGAGGTGTACACGATCAAGGGCAGAGCCACTTGCGATAGCACACACATGATTTACCAACTAACATGCCCTGCACTGTGAAGTGTTCTATGTGGGAATGACCAGCAACAAACTGTCCATTCGCATGAACGGACACAGACAGACAGTGTTTGTTGGTAATGAGGATCACCCTGTGGCGAAGCATGCCTAGGTGCATAGCCAGCACATCTTGGCACAGTGTTACACCGTCTGGATTATCTGGATACTTCCCACAGACACCAACCTTTCAGAACTCAGGAGATGGGAACTTTCCCTTCAGAATATTCTCTATTTCCGTTGCCCACCTGGTCGCAACCTCCGGTAATTTCAAATTCCCACCCATCATTCAACAACGTCTTTGCCCCTGATCTCTGGACAGAGCCTCTGCCTCAACTGGCACCTCTGTCCAACTTCTTTGCTTTTTACAGATGTCTGCCTTGGTGTGTGTGTGTGTGTGTGTGTGTGTGTGTTTGTGTTTACCTAGCCTTTCTCTCCAAGATAAATCTTTCCTCTCCCGGGACTGGAATGACTCCTTACCCGCTATTTTTTTTTATATATATAGGTGTTTGAGGTGTGTTTGCGTTTGGAAGTGTGTGTGTGTTTGTTTGCCTTCCTTTTTTTCCCTGGGGTGGGTCCTTCCACTCCTGGGATTGGAACGGCTCCTTTTCCACTTCTTTGGAACCCGTATCCTTCCTTTTCTCCTCTCCTTTCTTCCTCCTTTCCTGACGGGGCGGCCGGTGGTTGAGGGGGTTTGTGTGGGTGTTTGTGTGTGATTTTGTTTGTGTCTGTCGACCAGCCTGTCCTTTGGGTGGGTCATCTGTTTTCTATTTTTTGTATTTATATATAGTTTTCATATATACGTTATACAGGAAAAAATTCCTAGCAGGAAGAATTAAAAAATAGATGTGGGCTACTTACAAGGGGAAAGAGCACAAATATGCAGACAGAGCAGGGAAGGAGAGGGAAAAGGAAAGGATGGGGTTTTAAAGGAGTGGATGAGAAGTCATCCCAATCCTGGGAGAGGAAAGAATTACCTTGTTTTTACCCCAAGGTAAGTCTTTCCTCTCCCGGGACAGGATTGGAATGACTCCTCACCTGTTCCCTTAAAAGCCACATCCTTTCCTTTTCCCTCTCCTTTTCTGAAGAAGGAACCCAGGGTTTTAAAAGCTCAACATTTGTGTGTGTGTGTGTGTGTGTGTGTGTGTGTGTGTGTGTGTGTGTGTGTGCGCGCGCATGTGCGCACTTGTTTTTATTTGTGTTTCTGTATGCATATAAAGTAATGCTGAAAACTTTAATCATAATGTAAAAGAGTGGATATGTCATAGGAAATGATTACATGAAATAATTAAATAAAACAACAGACACTTTTGTTCTGTTACAAAAGGCAAGACATACTCAAACAAAGATAAAAGTTAAATGTGAAATTAACTACAGAGAGAGTTAATGTTATATGCTAATAATAATGGACAACACTGCTTTTGTGCTGGCACCTTGCAACATATGGAGGTTATTGTTATAATAATTATGATATTGTGTTAGTGTTAACAGTGATATAATTCTCATTTTTGGTTGACTAATATTCTTTTCATTCTTGTAGGAGATAGAACCTACAGTTGGGGAAGAACTCTGTAATCTTTGGGACCGAATACCCCCGTTCATCCATAAGTCAATGCTTTCAGCTCGGCATCAAATTCCTCATCAGCAACAAGGACAGAATCAGCAGCAACAACAGCACCACCAACAGCAGCAGCAGCAACATCAGCAACAACAACAGCAGCAGCAACAGCAACAACAAGGATCTAGTCCTACGATTCTTGGCAAAAGTTTCCATCATGGTCGTCCCATCCGTGGAAATTTTTCATATGGTGGATATAGCCGTGGAACAGGCTTTCATTATTATAGTCCTCGAGGAGGACACCACAACAAGTGAAAGACTATCTTATGTGTTTAATTTAAATGGAAACAGCTGTTCCTGATTATTTTATATCAAACTGATATCCTGGGTAAAGAGTGGGTGTCATCACTATTTACCATAACTTTGAATTACAATCAGAATGTTTGTAATGAGATGATAATTCTGTCTCTCTTCTTCTTTGTGCCTTGTGAAGTCTGATGTTGGCAGTCAGTGACATAACTTGTCATATGATGAAACAGTCTTTCAGTGATGCAAGTAATGGTCTATTGTTTTTCTCATCTGTATTTTTTAGTGGTGATGCTTCCTGCACATAATTTAGCAGTAATTCTGTTCTAAAAGTGATATTTTAAAACAATAAAAAAAATCTTGTCCAGGTAAAGGAACAGAATGAATGGACAAGTCATTTGCATTTATGTTGTAGGCCATTCCATGACTGCTTATTGTGTTGGAAAGTGAAGTATTTTCTTGTCATCTTACCAGTTTGTGATTATTTAGTCACATTTCTGTTGTGGTTGTGATAGTGTGATTTTAAAGCAAAACATAAAAGATTTGTTTTTTTCTTTTTTTGTGTCAAGTACTAACATCCTGCAACCTTAATTTTGCCAATGCAAAGCCACTTAGAGGTAAGGGGAAACCAATCTGCTGCCAACAACCATTTCAGTTTCCATTATTTTGCATGACATATTTTGACCAATCCAAAGTGCCAAGAACAAAGAGTTACGTGCTATGTGTTGGTAGATCCAAACTGAAAAATTTAGACTCTGTCAGCAATTATTAAGCAAAAACTGGATTTGGACACCTCTTTAACAAAACCCATTGCACAAAAATTAAAAATGTAAAGCTAAATATAAGTTTTTAGTCTAATTGCATTTTAAATAGCTTTACATTTAAGAGTATCCAATGCTATAACGGTATCTTGTACAAATTAGTATTGCAATAAAAATGGTATGTTTTGACTGGCACTGTTTTAATTTCTCAAAATAATCTATTTCTGAAATAAGTAAAACAGAAATGATAGTATGTTTTTGCAGTACAGTGTTGTAATAGGAGGATACTTCAAAACTGGCATTTTTCCTCATATACATTCCTTGATTCAAGAAAACCCATTTAACACAAAACAGATGTATTGTTCTTGTGTAAAATTTTTATTTTTATTAGTACAATGTTGTTCAAGTGAAGAATTAATTGCAAATAAAATTCAAAGTAGTATGGGCTCCATGTAGATAATATTTTCACAGAATTAATGACATACATTGAAAGGGAGACTCAATGTTCCTTAAATAAACACTTTATTATGGAAATAAAGTTTCTGAGTTTCAGCTAGTCTGGTGGGATATATAACAAGGCAAAGTGCTCTTTGCCTCAAGCATTTTCTAATAACATATATGGCTAATCTCTGTGCATGACAAACTTTGTATGAAGTAATTAATTGTATCTGTTTTTTCTGTCTAAAGCTATAGTATTAAATAACTACAGCTTTTACTTCAATTTTGAAATGGCTCTTTTCTGGGATTTCTTCCAAATTTGCTGCTGAGGAAATACTTATCATGTTCTTTACTTGTTAATTTATTTGAACTAATGTTTGTTTGAAACAGTCTGCAACTGATAACATCATGGATATTCTACATTTGCAGTTATAGTTTTTTGGTGTAATGTCTTTGAAACAGATTGTAAACTCTTAGTTAATTTAGTTTTGTGCACATAAGGAAATGAGAGAGTTATTTGGATAAGAAACATTATCGGCTATTTAAAAACTATGAGCTTCAGTACCAATAACAAATAACACTAATTATACATCTCATGCTCAAAGAAATACATATTTATGTTACACTCAGCAATGTTTTTAGAAGGTGTCGAAATACACAGATTTTAAACAAAATCAACCTGCTTAAAATTCATACACTAAATATAAAATTAGCCGTTAACAAAGAAGATAAGACCGTTTGGCTATCACGCATTGACAGACTTGTGGTTGCAAGATGCTACAACCTTTTCTTGCTCGCGATACAATAGTGTTGTCATGTGAAATTTGTAGCTGGACATACTCGGTTATTGTGAATGAGTCTCAATGTAACCCTCTGCCTAGTGTGCTAAGATCCCTAAAATCCTCTGGTTCCATATTGCAGATAACGACTCCATTGTCCTTGACATTAGCAATGACTGGAATGTATTCGTATTGGTGAAGCACATGTATGATCTGTTATTCCTCAGTATGCTGCTTCAATCCTTGCTTGGTGAATTGTGTTTTTTTTTTTTTTTTTTTTCAGATTTTTCAATTCCTTCTGTAGAATGTGCACTAATAATGTGCACCAAGTTTTAATTTAAAGTGAAGTCTGAAGTTACCTCTGTTCAAATTTTCAGTTCAGGCTACTTCCCCTGAGAAAGGACATACATATTGTTCAAGCTCTGATCTGAATTTAAGTACCATCCAACATTTTCAAGTCTGGATAGGGGCTTTGTTCTATGATTCGGGGTGCTTCTTTACTAAGTCTCTCTGAGGCCTGTTGGAATGTGAATTGCCCTTTTTTTTTATCAATTGCTACTAGCATTCTGTTTGATGTAGTATGCAAAATATTACATAATGTTTCTGGAAGAAGAATTGCATCTTATCATTTTCACTGCATGAAAACTGACAGTGGTAAATGCTTTCCTAGGAAAGAAAGTAATAAATTTCATTTGTAATATTTTCTGAATATAACTTGCAAAATCTGTAATGTAGATGCTTCCAGTTGAATTAGTCACATGGAAAATGAATCAACTTCCAAAACTGTCTGTTTTCAGACTAAATGTTTCACTACTATATTGTAACATTTCCAATATTTAACTTACAACTTTTTGGCTATGTGAATTACAATAAATGTTATTTTGTTATTAGTAAGAGTTACAGTGACATTTTATTGATACCCTTAGTGGCAATTTTTAAGTAAAAGCCACTTTCTCCTTGGTATATAAGAGCTTTCAATATCCCTCAGTGACTGTATTGTCCTTACAATCAAAAATGTTAACTGTATGTTCCCTTCCTTTATCCAAGCACTTTTGCACCTCCACTTATTACCACATTTGGTACATCACCTGTAGTGTCTTCAGCAAAGAATTTTGTTCAACAATTGTACTAAAAGAGTTACATGAGGCATAAAGAATTTAAACAGTTAATGCAGGGTGTTAGGTACAATGCTATTCAAGTTATAACTAATTTTTGACATAGATGTTCTTTACATCATTGGTTAGGTTAACGATTCAGTTGAAGAGATGGAAATGAATATTCCTTAAAGACACCAATTTTCAGCCTTTTTTCATCTCTGTTTCTGAAAATATGAATGACATCTGACTACATCAATATACAGCAAAAACAATATTTTTTCTATTCAGTAAATGTTTCTATAATTTATAGAATCTTATGCAATCTGAAAAGTTTCTATGCCTCATGTCATGCATATGCCTGTTATACACAACATTTTTAGCTTGACTTTATTTGATAAAATGTACAATGCAGATTTTGCATGTATAATACAGCCTGCACAATATTATCTCAGTATAGTGAGAGGAAAACAGTGACATTTTTTATATGAATGTTTTTACTTGTTATGTAATGTTATGTAAGTTTAACATGAAAAAACTCTTGAAAGGTTGTGTTATATTTGCATAAAATACATGTTAAATGGGTACAAATAAGCAGTATTATTATTGTTATATAATTTATTCTCCTTACATTGTGATACTGAAAACTATTTTGAAATATAATAATATTGGTAATATTAATTTAGTAATATTAATAAAGTAACTATCCACTGAATGTTGACCTACTTAATTAGTATTAATTTATTTCAAATCAGTTATGTACTTCAATATGGTTTGTTAATTTTCACATAAATCATTTCATTGTATTGGGATTATCAACCTAATGTGAAGTAAAATTTTTATTAGCATTATTGTTATCTGATATTTGGAATAAGTGTGACATTACAGTAACTCATTTAATTTGAAATTTGTGATTATAATTACACTCAGACTTTAATATCAGATGAATTAACAAATATACATATTGGAAATATGTATTTTACAGATTTTTGTTATAAATCAAAATAAAATCTGAAATGAACTTAAAATGCATCTCATATGTTTGCTACTTCTTCCATTAACTATATATTCCAGTGCTTTTGATCACCACTTTTAGTCATTGTGGCAGGATTTGTAGTGATTGTTACCCTTTAAAGAAACAATTCTTTTATTAATAGATGAAAAGTGTTGGATGCAGGACACACAACATGAGGCAAAGTGTACCAAGACATCTAAAAAGCAAAGTGGCCAGTCTTAATTTACTGTAATGGTACAAGTTTCAGATAGATGTCTGTAACATGTTAGTAATTTATCAAATTGCCAATTTAGTTTTTAACATTATATAAAAATACTTTATAAAATAAGTGAGTAGTCTAGGAAAGGTGTGCTCGTAATCATGGAAGATCTGAGGGACATTTATGAAGTACTTATATCTTACTGGTTTTTATCAACATTGAGGATGGTGTGTTGGCCTTAATGTTTGTTTCCAGTAACTATGCTGCCGTTTTTTATTTTTATCTACTTGTCTTTGACCTCAGACCACGGTAAGATCTTTCAAGGCTTTGTACACCTATCATTTCTAGGGTATCTTAAGGGAACATGGTTTATTGGACTATCGTATTGTCATTATGTTGGCTCTTAAAGATGTGAAAGTGTGTGAACCGTCTACTGTTGACTGAAGTCTTCATGCGTTCATTTGCTGGGCAGTATTCAGTTCTTAGGTTTTCTTTCTTTCCTAACATCTTATCATACATGAACCAAAGATTTCCAGGAAAACTTTATAAAAAAATATCAACAGATTCTGGTCATCTGTATTAGTGATCTTAGTTACATACAAAATCTAACAATGGAAAATCCAATAAAATGCATACAATTAAAAGCATTCAGCCACAGACTTAATCACCTGCACATGCTCTCTTTCTCTGATAATGGCTGTGGTTGAAAGCTTTTAGTTATTTATTATTGTTTTTTTTATGTACCTGTCTGTGGCACAGTGATAGTCTGTATGATAGTTGCAACTTATCCATTATATTACAGACAAACAACCTGGATTTTCCATTGTTAGATTTTGCGTTCAGATGCAAGGAGTATGGTACACGAATCATTCTTTAAATTTCATTGTCATTTCTTCATGGTTTCTTCGTGTAAACTGCAACAAAGGAAAAGTAAAACCTACCGATTATTTTAGCATTCTATGTAAATAGCCAAATGCCTGGCATTTACTCTGTTCCTCATGTTGTATCATCACTCCATGCAGTCATTATGAAATGCCCAGCGGTTACCCACATTTCATTCGACCAAACGATGTAATGAAGTTTGTACGTCCATTAAAAAAGGACAACAGTTCAGACAATGATATCCTTGCTTCCAAAATATTCTAACAAAATCCTTTCTTCTGTACAACTTAAAGACTGGTTCCTTCTATAAAACATCTTAATATTCTTGTAGTTTTCTGATTAATTGCATCCTCTTGAAAATTATCTAGTCCCGTCTTTTAACAGCATGCATTCTTGTTTTCTCTGGAGTCGGAAGAGCGACTGTTGGTTCCTGAAGATATATGACACATACCTTCCTTGTTATTTTCTTGACAGATGTCATTCCAGTTTTCAGAGTAAGGGCTAGGTACTATTTCACCCACTTCTCATTCTTCTTCAGAATACTGTTTTATGTTATACTCGAGCTTGGTGATAGACGGATAGACTAAATGGCCATATGAGACAAGTTTGACAGTAACAACACTTTACACTGAAGTGACAAAGTCATGAGATACTAACATGCATAGTTACAGATGACATTAGTATCGTTTACACAAGGAATAAATGGCGGTACATTGACAGAAGCTGTCATTTGTACTCTGGTCATTCCTGTGAAGAGGTTTCCGATGTGGTTGTGGCTACAAAAAGCAAATTCAAAGACTGAACACGGTATGAGCTATCCCATTTCATTAATCATTAGGGAATGCAATATTCCTATTTCCATGTGCTACATATACAGTGGATATGTAGTGGAGTGTTGCCTTGTACGGGAGTGAAACATGGACGATAAACATTGCGGACAGGAAGAGAATAGAGGCTTTTGAAATGTGGTGCTACAGAAGAATGCTGAAATTTAGCTTTGGAGGGAAGTGTGTGGGGTGAAAATTGCAGAGGGAGGCCAAGAGACGCATATAGTAAGCAGATTCAAATGTATATGGGTTGCCGTTCTTATGACGAGATGAAAAGGATTGCTCAGGATAGAGTAGGGTGGAGAGCTGTGTCAAACCAGTCTCCACACTGAAGACCACAACAACAACAACAACAACATATCCAGTAATTGTGACATTTCATATGGTCAATTTTCGGTATTAGACTGTGCTACGGCTCGCAGCCAGGCGGACACCGTTAACAACGTAGTGCCTCCTCAAACCATCTTCATAGGAGGTAAGTATAAGAACTTCCTGTAACAGTTTTAACCTTTCAGATTGCAAAAGTTTGTTTTTAGATAAGTAGTTTGATGTTATTGAGTTGTGACTTCCTAATTTGATACTTTTTACTGCTTTTTAGATGTGGGGATGGCTTTAAATCTTGCCATTAAGTTTTAATTAAGGAAGCCTTCACTTTGAATAGACAGTTTTAAAGTGTATACAGATGTTAAAAGAAGCCTGAACTTAAATGATAGGAAATGAGCTCCAGCAGATTACATATCAGATCTTTTCAGTGATTTTACATAAGTAGACAAAGACAATTATACTTTACATTAATGTTAGCAATGCTTAAATTCCAGCAGTTCTTATTGGCTTTATGAGACTAATTAAAAAAAAAAAAAAACCACACACACACACACACAAGTATAATCTTGAATAATAGAAATAAATTTTATTAGAGTCATTATCACATATATTTATAGGATACACACAAAATATGTTCCAAAGTCACAGTCACTTATTAGAAAAAACGTTTCAATATACTTCCATTTAACTACCAATATACTATTAGTTCTGTGTACTACAGTGTCATTTTCAAGTGCCTATGATTACAAAAATATAACTATGTTCAACCATATTAAACGGAAGTGTGGAACATTACATTTATCAAAATGTTAATCAAACCATGTGGCCTGCCTTTTTTTACATTTACCAGTAATTCACTTGGCTCATTTAATACCATAAACCCTGTGGACATTATTGTTCAAAACTGTTGTTATGGTGACCATATTGCACAACTGTTTCAGTTTTCTAGTGGTCAGTCTTATTCAGCCTTGTTGTTTTGGTCTTCTGTCCTCACACTGGTTTGATGCAGCTCTCCACACTACCCTGTCCTGCACAAGCTTCATCTGAGAATAAGAATGACAACATACATCCTTTTGAATCTGCTTATAGCATTTGTCCCCAAGTCTCCGTCTACAATTTTTACCCCACACACTTCCTTCTAATGCCAAGTCGATGTTTCCTTGATGTCTCCCACCAACCTATCCCTTCTCTTAGGATATGCCAGAAAAACATTTTCTCCCTAAATCTTTTGAGCACCACCTCATTAGTTATGTGATCATCGCATCTAATCTTCATCATTCGTCTGCTGCGCCACATTTCAAAAGCTTGTATAATCTTTTTGTCTGTACTCCTTATCGTCACGTTTCACTCCCATACAATGCTACACTTCAGATAAATATTCCAAATTTGTAAAATGTAGAGAAACCTATGCCAATCTCGGATGGCATCTTTTATATAGGGATTCCCATATACCCAACACTCCAATCTGAGAAACAGTTACAAATCGAATTGAATACAGAGTGTGAATGCCCTGTGTTCAACAGTGGGCATACTTTTCTCATCCTAAAGGATGAAAGACTTACCCACAGCAGCAATATGTTTGTAATGTTCTGATAGACCTACTTTTTTTTACATTCTGCTCTTACTACAATTGTACCTGTCAGAATGCATCTGAAACAACATGCTTAGGGAAAATAACACACAATAATGTATGAATGAAGAATATGTGTGATTATAAACTTCAGTAATGATTACACATTGTTAATTGTACCTGATCCAACATCTCTATATGCTCATGTACTGGAAAATAATTAATTAGAAATCTTACTTAGATTATGACAGCATTAGGTTGCTGACTGACACAATTTTCACCATAAAAACTTGCCGGATATTTCTTTTCTTAATCTTTCTTTTATGTCAATTACATGTCAACTAATTTAATGATTTGTTCATTTTCTCGACGTGGAATGTTTGAAATATTTTCAGAAACCCAACAAATTATGTATGTTAGTCTCAGCAGACTCGCTGCAGAGCGCGCGGTTGCTCGCCGTGGAGGTTCGCGTCCTCCCCAGGCTATGGGTGTGTGTGTTGTCCTTAGGTTAGTTTACCTAGGTTTAAGTAGTTTTTAAGCTATGGACTGATGACCACGCAGTTTGGTCCGATAGATTTACAAACATTTCAACATTTTCTCAGCAGCCGTAGCTGCTAACGAACGAATAGAAGTCACTAAAAGTACACACGACATTGCACACTGTTATAGTACTCTCCTGGAAAAAAAATGCTCTCTTTCCACTAGAGTCATTTGCAGTTGAAATCACTATAGTATCACAAGCCCTCTAAAGTGTCACTACACAGATAAAAACGCCATTACACACTGCCGAGCGGTGGGAACGAGGGAGGGGGTTGGATCGGTTGCAATTCGTGGAGTGCTGAAAAAATATTTTTCGTGCTAATCCTCTGGTATGGTGAAAATGTGTTACTAGAATGAAGTTTTGCATAAGTGCATTTCAAAAGGAAGGGGTAGTGTGCATTTGAACCTTGTTTTGCTGGCAAGGAATTAAGGCATGTGCCCAAGCCTCACAGACCCACCATATATCCCGCCAGAGGAAACAATCAGCAAATCCACCAGACGAAACAATCAGCAACTAGTCAGGTGGAAGCATTAACATCATGATGAGCTAGGTTATGTGTAATAATAATAATAATAATAATAATAATAATTTGGTGTTGCTCATTGGCCTGGTGCAAGTCTTTCTATTGTACGCCACTTCGGCAGGTGTCTCTAGCCTACCCCAGTTATCCAACCGGTAAAGGGCACCTACAGCTTAATGTGGAATCCGAACCACGTGTCATTTCTGGTGACTCCTCACATCATTGAAAGGGGAAGGTTGGGTCAAAACGCAGACTGAAAACATCCAAGAGCTGACTGGGTTTTGAACCCGTGACCCTTAGGTTTCCATTTGAGCGCTTTACCCCAAGACCACCAGGCCCAACTAGGTTACGTAGTGTTGAATATCTCATGTCAAAGACAGTGATGGATGTAGGAGTGTAGTGTGGCCATTGATTCGTTACACCAGACCTAGCCAGAGATGCCGTGGAAAGTGGTGCAGATAGGTCATAGGGAAGAGCTACTGTTACAAATAAGTTGCATAGTGTCCTTGTCTGCAGCCTGGAGTGCGGCGAGATTAGAAAAATCTAAATGGGAAGAGACCGTATCAATGCAGGACAAAAAAATCAGTAACTACATTGCCGGTACCCTTGATGATTGAGAGATATAATCAAAATAGAAGAACTGGCATGGGGGAGGAGGATCCCCTGGGGAATTAATGATGGCAGCTGCAAGAGGTTCGTGGTCAGTGAGGACGTAGGAAGAGTGTCCATCAATAGCTGGGTGGAAGTGTTTGATGGCCTCATAAACGGCCAAGAACTCTCAAAAACAAAACACTTTTCTGGGTGCTGCTAATCTTTTTTGAGAAGAACTGCAAAGGGAAAGTGACACAGTCGAAGGTCTGACTGAGAACTGCACCAATGGCAGTCATGATGATCAGTTCAGCCTTGGGATGAGGGGGAGCAATGGTGACAGTCTGAGCTAGGAGATCTTTGAGAGAAAAGGTCGAAGTCATTGCATCAGTCCAGGGAACAGGATGAGTGCCGAAGGCACAGATTAGGGAGAATGCAGAAGGGAAAGCTGGGGGCGGCACCTTTGATCCGTATGTTACCAAGTGTTGCGCTCAACGCCATATTGAAAAGCAGTAAATGCGGAACTATAGCCACTTAGTACTTTGGCTGGAGATGGACTTTTTACGAACTGCAGCTGATCTCACCAACTTTTACGAAAGGAAACGGCTTTTCATTATGCTATCCTCTATTTTGCCCCCTGTTCTTGCACCTAATTGTAATCCAACGAAAAAAAAGTAGGCCTAAATTTTAATACAAATACGAAAATGTACTATGGAATCAATGATTGTTTTATTTCGTGTTTATCTATACAAAAATCCCAAGTAACGTGAAACTATGTTTGGGAAATTAGTTATAAACAAGAAAGTGACTTTACAACTGCCAGATTTTATTTGACACAAATAAATTTGCACAAAATATTGAGTCAGACGTAGCAGTACAACTTTATTACACAGAACGAATAACGTCTGGGCACATATAAAACTGTTAAATTACACACAAATGAAGGACAGGTAGTGGAAACATAAAATTCTGTACTTGTCATATTGTGGCACACATTGTTTCAGTTATAGCAAAGGAAAAAGTGTTCATTTTCCTCTTAGTCTTCCTTGTCAATATGAATTCACCAAAACATTACACACCATTTGTACCTCACAGAGGTATTACTTTCAGTGGGTGGTAATGAATTTTGCTTTACGTATATATTCTGAATTAGCACCACAAAACATATGTTATATGCATCAGGTTTACCTGTATGTCAGACTTAGCCTTCTTAGGGCCTGGACATATTTCACTGGTCCTTTCCTTAGGTGATTTCCTTTTTAGTGATACTGACTTTGGTGGATTCGGTATATTGAACAATGTTGGAACAGCATCGGGCTTTAATCGGTTTTTCAAAAAGTTTGCAAACATGATTTCTTCAAAGTGCACACTAGATATTCTGCAGTTTTTATTTAAGTATTTTGCATCCTTTTTTTAGCAAATCAGCTCTCCTTGAATTCACAGTCAATTTCTTAGCACTGAAAATAAATATTGCCTTTAAAACATACCTATATGTTATATTTTACTTATGGCAGTGAGGTAGCTGTGTTTTAATGTTGGAAACGTTGTATTTGCTTTACGAAGATAATTAATTTACTGATCGGGGAAGGGAATATAGAAGAATGTGTCAACCATAGAGCAGGAAAAGCATAAAATAATTATTCCCCTTAATCTATTTGTTTGAGTACCGTATACTAAGAGCATTCATTGCCAACATTAGCACACTACCCCTCCACTGCCGTAAGTAAAATTTTACCTGCCTAAGCAGCGTAGAACAAGGGGAGGAGGCAAAATGAGTGTCATCGATTTGACTGATTGAGCTAAATAAGATGTACAGTACTATTTGAAAAACTTTCGAGAGCATTTTCTCCTTTCCTAAGGCCGACTCAGGCGAAATATTTCAGGCACGTTATATGGAGACCAATCTCCTTCTACACACACAATTTGGGCGAAATCGCCGGGTCCCGATTGTCGACCTCCCCCTGTAAGAGGATCAACGCTCGTTGACAACATTAGCACACTACGCCCCTGTTGCCGTTAGTAAAATTTTACCATTTGCATCAAATTATGTGAAGGTAAGTAAGTAGATGAGCCTTAAAAATTCCTGAAATATCTGGCCTATGTGGGCAACAGGAAAAGGGAATGCACGCGCAAAATGTTGGGGGAGTCCCGTTCCTTACGCACTATTCTTTGTCTTTCATTTTATATTATTCCCTGCGACATTAAACTTATAAAATATAAATGTACTTCAATATTTCGATGTTACTGAAATGCAACAGCAACAGCGAGAGTTATTGTCAAGAGAAGAAGCAGGGCTACTTTTTATAATTATGCACACATTGCTCTCATTCGAAACTGATGACATTTAACTTTTTCTAAACATATAGCAACGTTCATTTACCGTTCAACATATTTTGGGAAGGTGAAGAAGATTATATCCTTATTTGTATTCGAAATTATTGCGGCAATTAGGTGCTGAACACCATCGGTCGCCTTTTCTATTATTGCTGCTCATAATTAAAACGGAACAGTTCCAACTACTGACACACACTCTTTTCACTGCACCAAATACTTGTTTACCTTTATGTGATTCAGGCAGTTAAAATACACAATTAACAAACAAAGACAGCACATTACCACACCACAGAGTAGGGAGTGATCACGCATTTACTTCTTTTCAAGATGGTCGATTCCGCGCATGCGCACTAAATTTTGGACGACAGACTGCAGCGGCAGTTTCCTTTCTGTATACTCCTTATTCTGTGCCTAAGGTGTGCTTGCTGGCTAGGGTGTCGGTAAGGGGGGGGGGGGCGCCTGAAGCTCGGCTGCGCTGGGTCAATGGTGTCGGTAATAGTTTAGTTAATTGTCCCAAAAAATGCCACAATTCTTTCAAGGTTGATTTGCCGTCTGCGAAAAAAGTGAAGCCAAGGAACAGCACAGAACTGTTTCTTGCTAACATTGATTTCAATGTCAGCTGAGGCAAGAGTGTCAAGGAGTGCCTGGACAGGTTTCTTGTATTCCTCAACGAAATTGCTGAACTCTAATATGTGATCGAGGTAAGCAAAACAAAATTTTAAAGGAAAAAGGATCTCATTGACAAAACACTACCATGTTTGTGTTGCGTTTTAGAAACTGAACGGCATAAACCCATAGTGGAACAACCCGATGGGAGTAGATCTTGCCGTTTCTTCATTGTCCTCGGGAGCTATTGGAATTTGATGATAAGCAAGTTTGCAGTCCACCACAGAAAACACTATTGCAGCAGCCAAGGTCTGTGTGAAGTCCACAGTGTTCGGTATAGGGTAGTTGGTCATAAGAGTTTGCGCACTGAATCTGTGATGATCACCACACATGCACCCAATGAAAGGGCGACAACCAGTTACTGGACAAAGTTTCAATGGCACCTGATTCCAAAAGTTCAGAGATTTGTTGCTTGATGGCTGCAAGTTTATCAGGGGAAAGTGGCGAAGTTTACTAGAAATGGGAGTGCTGTCTATTACACGAAGTCTGTGCACCGTGCTGTTCGTGACTACCGAAACATCAGTTGGCACATTGACAAGTTTTTGTTTACTAGCATGCCTGCCATCTATCGTGACGGCACCAGGACAAGGGGGTGTGGCAGGGGGAGGCAGCTCGGGAGCTCTCGCGACAGCCAAGGCGTGCAGTTGTTACTGCGTCAGCTGCCAGTCTGCACAAGGCTATTTTGGCGGCAGGCGGTGGCTCTAAAGCTTTTAGCTGCATCCGAGGAGTGCGAAGGCACTGAGGTAGTTGCTGTGGAGGCCACCAACATGCGTGAAGGAGGCACTGTTGTCAAGAGCAAGATGGTCGTGAGTTGTATTTGAGCAGTTCCTGAGATGAATATGTGCGGGCAGCGGCATGCGAATTGGAGAAGTTAAAGTTCCAGATGTGTGCTCGACCAACGGAGCAGGAGTGCATAAAGCAAAAGAGAATTGGCAGGTGTGTCGAGAAAGTGTGATGCGGGAGGCGGCCGCTAGAGTAGGACAAAGTGCTGGAAATGCGTCCGAGCAAGGCGTTGGCATGGCTACCAAGTTTTGTTTACAAACTTCCTTGTACGAGCGGCGTGACGACACACCTTACTCACGGACGTGACATCACTAATAAAACTCGCGGTGGTAAGACAAGTACTAACCTTAGAGTATTTGTCTTTCAGAGGCGCTCGGAGAGTTGATATGTGGTACTTAGCGGAGACCAGCTTAGTCTCTGTGTCCATGAAGCGGCGAACAATTTCGTCATAACGTCGCAGGCAAAGCACTTGATCATGTTCACTTGACTTCTTTGATAGGAGTGTCTCAAACTCATTAACAGTTTCAGTGCACATGCGATAGCAGAGCCAGAGGTCGATGAATCACTCAAAAAATGTGTGTTTGAAGAGTGCTGGAACACTGAGCGGCGCACATTGCGATAAAGTTTGTGGTGCGCTAAAAACCCATACCCATGATAGGTTCCGGAATGTCAGCAACCAAAAAATTCCACTGTAGAGAGCAACTTGGCAACAAGCGAACAGTGAAAGTTGTTGAACCAGCACATTGAGGTTGAGTGGCTTAACGGCTCGAAGTAAGGCATGATGTAGGCAGAGGAAGCCAGTAGCCATGGAAATGGGTAACAGAGAGACGCACCTGCATTTATGAGGAAACGGGTGCCATACACACAGTAATGCAGATACAGGCGGTCACCCAGTGGCCGAGCATAGCGTACAGAATGAAACCTGTGTAGGTGCCCGCTTTTGACAGTGCAGGAGATGGCGCCTAGATCCTCCTGCACTCTGCATTTGGGTGAAGGCACGGCAGATAATATTTCTTTATCCCATCACCAATATTATTATTCAGGAGCCTGTTCTTGTTGAAAGCTGATAAGAGGGAGTGGGCCACCATTGGCATCGGATGAGCTGTTAGCTGGCAGTGCCGGCAGTCGAGGCGGAGAGGGAGAAGCTGTCACTCGATTGGCATGTAGGTGATGGTCTGGATCCAGCTACCTGGGTGTGGTTTCTATAGTGCGTGGATCGCCACACCCAGCAGCAGTAAGGTGCTGAGAGGCACGCAGCACACGGGCGAGTTTGTGTTGATCTGAGCCCTGTAGGTACACCTCATGTACCCTGTCAGCGATGCCAATGCACTCGCTCAAAGGTTGCAGGATGTTGTATGTGAGAGCCGACTGCATGTCTAGCAGAAGTTTGATCGATCAGACAGCTATGAGGGTGGAGTCTAGCATGTCATGCTCGTTGACCAGCAGGTGGAGATGGTGCCACAGATGTGAAAGCTTCTTGTCTCCCAAATGCTCTTCATAAGTGCGAGTGACCCTCTCAAGGATGATCTTCTTGGCTGTGCAGTAATGGTCGGCAGAAGGGAGAGAGGTCACAAATGAGGGCAACATGTTCATGAAGGTGCGTAATCAGACACAGATAGCGGGCCACATCATCAAGTGAATAATGATCAAAGATCTGCTGGATGAGAGCAAACCAAATTGTGAGAGCAAATGTGGCAGCTTGGGAAGGTGTCCTGGAGGCAGAGACTACGGTGCATCCAAAACATCAGCTGCTGGGTTGATGCGCACATGCTGAGGTGGCGTTGAAGCGGAGCAAGGCACGGCAGGTGTCCATGTCGCGCAAAAGCGAGCAGTGATGTGGCTGAGGCACTGATGTGTGTTGTGAAAGCGGGCGATAGCATGAACGAAAACGGCTGCGATTCTCCATATGTGTCAGCCATATAATAGGGTGGGAGTAACTGTTGCACTTGCGGCACTGCAGAGACATCACATGTTGCGGGCTGCATGTGGGAGACACACTCGGAGAAAAATTTAAGTTCATGTCACCGCTGATATAACAGCCAAGGGCCACTGGATTATTGCTGACCATTTTCGGTGGCGACGGTTGCAATAATTTTGCCAAAACAACACAATTATTGTCAAAGTCCGTTGTGTGGGCAGAAAAAGGTGCGCCTGAAGTGCGGGAAAGCTGTCCAGAATTAATTGAGCAATTCAAGAAAGATCCAAGTTGGTAGTTGCACATGCCTCCTGTCGTTGCCAAAAGCCAGCGCAGGAATCGTCAATTTACTGTGGACAAATAGTAGGCCTACTGTATCCGGCGTAGCTGTGTCATTATTAAACAAAGCACAGAACGACAATGAAGAAATTGAAAAGCAGCGTATCCTAAAAGGTCGGGTCAGAATTAAACAGTCAGTAAATAGGTCGCGCATAAGTTTGATATTCCTTCACAACCCAAAATCAAATTTCTTGGGTCGCATTGTACTGAATCAATTTCTTCTTCGTACTTTGTAAAGTTGCTACACAAAAGTGATAAGTTTTCAACAAAGCTTTACCAATCAACAAAATTACACTTGACTAGGGTAACCTGATGCAATCGTATAAAAAATTGGACAAACAGCTCCATAAAAGAGAACAAAGTAAGGAAAAAGAGGATGTACAAAACAAGTTTATTATTCCAGAATGAAACTTTCACTCTGCAGCGGAGTGTGCGCTGATATGAAACTTCTTGGCAGATTAAAATTGTGTGCCGGAACCGGGACTCGAACCTGGGACCTTTGCCTTTCGCGGGCAAGCGCACTACCGACTATGCTATCCCGACACGACGCACGATGCCGCCTCACAACTTCCGCCAGTACCTCGCCTCCTACTTTCCAAACTTCACAGAAGCTCTCCTGCAAACACGCAAGACTAGCACTCCTGGAAGAAAGGATATGGTGGAGACATGGCTTAGCCACAGCCTAAGGGATGTTTCCAGAATGAAACTTCACTCTGCAGCGGAGTGTGCGCTGATATGAAACTTCCTGGCAGATTAAAATTGTGTACCGGAACCGGGACTCGAACCTGGGACCTTTGCCTTTCGCGGGCAAGCGCACTACCGACTGTGCTATCCCGACACGACTCACGATGCCGCCTCACAACTTTACTTCCGCCAGTACCTCGCCTCCTACTTTCCAAACCTCACAGAAGCTCTCCTGCAAACACAATTTTAATCTGCTAGGAAGTTTCATATCAGCGCACACTCCGCTGCAGAGTGAAGTTTCATTCTGGAAACATCCCTTAGGCTGTGGCTAAGCCATGTCTCCACCATATCCTTTCTTCCAGGAGTGCTAGTCTTGCGTGTTTGCAGGAGAGCTTCTGTGAAGTTTGGAAAGTAGGAGGCGAGGTACTGGCGGAAGTAAAGTTGTGAGGCGGCATCGTGAGTCGTGTCGGGATAGCACAGTCGGTAGTGCGCTTGCCCGCGAAAGGCAAAGGTCCCAGGTTCGAGTCCCGGTTCCGGCACACAATTTTAATCTGCCAGGAAGTTTGATAATCTGGTTGTCTACAAATACCATATTAGCATCAGTTAATAACGGCCATCAATAGTATGATATTAAAGAACGTAACTCTGAACTGCTAGTCGTAGTGTAGTGGGCAATGCGTTGAGCTGTGACGCTGAAGGCCAGTAGTTCGGAGCCCGCCACTAACTACCCAGAACAACCACCTCTGGCCGTAATAACGACCTTGATACGCCTGGGCATTGAGTCAAACAGAGCTTGTATGGCGTGTACAGCTACAGATGCCCATGCAGCTTCAACAAGATACCACAGTTCATCAAGCGTAGTGACTGGCGTATTGTGACGAGCCAGTTGCTCGGCCACCATTGACCAGACGTTTTCAATTGGTGAAAGATCTGGAGAATGTGCTAGCCAGTGCAGCAGTCGACATTTTATGTATCCAGAAAGGCCCGTACTGCACCCGCAAGATGCGGTCGTGCATTATCCTGCTGAAATGTAGTGTTTGCAGGGATCGAATGCAGGGTAGAGCCGCGGGTCGTGACAAATCTGAAATGTAACTGCCACTGTTCAAAGGGCCGTCGGTGTGAACAAATGGTGACTGAGACGTGTAACCAATGGCACTCCATACCATCATGCCAGGTGATACGCCAGTATGGCGATGACGAATACACGCTTCCAATGTGCGTTCACCGCGATATCGCCAAACACGAATGCTGTAAACAGAACGTGGGTTCATCCAAAGATATGACGTTTTGTCATTCGTGCACCCAGGTTCGTCGTTGCGTACACCATCGCAGGCGCTCCTGTCTTTGATGCAACGTCAAGGGTAACCGCAGCCATGGTCTCCGAGCTGAGAGGCTGCTGCAGACGTCGTCGAACTGTTCGTGCAGATGGTTGTCTTGCAAACGTCCCCATCTGTTGACTCAGGGATTGAGACGTGGCTGCACGATCCGTTACAGTCATGCGGATAAGATGCCTGTCATCTCGACTGCTAGTGATACGAGGCCGTTGGGATCCAGCACTGCGTTCCGTATTGCCCTCCTGAACCCATCGATTCCATATTCCGCTATCAGTCATTGGATCGCGAGCAACGCAAGCAGCAATGTCGCGATACGATAAACCGCAATCGCGATAGGCTACAATCCGACCTTTATCAAAGTCGGAAACGTGATGGTAAGCATTTCTCCTCCTTACACGAGGCATCACAACAACGTTTCACCAGGCAACGCCGGTCAACTGCTGTTTATGTATGAGAAATCGGTTGGAAACATTTCCCATGTCAGCACGTTGTCGGCGTCACCACCGCCACCAACCTTGTGTGAATGCTCCGAGAAACTAATCATTTACGTATGTCAGCATATCTTTCCTGTCGGTTAAATTTCGCGTGTGTAGCTCGTCATATTTGTGGTGTAGCAATTTTTATGGTCAGGAGTGTATATACCATTTTCTGTTGGAAACCTTTTCTGAAAACCAAATTGACATTTTGTTAGAACTTTATTTTTACTAATATGTGAAGCTACTCGATAATATATAACTTCTTCGAAAATTTTGGATAAAGCTGTCCGAAGTGATACTGGGCGATATTTGTTGACATCAGACGTAAGCCTATCCCCCCCTTTTTTTGTGCAATGGTTTAACAATAGCATATTTCAGTCTATCCGGGAAAATGGTCTAATCAGTCATTCCTAGTTCTGGTTATGTTGAAGAGTGAAAGTATTTTGAGTTGGCGAAGCCAACAAATGTGAATGCGAAATAAATGGTGGTGGCAAACTAATCTGCAGTGTAGAATCGTGGTAGCGTCAATATTTACACCATATTTATTTGGACATATTTAGCACATTTCATTATAAGGATTAAAATGCTAGATATCACAGTGAAGAAGAAAATAATAAACACGTCTCCGTTGAGTATTTTGGTTCATCCTCTGCACATATAATACGAGGGGCATTTGGAAAGTCTGTGTAAAAGTACGAGAGGTGGCACCTCTGGCGAGTATCAATGTCATTTTTAGTTAGTAGCATCTTCGGAAAAACGCACATCAAGTTTCAGCCATATTGGTCTATTTCTTTGTGTTTGGCATTCGTGTGACTCAAGGAAGTCGAGTGATTGTCAAAGAATGGTCGCAAAAGACTTTCGTGTGGTGATTAAACATTACTTTGACAGGCAAAAAGCCTCAGGAGACTAAAGAGAAGCATGATGAACATTATAGTGACGCTGCACCTTTGATTAGAACAGTTAATAAGTGGTTTCAAAATTTACGAAGTGTTCATATGGGCACAAGTGACGCTGAACGTTCTGGACGCCCTGTTGTTGTGGCGTAAAGTCAGTGCCACACGCCAGACGCACTAGAACGATCGTGAACAAGACAGTGGACGACCGGCAGCCAATCGCACGCCGGCACCGCGTCTCTTGGAGAGAGTGACGGAGAAGCGCGCCATCTACAAGCTGCTACATCTAGGCCGCCATGCGTCTGGAAGAGCCCATCTGAACTTGGCTCTGAACTAGACAGTCGATAGGACTCAGCGCAGCTAGCATCGGGGAAGAAGACATACTTTATAGAAGTATTTAGTGTAACTTTCAGTAAATAAAACTTATATTACTAATCTGTATAGCGGTTTTAGATGTCAAAGCATCCCAAGTGTCCTCAATAGAACCTTTCCTGAAAGACAGACTGGGAAGGACAAATACGTGGCGACGAGGACGACTCAACAAATGGCAACGAGGACTACGAACCACATTGTGACAGGATGTTAAATTTCTGACTTTACGCGGCGCCATTATTTTGCTTATTACTTTATTACAGGTCTCGGTAATTTCAGTACATAATCTTTTTTGAATTTCTATTGCGGGGACACACGTCAGTTTCTATATTTTTGCACTGTTTGTTCGTGTTGTTTTTGCAAAATGTCTAACCCCACTAACACTGCCACTGCGCCGCAGCGTCCTGCGCTGAATGTACAGCAATTGATACAGATGTTTCAGTTTCAGAGTCAACAAATCGCCTCATTGCTGTCTACGGTACAAAAACTTCTGACCGCACCTGTGTCACAAAATACGCAAGTTTCACTGCAGCAGCTACCACCTCCAGTAATTCCACCATTTCGCCAGTATGAAGAAGCACAAGAGGATTGGACAGAGTGATTGCAACAGTTTGAAGCCTGCGCCTCTGTGCACAGGATACAAGGTACTGTCAAACTCCATTTTTTCATCTCATGTGTAGGCCCCCCATCATTCCGTCTTGTCAAAAAGATGTTCCCCACCGCGGAACCTTCTGAGCTTTCTTATGATTCAGTGATAGGAGCCCTCACGTGCTGTTATGAACAGCAAATCTATGTAGTGGCCGTTAGTTATCAGTTATTATGAGGTAGGAAACGTGACAACCAAACATACAGGCAGTGGATAACAGATCTTCAAGGTCTTACTAGAAAATGTAAGTTTAAATGTTCGTGCGGAACTTTGTATTTGGATGTGATGTTACAGAATGCTATTTCTGTAATATATCTGATGTCAGATTTAGAGAGCAGATTCTAAAATGTCAGATCTGTCTTTCCATCAAGTAGAACAGATTTTGGAACAGTACGATTCAGGTACCGCGGCAGCGGAAAATTTTGATTCAATTCCACTGTGTTCTACAGCAAGTCGAGCGCTAGGTCGGACGACGTACACTTCCTGCTGCCCGAGCTAGGCGTAAACAAGTAGATAGACACAGAGCCGTGCCCACTAAAGAAGTGAAGTCATGCCCAAAATGTTTCTCGCGGCACAAAAGGCAGAACTGTCTGTCCCGGTCACCAAAATGTCATGCGTGCGGCAAGAGAGGTCATATATAGTCTGCTTACAGCAAAAGAAACGGAATTTGTCTTCCTGGCTCAAACAGCGACAAGAATATACCTTTTCAATAAATGCAGTATTTTCAGAACCCGTGGCTGCCCCTCGTAACACCACGGAAGTAGCACAAATTGTTCGCCAGGCCAGAAAAATGTATGTCAATTTGCGTGTGAATTACATTTCTGTAAAATTACAACTAGACACAGGAGCAACAGTCACATTGCTCAATCGCAAAAATTATGAATAGTTAGGATCTCCCCGCCTTTCTCGCACTATCACACGATTAACAGCGTACAATGGCTATGAAAATCCTGTACTAGGAAAGTGTTAGCTACCTGCAGAATACCGTTCGCAAAGGCACACAGTGACATTTCAATTGCTTCAGTCTTACGAAGGAGATAATTTTTTGGTCTAGATTCTTTTGATCTTTTTGGTTTTACTGTGAATGACAATGTTTTAGTTGTGAACACTTTTGATGTAGACAGGTCGCTGAAAGACTTTCCAGATTTATTTTCTGCGGGACTAGGAAAAGCTAAGGATTTTGCTGCACACATTACTCTAAAGGTAAACGCCAAACCAAAATTTTGTAAAGCTTGTGATGTACCGCTCGCTTTATGCGACAAAGTAGCACAAGAACTTTGCACATTGCAAGAAAATGGCGCAGTTGAACCAATACAAGCTAGACAGTGGGCTAGTCCACTTGTTATTTTGCCAAAGCTGTCAGGTAGCTTTCGCGTTTGTATTAATTTCAAGGCCACAGTGAATCCACAAACAGTTGTAGACAGTTATTCTTTGCCGAGACCCGAAGATTTAATGGACAGATTAGGTGCAGGAAAAAATTTCTCAAAAATTGATTTGCGCAATGCCCACCTTCAGCTGCCACTCGACGGACAATCACAGAAAATTATGTTGTCAATACTCATCTGGGCTTGTTTAAATATTTGCTTCTCCCGTTTGGCAGTGCAACTGCGCCCGCAATTTTTCAAAGATATTTGGAACAGCTTACAGCTCGGTTGCCTTATTGTTCAAACTATTTGGACGACATAGTTGTGTCAGACCGTACCCCTGAAGAACACATTGCAAATTTGAGAAAATTATTTCAAGTTTTTTCAGATGCAGGTTTCAGGTGTCTCTTAGATAAGTGTGACTTTTTCAAACCTGAACTACAGTATCTAGGACACGTGATAAACAGTCAAGGTGTGCACATTTGCTTGCTATTCGCGACCTGCTAGCACCAAAAGATGCGAAAAAGTTACAGTCCGTCTTGGAAAAGTTATGTCACTATATTATGTTTATTCCCAACGCCGCACAAATTGCAATCCCTTTGCATCGGCTACGCCGTAAAAATGTTCGTTTTGTTTGGACAGAAGAATGACAACGCGCATTTCAAAGAATGCCAACGCGCATTTCAACAGTTAAAAGATGCATTGTTCAGTGATAGATGTTTGGTGCACTTCGATCCAGAAAAGCCAGTTCTTTTGCAAATGGGCGCGTCATCATCTTGTCTAGGTGCAGTGCTGTCGCATAGACATGGGGAAACGGACTGTCCGATAGCGTTTGCGTCCAAACTTTTGACGGACACACAGTGCCGTTATACTCAAATCGAGAAGGAACCTTTAACAATAATGTATGGGACACGAAATTGCATCACTGTTTGTATGGGAAAATTTTTTATTTAGTAACTGATCACAAGCCTTTGCAGTCATTGTTTCTTCTAGCCCAGCCGATTCCTACTCGCACGGCACACAAATTGTAAGGCAGGGCATTGTTCTTATCACAGTATCAGTACGAGATTGTGTACAGTCTCACAACTCGCCATGGAAATGCCGACGCACTTTCCCGTCTTCCGATTGGCCCTGATAAAGATTTTGACGCTTCTGAGATGATTTGTTGTCAGATAGATGCACAGAAAGATAGTTTGTTACAATCCGTCCGTTGGACTATAGAAAACTTGCTCGGGCCACAGAAACAGACCCCGATTTACGAATTTTGCTGTGCTGCATTCGCACAGGATGGCCTCGCTCACAACGTGATATTCAAAATTCATTGGTGCGTCGCTATTTTGCTCGAAGAAATAAACTTTCAGTCCATAGAGGTGTCAGTATAGTTTCAAACGACAGTGGACAATCGCGTGTATTGATCCCATGACGTTTGCAGAAGATGTATTGAACTTACTTCACCAAGAACATAGGAGAATGGTTCGCACTAAGCAATTGGCACAACGACACTGTACTTGGCATGGTATGGACTCCCATATAGAACAAATTATGTCACAGTGTTCAGAGTGCACTACCAACCAGTCCGCCCCACCCCAGAAATTTTTGCATGAGCCAAAGCAGATTCACCATGACAACGAGTGAATATTGACTTTGCTGGCCCCTTTTGGAACACTAAGTGGCTTATAGTGGTTGATGATTTCAGTGGCTACGCATTTGCAACGCCAATGTCTTCTAGTAGCACGATTCGGGCGTTGTCTTCAATTTTTTTGTCTGGAAGGTCTCCCTGAACTGATAGTCTTTGACAACGGCCGTCAGTTCACGTCGACCAAATTTTGCTCCTTTTGTGCACGCAATGGAATTAAGCATCTCACCAATGCACTGTTTCACCCCCAGTCAAACGGCACTATGGAACGCTTCGTCTGGACATTTAAGCAACATATGTCCCAACTTCGCACTGAGCGCTCACGGGAGGCAGCTTTGCAACTGTTCCTCCGCCTCCTACCGCTCGCATCTACGAGAAGGATCATCCCCGGCCGAACTTCTGCACGGCCGCCAACGCACCCTACTCCATTTGTTCCACCCTTCGCACCGCTCGGAGCAGCAGCGAGTGTCGCTTCGCTCCGTATAACCCAGTCTTTTACATAGTTTTTAGCAGTCGCAGACGATGGGAACGGGGCGAGATTGTTAAATGTTTCGGTGCTTCCATGTTTGAAATTTCAGGACCTGATGGAGTGGTTCGCAGGCACCGCAATCAAATCCGTCCTTGTTGTGTACCCTGCGTTTCTCTCGGCAGATTCACGCAGCACACACACCGTACGGCCTCCACCGCCCCCGCAGCAGAAATCCACAGCACAGCAGTCCGACTTTATGGAGACGGAGCCCTCGCCGCCTCCGCCTCTCATCGACATCCCCTTGGGACCAGCACACCTCGTAGAATCCAACGCCAACGTCACCACCGACGTCACCGTCTACGTCATCATCTGAGCCCCAGGTCATGGATGTGGGTCCTTCAGAGGTTTTCGTGGAGGATGTTCCCTCACCAGCTCACGCCAGATGGTGGGGCCCAGCCGGTAGTCTACCGTCCTCCGCAGCTACAGACTCCGACCCATCACTACGTCCACAAGCCTGCCTCCTCCACAGTTGTCGAGCTCCCTGCACGACAATGGTCCTGCACTTTGCGGGGAAGTGATGTTGCGCCACACGCCAGATGCATGAGAACGATCGTGAACAAGGCAGCGAACGACTGGCAGCCAATCACACACTGACGCCGCGTCTCTTGGAGGGAGTAACGGAAAAGCGAGCCCTCTAAAAGCTGTTATATCTAGGCTCACATGCACCTGGAAGAGCCAATCTGAACTCGGCTCCGAACTAGGCAGTCACTAGGACTCAGCGCAGCTAGCATCGAGGAAGAAGACGTCGCCACAAGAAGAGACATACTTTATAGAAGTTGAGTATTTGGTGGAACTTCTAATCTGTATAGCTGTTTTAGATGTCAACGCATCCCAAGCTTCCTGAATAGAACGTTTCCTGAAAGACAGACTGGGAAGGACAAATACATGGCAACGAGGATGACTCAACACCTGTGGAGGTTACAATTCCAGAAATCATTGTAAAAATCCATGATATGGTGATGTACAAAAATGTTCAAATGTTTGTAAATCTATCGGACCAAACTACGTCGTCATCAGTCCGTAGCCTACAGACTAATTAAACTAAGGTAAACTAACCTAAGGACAACACACGCACCTATGCCCCAGGGAGGACTCGAACCTCCGACGGAGAGCAACCGCGCGGTCCGCAGCGAGGAGCCTTAGACCGCTCGGCTGCTCTACCGCGGCGATATGGTGATGGATGACAGTAGAGTTAAGGTGTGTGAGATTGCTAGTGCTGTGTGTACCTCGAATGAATGGGTACATAATATTTTGCCTAAACAGACGTTGTTCAGATGTTTGTTAAGCTTAAGGGACTTAACTGTGGGATTATCAGTCCCTAAACTTACAAGCTACTTAGCCGGCCGCGGTGGACGAGGGGACTGCGGTGCGCCAGTCACGGTCTGCACGGCCACTACGGTCGGGGGTTCGAATCCCCCCTTGGGCGTGGATATTTGTGCCGTCCTTAGTGTAAGCTAGTTCATAAGTAATTTGTAAGTTTAGGGACTGATGACCCCGTTGTTAAGACCCATAAGCTATACAAACATTTCAAACATTTTTTTTTAATTTTACAAGCCACTTATGAACTAGCTTATACTAAAGACGGCACAAACATCCATGGCCGAGGGGGGATTCGAACCCTCGACCGTAGCGGCCGTGGAGACTGTGAAGCGCGCCGCAGACCCCTTGGCCACTGCGGCCGGCTTTGCATAAACATGAAATAGTGTTAAGTGTTGCAAGGAAGGTTTGCAGCTATTCAGGAAGAATTCACAGGGCTTTAAGCATCATTTCGGCACTGTGCATGAAACATGGATACATTACTATACTCCTGAGACCAAAGAACAGTGTAAACAACGGGTTACCAAGGGAAAATCTGCACCTTTCGGCCGGAAAGGTTATGGTGACGGTCTTTTGGGATTCACAAGGGCTAATCATCATCGACTATCTAGAACAGGGTAAAACAGGTGCCTATTATTCATCGTTATTGAACCGTTTGAAAACAGAGCTGCAAGAAAAACGCCGGCGATTGCCCACATAGAAGTCCTTTTCCATCACGACAATGCACCAGCACACACCTCAGCAGTTGTGGTCACAAACGTATTGAAAATAGAATTCCAACTCATTTCACATCTTCCCTATTCTCCAGACTTGGCTTCCATGGACTACTATTTGTTCCCCAATTTCATGAAATGGCTGGCGGGACGAAGATTTCATTCAAACGAGAAGAGAGACAGGAGAGAGAGAGAGAGAAGGGGGAGAAAGAGAGAGGAAGGAATAGAATGTCAGCACCTTTAATTATTAACTTTTACTTACAGGCTGCATGTAAGTGTGAGCTTAAAAATGCAAAATCCCTGTAATTAACATGACCTAAATTGACTTTTTGTGTTACGCTTCCATTTAATTGCTTCGTGCTCCTTTTCTGTCAGTAATTTACGATAAAACTAAATAAAACATGAAGCCATTTATTGTTTCGTGATTGTTTGAGAGATAAATGAGCTACTGTGTATGTTTTATTCATGCGTAAATAAAGTTAAAGGATTTAACTATGTGCAAAAATCGAGAATTTCTAGTGGTCTGCGTTCAGTCTGCCACTTTCAGGTGTTTTCGGTAAACAGTTAATCTCGCTGGATTGTTTTCCTAGACTCTAAGAAGTAGTATTGTCACTCATAAACATTTATTGGAGCAAATTAGAAATTTAATGGCATTTTTCCGTACACCATGTAAAAAGGATTTTCACAGCAGTCGCAATTCTTGTAGAAACACAGTCAAGTGTATGGTGACCAGACGTCCGGATTAATCCGGACATTTCCTCCTCTTCAGCTCTTTGTTCGGGGTCCGTGCGGATTTTTAAATTTTCCTCCTTTTTGTCAAATTGAGCGAAATAAAATTAATTTACAATTAGTTCGATTTATTCATATTTTCTTAAATATGGTTTATCTATAGGTTCTGCCTTCGACATAAATACGCACGAAGCCAGTGCTACATGTGGCAGCAGGATAGTTGATTTTGTCATGGGTAGACTTATAAGCGAGTATAAAATATCGATTATATAAAATTTCCGCTCTATATCTTCAGTTGTAGATTTACACTGGCTTGGTTTAGCAGTTGAGATTTTAGGTTTGAGGTTGTAAATTACTGTCCATAGTAACCAACTGAGTGTCATAAATTACCTATGGCGATTGCCTGCCTTCAAAAAAAGAGATGAATGTATTCAAAGAAGAATGTAAAATGTGTGGATCTGGAACTAATGCCTCAGTGGGCAATAAAAATAAGAAATAGCGCGACACATTTTATTGGTTTCTTAGTCATTCGGTTCATTTGTATTCGAGTTAAAGTGAAGTTTTCATTTTGGCGGCTGCTGCTTGACTTGTAATGTTGGTAAAAGCATGATAAATGGTGGAGGTGATGATCTTTATGTTTTTAGGTTTGTGAACAGTTCTATGCTGTGGACATAATTATTTTTACATGTATATTGCATATCTGTAGTTTCAGTTTATCAGGGCACAATGCAAATGCGGGAAAACTATTTTCACTAATTGCTACGCAATGGACTGATGAGAGGAATATGTAGGCCTAGAACCTGGAATCTTTTAAAAGTATATTCATGGTCCACTATAATTTAAAAGAATTTTCATGTGTATCTTTTTACAACTACCGGTAACTGCTAAGCAAACCTAAGTTTCTGCATAAAATTGGTTCTTTAGAGAAATATCAATAATTGTTCAGGGATGTATGTTTGTCTGTTAATAATAAACTTGAAACTTCCTGGCAGATTAAAATTGTGTGCCGGAACCGGGACTCGAACCTGGGACCTTTGCCTTTCGCGGGCAAGCGCTCTACCGACTGAGCTACCCCGACACGACTCACGATGCCGCCTCACAACTTTACTTCCGCCAGTACCTCGCCTCCTACTTTCCAAACCTCACAGAAACTTAAGTTGTGAGGCGGCATCGTGAGTCGTGTCGGGGTAGCTCAGTCGGTAGAGCGCTTGCCCGCGAAAGGCAAAGGTCCCAGGTTCGAGTCCCGGTTCCGGCACACAATTTTAATCTGCCAGGAAGTTTCAAGTTTATTATTAACAGACAAACATACATCCCTGAACAATTATTGATATTTCTCTAAAGAACCAATTTTATGCAGAAACTTAGGTTTGCTTAGCAGTTACCGGTAGTTGTAAAAAGATACACATGAAAATTCTTTTAAATTATAGTGGACCATGAATATACTTTTAAAAGATTCCAGGTTCTAGGCCTACATATTCCTCTCATCAGTCCATTGCGTAGCAATTAGTGAAAATAGTTTTCCCGCATTTGCATTGTGCCCTGATAAACTGAAACTACAGATATGCAATATACATGTAAAAATAATTATGTCCACAGCATAGAACTGTTCACAAACCTAAAAACATAAAGATCATCACCTCCACCATTTATCATGCTTTTACCAACATTACAAGTCAAGCAGCAGCCGCCAAAATGAAAACTTCACTTTAACTCGAATACAAATGAACCGAATGACTAAGAAACCAATAAAATGTGTCGCGCTATTTCTTATTTTTATTGCCCACTGAGGCATTAGTTCCAGATCCACACATTTTACATTCTTCTTTGAATACATTCATCTCTTTTTTTGAAGGCAGGCAATCGCCATAGGTAATTTATGACACTCAGTTGGTTACTATGGACAGTAATTTACAACCTCAAACCTAAAATCTCAACTGCTAAACCAAGCCAGTGTAAATCTACAACTGAAGATATAGAGCGGAAATTTTATATAATCGATATTTTATACTCGCTTATAAGTCTACCCATGACAAAATCAACTATCCTGCTGCCACATGTAGCACTGGCTTCGTGCGTATTTATGTCGAAGGCAGAACCTATAGATAAACCATATTTAAGAAAATATGAATAAATCGAACTAATTGTAAATTAATTTTATTTCGCTCAATTTGACAAAAAGGAGGAAAATTTAAAAATCCGCACGGACCCCGAACAAAGAGCTGAAGAGGAGGAAATGTCCGGATTAATCCGGACGTCTGGTCACCATACACTTGACTGTGTTTCTACAAGAATTGCGACTGCTGTGAAAATCCTTTTTACATGGTGTACGGAAAAATGCCATTAAATTTCTAATTTGCTCCAATAAATGTTTATGAGTGACAATACTACTTCTTAGAGTCTAGGAAAACAATCCAGCGAGATTAACTGTTTACCGAAAACACCTGAAAGTGGCAGACTGAACGCAGACCACTAGAAATTCTCGATTTTTGCACATAGTTAAATCCTTTAACTTTATTTACGCATGAATAAAACATACACAGTAGCTCATTTATCTCTCAAACAATCACGAAACAATAAATGGCTTCATGTTTTATTTAGTTTTATCGTAAATTACTGACAGAAAAGGAGCACGAAGCAATTAAATGGAAGCGTAACACAAAAAGTCAATTTAGGTCATGTTAATTACAGGGATTTTGCATTTTTAAGCTCACACTTACATGCAGCCTGTAAGTAAAAGTTAATAATTAAAGGTGCTGACATTCTATTCCTTCCTCTCTCTTTCTCCCCCTTCTCTCTCTCTCTCTCCTGTCTCTCTTCTCGTTTGAATGAAATCTTCGTCCCGCCAGCCATTTCATGAAATTGGGGAACAAATAGTAGTCCATGGAAGCCAAGTCTGGAGAATAGGGAAGATGTGAAATGAGTTGGAATTCTATTTTCAATACGTTTGTGACCACAACTGCTGAGGTGTGTGCTGGTGCATTGTCGTGATGGAAAAGGACTTCTATGTGGGCAATCGCCGGCGTTTTTCTTGCAGCTCTGTTTTCAAACGGTTCAATAACGATGAATAATAGGCACCTGTTTTACCCTGTTCTAGATAGTCGATGATGATTAGCCCTTGTGAATCCCAAAAGACCGTCACCATAACCTTTCCGGCCGAAAGGTGCAGATTTTCCCTTGGTAACCCGTTGTTTACACTGTTCTTTGGTCTCAGGAGTATAGTAATGTATCCATGTTTCATGCACAGTGCCGAAATGATGCTTAAAGCCCTGTGAATTCTTCCTGAATAGCTGCAAACCTTCCTTGCAACACTTAACACTATTTCATGTTTATGCAAAGCCGGCCGCAGTGGCCAAGGGGTCTGCGGCGCGCTTCACAGTCTCCACGGCCGCTACGGTCGAGGGTTCGAATCCCCCCTCGGCCATGGATGTTTGTGCCGTCTTTAGTATAAGCTAGTTCATAAGTGGCTTGTAAAATTAAAAAAAAAAAATGTTTGAAATGTTTGTATAGCTTATGGGTCTTAACAACGGGGTCATCAGTCCCTAAACTTACAAATTACTTATGAACTAGCTTACACTAAGGACGGCACAAATATCCACGCCCAAGGGGGGATTCGAACCCCCGACCGTAGTGGCCGTGCAGACCGTGACTGGCGCACCGCAGTCCCCTCGTCCACCGCGGCCGGCTAAGTAGCTTGTAAGTTTAGGGACTGATAATCCCACAGTTAAGTCCCTTAAGCTTAACAAACATCTGAACAACGTCTGTTTAGGCAAAATATTATGTACCCATTCATTCGAGGTACACACAGCACTAGCAATCTCACACACCTTAACTCTACTGTCATCCATCACCATATCGCCGCGGTAGAGCAGCCGAGCGGTCTAAGGCTCCTCGCTGCGGACCGCGCGGTTGCTCTCCGTCGGAGGTTCGAGTCCTCCCTGGGGCATAGGTGCGTGTGTTGTCCTTAGGTTAGTTTACCTTAGTTTAATTAGTCTGTAGGCTACGGACTGATGACGACGTAGTTTGGTCCGATAGATTTACAAACATTTGAACATTTTTGTACATCACCATATCATGGATTTTTACAATGATTTCTGGAATTGTAACCTCCACAGGTGTTGAGTCATCCTCGTTGCCATGTATTTGTCCTTCCCAGTCTGTCTTTCAGGAAACGTTCTATTCAGGAAGCTTGGGATGCGTTGACATCTAAAACAGCTATACAGATTAGAAGTTCCACCAAATACTCAACTTCTATAAAGTATGTCTCTTCTTGTGGCGACGTCTTCTTCCTCGATGCTAGCTGCGCTGAGTCCTAGTGACTGCCTAGTTCGGAGCCGAGTTCAGATTGGCTCTTCCAGGTGCATGTGAGCCTAGATATAACAGCTTTTAGAGGGCTCGCTTTTCCGTTACTCCCTCCAAGAGACGCGGCGTCAGTGTGTGATTGGCTGCCAGTCGTTCGCTGCCTTGTTCACGATCGTTCTCATGCATCTGGCGTGTGGCGCAACATCACTTCCCCGCAAAGTGCAGGACCATTGTCGTGCAGGGAGCTCGACAACTGTGGAGGAGGCAGGCTTGTGGACGTAGTGATGGGTCGGAGTCTGTAGCTGCGGAGGACGGTAGACTACCGGCTGGGCCCCACCATCTGGCGTGAGCTGGTGAGGGAACATCCTCCACGAAAACCTCTGAAGGACCCACATCCATGACCTGGGGCTCAGATGATGACGTAGACGGTGACGTCGGTGGTGACGTTGGCGTTGGATTCTACGAGGTGTGCTGGTCCCAAGGGGATGTCGATGAGAGGCGGAGGCGGCGAGGGCTCCGTCTCCATAAAGTCGGACTGCTGTGCTGTGGATTTCTGCTGCGGGGGCGGTGGAGGCCGTACGGTGTGTGTGCTGCGTGAATCTGCCGAGAGAAACGCAGGGTACACAACAAGGACGGATTTGATTGCGGTGCCTGCGAACCACTCCATCAGGTCCTGAAATTTCAAACATGGAAGCACCGAAACATTTGACAATCTCGCCCCGTTCCCATCGTCTGCGACTGCTAAAAACTATGTAAAAGACTGGGTTATACGGAGCGAAGCGACACTCGCTGCTGCTCCGAGCGGTGCGAAGGGTGGAACAAATGGAGTAGGGTGCGTTGGCGGCCGTGCAGAAGTTCGGCCGGGGATGATCCTTCTCGTAGATGCGAGCGGTAGGAGGCGGAGGAACAGTTGCAAAGCTGCCTCCCGTGAGCGCTCAGTGCGAAGTTGGGACATATGTTGCTTAAATGTCCAGACGAAGCGTTCCATAGTGCCGTTTGACTGGGGGTGAAACAGTGCATTGGTGAGATGCTTAATTCCATTGCGTGCACAAAAGGAGCAAAATTTGGTCGACGTGAACTGACGGCCGTTGTCAAAGACTATCAGTTCAGGGAGACCTTCCAGACAAAAAAATTGAAGACAACGCCCGAATCGTGCTACTAGAAGACATTGGCGTTGCAAATGCGTAGCCACTGAAATCATCAACCACTATAAGCCACTTAGTGTTCCAAAAGGGGCCAGCAAAGTCAATATTCACTCGTTGTCATGGTGAATCTGCTTTGGCTCATGCAAAAATTTCTGGGGTGGGGCGGACTGGTTGGTAGTGCACTCTGAACACTGTGACATAATTTGTTCTATATGGGAGTCCATACCATGCCAAGTACAGTGTCGTTGTGCCAATTGCTTAGTGCGAACCATTCTCCTATGTTCTTGGTGAAGTAAGTTCAATACATCTTCTGCAAACGTCATGGGATCAATACACGCGATTGTCCACTGTCGTTTGAAACTATACTGACACCTCTATGGACTGAAAGTTTATTTCTTCGAGCAAAATAGCGACGCACCAATGAATTTTGAATATCACGTTGTGAGCGAGGCCATCCTGTGCGAATGCAGCACAGCAAAATTCGTAAATCGGGGTCTGTTTCTGTGGCCCGAGCAAGTTTTCTATAGTCCAACGGACGGATTGTAACAAACTATCTTTCTGTGCATCTATCTGACAACAAATCATCTCAGAAGCGTCAAAATCTTTATCAGGGCCAATCGGAAGACGGGAAAGTGCGTCGGCATTTCCATGGCGAGTTGTGAGTCTGTACACAATCTCGTACTGATACTGTGATAAGAACAATGCCCTGTCTTACAATTTGTGTGCCGTGCGAGTAGGAATCGGCTGGGCTAGATGAAACAATGACTGCAAAGGCTTATGATCAGTTACTAAATAAAATTTTTTCCCATACAAACAGTGATGCAATTTCGTGTCCCATACATTATTGTTAAAGGTTCCTTCTCGATTTGAGTATAACGGCACTGTGTGTCCGTCAAAAGTTTGGACGCAAACGCTATCGGACAGTCCGTTTCCCCATGTCTATGCGACAGCACTGCACCTAGACAAGATGATGACGCGCCCATTTGCAAAAGAACTGGCTTTTCTGGATCGAAGTGCACCAAACATCTATCACTGAACAATGCATCTTTTAACTGTTGAAATGCGCGTTGGCATTCTTTGAAATGCGCGTTGTCATTCTTCTGTCCAAACAAAACGAACATTTTTACGGCGTAGCCGATGCAAAGGGATTGCAATTTGTGCGGCGTTGGGAATAAACATAATATAGTGACATAACTTTTCCAAGACGGACTGTAACTTTTTCGCATCTTTTAGTGCTAGCAGGTCGCGAATAGCAAGCAAATGTGCACACCTTGACTGTTTATCACGTGTCCTAGATACTGTAGTTCAGGTTTGAAAAAGTCACACTTATCTAAGAGACACCTGAAACCTGCATCTGAAAAAACTTGAAATAATTTTCTCAAATTTGCAATGTGTTCTTCAGGGGTACGGTCTGACACAACTATGTCGTCCAAATAGTTTGAACAATAAGGCAACCGAGCTGTAAGCTGTTCCAAATATCTTTGAAAAATTGCGGGCGCAGTTGCACTGCCAAACGGGAGAAGCAAATATTTAAACAAGCCCAGATGAGTATTGATAACATAATTTTCTGTGATTGTTCGTCGAGTGGCAGCTGAAGGTGGGCATTGCGCAAATCAATTTTTGAGAAATTTTTTCCTGCACCTAATCTGTCCATTAAATCTTCGGGTCTCGGCAAAGAATAACTGTCTACAACTGTTTGTGGATTCACTGTGGCCTTGAAATTAACACAAACGCGAAAGCTACCTGACAGCTTTGGCAAAATAACAAGTGGACTAGCCCACTGTCTAGCTTGTATTGGTTCAACTGCGCCATTTTCTTGCAATGTGCAAAGTTCTTGTGCTACTTTGTCGCATAAAGCGAGCGGTACATCACAAGCTTTACAAAATTTTGGTTTGGCGTTTACCTTTAGAGTAATGTGTGCAGCAAAATCCTTAGCTTTTCCTAGTCCCGCAGAAAATAAATCTGGAAAGTCTTTCAGCGACCTGTCTACACGGTCTTTAGCATCAAAAGTGTTCACAACTAAAACATTGTCATGCACAGTAAAACCAAAAAGATCAAAAGAATCTAGACCAAAAAACTATCTCCTTCGTAAGACTGAAGCACCTAGTACAGGATTTTCATAGCCATTGTACGCTGTTAGTCGTGTGATAGTGCGAGAAAGGCGGGGCGATCCTAACTATTCATAATTTTTGCGATTGAGCAATGTGACTGTTGCTCCTGTGTCTAGTTGTAATTTTACAGAAATGTAATTCACACGCAAATTGACATACATTTTTCTGGCCTGGCGAACAATTTGTGCTACTTCCGTGGTGTTACGAGGGGCAGCCACGGGTTCTGAAAATACTGCATTTATTGAAAAGGTATATTCTTGTCGCTGTTTGAGCCAGGAAGACAAATTCCGTTTCTTTTGCTGTAAGCAGACTGTATATGACCTCTCTTGCCGCACGCATGACATTTTGCTGACCGGGACAGACAGTTCTGCCTTTTGTGCCGCGAGAAACATTTTGGGCATGACTTCACTTCTTTCGTGGGCACGGCTCTGTGTCTATCTACTTGTTTACGCCTAGCTCGGGCAGCAGGAAGTGTACGTCGTCCGACCTAGCGCTCGACTTGCTGTAGAACACAGTGGAATTGAATCAAAATTTTCCGCTGCCGCGGTACCTGAATCGTACTGTTCCAAAATCTGTTCTACTTGATGGAAAGACAGATCTGACATTTTAGAATCTGCTCTCTAAATCTGACATCAGATATATTACAGAAATAGCATTCTGTAACATCACATCCAAATACAAAGTTCCGCACGAACATTTAAACTTACATTTTCTAGTAAGACCTTGAAGATCTGTTATCCACTGCCTGTATGTTTGGTTGTCACGTTTCCTACCTCATAATAACTGATAACTAACGGCCACTACATAGATTTGCTGTTCATAACAGCACGTGAGGGCTCCTATCACTGAATCATAAGAAAGCTCAGAAGGTTCCGCGGTGGGGAACATCTTTTTGACAAGACGGAATGATGGGGGGCCTACACATGAGATGAAAAAATGGAGTTTGACAGTACCTTGTATCCTGTGCACAGAGGCGCAGGCTTCAAACTGTTGCAATCACTCTGTTCAATCCTCTTGTGCTTCTTCATACTGGCGAAATGGTGGAATTACTGGAGGTGGTAGCTGCTGCAGTGAAACTTGCGTATTTTGTGACACAGGTGCGGTCAGAAGTTTTTGTACCGTAGACAGCAATGAGGCGATTTGTTGACTCTGAAACTGAAACATCTGTATCAATTGCTGTACATTCAGCGCAGGACGCTGCGGCGCAGTGGCAGTGTTAGTGGGGTTAGACATTTTGCAAAAACAACACGAACAAACAGTGCAAAAATATAGAAACTGACGTGTGTCCCCGCAATAGAAATTCAAAAAAGATTATGTACTGAAATTACCGAGACCTGTAATAAAGTAATAAGCAAAATAATGGCGCCGCGTAAAGTCAGAAATTTAACATCCCGTCACAATGTGGTTCGTAGTCCTCGTTGCCATTTGTTGAGTCGTCCTCGTCGCCATGTATTTGTCCTTCCCAGTCTGTCTTTCAGGAAAGGTTCTATTGAAGACACTTGGGATGCTTTGACATCTAAAACCGCTATACAGATTAGTAATGTAAGTTTTATTTACTGAAAGTTACACTAAATACTTCTATAAAGTATGTCTTCTTCCCCGATGCTAGCTGCGCTGAGTCCTATCGACTGTCTAGTTCAGAGCCAAGTTCAGATGGGCTCTTCCAGACGCATGGCGGCCTAGATGTAGCAGCTTGTAGATGGCGCGCTTCTCCGTCACTCTCTCCAAGAGACGCGGTGCCGGCGTGCGATTGGCTGCCGGTCGTCCACTGTCTTGTTCACGATCGTTCTAGTGCGTCTGGCGTGTGGCACTGACTTTACGCCACAACAACAGGGCGTCCAGAACGTTCAGCGTCACTTGTGCCCATATGGACACTTCGTAAATTTTGAAACCACTTATTAACTGTTCTAATCAAAGGTGCAGCGTCACCATAATGTTCATCATGCTTCTCTTTAGTCTCCTGAGGCTTTTTGCCTGTCAAAGTAATGTTTAATCACCACACGAAAGTCTTTTGCGACCATTCTTTGACAATCACTCGACTTCCTTGAGTCACACGAATGCCAAACACAAAGAAATAGACCAATATGGCTGAAACTTGATGTGCGTTTTTCCGAAGATGCTACTAACTAAAAATGACATTGATACTCGCCAGAGGTGCCACCTCTCGTACTTTTACACAGACTTTCCAAATGCCCCTCGTATTATATGTGCAGAGGATGAACCAAAATACTCAACGGAGACGTGTTTATTGTTTTCTTCTTCACTGTGATATCTGGCATTTTAATTCTTATAATGAAATGTACTAAATATGTCCAAATAAATATGGTGTAAATATTGACGCTACCACGATTCTACACTGCAGATTAGTTTGCCACCACCATTTATTTCGCATTCACATTTGTTGGCTTCGCCAACTCAAAATACTTTCACTCTTCAACATAACCAGAACTAGGAATGACTGATTAGACCATTTTCCCGGATAGACTGAAATATGCTATTGTTAAACCATTGCACAAAAAAAAGGGGGGGATAGGCTTACGTCTGATGTCAACAAATATCGCCCAGTTTCACTTCGGACAGCTTTATCCAAAATTTTCGAAAAAGTTATATATTATCGAGTAGCTTCACATATTAGTAAAAATAAAGTTCTAACAAAATGTCAATTTGGTTTTCAGAAAAGGTTTCCAACAGAAAATGGTATATACACTCCTGAGCATAAAAATTGCTACACCACAAAGATGACGAGCTACACACGCGAAATTTAACCGACAGGAAAGATATGCTGACATACGTAAATGATTAGTTTCTCAGAGCATTCACACAAGGTTGGTGGCGGTGGTGACACCGACAAAGTGCTGACATGGGAAAAGTTTCCAACCGATTTCTCATACATAAACAGCAGTTGACCGGCGTTGCCTGGTGAAACGTTGTTGTGATGCCTCGTGTAAGGAGGAGAAATGCTTACCATCACGTTTCCGACTTTGATAAAGGTCGGATTGTAGCCTATCGCGATTGCGGTTTATCGTATCGCGACATTGCTGCTTGCGTTGCTCGCGATCCAATGACTGATAGCGGAATATGGAATCGATGGGTTCAGGAGGGCAATACGGAACGCAGTGCTGGATCCCAACGTCCTCGTATCACTAGCAGTCGAGATGACAGGCATCTTATCCGCATGACTGTAACGGATCGTGCAGCCACGTCTCAATCCCTGAGTCAACAGATGGGGACGTTTGCAAGACAACCATCTGCACGAACAGTTCGACGACGTTTGCAGCAGCCTCTCAGCTCGGAGACCATGGCTGCGGTTACCCTTGACGTTGCATCAAAGACAGGAGCGCCTGCGATGGTGTACGCAACGACGAACCTGGGTGCACGAATGACAAAACGTCATTTCTTTGGATGAACCCACGTTCTGTTTACAGCATTCGTGTTTGGCGATATCGCGCTGAACGCACATTGGAAGCGTGTATTCGTCATCACCATACTGGCGTATCACCTGGCATGATGGTATGGGGTGCCATTAGTTACACGTCTCAGTCACCATTTGTTCACACCGACGGCCCTTTGAACAGTGGCAGTTACATTTCAGATTTGTCACAACCCGCGGCTCTACCCTGCATTCGATCCCTGCAAAACCCTACATTTCAGCAGGATAATGCACGACCGCGTCTTGCGGGTGCAGTACGGGCCTTTCTGGATACAGAAAACGTCGACTGCTGCACTGGCTAGCACATTCTCCAGATCTTTCACCAATTGAAAACGTCTGGTCAATGGTGGCCGAGCAACTGGCTCGTCACAATACGCTAGTCACTACTCTTGATGAACTGTGGTATCTTTTTGAAGCTGCATGGGCATCTGTACCTGTACACGCCATACAAGCTCTGTTTGACTCAATGCCCAGGCGTATCAAGGTCGTTATTACGGCCAGAGGTGGTTGTTCTGGGTACTGATTTCTCCGTATCTACGCACCCAAATTGCGTGAAATTGTAATCACATGTCTTCTAGTATAATATATTTGTCCAATGAATACCCGATTATCATCTGCATTTCTTCTTGGTGTAACAATTTTAATGGCCAGTAGTGTATGTTGACATCACAAAATCTATTCTTCGCATCTCAGTGCTGACTCCAGAGATATTTCTACTCCAAGGCCACGGCCATGTGTATAGCCCAGTGATATCTATACAAACTGGATGTATAAATCTGTTGTCTGAGCATAAAAATGCAGTGTGCCTGCTCATTCAAATGTTTTCCACGCGTTTTCGCATTGTCCGCCATGTTTAAATTTGGCATACGCATTTGCGTCATTTATTATGTAACAAAGAATTTCTCGGTTAGCTCTTGATTTGAAATTTATGTCAATATACGATTTAAGATACTATATGGGAGAGTTATTGAAATGTGTTTTCTTTTCGTTTCCCTGTAATACTTCTTAGCAGCCATATTTGAATTTGACAAGAAACAAAATATGAACATCTATGGCTGGCATGCTCTAACAGCTGAAGTTCAACATCCTGATTGTATAGAAATCAATGCTATAGCCAGTGGTGGAGATAACTATGTATAGCCACAGTCTAACATACACAGTCACGACACCCACTACTGTGAAAGTTGGTACCAACTGACAGTTGCAACAACACTAGCGCCCCTAGCGGTGGACAAGGTGTCGCAAGAGAACGTTTGTTTATAATTAGTTTTCTACATATATAATCAAATAGTACCTCTAATTTTGCGTTCCAAGCATTATTAAAATATCTAGAAACGTAAAAAATTGTGAAATAAATGTAAAAAGCAGTCGAATTTCACTGATTCAGTGATACAAACAACAACTCATTCATAAAGTTACGAATGTGTGTATATTTGCAACTTATTCCGCTGAAATTAAGTAGAATACAAACATAAGAGACACGCAAATTCCTTTTACGGTCTATTCTTACATGAAAGGCACTGTCTTTCATGTGTAACAATTCGGAATGGAGTATAATGATTCGTACATTTTTACACTTCACTCGTCTTTCGTTCAAACACACACGGTATACTTTTTAGTGTAATAACTTTTGCTTACAAAACGAATGTCCACGATTTTTGGCATTTGTGGTTTAGATGTAGGAAACTAGCAACAATTGTGGATTGGTTTCTGGTTTAGAACTTTTTTTGTTTTTTTTGTTTCGTTGTTTTATTGTTACATTTGGGAGGATTTTACTTCAGTTACAGCTAACGTAGCTTTTCTGGTACATTAAATAATGTAGGTATTGTACTCCATATAAGTTTCTTACGTTCAACACTTCCTTGATTGACTGAAATTGTATTGACGAAACCTTGACGTTTCTGAGTAGTAATCCGACGTATTTCGACCGAAGGTCGGGTCTTTTGTTGTTTATTAGCAATTTTTTTGTTCTTAATCGAAAATGAAAATTTTCATTAAAAAGCCGTAGAATTCTAGGGAATTTTAAATAAACTGTCCTGCAATGTGCCGTTTCGTATCTTCCATTTTTTCTTAGAAAACCTAATAAAGACAATTGTGGAGTTATTTTGTAGTTATTGCCGATTTTTATGTCCCTACATACCTTCCCTGTTGTAAAGACTGTGTTAAAATCAATTGAAATAACACTATCAACACTCATCCGATATCATATTCAGAAATGTACCTCGCCAGCCGCTTGGAGCACTGGTGTCATGGCATATAACAAACATCAGTGGGAGTGTCGTGACCAAGGAGGTGTAGCCTTCTATTTTGACTAAGCAAATCAGTAATCATTTGCGAGTTTAAACTGATAAACTTTTTATTCATCGCTGCTCAACACAATCCAGAAAATTTCTCGTTAACAAGGAATCTGAAAACTAACTAGATCAATCGAAGAACTTACATAAACGAGCAAAGATAAATTCGTCGCACTCGCAGATATAACTTTTCTGACACATGTCAACACAACTGTCACTGCCACACAGCCCCCCCCCCCAACCGCTTAAATTGCGGAGCACCTGGTATGTCTTGGTACTTGAATTTTATACGACGTCCAGCTGTAGAATGGGTTGGGTGGTGTTGTGGTGGTGACGCTGGCAGATGTGGTTCCAGTACATCAAGCTGCACCGGCGAGAGTGTAGTCGATGGCCGGCCACGGTGGCTGAGGGAACTGAGGCGCTCCAGTCACGGTCTGCTCGGCACCTACGGTCGGGGGTTCGAATCCCCACTTGGGCATGGATATTTGTGCCGTTCTTAGTATTAGTTAGTTTATAAGTAGTTTGTAAGTTTAGGGACTGATGACCCCGTAGTTAAGTCCCATAAACATTTGAACATTTTGTAGTCGATGTTTGTGACCCATCTTCTATCTGCTGTGTAGACGATGTGTCATTCTGTATCGAGGAATCTCCAAAGGTCAATGTAGGTAAAATCCATGCTGGTTTGATTATTTCAATCGACACCTTAGTAGGTATGTCCTTGTACAATATGTCCATAGTATGTTCTCCCCTCTAGAGAACTGGAAATGGACCTTTGTACGGTGGTTGTAGTGACGACTTGAATGCATCTGTACGCAACATTATATGCGAGCAGTTTGCCAAATCTTTATGAAGAAACACTTGGTGATCACAGTGTCTTGAAGGTGAAAGACAACGTATATTAGCACAGTGGTTCTTCAACTGATTTATTAACTTTGGTAGTTCCTCTTAACTTAAAAGTATAACTGTCATTAAGTAGTCAGCAGGGATTCTGAGAGTTTCTCCATAGACCAACTCTGCCATCGATGACCCAATATCTGGTTTAGGTATCAGATAGATTTTATAATGGTAAAACATAAATTCCGGAACCAGGTGATAAACTGTAAAACATACCCAGGGGCCGATATAGACTCTGACCATAACTTGTTAGTCATGAACTGTAGGCTGAAACTGAAAAAACTGCAGAAAGGTAGAAAGATAAGAAGATGGGAATTAGATAAATTGAAGGAACACGAAGTTCTGGAGAAATTCAGAGGGAGATTTAGGCATCAATTGACAGAAACAGGGGGAAATAAAACAGTAGAAGAGGAATGGGTAGCATTGAGAGATGAAATAGTGAAGGCAGCAGAGGACAAAATAGGTAGAAAGGCAAGACCTACAAAAAATCCTTGGATATCACAGGAAATACCAAATTTAATTGATGAAAGGAGAAAATATAAAAATGCAGTAAATGAAACAGGCAAAATGGAGTACAGACGTCTAAAAAATGAGATTGACAGGAAGTGCAAAATGGCAAAGCAGGAGTGGCTAGAAGCAGATCTGTAGAAGAATGTATAAATAGGGGAAAAATAGATACAGCCTACAGGAAAATAAAATAAACATTTGGAGATAAGAAAAACAGCTCTATGAATATCAAGGACTCTGATGGAAAACCAGTTCTCAACAAAGAAGAAAAAGCTGAAAGGTGGAAAGAGTACATAGAGCAGCTCTACAAAGGTAATGAACTTAGAGACGATGTTGTGGGAAGGGAAGAGGAAGTAGATCAAGATGAAATAGGAGATACTATACTGAGAGATGCATTTGACAGAGCCCTAAAAGACCTAGGTCGGAACAAGGCCCCAGGAGTATATGACATACCCTCAGAGCTACTAAAGTCTCTGGGAGAGCCAGCCATGACAAAACTATTTGAACTGGGGCGTAGGATCTATGAGACAGGCGAAATACCCTCAGACTTTAAGAAAAATGTAATAACCCCCATTCCAAAGAAATCAGGCGCAGACAGGTGTGAAAATTACAGAACCATCAGTTTGATAAGTCATGGTTGCAAAATTTTAACACGAATTATCTACAGGAGAATGGAAAAGCTGGTAGAAGCTGACCTCGGGGAAGATCAGTTTGGATTCAGGAGGAAAGTAGGAACCCGGGAGGCAATACTCACTTTACGTCTTATCTTAGAAGATAGATTAAGGAAAGGCAAACCTACATTTTTTAGCTTTTGTAGATTTGGAGATAGCTTTTGACAATGTTGACTGGAATACACTCTTTCAAATTCTGAAATCAGCAGGGGTAAAATACAGGGAAAGGAGATTTATTTACAACTTGTACAAAAGCCAGACCGCAGTTATTAGACTCGAAGGGCATGACAGGGAAGCATCAGTTGGGAAGGGAGTAAGACAGGGTTGTAGCCTTTCTCCGATGCTATTTAATTTGTACATCGAGCAGGCGGTGAAGGAAAGCAAGGAAAAATTTGGAATAGGGATTAAAGTTCAGGGGGAAGAAATAAAAACATTGCGTTTTGCTGACGACATTGTAATTCTATCAGAGACAGCAAAGGACCTGGAAGAGCAGTTGAATGGAATGGACAGTGTGTTGAAGAGAGCGTATAAAATGAACATTAACAAGAGCAAAACAAAAATAATGGAATGCGGTCTTATAAAATCAGGTGATGCTGAAGGAATTAGATTAGGTAACGAAACAATGAAGGTGGTAGACGAGTTTTGTTACGTGGGTAGTAAAATAACATGCGATGAACGCAGTACAGAGGATATAAAATGCAGAATGGCAATGGGAAGAAAAGCATTTTTGAAAAAGAGAAATTTGCTAACATCGAATATTAAGTTAAGTGTAAGGAAGTCTTTTCTGAAGGCATTTGTGTGGAGTGTTGCCTTATACGGGAGTGAAACATGGACAATAAGCAGTGCGGACAGGAAGAGGATAGAGGCTTTTGAAATGTGGTGCTACAGAAGAATGCTGAAGATTAGGTGGGTAGATCGCATAGCTAATGAAGAGGTACTTAACAGAATTGGTGAGAAAAGGAATTTTTGGCACACCCTGACTAAAAGAAGGGATCGCTTGGTAGGACACATTCTTAGACATCGAGGAATCGTAAATTTAGCATTGGAGGGAAGTGTGTGGGGTAAAAATCGCAGAGGGAGACCACGAGACGCGTATAGTAAGCAGATTCAAGTGGATGTGGGTTGTCGTTCTTATGAGGAGATGAAAAGGCTTGCTCAGGATAGAGTAGGAGAGCTGCATCAAACCAGTCTCCGGACTGAAGACCATAACAATAACAAGCTGTCCGAAGGCCTAGCAATACCAAAGGTAGTGCATTGGACCATTTCTGTTGTTGACACATCAAGGCTGCTTTTAATGTCCTCTGAAAACTTTCAACCATCCCATTACTGGCTGGGTGATAACTTGTGGTGTGGTGTCGTTGAAAACCACACATCATGGCCAATTCAGAAATCGGCGTGGCTTCAAATTGTCGTCCTTGATCAGTTGTGACGTTCACGGGACAACCAAATCTCGCAATCCACATTGAAACAAAAGTCTTGGCAGTTATTTCGGCTGATACAGCAACTATTGGTATAGCTTCTGACCATCTTGTACATCTGTCCACTCAGTACACTGCCAGCTGCCTCGCCAGTCGTACCTGTTATAGCATTTCTAACAGTAGGTGTTTGGGCTGCCATACTTCCGTTGCTTCTTTGCGCTGCTTTGACTTCATTGCCTGCGTCGAAGCGCATATTTGTCATGGAAATCAGGTCTTCTTCGGGAACTCGGAGAGATATCAACGTTTCCCGGTATTGGAAGTTCCAGGGCCTGTATTTCATTTTGAAGTCTCTTAATTTCTTCTGTAATACCGACGAGATGCTTCTCACGTTTGTCCATTTTATCAGCGGAACGTAACCATTCGTATTTTAACTTAGGGTCACCAATAATGTAGCCTTATATTTTGACTACACAAACCAGTAATAATTTGCGAGTTTAAACTGATAAAATTTTTATTTATCACTGCTCAACACAATCCAGTAAATCTCTCGTTAACAAGTAATCTAAAAACTAACTAGATAAATAAAATAACTTACATAAACGGAAAAAGATAATACATATATAAAATTCCTTGCAATCGCAGATATATCTTTTTTCGCACATGTCAACACAACTGTCACTGCCACAGAAGTATTCTAACCTCCTTGGTCGTGACTGTGTTTGTTATACTGTGATCATTGATCTCTTATTCTACCTGGACGTTGAACTTCAGCTGTCTGAGCGATGAGGCGTTATGCATAGCAGTTTGAACTGGCAGCGGGAGACCTTTTGGTTGTTGGTAGGAAAAAAAAAAAGTTCTTGCTTAACCTATATCTAACTTTCTTAAGGCTACGCTACAGATCACTTTTTTTAAAAGTAAAGGTTAGGTTAGGTTAGGTATAGTTTAAAAAAGAATTTTTTTCTTTTTTACTTTTTTTTCTATTTTAGTACGTGAGGGCGCGTAGCGTCCGAATCTCCGGTTAAGAAATATGCAGCATCACATTGACTCCTAGCAACAACCAATCAGATCTCCCGGTGCCAGTTGGAACTGGTATGCATAACGCCTTATGTGTGAGCGTGCCAGCCACAGATGTTCATATTTCGTTTCTTGCCAAATTTAAATATGGTCGTTATGAAATATTACAACAAAACGAGAAGAAAATACGTTTCGATTACGCTTTCATATTAGGTTATTACATCGCGTATTGACAAAAATTTCAGATCAAGAGGCAAGCAATCAATTCTTCGACACATAATAACTGTTGGAAATTCGTATTGCAAATTTAAACATGGTGGACAATGCGAAAAAGTATGGAAAATATTTGAAAGTGCAGGCACGCGGCAGTTATATGCTCAAAGACCAAAGTTATACATCCAGGCTGTATAGAGATCACTGCTTGTGGTATATAGCTCACAGCTCTACTGTTTGCTCGATCTATTATAGTATCAATGGACTAAGGGATGTCCACGAAAAAATCATCAAAATCCGAGTAGGCCATGCAGGACCTAGATTAGTAGGCACGGAGTCTCCTAAGAATTTGTCTGTTTTTGAAGGATATAAATAGTCGAGATGACTAGCAGCACGGTACATTACGCAAAGCACAATATTTTTTGCTACTTTTTCAGGAATTAAACTTTTACACAAATTGCAAAATTCGTAACTATGTGAAAAAAGAGGTAATTCACATTAGCCGCGGTATGGTGGCCGAGCGGTCTATAAAGCGCCTCGCTGCGGAGCGCGCGGTTACTCGCCGTCGGAGGTTCGAGTCCTCCCTGGGGCATGGGTGTGTATGTTATCGTTAGGTTAGTTTACATTAGTTTAAGTAGTTTGTAAGCTACGGACTGATGACCATGCAGTTTGGTCCGATAGATTTACAAACAAACAATTCATATTATGTAATGATCGTCGATAAAGTTGCTAGATAGTGCTGGTTTGATAATTCACTGATTCAAACAACATCAGTTAAACGACGAGCCTTTATTCGTAGAACCGTTTTCGAGTGGTAAAGCGGCTCTCGCTTCAGGCGTATCGTGTAATACGGCCTAACATCAGATATTCGTAGAAAACGGCAACGCACTTTTGACAAGCTAGACTGTAGATATCTAGTCTGATTGGGAAAAGTACTTGAATATTTTTTAAGAGTACATCATGATTCTAAAGGAGATGGTTAGGCAGTAACCTAAGAGTACAGAGTAAACTGTCTAGCTTGTCAAAAGTACTTTGCCGTTTTCTACGAATATCTTATATTAGGCCGTATTACACGATACACCCGAGGCGAGAGGCGCAGTTCCACTCGAAAACAGTTCTACGAATAAACGCACGTCAATAAATGATTGCTAAATAACATACAAACTCACTGAAAAATTTTCGCTTATTAAGTTAATATGCACTATGCTCAGAAACCAGAGATTTACATTCAGGTAGTAATGAGATCACTGGTTATTACCAACGATTCATTAATCGTTCGTTGGTGTTTTAGATGGATAAATAATTAGAAGGAAAGAGTGGAAGTAGCGAAACGTTGCATTACTTTTTAAATTTGGTGTTACGAATCAGTCGTTCTAAAAGCGCATGTAAGCATTCGAAAGCATGTATGAAGCCGATGAGTATTATTTTGAAAAGGAATGATATGTGGTTGCACAGCAAGTAAGTGTGTTGTTTGGTAATGATACACCAACACTACTCGGTTTCTAACCATTCGCGATTCTGTTATTGTCAAAAACGCAACGTCACAATCATTGAAAACAATTGTTGTGAATGCGATGTACTCAATGAATGAAAGTGACAGAAGTGTGTGGGCGAGAACATTGTTGTTATTTTCAAGTGAAAAAGTTACATGTCATAAGTGCTGTTAGTTGTTGCACCAAGTTTTTGCCTGACTTGGATATGTTTCAGTGATACTTTCCTTTACCTTTGTATTTTTTATTGTTAAAAATGGGGGTGTTCTTAGAAATAATCAAACCGTTCTGCGGAATACTTCCTGAAGTAACGAAGCCGGAAAGGAAAGTTTCCTTTCGTGAGAAAATGTTATGGACGATAATAACACTTTTTATTTATCTTGTTTGTTGTCAGATACCGCTTTTTGGAATAATGAGTTCTGATTCGGCAGATCCTTTTTATTGGACTCGTGTAATTTTAGCTTCGAATAGAGGGACATTGATGGAACTTGGTATTTCACCAATCGTAACGTCTGGCATGATTTTGCAAGTACTGGAGGGTACGAAGATAATTGAAGTAGGTGATATACCTCGTGATAGAGCGATTTTTAATGGAGCACAGAAGCTCCTTGGTTTAATAATAACTACTTGTCAAGCGGTTGTCTACGTTTTATCTGGCATGTATGGTGATCCAAGTGAAATGGGAACCGGTGTATGTATGATTATTGTAATTCAGTTAGTGATAGCAGGATTGGTAGTAATTTTGTTTGACGAACTTCTGCAGAAAGGTTATGGTGTAGGCTCAGGCATATCATTGTTTATAGCGACGAACATATGTGAAACTGTTACGTGGAAAGCTTTCAGCCCGACGACTGTGAATACAGGGCGTGGTACGGAGTTTGAAGGAGCTGTCGTCGCCCTGTTCCATTTACTTTCAACGCGCAAGGACAAAATTCGGGCCGTGAGAGAGGCCTTTTACAGGCACAACTTGCCAAATCTTATGAACCTCTTCGCCACGATTCTCATATTCGCAGTCGTCATTTACTTCCAGGTAAGATCATTTAAAGATAAGTATGTATGTCTTTTCACTCTAAATATTATGTTTATTTTAGATAGTAGATTGTATTACAATTACTCAGTTGTTTCGTGATGGGGATGTAACGTAAACATGTGACGTACTGGTACCACAGTATATCATATACAGTCGCGACACTTAGTGCTGTGAAAGTTGTTACCAACTGACAGTTGCAAAGACACTGGCGCTTCTAGCAATGGGCAAGCTGTTGAAGGAGTGGTTAAATTGTACGGCGCTTCTCGCGGGGCTGCAGTGGTTATGTTGGCAAAAATGGTAATGACGGCAACTCAGATGAGCAATAAATGTTTTTTCGTTAAAACTTCAATTAAAACTAAAATTATTTTTTTCTGAACGGACAAGGGTACATACAAGACCCTGTCAATCATTTACTCTGTAGCTCGTGAAAAATATTAACGCAATTCAACACTTCATTGTTCATCTGTTGCCAACATAAGACTGGAGCCGGGTGAGAAGCGTAGTAAAATTTTACCGAAGGAGTAATGTTTGTTTATAATTAGTTCTGTACGTAAATAACGAAACAGTTAACTATAATTTTTGCGTTACAAGCATTAATAAATATCAAAAGAAGTACATAATAGGGAAATTAACATCAGCCGAATTTCACTGATTCAGTGGTGTATAGAAGAAAGTCGTCTTGAACAAATACTTACGACTTTTTTAGCCTGTTCCGCTGAAAGTAAGTAGAATATGGACATAAGAGAGACATAAATGTCTATTAAAGTCTGTTGTTACTATGACAGGCAGTTCTTTCGACGCGTATCAATTAGGGGTGATTTCCAAGAAGTATATCGCCCTGAAATCGAACGCGCATTTCTAAATCGATTGCGCGAGATGACAAAATATGAATGTTTACATACTTATTATTTTAAGAAATGGTAATGTAAAGGTGCGTTGACGTATTTATGCAGCAGAATCATGACATTAAAATAGGAAATAGTGCAATGTTTTTGACGAATTTCAGAGTAAATGTCATTGCCTCAATTCTCACTGACGAAATTTGAAAGTGTGAAAGTGGGCTTACTATCATAAGTGCTAGATGCCTAGAAATTTGTCGAATGTTTCTGATGATATAAATTGTTATGTAATGTGGAATATGTATGTCATAGGTATCAATTCGAGGACAACAATTTTATTTGTGTAAATAAATGACAATTATAGATACGACTTCACTAGCATAATAAATCGCTGCAGAATAGCTTAAGAAAAGTACTTCGAGAGCTAGTCACTAAATGGGTCTGGAAGTTTTCCTTTTCCTTTGGGTAGGTTTGACCAACGAGCTATATAAAGTTAGTTAAGTCATTGCACAAAGTGAAAGTAATATGATTTAGTGCTATGGCAGACGACTGGTTACGCCTACGTTAAAACATGGCGGTCGAGCTTTCAGTTTGCTTCAAGTATGGCAGCACCTTAGCAAGTCTATGTTGTTTATATAGGTCGTTGGGTTTGACTATGAAGTCTTTTAGTCAAAAACCTTCACTGCCACTCAAGACCACAGAAACTAATAAAATACGTTCCCATGACAACGAACAAAACATTCTTTATCATATGGTTACAATCAAGATGAGATGACTTTGCAATTCCCATACATCACAAACTTTTTAGCATAGTCATTTGAAATATACGTATGGTGGCAACAGGCTGGTGTAATAACTCCATAAGTCTTTGTTCTATCAGTTTAAAGTGCTTTTTTCTGTAATAATGTTTACAAACTGTCATTTTATTTACAGCCGCTTGGTGATCATGGTGCTTTAAAAATCAAGATTGTTTTTTTTTTCTGCTGTTAAATGCTGAAGAACATATTTTCGATTTGTACAGTTCAGAAATGTATTTATATAAAATTTTGTATTTGTAAGTAGCTCAATAGTATATTTATGCTAAAGGCCAAATAAATAATAAATAAATAAGTCGCGCGTGTTAGGTCGGTATTACACGGTCATGTTTCTTAGTCAAAAATTTACAACATAAAAATTTGATAGTGTAATAGGTAACTTTGACATATCTTTGCTTTCGTCAAAAAATATGATCATATCTAGTGCCTCGCAGTAGATTTGATCATAAAAGTCGTTTGTATTTTGTTCTCTGCAATGCGAATGTAACCGCTTGGAGCGCTAGCATCGCTGTAGCTCTTGTGGGCCGCGCTTATTTGAAAACAAACGTCCTTGTTGAAACCATGACGTCGAAGTTTATTTAGTGTGTGCCGTCTTCGACAAAATAAATCTAACTTTCTGATGCAGACGAAGCGCTGTATAACCCCAGACACCCTGAATAAGAACAGATTACGGAGACTCGATAGTTACAAGAGAATGGCGGAGGTACTCAACGTAGAAATTCAGCCTGGATGTAAGAAGAAGATTAATGACCTCGTGTGTTACATCAACTAAAAAATTAATAGAAATATATGAAGCAGATTTTATAACCTCTCCACTCTTCTCATCAATCTAATAATAATCGACGCTGTTCCTGCTCTGTTGTTCACAGGTTCTAATATGCACTCATGTCCGGCTAGTAAGTTAATCGTTCTCGTTTTATAGCAAACAGTTCATTGCCAAGATGAGCACATTACGCCGCCGTAATTTACCGTAAGTAAAATTTAAGCCCAGTAGCAAGAAATTGCTGTGTCACTATAAACCTGTCTTCCGCCGAAATGTTGTTTTCTCGCCGTACACTGATTTTAATGTGTGGAGCCACTTTACTGAGTAAATACCGAAACGTTGTATCATCCATTCTCCAGTAATTTATATATGAGTTGCCGTTCTCCGCTTGCAGCTCCCGCAACACGAAATGATTTCCACAGTTTACCCCAAGTAAGCCCCTCTTTTTTCTTCAAAATACAGTTTTCGTAGTAGCAATGACAGCGCATGTCATGTGTTTACTGTCAGCCATCTTGAAATATGATCAAAAATATGACGACAGTGTAATACCCCTTTTTGCCGTCACGTCAAAGATTTACATAAAAAATATTACGAACTTTCGATGATATTTTTATGTCAAAAATTTGACCGCGTAATATCGGCCTTAGCCGCATAATCGATTTAGAAATGCGCGTTCGATATCTGTCATTTCAAGCCAATCTAGTTCGATTGCAAGCATTCTTGGAAATTATCGATTCCGGCCACAGTGGCGGAGCAGTCTGCGGCGCGCCAGTCACGGTCTGCACGGCCGCTGCGGTCGGAGGTCCGAATCCTCCCTCGGGCATGGGTATTTGTATTGCCCTTAGCGTAAATTAATCTAAGTTAGTCAAGTAATTAGAGTGTAAGTCTAGCGACTGATAACCACTAAGTTTGGTCGCATAAGACCTCACACACTTAAACGTGAACAAATTACCGATAATTGTAAATAAACTGCCTTGTAACGTACCGTTTCACACCTTATCAGGGATCTTAGTAAACCTAATATGCATTCATTAATGAAAAAAGTATGTTGTTATAAATATAAACGATGTTATTCGCTCTCGTCCAATATTCTATTTAGAAATGTAGCTTGTCAGCCGCTTGGAGCGCTGCTGTCGCAATGTATAACAAAAATCTGCGGGAGTGTCGTGACTGTATATATTAGACTGTGCTGGTACGTTGATGTGTCTTTACTTTAGCCAATAATTCTATGACGACGACAAAATCTGACACAATCGAATTGTGTTGCGGGATATACAGTAAGCAGAGGGTATAATTTTTTTAATAATATTGCACCTCCGCCTTCTTGCGAAACATTATATCTTTTAGCAACTACTATAGTACCGTATAAGTTTGGGATAATTTCATAGATGTTTTACATAGCATGGCTGTAGCCTTCAAACGATATGTATCGAAGAGATACGTATCGAAACCATAAATATCAAAGAAGCGAATATTGGAGTTACATAAAAACTACAGAATAATATTTTGTGATCCAGAATTAAATAATTAATGCTGTTCCTGCTCTACGGTTGACAGATTCTTGATATACCCTTGTCAGGTCAGTAAATTAATTATACTTGGTCATAACGAAATGTTCCCTTTCTCGGTATACTCTTTTCCGGACAGTAAATTAATTATCCTTAGTCATAACAAAATGTTCCCTTTACGAGGATACTTAATTTACTGACCGGGCAAGGGTACATCGAGAACCTGCCAACCGTAGAGCAGGAACAACATTAATAAGTTATTTCATGCCGAGCGCAAACTATTATTGTCAATATTCTATGTCATTTTATTTAAGACGTTTGTGTTATGCAAACACAACTCTCACCTCTTAACTGCGACATTTGCTTGTTTAAAATCTAACGTTTTGATATACCGCGTGATCAGAAATGACTATAGCTATTGTTGAGGAATGATGGTGAACATATTGAGCATTTCCTGTAAAGAACATCATCTTATCATCTTTGCTTTGACTTAATTTGTTAAGCTAATTATTGCTTTTCTGATCACATGAAGCGCCACCTGTCGGAAGTTTTTTTCAACTTTTTTTTTATTATTATTTTGTTTTGTTTTTCATAAAACCCCATGTCATTCCAAGCATGTGTGTCAATTTTTACCTCTCTATCTACATTATTCCGTGATTTATTAAGTTTTCAAATTTATACTGTTTTTGATCACCCGGTATAACTCTTCGATGTATATCGTTTGGAGGCTGCAGCTGTGCTATGTAACACATCTAAGAAATTACCGAATTTAGTTGCGGTAGGGGGCTACATATACCGAGGTTTCTTGAGTCTCATGTATAGTTTTTATACAGTGTTTATTATAATTAAATAGTTATTAACGATAGTCTCTAAAATATAAATCGTATGCAAAATTTTATTTCCCGTCCCGGTAGAAAATCTTTGGCGAGATGTTACTATTTTTAGAAGTCCGAACCACAAAGAATGATCTGTAATAATTGGATCCACAACAGTTGTTAAATTTAAACTTTTTTATTTCTAATCGCTACCCAAGTTTGGAGACCTATGTCTCATCATCAGGTGCGCAAATTACAGTCAAATAAAATAGTGACGTCTATCGTGTAATAAAATGGCTAACCTACATCTCTACAAAATAGTTCAGTACAAAGGGAGTATACGTAGTAAGTGAGTCCGTAAAACAGTTGCACAAAGCAAAAAATTAAAATGGTGAGTCCCTGCTACATGGAACAAGGCGGAAGGCACTGGTGGCAACTTGGATGCGACATAACCACTGACAAGGCAGGGTCTGCATTTAAAACATTATTCATAACTAACTGCATATATAAGCCATTTCTTCCCCAAATTTAAAATATGTAAAACCCTTCCAAAATAACAATTAACCGACTGAAACTGCGCCATAGACAAAACTAAGCGCATACTTTATGCAATTCTGCGTTCTCTTAATCATAAACAGTTTAATTAAAACTCTCGACCTCCAACGCACCTGTGCGTTCACACTTTCCATACTTCTCAATCCGTCCAAACAAAATAAGATACTGTAATTAACTTCTAGGAAATCTCTCCAAACTCAGATTACCTTTCGTACTTCATACGAATTACTTTAGGTCTATTGACCACTACATACCCTTGATGTGCGTCCAACTCACATATTTCCTTTATTCGGTCACACATAGGACTACCCTTGTCCCAATCGTCATCGATTACTGCTTGAGCAATTCGTTGATCTCCTGCTAAATGATCTTTAAGCGTAACCTTTTACTTCTTCCCTTCTATTTCAACTTCTAGATATTTCTCCACACAGTTAAGATAAGTTTTGTATTTGCCTAAGAGGTGCATACCTAATAAGACATCTTTTACAAAACCATTTAGGGAAAGGGAGGACAAGATGGAAGGGTTAATTTAACGACTCAATAATCCGAAAATTTGCATACAAAAACAATTTATTTCCATTAGTCAAGAAAAGTATACTATTAAACTACAAAACCTCGTAACTAATAACAATCAATATTTTATAAATCAGGTGATATGATACATAAAAGCCTGAAGGCAAAATGGAAAGCTTGAACGGGCAAGATGGGATTATCTTACATTTCACAATAGACACACAGAAAACAACCATTTTCTGTACCGGTACACAACTCATGTGACGAGCCATGACAGGATGTCATTTCAACCAGTCTTCTGTGGGTGGATTGGTGTAGTTTTCAACGCACAATAGGCAAGATACATCTGCTTGACTGGATGCCTCTTGATTTTCCGTTTTCCCTTTTCTTCACCTTCTCCCTTTCCCTTTACATCCTGTCCCCTTCTCGTTTATATTAATTTTATTTAATGGTCTGGACTACGTATAATTTTTTTTCCTCACTTCATTCTTCTTTTCAGTTATTCAAAAAATGTTCAAATGTTTGTAGAACTTATGGGACTTAACTACGGGGTCATCAGCCCCTATGCTTACAAACTACTTATGAACTACCTAAGACTAAGGACGGCACAAATATCCATGCCCGAGGGGGGATTCGAACCCCCGACCGTAGTGGCCGTGCAGACCGTGACTGCAGCGCCTCAGTCCCTTCGGCCACCGCGGCCGGCTTTCAATTATTGATCTCACTGGTGAACTCGTAAGAATCTCCGGTTTTTGTCTCTTGACTTTCCTTTTTCTAATTGATGGTGTAACTTTTGGTGACGGAAGTATTTTCCATGGAGATATGGCGTAGACGGTTGTCAACAGGGGCTACACTAGATGCATCTTTGGTGTCTTCCACGATTTTCTGCTGCATATCTTGTTCTTTTAAAACAACGTCCTTCTCCGTAACAGACGTGAGGTCGTTTTCATCATTAGTGATGTCAGGATTCTCGCCTTCGTTAGTAACAATATCAATGTCGGCGTTGTTATGACGTTTAGTCATTGAAGAACTATCATTAATAGTACCTGCATTGTCTGCGCAGTTATTTTCTGTGGTTATTACATAATCCTCTCATTGGTCGTAAGGCAGTCTTCATTGACTTCAGTCAATGGGCTGGTTTCCGCCGAATCGTCCGTAATGTCATTGTTGTCCCCCTTCTGACTCACAGTGGCATTCTGATCACCTACCATCACTGGAGCATTTTCACAAACGGTGGCTCGTGCAAGATCTAAATCTGTGAACTAATGTCTGTTATATGGAAAAATACCCGCCGTTCTGAAACCGGTGCGTTCTGCATAGTAGAGCTTTTTTCGTAGGCGCTGCAAACAAGTCTTGCAATGTCGAACTGTGTCACTCTTCTTCCAGGATGATTCTTTCGAAAAGTGTGTATAGTTTGTTCACAGGCTAACTTAAATGAGCGGTAAACCGACACATCTAGTCGCTTAAGCTTGTGGCTCGTGTGTGGCGGAAGGCTGACCATGATTACGTTATTTGTTCTTGCTATATTTAAACGTTCCACATTTTGATGGGTTTTGTGATTGTCTAAAATCAGTAAGACTCGCCTGTCAGCTGATGGTATTGTCTTTTCGATAAATAGCTGCAACCAGTTATTAAAAGTAGTGTTTGTTATCCAGCTAGATTCAGAACACCAAGCTTGAGATCCGTTAGGAGCACCACCCAAGATATGCTCATGCATTATTTTTCTTTGCCCAAATATAAAACATGGTGGAATGGAGCGACCAGTGGCACTACAAGCACAAAATAATAGCAGTTAGCTGACCCTTTTCTGCAGTTGCGACGACTCCTACTTGTCGTTTACCTTTTATGGAAATTACTCGAGGACGTCGGGAGGCGTTGGTCTTGAACTACCTTATACTAAAGACGGCACAAATATCCATGCCCGAGTGGGGATTCGAAACCCCGACCGTAGTGGCCGTGCAGACCGTGACTGAAGCGCCTCAGTCTCCTCGGCCACCGCGGCCAGCACGTTGGTCTTGACAACGGTCTCGCCCATGTTATATATGTCATCAGGCCTCGCCAAAAACTGATGCTGAGAAAAAACAGCCCATAAATTATCATAGAAGCGTTCAACCTGAGTGCAATTAAAAGCTGAACAACGTGCTAGGGCTGTGGGTTCAGGTGTATGGAATGTTAGCTGAGGATTTCTTGCCATAAAGCCTTACTTCGACGCACGCTCAACCAGCCTTTTCACGTGCAAACGGATGCGGAATTTCATTGTGTGTAGCCAACTCATAAGCTTGTCTGCAGGCTATCCTTTGTCAGGCATATCGCGTTCGACTATGAGATCACAGAGTTCTTTAGAGTAAACAGGCTGAAATCTTCTTAAGTTTTTTGATGTGTCACCTTTTTTGATGTGGCGATGCAAAGTTCCAATCGGAATTCCATATTTCTTCGAAGCGGCACTTCTTGTTGTGATTTTAACTTCATCCATCGGCTAATGCATTGTTTGCTCACTCCAATACCCTGTGGTACTCGTTCGTATGTATTTGGATTCCATCTAGGAAAAAAAAACCGTTATTAATCGAAAAAGTCACAAATTATTAAAGTGGTAACATGTAGGCAAAATGGAAACTTTTCCATCTTTCCCTGAAATGTAAATTCCCATCTTGCCCATAAGCATTTCGCCAATGTTAAATTGAAGTATTTAGAAACTGGTAACCATTTTCCATGTTCAAAAATCAATTTTAACAATCTATACTTCGTAAATATGTATCGTACAAACAAAATAGTAACAAGACTTACCTTTTACAGCAATAATCCCGCAAAAATCAACGATTTTCCTAAGAATTCGTCGAAAAACAAACACAGCGCACGTATACTTCACTTGCTGGCGCAACGCCGACTCAACTCCGTTCATAGATTCCAGATGGTCGTCTGTTGCTGTGTGCGTCGCCAAATGTCTGTAAATCTATCGGACCAAACTGCGTGGTCATCAGTCCGTAGCTTACAAACTACTTAATCCTAGGTAAACCAACCTAAGGACAAACACACACACCCATGCCCCAGGGAGGACTCGAACCTCCACGGCGAGCAACCGCGCGCTCCACAGCGAGACGCTCTAGACCGCTCGGCTACTCCACCGCGGCTGTGCGTCGCCACTCGCGTGCCTTGTCTCTCGTGGTTCGGAGTTGCCCGCCCCTTCCATCTTGCCCTCCCTTCCATCTCATATTAAAAAAATGTCCACCACACCTGAAATTTAGAAGCATTTCATGTCTTATTGATTTATTTATTCCACCTACTGCAGTCTGAATCTTAACACTATTGACAGGAAATATTGTTGATTTTCTGTTCTTAATTCTGCTTACAAAATTCTCTGAATCAGCCGACACATTGCTACCGGAATCAAGAAGTGCTTTAGTTATTTCATGATCTACCTCAATTTGTAAAATGGGCTGCACATTTGTTATCTCTTCTCTTTCTAAACACTGCTCCCTCAAAAGTTCATTTTCTATATCCCTTCCATGTTCCTCCATACTTAAGATACACAACATTATATCAGACCAACCTTCGATCTCATTATCGCCATAAAACAGCTCATTAAAGGCTTTCCATGCCCCGATCTCCTCGTTTATCATTTTGAAACCTCTAGAGACTTTAAATTTTTCCTTCGCCCACCAGTGAGGTAATAACGAATTCAATGTTTTTTTTTTTCCGAGCCATCTGCAGTCATAGACAGAATATTCACGTTCTTCTTTGATGTACCATTCTGTACTAACCTCTTCTCCTAATCCAACATTTTCCCCGTCCTCTATCCAAGTTTTCTTCTGTCCTTTCATTATCTCATCTTTTCTCCAAGTTTTCTTCTGTCCTACCATTATCTCATCATTAATTTAAAAGTCTCATCTTCTGTTTTTTCCATCTCCTCTTCATAATCAAACAAACTTCTCCCTTCCTTTATAGTACCGACACCAGTAGCTGCAGCTTCCTCACCATTGACTGCAGAACCTAAAATTTCATTCCCCTTATGCAACTCATCACTTACTGCTGCAGATTTGCAACACCTCTCACTACAAACCTCCTCACCTTTAAAATGTCATGACTTAAAACTTGACTTATATTCGTCGACTCACCATATAAATCCCTGCTGCTGTCTCGTATTACCTTAGAATATTCTCAGTACATTCGTTACTCTTCGGTACATTCGTTACTCTTCGATTTCAGATCCACTTCCCCTTAATTTATTCCCGCAGAATCATTTTCTTCCCCTTCATAGAATAACTACTTCATACCCCCTTCGTCATTCTTCACCCATTCATAATCCACGTTTTCATTTAGAACCATTGGTTCATCTCCATAAACTGAAATAAACACACAAATACATTCCTCCAAAATATCTACCTCAGCAACTTCAACTTCATAACTTCAGTGTATGTAATATACCTAGCCGCGGCGGAGCGGCCGAGCGCATGTTCCGATGCGCTATGTTCCGATGCGCGAGGCTGTTCCCCGTCGGGGGCTCGAATCCACCCTCAGGCATGGATGTTTGTGCTGTCTTTAGTATAAGTTAGTTCATAAGTAGTTTGTAAGTTTAGGGACCGCTGACCCCGCAGTTAAGTCTCAAAAGCTTTACAAACATCTGAGCCGGCCGCGGTGGCAGAGGTGACTGAGGCGCTCCAGTCAGGGTCAGCACGGCCACTACGGTCGGGGGTTCGAATCCCCCTCGGGCATGGATATTTGTGCCGTCCTAGTTCGTAAGTAGTTCATAAGTAGTTTGTAAGTTTAGGGACTGATGACCCCGTAGTTAAGTCCCATAAACTATACAAACATTTGAACATTTCCAACTTGACAATATAATGCAAAAATTTATCTAAGGAGTTTGTCGGACTTGGGATAAGCTCCATCTGTAAATATTCTGGTAATCGCCTTTAGAGCGTCGTGATTTCAGTCAACACTTCTAGTGGACGATTTATATGCGTCAACTTACCATGTTCACGCAAACAAAAATCACGCATCGACCCATTTCCGTTTGTATAATATGGTCAGTTTAAGAACTCATTCAGGAGTCACGTCTGCTTCGCTTCACTCCAAAATGTATGCAGAAAACACTTTTCAAATACTTCATAGGTAGTAAACGGATCCCTCACTTTCTAAATGGATTTTCGCAAAGTTAAATTTTATCCTCGTGACATTCCTCGTACAAATCCTTCTTTACAGGCAACAATAAAATTCACAGGATGGTACCTTCCATCAGTGGCCGAGCTGTCTGCGGCGTGCCAGTCACTATCTGCACTGCCGCTGCCGTCGGGGGTTCGAATCCCCCCTGGGGCATGGATGTTTGTGCCGTCTTTAGTATAAGCTAGTTAATAAGTAGTTTGTAAGTTTAGGGACTGATGGCCCCGTAGTTAAGTCCCATAAGCTCTACAAACATTTGAACCTTCCATCATTAGCAAAGCCCTTTGTTCTCTCCGTACTCATATATGGAATACGTCTCAGTCATAGCCTGACTTGCTGCTATAGAATTTGTGATTCTTCAGTTTCTCCCGGCGTATTTGATGATCAAAATATCCACGGGTGTACTGCCGGTCTATAGTGTCCAACGGACACAATATTTCGGCGATCATACATGTCGCCATCATCAGGTGAACTGACGGACTGAGCTCCTGGAAACGCGCCGGCACGGAGATCGGCACGCTACGGCTGCTCGAAGGGAACTGGGTTCTAGCCCGGTAGCGGGCCATTTAAATACCCTCGGCCGCCGTGGTCGTCACTTCGTTACCTGGATATTTTGCCATAGAATTTAATTCTGTCTGTACATCTCGAATCTGCTGTTCGAGCTTTGCATTTTCATTACTTACTACAGATTTAATTTCCTATCTATTTTTAATTACTTCTTTTTCACAATCAACCGCTCTATTCGACAAATTATTAATCGACTTGGTGGTTGCTTCCTCAAAATTATTTTGCTGTGCACACAATTCTCCACACTACCACCTCAACCTCAGTGGAGTGGCCAAGAGCATTGAGGCACTATGCTCCGATGCGCAAGGCCGTTCCCCGTCGGAGGTTCGAATCCCTCCTCAGGCATGGATGTTTGTGCTGTCTTTAGTATAAGCTAGTTCATAAGTAGTTTGTAAGTTTAGGGACTGATGACCCCGTAGTTGAGTCCCATAAGCTTAACAAATATTTGAACAGCCACCCAATTTTTCCTGTAGTTTATCCAACTTATTCCATAATTCCTTCTCGACTGCATTGACTCTGATGTTAACCAGACTGACTTATTCAGAAACTTTGCCCATATCTGTCCTTACAAGTTCTAATTTTGATTCTGTCATCTCTTCTATTTCGCATATAATTTTTTCCATCTCAGTTTTAATACTGTTCACGGTTGAATTCACCCTGGGGTAATTTTTTCTATTTTTGCATCAAAATTTGAACATACGTTTCCAATTTTTGCTTTGAATTTACTCTATTTATATCTAATTTCATATTTTCAATTTTTGAGTGGAAATTTGAATTTAAACTCTTTATATCTGACTTTGTATTTTGAATTTTAGAATCACAATTTGAATTTACACTATTTATATCTGAATTTATATTTGATAACATGTGTTGTAAGAACAGTACCACCTGTGCTGTAAAATCACCTAGAATATCAATTTCATTATCTGATTTTAGTCTCTGCCCTTCCTCATTAATACCTTCCCCATTGATGCTACTATGTCATGATTTAGAACTACCTTTAAGTGGGTCATTCTGGTTTTCTGAACCAGAAGACTGGGAGACTGTTTAATCGTTGTGTTCTCCAACACTGCCGATGCAAATTCACACATGTTTAAACTATCGGCGTTTGTATTTATCAGACATGCTGGCTGCTACTTCTGTACTGCTTGAAAGTGTGGTAGCTGCTGATGCCGACGTTGTAGAATTTGAAGTGGTGTCCGTCACATGCATAGGCCGGGAACGCACTTGGCGTTTTTTGTCTGATCGGCATTTTTATCGACGCCGCTCTAGCAGTACTGTAGCGTTTGCACACTGGGCGGTGAAAATACCAACGCTGCATCAGTCGATCACTGACCAACGAGCAATAAGTGCGTATTTAATTGTCGTTTTATCATATTAGTGTAGTGAACAAAATGAATAGAGGACAACGTCTTGCATTATTGTAATATCGTCGACTGAAGAGGAAGCGATGAAATAGACTTATCTGGGTTCATCCGATTAATCAAAGGAGAGGGGAAGTTGGAGCGTTCTACACTCTATTTCCTGAATTAAGAAACGACATAGAAAAGTTTTTCAATTATTTTAGAATGTCAAACTCGTCATTCGACGAACTGCACAACCTACTGAAAAATCATATACACTACTGGCCATTAAAATTGCTACACCAAGAAGAAATGCAGATGATAGACGGGTATTCATCGGACAAATATATTATACTAGAACTGACTTGTGATTACATTTTCGCGCAGTTTGGGTGCATAGATCCTGAGAAATCAGTACCCAGAACAACCACCTCTGGCCGTAATAACGGCCTTGATACGCCTGGGCATTAAGTCAAACAGAGCTTGGATGGCGTGTACAGGTACCGATGCCTATGCAGCTTCAACAAGATACCACAGTTCATCAAGAGTAGTCACTGGCGTATTGTAACGAGCCAGTTGGTCAGCCACCATTGACCAGACGTTTTCAGTTGGTGAGAGATCTGGAGAATGTGCTGGCCAGGGCAGCAGTCGAACATCTTCCGTATCCAGGAAGGCCCGTACAGGACCTGCAACATGCGGTCGTGCATTATCCTGCTGAAATGTAGGGTTTCGCGGGGATCGAATGAAGGGTACAGCCACGGGTCGTAACACATCTGAAATGTTACGGCCACTGTTCAAAGTGCCGTCGATGCGAACAAGAGGTGACTGAGACGTGTAACCAATGGTAGCCCATACCATCACGCCGGGTGATACGCCAGTATGGAGCTGACGAATAACGCTTCCAATGTACGTTCACCACGAACTCACCAAACACGGTTTCGACCATAATGATGCTGTAAACAGAACGTGGGTTCATCCGAAGAAATGACGTTTTGCCATTCGTGCACCCAGGTTCGTCGTTGCGTACACCATCGCAGGCGCTCCTGTCTGTGATGCAGCGTCTAGGGTAACCGCAGCCATGGTCTCTGAGCTGATAGTCCTTACTGCTGCAAACGTCGTCGAACTGTTCGTGCAGATGGTTGTGTTCTTGCAAATATCTCCATCGTTTGACTCAGGGATCGTTCAAACGTTCAAACGTTTGTAAAGCTTATGGGACTTAACTACGGGGTCATCAGTCCCTAAACTTACAAACTACTTATGAACTACTTACGAACTAGGACGGCACAAATATCCATGCCCAAGGGGGGATTCGAACCCCCGACCGTAGTGGCCGTGCTGACCGTGACTGGAGCGCCTCAGTCACCTCGGCCACCGCGGCCGGCGACTCAGGGATCGAGACGTGGCTGCACGATCCTTATAGCCATGCGGATAAGATGCCTGTCATCTCGACTGCTAGTGATACGAGGCCGTTGGGATCCAGAACGGCTTTTCCGTATTGCCCTCCTGAACCCACCGATCCCATATTCTGCTGTCATTGGATCGCGACCAACGCGAGTAGCAATGTCGCGATACGATAAACTGCAATCGCGATAGGCTACAGTCCGACCTTCATCAAAGTCGGAAACGTGATGGTACGCATTTCTCTTTCTTACACGAGGCATCACAACAACGTTTCACCAGGCAACGCCGGTCAACTGCTGTTTGTGTATGAGAAATCGGTTGAAAACCTTCCTCTTGTCAGCACGTTGTAGGTGTCGCCACCGGCGCCAACCTTGTGTGAATGCTCTAATAAGCTAATCATTTGTATATCACAGCTTCTTCTTCTGGTCGGTGAAATTTTTGTCTGTAGCACGTCTTCTTCGTGGTATAGCAATTTTAATGGCCAGGAGTGTACAACGACAAAATACTACTGAACTGAAACTTTAAAAATGTAAAAAAATGCAATGATATTGAAAAATATTTTAAAGACTATTAATTATTAGTTGCCATGCTATGTAATTGACCTTGATAGTATTACGTTTGTTTAATATAATGAGTATAATTGGTTAATTAAATTTCATTACTTGTGCTTCGGCGTACTTACCAAAGGCATTCCTTTCGCTGTCTTCCAGCTAATCAAAATCATTCCTAAGTTGAAGACAAACTTCATGTCACGCATTCCTTGTTGCATTATTATCTTTAAAAAATTCCAAGGATTTGTCTCAAAGCGCAGGCCTTTCATGTACAAAATGAATTGGTAGCTGACTGTTAATGACAACCAGTTCAGCCACGATAAAAGCACATCACTACACCACTCTCAACGCGAACACAACAGCGATCGACGGCGGACTGGATGACGAGTGTGTAATGTTGGCCAACACTTCGGCGGAGACGGTAAAAAAATCCGTCGATTGTAGTGGCAGTGGTCGGCTGCATTCTTGCCGTCGGCGTTAAATTATCCGATCGTCCATTTTTCCGCACAGTGTGCAAGTCACAATACCATTCAACGCTCCGCTACTGGTTCGGCGGCGACGGTATAAATGCCAATCGGACAAAAACGCCAAGTGTGTTCCCGGCCATAGACTGCCGTTGTAGCCGTCGATTCTCGTACCGCCAATGACGACTGTCACTTGTTGCTGCTGGCTGTAGTTTAGCACGTTTCTTCGGAGCTTCTTTTCCTTTCTTGACGTCCGCGTCTAATTCCCCACACCAAACTATTGATACCAATTCTCACACTTACAACTGCTGCAAGAAACTTATGCTCAGAGCCCCCAGGCTAACCGCCTATTTTGCAGTAGATATCAAGACTTGGATCACAAAATTATTGTAATGTGTTACCATTACCACTGAATGTTTTTGAAGGAATACTATTCATATCCGAGACGACAACCGTAATTGCGAATTTACGCTGTACCCTGCACAGCATTTATCAAAGCCAATATTAAAGCACCTGCGTATTGGGCTACGTGCGGTTCTGATTTAGAAGTTTGGCTCGATGTTATCTTAGGGTCGAAGCGTGCATGTCTGCTTCTTTCATGCCCCAGCAACTACCGTAGTCGGAGATATAATCTTTTACTCGTGAACCTGTAGTTAAAAAACACTCTATGCGTAGTCTGTAGTTTACGAAACAAATAAGAAATATTACATAAAATAACTGGTTCATTAATAAAAAGGGTTTTATTCTCACGTTTGCAGAGGATGTACGCAAAATCAGAGATTTAGCTGAATAAGGTTTATGTGATCAAATTTGTTCCGTATAGGAAGTGGTCAGATGAAATATTACTCGCAAATTGAATTTGCATTGTCTGCGATAAGAAATTGGTAGCACTTTCCCTAACTAAGAAATCATATTTTTATGAAACACAAAAACTCTTTATACTTCGCGAGCACTCAACATGAAACGGTCAACAGTTCAAAATAGTTTAAGTCCTCCGATCACCAGCTCTACACTCGTAAGTTCTTGTGTAAAAACATAAACACATATCAGCTGCACTGGCGTACACTTGTTCTCGCCAACTTTCGAGTCCCGAGAAGCGACCGTTCGCTGCGCAAATCTTAACACTCTCGCAGGAGTGTCTTTGTTCTGCCAAGACTAGGCACTGACTCCTCTTTTTCTGCACACACCCTTCTTTCACCTCCATCTCTCAAACACATACTCCCCACCAGTTCTGTTCCTGCTGCTTCGCCGGCCGCGGTGGCCGAGGGGACTGAGGCGCTCCAGTCACGGTCTGCACGGCCACTACGGTCGGGGGTTCGAATCCCCCCTCGGGCATGGATATTTGTGCCGTCCTTAGTTGTAAGTAGTTCATAAGTAGTTTGTAAGTTTAGGGACTGATGACCCCGAAGTTAAGTCCCATAGACTCTACAAACACCTTGGCTGCTTCCTCAATGGCCATCGACATCCCTTCAAAAATCGTGTACATATTAACACGAGATATTCCTTTAAGTAAAAACTGACTATCTAAAACCACTTCCTTGCTAATAGCCGCGGCGGAGTGGCCGAGCACTTTGAGATGCTATGCTCCGATGCGCGAGGATGTTCCCCGTCGGACGTTCGAATCCCCCTAGTGCATGGATGTTTGTGCTGTCTTTAGTAGAAGTTAGTTCATAAGTTTAGGGTCTGATGACCCCGCATTTAAGTCCCACAAGCTTAACAAACATTTGAACTTGCTAATATACCATTATTAAAAAAAAGACTGGTAAATAGTATTACACAAAGTCATAAATAAATAAATAGACAAACCAGGTTTCATGAGCTTGACTGCTCATGTCACACAATACTTACAATAAATTACTGGCAAATTGTACAATAAGTCGTCACACTAAATTAAATATATGATAGGTAAATCATGTTGCTTGCATTTTTAGGGTTACTGTGGAGAATATGATGATCTGTTTATATTTCCGATTATAGTTTGCCGGCCGCGGTGGCCGAGGGGACTGAGGCGCTCTAGTCACGGTCTGTACGGCCACTACGGTCGGGGGTTCGAATCCCCCCTCGGGCATGGATATTTGTGCCGTCCATAGTATAAGGTAGTTCATAAGTAGTTTGTAAGTTTAGGGACTGATGACCCCGTAGTTAATTCCCATAAGCTATACAAACATTTGAATTGATTATAGTTTTTTTTGTGTCCCAACTTCGTCGCCGCTTTTGTGTCCCAGCCTCGTCGTAGGTGTCGGTGGCCGAGTGGAACGAGACCGACACGCTGGTGCAGGTACGGGGGGGAGCAGCCAGAAACTATAAACACTCGAGTAAATTAGAAAGAGATATATTGCACAGAATGTAACAATACTTAACTTTTACATAGCACTGCAGAATGTTGATACATAGTTGTTAGAGGCCTGCCTAGTGCCTGTACAATAGCAAAGTCTTCAGTCGTGCCTATCTCTTTACGAAGGTCGTAACTGTTTGCTAGCTCAGTCCGAAGTGCGAAGTGCCCATGTCCTTCAGTGGTGGCCACGAGCGGCGTTGTACCAGAGGGCGCTCGTGGCTGTTGTCGGAAGAACGCCGCGCCGTGCATGCATGGCGGCGCGCGGCGAAAGTAGGTGGCGCGCACTTTGTACTTGTGCGACACCACACCCCTCCCCCCCAAACCGCCGCGCCGTCGTGGCGTAGGGCTGAGGGCCACGGCGACGGCACTGGGAGGAGGGCCTGAGCGGGGGCGTTACTGGTGGGACGGGCGTCGTAGCTGAGGCCGGGATCGAGACGCCGTCCGCGCCCCGGCATCCGCCTTGCGATCCTCCAGGGAACCCGCCGAAACCTGGGGAAGGGCGCCCGCCCCCGCCCAGAGGGAGCAGGTCATCTTCTTCTGAGGTGCGTGGCCCAAGCTGGGGGGGGCCCGCACGTTCCCGGAGTCCCTCTCGGTGACGCTGTCATCTGCGGCGGCGACAGCGGCGGCGACGACTGCGTCGGATGTACGTCGACGTCCATAGGGATCTCGTAGTCCGGGGACGAACGATGTGGTTGTGCTCCCTGGCGCAGAACTGGGTCTGGAATCAAGAAACCGGAGACAGGATCGCGCGGTCTGTGCAGGCGCAATTGGTTTGCGTGGCGCCGCAGCTCCGACCCTGTGGAAGAACGTACAATAAACATATTGCGCCCAAGCACGCGTTGAATGGTGCCCGGCAACCATGTCTTCTTGTTTCCAGCAAACACCCTGTACAGCACCGGCGTGGAAACCTGAAAACGCGTAGCGCCATACGAACCGACTCGGTGCGTGGGAGGCTGCAGCAGGTGAAGGAGAGTGCGGTGACGGCGGCCGTGTAGCAGCTCGGCAGGAGACGGGCCGTCACGTGGCATGCACCGATACGTAGACAGGAAAATTTGAAGAGCTTGCTGCCTGGAGTGCTGACCTTTCATCTTCTCCATGTGAGACTTGAATGTTCGAACGAAACGTTCTGCTTCACCATTGGACTGAGGGTGAAAAGGTGCGGTGGTGATATGCTGAATGCCATTCACGCGACAAAACTGTTGAAATTCCGCACTAACAAACTGAGGTCCATTGTCACTGACGATAGTTTCAGGCAAACCTTCGATGCAAAACACTGATGTTAAGGCACTGATTGTACTAGAAGCTGTCGTTGAGTTCATGGCAATCACAAAAGGAAACTTGCTGAAAGCGTCTACAACAATTAACCATCGCGTATTCCAGAAAGGTCCGGCAAAGTCAATATGTAAACGTTGCCATGGTCCCTTGGGGCGTGGCCAATCTGAGAAACGTTGCGGAGGAGCCGCCTGATGATCCGCACAAACAGTACACTGTGACGTCATGTTCTCTATCTGAGCGTCCATACCAACCCAGGTACAATGACGTCCGGCCAGTTGCTTTGTCCTAACAATACCCCAATGTCCTTGATGCAGGAGGCGTAACACTTCTCGTTGCAGGGAACGAGGAACAATCACTCTTGCTTGGTCGTTGTCGGTATGCAACAACAGTACACCCTGACTTAAAGATAATGCATGACGTTGTGCAAAATAACGTCGAACCAGAGGCCGATCAATGTCTTTGGCTCTGGCAGGCCAACCAAAGCGAACAAAACGTGCTACCACACTTAAGTCTGCATCCGCAGCTGTTTCCTGTGCGACCCGACGAGAGTTCAAAGGAAAGTCTGCGACAGCGGAAGCATCTCTGGAGTCTATCTGACAACATGCCATTTCTGAAGAATCAAATGATACATCCTGGCCAACCGGAAGTCGGGAAAGGGTGTCCGCGTTAGCATGTTTAGTGGTAGGTCGGTACAAAATCTCATACTGATAATTTGACAATATCAAGGACCATCTCTGAAGCTTTTGTGCCGTACGTGGCGGAATTGGCTTTGTGGGTGAGAACAACGACGTGAGAGGCTTGTGGTCTGTCAACAAATAGAATTTTCTGCCATAGAGATAATGATGAAACTTTGTGACGCCGTAAATGATTGCTAAGGCCTCCTTTTCTATCTGACTGTAATTCTGTTGCGTCGGCGTCAGCAGCTTGGATGCAAAGGCAATAGGACGATCATGACATCCAATACGATGTGACAGAACTGCGCCCGCACCGTACGACGAGGCGTCAACTGCTAGCACTACAGGCTTCTGTGGGTCAAAGGGAATCAAACATGCATCACTGAGTAGTGCAGACTTTAGTTTGTCAAAGGCAACCTGACAATCTGTACACCATACAAAAGGAACATTCTTCCTACGTAAGTGATGCAGTGGAGCTGCAATCGGAGAGGCATTGGGAATAAATCTGAAATAATAGTTAAGCTTTCCCATTACTGCTTGCAATTCATGCACATTCTTAGGAGGAGGCAAGTCTTTGATTGCTCGAAGATGTGACTGTAAGGGATGAATTCCTTGGGCATTAATCACATGGCCTAGGTACTCTATTTCAGTTTGAAAAAACGAACACTTTGCTTTATTGCAACGTAGACCTGCTGCAGTCAAAACTTTGAAAAGACACTCCAGGTTTGCTAAATGTTCTTCAACTGTACGTCCGGATACCACAATATCATCTAAATAGTTCGAACAACACGGTACAGAAACTGTCAGCTGTTCCAAAAAACGCTGAAAAATAGCGGGAGCGGAAGAACTGCCAAAAGGTAGGCGTTGAAATTGAAAAAGGCCCCTGTGAGTATTAATGACGAAAAATTTTTTTGACTCGTCATCAAGTGGAATCTGTAAGTATGCCTCTGCTAAATCAATCTTGGAAAAGAAGCGAGACTGTCCTAATTTGTCCATCAGTTCCTCAGGTCTGGGCAGGGGATAAGTGTCGACAATTGTTTGACTGTTCACTGTTGATTTGAAGTCCGCACAGAGACGAAGTTTTCCTGACGGCTTGGGTATAAGTACTATAGGCGAGGCCCACTGACTCGCAGAAACAGGAGAAATCACCCCACTATCTTGCCAACGTTTAAGTTCTTCGGCAACTATATCACGCAAGGCAATAGGCACTGGTCTAGCTTTACGAAATTTTGGAACTGCAGATTCTTTTAAAGTTACATGTGCCACGAAGTCTTTTGCACAACCTAGTTCCGGCGAAAACAAGTCACTATATTTGTCACACAATGCATTGATTTTATCCTGAGGCACTATTGACGAAATTTGAAGCACATCTCTTTGAATTGATAAACCAAACAAGTCAAAAGCATCTAGTCCAAAAATGTTCTGTGTCGATTTGGCCTGAAGAACTACAAAAGCAACTGTTTTCGTTACACCTTGAAAAGAGGCTGGCAGGCTACATGTTCCTAGCACGGGAATATTTTCACCTGTATATGCTGTTAACACTTGCTGTGACGGCGACAATTTTGGCGAACCCAGAAGTTCATAAGTATCCTTATTTATTAATGTAACAGCGGAACCAGTATCAAGCTGAAATTGCACAGTCTTATTTTCTATAGAGAGAGTAACAAACAGCTTGTGCTTCTGGCGCACGACCGGTGCGCGAATGTGGGCAACGTCTAATACATATTGTTTTCTGCGCTTGCGCGGGTTGCGTGCGGTAGGAAGCGGCGCATACTCGGCACACAGCGGATTAATCACACTGTCACTAGATGACACTACCGCCGGATCGGCGTCCGCGCAATGCGAGGCTACTGCACTAAAATTACTTTCAGTATCTACAACAAGTCTACTGTCACTAGCTACACAGTACTGGGCACTATTACAAGGAGCAGTTGCAGAAGGCACTATTTTCACTACAGGAATGCACTGTTCATAGTCATTTTGCTTGTCCCGAACCCTTTTCCGTTGCACTGTTTTACGCGCTCGTCGGCGCTTGCTACGTGGTGCACTATATAGTTTTGCAATAGGTGCAGAAAAACTTTCTTGTAATTGAGAATCAACTAAAGCACTGTTCAATTCCACAGCCCGTATAACATTTACAGAATGAACTGTTCTCGCACTTTGCGAAGCACTGTTTCTAACGTTACTGTTCTTTGAGTTTTTAATTTGCATACACACAGACTGCACATGTCCCGATTTGCCACATTGATAACAGGTTGCGTTGCGACTTGGGCACTGTGCACGTTTGTGGCGAGATACACACTGGGGGCAAGACTTACGAACATTTTTCTGAAATGGGCGTTGGCGCCCGTTATTCAAATTACTGTTTCTAACACGACGGGGCGACCTGTGTGTCGCACTTTTACACTGGCTACTGTTCACTGACTGTTCAGCACGGCCGGTAGAAAAATAAGAATCACTAGTGCTATACTGAGAACTACGGCTAGGAAAGCGTCCGTTACGGCACACTGAATTTACACTATGGCTTTGCATTTCTACATCAGCTAAGTCAAAAGTATCATGCGCTTCAATAAGCTGCAGTACACTGTCTAATGAGGGGTCAGACTGTTTCAGAATTGCTGCTCTAATTCTGGGGTCCTGAATATTCTGCGTAATCGCATCCCTCAACATTACGTCACTATACGAAAGTCCACAAGAGCAAGTAAATTTACATTGGCGGGTTAAGCCCTTCAATTCCGTAATCCACTCTTGGTGTGACTGCTGCGGTAATTTTTTAAGTCTGAAAAATCGGTATCGTGCAGCGGCTACAAGAACTTTTCTCTCATAATGAGCATTCAGTGCATCTACAATTTGTTCAAAGTCTACATCACGAGGAGATGCGAGAGGGAAAAGTTTTTGCAATAGTACGAAAGTCTGGGGGCCCACAATCGATAAGAAAAGGTTCTTCACTCTCTGACCTGTAATTTGATGAGCCGCGACGAGTTCTTGAAACTGTGCAAAATAGTCGCTCCATTCTTCCTCACGTTCGTTGTACTGGCGGAACGTCGGAAGCGGTGCGGCGGCAGGTGTGGGCTGCTGATGTGACGACTGTTGTTGTTGGTGAGCAGCCTGTGTCGTCAACTGCGACACGGCCTGGAGAAGCTGGGTAATTCGCGCCGTCTGTAACTGAATAATTTCCATTAAGTTCGGGTTCGGGGTAGTGGCCATGCTGACCGATTACGCGCCGCGTATACAAGTAACTTATAACAAAACACAAATGCAATATGAAAGAGGACGCTCTGCAACAAAAAAGTCCACAAAATACGTAACAGAATATGTTCCCCCAAAAATCTTATAATAAGGGTGGGTGGGCGGGAGCAATTTTTGCGTGCTCCGACTGCTGCTGTCTGGCTGCTGCAAGCGGGCTGGTCCAAGGTTCTATCACTCCTCGTCGCCACTTTTGTGTCCCAACTTCGTCGCCGCTTTTGTGTCCCAGCCTCGTCGTAGGTGTCGGTGGCCGAGTGGAACGAGACCGACACGCTGGTGCAGGTACGGGGGGGAGCAGCCAGAAACTATAAACACTCGAGTAAATTAGAAAGAGATATATTGCACAGAATGTAACAATACTTAACTTTTACATAGCACTGCAGAATGTTGATACATAGTTGTTAGAGGCCTGCCTAGTGCCTGTACAATAGCAAAGTCTTCAGTCGTGCCTATCTCTTTACGAAGGTCGTAACTGTTTGCTAGCTCAGTCCGAAGTGCGAAGTGCCCATGTCCTTCAGTGGTGGCCACGAGCGGCGTTGTACCAGAGGGCGCTCGTGGCTGTTGTCGGAAGAACGCCGCGCCGTGCATGCATGGCGGCGCGCGGCGAAAGTAGGTGGCGCGCACTTTGTACTTGTGCGACACCACAGTTTTGTATCATTTGAAGTCAGTCATTAAATAACTACCTGCAAGTTTGACGCTTTCAAGATGATAGCTAGAGACAATAAGCTGTCATCTAAACCAGAGTTTGTTGAAATTGCACGAGACATTCAAAAGTTGGTTGTTTTCAGTTTGATTTTTCTATCTTTTGGTATAGTAGTCATATACATTTGCAATTTTTGAGATATTGATATAATTTTTACAGTCATGAGATGTGCGCTATTATTTCAACATCTTACATATCTTGCATTTCTGCGGTAAACAACTTTATAGATTATTTTATTTTATTCAGAATTACTGGAGTGTGGAACTCACAGATGTCCTCTAGACACCCTATAAAAATGCTCGGCTAACAACCCTCAAAAGTATTTAATACCGAGAATGGGACTTTCCCCGGTTTCTGCCGATTTGGACAGGCCCCCGATAGGCTGTTCAGTTTAAACCAACACCACCTACAGACAAGGCCTCACAACAGGCCATGCCACGTCACACCGACCAGGCTGCGGCCGCCAGCTTACTGGCTGCCCCATACGAGGCATGGGCTGTGCCCCAGCGGTCAGCCATTCAGCTGGCGGCCGCGGCCTGGTCGGTGTGACGTGGCACGGGCTGGTGTGAGGCCTTGTCTCTAGACGGTGTTGGTTTCACCCGCTACTACCTTTACTGTCTGGCGACTGTTACAAGCACTTGCTGCGGTAGACTGCCAGTTCTTTACCTTTCCACACAATACCATACCTTATTGCGAGACTCTGTGGAAATTACTTCCGTAAAGTCACAATATGGAATAATAAGAAACACAACAAAATGTTGTTTTAAAAATTAAAAAAACAGCGTGCCAGTCCTTTACCTTTCCACACAGGGGCAGATATGGACTCTGACCATAACTTGTTGGTCATGAACTGTAGGCTGAAGCTGAAAAAACTGCAGAAAGGTAGGAAAATAAGGAGATGGGACTTAGATAAATTGAAGGAAAGTGAATTTCTGGAGAATTTCAGAGGGAGATTTAGGCAACAATTGACAGAAACAGGGGGAAATAAAACAGTAGAAGGGGAATGGGTAGCATTGAGAGATGAAATAGTGAAGGCAGCAGAGGACAAAATAAGTAGAAAGGCAAGACCTACAAAAAAAATCCTTGGATATCACAGGAAATACTAAATTTAATTGATGAAAGGAGAAAATATAAAAATGCAGTAAATGAAACAGACAAAATGGAGTACAGACGACTAAAAAATGAGATTGACAGGAAGTGCAAAATGGCTAAGCAGGAGTGGCTAGAAGCCAAATGCAAATCTGTAGAAGAATGTATAAGAAGGGTAAAAGTAGATACCGCCTACAGGAAAATAAAAGATACATTTGGGGACAAGAAAAGCAACTCTACGAATATCAAGAACTCAGATGGGAAATCAGTTCTCAGCAAAGAAGGGAAAGCTGAAATGTGGAAAGAGTACATAGAGCAGCTCTACAAAGGAAATGAACTTAGAGATGATGTTGTAGGAAGGGAAGAGGAAGTAGATCAAGATGAAATAGGAGATACTATACTGAGAGATGAATTTGACAGAGCCTTGAAAGACCTAGGTCGGAGTCGGAACAAGGCCCCAGGAGTAGATGACATACCCTCAGAACTACTTAAGTCTCTGGGAGAGCCAGCCATGACAGGACTATTTGAACTCGTGTGTAGGATGTATGACACAGGCGAAATGCCCTCAGACTTTAAGAAAAATGTTATAATCCCCATTCCAAAGAAATCAGGCTCAGACAGGTGTGAAAATTACAGAACCATCAGTTTGATAAGTCATGGTTGCAAAATCCTAACACGAATTATCTACAGGAGAATGGAAAAGCTGGTAGAAGCTGACCTCGGGGAAGATCAGTTTGGATTCAGGAGGAACATAGGAACCCGGGAGGCAATACTCCCTTTACGTCTTATCTTAGAAGATAGATTAAGGAAAGGCAAACCTACATTTTTAGCTTTTGTAGATTTGGAGAAAGCATTTGACAATGTTGACTGGAATACACTCTTTCAAATTCTGAAGTCAGCAGGGGTAAAATACAGGGAAAGGAGAGTTATTTACAACTTGTTCAAAAGCCAGACCGCAGTTATTGGACTCGAAGGGCATGAAAGGGAAGCATCAGTTGGGAAGGGAGTAAGACAGGGTTGTAGCCTTTCTCCGATGTTATTCAATTTGTACATCGAGCAGGCTGTGAAGGAAACCAAGAAAAAATTTGGAATAGGGATTAAAGTTCAGGGGGAAGAAATGAAAACATTGCGTTTTCCTGATGACGTTGAAATTATGTCAAAGGCAGTAAACGACCTGGAGGAGCAGTTGAATGGAATGGACAGTGTGTTGCAGAGAGCGTATAAAGTGAACATTAACAAGAGCAAAACAAAAATAATGGAATGCTGTCTTAGAAAGTCAGGCGATGCTGAAAGAATTAGATTAGGTAACGAAACAATGAAGGTGGTAGATGAGTTTTGTTACTTAGGTAGTAAAATAACATGCGATGGTCGCAGTACAGAGGATATAAAATGCAGAATGGCAATGGGAAGAAAAGCATTTTTGAAGAAGAGAAATTTGCTAACATCGAATATTAATTTAAGGGTAAAGAAGTCTTTTCTAAAGGCATTTGTGTGGAGTGTTGCCTTGTACGGGAGTGGAACATGGACGATAAGCAGTGCGGACAGGAAGAGAATAGAGGCTTTTGAAATGTGGTGCTACAGAAGAATGCTGAAGATTGGGTGGGTAGATCGCATAACTAATGAAGAAGAATTGGTGAGAAAAGGAATTTTTGGCATACCCTGACTAAAAGAAGGGATCGCTTGGTAGGACACATTCTTAGACATCGGGGAATCGTAAATTTAGCATTGGAGGGAAGTGTGTGGGGTAAAAATCTCAGAGGGAGACCAAGAGACACGTACAGTAAGCAAATTCAAGTGGATGTGGGTTGCCGTTCTTATGAGGAGATGAAAAGGCTTGCTCGGGATAGAGTAGGGTGGAGAGCTGCATCAAACCAGTCTTCGTACTGAAGACCATAACAACAACACCATGATTTATACTTATTGCGAGACTCTACGGACATTACTTCCGTAAAGTCACAATATGGAATAATAAGAAACACAACAAAATGTCTCTATTTTAAAAATTGAAAATACAGCATTATAATACAGTAGTAAAGCCAGGATGTCGTTACACAAGTGAAAATTGAGCATTGAATTACAAATTACACACGAAGTCCTAGAAAAAAGAATCATTCGAAAAGTACTCGATCTACAAAATATCTATAGAGGTATTGAAATTAAAAAAGTAATGAAGTTTATCACAACATAGAAAACATAAGTGAACGACTTCGGAAGACGCGACTGTAAGTTTTTTGGACATTTTGGTTGAATGAGCTCCAATAGGTTAACCAAACTGATTTTTAAATATCTTCGGGTCAAGAACTCAACAATAGTTTGGATTCAAGAAATTAGGAAAGATAGTGAAAGAAACAACATAAGTGAGAAAGATGCAACAGAAAGAGAGCTTTTTTAAGAAGAAAGTGTTAAAAGTGGAAGTATTACAAGGTAGGAGGGGGAAGAAGACGGGATCTAAATAGTCTGACGAGAGAAAAAGGATATGTAAGAAAAGATGAAAGAATACTAGACGAAAAAGAAAGAAGAACAAAGGAAGAACCAATCAAATTGGTGCTTAGTCCTTAGATGCCTCAAATGGAAAAAGAAAGTAGGAGAAGACATTGTGCCATAAAACTTAACATTCTGTATTTTAGCATCTTTGGGTTTGAACTTTCAAAACCAATGAGGCTCATATGTATTTATTTATTTATAAATCTAGCGAATCTTCCGACCTAACCCCATTAACTTCTAGACGTAACAAGAAGTCTCTCATGAAGTATGCGGCCATGTATGTGTTTCAGTTATTAAACTGTGCTGTTAAGGTCCCTGTTCAAATATATGGCTGTTCATTTATTAACGGGTTTTGAAGCAATCACCATCAGAATATAGGCCTAGGATAAAGTTTAATACTGTACATATATCGCCATGGCCCTGCTGAACTATGAGGATTTCTTTTTAGTATTAAATTTTACCCATGGCCTCGATTCTTATGATGATTGTTTCGAAATGCGTTAACTGTAAATAAATAAATAACATACAGAGTGTTATTAAACTATTACTCTTCGTTTCGTTCTTCTATCAGATCATTTTATATGCATATTGAAAGTATTGTTATCGCACGAGAAACGTTTTACGGCGCGAAGACAGTACATATACCAGTCGTAGCCCGGCCGTTTAATATAGGCGGCAGTGGCCGCAGCGTTGCAATGCGCATGCAGGGCTTAGGTTCAAATTCTCATCTGAACCCACAGGAGGCAGCATATGTTGCTCCCGCGGCAGGTAGGGTCGAGGGGAATCGCCGCTTTTAACATTGGCGTTGGCGCTAGTAGAGACGCCAAACATCTCCTGGCTACTCGAGCTCTGGCGGTTATGCACGAATGGCCCCGAAGCAAAGATAATGGGGCTATTGCGCTCCTCGCCTTGTACATAAGCAAATCTTCCATTAAGCAACATCCGCCCTTCAACGTTGTTTTGGCGCACTGAAGATTCATCAAAAAGACATCCACGTTTGGTAAAATATCTTATAAGTAAAAATTAAAAACGCATCAACTGCAAAAGCCTCCATAAGATTCGATCATTATTAATAATGAAGTCACCTCTCTGCACCTAGCAAGAATAGTCGTGTAGGTTAGCGACATCGCGTTGCGCCGTGGAAGGTAGTGGGTTTGAGGTCTACTGTAGGCAATCTATTTAACCCAATATTCTTTTTAACAGATACTGGAACAACGATTTTTGTATTGTTACTTGGCACATATCTTTGGACGTTGTAGCAAATGTATCGCGATTTTCAGGGTAAATTACATTTATACTCTTCGTTGTAACAAATATTTAACTGTTTGAAAATATGTGGGAGAGAGCAGGCAAGGTTAGGAGGAGTCTCTGCTTACAGTGTCACATGACCCGAAGGTACCTTGTTTCTTCATTGTAACACATCATTTTGTTATAGTCACTTAACTGGTAATGAGTTACTCTCTGTGTTTTAGTGTCCATGTGCATATTCTTATGTTGTTGGTGTTTATTGTCAAAGAAAACTTAACAAGGTTCATATATTTTAGAACTAAATTACTCAACTTTAAGCTTGGAATAAAAGTGTGAAATTAAGGAGCTCTTGGTAGGCACTGTGACGGGGGGGGGGGGGGGGGGGGAGACGGTGCCACTATCAAGATCCGGCACTCAAAGAAGTGAAGCCCCAGTCATCTGAAGCACCAGCTGCCACTGATGGATAAAAAAAAAATCTTTAAATGTTTGTAGAGGTTAAGGGACTTAACTACGGGGTCATCAGTGCCTAAACTTACAAACTACTTATGAACTATCTTATACTAAAGACGACAAAAACATACATGCCCGAGGGGGGATTCGAACCCCCGACGGCTGACGGCCGCGCGCACCGCAACACGGCGCTCCAGCACGCGCGGCTAATCCGCCGTGGCCTGATGATAAACATAAAGAAGTGATCACTTATATTACAGACGCTGTTGTCCACACAGCAGTCCGAATAGTTGATGTTGGATGTTCAAAACATCACAACCTCCATTGTGTCGACAAGATGGGTTGCAGACTTTCTTGAATACCCCACCATTATTGTCTACAAAGCAGTACCTACACAGAATTTCGATAGTGATATTCGTATTTGCTTTCAAATACATTTGTGGATGTGTATAGTCGTTAAACTACTCCAATTTTATAACTATCGAAAATCGGACACAAGTTCATAGGACTTTTTCGGTTTGTTTTCACATTAATTATGTGGCATTCCTCCTGAATTTTACTGGACATAGAGATTCTGATCGCGGGGCGCAGTTGACAGGGGACTGACAGGCGAAGCGAACCAGAGATACTACTAATCATGAGCGGAACTGCCATCGTATCAACGCCGCTCAGAAAAATGGAATCGAAACTTACTTTCCCAACTACCCTCGTAAATTCACAATCAGTCGTAATTGTCATAAGTTCTTACTTCACGAGCAAAAAGAATGGGGACCCGACTGGATTTAGAATATATTCGTATCATTAATCTGAGAAACTGCTTCTAATGGCAATAATGAGAATCAAATATAGCTTTTATCAGTGATAAGAAGTGAGAAAATCGCTATCCATTTGACACGGCAGTTGAAGCTTTGGAATAGGTAGAATGTTCTTAGTGAACTTTAAGGGACGATATTTAAATTACAGGGAATTTATAACTTACGATAGGATTTAGGATGAAACCGTTTCTTTTGTTGCAATTATTTCTTTGTTTAACTACCTTTCATCTAGCCAAAACTATCTAAAGGAAACAAACATTAAAACGGAAAGCATTTGTCAAAATTCCACAAGTAGATGCAAGTACGTTAGTTCGCACAAAGTCAACCTTATAAGCAGTAAAACTGGAAACTGATTAAAGACCCAAGAGTTAACTTCTCTATGTATTCCCTATCCTTATTGTAAGAATAATGAAATACCGCATCAGGAAAAACATGTGATGAGGAGTGACATTATCGGGAACGTAGAAATGCACAATGTATATCAAACGTCTAACTGATAATAACGCCATACGAAAATTCAGTTCCTTTGTTGTTTATTTTTGTTGTAAATGAAAACAATTGTGTACTTTTTCTTTTGCAGGGCTTTCGGGTGAATCTCCCAATTAAATCGGCTCGCTTCCGTGGCCAGTACAGCACATACCCCATCAAACTATTCTACACGTCCAACATGCCCATCATGCTGCAGTCTGCGCTGGTGTCCAACGTCTATTTCATATCGCAGATGCTTGCTTCCAGGTTTTCTGGAAGCATTTTAGTCGACTTCCTAGGAGTCTGGGAGGAAGTGGAGCCGACTAGATCCAGCCCAGTAGCAGGACTGTGCTACTATTTATCGCCTCCAGAAACATACGAACACGTCCTACATGGTATGTTCACCACATACAGAAACTGCCGTCCATCTGTTTTATTTATGTTTTCAAGGCTTACGACACAACTTGGTCTTATTACTTTTTAGTTTTGAAGGGAAATTAATAATTGATGACTATAACACTGTACACACACAATAGATTACATAATGCAACAATTTAAGTACAACAAGGACATTGACTCAATTATCGAATTTGCATCGTAATACACAAAAGGAAACAGATTGTGTACATTCACATTATTAATTTTGTATCATTTTAAGGTGCATATTTTACTCACATATAGTATTTCAGGTAAGGTATTTTTCTGTCTAATTTAAAGTAATAAGGGAATGGAATAGTTGTTCGCAGATGCACGCAACAGACGATATTCTTCTTTGGAGTTCTGAACATAGTTTATGTAGTTAGTTTAGTAACAGGTAGAACAAATGTCTAAGTATAAATTATTTTATTATTTTGTATCTCATGTATTTAAACCAAATTTGTACAAATCAATTTACATTAGATTTTTATCAATTTTAGTTATGGAGCTAAAAACGTTCTAAGTTTTACAGTTGGATAAAACATAATGCAAATGATCTGCTGTGATAGCATGGATGTTGCGTTAGAAGCATTCATAGGAATGCCTGTAATGGGAGATTGTCAGAAATGCGTCACAACAATTTTGTTAAATGTCCTCCCTCATCTTTGGCCACCTTGGCACCGATGGGGCAGCTTCGCAATGATATCATCCAAGATGGCGCTGCTTCCTGTACCAGAACAAAATGGCCGCCTGGAAAAACTCAGGACCACGACCCCTTCTCCCCTTCCCCCAATGACGTAATTAAACATGGCTTCTACTGGTTAACTGAATTTTGAATATTCCCTGAATGCTGATGGCAATAGCCCAAAATGTTTTGGTGGAAAACTGGATGTTGCCATGACACAACGCCCTTCCTCCCTTTCCCATATGACATAACCTCAGATAGTATCTACCAGAAAATTTGAATTTTCCTTGATCACCATTGGCAATAGCCAAACTTATAATTTTCACCACTAGGTGTCAGCAGCACGACTCCATTCCTCTCAACCCTCCCCACTAAGAAACTGGTGGGATACCCAGTCACTCTGCTACAAGATGCAGCACCTGAGTGAGGACTTAGTTGTCAGCACCTGACTCAAGAAACTTGATTTTACAACACTGATGATGTTCCATCATGGGAACGAAATCGGTACGTAATTTTTAAAATAAATACTTTATATCACCCACCAAGCTGGAAATTTCCTGATTTTATTTTATATCATGTTCTGCACGAACCATTTGAGGAGCATCAATGGACATAAACAGATGGTAATCAACCCCTTCTGGACATAAATAACCATGGCTATTATATTGATGTTGTCTAACTATAAGTGACTCTGTCAATAAAGTCGTTTCAGAGAATGATATTAGTCCTCATTACTTTTCTCCCATCCATGCACTGTGAGAACCAGCGCCTTAACACTGTCTTACTCCAGTGCTGAATATGCATGTCCGGCATGGGACAAGTCTAGCCATGCCAGAAACATACATGTGGCGCTTAATGAGACCTGTCGCATCATAGCGGGTTGCTTGAAACCTACACCCATAGATAAACTCCCTGCTTCAATGGTATAGCGCCCCCCTCCCCTCCTGAAATCGGACGAGAGATAGCAACTTTGCGCGGGAAAAGCAAGGCTATGATTACTGAAGCCCATCCCCTATACGGCTGCCAGCCAGCACAACCTCACCTGAAATCAAGAAAGAGCTTTCTGGCAACTATAGACGCACTTACAGGGACACCGCAGTATGCAAGGATTTTAGTGGCGGGAAAAATGTCAGTATTTGGAGGAGTGGATGATGCCGTTGGAAGAGCTTCCCCCTGGTCACTCAGAGAAGTGGACAACATGGAAGGCTCTCAACAGACTAGGCTCCAGTACCACGAGATGCAAAACCAACCTGCAGAAGTGGGGCCTTCCCGTGGATTCAGTTCTCTGCGCGTGTGGTTCTGTGCAGTGTAATAACCACCTACTGCAGTGTTTTGCATCTCCATCTAAATGCACCATGAGAGACTTGACGAGTGCCACACCTAATCCACTCGACGCCGCCATTTTCTGGTCTGCCACTATATGAAATGACGGAACAATGCTTTTTCCTATGTTGATTTTATATTGCTGTGTATTTTACTTATATTTTGACAATCCTTCTTCATGTCATTGTTTATGTATTTTGTCTTTTTCATTCTGTGTTATGTATTTTAAATACTATCATTGTATTTTAGACTCTGTGCTTCTACATCTACATCATCTACATGGATACTCTGCAAATCACATTGAAGTGCATGGCAGAGGGTTCATCGAACCACTTTTATGATATTTCTGTATAGTTCCACTCTCTAATAGCTCGCGGGAAAAAGGAACACCTAAATCTTTCTGTATGAAACACGTATAACGACTTCTCAGCCTTGGCAAGCTGTAGGCGGGCTCTATCCTGATGCCAGTTTTTTTTTTTCTCTTATTTTATTATGAAGGTCATGTCCCCTTATGTAGGTGGGTGCTAACAATATATGTTCCCATTCTGAAGAGAAAGTTGGTGAAAGAAATTACGCAAATAGATCTCGCTGCAAGAAAGAAAGCCTTTCTTTTAATAATTTCCACCCCAACTAGTGCATCAAATGTCCAAATGTTTGTAAATCTATCGGACCAAACTGCGTGTCATCAGTCCGTAGCTTACAAACTACTTAAACTAAGGTAAACTAACCTAAGGACAACACACACACACCCATGCCCCAGGGAGGACTCGAACCTCCACGGCGAGCAACCGCGCGCTCTGCAGCGAAACGCTTTAGACCGCTCGGCTACTCCACCGCGGCTAGTGCATCATTTCCGTGACACTCTCTCTCTCCTATATCTCAGCATCATCCGCGAACAGTCTAAGAGAGTTGTTCAGATTGTATCCTCAATCGTTTATAAATACAAGGAAGAGTAGGAGACCTATAACGCTTCCCTGGGGAACGCCAGATATCACTTCTGTTTTACTCTATGACTTACCGTCAATTACTACGAACTGCGTCCTTTCTGATAGAAAATGGTGAGTCCAGTCGCACAATTGGGACGATATTCCATAATCAAGCAATTTCATTAGAAGCCGCTTGTGAGGTACAGCGTCAAAACCCCTCCCGAAATCTTATCCTAGCTACGCCTATGAGTACACAGTCGGGACCGAGAAACTTACTTTTGTTAAGTGATTTAAGATGTTTTAATACTCTAGCGAGATTTGCTTTAAATTACGCATGGTGGGAGCTGTTTGTGCTAGAAATTCTGGAGTATTTGCTTCGTCTTCTCTCGTGAATGAATTTCGGAAAGCTGTGTTAATCAGTTTTGCTTCTGACACGTTAAATAAATAATCTCTTAATGTGACCACAAATGTTTTCCCGGTGTAATAACTGTTTGTAATCTTCTCGGGTTTGCAGCCGGATGCTTAAGTCAACTTGACACAATATTTCATCGGCGCAACTGCCCGCCATCCTCAGGTGAGCGTGCTGGCACACAATCTCGCCGAAACTGAGTTCCCAGTGCAATCGGCGGCTCCTTTATACATTGTGGGACACCCATAGCACGTGCGCAAGAAGTGACCGTAACTGCCCTCTGGCGCACAAAACATACAGCGCTCCGGTGGTAGAATCCGGCGAAATCGATAATCGATAATGAAGAAAATTATTATTCAGATTGCTGAAGTAACAGCCGTTGTTTTTTAACATCTGATAACACAGGGTTTCAAGATTTACTAAGAAGATAGCCTTTGTCTCTGTTAATCAGGTTGTCAGATAATCGGATCTCTATGGATTCCTTTAAGACACAGTCCCAGTAACGATACGCTGAAGCAACCGTGTGAGTTTCATTATACGACAATCTATGTCCCTCAGCGAGACAATGCTAAGCTAGCGCCGACTTTTCGGGCTGGAACAAACGTGTGTGACGTTGATGTTCAACACAACTGTCCTGAATGGTACGGATCGTCTGACCAATATACGTTTTCCCATATTGGCAGGGAATCTTGTATACCCCGGGCTTCCTCAGACCCAAATCATTCTTCACAGATCCGAGAAGTGCTCTCGTCTTTACTGGCGGACGAAAAACACTCTTAGTGTCATGCTTTTTTAAAATTCTTCCTATCTTTGATGAAATACACCCGGCAAAATGTAGGAAAAGAACTGATTTGTGGGTCTCATTTAATGGTTGAGGTGAAATACCAAACTGAAAAGCACAGCGGATTTGCTTATCTGTGTAACCATTCTGCTTGAACACAACTTCGAGATGATCTAATTCTTGCACAAACTTTCTGCATCAGAAATGGCGTAAGCTCTTCTAGTTAATGTCCGAAGAACGCCAGTACCCCAGAATTGCTACAAAGATAAGCAGATCCGCTGTGCGTTTCAGTTTGGTCCTTCACCTGAACCATTAAATAAGACCGACAAATCAGTTGCTTTCTTACCTTTTGCCGGGAGTATTTCATTAAAGATAGGAAGAATTTAAAAAAAGCATGACATTAAGAATGTTTTTCGTCCGCCAGTAAAGACGAGAGCACTGCTCGGATCTATGAAGGATGATTTGCGTCGGAGGAGGCCCCCTGCCAATGTGGGAAAACGTATCTTGGTCAGACTATCCGTACCATTCAGGACAGATGTGTTGAACATCAACGCCACACACGTTTGCTCCAGCCCGAGAAGTCGGCGGTAGCTGAGCATTGTCTCGATGAGGGAAATAGAATGTTGTATAATGAAACTCACATGGTTGCTTCAGCGTCTCGTTACTGGGACTATGTCTTAAAGGAATCCATAGACATCCGATTATCTGACAGCCTGATTAACAGAGACAAAGGCTACATTCTTAGTAAATCTTGGAACCGTGTGTTATCAGATGGTACAACGGTTGGTACTTCAGAAATCTGAATAATAATTTTTTTATCATCGATTATCGATTTCCCCGGATTCTACCACCGGAGCGCTGTATGTCTTGTGCGCCAGAGGGCAGTTACTTGCACGTCTTGCGCACGCGCTATGGGTCTTCCGCGATGTATAAAGAAGCCGACGATTGCACTGGGAACTCTTGGGGACTCAATCCTTCCAATATCCTGTATACCTACCGTTCCCTCACGCGTCCCATCCTTTGCTGCTTCCATCCCGCCTGGATCTCCGCTACCCCCTCCTATTATGAATCCCTCAAAATCCTCGAACGCCACGCCCTTCGCCTCGCCTACCGCATCCTCCTCCCATCCCCCACGCGGATCCTTTACGACCTCATCCCATTCCCACATTTGGTCCAATTCCTTCAACACATTCGTCTCAAGTACATACACCGAAAGTTAGAGTCCCGTCACCCACTAGTATCTCCTCTCCTCCTGGATCCCGGGCCCCTGCCACGCCATTACCGCCACATCCCTCCCTCCCTTCACCTCCACAGCCTCTACATTCTCTCCGAGGGTGGCTTCCGCCACTACATCTCCCAGACGACGTTCTCCACAACCGTCCCGACATCTATCCCTCCTTGCAAATTTGACCTCTCCTTGTGGATTATCGCCCCCACCTCCCTCCCCCTCCCATCCCCATCCCGTTCCCCGCTTGGCTCACCCCCTCCTTCTCCACCTCCCCCGTAATATTTTTTATGTGTTCTCTCCAGTCTCCGGTTCTCCCCCCCTTCTCCCTTCCCCCCACCTCCTTTCCCCTTCCCCCGCGCATTCTCCATCCCCCCACCCCCTGCAGGGCCAGTACAGTTCTAGTGTTTTAACAGTGTTCAGTGCTTCGTGTGTATAGTGTTTCATCCCCCAGTGTTTTTTAACGTGGCGCACGTGCCTGTGCGAAACCAGTGTTCAGTGTTTCTTACCTCAATGTCGCCGTCACGTTATGTCTGGTCGTCTGCAGCGAGTGTTTTTTTAGCCACCGTGCCAATGTCTTGTTTTAACAACCATGTATGTCTATCCACTGTCATGTTCTTTTAACATTCTCCCATTTTCTCATCTTGTACTTGTAAAAGCGCCGTTTTATCACCTTGTTAATTTTATATTCTGTTTATCTATTGTTTTCATTCGTTCGGCTGTACAGCAGCATCATAGGCTGCTGTCAGTCTGACTGTAACAGGGCATTGAAACTCAATAAATAAATAAATAAATAAATAAATAAACACTGGGAACTCAGTTCCAGCGACATTGTGTACCAGTACGCTCACCTGAGGATGGCGGGCAGTTGCGCCGCTGAAATATTGTGTCAAGTTGTCTTTAGTATACGGCTGCAAAACCGAGAAGATTAAAATAATCTCCTAAGTGTGAAAGTTTTCCAGTTTGGTCAGCCTCGGCTGCAGAGTGACGCGCCCCCTCCTGTGGCAGACCCGGTGCATGCGCTGCTGTACCTGTGCTTCATGCTGGGCTCGTGCGCCTTCTTCTCGAAGGCGTGGCTGAGCGTGTCGGGGTCGTCGGCGCGCGACGTGGCGCGGCGGCTGCGCGAGCAGCGCATGGTGATGCCGGGCCACCGCGACGGCTCGCTGCTGCGAGAGCTCGACCGCTACATCTCGACGGCGGCCGCCTTCGGGGGCGTCTGCATCGGCGCGCTCTCCGTGCTGGCCGACGTGCTGGGCGCCATCGGCTCGGGCACCGGCATCCTGCTCGCCGTCACCATCATCTACGAGTACTTCGAGATATTCGTGCGCGAGCAGGGCTCCCCCGGCTCCATCGGCCTCCTCTTCTGAACCTGTGTTCCAGCCTGCAACAGTTTCTGGATGAATGTACGACGCAGAGTAGTGATCAGCTTTTACCAAATATTTCGTTGTTTTCACAGTGTTTTGCAAGTACGTTGCATCTCGCACAGACCGTTACTTGTAGACCCTGTGATATTTCATACATCTGTATCTTACGGACATTGGAAAGCTGTTAAGGCTTTTAGTCTCGGCATCTATGTATTGCCATTGATTGTTGTTGTCCTGATTATAATAATTAAAACCCTTGTATATAATACATCTACTGTTTAATCATCTATATCTATATATCTATAACTAGCTTAATTCCCTCTACGTCGTACGCGTAGACTGGATGATCTGCATATAAATATAAATTTTCATAGATTTAGCTTTAAAAATGCTTTCCTGATCAAGTATTTTGATACAACTTGCAACATCCTATTGCACCATTGATGGCAGAATTCAAAACATCCCGAAACACATTTTTTTAAATTCTAGCCATGGTACTAAACCCAAATTTTCGCATTTCTAGCATTTAAATAGTCTTAGTAGTACCCTTCAGTGGCGTATCCAGGAGGTGGAGGGGGGGGGGCTGTCGGGCTGCAGCACCCTCCAGACCTTCCTCGAACCCCCTCAGACCATGCTGCAGCCCTCCCGCCCCGCCCCCCCCCCCAGACCCTCCTCGGAAAGGAAAGGGATCAATCCTTCCAATATGGGTAGAGGCGCATTACTGCCCAATTTTTTAAAATCATATCAGCTCGGATTGACCTCAGACCCTACCAGACCACGATCCTGGATACGCTACTGTCACCCTTACAAGATTTTTCCTTATTTCACCTGCTTAGTGGTTGAACTTACAAAAATATCGAAACATGTGTTTTTAAAATTCCCATCAAAAATCTAAATCCGAACTTCACTATTTTCTTGCTTCAAAATTGCCTAAAAAGTAAGGTATTTTCAAAAAAAACCATTGCCGGTCGCGGTGGCCGAGGGGCCTGAGGCGCTCCAGTCACGGTCTGCACGGCCACTGCGGTCGGCGATTCGAATCCCCCCTCGGGCATGGATATTTGTGCCGTCCTTAGTGTTAGTTAGTTCATAAGTAGTTTGTATGTAACGTCTACAAATTTCAAGTTTCTATCGCCAGTAGATTCACTTTCCAGCGCCGCTTTCTGTTTTTTAGAAACGGATCAAGACTGCGAAATTACTTTCTTCCGCTTTGACATCTTTCTTGGTAGTTTTACATTTCAAACTGCAATATACATTTATTTTTTCTTTATTCGTACAGTTGTTGACTCTTACCAGAACCTGTATTCCAGCCGGCAACAGTTTCTGGAAGGCTGTAGTGTCAAATTCGACGCGACGAACATTGGACGCAGTGATCAGCTTTTACCAAATATTTCGTTTTTTTAACTGTGTTTTGCAAGTACGTTGCATCTCGCACAGACCGTTACATGTAGACCCTGTGATATTTTCAGAGGCTGCTTTGATACATCTGCGTCTTACGAACGTTGGAAAGCTGTTAAGGCTTTTAGTTTCGACATCTATGTATTGCCATTGATTGTTGTTGTCCTGATTATAATAACAATTAAAACTCTTGTATATAATACATCTACTTTTTAATCATCTATATCTATACTAATAACTCGCTTAATTTCCGCTACTTCGCGGAAGATCTGGATTGTTGTTTGTACTTCTAAATATAAAATTTCATAGATTTAGCTTAAAAAATGCTTTCCTGATGAAGTATTTTGATACAACTTGCCACACCCTATTACACCATTGATGGCAGAATTCAAAACAACCCAAACCACATTAAAAAAATTCTAACCATGGTTCCACATCAAAATTTTCGCATTTCTAGCATTTAAATAGTCTTAGTAGCACCCTTCTGTTACGTATCCAGGGGGAGGGGGTGGCTGTCGGGCTGCAACCCCCCCCCATACCCTCCTCGAACACCCGCAGACCATGCTGTAGCCCCCTCCAGAACTTCCTCGAACCCCCTCAGACCATGTCGGAACCCCGTCCCCCCAGACCCTCCTCGGAAAGGAAAGGGATCAATCCATCAATCTTCCCAATATGAGTTGTTGTTGTTATGGTCTTCAGTCCGCAGACTGGATTGATGCAGCTCTCCACCCTACTCTATCCTGAGCAAGCCTTTTCATCTCCTCATAAGAACAGCAACCCACATCCACTTGAATCTGCTTACTATACGCGTCTCTTGGTCTCCCTCTGCGATTTTTACCCCACACACTTCCCTCCAATGCTAAATTTACGATTCCTCGATGTCTAAGAATGTGTCCTACCAAGCGATCCCTTCTTTTAGTCAGGGTATGCCAAAAGTTCCTTTTCTCACCAATTCTGTTCAGTACCTCTTCATTAGTATGTGATCTACCCACCTAATCTTCAGCATTCTTCTGTAGCATCACATTTCAAAAGCCTCTATTCTCTTCCTGTCCGCACTGCTTATCGTCCATGTTTCACTCCGGTACAAGGCAACACTCCACACAAATGCCTTCAGAAAAGACTTCCTTACACTTAAATTAATATTCGATGTTAGCAAATTTCTCTTTTTCAAAAATGCTTTTCTTCTCATTGCCATTCTGCATTTTATATCCTCTGTACTGCGACCATCGCATGTTATTTTACTACCCAAGTAACAAAACTCATCTACCACCTTCATTGTTTCGTTACCTAATCTAATTCTGTCAGCATCGCCTGACTTTCTAAGACAGCATTCCATTATTTTTGTTTTGCTCTTGTTAATGTTCACTTTATACGCTCTCTGCAACACACTGTCCATTCCATTCAACTGCTCCTCCAGGTCGTTTGCTGCCTTTGACATAATTTCAACGTCATCAGGAAAACGCAATGTTTTCATTTCTTCCCCCTGAACTTTAATCCCTATTCCAAATTTTTTCTTGGTTTCCTTCACAGCCTGCTCGATGTACAAATTGAATAACATCGGAGAAAGGCTACAACCCTGTCTTACTCCCTTCCCAACTGATGCTTCCCTTTCATGCCCTTCGAGTCCAATAACTGCGGTCTGGCTTTTGAACAAGTTGTAAATAACTCTCCTTTCCCTGTATTTTACCCCTGCCGACTTCAGAATTTGAAAGAGTGTATTCCAGTCAACATTGTCAAACGCTTTCTCCAAATCTACAAAAACTAAAAATCTAGTTTTGCCTTTCCTTAATCTATCTTCTAAGATAAGACGTAAAGTGAGTATTGCCTCCCGGGTTCCTACGTTCCTTCTGAACCCAAACTGATCTTCCCCGAGGTCCGCTTCTACCAGCTTTTCCATTCTCCTGTAGATAATTCGTGTTAAAATTTTGCAACCATGACTTATCAAACTGATGGTTCTGTGATTTTCACACCTGTCTGCACCTGATTTCTTTGGAATGGGGATTATTACATTTTTCTTAAAGTCTGAGGGTATTTCGCCTATCTCATACATCCTACACACCAGTTCAAATAGTCTTGTCATGGCTGGCTCTCCCAGAGACTTTAGTAGCTCCGAGGGTATGTCATCTACTCCTGGGGCCTTGTTCCGACCTAGGTCTTTCAAGGCTCTGTCAAATTCATCTCTCAGTATAGTATCTCCTATTTCATCTTGATCTACTTCCTCTTCCCTTCCTACAACATCGTCTCTAAGTTCGTTTCCTTTGTAGAGCTGCTCTATGTACTCTTTCCACCTTTCAGATTTCCCTTCTTTGCTGAGAACTGGTTTTCCATCAGTGTCCTTGATATTCATAGAGCTGTTTTTCTTGTCCCCAAATGTCTCTTTTATTTTCCAGTAGGCTGTATCTACTTTTCCTCTTGTTATACATTCTTCTACAGATTTGCATTTGGCGTCTAGCCACTCCTGCTTAGCCATTTTCCACTTCCTGTATCTCATTTTTTAGTCGCATGTACTCCATTTTGCCTGTTTCATTTACTGCATTTTTATATTTTCTCCTTTCATCAATTAAATTTAGTACTTCCTGTGATATCCAAGGATTTTTTGTAGGTCTTGCGTTTCTATCTATTTTGTCCTCTGCTGCCTTCAATATTTCATCTCTCAATGCTACCCATTCCTCTTCTACTGTTTTATTTCCCCCTGTTTCTGTCAATTGATGCCTAAATCTCCCTCTGAAATTCTCCAGAACTTCACGTTCCTTCAATTTATCTAGGTCCCATCTCCTTATTTTCCTACCTTTCTACAGTTTTTTCAGTTTCAGCCTACAGTTCATGACCAAAAAGTTATGGTCAGTCTATATCTGCCCCTGGGTATGTCTTGCAGTTTATAACTTGGTTCCGGAATCTATGTTTTACCATTATAAAATCTATCTGATACCTTCCAGTGTCTCCTGGTCTCTTCCAAGTATACAACCTTCTTTTGTGATTCTTAAACCACGTGTTTGTTATGATTAAATCATGTTCCGTGCAAAATTCTACCAGGCGGGTTCCTCTTTCATTCCTTTTGCCCAGTCCATATTCCCCTACTATTTTTCCTTCTCTTCCTTTTCCTACTACGGAATTCCAATCTCCCATCACAATTAAGTTTTCCTCTCCCTTAACTGTCTGAATAATTTCCTTTAGCTCCTCAAATATTTCTTCTATATCCTCATCATCGGCAGGGCTAGTTGGCATATAAACCTGTACTACTGTTGTTGGTGTTGGCTTCGTAGCTATCTTGACAATGATAATGCGATCACTGTGCTGCTCATAGTAGTTTACCCGCATTCCTATTTTCTTATTCATTATCAGTCCTACTCCTGTGATACCCCCAACTGATTTTGTACTTATAATCCTGTACTCACCTGACCAGAAATCCTGTTTATCCTGCCACCGAACTTCACTAATCCCCACTATATCTAACTTTAACCTATCCATATCCCTTTTTAAATTTTCTAATTTTCCTACTCGATTAAGGGATCTAACATTCCACGCTCCGATCCGTAGAATGCCAGTATTGTCTTTCCTGATGACAACGTCCTCCTGAGTAGTCCCCGCCCGGAGATCCGAATGGGGGACTATTTTACCTCCGGAATATTTTACCCGAGAGGATGCCATCATCATATTTTCATACAGTAGAGCTGCATGTCCTCGGGAAAAGTAACGGCTGTAGTTTCCCCTTGCTTTCAGCCGTTCGCAGTAACTCTGTGGCAAAGCCACATTAGCTGATGTTACAAGGCCAGCCCAGTCAATCAGCCAGACTGTTGCCCCTGTAACTACTGAAAAGGCTGCTGCCCCTCTTCAGGAACCACACGTTTGTCTGGCCTCTCCACAGATACCCCTCCGCTGTTGGTTACACCTACGGTACGGCTATCTGCATCGTTGAGGCACGCAAGCCACCCCACCTCGGCAATGTCTGTGGTTCATGGGGGTGGCCCAATATGAGTAAAGGCGTAATACTGTACGGCGACCTTTTTTTTTCAAAAATATCGAAACACGTGTTTTTAAAATTCCAATCAAAAATCTAAATCCGAACTTTACTATTTTCTTGCTTCAAAATTGCCTAAAAAGTAAGGTATTTTCAAGAAAAACGTTGATCCTCTATTTTACCCCCTTAGTGATCGGAATACCGAAAAATCGCTGATGCCTACAGCCCTAGATAAACAACGTCTACAAATTTCAAGTATCTATCGCCAGTAGATTCACTTTCCAGCGCCACTCTCTGTCTTTTAGAAACGGATCGAGACTGCGAAATTTCTTTCTTACGCTTTGACATCTTTATTGGTAGTTTTACATTTCAAACTGCAATATGCACTTATTTCTTCTTTATTCGCACGGTTGTTGACTCTTACCAGAACCTGTGTTCCAGCCGGCAACAGTTTCTGGAAGGTTGTAGGTCAAATTCGACGCGACGAACGTACGACGCAAAGTAGTGATCAGCTTTTACCAAAGATTTCGTTGTTTAACAGTGTTTTGCAAGTACGTTGCATCTCGCATAGACCGTTACTTGTAGACCCTGTCATATTTCCAGAGGCTGCTTTGATACATCTGTGTCTTATGAACTTTGGAAAGCTGTTAAGGCTTTTAATTTCGGGAGCTATGTATTGCCGTTGATTGTTGTTGTCCTGATTGTAATAAAAATTAAAACCCTTGTATATAATATATGTACTTTTAAATCATCTATATATCTACTAATAACTAGCTTAATTCCCGCTTTCGCACGCGTAGACTGGATGATCAGCATTTGTTGTTTCTACAGACCATAGACTTAAATATACATACACTGCAGCGTTACTGCTTAATTCTGACCGTGCTGGTAACAGTTCACTGCCCTTTAGCTGAGTATACCGAGTGTGTGGGTATACCAGCGTACTTTAGGGTGTTGAGGACCAGCTACGCTCTGCCTCTGTCAAGAGTATAGATCCTCTTCAGTTGGATCCTCAGACTCCGTCACTGAAGTTCTTACTGCAGGAACAGAATGCTGGAGAGAGCTGAAATATCCTTCAATACTACTTCTCAATTTCTACGGAAGGAGAAGTCTTGACATACTTTTATGCTACACAATAACTTTTATTTATTGCACCATATTTATATAAAAGAGAGAGTGCAATATTCCACATGTCTTGGACTAACAAACTGTACAGAATGAATACCAGAATCATAATGAACAAACGAACGTAGGTTTTTAACAATGAAACAAGTGTATTCACAGAAGTCCTTAGATCTTCTTTGACTTACACATAACTTCACACTTTCAGTATTATCTGTGCCACTTGCTTTATACTGCCTGGCCATTACACCTGCACAAAAGGAAAAATCCAGGGCAGTACCAGTCCAATTCCATATCTAATTAACCTTAAATAAATACCTCGGCCATCTTGTATTGGTACTGGAGCACGTAGTGTAGCTCGTTACAGTACACATTAAGGACTAAACACACACACACACACACACACACACACACACACACACACACACCTGCTCTCTCACACACCCACGCACACCCATGCCCCAGGGAGAACTTGAACCTCCGGTGGGAAGTGTCGCCCAGACCGTAGCATGATGCCTTCGACCACGCGACAATTCCGCGAGGCTATAATATGAGTAGATAGTCCACTTGTGTTGTATATTTGGAAGTGAAAATAGTGAATTAATTGATTGTAAAGGATTACCCAACTCAAACTTTTTCCGTTGGAACTCTGTTGCGCAGGGTAACAGATTTAATGCGACATGGTGTTGCTTGTGTTGAGGCACTATTCGAGACAGAATTTTTAGTTTGCTTTATCATAGCTTATATTTAAAATCACCGTACCTCACAACATGAAAATATTAACGCCATTATGAGAGATAGAGGACGGTAAGTAATTGTCTTCAATAATTTTAAATTTTTAGTATCGAGAACTATATCTCATCATCAGGCGCATCTGGAAATTACAGTCAAATAAAATAGTGACGTCTGTCATGTAATAAAATGTCTACCGTACATCTTTACTTAAATTATTCAGTACAAAGGGAGTACATGTACTTTTTGAGTCCGTAAACTTTTACATTCAACATCTTAGAAGAATTCGGCACCATGAAGTGCAGGATTAATAACCCTATCAGTACACTGAATGAAAAAATTGAATTAAAGACTAGGGCATATTAAGTAACTGTATATAATGTTGTCAGGGTATTAAACGACAGTGATCGTCACATATCCCAACTGTAGGTACTCTGACTTGCCTTCATACATTGTTATATTGTCATTGTAGCTTCTGCTAGTCCTTTCCTCGGAGCTTTGGCCTAATTTTAGCGGTCATAATTGCATTAATTTTGGGACCCACATTTGCGTAGTTTCGTGGCTTCCTGAAATATTTTTTTCTTATTCGTCCTCTTAGTATATACTGTTATCAGTAAATTTATTTTTTTAATTATATATAATTTAATTTGGGGTTCTATCTTTCCTGGTGTAATTTCATGTTACCGTGCCTCTGTTACATGAATGCAGTCGGGTTAAGACTGAGGGGCATGGGCGCTAGCTATTAAGCTCCTTTTCGTACAGCTGCGACCACAGCAATTGAGAGTATGGCCGTTGGACGGTGGCACTAGCGCACAGTTGACGATACCGCTGTTTGCATGCCGGCAGTTCAACTGCTACGGTGGCCGTTGAAGAGCTGATGCGGTGCTCGGGCGGTGTGGTAAGTTGCATTTCTACTTGGGGCCTACATTTTTGGTTCGGTGCGATTAGGCGCGCGGAATATACACTTTTTTATTTTTAACAGTGCCGATTTTCTACCTATTCGATGTTCCGCTTCTTAATTATGGGATTTAATGTTTTACATTCAGACCCTGACTTGTTAGTGGCTATCTCGCGCTCAAGTTTCCTTACAGTGCCCCCCTACTGGTTCCATGTACCAGACTCACTATTTTAATCTGTTCCTACATGTAACAGTCTTACGGACTCAATAAGTACTTGCACTCCCTTTGCACCTAATGATTTTAGTCAAGATGTAGGGCAGGCATTTAGTCAAGATGTAGGGCAGGCATGACGTCACAATTTCATTTGGTTGTAATGTGATGATGAGATATAGGTCTCTAAACTCGGGTAGTGCATAGAAATAAAAAAAGTTTAAAATTAACAACTGCTGCGGATCCAGTTATTAAAGGTGGACGGTTGTGGATGTCTCGAAAGAAGAAAAAGATAAGTAATTAGCTTGGTGCCTTAAAAACTGTTACTACTACCTTCCACAGGAAACAACAGTGTTGATGTGCTCAGTGTAGTAATCAAATCGTAAAGTTTTAAACATAGCAGCTATTGTCAGCGACCGTTACAACGTTAATGATTAAACAAGCAGCCCTCGGTCGCAAATTAAAAATTATTTGACTAGGTTTCGGCAATGACTAATATTGCCTTCATAAGAAAATATAAAACAAAACAAGTCACATAATAAAATATACTACTCAGCTGTGTAGCTTATGTCACAAAATTTAAAAAGAAATTTATAGAAAAGCTAGCTACTATGGGCTGCACGTCTGCACGGAGGCATCAGACTGGCGTGTGCTAAGTGAAGTTGCGACCAGGAAGACGTTACCTCAGTAGTGCCATCTAGTAGCCGCAGTTACAACAAGGCTACCGTACAGAGAAAAACAGAATTGAAAAAACACTTGCTACAAGTTGCTTTGTTTAACATGAGAGATGGCTGAGGTGTCATTTTGGCAATACAATAGTAGTGGAGAAGATAAACTTTGTTACTCGTTTATCAGAAATTGAAAAACAGAATTGAAAAAACACTTGCTACAAGTTGCTTTGTTTAACATGAGAGATGGCTGAGGTGTCATTTTGGCAATACGATAGTAGTAGAGAAGATAAACTTTGTTACTCGTTTATTTTCTCTACCACTATTGTATTGTCAAAATGACACCTCAGCCATCTCTCATGTTAAACAAAGCAACTTGAAGCAAGTGTTTTTCCAATTCTGTTTTACTCTGTACAGTAGTCTAGTTGTAATTGCGGCTACTAGATGGCACTACTGAGGTAACATCTTCCTGGTCACAACTTCACTTAGCACGCGCTAGTCTGATGCCTCCGTGCAGGCATGCAGCCCATATTGGCTAGCTTTTCTATAAATGTCTTTTTAAATTTTGTGGCGTAAGCTATACAGCTGAGTAGTATATTTTATTATGTGACTTGTTTTATTTTATATTTTCTGATGAAAGCAATCTTAGCCGTTGTCGAAACCTGGTCAAATAATTTTAAATTTGCGACCGAGGGCTGCTTGTTATTTATTGAAATCAAATCTCTAGTTTATTCTTCAGTTTGTCGAGTCTCGACTTGATTTCGTTGACTGAAGAATACAATACTCAACTTCTGTCTGATATTCTCTCTTTTCCACACATTAAAAAACGAAATTTGTTTGTTAAAGGAAGCTGATGAATAACAAATGACCATGATATATGTAAAGATAGTGCTTCCGGAGCAGAGGACTACGACCCATACGAAAAATACAAGAATTTTAGAAGTTCTTTTCAAATGATTTCTGCTGAACAAAGGGATAAGGCCAAAGATCCGCCACAGGAACAATATGCGACTTTCACGGTTCTCCCGTAATCTGTCTGAAATTGTGTGTGTCCACGCGCGTCTGCATACAGGAACGCCTTCTGGTAAATAATAAGCTTCCGTCTGCATGGCGGAAAGAAACAGCACTGCTCATAGATGGAAGGGCCACTTCGGAATCGACCTGTAAGATGAACAGTACTAATCGTTAGTCCATATTTATATCGTAAGACATTTACGTGCCGAGTTCATTCGTAGCTAACGTTGGGTCAATTTATACTTGTCGGCTGCTGTCGCCTTACACAATTTTATTTATTACAGTTTCCATATTTTTTTAAAGATGTGGGACTATGACATTAAAGCAATATACCACACTAAATCCATTACGTAGTACATGACGCTCAGTTAATGAAATTGAACAGCTTTAACATTTATCAACCTTGATATCTATCAAATACTGTGTCTGTAGCTGTTATAGGGGATTTCTGATCGATACATTGACAAATAACTCGTCTTCGGAGAGAAACATAAACTTTCAGAAATGTCTGCAGTCAAGGAGCGATTTTAGCTGGTGGCTCTACCACTCAGAGTCGAGCGAACAGCCGTATTTTCTCTTTCTCGTAGCTACTCACATCTCTTTCGACCCCTCCCCCCCCCCCCCGTGTAATATCTTGATGAATAAAGCTACAAGTCTGAATCCTCATTGAGCAAGAGGGCATATTATTACTACATATATATATTATAAAATTATTTGCTACTTATGCTGAAAGGTTTTAAATTTTTTTGGGTACTTACTGCCTAAGTAGTCCTAGTATGTTACTTTTCAGCATAACTAGCAAGCAATTTGTTAATATAAATAGGTATGGTATGCAATGCCAGAGAAAGGATTTTTCTTGCTCCTTCTCGTTAATATCTGTACTATGAATATTGAATGTAAAACGTTTTTCACGTGTCCTACAAGGGCACCTTATCCATCGCCTGAAGTGTCTCATATTGAAGATTTCTGAGATTTCGCTGTTTATAATGTGAGTGCACGTCACTAAGAAGTGATTTAATATATTCCTGATCGAAATCTTCGATTTCTCATTACGATCGTATTACTATTATTACATTCAAGTGTTGCTTTTAACTCCGCATTGTAGTTGTGAATTTAATTACATTGTTGGAAACAATGATTTAAGGCAGTTCTCTTCAAAAATACGTCCACAATTAATGTTCACAGTTTGTCATATTTAGAACCTGCGTCTTAATTTCACCCCCTTTTTTTAATGAAATTTGATTTGGTCGCATCAATTGAACTTTTCTTAATGCGATCAAAATGTACATGGTGCGTCTGAAAAGTTGGGTGAATGGTCTTAGGAAACGTAGGAAATAGAGTTACAAACAAAATACTTTTACTGGCCTTCAAAGTAATATTCATTGGCTACAGTACACTTCTGACATCGGCTGTACAGCTGTTAGAAACTGTCAGCAAACGCTTCTTCTGGAATCGCTCGAAGCATTGAGGTCACACTTTGTTCGATCTTCACAACCACTCAAACACAATTTTTCAACACCATATACTTGCACTAAATTCCTATGTGTCTTCGTCGCCGTTTTGCCTAATTTGAAGCAAAACGCAATGGTAACGAGTTGTTCCGTTTTGCGCTCCATGTTGCAATGACATGAGTTCTCATACTGACCCTGTTAACTGGGTCGCAGCGTGTACCACCACTTCAATGCAGTGCTTTGCACATGTTGACATGTCCCTGAAGTGTATAGAGCGAGCACCTCATCCCCGCCAGCACGATTTGTAAAATATGGGACCATTCAGCAAACTTTTCAGACGCCCCTTGCAGTTCATTCAGTACGTGGTAATCAGCCCTAAATTACTTCATATTTAGTTCTGGCCCCGAATCACCATCTGCGATGACATATTGTACCTAATTTTGCCTTCAATGTAGAATATCGTGAAACATCTACAAACAGAACCTGCAAAAGGAATGTGATATCCAGTAAGTAGGTGTTGTTGTGGTCTTCAGACCGCAGACTGGTCTGATGCAGCTCTCCACGTTACCCTGACCTGTGCAAGCCTCTTCATCTGAGAATATGTACGGCTACCTACATCCTTTGGAATCTTCTTACTGTATTCGTCCCTCGGTCTCCATCTACGATTTTTACCCCACACACATCCTTCTAATGCTAAGTTGACACTTCCTTAATGTCTCAGAATGTGTCCCACCAATCTATCTCTTATCTTAGTCTGGATATGCCAGAAAAACCTTTTCTCCCCAATTCTGTTGAACACCTCCTCATTAGTTATGTGATCATCGCATCTAATCTTTATCATTCGTCTGTTGCACCACATTTCGAAAGCTTCTATCATCTTTTCGCCTGAACTCCTTATTGTCCAAGTTTCACTCTCATACAATGCTAAAATTGTGTTCCACTTAAATAATCCTTCCAATCTATAGAATAGGTGTGCCAAATTTCATCTCAATCCTTCAAATAGTTTCTGATATATGAAGACCTCGGGGAAAATAATGATAACCCTCATTTAGTAAGTGCTGAGATATGATGACTTGTATGTTTCAAATGTTGAAATATTTGTTAAGCTTAAGGGACTTAACTACGGGGTCATCAGTCCCCTAAACTTACAAACTACTTATGAACTACCTAACACTATAGACGACACAAACATCCATGCCCGAGGGGGTATTCGAACCCCTGACCGTAGCGGCCGTGTAGACTGTGACTGGTGCGCCGCAGACCGCTCGGCCACTGCGGCCGGCCTCGTATGTTTGAAAAATAGTTTCTCTTACAGTTTTTGAATATTTGTTGTAATATTTATAGTTGCCATCTCTCTGCAGCTTCATGTCCTAATTGAAGAAAATGAAACATTGTTGGATATGATTGTTAGCACAAATACATTAAAAATTCAAAAGTTGAGGGTTATCATTATTTACCCTCGAGGTCTTCATTATGTGTTCCTGAAAAGAGAAAACCTTAAGTTGCAGAAAAACGCTTCAAAATTTGGATGAAAGGTAGAAATATTTCTATTATAGCTTAGCTAAAACTGCCCCTATCCATATTCCAGTTCTACCTCATCATTCTCTGCAGCTGTTTCTAGCTCCTCTGCTCCATTGCCTAACAATTTTTTCTATATTCTGTACTGAAGTCTCTGCCTTTGCTATTCGTTGCTCATCGATGATCTGCAGTATGTGCTCAGCGAAGACTCTACAACCTTCTATACCTCACTGCTTAGACCACAAAATAGCTCCACACCCTTCTTTACAACAGTGTTGTGTTGTAGTTGAAAATCGTAGCCTTCTAAAGATATGTATTTCTAGGTCCAAAGGCAAAATTGTGCAAGAAGCCCAACTTACTGAGAATGTGAAGTCTTGTTACACTCTCAACATTAAACACTGCTGCAGTTTCCAAAGTAGAAATCTTCACTACCAAATTGGAAACAAACACAGTCTTTGGACGTCTCTTCCAGATAAGAGCATTGAAACTTTTCATTTGGGTACCTTGAAAAGTGGACATGGCGCATTACGTTGCTTAAGGTTTTTTTATACCATTTGTAGTTCGAAATTTAAGGAAAAATATGGGGTAATAATTTCAATTATATTTACTATCAAATAAGCAAATAAAAATGTTTATAAGAGGTAATCCGTCTTATGCTGACTGCAACTGAGAGATTTATTTTACGCGTTTCGCTTTTTATTTTCAAATCATCGTCTCTGGTCTGTAAATGATACAAGGTTTGTACAGTTTGTTTTGTATACACAGATCAAAAACAGTTTCTAAAAACTTTATGCACGTTAGGCCTATGTGTTTTTAAATTGCTTTTCGGTCTACTCACGGTGTTGTTGTCTCTTCTTTACATCTCACTGCTGTTTCTCCGTCTTGTTGGCTAGAGTTGGTTTGTTCATGGCGTGTGTTTCTTTTTTTGGCTGTTTGTGGCACTATTCGTCTCTTTTTGTGATTTTTTTTTGGGGGGGGGGGGGGGAGGGGACGGTAGCTCACCGTGATTTGAGTGTTTGTGAAGGGGAAGGGGTTGACTCTCAGAGTGTTTATTTTTATGTTAGGTGGTCAATAAGCTTGAAAAGTGTGTTGTTTGCTAGATTGTTTTGGTCATTTATTTCTTATCTCTCTGTGTGTGTGTGTGTGTTTTTTTTTTGTTAGTTCTCTTGAAGGGTCAGCAGGTGTTCTTTGTTGTTCCTAAGATTTTCATGTCTGTGTCTCTGGTGGTGATTTTATGTTGGTTTTGGTGTAAGTGTTCTGAAAATGTTGAGTGACTTGTTTTATACTTCCAGGCTCGTACATGTTCTTTATATCTGGTGTCAAACGTTCTTTTAGTCTGACCAATGTATCTACCATCACATGTGTTGCATTTCAAAAGGTATATTCCTGATTTTCTGCATGTATCTGTATTTTCTGTTGATTTTGGAAAATATTTTTGAAGTGAGTTGTTTGTTTCGTGGGCTATTTTGATGCCTTGATTTGAAAAATGTTGGGTATTCTGTGTGTGCATTTGTGATTGTATGTCATTGTATACCATCTTTTGTTTACTTCATTTTTCTCCCTTTGTGTTCTTCTTGTGTGTGTGTGTGTGTGTGTGTGTGTGTGTGTGTGTGTGTGTGTGTGTCTTGTGTGTTTGTGTGGTATTGTCACTTTTTTTTCATTATTTCTGACACCGTCTCCACTTAAGAACTTGTTTGTAGGGTGGTGATTTTCTGATATCAGATGTTCTCCAAAGGTTGAGTGTGAAGTGTTACTTTTTAAAGATCTTTAATTCAGCGCAAAGTTCCTAGTGAATGGAAAAAAGCGCAGGTGACTCCCGTTTATAAGAAAGGAAAGAGAACTCACCCGCATAATTACAGGCCAACATCGTTGACATCAGTTTCCTGTAGAATTTTGGAGCATATTCTCAGTTCGAATATAGTAAATTTCCTTGAGACGGAAAAGCTTCTTTCTATGAATCAGCAAGGGTTTAGGTAACTCAGCTTGTCCTTTTCTCACAAGACATCTTGGGAGCCATGGATGAAGGGCAACAGGCGGATTGTGTTTTTTTTTCGACTTCAAAAAGAGTGCTAATTAAGAATACTGGAATAGGTTCAAAGATTTGTGACTGTCTGGAAGACTTCCTAATTAATAGAACGCAGTACGTTGATCTCGACGGCGAGTATTCATCAGACACGAATGTATCGTCAGGCGTGCCCCTGGGGAGTTGATAGGACCGCTATTATTTTCAATCTATATAAGTGATCTGATGGACAGAGTAACTTGAAATTTTCGGCTGTTTGCTGATGATGCTGTGGTGTATGGGAGAATGTCGTCTTTAACTGACTGTAACAGCATACAGGATGCCTTAGACAAAATCTCTAGTTGCTGCGAAGAATGACATTTAGCTCTCAATGTAGAAAAATTAAGGTGATGCGCATGAGTAGGAAAAACAATCCCATAATGTTCGAATATAGCATTAGTAGTGAGCTTCTTGATGCAATCAAGTCGTTAAAATATCTAGGCGTAACACTGCAGAGTGATATGGAATGGATTGGATTGGGCTGGATTGTTTGTTTGGGATAGGGGGACTAAACTACTGAGGTTATCAGTCCCCCGGTGGGAAGAGGAAGGAGTGAGGATAAGAAAGAAGGAGAGGGGAAAGGAAATGCAGTCCGGGAAGTAAATAAGGAAGGAGGACTGCATTAGCTCGGGGCCCCGTGCTCGCCAGGCACGTACTCACGAAAGAACCGATAGCCCCCTGGGGTGGGGTGGGGGGGGGGGGGGGGTAAGACGGACAGTCGATTTCGGTGTATTGGGGGAATTTTGGGAAGATATACTTCATCTGTAAAGGAGACCGCTTATAAAAAGGCTTGTATGACCACGTCTTGAGTATTGCTCAAGTGTTTGGCACCCGCAGCAGATTACTTTAAAGGAAGACAGAATCAGTTCAGAAGCGAGCAGCTAGGATTTTTACTGGTAGGTTCGACCAATGCGCGAGTGTCACGGAAATACTCAGGGAACTCAATTGGAGATCGCTGGAGGAAAGACGACGTTCATTTCGTGAATTTCTGATGAGGAAATTTAGAGGGTCGGAATTTGAAGCCGAGTGTAGTACGATCTTGCTGCCGCCTCCTTATATTTCGCGTAGTGATCACAAAGACAAGATACGAGAAATTAGGGCTCGTACGGAGGCATATAGGCATTCTTTTTTTTCCTCGTTCTGTTTGGGAGTGGAATAGGAAAGGAAATGCCTAGTAGTGATACAGTGTATGCTCCGCCACGCACCTTACGGGCCGGCCGTGGTGGCCGAGCGCTCTGCGGCGCGCCAGTCTCAGTCCGCACGGCCACTACGGCCGGGGGTTCGAATCTCCCCTCGGGCATGGATATTTGTGCTGTCCTTAGTCTTAGCTAGTTCATAAGTAGTTTGTAAGTTTAGGGACTGATGACCCAGTCGTGAAGTCCCATAAGCTATACAAACATTTGAACATATTTTTGCACCTTACGGTGGATTGTGGATTATGTGTGTAGATGGAGATATAGGTGTATCTGGTTACATTAATGATGGTCGCACACCTCTATCACGACTTTGTAACGTCTTCGCCAGAAATGTAAGTATAGTTAGAGGTGAAACTCGGTGAAGAGTACTCCGAACGTAACGGTGGTACCGATGACGGAGATGAGCAGCTGTCGGTCGACAGTGAAGAAGCCCGCAGCGGAGAAGCGGATGCGCGGCACGGAGTGGCCGAGCAGGTAGCGGGCGTCGTCTGCCGCGGCGGCGACCGCGGAGCACGCCTCCACCAGCAGCAGGATGCGCAGCGCGTGGTAGGCCAGCTCCGCGCAGCTCATCGCCAGCAGGCCCGGGTCCACCCTGGAGGCGAGCGGCGGCGACCGCGCCAGCACCGTCAGCACGTTGTACAGGTGGCCCAGCAGCCGCAGGAAGTCCGACGCCGTCTTCAGGAACACCACCAGCCCGAAGTGCTGCTGCAGCAGCCGCGCGGCGTGCAGCAATGCCAGGTACTGGCGTCTCGCCTTCAGGTGCGGTGCCGTCACTGGAGGGGCACTCCCGATGCACTGTGTATGGCCGTTGAATGGGGTGATTTCTGAAAATATATACAGTAAAGCGTCAGTGAACTTGAGGTGCGAAAATAAAGGCACGGAGTGTCCAGGAATTCCGGTTACAAACATCTACGATCTACATCTACGTGGGATACTCTGCAAATCACATTTAAGTGCCTGTCAGAGGGTTCATCGAACCACCTTCATATTATGTAGAATGAATCTTTCACTCTGCAGCGGAGTGTGCGCTGATATGAAACTTCCTGGCAGATTAAAATTGTGTGCCGGAACCGGGACTCGAACCTGGGACCTTTGCCTTTCGCGGGCCAGCGCACTACCGACTGTGCTATCCCGACACGACTCACGATGGCGCCTCACAACTTTACTTCCGCCAGTATCTCGCCTCCTACTTTCCAAACTTCACAGAAGCTCTCCTGCGAACCATGCAAGACCAGCACTCCTGGAAGAAAGGATATGATGGAGACATGGCTTAGCCACAGCCTAAGGGATGTTTCCAGAATGAATCTTTCACTCTGCAGCGGAGTGTGCGCTGATATGAAACTTCCTGGCAGATTAAAATTGTGTGCCGGAACCGGGACTCGAACCTGGGACCTTTGCCTTTCGCGGGCAAGCGCACTACCGACTGTGCTATCCCGACACGACTCACGATGCCGCCTCACAACTAGTGCGCTTGCCCGCGAAAGGGAAAGGTCCCAGGTTCGAGTCCCGGTTCCGGCACACAATTTTAATCTTCCAGGAAGTTTCATATTATTTATTTGCCATTCTATTCTCGAATATCGCACGGAAAGAAATAACACCTGAATCTCTCCGTTCGAGCTCTGATTTCTCATATTTTATTCTGATGAGCTTTTCTACCTATGTAAGTGGGAGTTAACAATAATTTTTCGTATTTGGAGGAGAATGTTGGCGATTGGAGTAAGTAGCCCACGCCGCAGCGATATGCGCCGATGTTGTAATGATTCTCATCCCAGATCCTGTATCATTTCCGTAACGCTGTCTCCACTGTATCGTGACCTTACAAAACGAGCTGCCCCTTCTTTGGACTCTTTCGATGTCCACCGTCAAATCCACCTGATAAGGATCTTACACTGGGCAGCAATACTACAAAAAAAAAAAAAAAAAAAAAAAAAAAAAGGACGGACAAGCGTAGTGTATGCGGTTTCTTTAGTAGTTCTATTGCATCTTTTAAGGGTTCTTCCAATAAAACGCAATCTCTGGTTCGCCTTTTCCACGACATTATCTACATGTTATTTCCAATTTATGTCTGAAGTAATAGTAATTCCTAGGTATTTTTTGAAGTTACGGCCTTCACTTTTGATTGATTTATCTTGTAAACAAAGTTTAACGGATTTCTTTTCGTACTCATGTGGACGACTTCACACTTCTCATTATTTAGATTCAATTGCCAATTTTACACCACAGTAATATCTTATTTAGATCGACCTGCAGTTGGTTAAGAGAGCTATTTAGATTTTTTTCCAAATCGTTTATGTAGATAAGGAACAGCAGAGGACCAATAAAACTACCCTGTGGAACGCCTGATACCACCTCTGTTTTAGTCGATGCCTTACCATCGATTATTACAAACTGCGTCCTCTCTGATAGGAAATCCTGTATCCAGTCGCAAATTTTGGGCGATACACCATAATCACGCAATTTAATTAAAAGGTACGGTGAGGTACTGTGTCTTTGCCTTTCTTGAATATAGGTGTGGCAACTTTCCAATCTTTTGGTACAGATCCTTTGAGAGAGCTGTTGTATATGGCTGTTAAGAAAGGAGCTATCGCTTCAGCGTAATCAGATAGCAATCTAATGGGTATACAGTCCGGACCAGAAGACTTGTTCTTCTTAAAGTGATTTAAGGTGCTTCACTATTCTGAGGATATCTACTTCAACATTACTCATACTGGCCCTGTTTGTAATTCTAAATTTGGAATATTGGTTTCGTCTTCTTTGGTGAATGAGTTTCTAAAAGCTATGTTTAGTAACGAGTATAGTAATACGTATACGTCTCGGACCAGAAGACGATGTTTAGGTTAGATCAACCCGTGAGATCTCGCGCCTTTAAAAGTTACTCGATCGATAGCGTGTATAGAATTTTTTTGACAGTCAAAGAAAAGTTCGTAATGTACTTAATATGTCTAAATAAGTATTTTTGGTTCCTTTTATAAGAAGACATAAATATTTGAGAATTTATAATTGGTAAAATGCGATTGATTTAAAATTACTGTGAGCAAAATGCTCACGCGCGAGTCCTCGCTGGTTAATACGACGTCAACATGTCATTTTGCTACAATAAAAATCAGGAGATTCTGGCGTTCCTGATAATGTGTAATTATGAGCAGTTAGAAAACATTTTGCAACAAAGAGCACAAGACAGCAGACAATATAGCACTCGGAAACAAGAGACGTGGACAAATTTCGTATGTACCTACTGCGAAGTATCACTATGTATTCAGCCAAGTGTTGCAAAATTTCACAAAAATGTTAAGTTATAAACAAATATGTGTGACATAATAATGGTAATAACGTCCTTATAGATCCTAATCCCTACGAAAAAATTGATTTGTATATATTTACTCCTCCTCTAGGCCAGTGGGACATATACGTCCCACATAAAATAATTGTAAAACTATAAATAACAACCGAAAATTAGAAACATGGCCTGACTCATTGCCCATTCAAAAGCAAGAAACCAATGTTTACAGTAGCATGCGAAATTTTAATTGATTCTGTCATGAAAGGGTCCTATAAAACATACAACATTTATTGGACGTGTAATTTTTTTTGAAACTGACACAATGAGTAACTTCTCCCATTCACTACCTAAGGCCATGGGGCCAAGAGCAAAGGATTCTTTGAAGTTACTGTTGATGCTTACATAAATACCTTTTAAACACCATTCTAATTCATACCTGCAATTGGTGTATTAATTGATAAATCAGTTAATCATTAATGTACATTATAACAAATTTCGGCATATTAATAGGCCACCTTGAAATCCATGTGCCTACTTACTAGGCAGCCTTATGGATAATACAGCTACACGGTCTTAAGGCACGTCTTCCTCCACAATACACACACTATTTCTGCCTCAATATGAGACAATATATGTTTAGGCTCTAGCTCTAAATGTAGAAAAATGAAAGGTGATGTATAATAGTAGGAAAAACAATCTCATAATGTTAGAATACAACATTTTTATAGTAGTGAGTGTCTTTATACAGTCGCGTCGTTCAAATATCTAGGCGTAACACTGCAGAGCGATATGAAATGGAACGAACATGTAAGGACCATTGTGAGTAAGACGGACAGCCGACTTTACTTTATTGGGAGAATTTTGGGGAGATATACTTCATCTGTAAAGGAGACCGCATATAAAACGCTTGTAGGACCACGTCTTGAGTATTTCTCAAGTGTTTGGGACCCTCAGCATATCGTTTTAAAGGAAGACATGGAAGCAGTTCAGAGGCGAGCAGCTAGGTTCGTTATTGGTAAGTTCCAGCAATGAGCGAGTGTCACAGAAATGCTTCGGAACTCGAATGGGAATTGCTGGAGGAAAGACGACGTTCTTTTCGAGGTATTCTGTTGAGGAAATTTGGAGGCCGGAATTTGAAGCTGACTACAGAACTATCTTGCTGCCGCCTACTTACATTTCGCGTAAAGATCACAAACACAAGATAAGAGAAATTAGGAGGCATACAGACTTCCTTTTTTCCGTCGTTCTATTTGGGAGTGGAATAGGAAAGGAAATGACTAGAAGTGCTACAGTGCACCCTTTGCTGCGCACCGTACTGTGGATTGCAGATTACATATGTAGATGGTGAACTTGAAAAGTAGTTCTGTGACAGTTCGATAGATGTCAATGTAGTCAATCGATCAACTGCAACCTATTGTCCTCATGCTAGTACGAGCATGTCATTACTCAAATCGATAAGCCATTTACTATTTGGGACTGCTGAATATTCATGGGAGTTCGATATACATCCTACACGCCTTTACTTAATCTCACCGCCCATCACTTTACCATCTGTATGCCTGCTTGTTACCTGTATGTCCTCTTAGGCAAATCACTATATTAGCTACGTGATACCCGGCGTTGCTTGGGTATTTATTTATTCGTATATGCAGTTAATCCAAGTACTCTTACCTCCTCGTTCCCGTTTCTGTCTACCTGCTTCTGCCTCGTCTTGCTACTCTCCTCCTTTCCCTCTATACACCTATCTATCCCCATACTTTTGTCATTATCTTTCCCGCCCTTTGCCAATCTCCTTGTGCCTAATTTCTCTGTTCATCCCCTCTGTTCACTGCTTATGAAAAATTACAGTATTTGCGGAATTCATGCTGATAGTTAAACGGTGTTAAACTCTCCGTCAGGTACCGTACGAAATCTTATGTAGACAGTCATGTTTCTCTTGTTTCGAAGAAGGAAAGTGCCAAATTTCATCAGGAATAAAACTTTAGAGTGGTGTTTAAGTAGGCTGTAAAGTACCCTCCGCTATGCACCGTGCGAAATATTATATAGGGTGTTACAAAAAGGTACGGCCAAACTTTCAGGAAACATTCCTCACACACAAAGAAAGAAAATGTGTTATGTGGACATGTGTCCGGAAACTCTTAATTTACATGTTAGAGCTCATTTTATTATTTCTCTTCGAATCACATCAATCATGGAATGGAAACACACAGCAACTGAACGTACCAGCGTGACTTCGAACACTTTGTTACAGGAAATGTTCAAAATGTCCTCCGTTAGCGAGGATACATGCATCCACCCTCCGTCGCATGGAATCCCTGATGCGCTGATTCAGCCCTGGAGAATGGTGTATTGTATCACAGCCGTCCACAATACGAGCGCGAATAGTCTCTACATTTGGTACCGGGATTGCGTAGACAAGAGCTTTCAAATAGCCCCATAAATGAAAGTCAAGAGGGTTGAGGTCAGGAAAGCGTGGAGGCCATGGATTTGGTCCGCCTCTACCAATCCATCGGTCACCGAATCTGTTGTTGAGAAGCGTACGAACACGTCGACTGAAATGTGAAGGAGCTCCATCGTGCATAAACCACATGTTGTGTCGTACTTGTAAAGTCACATGTTCTAGCAGCACAGGTAGAGTATCCCGTCTGAAAATATGATAACGCGCTCCAGTGAGCGTAGGTGGAAGAACACGAGGCCCAATCAAGACATCACCAACAATTCCTGCACAAACGTTCACTGAAAATCTGTGTTGATGACCTGAATCGAGGAAGTACAGTACATACTAACGAAACAACTGGGTATTTTGACAATTGTCTGCACGAATTATTTCTATTTACGTTTAAAGAGAAATACTAAAATGAGCTCTAACATGGAAATTAAGCGTTTCCGGACACATGTCCACATAACATGTTTTGTTTCTTTGTGTGTGAGGAATGTTTCCTGAAAGTTTGGCCGTACCTTTTTGTAACACCCTGTATAGGTAGTGTTCTTTCTCTGATTACGAATATCAAGTGGGCAAAATTTTATCACTGCCGGAAGAACGGCACGGCAGTGCATAAAATACTAATATTCGAAATGGTTTTCTATATTTCAGCTCTTTCTTTGCATTTATCTTTTTTTCTAAGCTATTCTTGTATGAAGCGAACGAATAACAATATTATTCATATCGATGAAGCCATTTCTCCATTAGAGTAACGTAAAGAAATTGATACATGTATGAAATGAAATATTGACATACACGAAACAGTTTAAAAATCACAGTTATGACTTATTTGAAAAAAAAGTAAGAAAGAAAAAAATGTGTGATCTGAAGTAAATTATAGCATAGAGGACATGTTTCAAATCTAATATTACAATAATTTCGATAGAGATTGCTCCATCTGCAGCTACTTCAGAGCGACCATATTAATGACAATAATGCAGTAAACGGCTTTGGTTGCATTGAATCTTTATTATTTGAACGAGTGCATATCGATTTCGGTCAGTAAGTGGCGAGCTTCAATGCTAGAAAAGAATCCCTGTGAGTCAACATAGCCTAGGACTTGCATCTTAACATGGAAACACAACTTATAGAGTCAACGTTATGTATGGCTCACGGGGCTTCTTTTCTAGCACTGCTGGTGGCCACTGTGACCGAAATCGATATGAAGTAGTTCAAATAATAAAGATTTCATGCGACGAAAGCTGTTTCCTGCATTATTAATGCTAATAATTTCGTGTGGCTTAGTGACCTAGTGGAAGGCTTTTGATTTAAAACCATTTCAGCGCCCAACATGTGCCTAACCTACTCTAGTTATCCAATCTGGTAAAATCGGGAAGATAACAACTCACCATAAAGACACTCGCTGAGCCGCTGACATGCACGAAAAATAGGCAATCACATTTACATAACTTAAATTTTCGACCATGGACTTCATCAGAAAAAGAAAGACATATATTCACGCATCAGTCAGACATCTTTACACACACAACCACCACTTCCGGCCGCTCCAGTAACTTCATTGAGTATTCGTTCTGTTATGGTTTGTTTACAATGTGTAGTGTTGCCAACAATCATACATGCCACATCCAACCACCCTCATAATAAAAAATTAGCAGCTCTATGGCACTTGTTACATAGACTGAACAACGTCATACTAAGCCAAGAAAAGTATGAGAAAGAATTAAAAACAATACAACTTATAGCTAAAAACAATATTTATAACACCCAGACAGTAGAAAGTCTCACCCAAAAAATCAAATTACAACAAATGAGAAATTGTCAGAAGCACAAAACACAAACACCCAAAAATCTCACAAACACAGAAAAGGAAACACACACACACAGAACACCAACACACATGAAACAAACAGCAAAAATAAATGGTACAATCTAACATACAAACTCAAATCAACACGCAAAATTGAAACCATAATAATGAAATAGGCTTACAAATTGCCTACAAAACAAGAAACACAGTTCTGTCACATTTGCGAACTACAGATGAACCAGGTATATACTAGGTATATACTAGCTAGAATGCCAAGAATGTAAATAAATCACTTTATGTGTGAATGACAGGAGAAATTTCAAAACCAGATGTAAGGAACATATAAGAAGCTGTAAGTATGAAAACAGCCATTCCACCTTTGCAGGACACCTGATAGAAAACGAACATGGAACAAGGTATGAAAAATTTCAATAATCGAGACAGAAAACTCCTGACATTATAGGAAAACTTTCATATACAAAGAGCTCTGGCAACGAATAAGAAAGTGATTAATGATCTGAGCAACATAATCAACAAAAGCAGTGAAAAACAATAATGAACCATGAAATGCCCTTCCTTCTTCGTTCTTTCTATCCTCTGTCTCCTCTCTTCATTTCACGCTCACAAAAACTAACACAAATAGCAAAACACACACACACACACACACACACACACACACACACACACACAGCTCCATGAAGACACATAAAAAACAAGTAATACTGAAAATTTAATTAACTTCGCAAAAACTTGAGCTACAGAAGTTATTAATAACCTAATAGGACAGAATTTAAGAAATTGTAACACAGCAAAAACTAATAACTGACGTACTGTGAAATATAGCAAAATATTATTTACAACCGTACTGTAATATTATACAAAAACAAACATTTATTACAGGGCACTGATGATGCTTCACAAATAAGGAAACGAAACCCATATGGCACAAAAACTCCTTTCGTTTATATTGTAATGTACGTATTTATGTAATCCGTTATGCAACTGAATAATACACGTTTATTTTGCGACATACATTTCGCCTTTATTTGTAAGGCATCTTCAGTGACCTGTAATATACACACGATTATGTTTTATTTTTACGTTTTTAGTATTTTAGGTTATAAACAGTTCTGATGCGTTATCTAAGCACTGTTTACACCTGAATTACTGAAAACGTAAAAAAAAGTTTCCTTTCATTTAGTTGCGATAGACTGAAATACACCTCCATTAATTTTATGAGCAACTAAGAACGACGAAAAACGAAAAAGATGATGAAAATACGTAATTTATGAAATGTTAATATTCGTTACATATACATTGATGTACCGTTGTTTATATGAGGAGGGGAGGAGGGGATTGACAGTGTAGATGGACCAATAGAAGACTAAAACAAATAAATACCCTAATGGAAAGCCAAAATATATCATCTACCACCAAACACTGTGATTAGAGCTCCTAAAAACACAGGCTGGCGCATCCGCCATTTTCATGCTAAACACAGCACGCAGCTTTTACGAACAGTGTTGTTTTATTTAAGTTTAGTAACAGATACTCTTCAACAATTTGTGAAATGTCAGTACAAAACTTTTTGATGAGGTGTATTTCTCAATATATTATATAAGACAAACATATTGTGCTCTAAAAACAGTATGTTCTGGGATGCTTTGATGTAATATGATATTTTGCGGCTGCTAATTCCCTACAGGTAGCTTCTCTGTTAAGAAGCAGTACTTTCAGAAGAGCTAAACAAAACCGCAAGTTCAAATATCACAAACGATTTTTACTATTAAATATTGCTTCAAGTCATAATAATATTTAGTTTCTTCCAATACATCTCTGAGGGCTCGGTTCGGGTTCCCAGTTTTTGCGGACATTTAATCATCCATTTTTTCTTCTCTTAGAATCTCTCGGGAAACTAAACGTTCTGTATCCACCTCTGGAATGATTTGAGCAGTTTATGGCAACACAGCCACCCGTAATGACGTGATAAAGTGCCGTGACGCAAGTCCTATAGCACCGCAGTGTGTTTAACTTACGAACCACGAGAATGAAAATGGCGGATGCGTCAGCTCGTATTTATGGGAGCCTTAACTGTGATGAATGCATTAAAAAATCAATAAATGATAGTCAAAACAATGAGTTTTGGTTTTATTCCTTGATAAATACTATAAGTAAGCAATCTCTTTTGCAACAGACAGCACACTAATTCGTTTCAATAAATTCAGGATCGCACTGGAATTGTTTTGATTCAAATTTTAGGAAAGATTTAGTTGGCTGAGTCTCTTCTATATTAACTGACAGAATGACTGACTGACATAACTACTAAAGATGTAGACATGTTATGGATATTATTTTCACTAAGTGCATCCCTCCTTCTATTTATTAACAAATTGCACCTGTACGAAGCGAGCTTGGGTCGTTAGTTTGTAATGTAAATACAGATCACCAATATTGTTCAAGAATTGTAGTTTGGCCTTTACTCATGAAGTACACTTTATGGAGTTTGGGTTGCAAAATTTGGGAGACGCAGAGGCTGCAGATGTACAACAGGAATTTGAGGAAGGAAATGAGCTCGTGTAGGATCCGCGTGGGGGAAGGGAGGCGGATACGGTAAGCGAGGCGGAGGGTGTGGCGCACAAGGATCTGGAGGGACTGGTAGTGGGAGGGGCGGAAGCCCAAGCAGGGTGGAAACTACACATTGAGGATCGATGGGTGTAGAGGATGGTGGAGGGTTTGAGTCTCCATGTCTGGCCGAAAAGGAGCTTTAGCTGGTTGAGGAGGGAGAGGGCTTTTTGATGGGCAGTTTGAAGGTTAGGTTTCCAGGAAAGGGAGCAGTCAAGGGTGAGACCAAAGTACTGAGGGGGTTTTGGTTTGCGGGATAGAAGTGTTATGTTGAGCTAGGTACAGGTCTAGGTGGCGGAAGGAATGGGTGGTGTGACCTATGATGACTGCCTGGGATTTGGTATGTTGCAATTTCTTTGAATGGTTTTGGACGGCCTCTAGTGGTTCCCGCATGTCGTTTTTTTCTTTTCTTTTTTTTCTTTTTGGTTTGAGGGTGGGGAGTTACACCATAACTCTGTCTCTAGCACCAACATCCTCACTACACAATAGCACTAGCACCCTACGTCATCAGTTATTTGGGGGATGCACTCCAATCTTAGTCTTCCTCTACAGTGCTAACCCTCTACAGCCCCCTATAGTACTGCTATGGTTATTCCCTGATGTCTCAACAGATATCCTATCACATTGTCCCTTCTTCTTTTCGGTGTTTCCCATTTGTTTCTTTCTTCGCCGCTTCTACAGACGACCTCCTCATTCGTTATCTAATAAGTCCAAGTGATTTTCAACAATCGTCTATAGCACCACATCTCAGTTGCTTCTATTCTCATCTGTTACGGTTTTATCATTGTCCATATTTCGCTTCCACATTATTTTGTGCTATAAGCATTCTTTTTTTAGAAATTTCTTCCTCACGTTTGACAGCAGTAGACTCGTCTTATTCATGAAGGCTGTCTTTGTCTGTGCCTCTTTTGTCGTGGTTGTTTTCCTTCCAACGAAACAGAATCCTTAACGTTGTCTACTGCATTATTAAAAATCGATATTAAACTTCTCGTTAGTTTCCTTTCTTATGAAAGAAAAAATAGTCCGTTGTTGTCAATATTTAAGATACTTTTATTAAATAGTACTTGTAGCTGATTTCGATTTTTCGTCTTTTTCTAGCACATAAATTAACATCTCCATGAAGACACACAGAAAACCGTAAGTAGGGCCAAAAACTGGATAGTTAAATTAACTTTGCAAAAGCTAGTGCTACAGAAGTTGTTTCTAAACTAGTAGATCCGAACTTTAGAAATTGTAACAAGACTGTTAACTGTCATACTGTGAAAAATACCTATAATATTATGACTGTACTACAAAAATATACAAAAATAACATGTATTGCAGGCCACTGATGATGCTTCATAAATAAAGAAGCGAAACGCGTATGGCACACAAAAAAACGCCTTTCATTTAGTTGCTAAAGACGGTAATACACCTCCACCAATTTCATCTGCAACTAAGGACGACGGAAATCGAAAAAAAAAGATGATAAATTAACTAGCGTAATTGACAGGTTTTTCTGTGTTAAAATTATTATCAGATACCAATAGACATTTTCCATTTTAAAAATTTTAGTATCAGAGCTCGACATATGGAGAGTTTTTACTGTTTGGCATCACAATGTGTACCTAACGGAGTTGCTGCTTTCATTACGGTGGAAATTGGGGAATTTAGCTGTGATTTTATTAACTGAACGTGACATTATTATTATTATAGTAGTCAAATGCTGTATTCTCATTAGTTGTCCTCCACTGAACTCCTAGTTTTAATTACTTTTGTTATGAAATTGGAACTTTAAGTCCTATAGACACCTCACTGAAGGTTTGTGTGGCACATGTACAGGATATAATCGAGCTATGTCACATCAACAACGGTGCTAAAGCTGAAGCCGCAGGAAATACGTTTAAAAGGAGAAAAGCTTAAAATAGCTTCCAAATGATGATAACATTAAGCACAGCAGTGCGGAAAATAATAAGAAAATAGTAAGGAAATAGTCTTTGTTCCCAAAAATGTTGAAATGTTTGTAAATCTAAGGAACTTAACTAGGTTGGTCAACAGTCCCTAGGCTTACAAACAACTTACGTTAACTTAAAGTAACTTATGCTAAGGACTAGAACCCCCGACGGCGAACGGCAGTGCGCACTGCAGAAGGCCGCCTTAGTGCGCACGGCTATTCTGCCGCGGCCTTTGTTCCCGTAACTAAATTATAGAAGGGACGATAAAAAGTTTCCTTTCGAAGATCATACATATCAGAATCAGTTGGGAAGAGAGTAAGGCAGAGTTATAGCGTTTTCCCAATATTGTTCAATCTATACATTGAGTAATCTGTGAAGGAAAGCGAGGAGAAATTTGGAAAAATAATTAAAGTCCAGGGACAACAAATACAAACTTTGCAGTTTGAGGCTGACATAATATTTTATGCCATAGACAGCAAAGGGCCTGGAAGAGCAATTGAAAGAAATGGACAGTGTCTTGAGGGTGTAAGATGAACATTTACAAGAGCAAAAGAAGGGCAATGGAATGCGTGTATTAAAATCAGGCGATGCTGAAGGAATCAAATTAGGTAATGAGACGATAAAAGTGGTAGATGAGTTTCTTTTCTATTTGGGTAGCCGGAGTAAAGAAGATATAAAATGTGGACAGGCTATGGGAAGAAAGGCAAAATTTGTTGATATCTAATATTAATTTAAATTTTAGGAAGTCCTTTCTGGAAGCATTTGTCTGGAGTGTAGCATTATATGGGAGTTCAGACAAAAAGATGATTGAAGGGTTTCAAATGTGGTGCTAAAGACGAATATGAAGATTAGGTGAGTAGACCACGTAACTAATGAGAGGGTGCTTAACAGAATAATTGAGAGAAAAGGAGTTTCTGGCGCATCCTGACTAAGAGAAGGGATAGGTTGGTGGGACACATTCTGAGACGTCGAGGAATCGTCAAATTTGCGTAAGAAGGTAGTATTTGGGTTAAAAATTGTAGAGAGATAAATAAAGTAAGCAGATTCTAAAGGATTTAGGTTGACGTTCTTGTTGAGAGATGAAGAGGCTTACACAGGGCAGGGTAACGTGCAGCTGCATCAAACCAGTATGCGGACTGAAGACCACAACAACAACATCAATTTATTTATTTTCTTAAACAAGTCGGCATAGAGATTTTAAACAGTGCACATGTTTTATATCATAAAGTAACTACAAAGTGAACGTGACAGTGAATGCAGCTGTTATTTATATTGAACCTTGTGGTTCTATGTTTTTGGTTATAAGAAATTATGGTTAAATCTTGAATTTCAGAACAGTTGTTGTTGTTATTGTTGTTGTGGTCTTCAGTACAGAGACTGGTTAGATGCAGCTCTCCACTCTACTCTATCCTGAGCAAGCCTCTTCATCTCCTCATACGAACGGCAATCCACATTCATCTGAACCTGCTTACCATATTCGTCTCTTGGTATCCCTCTGCGATTTTTCCCCATACTCTTCCCTCCGATTCTAAATTTACGATTCCTTCATGTCTAAGAATGTGTCCTACCAATTGGTCCCTTATTTTAGTCAAGATATGCCAAAAATTCCTTTCCTCCCCTATTCTGTTCAGTACCTCTTCATTAGTTACACGATCTACCCACCTAATTTTCAGAATTCTTTTGTAGCACCACATTTTTCTTCCTGTCTAAACTATTAATCGTCCAAGTTTCACTCCCGTGCAAGGCAAGACTCCACACAAATGCCCCCAGAAAAGAATTCCTTACACTTAAATTAATATTCGATGTTAGCAAATTTCTCTTTATCGAAAACGCTTTTCTTCCCATTGCCATTCTGCATTTTATATCCTCTGCACTGTGACCATCATATGGGATTTGACTGCCCAATTAACAGAACTCATCTACCAAAATTATTGTTTCATTACCTAGACTGATTCCTTCAGCATCGCCTGATTTTCTGACAGCATTGCATTACTCTTGTTTTGGTCTTGTTAATGTTCATCTTATACGCAACTTTCAAAACACTGTCCATTCCGTTCAATTGCTCTTGCAGGTCCTTTACTGCCTCTGACGGAATTACGTCATCAGCAAAACGCAATATTTTTATTTCTTTGTCCTGAAATATAATTCCTTCTCCAAATTCCTCTCTCCTTTCCTTCACATCTTGCTCAACGTACAAATTGAATAACAGCTGTCTTACTCCCTTCTTAACCACTGTTAATGCCATTAAACTCTAATAACAGCTGTCTGGTTAATGTACAAGTTGTAAATAATCTTACGTTCCCTATATTTTACCCCTGTTGACTTCAGAATTTAAAAGAGTGTATTCCAATCAACATTGTCAAAAGCTTTCTCCAAATCTACTAAATATAGGTTTGCCTTTACTTTTTCTATTTTCTAAGATAAGTCATAAGGTGAGTATTGCCTCCGGTGTTCCTATATTTATCCTGAATCGGAACTGATCTTCCCCGAGGTTAGCATCTATGAGCCTTTCCATCCTCTAAATAATTCCTGTTAAAATTTTACAACCACGACTTATTAAACTGATGGTTCTGTAAGTATCACATCTGTCTACGCTTGGTCTCTTTGGAATAGGGTTTATTACATTTTTCTTAATGTCTGAGGGTATTTCTCCTATATCATACATCTTACGCACTAGGTGAAATAATTTTGTCATGGCTGATTCTCCCAGAGACTTCAGTAGCTCTGAGGGAATGTCATTTGCTCCAGGGCCCTTGTTTCGACGTAGGTCTTTCAGTATTCTATCAAATTCATTTCTCAGTATAGTAACTCCTACTTCATCTTCAGCTAATTCCTTTTTCCTTCCGACAATATGGTCTTGAAGTTCATTCCCTTTCTTTACTCAAAATTGGTTTTTCTTCTGAGTTATTGTTATTCATAAAGCTATTTTTACTGTCTCCAAATGTCTCTTTTATTTTCCTGTAAGCGGTCACTATTTTTCCCCTAGTTATTCATTCTATTACAGATTTGCATTTGACTTATAACCACTCCTGCTTAGCTATTTTGCACTTCTTTTCAATCTCATTTCTTAGTCGGCTGTACTCCCTTTTTCCTGCTTCATACTGCATTTTTATATCTTCTTCTCAATTTCATTTAGTACTTCCTGGGATATCCAAGGATTTCTTTATAGGTCTTGCCTTTCTACCTATTTGGTCCTCTGCTACCTTGACTATTTCATATCTTAAAACTACCCGTTCCTCTTCTACTGTTTTATTTTCCCCCGTTTCAGTCAATTGTTGCCTAAATCTGCCTCTGAAATTCTCAAGAACTTCAGCTTCCTTCAATTTATTGAGCTCCCATCTCCTTATATTCCTGCCTTTCTGCAGTTTCTTCAGTTTCAGTCTAAAATTCATAACCGATGAGGTATGGTGAGAGGCTATAAATGACCCTGGATTTGTCTTACAATTTAAAACCTAGTTCCGAAATCTATGTCTTACTATTATAAAATCTATCCGGTGCCTTTCGGTGTCTCCTGGTCTCTTCCACGTATACGACCTTCTTTCATGATTCTTGAACCAGTGTTTGTTATGACTAAATTATGTTCCGTACAAAATTCTACCAGGCGGCTTCCTCTTCCATTTCTTTTTCCCAGTCCATATTCACCTATTAATTTTCCTTCCCGATCTCTTCCTGCTAGCGAATACCGGTCCCCCATCACAATTAAGTTTTCCTCTCCCTTAATTATCTGAATAATTTCCTTCAACTCCTTATACATTTCTTCAATCTCCTCATCATTGGCAGAGTTAGTAGTACTTGTGGTTGATGTTGGCTTTGAATCTATCTTGACTACGGTAATGTGATCACTGCGCTGCTCGTAATAATTTACTCGCATAATCTTATTTTTTCTTATTCATTATTAGACCTATTCTTGTTATACCCCCAACAAATATGTATTTATAATAGTGTACTCGCCTAACCAGAAGTCTTGTTCTGTCCTCCGGATTTCACTAATTCCTACTATATCTTTCAACCTATCCATTTCCCTTTTTAAATTTTTTAATCTCCCTGTCCGTTTAAGGGCTCTAACATTCCACGCACTAATCCGTAGAATGCCAGTGTTGTCTTTCCTGATGACGACATTCTCTTGAGTAGTCCCCACCCGGAGATCCGAATGGGGGACTATTTTACCTCTTGAATATTTTACCCGAGAGGATGCCATCATCATATATTTACATAGTAGAGCTGCACGTCCTCTGGAAAATTAACGGCTGTAGTCCCCCTTGCTTTCAACCTTCGCAGTAACTGCATGTCAAAGCCATGTTAGCTGATGTTACAAGGCCAGCTCAGTCCATCATCCAGACTGTTGCCCCTTTAACTACTGAAAAGGCTGCTGCCCCTCTTCAGGAACCACACGTTTGTCTGGCCTCTCCACAGATACCACTCCGCTGTGGTTCCACCTAGGGTACGGCTATCTGTATCGTTTATCGTTGAAGCACGGAAGCCACCCTAACTGTGCCATATCTGTAGTTCATGGTTTTTTCTGGAGAGATAAACGTCAAAATCCATAACTTAAGTGAATAATTTATTTGACGTTTATCTCTGGAGAGAGAAACGTCAAAATCCGTAACTTAAGTAAATAATAAACATCTTATACATGAAAACGTAATATTATAAGTTACGAAATATTATAAAGTGTATAAACATTTCGTCACAATAAGATCAAAATTAATGGCTTGCCAGAATGTGGCGAAACACCTGAAGATGTCTCCTTAGCCGAAATAAGCTTTTAGTGTAACTACAGCTAACATTAAAGTATACAGTGTTATAAATATATAATTTGTTTTATTAGGAACGCTTCCCGTTATTATGTGATTTCTGACACTGGTCTACAGACAACAACATTACGGCAACTGAGATAGTGGTAATAACTGCAAGTTGCTGCAGAGGGGGATGGTGTTTTGTGTTTACTCTACAGAACGAATTACACAAGCAGTTGATGTTCAAATAGTATAGCGCACAGATAATGTAATGCACGTTACTGGAGTGTACCAAAGTGTAATATCCAGTTTCTGGACGCAATTTCAAACAACAAGAACCGATGAAAGAAGAAAAGGCCAACGTCGTCCACGTGAACATCAGCAAGAGACGACCGTTATATCTAGTTGGTTGGTTGGTTGGTTGGATGTTTAAGGCGGAGCAAACTGCAACGGTCATCAGTCCCCCGTTATCTCTAGTTTACAGCCCGTCGAGTCAGGAGGCTGTGTGGATCTCAGTTGCAACGCACCCTCTAGGCTGCAACAGGATGCGCAATATCAACATAAAACGTACGAAATCGCCTTCGGGGCAGTTGGTTCTACGGTCAGAGGCCTATGGTGTGTGTCCCGTTCGAAACCACGAACACGTTTAGCCCGGAACAACTGGGCGGGAGAACATCATGATTACAGTCGTAACGTTCGGTACACAGAAGAGTCAAGATTTTGTGTTCTGACAGACAATCGCTATCCCTGAACTGGAGAGAACGTGGAACTTCGAACAATCCTGCTTATCTGCAGGATACATAACCGTATCATGGTAGTAGTCGAATGCTTTGGTCAGAAGTCAGTACTGGCGCACATTACGAACATCTATGTCGTTCAGAATGGTGTTTTTGCGCCCTACGCTGATGCCATAGAGTATGGGTTTCTTCTGGTGGACGATTACGCTCTTTCCCACAGAGTTTCACTGGTGGACAACATTATTCAGGCTGAGTGAATCGAATGAATGGAGTGGCCGGCTTGTTCACCGGACTTAATACGACTGAACATGTCTGGAATGCACTTGGGAGACTAATTACAGCAGTCCCAACAGCGGTTGCAGAGCTGGATATTGCACTCATGGAAGAATGGCCAAATATCCCTCAAGAGCTGATTGATAACCTCATACTGTACATATCACGCAGGTCTGCAACTGTACTGTCCCTCCGAGGTGATCACACACCAAATTAGAGGGCAACGAGAATGAGTTTTTCACTATTATGGTAGCGTCATGTTGCCTCGCTCCAAGTAAACGCCACGTAACCGGTAAGTAGAGAGTTGAGACAGCAAAAACTAGTGCCGTATCACACGGAAATACAATTGCAACCAATATATGAATAACGTACGTTAGCATATATAAACTGTATCTGATATCTCAGCTGATCTGATACGTGTTTCGAGTAGTGTACGTGTTCTGTGAATATTAACTTCCTATCTATTAGTCATTAAAAGTTTGCCGGTTTTTTATGAACATGTGTATATCGTGGCCAGTGTTTGACTTTCGGCAGCTAAGAACAGAATAACAGCACATTGGCTCCGTTTGGATACATTTGGTAATAACGTCGTCATAGATCACGTTACGGCATTTCCATGCAGGAAAGACATGAAATACGCGCCAAATCGCTTTCTATATGTCGGTGGTAATACACTCGCCTCAGAGCAACGTGAAATGTGACGACATTTTTAATCAAATATTTATATGCCTATTGGACCTAGCTGCTTTGATCATCAGTCCGTAGTCTTAGAAACCACTTAAACTAACTTACACCCATGCCTGAGTGGGGACTCGAACATCCGGCGGGAACGGCCGCCCAGTCAGTAGCACGATGCCTTTGACCACGCGGCTGATCCCGCGCGGCTTGGAGCAGCACCTCTCTTATTTGGTGTAGTCGATCGGAATCTCGCTACGTCGCATATACGCCGCAACAAAAACCTCGAAGGGAAACTTGTGATGTGCTTCTTATAATTAAATCATTTAGTCCTTACTTTGCAAACGTACCTCTGTTTAGAAGGATCGAAGTGAATCCACCAAATTCCGTCAAGTATTCCTGCGTTTCTCGAATCAGTGCGTCCATTCTCTCTTCAATGGCTGATACGATGGACATGAACTGCAGCATGTACATTACGGCGAAAAATTGTCTTAGTATTATGAAGACCTTCAGTCCCATCTGACAAGTCAGGTTGCCGTGAATCCAGTTCAGGTAAATCGATGACACGCCGACTCCCAGCAGAGAGGTGAATGTCACAAAAATATAGAGCCTGTATTTTGTACAGCAGGTTAGTTTTCTTCGACGGACTGTTACCCTGTTTAGCACATGATAGATTTCACTCACCAGCCTGTATCGTGTGGAAACACATTTGCACAACAGCACTAGTGATGCAGAAAGAGAAGCGACCTGGTAAGCGTAGACTATAATACGTATCTTGAGTGGTACACCGGGGTGGCAGGTATGACTGACAAACTCAAATGAAATGCTGGATGCAATCACGATGGCAAGCCAGAGCGAAGGTATGACTAATATTGAGATTCTGTACTGCTGGATGTTCCAGGATAGCCGACGGAGTCCGAACATTTGCCAAACGGATGGGAGCTTCCAGTGTGGTCGCCAGGCTGTCCGCGTTCCTCTTCTCCTTTTGGTCTTCGAACCTTCGCAGAAAGTCCCTGGAGGTAGTGGTACGAAGACATTGTTCTTCCCATCTCCACGCAAGGAGAGGTCGTAGCAGCATGTGGGCATTTCAGCTGGGGACACGCTACACCCTGAACTACCAGAGTCAGCTCAATACAACGAAAAGGCTGATGTTTACCGCTAGCACTTTGCTATGCGTGTGACGCATGGCACGTAGGGCACATTTCTCTTGCTTCGCTTCTCGCCCCACAGATAGCGGTGCGACCGTAATATCTGTGGGAAACGTGTCATTCACAATTTCGATCCAGCAGCACCTGTAGTAATAACAAAATAGCTCAAGTCGTGAAACGGACGGCGTTTAATGCATATTGATAATCCTTTCTCGTAGCGCTGCTATTGTCAATCTACGTTATTCAGAAGAAAGTTGTAATGGATCCTTTGTGGCATTAACCTCACGACGTTAATTAATTACTCTGGTCGCAGTCCCTGTAGCTATCAGACTAAGTCGTTTCCTTTGACCAATTGACACTTGTTACGCACAGCGAAATCATAATAGCAGTGTGCATAGCTACAACACTAGGAGAAAGGATGATATTCACTATTCAAGGTTAAATCTAACTTTGGCTCAGAAAGGGGTGAATTATGCTGGCACAAAAGTCTTTGGTCACTTACCAAGTAGCATCAAAAGTCTGACAGATAGCCAACTAGTATTTAAAAAGAAATTAAAGGAATTTCTGAATGGCAACTCCTTCTACAATGTAGATGAATTTTTAGATAAAATTTTTAGATAAAAGAATAGACAACATTTACTAAACTGACACGTTCCACATCATTACGAAATGTCGTGTATATGATCTATGGAACAAGTATTAATCTAATCTAATCTAATCTAATCTTATTTAACTCCTCCGTTACGCCAATATTTTTCCTTTTTATCTTCGTATTGATCAACTAGCGTAACATCACTTCTTATGTAGCTCTAGCTGTACGCAGCATGCTTTGCAATGCCCGTACGAGAAAGCAGCCTTTGCCAAAATTTTAAATAAGGTCAAGAATGTTCCAAGAACTCCTATTAAAACCAAATGAACGGAAATATTCCTTATCGCGTATCTGCGACTGCTTTGGAATTTTGAGGCCACACTGGAATATACTCACCGAGCGAGGCGGCGCACTGGACTCGCATTCGCGAGAACGGTGGATCATATCCACCTTCGGCCATCCAGATTTAGATTTTTCGAGATTTCCCTAAATCACTCCAGAAAAATGCCGGAATGGTTCCTTTGAAAGGGCACGGCCGATTTACTTCCGCACCCTTACCCGAAACAATCCGAGCGTAAGCTCCACCTCTAATGACCACGCTGTCGACGGGGCGTTAAACACCATTCTTTCTTCCTTCCTTCTTTTTTGGAATACACTCGTGGTTTGATATAATTTTAACTTTAATACGTTTGTGAAAAGGAGGCGCGAATAGCATTAGTAGTAAAGAAGTAATGCAACAAAATGTCATGCCTGATGCGGCAATTTTGCACCATGCACAGCGAAAATGTAGAAAGCGATAAACATTTTTTTCTTTCATCATATCGCAGGATGTGTCAACGAGAAAAATTTTCATATGGATTTGGAATTATACGAAGAGTTACTCGTTAAAGAAATCAGAAAATAACAGCAACCAATCACCTTTGGTATGTATATATTACCACAACCGGTTTCGAACTGCCTGGCAGTTCATCATCAGGTGGTGTACATGCTTTATATGTTGCTTACAACATGTTTCTCATTATTGGCTAAGGGTCCTCATACAGTGCATGTCTAAAGCTGGGTATATTCATTCGCTGGCATCTTCTTGTTTATGACGCCTTACCTCCTCAACTATGTGTGTTCATCTTTTTTTCTTTTGCTTTATTTTTTACTTTTTGTTTAATGAATTCTCTCTTTCTCTCTCTTTTTCAATGAACTTTCACAGGCGTACAAAGAACAAGTCATTAAGTTTCATCGCAATCGGATGAATGTTTTAGGAACGCATAGAAGACAAATATTCATTTTTAGATATAGAGATGAGACGTATGTTCCAAATACTGAGCGAGGTGGCGCGGTGGTATCATACTGGATTCGAATTCGGCAGGAAGGTGATTCAAATCCACCTCCGGCCATCCAGATTTAGATTTTCCGTGATTTCCCTAAATCACTCCAGGCAAATGCCAGGATGGTTCCTTTGAAAGGGCACGGCCGATTTCCTTCCCCATCCTTACCAAAAAACTCCGAACGTTTGCCACGTCTATAATTACCTCGCTGTCGATGGGACGTTGAACCTACGCTTCCTTCCTTCCTTCTGTTCCAAAGGAACATTGCTGCTGTTCCGTTAAATACTAGCTGAAGACTAGGCGTAGCCAGGGTATTTATTTATTTCGTGCTCTAATTAGACAATGTACTCTCCCGTCCACTTTCTTTATGCAGTCCAAGTTCGCAAATATTTTTCAAGATCGGGACAAAAATGTTATGCAGACAGTGACCTTCCTCTTGTCTCGTAGGTCGAATGTGCAAAATTTCAGCAAGAACGGAGCAAAGCAATAGATTTGATTGCGATACAAACACTTGGACGTACTACTTTATAGATAGTAAATTTGCTTAATAAACATGTAGCCTATGTCCGTCCGAATCTTTATTACGGTATCATGTAAAAATTTGGAATAAATAGGTCAAGAACTTTCCGATATTCTTGACAAAGATATTAAAAAAAAGACTTGTATTTTTATAATAGCCTTAGTACTCGGGTTTATCATGTTTTATGGGGACACTTCTCCTGAGCTATGTGTCGTAACTAGTTCTTACCCTACTGCAATTGTTACCACACGGTAAGGGCTACATGTACCAAATTTTGTTGACATCGGTCCAGTAAATGAGGATGAGATGTGCAACAATTTCGCGCGATCCTGCAGTTTTTCACGCCCTTTCATTGTTATAATGCTGCCCGGTATTGTTAATCATAAAGGCCTAATGCCTAGTGACACTTTACGTACCTTTTATCGTTTGACATATATATGGTGACAGAAAATGCACTAATGTAACCAGTCAGTTAAATTTTACTTTTCTCATGTTGGATAATATTCGAAACCGGGAAAGTTCTAAATACAATAAACAGCTGATGGTTGACAATATGCATTTTTAACGTCTATTACGGCTAGCAAATTAATAACAGCCAACCAGTTGCAATAATAGTTGTTTAATAATCTTTTGACCACGGTTTCTTCTTCAGAAATACATCACAGGAATTTGACATCTCTATGATCTAGGGAATGTGGTTTAGACTGAAAGATGTCTCAGCGCATCTGTAGTCATTCACGCTTTATATCTGTCGAAACTGTGATCAAAAGTTTATTAAACAACTATTATTGCAACTGGTTGGCTGCTATTAATTTGCTATCCTATAACCGTTCCTACGACGCAGTCATGTTTAAAATATATTACGGCTGTTGACACACATCTCAGTAAAAATTCGATCATTGTTGTTTGCTATTTCTACAGAAACCTTTCATTTTCTCCATATGTTGTCTTTCCCCTTCTTCTGTCTATGTTGTTCTTCATTTTTTATTTATTCTACATTGCCTTGAGATCCTTCTAAATCTACTATTTTAATCTTAAAACGGTTCTGTTCAGTTATTTACGATTCTTGCTATTTTCTAGTTATTTTTTAAACCTGTTATTCACGCTGTTGTATCTTTGTTAATCCAGAAATACTCGTTTCGTCAGTTTGTCTTCACTTAGTTGTTCGAAGCGTCCAAATAAAACTTATTTCCGTTTCGTCAGTGCCTCTTATATATTCTACATCTTTCCATAGATTTATCGTTACTTTTTGTTTTAGTAGTTTGTGTTGCAGTTGTGAATTTTGTAGTAATATTTCTTTATTTCTATTCTGTCCGACTTATAGTCCATCGTTAAGAACTCTCAAGCTAATTATCATTGTGGCCTTACAATTGCACTATAGTGTTTTACCTTTATTTTCGTAGATGGGCGTTTTCATTATAGATGGTATTGTCAACTGTAACACTCTTTCCATTTCATTAACTGTGTCAACTAAAAATTCTTGTAATACATTCCGATGTTTAGTTTCTCCAAGATATTTAAATTTACTAACTCGCTGCCTTTTACCCACTTCCAGTTAGTTTTCACGAATTATATTTACTAATTTTGTCTTAACAATTTTTTGTCAAATTTTACCTATTGTTTCTGCCGAATCAATGCTTTTAAGAAATGAATAAATGATCCATTATAGGTTTGCTGGTTAATATTCTGCTGTAAATATTTACTGTAAGAGAATTTTTTTTTTTTTTTTTTTTTTTTTTTTTTTTTTTTTTTTTTTTTTTTAGTATCTTCCCTTCGAAAACCACTCTCAGATTATCCCCGTTACTTAGATTTATCCTTCACAGTCCGGTGTACTCGTATGGAGTGTAGTGTCGGTTCAGAAGGAATTACCTCACTATACATTCAGCGCGTGAATGGTGTGGGAGGAGAAAAACTTACGACGTACTTCATAACCAGCGTAATCTTCAAGTTTTTGTCAATACACTTGTCGTGTGAGTTACAGGGGCGCTCAACAGAGAGGTTTTCAGCGAAATACATTTGTCATATGAATGTTAGTTAACTAGTTCTTTATTATTACAGCCTAATTCTTGTAAAGACAAAAATTTCAACCAGGCACTATAAATAATGCTATTTATTTTAAAATATCGCAGTTTCCGATTACGAACCTAAGTGTTCTAATAAGACTGCTGTTCACCTCCAAATCCATTGTTTATTGTTTAGTTATGGATTCTGTTAACAGTCCCTTGTGGCGAAGTATTCTTGGGTTAGTGGAACCTTACACCACACAAAATATGATTAAAATAACGTATTTGAAAGTAACTAGCACTAATATCGATGTTACATATTGTAAACAAATGTTAACAATTCAGAAGTTTGATGTTGCTGTTTTTATTTACATCGAAAATCCTGTGCCTTTATTTTGCAGTGTCGCTTGCCTATGCTCACAAAATAATGTGCACTCTGTGAAGCAGTTACATACTGTAACAACACAGCCTGAAGTATCACACACAAACCAAACACTGTTAGCCATATGGGAGCTTTGTATACATATGGCGATGTTATCAGTATAACAGTACCAAAGATGTACTCTACATGTACATTGATTTTACAGTGAACTTTTTTTGGCAAGAATAATCGTTACTAACATTATACGTCTGTATTTTATATTCAGTGAGCATTAATTATAAATGAAGAAAGCAATGTAGATACAATGGTGATTATCATCACCAAACTGCTTGCTATGACTAGCATATTTCTCACAAAAGATACCATATTCCGAAAGAATAATGTTCCCATACACACAACCAAAAAGGTTGAACCGTACTTTGTGCATCATCAGAAAATAAGACATTTCCCCTGGTGTCTCAACATAACCGTTACGGAGAGTTTTAGAGCAGAGTGTGGGGGCCAGATTTACAACATCAACATCATTGAAGTAATTAGTTAATGTTTTGGTACAAGAATGTACAATAGGAGATCCAATGTCTCCAGACACCCCCAAAAACATACGTTTTTCGTATTAGGTGCATTGTGCTGCCACCTACTGCCAGGTACTCCATACTAGCGACCTCTGTAGTCATTAGACATTGTGAGAGGGCGGAAAGGGGCGCTTCGCGGAACTCGCGGCCATGTGATTGGTGGGGTCATTTACAGGGCGCCATTCCACCCGTCATCTTTGACCCGTGACGTCATCAGAGTAATTTTGAGATGCGTACGCGTCTGTAGAAGGCGTGAGTAATTATGAGGTGGCTGAGTTAAAGACGATAGTTTGCTTACAAACAGAAGTCCTTTTTTTCGCATGTGAGCGCCAAAGGCGCGAATTTTTGCGCTGAGACCTGTGATCGATTGTACATTCTGTTATCTGTAATTTACGAGGATAACTACAGATTATTTATTATCTACAATAGATGTATTAAGATATCCCGTATACGGGTTTTCCGTCATGTTGATGACGCCATGGGTCAAAGCAGACGGATGGAATCGCGAAGTAAAATATTGCCGATTGGGAGTCACTTGCGTCAGTAGCCTGTACGTCAGATTTTCACAGTCCTAAGCATCCATAGGTCCACTGTTTCTGATGTGATAGTGAAGTGGAAGTGTGAAGGGACACGTACACCACGAAAGTGTACAGTCTATTGATTGACAAAGATCACCAACAGATGAAGAGGGTCATACAGTGTAATAGACAGGAATCTATCGAGACCATCACAAAGGAATTCAAAACTACATCAGGATTCACTCCAACTACTATGAAAGTTAGACGTGCGGTAAGGAAACTTGGATTTCACGATCAAATGAATGCCCATAAGCCACGCATAACGCAGGTCAATGACGAAGGAGGCCTCGCTTGGTGTAAGAAGCGTAAAAATTGGATGATTGAAGAGTGGAAAAACGTTGTGTGGAGCGATGAATCACGGTACACAATGTGGCTATACGATGGCAGGGTTTAGGTATGGCGAATGCCCGGTGTACGTCATCTGCCAGCGTGTCTAGTGCCAACAATAAAATTTGAAGTCGGTGGTGTTGTGGTCGTGTTTCTCATGAAGGGGTTTCCTACCATTATTGTTTTGCGTAGCAAATTCGACGAATTTGCAAATGTGGAATTTCAGCCATATATGGTAACAAACTCTGTCCATTTCTTGCTGAAGTATTTCAATTTCTTTTGTCTCAAGGTTCAACAAAATGTTCAAATGTTTGTTAAGCTTATGGGACTTAACTACGGGGTCATCAGTCCCTAAACTTACAAACTACTTATGAACTACTTACGAACTAGGACGGCACAAATATCCATGCCCGAGGGGGGATTCGAACCCCCGACCGTAGTGGCCGTGCTGACCGTGACTGGAGCGCCTCAGTCCCCTCGGCCACCGAGGCCGGCACCATTGCTTTACAGAATACCACATTCCAGAGCAATGATCTTGAACCAGATACTTGTTAATAATAATGTGTGCAATTGTTATATATCGAATGTGCGCCTCTAAATCCCTGCCGACAAAAGATGGACGTTTACCATCGTAGAATTACTTGGAAATGAAGGTTTAATTTTAATTACGGCAGCTGCGGCATTCGGTGCTAATGTAATATTTCATGGTAAACACGGAACATTATTAGTCTCACTGTATGTAACTGAGTTTTCAAAGAGCAGTGAAGACATTTTGGCAACATCAGCCACTGCCGCAAGTGAAATATTACCGAAATTATACAAATACATGAACATGAAAAATGACGTATCGATTTTCGATTATAATTTTACAAGGAGGCCAATAAAACTTACACAATTCAAAATGCGCTTTGCCATAGTTGTGTCCAAAAACGAAAATCATGTGTACACGTAGCCACTAAGAGCGGCAAAATGAAGCAGATGTTTTCATATCTATAGCTCTGATCGCGCTTTAAATTCTCCATCTGCCAAATAAGTGAGCGCCGAAAATTGAAGTGGTACCAACTTTTGCCTTGCGTATCGGTCAGGTGCTATGGCAAAAATGTGACACTGAAGTAACTACTTTTCGTGGAAACGCATTTTACGTACGTCCAGTAAGATCGATCATACATTGGCTGTGGAAATCAAAACACCATGGAAAGGAATTCTGAATAAAACGTTGCTAAAGGGCGTCGTTATTTAATTTAATTTTATGTAACAGTAAGTTTGTTTCCCAGCAGATAACACATAATTTCAAGCAATTCCTTAATTTGTAATTCCTTCATTTCATATAGGTACGACGACGGAAAAACGATACGTGTAGATGGAGGAGGAGATGGAAGATGGATGGAAGGAAAGGGAATGATGAACAGACGCCGGGGATTAGATAGAGGAAGGATGAAAAGGTAGATAGTGGAGAAGCAGGAAACAGACATAGCTGATGGGAAATAAATGGAAATAATGTAGAAAACAATAGCTTTGTACTAAGGTGAATTTTACGTCACATGATCCAGAGTCGGTAAACTGATCTGTATGTTTGTGGAGAAAACGAACGACAAAAATGTAATCTATCTTATGGGTTTAAAATAATGACTATCTGCGAAACTATATTTTTTATAACTTTTGTTTTACATAGCCGCAGTAGCCTAACGAACGATATTGATATTATTGAAGCATTCTCTCGGTGATTCTATGTTCACATGAGTTACTGTATTTCCTTTTCTATTTATTTCATATGAGAGTGAGCCACAGCGAAGCTTGGTCGGGTTTAGCTAGTTAAAAATAAATATTTTGTTTATGTTAGGTTTTTATGTTGTTTTGACCCCCCCTTCCGGTGTATGTTTTTACATGAGATTTTGAAAATGCATTGAAAAGTTCCACAGTGTTGCATACAAATGGAAACAAAATTCAACATTCTTAGGTATTCTGAAATTAATGTAAAGTGAAACAGCGGTAATTTGCATACAGCCCGAGAAATATCTTCTACTGCCGAAGTTTTATGTATGCACATCAATTTTCACGTGTAATCACAATACACTTCAGTAGCGCGTCAGGCTAAGAGTAGTGATAAAAGCAAAGGGAAACACAGCGTATAAGCTACCATTAAATATTTCTCGTGCTGTCTGTCAATGAAGGTATTTGTAATTTTAAGAAACGGAACGGAGCCTTACGCCTCTTACCGTGTTCAAACAACATGTGGTTCCCAGCCTGACAGCTCCCACGACAGGCGCGTAAATTGTTTTGTGAACACGGTGACACACAAGGAGAGCCACGAAGGCACTGGCTTGTGGGTCATATATAAGCGAACCGGCAGTGATGTACCCATTTGGCGACTGTTAGCTTACCTCGCGACATTCAGGAAGCTAGTCTTCTAGACGCTGACCAAGCTATGTTCTCCAAAGTTAAGAAGGTACGTAATTAAATATGGTGAACAAGACGCATTGGTCTCTGTCAGTGTGCATGAATCAACACTGACATTCTATAAAAAACACGGTAAGTACGTTAAAAGGGAAATTATATTTATAATTTTACGAGATAAAAATATTTGATGCGGCTTGATAGCACAGTGGTAGAGTGCCAGACTAAAAATCCAAAGGTCGCTTGTTCGATCCCCGCCAGGTCCTAGGATTTTTATCAGTCACTTTCCACTTCTTTCCCCTCTAGTAGTGTTGCTAATGTGGAAAAATATCGTGTAGCACCGTGGTTTGGAACCCACGTTAAACTGTAGGTCCCCCTATAACTGCCTGGGTGTCGGAGGAAGGCAACGGCATACCACCTCCAAACAGGACCATGCCTACTAAAACACTGTGGTGTTCAAACTAATCTTCGGATTGTTGACTGCGTTTTTTTATACCTTTTTAAAAGATATTTACGACTTTAGCTGGCAGTGGGCATTAAGTTAAATCAATGAGGAGTGGTGACAATTTCTACACTCTCAGGACTCTTACTATACTGTCGTGTTGACCACTGCGCCATACGCACACACCAAACACCGTGACATGGTCCAACCTCCGACGATTCCCGCCAGATTTTCAACTCGCCCACATTTTACTAACTTTGTGACCGTGTTTATTTTCTATCATTTCTTGTAACATTTTCCGATTCCCTTAAGAATTTGTGTGGTGTCGCACAAGTACAAAGTGCGCGCCACTTACTTTCGCCGCGCGCCGCCATGCACGCACGGCGCGGCGTTCTCACGACGACAGCCACGAGCGCCCTCTGCTGCAACCCCACTCGTGGCCACCACGGAAAGACACCGGTCACTTCGGACTGAGATAGCAACGAGTTAGAACCTTCGTAATCAGATAGGCACCAGTGAAGACTTTGCTATTGTACAGGCACTAGGCAGGCCTCTAACAACTATGTATCAACATTCTGCAGTACTATGTAAAAGTTAAGTATTGTTACATTCTGTGCAATATATATCTCTTTCTAAATTACTCTAGTGTTTATAGTTTCTGGCTGCTCCCCTCCGTACCTGCACCAGCGTGTCGGTCTCATTCCACTCGGCCACCGACACCTACGACGAGGCTGGGACACAAAAGCGGCGACGAAGTTGGGACACAAAAATTTGGATTTGGTGTGCATCGACAGTGAAGAGAGGAACATTGATCGTCTTCGCACACACACACACACATACAGAAACACACCTATACATGCGAAGTGACACATGTGGTCCAGTTAATCGTTTCAGCTCAAATACACACATGCGAAAAGTATTGTATCACCTTGGTTTCAAGTTTTGCCGAACACTAGCGTTGAACATATACAGGGTGGTCCATTGATAGTGGCCTGGCCAAATATCTCACGAAATAAAAATCAAACGAAAATACTACAAAGAACAAAACTTTTCTAGCTTGAAGGGGGAAAACAGGGCGCTGTAGTTGGCCCGCTAGATGGCGCTGTCATACGTCAAACGGATATCAACTGCATTTTTTAAAACAGGTACCCCCATTTTTATTACATATTTGTCTAGTAAGTAAATAAATATGAATGTTTTATTTGGAACATTTTTTCGTTTTGTGATAAACAGCGCTGTAATATTCAGACATATTGCTCACAGTTTTAGACGAACAGTGGCTAACAGGTATTTTTTCTAAATTAAAACACAGAACGTAGGTACGTTTGAACTTTATTTCGGTTGTTCCAATGTGATACATGTAATTTTGTGAAATTATTATACATTATGAGAACGCATGTTGTTACTGCGTGATTACCTGTAATTACCTCATGAGTTCGATAAATGCTCAAAATGATGTCATTCAACTTCAATGCACTTGGCAATATGCGTAACAAAATTTCTCTCAACAACGAGTAGTTCGCCTTTAGTAATGTTCTCACGTGCATTGTCAATTATCTGACGCATGTTTTCAGGCGTTGTCGGTGACTCATGATAGCAAATATCCTTAAATTTTCCCCACAGAAAGAAATCCGAGAATGTAAGATCCGGTTAACCTGCTGGCCATGGTATGATGCTTCTATGACCAATCCACCTGTCATTAAATATTCCATTTAAGACCGCTTCAACTGCACGCGAGCCATGTGCATGACATCCGTCATGTTGAAAGTAGGTCGCCGTTCTGTCATGCAGTGAAACATCTTGTAGTAAAATCCATAGAACATAACATAAGAAATCAGCATACATTGCACCATTTAAATTGCCATCGATAAAATAGGGGCCAATTATCCTTACTCCCATAATGGCGCACCATACATTAACCCGCCAAGGTCGCTGATGTTCCACTTGTCGCAGCCATCGTGGATTTTCCGTTGCCCAATAGTGCATATTAGGCCGGTTTACTTTACCTCTATTTGTGAATGACGCTTCGTCAGTAAACAGAATGCCCGAAAAAATCTGTTATCGTTCCGTAATTTATTTTGTGCCCAGTGGCACAACTGTAGCCGGCCGCGGTGGCCGAGGGGACTGAGGCGCTTCAGTCACGGTCTGCACGTCCACTACGGACGGGGGTTCGAATCTCCCCTCAGGCATGGATATTCGTGGCGTCGTAGTACGTAAGTAGTTCATAAGTAGTTTGTAAGTTTAGGGACTGATGACCCCGTAGTTAAGTCCCATAAGCTTAACAATCATTTGAAACATTTGAAAAAGCATAACTGTACACGACGTTCAAAGTCTTTGCCATGCAAATTCTGGTGCATAGAAAAATGGTACCGGTGAAATTTATGTAGTTGTAGAATTCTCAACACCGACGTTTTTGAGATTCCCGATTCTCGATCAGTTTGTCTCCTACTGATGAGCGGATTAGCCGCAAATGCAGCTAAAACACTTACTTTGGCATCATCATTTGTTGGAGATCGCGGCTGACATTTCACTTGTGACTAAACATTTCCTGTCTCTCTAAATAACGTAACTATCCGACGAAAGGTCTGGGCAATTGGAGATGTCTTCCAGGATAACAATCAACATACAAATAACAGATCCGTTGTGCATTTTGATCACATTAGCCGTACATAAATACCATATGGACCTTTTCTGCAATTGGTAAACGGTCCATTTTAACACGAGTAATGTCAGCACTGGCGAAATGTCACGCGATACCACGTACTTATGCGTTTGTGACTATTATAGCGCCACCTATCACAAAGCGTAAAAGTGTTCCAAATAAAACATTAATATTTATTTATATACTAGACTAATGTGTAATAAAAATGGGGGTACCTATTAGAAAAAAATGCAGTTGATATCCGTTTGACATATGGCAGCGCCATCTAGCGGGCCAGCCATAGCGCCATCTCTTTTCTCCCTTCAAGGTAAAAACGTTTTATTCTTTATAGTTTTTTCATTTGATGCTTATTTCGTGAGATTTTTGGCCCGGTGACTATGAACGGACTACCCTGTATTTTGTACCAAGAACACGCTCCTTTGATTGTCCATGATGTTACTCAACCCGCAATGCGATGGCGTGGTTAAGCCGGTCGATCAGTTCCAGTCGTAACACCAGGAAGTCCACTGCTTGTGGTGAATGTAGTTCTGCCACACCTAGAAGGTCAATTCCCGTTTTTTCTCACGCTTCACCGCTGTCCATATGGGCAGCGGTATTATCGACCTCGCGAATAATATTGCCTTACTGAAGTTCATTTTGTTTGGAATGGTCCTTCTTTCGTGACATTAAACTCCTAGTTCTTTCTTCATTAGTGCATTAGACGTCTTAGTTCTTTACATCTGTATAGTTTTGCTATTTAGTTTCATTATTGATTTCTGTTGCCTCTAGGCAAACGCCGTACAGACTGTTTTCTGCAAAGTGTCCTTTATTGTAGGCGGCCTGACGCATTTTCAATGTACACAGAGGCGTACGTTTCGAGGTGGAGTCGTCAAAATGCCACCTAGTCGGTCGAACAGTTGACCAATGTGTTTTTCATGGCTGTCACGATTTGGTGTGGAGAGTGTTTATCGACGAATTAGCATTTGGAAGGAATGTGAACCATGATTTTGAGACCCAAATATTGAGGAAAGAGACTGAAATCTAAAACGATCCCTAATGTTGTGGATAGGTATTATGTTGATAACTTGAACATGTCTTCATGAAATTGTGCAGCGAATAGGGTAGCTTTAACGGCTGTCAGGTATCGTGACGAGATCTTGGTACCACATGAACGACTGTTTTGAGATGCTGAATGAACTCATTTCTGGACATGCAGAGTTTCCAAGCTAGACCATTTATTGAATCATACTTCGTTCGAGAGACCGCAAACCGATACGCGCTAGCCGGGCGCGGTGGCCGAGCGGTCTGCGGCATGCCAGTTATGGTCTGCACGGCCGCTGCGGTCGGGGGTTCGAATCCCCCTCGGGCATGGATATTTTGCCGTCTTTAGTATAAGCTAGTTCATAATGAGTTTGTAAGTTTAGGGTCTGATGACCCCGTAGTTAAGTCCCATAAGCTCTATAAACATTTGAACATTTGAACGATACGCGCTGTAGCATGCAGCGACAGACAAATATGCACGGTTTCCTCGTAGAGGTTAGTACTGCTTCTCATTCGTCAATCGCTAGCGCCCTCTCTTGCATTAGTAGCTGGTAATGTTGTGTCCGATTCAGTTCTCTTGCTGACTAACGTTATACTATATGCGATGTAGCGTTGTACCCAATGGTTCAGTATTCGAATCCAGAGCTTGCCGACATGTTGTTGTCTTATGGAAAGGCAAATGGCAAAGGGCGGTGGGCAGTATGTCTTTATCGGGAGACCTACCCCCGCCGAAACCAATAGAGCTTTCAATGTCTGCAACAGTGTTTCACCGTTCTTCTGAGACCGGTTCATTTAAGGAAGCTGGAAATCATGGAACCGTTTAAGACGTTCAAATGTTTGTGAAGCTTAAGGGACTTAACTACGGGGTCATCAGTCCCTTAACTTACAAACTACCTATGAACTACCTTATAATAAAGACGACACAAAGATCCATGCCCTAGAAGGGATTCGAACCCCCCGGTCGTAGCTGCCACGCAGACTGTGACTGGCGCGCTGCAGACCGCTCGGCCACTGCGGCCGGCGTTTAGGACGTACCCGAAATGACGGGACATTAGACTTGAAGGGAAATGTGATAAACACAGTAGGGACTGATGACCCCGTGGTTAAGTCCCTTAAGCTCTACAAACATTTGAACATTTCATAAATACAGTGGGAGTCTACCGTTGTGAAAATACCAGGCATTACTGGGTAAGCAAGCGCACGTGTGGAACATTTGCCATAACGATTGCTGCTAACCGTATCACTTATATTGTGGGCAAGGCTTACAAGCGACAGACATTCCACATACGGAACAGTTTTGTCACGGGTTTATTCACCTTGCAACCACTAACCTGGGATTTATATCATCCATCCTATACACATATGAAAATGTTCAAATGTTTGTACATCTGTACATGCTTGGTTATTAGTCTCTAGCTTACAAACTATTTAAACTAAATTAAATTAACCAAAGGACAACACATACATCCATGCCCGTGGGATGACTCGAACCTCCGACGGCGAATAGCCGCGCGCACCGCACCACGGTGCTTCGGTGCGCATGGCTATTCCCCGCGGCTATTCACAGATGAGGCCATCTTTGCATAGTATGCAGAATCACCACGGTCAGCATCGGTGCAGTCGAAAAGTGTAGGCTGAGACATTTGTCGACCGTATTTCGGGACCTACCAGACCGGATCTTTTTTTTTGTTTTGTTATTTTTGCTTTTTTTTTGGTTTTGTTTTAAAAATGTTCAAATGTTTGTAAATCTTATGGGACCCAACTACGGGGTCATCAGTACCCAAACCTACAAACTACCTATGAACTACTTACGAACTAGGACGGCACAAATATCCATGCCCGAGGGGGGATTCGAACCCCCGACCGTAGAGGCCGTGCAGACCGTGACTGGAGCGCCTCAGTCTCCTCGGCCACCGCGGCCGGCCAGACCGGATCTATTGGCGTTTCTTGCTGGTGACTTTGCCTCCCCTGCTAGAAGAAGTGGCATTGATGAAGGGTCATGTGGCTGCTACATGATGGCGCTCCAGCCCACGTCGCCGTTAATGTCCGGACGCATCGCATTCGGGTCTTCCCTGGTCGATGTATCGGACGAGGAGATCCAGTTGCGTGGCCTGCTCGGTCACCGATCTCAGCCCTGCGATTTCTGGTTACGGGGCCATCTCAAAAGTATCAGCAGAGACCATTCGAGATGTCAAGAGACGGGAGCGGCGTATACATGCGGCTTTTGACACTTTTTTTTTTTGCAGCCTGGAACGTGTGAAACAGAACATGCCACGGCACGTACGTGCATGTATTAAGGCACATGGAAAACATTTGCAACACATGCTGTGTCACTGCACGCTATCGCGCGCATTAGACAGCAGTCTCTGTAACAATGAATGATTGAATAAATGGAGTCTAGCGTGGAACCCATACATTTTCGTACAACAGTTAATTAGACCTTTTTTGTTCCGTATTATTCTCTCCTTGATCAGTCCCTAGAGTTTGTAGAAGGTGGAAAAATTTTCTGTATATCGCGAATAGAATTAGTAGTAAAGACGTAATAAGCCGAAACCTCGTGCTGATGAACCTCGTGATGATGAACCTTGCTTATGCCCTCGTGACTATGTAACGTACTATGACACAACCTCGTCGATACATTCATCAATGGTATATTTGCACTCTTGTCTGTAAAATGTCTCTCTAATGCTGTTAGTGGCCGTCGAGCAGCACTGCGTTCCGAGAACGGCTAGCCGCTCTTTTTCAAATGTGAATTGCTAGCTTCTTGCTAGCATGTTTTCTAACTTTATTTATCTTTTGGGCTCGAGCATATAGGTCGTAATTTTACGTCTCATGTGAGTGCGTATTTCTATATGTGATTTTGAATAAAAAAGTTATTCGTATAAATAATATTTGTTACCTTACTCAATAATTCATTTCTAGGAATTAATTTTAATCTTCTCATGAAGGCACCTAAAATTGCTGCCGAAATCTAGATCAAGTGTCTAATATAAGGTGCCACTTGTTGGGCTGCTTTATTCTACAATTATTGTAAACTGTACAGAGAAGCTATAGAAATTGTAAAACACGGCAGCAATTTCAATGGGATGGAGGGAGCCGTGAATCTGAATGAAATCTGGATTCCGGTGTTGAAGAAGAAATATAATAGTCTTCCACCATGGGACGATACTATCAACGGACAACGGCAATTGGCAACGGCGAATTGCACGCGCCTATCCAAAACATCTGACGTCACACCACTGCACGCGATCACGCGTAAACGGAACTCGCCTGTAGTCAGTAAAGAGCCAGGGTGTGTTTTGGACGTTCAAAACAGCTACGATCCCCTTTGAAAATGTCCGCAGATGAGGGCGAAAAAAAAAGTTTGTAAATATATCTGACTCAAATGAGTGGTCATTATTGTGTAGCTTAGAAACTAATTATACTAAGGTAAACTAACCTAATGTCAACATAAACACCCATGCCCGATGGGGGACTCGAACCCCCGACGTCGAACGGCCGCGCACACCGCAGCAAGGCACCCCAGTACGCACGGCGCATCCGCCGAGGCAGATGAGGGCGAAACGTGTTGTTTAAACATGAACGCTTTGTCTTTCTTTTGTTCCGACAGATTTTTCAGCTTGTTTCCTTCTTTTCCTTGGAACAGAAGGTGTGCTGCTTGAACCGCTCGGTTAGCCGTGTGGTCTAACGCACCGCTTTCCGAGACGGAGAGGCGTATCGGCCGCGGTTCGAATCCGCCCGGCGGATTAACGGAGGTCGTGGTACCAGCCAGCCTGGATGTGGTTTTTAGGCGGTTTTCCACATCTCCCTAGGTGCTGGTCCCCAAGTCCTGCCTCAGTTACAAGATTCGCAAACATTTCATAACACTTTACACTTTCACACATATAACACTATACGCAGACACTTGGGGCAGCAGTCGGCCGCGGTGGCCGAGGGGACTGAGGCGCTTCAGTAACGGTCTGCACGGCCACTACGGTCGGGGGTTCGAATCCCCCCTCGGGCATGGATATTTGTGCCGTCCTTAGTTAGTTCATAAGTAGTTTGTAAGTTTAGGGACTGATGACCCCGTAGTTAAGTCCCATAGACTATACAAACATTTGAACTTGGGGCAGGGCCACCCTGTAAATACTAACATGCCAAATCTGTAATAACGAAGCCGACCCTGCATGTGCGGAAAAAGAGCTGAAGAGAAAGAAGGTGTGCTGCTAATACAGGGTGACCTACCTAACATTTTAACCCCAGATATAATTTTACAAATTTTCACCAGCTTTCTCTTCCGAATGCGAAAATATTTTGTTAGCACCCGCCTACGTAAAAATAAGAGAAATCAGATTGAAAACAAAAAGATTTCGTTGTTCCTTTTTTTCATGAACTATTAGAGAATGTGACTCGGAGAGTGTCTATTTAGATGTAGAATTACGAGAATAGGGCGGCAGTACAGTAGGCTATTGATTTGGCCCTGGCGGCTGCGCAGGGCGGCTGGAGCCTGCGGCCGCCGACGCTGCGGTCGGCGCTGCGGCCGCTGTGGTCGGTGTGCTGCCTGGTGGGTCTGGCGGGCGGCGGCGGCTGTGGGCGGTGGCACTGTGCACTGTGCGCCGGCGCGCTGGCCGCCGCCTCGCTGCTGGTGGTGGCGCGACGCCTGCTCGCCCCCGCCGCCGCCCCCGTCAGCGCCGCCGTGCAGGTCACCTACAACGCCGCCTCCACGCTCAAGATGGTCTTCAGCGTCGCCTGCCCCGCCGTCGCCGCCTGCAGGCCGCTCGTACTCAACCGCGTACTCACCAGGTACCGACCGTCCCCATAATGTTTAAAAACTGTGGTCGAACGGCTCTTTTTTTTGAATGTACAGCAGCAATATTTCACAATTTTTAAGGTCTACATCTACATCTACATGGGATTTTCTGCAAATCACATTTAAGTACCTGGCAGATCCTCTCCGGGGGACACCACCTTGATGAAGCACTGTCCGTGCAGGTGGAGAGGCTTGAGCATCCTTGGGAAGCTGATGGCTATACTGAAGGTAGAGAACCTACTGCTGGAAACACCTAAGTTGATGGATGAGACTAAGAGTGTCCCACAAAGTCCAGTCTTCCTTATCCTCTCCCAGTCCTTTCCCATTTCCCTTCCCAACCCAAGGTGTGATGCGATCCGTGCCGAGGGGTGTGTGGCACATGAGTGGATGTGTCTCAAACGGAGCCTCTGGGATACCGGGCGACCTCCCTGAGTAAGTAGCCTTGCACCTCGCGGGGTTATCGTGGTGTGGACCATATAAATCCCCAAATCTCGTGGGACTAAGATGAACACGGAGAAAGAAATTATTTTAATAGAATCTGAGGGGCAATCTCAGACCTCAGATACTCAGACATCGGGATCAGGACCGATGGAGTGCACCCCTACTTCTGAATCAGGGTCTAGACTGAGCAAGAAGTGGGAACTGTAACAGAGAAGTTGGACCAGATTGGGATTAAGGCTTTCTCTGGGGCTCAGAGGAGGAAACTTCTCAAGGAACAGAAGCAAAGGGAAGGAAAAGAATGGCTTCCTAAACATAAGTGGAGGGAATCAAAAGGGCTTGAACCCAAGACCCCCAAAAAGGAACTGCCTCAGGTCGAAGGGGATACACAGACTCCCTCGATATCAAAGACTGGTGGCAAGAGGGTTAGGGAGGAATCTAAGACTCCCTCCTCTCTGGACAGGCGTGATCCTAAAAGGCTGAGGCAGGAAATACGGAAACAGACCTATAGTACTGCAGTCTCGGTCTTTAGAATGGCGGTTGTCCAATAAGGATACCCACTGGTGATCATCACCTCGCAGCAGGAGCTTGTGCAGATGGCCCTCTTTGAAGAGATTGGGGGGGACGCTGGTCCAGGACCCAAATTCAGGAGGGTCTATCTAGATCGTGGTGCCCTCATTTTTGTCTGTGAGGGGGAGCACTCAGCAGAACTGCTTAACTACAAGGTGCCCATGATATCCCCATGAGAGGATGCAAAGCTGCTGGTCAAGATAGCAGCCGAACTCCTGAAGACCGCAAAGGTATCAATATGGGTATCAAATATCCTTAAGGATGTCTCTCCAAAGACTGTTCGAGAAAATAAGGGTCCAGAACCCAAAAGTCTCGACAGAGGATTGGAGGGTAATTAACCAAAAGGTCGTTCCGGAAGGACGAACCGTGGTGGTGGAGGTCGGAGAGAAGTCCCTAAAGGCAATGGGAGAGCAAGGCCTGAAACTGATTTTAGGATTCTCGCAGGTCGCTGTCAGGGTAATCATAGACCTTAAAGGCAATAAAGGCAGCAAGATGGGGACTGGAAATGCTGCAGATAAACCTGCAGCACAGTAAAGGGGCCACTGCTGCCCTGAGCCGTGGCCTGGGGAGACAGGAGGTGAACATGGCCCTGATGCAAGAACCCTATTTATACAAAGGGGGTGTATCAGGCCTCAGTGGTACTGGAGGTAAGCTGATTTATGCTAGAAATCTAAAAAACTCCAGCATGCATTTATGTTAGAAATGGAACCCCTTTCATACCAATGATGGATTTTTGTTCCAGGGACCTGGTGACCATCAGGATGCAGCAACGTGAGGAAGGTATCATGAGGGAAATTGTTTTGGCCTTAGCATACCTTCCTTACGAAGACAGCTCTCCTTCTTTGGAAGTGAGGAGACTGATGGAAGCCTGCCATTGGCAAGGTGACGAACTGTTGGTGGGATGTGATGCCAATGCCCACAATCTATCTGGGGCAGCAAGGACACCAGCAGTAGAGGTGAGCACCTTCTTGAATTTCTCCTATCTAACAACTTGGAGATCCTGAATAGGGGTGATGAACCTACATTCAGGAATAGTAGAAGGGAAGAAGTAATTGACATAACTTTTGGTTCCATGATGATGGGCAGTTCCGTCAAACAGTGGCATGTGGTCCTGGAGCCATCCTCATCAGATCACATGTATATTAAATTCAAGGTTGAAATGGGAATCCCAGGAAAACGGACTGGGAGACATATAGGAAAGATCTTGACTTCAGCCTATCGGAAATTAAAACTTCGATAAGGAATCCAGCAGTTTGAGGAAGTAACAGAGGCCGTAACCTCTGCTATAGTGACCTCATACCAGAACAAATGCTCAATCACCAAGAAGTGCACAAATAGGAGTGTGCCTTGGTGGAATAATAACCTGGAAATGCAAAGGAAACAGGTACGAAGACTGTAGGCGCAAAGGACAATGGGCAAAGTATCATGAGGCCCTTGTCAATTACAACCCTGCCATCAGATGGGCAAAGGAGGCATCCTGGAAGGTATTCTGTGAGGAAGTGGAGGGCACGACTGCTCAAGAGAGACTTCATAAAATCCTCACTAGGGTACCAACTAATCCAGGAGGAACATTGAGGAAGGAGATTGGGGAGTATACAAAGATGGCACATGAAACGCTGGAACTGCTCCTCAAGACTCACTTTCCTCAATATACTCTGGGGGATAACTCAGACAGAATGCGATTCCTGAGAGACAACAGTTCTCATGTATTCGCAAAGAGGACTGCGATTTGGCCAAGGAGTGTGTCGATTTCAGTAAGGTCCGATGGGCGGTGGGAATATTTCAACCGTTCAAGTCACCTGGCCCCGATGGAATCTTTCCAGCTCTCCTGCAACAAGCAGGAGAAAATCTCATTAGATTCCTATGCAGGTTATTCAGGGTTAGCCTAGCAGCAGGAATCATTCCCAATGCCTGGTGGGCAGTGAATGTTGTCTTCATTCCTAAACCAAGGATAATTGATCATACCAAGGCCAAGGATATGAGACCAATCAGCCTGTCCACCTTCATTCTCAAGGCATTGGAAAAGCTGGTTAATGTTCATGTTGGAGAAAGGAGGTTAAGTAGGGCTCCTCTACATTCAAACCAACATGCATATCAGCCAGGTAAATCATGTGAGACAACTCTCCACCAACTTGCTGGGAAGGTGGAGAAAGCACTACACTTTCAGGAAATAGCCCTCTGTATCTTCCTGGACATCGAGGGGGCTTTTAGCAACACGATTTTCGATTCCATGGTGAGGGCAGCAGAGGTGCATGACCTAGGGACCATTATATGTAGGTGGACTAGGGCCATACTCAATGGAAGAAAGATAGAGGCTACCATGATGAATGAAAAAATGGTAATCAACACCACTAGGAGTTGCCCGCAAGGAGGAGTTCTTTCCCCTTTATTGTGGAATATAGTGGTGAATGATCTCATTGGAGAATTAAACTCTAGGCAGTACTTTTGCCAAGGATACGCAAATGATCTTGTCATAGTAATACTTGACAAATTTGCTGACACAGTAAAGAATATGGAACAAGGTGCGTTGGACATTGTGCAAGACTGGCGCATAAAACAGGATCTGGGGGCTAGTCCTGAGAAGACTGTTGTTGTACCATTAACAAAGAAGCATATACAACATTCAAGTTGGAATCTAAAGCTTTTCAATGAAGCGCTACCTGTGAAGGGGACAGTGAAATATCTAGGGGTTACCTTAGATGAGAAACTGACATGGACCCCTCAAATTAGGAATATTTGCTCCAAGGAAAAAGGTACTCTAGTAAGTACCAGGAGAGCTTGTGGAAAAAATTGGGGCCTGAGCCCCAAGGGTATGCACTGGATATACACCACAGTGATCAGACCCAGGATCACCTATGGGGCGGTCGTGTGGTGGAAGAAGGTAGAACAGCAGGTTGCTGCTAAGGAGCTTGGTAAGGTGCAGAGATTAGCCTGCTTAGCCATAACAGGCGGAATTAGCAGCACACCAACTGCTGGGATCCACACCATGCTGGATATGCCCCCATTACACCTTTGGGTCAAGATGGAGGCAGCGGCTGGTGCATACAGACTCAAAACTGGAAAAAACTGGAACTCTTTGGGATATCCAGAATCACTAAAATAGTGAGTGAGGTAAATATAGGAAAGGTTAGGGAAATGCCAGCCGACTATATTATAACCCCATACTGCTTCAACAAGCCTTTCAGTATAACAATTGAAAGTAGGGAGCAGTGGGAGAAAATAGTTCGACACCCTACGGGGGATATTGTCTGGTTCACTGATGGGTCAAAATCAGACCAAGGCGTTGGGGCCGGGGTATACGGGGTGCAGCCAAGACTGGAGGGCGTCATCTCTCTAGGGAAACTGGCCTCAGTATTCCAGGCCGAAATCACTGCCATCAGGGTGTGTGTGGAGGAGAATTTGCGTAGGTGCTACAAAGATCGTAGCATCTATATCTATTCAGACAGCCAGGCAGCCCTGAGATCACTGGCAGCTCCTGCAACAAGGTCTAAAATTGTTGCAGAATGTCACAGGGTTCTGGTGGAGCTAGGGGAAAGCAATAGAGTAAACCTATTGTGGATCCCTGGCCACTCTGGAATCAGTGGCAACGAACATGCAGACAGATTAGCCAGGATGGGGGCAGAGACTCCACTTATTGGACCGGAACCTGTCCTGACAATCACCAAGGCAATGATCAAATTGGAGCTACGTATCTGGCTCAGAAGACAGCATGTAGAATATTGTACCAAAGTCTTATCAACAAAAACATCGCAAGGTAATGATGCCAAAGCCATGTTTTAAAAGAATCTCTGCAACCATGGGCCTGAACAGGAGAGAGATTAGTCTCATGGTTGGATTGCCATGGGAATTTCAAAAAACACCTATATACAATGGGAATAACAGAAGAGGACCCTAAATGTAGGATCTGTGATGACGGTGATGAAACTGCATCACATCTAATCTTCGAATGCATTGCATTGGAGAGTAAAAGGCACAGAACATTTGGGACAACCAGACCCGAAGAAATTGTGTCTAATAAAGAACTGGTAAAGGGACTCCTTGCACTGTTCAAGGGCGGATATACAGGAAGCGATACCGCACAATAAACTTAGTTTCGGTGTGGGCAGTGGCGGGTATGAACAAGACTGTTTTGGCTACCCTGACAAAATCAAATCAAATCAAATCAACCTGGCATATGGGTTCACCGAACACCTTTATGCTATTTACCTCCCATTCTATTATGGAATAGCACGCGGGAAGAAAGAACACCTGAAACTCTCCGTTCAAGCTCTTATTTCTCGTATTTTATTCTGATGATCATTTCTACATCTGCAAGTGGTAGTAGACAATATATTTTCGCATTCGGAGGACAATGTTGACGATTGGAGTTTCGTAAGTAGCCCACGCCGCAGCGATAAACGCCTTTGTCGTAATGATTCCCATCCAAGTTCCTGCATCATTTCCATGACGCTGTCTCCCCTGTATCGTGACAATATGAAACGAGCTGCTCTTCCTTGGACTCTTTCGATGTCCTTCATCAAACCCACCTGATAAGGATCCTACACTGGGCAGCAATAGTCCAAATAAGGACGGACAAGCGTGGTGTATCTAGTTTCTTTTGTAATTCTGTTGCATCTTTTAAGGGTTCAGCCAATAAAAAGCAGTATCTGGTTCGTCTTTCCTACGACTTTACGTACGTGTTATTTCCAGTTTACGTCTGATGTAATAGTAATTCCTAGGTATTAAATGGAGTTTAGGGCCTACACTTTTATTTATCTTGTAAACAAAGTTTAACGGACTTCTTTTCGTACTCACGTGGACGACTTCACACATTTCATTATTTACAGTTAATTACCAATTTTTACACCATAGTGATATCTTATTCAGATTCTTCTGTAATTGGTTTTGATCTTCAGATGATTTTACTAGACGGTAAATGACGGCGTCATCTGCAAACAACCTAAGAGAGCTGCTTAGATTTTCTCCCTAATCGTTTATGTAAATAAGGAACAGCAGAGGATCAATAACACTACCCCGTGGAACGCCAGGTATCACCTCTGTTTTAGTCGATGCCTTACCACCGATTACTACAAACTGTGTCCTCTGAGACAGGAAATCCCCTATCCAGTCGCAGATTTGCAACGATGTACCACAACCATGCAATTTGATTAAAAGCCTTTTTTTGAGGTATGGTGTCAAAAGCCTTCTGGAAATCAAGAAATACAGAATCAATTTGAGAACTCTTGTCGATGGAACTAATCACTTCGCGTGAGTAAAGACCTAGTAGTGTTTTGCATGAACGACATTTTCTAAATCCGTAGATCATTGTGTTCGAGATAATTCATAATATTTGAATACAGGATATGTTCCATAACCCTGCTGCAAATTGACGACTCTCATTAAGTTACAAATTTACACAAACATATGTCTGTGCAAATACACGATTTCACTTAATCTTAATGAATCCGAGTCAGAGATATTAATTACGTATTTCCTTTAGTACTATCTCTAGCGAGTATTTGAATACGAAAGGTATATTTTTAACTATTTTTCTGTCTTGTTCTAGCACTGTGTAAGTTAAATTAATAAATGGTTTGCAACCAACTGACCGTTTACAACTAATTGACCGTTTGCAACCGTCTGACCGTTTGCAACCGACTGACCGTTTGCAACTAATTGAGCGTTTGCAACCAACTGACCGTTTTCAACCAACTGACTGTTTGCAACCAACTGACCGTTTGCAGCCGACTGATTGTTTATTTGCAACCGACTGACCGTTGGCAACCGACTGACCGTTTGCAACCAACTGACCGTTTACAACTAATTGACCGTTTGCAACCGACTGACCGTTTGTTTGCAACCAACTGACCGTTTGCAACCATATATATATTTTTTAATAAACTTCCCGTGCCTGTAAGTAGAAAAGTACAATCGCATACGTCACATCTGTAGTCTTAATTTCGGATTTATCGTATATTTAAAAAAAGTTAGAACCTCAATTTCGGATTTATTGTATTGTTAGTGTACTTTACGATTGAACATGGATTCGGATAGAAGACAATGTTTTCTTGTACTACCTGCTTCCAACATTTTTACTACAACCAGTAAGTGTTTACACTGTGCATAGTACATAAAAGACGCATATTGTCGATTGCTTTACCTAGACATTGGGACAATAGCCGTCTTAGTTCTAACTCAGCCAAATCATAAAAGGAGTGTCATATTTCAGGAAAATTTTGTAGCCATTGATTTAGGCCGACTCAATGTAGCATTTGATAAACCAATAGCTGTGGGTATGGCTAGTTTAGACACATGCCGCAATATTATTTATGTCCACCATATTGTTTATGTCCTCCATATCGTTTATGTTCGCCATCTTGCAGCGGTCGTGACGCGACTCATGACGTCCCTGATGACGTGACTGATGACGGCATTGATGACGTCACCTGGCCCAGAATCCTCAAATTTAGGTCAGAAGCGATACGATGCGACGTTTTATTGTTAATAACAAAACTTGATTCCAACTATGAGACAAAATACGACTGTCAGCTCCACACTATATTGCTTTAAGTGAAAAAAAACGTTGGTGTATGGGTCCTGTGGTGGCTTCGCGCTCTGGAGCGATGCGTCCGCCGTCTGTTGGCACCTTTTAACGGCACATTCTCGTGTTTGATACAGGCGCTGTGTAGGCAGCACACATGCCCGGGCTGTCTGAAGGGTTGCCGCTCCACTAGGCGAAGGCCTCCGATATGGCACATGAGTTCAGAAACTATCGGTTTTTTTTTTTTTTTTTTTTTTTTTTTTTTTTTTTTATGTTCAAATGTTTATGAACCTCTTGGACCAAACTGCAGTGGTCATCAGTCCGTAGACTTACAAACTAAATAAACTAACTCACACTAAGGACAACACACACACACACACACACACACACACACACACACATATATATATATATATATGCCCAAGGGAGGACTCGAACCCCCACGGTGGACAACTGCGCACTCGCCTTAGAGCGCTACACCACTCCACCCACCGCGACTAAGTATCGTTTATTCACATGAAATGATGAGCCAGGCCTCTCAAATCGAATAAATATTTCCAGATTTCCGGAAGGCTTTTGACACTACACGGCTTTTAATGACATTGTGTACTTATGGAAAGTCATCTCAATTGTGTGATTGGATTCGCGATTTCCTGTCAGAAAGGACACAGTACTTTGTAACTGACGTAAAGGCACGATTAAAACAGACTAGCGTTCCCCAGCGTCCCTACCGTTCTTTGTCTTGGTAAAGGAGACTATCTAGCAGCTTCTAAGCTATCGTTTATGGGTTGGTTAAGTCACCAAAAGATCAAAAGCAACTGGAATGTGATTTGGACATTTGCATGCTGCAAAAATTGGCATTTTACCCTAAATAATTAAAAGTGTGAAATCCATATGAGCATTAAAAGAAATCCGTTAAACTTTATTTACACGATAAATCTGTCAAATCTAAAGGCTTTAAATTCAAATAAAAACCTAGGAATTATAATTACAAACAGATTTAATTTGAAAGAACACATACACAGCTTGGTGGGGAATGTGAATCAAAGGCTACTTGTCTTTGGCAGAAACTTAGAGGATGCAACAGTTCTACTAGAGAAACTGCCTACATAACACTTGTACGGCCTATTTTGTAGTATTATTCCACATTGTGTGATCCCAACCAAGTGGAACTGAAGGAGAATATAGAGTTCAGAGAAGGGCAACTCGATTTGTTTTATGCCGCTACAGGTGAGAGTGTCTCACATAAGTGATACACGAGTTGGAGTCGAAACTATTAAAAGAAAGGCGATATTCGTTGCGCAATATATATTTGCGAAATTTCTTTCACCAATTTCTCTCCCGACTGCGAACATACTTTGCTAAAAATGTTCAAATGTTTGTTAAGCTTAAGGGACTTAACTACGGGGTCATCAGTCCCTAAACTTACAAACTACTTATGAACTACCAACAACTAAGGACGGTACAAATATCCATGCCCGAGGGGGATTCGAACCCCCGACCATAGTGGCCGTTCAGACCGTGACTGAACATACTTTGCTATCTCCCAGCTATGTAGGAAGAAATGATATTAATAATAAAAGAAAACATACTGAAAACGGAAGATTTATGTGTTCCTTCTTCCTGTGCGCTATTTCATAATGGGGCGGTAGAGAAATATTACGAAAGCGATTCGATAAACTCTGTGACAGGCAGTTAAATGTATGCTGCAGAGTAAATATGTACACTGGTCAGAACAATTAGGGATCAGTTGAGGTACCTAGGTTCTGAAGTGTTGTCATCGGCAGAATCCACTAAAATTGTTCGAAGTCTTTCTATCGGTTCTACAAACTGGAGACAACAACATCAGGCAACGAAAATAGTGGTAATAATATAAAATACCTGCAGAGGGGTTGGTGTTGGCTTGTATTTACTCTACCAAACGAATTACGCATGCAGTTGGGTTCAGATAGAGTGCTCAGAAGGTAGTGGAATGTAACAACAACGTGACTTACCCGAACCTATGGCACTGAGAGCGATGGAAAGGTTTGAAGCGGGACAGACCCAGACGAAGGTGGCTGCAGCTATTGGAGATTACCAAAGTGTAATTTCCAGGACCTGGACTCGATTTTAGACTACAAGACCCGTAAAAAGAATGCAAGGTCCAACTCGTCCTCGGGTAACATCAGCAAGAGATGACCGTTATCTCCGGTTATTAGCCATTAGAGATAGGAGTCTGAATGCAGCTCAGCTGCGTCAGCTACCCTCCAGGTAGGAACAGGACGCGCAATGCAACAGAAACAGTCGGAAATCTCCTTCTGGGAAGTTGCCACTACGTACGGAGCCATATGTTGTGTGTCCCATTAAAACCACGACACCGTTTATCCCGCAGAAACTGGGAGTCTAAACGAACGGCGCCGGGTTCTGATGATTTTGTGTTCAGCCGGAAATCTTCATTCCTTCATCTGGAGAGAAAGTGGAACTCGGAACAATCCTGATTACGCGCAGGAAACATCACGATATCAAGGCATTGGAAGAATTGTTTGGACAGGAATCAGTATTGGTGGACGTACGGACCTCAATATCGTTCAGAATGGCGACTTGACTGCTCACAAGTCTAGAGACGAAATCCTTCGACCTTTAGTAGTGCCCTACGCTGGTGCCATAGGAGATGGGTTCCTTCTGGTGGACGATAACGCTCGTCCCATAGAACTGCACTGGTGGACAACGTGCTTGGAATTGACGGAATGGAGTGGTGACTTTGTTCCCCGGTCTTAAACCCTATTGACATGCCTGGGGCCGGGGTGGAGTAGCCGACCAGTCTAAAGCGTCTCGCTGCGGAACGCGCGGTTGCTCGCCGTGGAGGTTCGAGTCCTCCCTGGGGCATGGGTGTATGTGTTTGTCCTTAGGTTAGTATACCTAGGTTTAAGTAGTTTGTAAGCTACGGACTGATGACCACGCAGTTTGGTCCGATAGATTTACAAACATTTGAACATTTTGAACATTTGAACATGTCTGGGATGCACTTGGCAGACGAATTGCAGCCAGACCAGCACCTCCCACAACGTTTGCAGAGCTGGATATTGCACTCATGGAATAATGATCAAATGTCCTTCAAGAGCTGATTGATAACCTAATACTGTCCATGCTGTGCAGGTGTGCAGCTGTAGTGGCCGTCCTAGGGGATCACATACACACCATATTAAAGGGCAACGAGAATGACTATTTCATTATCAAGGTAGCCCCACGGTGCCTCGCTCTAAATAAACGCCATGTAAATCGGAAGTAAAGAACTGAGAAAGCCAAATATCATATTGTATCACACACAAATTACAACTGTAACCAATGTCTGAATACAATACGGTAACATATGATGTGTATGATATCTCATCTGCCGTTCCCATGAACCACAGATATTGCCGAACTGTGTTGGCCCGTAGATTAAGTAGCTACAGGAGCAACAGTCTGTATGATTGACTGAGCTGGCCTTGTAACCTCAGCTAATGTGGTTTTGGCATACAGTTATTGCGAACGGTAAAACAAGGGGAAACTACAGCCGTTATTTTTCCGGAGGTCATGTAGCTCTACTGTAGGAAAATATGATGATGACATCATCCCGGGTACCACATTCAGATCTACGGGCGGGGGCGATTCAGCAGGATGACATCACTGGTAAAGACAATATTGACACTCCACGAATTGGAGCGTGGAATGTTAGCTCCTTTAGTAGGGTAGGCGAATTAGAAAATTTAAAAAAGGAAATGGATAGGTTGAAGTTAGATATCGTGGGGATTACTGAAATTCGCTGGGAGGATAACAGGATGCTAGTCAGCAATTACAGGATTATACATACAAAATCAGGGGTATTAAAGGAGTTGTTCTAATTATAAGAAAATAGGAATGCGGGAAAACCTATACGAACAGCACAGTGATCGAATTATCGTAGTCAAGATACATACGAAACCACCATGCCAACTAGCTCTGCAGATGGTGGAGGAGATCGAAGAAATGTATGAGGAGATAGAGGAAATTATTCAGACACTTAAGGGAGACGAAAACCTAATTGTGATGGCGGACTGGAATTCGGTAGTAGGAAAAGCAAGGGAAGGAAAAATAGTAGGTGAATATGGGCTGGGGAAAAGTAATGAAAGATAAATTAGCCTGGTAGAATTTTGCAAGGAACATAATTTAATCCTAACAAACACTTGGTTTAAGAATCTCCGAGGTGGAGTGGCTGAGCGGTAGGAGGCGTTTAGCTGAGAAGCTCGCCTCTGCGCGCCGTCGGAGGTTCGAGTACTCCCTCGAGCATGGGTGTATTTGATGTCCTTAGCATAAGGTTTGTAACCTAGGGACTGATGACCAAAGATTTACAAATATTTGAACATTAAATATTGTTTAAGGATCTTGAAAGAGGAATGTACAAGGAGACACCGGAAGGTACTATATAGATTTTAAGATATAAAAACATAGATTTCGGAAATAGGTTTTAAACTGTAAGACATAACCAGGGGCCGAAAAAGACTGACGATATCATAATGAATATTTTGTTATGTTGAGCCACAGTCATACAGTACTGATTAAATGATTGTACCGCAATGTGACTTTAAGGTTGTATTACTTATTATCATAATCCGGACTTCGGCTTTTAGGCCATTATCAAGTGCAGAAATAGTCCATTTACTCGGTACGTGTGGATGACCAAGATGTCATTTTTATGATATAGATTTGCAAGTTATCACTAAGTAAAATGTCAAAGTAACATAATAACTTATACATTTTGAAGCAAAATGAAACATTGTTCCAGTGATCTTTTAACTTTCCATCATACAACTAAAGTACTGCTTTTACTGCAGCGAGATATAATAAATGACAGTTTGCATCTTGACACATATGCCAACGTGGATCATAAAAATGACTTCTTGGTCATCTACACATACCGAGTAAATGGACTATTTGTGCACTTGATAATGGTCTAAAACCCGTAATCCGGATTGTGATAATAAATAATACAACCTTACAGTCAAATGGCGGTCCAATCATTTAAATTGATTCATATTGGTTATGAACTGTAGACTGAAACTGATAAACTGGAGGAAGGTAGGAAAATAAGGAGATGGGTTCTGGAAAATTGAAGAAACCTGAAGATTTTAGAATATCAGAGGGATCTTTAGGCAACAATTGACAGAAACTTTGAGAGATGAAGTAGTGAAGGCAGCAGAGGACCAAATAGGTAGAAATGCAAGACCTGCAAAAAATTCTTGGATATCATAGGAAATAATAAATTTAAAACATAAAAATGCAGGGAATGAAGCCTGCAAAATGGAGACGACTAACAATGAGATTTGCAAGAAGTGCAAAATGGTTAAGCAGGAGTGGCTAGAAGCCAAATGAAAATCTGTAGAAGAATGTATAACTAGGTGAAAAATAGATACCGCCAGCAGGAAAATAAAAGATACATTTGGGAAACCAGTTGTTAGCAAGAAAGGGAAAGCTGAAAGGTGGAAAAGTTTTATAGATCGGCTCTATAAAGAAAATGAACTTAGAGACAATATTATAGGAAAAGAAGAGGAAGAGGAAATGGGAGATACTGAGAGATGGACAGAGCATTGACAGACATACGTAGAAATTTCCTGAGAGCTACTAAAATCTCAGGGAGAGCCAGCAATGTCGAAACTATTTCACCCGGGCCGTAAGATCTAAGAGACTGGCGAAATATCCTCAGATTTTAAGAAAAATGTAATAATTCCCATTGCAACGAAAGCAATAACCATCTGTTTAATAAGTCGTGATTACAAAATTTTAACACGAATTGTTTACAGAAGGATGGAAAAGATGGTAGAAGCTGACCTCGGGAAAGACCAGTTTGGATTCAAGAAAAATGTAGGAACACCTCAGGAAGTACTCACCTTACGACCTATCGTAGAAGATAAATTAAGGAAAGGCGAACGTACATTTCTAGATTTTGTAGATTTGGAGAAAGCTTTTGACAATGTTGATTGGATTACACTCTGTCAAATTCTGAAGTCAGCAGGTGTGAAATGTAGAGAATGGAAGGTTATTTACAATTTGTACATTAAGCAAACAGCTGTTGTTGAAGGGCATGGAAGGGACGCAGTGGGTGGGAATGGAGTGAAACAGGGTTGTAGCCTTTCTCCAGTGTTATGAAATTTGTTGACTGAGCAAGCTCTGAAAGAAAGCAAAGAGAAATTTGGAGAAGGAATGAAAGTTCAGGGTTAAGACATTGCATTTTGCCGATGACATTGCCATTCTGTCAGAGACAGCAAAGAACCTGGAAGAGCATTTGAACGGAATGGACAGTGTGTTGAAAGGTGTGTATTAGATGGAAATTAACAAGAGCAAAACAAGGGTAATGGAGTGCAGTCTAAGAAAATTGGGCGATGCTGAAGGAATTAGAGTAGGTAATGAAACAATAAAGGTGGTAGATGAGTTTTGTTACTTGGACATTAAAATAACACGCGATGGTCGCAGTGTAGAGGATATAAAATGAAGAATGGAAATGGGAAGAAAAGCTTATTTGAAAAAGAGAAATTTGTTAGCATCGAATATTAATTTAATTGCAAGGAAATCGTTTCTGTTCAAATGTTTGTATATCTATCGGACCAAACTTCGTGGTCATCAGTCCGTAGCTTACAAGCTACTTAAACCTAGGTAAACTAGCCTAAGTACAAACACACACACCCATGCCCTAGGGAGGGCTCGAACCTCCACGGCGAGCAACCTCACGCTCCGCAGTGATGTGCTTTAGACCGCTCGGCTACTCCACCGGGGCGAAGTCGTTTCTGAAGGCATTTGTATGGAGCCTTGCCTTGTATGGAAGTGAGGAAGTGGAGGAAGAGGATAGAGGCTTCTGAAATGTGGTGCTACAGAAGATAGCTGAAAATTAGGTGGGTAGATTGCGTGACTAATGAAGAGGTACTGAACAGAGTAATTCAATTATTGGGCAGAAAAGGAATTTTTGGCATACTTTGATTAAAAGAAGGGATCGATTGGTAGTCCACATTCTTAGACATCAAGGAATCATGAATTTAGCGTTGGAGGAAAGTGTATGGGGTAAAAATCGCAGAGGGAGACCAAGAGATGAATAGATTAAGCAGATTCCAATGGATGTAGGTTGCAGGTCTTATGAGGAGATGAAGAGGCTTGCACGGGATATAATAGGGTGGAGAGCTGGATCAAACCAGTCTCCTGACTGAAGACCACTCATCCGCACACTTCCACGTCTCTTGATCTCCTAAGGATGCGTTTAGGCTGCCACCCCTCTGCTCACTGCTCGACGACATGACACGGCGATGATGAATCAAGCCCACTGAGTCTTATCGGCTCATTTAGTGTACACCATCGCAGCTCGCCCAACTCGCTGTTCGCTCTTCGCTACGATCCTCGCCAGGCGATGATATCAGACAGGTTTGTATTTCGCGCTACGACCATCGCCGCTCGGCCTGAAACTTGCACTGTGATTGGTTGTTTCAAGGTCACTCTAGCAGAAGGGTGTCTGACTGTTGCGCGCGTGGAACTCTCCTGCCCATCGCGCACAATATTGTTTGTTAGAGATAGTTTCAGTACAGGCAACAATGAGTGACGATCAGAAGCAGATGATTGTTATATCTGGAAAAGCGATCTGGATAGTTTTTAAGCTGTTGCTAGTACTTGTGAAAGCATCCGTAGTGACGACGTTCAGCATTCAAAGGATGCACTCCATACCTCCTCTTCCTTCGCCTTTCCAATAACAGCATTTTTGTAGCGAACAAATCACTGTGCCGTCAGACGATGTGGAGAACATGTTTGACGCTTCATGCAACTGCAGTTGTGAAGTCAGCTATAATGTAAGAGCTGCAGGAGAATACACACGGCGAGCAGCGAGGTGGCTGCAGCGTGAATGCAACAAGGCTGCTACCAGCAGCGAGCTGCCAGATGCCAGCAGCGAGCAGTCAGCTGCCAGCTGCGAGGTGGCAACGTAAACGCACCCTAAGAAGTAGTGATGGGCAATTCGGATCATTTCACTGTTTCGAAACATACGGATCATCTGCGTCTAGTGAGTCGACTCACTGTTTCGGCACACGAAACGTCTGGCGTGCTGCAGAGTCGTGCGCCGCTCTAGCTTCCCTGATACACGTGAACCGCGGCAGCCGCAGGGCGCCACAGTGAGTCGACTCACTGCTTCGGCACTCGAAATACTTGACCTGCCGCAGTACTGTGTCCCGCTACCTCCGCTGATTCACGTGACCCGAGAAAGCTGCAGTAGGGCGATACAGCAAATACGAAACATCTATGGAATATCAACATGGTTTTAATATGTTGTTCACTAGACTTAATTGAACAGCACAGGATCTGTTGGCTACTACGAATTTACTATCGCGTTAAAGTGTGAACGTTTCCTATGTTACTCGTATTTTCATACAAACAATTGTAACAAAGGAAGCACAAAATAGTAATATTCAAATTACGAAGTCATGAAACTTTTTCTAACCATCAACATTCCATAATTAAGTTTAAGTAAAACAAGAAAGTGTCTACGTGCATCCAGAAATGAATAACTTTTGTAACCAATCAATATAAACAATATATTTAAGATTTGTTCCTAAGACATATTTAATGCAATCAACAGTTATTACTACAAGTATTAACACAAGGAAACACTACCTCAAAACACCGAAGGACTTGACAACTTTTCTCGGTGTTATGCCAGTTTTCAAACCTCAGTTGAAGGGTAAAAAAAGGTGAAGCAGTCAACAATCCGAAGATTATCAATAAAATTGTTCGGAGTATGACACCGCGTCGTCATTTTATAAACTGTACCGACGTTTCGGCCACTGTTGCAAGCGGCCTTCATCAGGGTCTGTGTCTGACTGCTGAATGTACGATCGCTTGGTGTTTGTGTATCAGCGGATGAGGGATAGGAAGGGGGGCGTTGGTTATCCTTTATTGGTAGTTATATTATTGCATGCCATTGGTGGAAAGGGGCGTTGCTTATTGGTGTTTTAATGGCTCGTTTTTCATATGATTGGATGTTGCATTCTCCATTATTGGTCAAAATGGACGTTTCTTATTGGCGTTTGCATTAGAACTTGCTATTGGCGGAATGGACCTGGGAGAACGGACAGCGGTTGTGGCGTGCCGCTGTTGACGTCGCCTGGCGTAGACGGCGGCGGGCCGGTGCTCCGCGTGTGCGCGGCCGTTGTGGTCTCCGGGGCGCCTGCGCGAGTCATTCCTTAGACTTATTGGTGCTGCGAAAGACTGGCTTTATGCCTGCCCGACGAAGAACCTTGCCCACACGTTCAGTGACGCCCTGCACGTAAGGTAATAGGGCGATGCTTTGTGCTTCCTGCTGTTCCCCTCTATTGATTTCATTCCTCCTGGACATTGTTTTATTTATTTCGCCCAGTCCATAGCCATTAGCCACAAAGGTGGATCTGAGGTGTCGTAGTTCCGTCTGTAGGTGATCGGCATCGCTGATCCTATGGGCCCTCCTTGTTAAAGTTTGAAGGGCGGACTTCTTCTGCATGGGGTGGTGGTGGGAGGAGGCGTGGAGGTACCTTCCCGTGCTGGTAGCCTTTCTGTACACCCTGTGGCCGAGTTTACCGTCAGACTTTCGGTAGACTTCAACGTCGAGGAAAAGCAGCACCCCATTCTTTTCAACATCTATTGTGAAATGTATTTTGCTGTGTTGCCAATTGAGATGTTCGTGGAAGCACAGTTTGGAGGTGGTATGCCGTTGCCTTCCTCCGACCTTCGAACTGACTTACGCAGCCAGGTATAGGGGGGACCTACAGTTAACGTGGGTTCCGAACCAGTTGAAGTGTACTGGCAGCATAATTCAAGATCTCACGTGGCGCGTTAGGGGAACAACTTGAAACCCGTTGCACGCCTGGGCGCTGTGTCGAACACACCCAGGCAGACGGACATCAAAACGGTATCTAGCGTCCGATACATGAATCACAAGATCCGTTGTTTCGAATCAGTGGCGATTCAAGTTTCGACTCAATCGAACAGTTCACTGACTCGATTCACTGAGTCGAAACATCAACTCAGTAGCCAACTCTACTAAGAAGTGTAGGGGAACAACTTCAAACCCGTTGCACGCCTGGGCGCTGTGTCGAACACACCCAGGCAGACGGGCATCAAAACGGTATCTAGTGTCCGATACACGAATCACAAGATCCGTTGTTTCGAATCAGTGGCGATTCAAGTTTCGACTCAGTCGAACAGTTCGCTGACTCGATTCACTGAGTCGAAACATGAACTCAGTAGCCAACTCTACTAAGAAGTGTAGGGGAACAACTTCAAACCCGTTGCACACCCGGGCGCTGTATCGAACACACCCAGGCAGACGGACATCAAAACGGTATCTAGCGTCCGATACATGAGTCACAAGATCCGTTGTTTCGAATCAGTGGCGATTCAAGTTTCGACTCAGTCGAACAGTTGGCTGACTCGATTCACTGAGTCGAAACATCAACTCAGTAGCCGACTCTACTAAGCAGTGTAGATGTATGTGCAGGAAGGAGCTGCTGGGGCATTCAGACTGCAACCGCTGTGAGCGCAGGCTGGAGGAGTGCGACCGGTTGCTGCTGGCTGGCGGCGGCGCGGAGGCCGGCCGCGTGTACCGGCGGCAGCTGCTGGCCAGCTGGTTGCTGGCGGGCGCGGCGGTGTGCGGCCTGCTCGCCTGGAGCGCCGCCATCCCCTCCTCGCTGGGCGCGCTGCAGGCCGCCGTGCAGCTCTGGAAGGCCGTCGTCATGGCCGTGCTCGTCATGCAGTACGCCAGCCTCATGCTCATCCTCGCCGACAGGTAACACACGCACTCACTGGTCAGCATGTTCTTGTGAACTTAGCACAATTTTAATTTATTTGTCTAACCAGTTTATTATAACTGGAATATTTCCTGATTGGCTAAAATATGCGGATATTAAACCTCTATTCAAGAAGGGGGATAAAGAGATTCTATCAAACTACAAACCCATTTCACTCTTGCCAGCATTCTCAAAAATTCAAAAAAGGTAATGTACAAGCAGCTTCTCAACCACTTAACCTCAAACGGCATATTGTCTAGAACACAGTTTGGATTTCTGAAAGTTTCCGATATTGAGAAGGCTATTTACACTTACAGGGAGAATGTACTTAATTCATTAGATAATAAATTGCAAGAAGCAGATATTTTCTGTGATTTGTCAAAGGCATTTGATTGTGTGAACCATAACATCCTTTTAAGTAAATTAGAATTCTATGGTGTCACAGGAAATGCTGCTAAATGGTTCAAGCTGTACCTCACTAACAGGAAACAAAGGGTGTCAGTGCAACTGACTAGTGAATTAAGCCAACAGTCATCATCGGATTTGGAAGAAATTACATGTGGTGTCCCACAAGGATCAATCTTAGGGCCACTGCTTTTACTTGTGTACATTAATCAGTTACAATACCAGAAGCAGAGTTCGTTTTATTTGCAGATGATACAAGTATTGCAATAAAACGTACGTCAAGCATATTTATAGAAAGGTCTGCTAATGATATTTTTATGAACATTAATAAATGGTTTAAAGCCAACTCATTGTCATTAAATTTTGAAAAGACTCACTACATGCAGTTCAGAACATGTAAGAGATTTCCCGCCCAGCATATGCATTCAGTATGAAGAAGAGCAGATAGAAGAGGTTGACAGTATTAAATTCCTGGGATTACAGCTTGATAATAAATTTAGTTGGGAGAAGCACACCACAGAACTGCAGAAACGACTCAACAAATCTGTATTTTCAACACGAGTGTTATCAGACATAGGAGACATAAAAATAACAAAGCTTGCGTACTTTGCTTACTTCATTCCATAACGTCATGTGGTAAAATATTTTGGGGTAACTCTTCAAGTCAATCAAAAGTCTTCAGAGTCCAAAAACGTGTAATATGTATTATTTGTGGAGTAAATTCACAGACGTCCTTTAGAAGCCACTTCAAAGAACTGGGTATATTAACTACTACCTCTCAGTATATTTAATCCTTAATGAAATTTGTCATAAAAATTTACTTTCCCAACAAACAGCTCAGTTCATACATACAATACTAGGAATAAATATGATCTACACAAGGACTTAAAAGCACTTACTTTAGTTCAAAAAGGGTCCACTAGTCAGGGACACACATTTTCAATAATTTACCATCAAGTATAAAAAATTTAGCTACAAATAAAGATCAGTTTAAGAGTAACCTAAAAGACTTCCTAGTGGCCAATTCCTTCTACTCCATTAGTGAATTTCTAAATTGTACCAAATGGTGCATGTATCGGTATTCATACTATATTAGTATTATTATATTATCAGCTAAAAACCTTTAAAATGTATATTATTAGTATTATCTATTATTCAACTTGTAAATTTTGTTTCTTGACATGTTCCACATCCACGAGGATCTCCTCAAGATGGATCTACGTTACGCAAAACTAATGTGATCTAAATCTAAAGCATCTCCTTTATACAGGGTCGTTCTAGAAGATATGCAAATATTTCAATATGCTATCCCACTTACGTGTTTTACGGCCTACTTTTTTCTTGTACTTCTACGATTTACTGCAAACATTTCGGACGAAAATAATAAAAATATAAATAATAAAAAAATATAGACATTACGATTACGACACATGTATTGTGATAATATCTATCCACTTGGACCGTGATTTAAGAAACAGGAAAATTCCTTCCATGATTCACGAGCGTCGTGTCGTATCGTATTGTCGAAACCGCACAATATTTCCACGAGGCAGCTGCTCGTCATCTTCAGGTGCTAACTAAGCTTCTGATTGCTGTCGTCTCGCCGATATACTGTGTCTGGCAAGAAAAGCGCAGGCGTGAAGACGGTGGTGGGGGGCAATGACATCACTGTAGGCGAATCAAAGATGAAAACATATAGAGCCCTCTGGTGGTCTCCGAGTACACGACGCGACACCGAAGCGAGAGCATTTAAACTGCGCGCCACACTACCCGCGCTCGCGCGTTAGGTCCGCGACTTGCGGCCGCGCTATCTCTTAGATTAATATTGACACTAATGAATATTGCTTGAAGGCCCTCTATATGTAACTATGATACATTTCAGTGAGTTACAATCCTAAAGATGGTCTAAAAAAGAACCGAAACGAGTTGCTTAAATAAAAATCACTGTAGACTGTTTTTATGTTTAAACTTAAATAAGAGTGCTGTTATCTGATGTACAGAATAGTTTCCTCTACAATTTAGTTTATTCCATGTTCGAGTGGGATGAATGGTTAAGCCGTTATTTCAAATTTCGAGTTGTCAAAAGGCGATAGCAGACGCACAATTTTGGAGTTAGTACCGTAACCTAAAGCGGGACAGTAGAGAAAAAACGTCATATAAACATAGGTCCGGAAATGTTTACTTACGGAGTTACGTCTAATACGTTTTTTTCCTTGAAATTTAGCAACCTCGCTAATATGAAGCCATTGGAAAACTGTATGCGGTTGAAGCAAAGCTTGATATCAGTTTATTTTTCTGTCATTGATCTGGTGAATCTAATAAATCATGTACTATAGGTGTACCTGCAGTAATTTTACAGAAATTCCACAGAAGCAAAAAAAAAAAAAAAAAAAAAAAAAAAAAAAAAAAAAAAAAAAAAAAAAAAAAAAAAAAAAAACCCTCATGAATCATAAAAAAACTTGATCCTTGGCGGTTATACAATTAAAATATATATTTTGGTACAATGTATAACATTTCTCTGCTTTATTCGAACGGAGAGGTTGTCTTCTGCCTGTCAGTAATTCTTTTAAACAAAAATTATTCAATATTTGCTAAAACTTTACGACGCTTCTCGCCGGGACCAAGTGCTTTTGAACAATGAAGTGTTGAATTGCGTTAATATTTTTCACGAGCTACAGAGTAAGTGTTATTGCTACTCTTTTCACTTGCAGCAAAATTAATACTGTACCTGCTCTATGATTGACAGGTTCTTGTATGTACCCTTGTCCGTTCAGAAAAAATAATATTCGTTTTAATTTAAATTGTGAAGACAAAATATTTATTGGTCATCTCAGTCGCCGACATTAACCATTGGTGCCAACATAACCACTGGAGCCAGGCGAGAAGCGTCGTACAATTTAACCCAATGTTTATAATTGTGTAATCATTTGGATGTTTATTGAAATAATTTTTGAATTGATAACTCATATCCCTTTGTGTGTCAATACTTAATTTTCTGATACTCTGAGTAATATAAAAGAATCCAAAGTCGTGAGAGAAAAATACCATCGTATAAAATATGAAAAAGCTGCAAGCACTACAATTAACGTATATTTATTCTAGAAAGATTGCAGTAAGGCGATGAACCTGTCTGTCTGTTTCGCGTACCACACCAGTCATATCAGACACAAAAAAGGACTGTTCATGACACAGTGAAACAAATTTAATTCAGTTAATGAGTTTGGGTATGTTTAAATAAAGTCGATACAAAAATTAAACACCACTAAAATTATTTTCCGAAGGTTACGACAGATACACGAGAAGAGAGGTACATTGCTACTGATATCTCCAGAAGACAAAATTCAAGTCATTTGCCTAAAGCGGCTGGAAATCTTTAATAGTTTTCAAATCAATCTAAGAATGTTTTCGCACACATCTTTCCCATGTACACACATTTTTCACAAATACTGTGGGATATAAATTATATCTGAGTCGTACAAAAGATCAAATGAAGTTATCTTTACTCGTTTCCTGAAATTTCTGATGAACACTTTCACATAAAAAGTTGAAAAAATTGGAAAATAATGCGAAAGGTGGAAAAGGAGGCAAATGGGTCACTATCGAAGGAACGTAGTATATGGATGTTACTGACACCGATAAACGGTAGAAGGGAAAAACTTCAATTGTCCAGAGAAGATAAGGATAAATAACAAGAATGATAAAATACTTATTTGCATTTTGAGTTAAGTTTATTTCGTTTTGGAAAGATCGCTGGAACGGTAGTACATGTTCCTCAACACTATCTGAACAAAACATATTCTTTCTTCTTAAACATATGATAAAATAAAACTAATGCCTACATTTCTGCTACAGGTACAACAGACTCCACAAACGAATGGAAAATCTGCTGAATGTTATCAGCAGTGAAAAGGAAAATGTGTCATTTGTAAAATTTGCCTGGGAATCTAACACTCAAACCGTAAGTTTTACAATGTGGTTTACGTGTTACCTAGGTCTATATATTTATAAAACGCTATTATTAAGTATATTGTAGACAGATTCATTTACGTTTCTAAATTTTTAGTTACTGTATTCAACAGTAGCATATTAAATACTTTTTTATTTGACAAACATTATTCACCTGACCGTCTCATACAAAGTTGTATGAACCTGACGCAATAAAAGATGTCGAAAGCCGTTTCCTGCTAGACCTACTTTTAAACAGTGTCGCTCTTAATGTCGACCCAAATGTCGTCTAGTAGTACCTTACTTCATGTCTCAATCGTGTTGAAACACCACATCACAAGTTATTCGTATGCATCAGTTAGCTTTTGTCAGAAAATTATTTAAGCTTGATGTAGCTGAAAATACAGGTAAGAATTCGACTATCCATAGTATAATAGTGGCTTAAATATTGTTACTATTTTCTAATAAGGTGAATGGAAATCTCTACATTAGGGTTGAAAATTTTATTTTACAAGGAGGCCACATACAGGGAAGATAGGACCGGCACCATGTAAGTGTTCATTGCAGATAAACTGTCAGATTTAGTTAAATGCTTATAAGATCTCAATGACAAACAATTTTCGAGAAGACTCATGCGTTGTGACTTAGAACAGTGCAGTGTGTTATAACCTGACATCAGGTTTGTTCTGTCTTGTGGAGCAGATAGCGGATGATTTAATGACGCACATTGTTTTGAAGAACACCAAATCATTTCATTTTGTGAAGCTGGTACCCAATTCTGATGCCAAAACTTTTTCTGAGACTTCAAGCAAATTGTAAGAAAAAGGGAGATAAACAGCCCCATGTTCTAAAACATACGGATTTATAAGATGTAGCCGTTTAGTTGTGAACACGTATTCTTCGTTGTCTCCTTTTAAAATCGATATTACTTTATTCATTTGGGAGTCTATAGACCGATAATTAACATGGTAACAGACGGAAAACGAATTTCGGAATATTTTATCTAACTATGTTGAAATAAGTGGGCAGTCTGATACTAAATATTTTCTTATTTCAGGTACGTTACGGTAGCAGAATCTACAGTAACGTCGCCCCATTGACTTCAGAAGTGCGTCTGATTAGACGGTTGTACTTCGAACTATTCAGCATCTCAGTGGACATCAACTCCTTCTTCAGCTTACAACTGTTTCTACTGATTATTCACCTCTTCTTCGGCATCGTTCACCTATCATTCTTGATCGCACTCTTCGTTCAAAACAGAGTAAGTATTTAGAACAACACGCTAGTACTGTTTGTGTGAACCCCAAAATAAATTTCGCGGAAAGATGAGGAGTGGAGGAAATCTAGTATCTTACAAAATCTTATTAACTTCGAGGATCAGTTAGTCTGTTCGTTAGTCAATCAAGCCAACACGTTCTTACGGGATTTCGGTTTGCTTGTGGTGTTAGTGCTATATCTGATTTGTCAGGTTTTTCCTATAGATACTACCTTCCTTGTAATAATAATAATTATAATAATAAAAACCCTCCGCTTACAGTTGTCACGAGCAACCAAATATTGGGTTTAGTTGGCAGAAGCAACAAATGTAATAAAGAAACCTGCCTACTCTACGCTTGTCTGTCTTCTCCTGCAACACCGCTACGCGGTATAGGATGCTTAAAAAGTACGATCTCCGGAGGACTTTGCAAAAAGTAGGGCAGCACGTTTAGTATCATTATGAAATAAGGAAGAAAGTGAATTGGTTATAATGAATTCGAGGGCAATTATTAAGGCACAGGATTTTTCCGTTGCGGCGAGGTCTTTTCACGGAATTACTGCCGCGTCGGAGAAGCCGAACGCATTGAGGCGCTATGCTACGATGCGCGAGGACGCTCCCCGTCGGGGGTTCGAATCCCTCCTCGGGCATGGATGTTTGTGCTGTCTTTAGTGAAGTTAGTTCATAAGTAGTTTGTAAGTTTAGGACTGATGACCCGGTAGTTGAGTCCCATAAGCTTAACAAACATTTGAATATTTTTCACGGAATTACTATTACCAAATTTCTCCTCTGAATGTCAAAATATTTTGTATAAATTACCATGGCTAAGCAAGAGAAAGCATCGCTAATATGGAAAGATTTAATTTTTTTATACGTGGCATTCGAGAGTGAAACGGCGAGAAAGTTTGCTGAATCTGGATGTATAAACCCTCTGTAAAATAGTTAAAGCGTGATTGCGATCATGAAAATATAAGAAATAGAAGATCCATTAATATTAATACTAAATGATATAGATAGAGATGTATGTCATGTATCTACAGGACAGCGCAAAAGTCACTGGAAAGTTAGTTACAAGAAAACAAAGGTGACAACAAGCGTTAGTACAGTAGGAAGCATTAACCCCGCTATGTTGTTATCACCAAATAGTGATAATTATGTCGTTTCAAGTTGGTATGCAAAGCAATGACACAATGAAACTAGTGAAGAACGGAATGTTTGACCTACGAAATCTCTCTTCCGAACTGTTATAAGGTTAACGAAAGAAGAAAGCATTTTCGCGTTAAAAACATTTTCGCGTTATGAAAGTGGTACTAATGGAATTGTCAATGAATGGAAATGACAATTTAGATCAAAATCACCATCTAGACACACAGCGTATGTCATACGAGACTGATTCGAAGAATATGGATCTGTTATTGATGCACCGAAATCTGCCGTCTAAAAGCAATAACAAACGAGGAAAATTAATTGCGGAAATCTCTAGTTGTGACCAAAAGTCCGCGAAAATCAACCAGGTGAGTGCTCCATTTCAAGGAGCGATTTGCACCACGACCACAATATGGTTGATAAAACACATGGAATGAGCAGCATTGATCGTAATCCTTGTTTTATTGATAGCAAATCGATTTCATCACGAAGTGACCATAATATGTGCAGATCTTCAAGCTGAATACAAGATGAAATATATAAAATCAGAGATATTTACAAAGTAATCAATAAAATATTCATGAACACATTTCTAAATTATGGCTCATACATACCACTCAAAAGAAGTTGGTTACAGATGAAATGAATACACATATTAGTAAGTTGTAGGTTATCGATATACATTTTGCTATTCTAACGGTGCCAGGAATAAGTTCAAACTGAGCTCGCTGTACAGAGAGTTCACGCAGCTGAGCTCTGTGTCTGGGCGCCATTAGCACCCTGTTCATTCTAATGAAAAATTACCATTTGACGTATTTTACTGACAACACATTTGGATAAATGAAAACAGAAAATACATACTGTCATGAGTACCAAAATTTTTTCTGTTGTTAAAAGACAGGGCTAGTACTATAACGACACTGACTGTATAATTTGCGAAGTTCTTAATATCTTGTAAATTATTGTAGGCAATTTTATTTCTTTTAATGCAACAGACCCAATCATGTAATAACTGTAACAGGGTATCTTCCTAAATCCATGTAGCCCACAAGTCTTGCAATTTTATATACAGTTTCATTTTTCATCTGTAACCAACTTCATATGAGTGTTATACGGGGTGGTCCATTGATAGTGACCGAACCAAATATCTCACGAAATAAGTATCAAACGAAAAAACTACAAAGAACAAAACTTTTCTAGCTTGAAGGGGGAAAAGAGACGGCGCTATGGTTGGCCCACTGGATAGCGCTGCCATAGGTCAAAAAGCTATCAACTGCATTTTTTAAACAGGTACCCCTACTTTTTATTTTATATTCGTCTAGCACGTTAATAAATATGAATATTTTATTTGGAACACTTTTGTCGCTTTGTGATAGATGGCGCTGTAATATTCACAAACATATTGCTCACAATTTTAGGCGAACAGTGGGTAACAAGTAGGTTTTTCAAATTAAAACACAGAACGTAGGTACGTTTGAACTTTATTTTGGTTGTTCCAATGTGATACATGTACTTTTGTGAAATTATCATACATTATGAGAACGCGTGATTACCTGTAATTACCTCATGACTTCAATAAATGCTCAAAATGGTGTATTTCAACTTCAATGAATTTGGAAAAACGCATAACGAAATTCCTCTCAACAGCGAGTAGTTCGCCTTCAGTAATGCATTGTGAATGCGCTGACGCATGTTTTCAGGCGTTGTCGGTGAATCACGAAAACAAATATTCTTCAACTTTTCCCCACAGAAAGAATTCCGGGGATGTAAGATCCGGTGAACGTGCGGGCCATGGTATGGTGCTTCTACGACCAAACCACCTGTCGTTAAACGGAATATGCCATTTAAGACCGCTTTAACTGAACGCTAGCCATGTGCCTAACATCAATCAGGTTGAAAGTACATCGCCATTCTGTCATGCAGTGAAACATCTTGTAGTAAAATCGATAGAACATTACGTAAGAAATCAGCATACATTGCACCATTTAGATAGCCATCGATAAAATAGGGGCTAATTATCCTTCCTCCCACAATTCTGCACCATACATTAACCCGCCAAGGTCGCTGATGTTCCACTTGTCGCAGCCATCGTGGATTTTCCGTTGCCCAATAGTGCATATTATGCCGGTTTACGTTATCTATGTTATGAATGACGCATCGTCACGAAACAGAACGCGTAAAAAAATGTGTTATCGTCCAGTAATTTATTTTGTGCCCAGTGGCAAAACTGTACACGACGTTTAGAGTCTTCGCCATGCAAATACTGGTGCAATGAAATATGGTACGGGTGAAATCAATGTTCATGTAGAATTCTGAACACCGAAGTTTTTGAGATTCCCGATTCTCGCTTAATTTGTCTACTACTGATGTGCGGATTAGCCGCAAATGAAGCTAAAACACTTACTTGGGCATCACCGTTTGTTGCAGGTCGTGGTTGACGTTTCACTTGTGGCTGAATACTTCCTGTCTCTTTAAATAACGTAACTATCCGACGAAAGGTCCGGACACTTGGTTGATGTCTTCCAGGATAACATGAACACATAATGAAAATATCTCATGCGATGAATGATAACATCATCATCATCATCATTAGATGATCAAGGATTCAGTCTGGAGCATAGTACCTCTAATAAAATTCCTCCATGATTCCCTATTCGATGCTAATATTAATGCCTCGTCTGATGTTATGCCTTTTTACTTCAAAATCATTCTTCACCGATTCCAAGGACTTTCTTCTTGGTCTATCTCGACTCCTTTTACCCTCCGCTGCCGAGCTCATGAGTCTCTTAGGTAACCTTGCTTCTCTCATGCGTGTAACATGACCGCACCATCTCAGTCTGTTCACTCTAACTGCTTCATCTATGGTGTTCATTCCCAGTATTTTTTGATTTCCTCATTATGGACACCCTCCTGCCATTGTCACCTGCAATCATTCTTGCTACTTTCATATCTGTAACCTATACCTTGTGAATAAGGTAACCTGTATCCACCCAACTTTCACTCCCATACAACAAAGTTGGTGCACTGCTAACTTAGTCTTGGTACTGACTTCCTTCTTTCAGAAGAGAGTAGATCTTAGCTGAGCAATCACTGCATTAGCTTTGCTGCACCTCGATTCCAGTTCTTTCACTATGTTCCCATCCTGTGAGAAAATACATCCCAGGTACTTGAAACTGTCTACCTGTTCTAACTTTGTTCCTCCTATTTGGCACTCAATCAGTTTAAATCTCTTTCCCACAGACATTACTTTCGTTTTGGAGATGCTGATCTTCATATCATAATCTTTGCACCTATGATCGAGCTCTGAAATATTAGTTTGGAACCTTTCAATTGAATCGGTCATTACAACTTTATTTATTTATTTTGTTTTGACCTATTTTAATCTCTCCCTACCAGTCTACTGTTTTCAGCATATGATCCATGAATAGCATGAACAACAGTGGTGACAGGTTACAGCCTTGACTTACCCCTGAAACTACCTTGAACCATGAGCTTAATTTGCCATCTGATGAATGATATTTCACCTAAAAACCCTGTTTTTCCAAATAATCTCCATGTGGTTCTATGGCCTTCCTCCAGCAGCAGCATAGCAGCATGAATGCCCTGCCCATAACAGTCCTTATTTTGGTCACGTAACCATTTCTCCAATATGGAATAATTTTTCACACTTCCTTTGCTAGTTGAAAGATTTAGCGCCAGTTAACGAGTCGTAATACACGTGTCCTCGCGAATGACACCAGCTCGCTGTAACAAGTAAGGTGTGACAACCATGGATGGTCTCGCCAACCTCTGCAAATCTTGTGGCACCACCAAATCGCCTTCTGATGACCTCACCCTCTGTGCCCACAGACTCCAGTCTACAAAGGATGCTCCATAGACTTTGGAGCATTCCACACAGTGTTTTCCTCTGTAGTGCGAAATTCGATGAAGGCACGTTTCTTGTAACCTAATGACACCATTTGAAACGGTCTTACAGCTGCTCTGTTTGTCGAAAGAGCCAGAAATTTTGCGTGCATTTCATTAAAATAATATTGTTTTCGGCCCATTACTTCCCGGGAAAGTGCTACACCATCATCCACGAAAAGCCTAATTTAACTTTCGATTTTATCTTACGAGGTCATTTCGGAAGTCCTTTCGGAAAGTATTTGTCTAAATTGAAAATTACAAAACTATCAGTTTAATAAGTCATGGTTGCAAAATACTAACACGAATTATTTACAGGCGAATGGAAAAACTTGTGGAATCCATCCACGGGGAAGATCAGTTTGGATTTAAGAGAAATGTAGGAACACGGGAGGCAATACTCACTTTACAACTTATCTTAGGCTAACGAAAGGCAAACCTACGTTTTAGCGTTGGTAAATTCGGAGAAAGCTTTTGACAATGTCGACTGGAATAAACTCTTTCAAATTCTGAAGGTATCAGGGGTGAAATACAGGGAGCAAAGAGTTATATTCGACCTATACAAAAACCAGACAGCAGTTATTAGAGTCGAAGGGCAAGAAAGGGAAGCAGAGGTTGGGAAGGGAGTAAGATAGGGTTGTAGCCTTTCCCCAATGTTGTTCAATCTGTACATTGAGCAGGCAGTGAAGGAATGGAAGGAGAAATTTGGAGAGGGATGTAAAGTTCAGGGAGAAGAAGTAAAAACATTGCGGTTTGCAGATGACATAGTAATTTTGTCAGAGACTGCAAAGCACCCGGAAGAGCAATTGAATGGAATGGACAGTGTGTTGAAAGGAAGATATAAGATGAACATTAACAAGACTAAAACGAGGGTAATAGAATGTAATGTCCGAAAATCAGGCGATACTGAAGGAATTAGACTAGGTAATGAGACAATAAAAGTAGTAGATAAGTTCTGTTATTTGGATAGCAAGATAACTTCTGATGGTCGAAATAAAGAAGATAAAGAATGAAGAATGGCTATGGCAAGAAAAGCGTTTCTTAAAAAGTGAAAGTTGTTAACATCAATATTAATTTAAACGTTAGGAAATTCTTTCTGAAAGCATTTGACTGGACTGTAGCATTGTATGGGAGTGAAACGTGAACGATAAGTTCAGGCAAAAAGATGATAGAAGCTTTTGACGTGTGGTGTTACAGACGAATGATGAAAATTAGATGGATAGATCACGTAACTAACGAGGAGGTGCTTAATCAAATTGTGGAGAAAAGGAATTTCTGGCATATCCTGACCAAGGGAGGGATAGATGGTGGGACACACTCATCAAGGAATTGTCAACTTACCATTAGAAGGAAGTGTGTGGGGTAAAAATCGTAGAGGGAAACCGAGGGACGAATACAGTAAGCAGATTCAAAAGGATGTAGGTTGCCGAAAGTATTCTCAGATGAATAAACTTGCACTGGATAGGGTAGCTTGGAGAGCTGCATCAAACCAGTACGCGGACTGAAGACCACAACAACAACAGAGGTCCTTTAGTCCTTCCTTGGAGCAGAAATCATCTCTGCAACGGAAGACGTCTCTACACTGAGAATGACATACTACATTCTACTGGCTAGAAACTCATTAATCGAAAATCACGGATGCTCTGATATCCCACCCATCCATAAAATTGCTAAATTATAAGTTGTTGTGACGCAGTTTCCCTTAGTTTAAAATCTAGCTGATATTCTGGATATGTAGGTAAACTGGGAAGAACATCCCGGGATACAATTCATTTTCAAAATATTTCGACTGACTTAAATCCAGTGGCAAAGATGACAATTTGTGCTGGACCGGTATTCGAACCCGGATTTCCCGCTTGGGGTCAGCGGTCGCCTTAACCAATTGAGCTATATCCAGGCAGGCTTCCCTTACAATCCAAAGTCTCACCTTGTAACACACTACGATGGTAGTGCCCCCTGCCCATTTGATTCAACCAGCACGCAGTCTTTACATTTCCGCAAGGAGTCGTAGTGTGTTACAAGGTGAGAATTTGGGTTGTAAGGGAAGCGTGCCTGGATAGCCTAATTGGTTAAGCCGACCGCTGACCCCAAGTTGGAAATCCCCGTTCTAATCACGGTCCAGCACAAATTTTCATCTTTGTCACTGGATTTATTTCAATACCCTGAAACGGTCGTAATGTTTATAACTATTTAGAATTCTTAAAATTACGGACGTTACTGTCAACAAATGGTGTCTGTTCTATCGGACATATCCGAAAAGAAAAGACACCATATAAATAAATGAAATTCATAGTCTGGCTGTTCGCCAGACACGTCTGTTTCCGGTACAACATCCATGACTAGCGGGTAGTCTGGCACTCATGCTGCAGGCGCTTTCCACCAGAGACGGTATATGGGTGAACAACCGAAGTACTACACATGTATGTCAATAGTGAAAATGTAAAGCAGTCAGAAATCTGAAGATTAGGTTGAACACCACATTGCATTAATAGACATGATCCTGTTGGTAGGTATGCGGTTTCTTTCTTTTGAACTTTGAGCTGATTTACCTAATTAGTTTTATGATGAACTACATTTTTAATGTAGATTACGAGCCACGTTGCAACTCGGCATTTTTGACATGGGAAACTTTGCCAGAGATGATGTAAGTAAAGATAAAATTCCTAATATTAACCGAGATTTGGATTTGGAGTTTGGCACATTATTATTGAGACACCGAGCAACTAGAGACAAGTTTCGTGCAAAAGGTAAAGAGAAAAATAAGCGAAGTTGCTAGTTTATAGCAAAATAACGTGAAACATTGGAATTGTACTCTGTTTTCTTCTTTTGATCGACGGGGTAGAAAGCGTTTATCCGCAAAATGGCTGTTTATTTCACGAGTAACTAACTGTATTAGAAGTTAAAATAACACACAGAAATTGGCAAGAAAGCTGTACCAAATCTGTTTTAAAAAAGGAGATAACTCCGTAAAAAAATTTAGTTACGTATCTATAAAAAAGGTAGCATCGAATCTGTTGAAAATCTACCACAGAATCTGATCAAAGTGTAGCAAAACGTGTGGCATTAAATGTGGCAGTGCATCTGTCTGCAAAAAGTAGCAACAAATCTGGCAAAAGTAACGCGGGATCTGGCAAATTGCAGCACAGAAAACGGCGAAATACGACACAGACAGCGACCAAATACAACTCCTACATTGCCGAGATAACACCACCGTCATCTGTGAGATAACAAATAGAAACTAACGAGATAGGGAAATTAACGTGAAGACAAACATAAAAACGGTAATAAAATAACATCGCATTTGGATTAAATTCTAAATCTCTGCACAGTGTCCCATAAAATGACGACAAGTGACACTGATACTGCACTACTGGCCATTAAAATTGCTACACCAAGAAGAAATGCAGATGACAAACGGGTATTGATTGGACAAAATACTAGAACTGACATGCCCATGCAGCTTCAACACGATACCACAGTTCAAGAGTAGTGACTGGCGTATTGTGACGAGCCAGTTGCTCGGTCACCATTCAAATTCAAATGTTTGTAAATCTATCGGACCAAACTGCCTGGTCATCAGTCCGTAGCTTACAAACTACTTAAACGTAGGTAAACTAACCTAAGGACAACACATACACCCATGTCCCAGGGAGGACTCGAACCTCCACGGCGAGCAACCGCGCGCTCCGCAGCGAGACGCTTTAGATCGCTCGGCTACTCCACCGAGGCCCCGGCCACCATTGACAAGGCGTTTTTAATTGGTGAGAGATCTGGACAATGTGCTGGCCAGGGCAGCAGTCGAACATTTTCCGTATCCAGAAAGACCAGTACAGCATCTACAACAAGCGATCGTGTATTACCCTGCTGAAATGTAGGGTTTCGCATGGATCGAATGGAGGGTAGAGCCATGGGTCGTAACACATCTGCAATGTAACAGCCACTGTTCAAAGTGCCGTCGATGCGAACACGAGGTGACCGAGACCAATAGCACCTCATACCATCACGCTAGGTGATACGCCAGTAGGTCGATGAAGAATACACGCTTCCAGTGTGCATTCACCGCGATGTCACGAAACACGGATGCGACCATCATGATGCTGTAAATAGAACCTGGATTCATCTGAAAAAATGACGTTTTGCCATTCGTGCACCCAGGTTCGTCGTTGCGTACACCATCGCAGGCGCTACTGTTTGAGATGCAGCGTTAAGGGTAACCGCAGAAATGGTCTCTGAGCTGAAAGTCCATGCTGTTGTAAACGCCGTCGAACTGTTCGTGTAGATGGTTGTTGCCTTGCAAACGTCCCCATCTGTTGACTCAGGGGTCGAGACGTGGTTGCACGATTCGTTACAGCCACCAGGATAAGTTGCCTGTCATCTAGAAGGCTAGTTATACGAGGCCGTTGGGATCCAGCACATCGTTCCGTATTGCCCCCGTGAACCCACCGATTCCATATTCTGCTAACAGTCATTGGATCGCGACCAACGCGAACAGTAGTGTCGCGATACGATAAACCGCAATCGCTATTGGCTACAATCCGACCTTTATCAAAGTTTGAAACGTGATGGTACGCATTTCTTCTCCTTACACAAGGTATCACAACAATGTTTCACCAGGCAACGCCGGCTAACTGCTGTTTGTGTATGAGAAATCGATTGGAAACTTTCCTCATGTCAACACGTGTAGGTGTCGCTTTAAACGAAAAAGTTACAAAGAACAAAACTTTCCTAGCTTGAAGGGGGAAAACAGATGGAGCTGTGATTGGCGCGCTAGATGGCGCTTCCATAGGTCAGTCGGATATCGACTGTATTTTTTAAACAGGTACAAATGTTCGAATGTTTGTTAAGTTTAAGGGACTTTGGTGTCAACAGTCCCTAAATTTACAAACTACTTATGAAGTAAGTTATACTAAAGACAACACAGACATCCATGCCCGAGGGAGGATTCGAACGACATCGGAACATAGCGCCTCAATGTGCTCGGCCACTCCGCTGCGGCTAAATAGGTACCCCCATTTTATTGCATATTTGTCTAGTACGTATATAAATATGAATGTTTTACTTGGAACACTTTCTTCGCTTCGTGACAGATGGCGCTGTAATATTCACAAACATATTGCTCACAATTTTAGACGAGCAATGGGTAACTGGTAAGTTTTTTTTTTTTAAATTAAAACACAGAACTTTATTTTCGTTTGTTCCAATGTGATACGTGTACTTTTGTGAAATTATCGTAGATTATGTGAAAGCATCCCCGCTCGGGCATTGATGTTTGGGCTGTGTTTAGTATCAGTTAGTTCATAAGTAGTTTGTAAGTTTAGGGACATGACCCCGTAGTTAAGTCCCATAAGCTTCACAAACATTTGAAGACTTGATTTATATATTAGATTGTTTTTCCTATTTTGATGGGTACTACTAGCTCTCAAAATATTGAAGATGTTCACTGATGTTGCCTATTGTAAGAAGTTGTGGCTGCCGTGTGCCCGGCAGGACACGAGCACGCCGAGCGGCTCGTCGACGGAGGACGCGTTCTACAACGCGGGCATGCTGCTGCAGAAGGCGGCGGTGCTGGCGGCCGTGGTGGCGCCCACGGAGCGCGCGGCGGCCAGCGCGGCGGCGGCCAGGCGCCCTCTGGTGGCGGTGTCACTAGCTGCCGGCGGCGACCTGGCCCACGAGCTGCTGCTGTTCGCGCACCAGCTGCAGCTGACGCCGCCCCGGCACGGCGCCTTCGGCTTCTTCGCGCTCGACCACGCCCTGCTCAGCGCCATGGCCACGTCCGTCGTCACCTACACCATATTCCTCATACAGCTCAACTGAACGCCTCGTCTCCGCGCTTCTTGCCTTTACTGTTTCCCTATTAGTGTATAATTTATTTTGCAGGAATTTTTCTACGCAGTGATGTATCGCACGACCTGAATTGTACACGCAGGAGGGCAGGTTGTACAGGGTGTCCGAAAAGTCTTTCCCTGATTACATAAATTGATAACTCAGGCTAGAAGTAAGATACAAATATGAAACGTGTGTCGAATTGTTTACAAACAATCAAAGTTTTGAAACTTCCTTGCAGATTAAACTTGTGTGCCGGACCCGGGATTCTAACCTGGGACCTTTGCCTTTCGCGGGCAAGCGCTCTACCGACTGAGCTATCCCGACACGACTCACGATGCCGCCTGACAACTGTACTTCCGCCAGTACCTCGCCTCCTACTTCTAGGAGTGCTAGTCTTGCACGTTTCACAGGAGAGCTTCTGTGAAGTTTGGAAAGCAGGAGGCGAGGTAATGGCGGAAGTAAAGTTGTGAGGCGGCATCGTGAGTCGTGTCGGGTTAGCTCAGTCGATAGAGCGCTTGCCCATGAAAGACAAAGGTCCCAGGTTCGAGTCCCGGTTCCGGCACACAATTTTAATCTGTCAGGAAGTTTCATATCAGCGCACATTCCGCTGCAGAGTGAAAGTTTCATTCCATCAAAGTCTTTTTTCACACATCAGTAAACTTCCACAACTTGGTAGCACGTAGCACATATAGGCGATATTCAATTTCCGTCTACACATTAACAAACATCACTGGAGCGATCGATTCAACGACTGTGGTTATCCGTCGCCGCAGGGTTTCAAGATCTGGTACACGTGTTCGGTAGATCTCGACCTTGACATAACCCCATAAAAAGAGATTCTAATGGGGTTATATCAGGAGAGCGTGGAGGCCAAACCGTTACCTCATCACGACCAATCCATCGCCCAGGAAAGGTCATATCGAGACAGGCACGGACGTCCAAATCCCAATCAGAAACAAGACATTGGGGCGATACTGAAGCAGCTGAGGAACAGCATACAGTTGCAACATGTCCTGATACATTGCAGATGTGATGGTAGCCCCAGCGAGGAAGAATGGCCAGATAATTCGATCGTGCAATTGCGCGCACCAAACATTCACCTTTGGGCTGCCTCTGGTGCACTCCATGATCTAGCCAGCGGGTTGTGAACCCCAAATGCGCACATTATGGCGATTTACTACGCCACTGACAAAAAAGGTCGCTTCGTCAGAAAAGGCAATTCGTCTGAGATAACCATCATCGTCCTCAATACGTGATAGCATTTCGACACCAAAGTCATATCGACGTGTTCAGTCATTGGGCAACAAGGCCTGAATGATTTGCACTTTGTATGCACGAAACAATAAACGTTTGTGTAAAATGTCATGGAGAGAGCTTTTTGGTATCTGCAATTCACGTGAGGCCCTGCACACCGATTTCTTCGGACTTCGCAGAAAAGACTGCCTCACAGCTTCCACCTTTTCTGCTGAAGTTCTTGGTCGACCAGACCTTGAAAGGTCAGCAACCGATCCTGTGTTATTGAACTTCTCATACCAGGCTTTAATGCTCTTGACATCAAGTGGATTCCTTCCAAATGTTGTCTGGAAGTGTCTCTGTACTGTGTTTGATGATCGTGTCTCATGGTACCACAGGACACACTATGCCTTCTCCTGATTGGTTAACATGTCGTCTTGGGCATTGCACCTCATCCACTACTTACGTACTGCGCTCATAAAACAGAAAAAGAAACTTTGATAGTTTGTAAACAATCCGACACAAGTCTCGTATTTGTATCTTACTTCTAGCCTGAGTTATCAATTTATGTAATCAGGAAAAGATAGCCGGCCGCGGTGGCCGAGGGGACTGAGGCGCTTCAGTCACGGTCTGCACGGCCACTACGGTCGGGGGTTCGAATTTCCCCTGGGGCATGGATATTTGTGCCGTCCTAGTTCGTAAGTAGTTCATAAATAGTTTGTAAGATAGGGACTGATGGCCCCGTATTTAAGTCCCATAAGATTTACAAACATTTGAACATTTTTGAACAGGGAAAGATATTTCGGACACCCTGTATAACCTATCCTATGTACAATTCAGGTCGTGCGAGACATCACTGCGTCGAAAATTTCCTACAAAATAAATTCTATACTAATAAGGAAACATTAAAGTCATCATGCCTGCCTGAACACGATAATCCCCAAAACTGCCCGACGAATTTTCAAATGGTTTCGACTGGGAACTAGAGTGTAGCTTGGGGTAGCATGATGGGGGAAAATCGTAATTTGGGTCTACCCCAAGTCAGTTCGGCTTACTAATTTTGATTTTCACGTTACTCAATTGATGAGCATTGCTTAGTAAGCCAAAACAAAAAGAAAAAATAGTTGAGATGGTACTATTAGTTTCGTAGTAAACCAACAGCAGTTAGAATTTATACCTCAGTGATAGAGTATATAGTCGGTATATTCCTGTGCTTTGCTTCTTTCGATAGGTTCCATTTATACCAGGGTAGAATCACCGCACTCCATATTTTAGTGACGCTGGCACAGCAACCGTAATTGGTATTTTTGGTAAGAAACAGTCTTGGTTGCATAAACTTGATGTTTTATTTATTTAAACATGACACTTTTCGCCTCTTCTAGGCATCATCAGGCGTTTGAAAGGGGGGAGGAGGATATTTACAAACTTGTTTAAAACACAACTAAAAATATGTTACATCTTTCCTAAGCAAGAAATATTAAAATAGGAAGGGTGCAGACTGAAAAAAAATAAAAACCACACAGCAGGCCACATAACTAGTTACAGGCAAGACATGAGCGCAGAAGCAGTTCATGGTTGTGGCAGGGGTCGGCTCCGCGTGACTAAACACAGCTTCGCGCGGCTAAGTTTTACCATTGACTTCGTTGCCCCCATTATTGAGCATTTAGTGAATTTTAATATTTGATGCTGTACAACTTCAGAGTTAAATAATTGTGTTTATTAAGCTATGCCCTTTAGTGGTATTTTATTAGTTCAATTTTCATCCCCCCACGTCAAACACATAAGTGTGGTATGTGGCCTGCTCTTCTTTCAGTCTGCACCAACCCTATTGTAATGTTTCTTGCTTAGGAAAGATTTAACATATTTATAGTTGAGTTTTAAACAAGTTTGTAAGTCTCCCCCCCCTCCCCCCGCCTTCAAACTTCTGATGATTCCTAGAAGAGGCGAAACACTTCATGTTTGAATAAATAAAACATCCGGTTTATGCAACCAAGACTGTTTCTTACAACAACAACAAAATTATACGAGGTTTGGAACTTAAATAGCGGCTACTAATTATTCACAACCGATACAAAACCGTTACATATTTGTACTTGTTACTATCCTTCAAAGTAGTCACCAGCATTGTGTAGAACCGTTGCCAGCTATGTCCAAGACGTAGTACATCGTTAGCAGAGCCTGTTCTGTGAATGGAGCGAATGGAGCGATTTACTGCCTGTCGAATCTCTGAAACAGTTCTGAAGCGAGTGCCCTGAGGTGGTTACTTCATCTGCGGAATCAAAGTCACAAGGGCTTATTGGCCGGGGAGTACGGTGGATGAACAGTACTTTCCAGTCCTATCGACCGAACAGAGCAGCTACAGTTTGCGCTGTATGCGCCCGCGCATTGTCGTCAAAAATGATGGATTTATTGTGCAGAAAGTGTTGCCGCTTCTTTCGCAAAGCCGGTCGCAGGCGATCCTCCAAAAACGAACATTAATACTGTGCACTGACAGTCCGCCGTGGAGGAACGTAATGCGTTAGGATATCAGCATCACAGTGTGCACGAAAATCACCATAACTTTCACCATACTGGGGCTCTGAAACGCTTTTGACTTTCGCGGCGACCCATAAATAAAGCCATTCGTTGGATTGGCGTTTCAGTTTTGGCTTCTACGATGTGGCCCATGTCTCATCCAGTGTTACGATACAGCATAAGAAAGCTTGTCCTTCGCGTTCATAGCGCTCCAAGTGCGACTGAGCAGCGTCGTAAAGTATCGATTTATGCATTTCCGTCAATTCATGTGGAACCTATAGTGATGCAATTTTTCGCTTGGCCAGGCGTTCCTTCCGGATGCGAAGCGCAGACACGTGCGCTAATTCGATTTCGTGGACGAGATGACGTATCGTCTGGCGTCGATCACTGTCCACTGACGCGGCAACAGTGTGCACTTCTTCTCCAGAGACGCTAGGACGACCTGCCACCGTTTGCCGACTGTTTACGGCTTTTAAACAACGTGCCACTGTTCTGAGCAACTCTCGTACTTGATGTAAATTGATCCACTGTTGTGGATACATCTCGCCTAAGTGCTGTGCTAAGTGACAAAAGTGCCCACACTTAAGACACCTGTTCATTCTTATAGCTTTTATATCTTAGACAGCTAATTTGGAATACTAATAATTTGGCCACAAAAATAAATTATTCATTTACTAGTGACTAGGCGAAGACATCGAGTCATCAAATTATTTGTAAATGGTGATACCGTTTGTTACTAATAACTAATGTATTTGTATTGGAAGTACATTACAATTAAATATGCTGTTATTAATGGACGCCAGACAACACTTCACTGATCATTACGTGTTTTTCTCTTCTTCACCACTGTCACTGCTTATGTCCTCCCATACATCCTCATTATTCACCTATTCCCTCTCACTCAAGCCCCTCCTTCTTCTGTTGACGTTTCTTATATGCTAATATATGTTTATAATGAGCCACACGAAATTATTATAGTTTATCTGAACATGCTTAGTACATTCCCAGGTGTACTTTTTGTAACTATGTTCAGAAACTAAAATGTGACAGGATTACTAATTACTCAGATTTTAATTGGGAATTTGCGATCATTTCCGTTCTACTCTTCTTAAGTCTGTCTATCAATCTGTTAAACATTTGAACCGGAACGAGACTCGAACCTGCATCTCCGCTTTTCGCGAACGGTCGCCCAAAATTCCCAGCCACACCCAAACTCTATAAGTCACACTGCCCTACACTGCCGAGGGGTAAAGATGACCGTCTGAGACGAGTTGCAGATCCAAGTCTCGTCTGGCGCAAATTGTCTACAATAAATAAGCGCTTCAAATCTGGCACTTTACTCTTCATGGAAAGGGTAAGAAGAATCAAGGAACATTCGTTTCGATCTATGTGGATGATGCTGGTGCAGCGATAAAAAAAAAAAAAAAAAAAAAAAAAAAAAAAAAAAAAAAAAAAAAAAAAAAAAAAAAAAAAAGTAAGCCGTCTGCCTAGTAAGCATGGAGGTCCGGGTTCGATTTCCGGCCGCACCACAAATTTTAATTCGTTGCTTCACGTTTATCTTTCATGTCTTGGACATATTCGAGACGAAAAACCGTCTCAGGGTTTCTTAATCTATATTTAAATGAGAGGATGAGTTGAGATATCTAGTTTCTGAAGTACTGTCATCGACAGAATGAACTAAAATGGTTCGACATATTTATATCGGTTCTACGATGTGGAGACAACAACATTACGGCAACAAAGTGGTAATAACAGAAAGTTGCTGCCGAGGCGTTCGAGTTGACTTCTGTTTACTGTAACAAACGAATTACACGAGCAGCTGCGTTCAGGTCGTGCAGTGGGCAAGTAGTGCAATGCAACAACAACGTTTCTTACCCGAAGCTATGGCATGGAGAGCCATAGGAAGGTTGGAAGCGGGACAGACACAGAGGGAGGTGGCTGCAGCTATTGAAGTGTTCCAAAGTGTAACTTCCAGGACGTGGACTCGATTTCAGACAACAAGAACCGTTAAAAGAAGGCAAGGTAAACGACGTTCAGGGGTAACAGCACAAAAGATAATCGTTATTTCCGGTTAACAGCCCATCGAGACAGGAGGCACATCCCCAGCCAGGAACAGGACGCGTAATATAAGCACAGTCCGAAATCGTCTTCGGAAGTGTCTCCTTTGCGCACGGAGGACTATAGTGTTTGTCCCGTTAAAACCACGGCACCATTTAGCCAGCAGAAACTGGGTTGAGGAACATCGGGATTGGAGTCGTAACGAATGGCGCCGGACTATGTTCACAGACGAGTCTAGATTTTGAGTTCATCCGAAAAATCGTCTCTCATCTGGAGAGAACGTAGATTCGGAACAATCCTGCTTCTGGTGGTGGACGAATGGTGTGGACAGGAGTCAATATTGGCGAACGAACAGATCAAAAATGTTCAAATGTTTGTAAATCTATCGGACCAAACTGCGTGGTCATCAGTCCGTAGCTTACAAACTACTTAAACCTATTTAAACTAACCTAAGGACAAACACACACACCCATGTCCCAGGGAGGACTCGAACCTCCAGGGCGAGCAACCGCGCGCTCCGCAGCGAGATGCTTTAGACCGCTCGGCTACTCCATCGCGTCGTGAATGTACAGATCTCTATATCGTGCAGGATGGCGCTTTGACAGCTCTTTGGTGTAGAGACGAGATCCTTCGACCTTTCGTTGCGCCTTACTCTGGTGCTATTGGAGATGGGTTCCTTTTGGTAGACGATAACGCTCCTCCGCAGCGAGATGCTTTAGACCGCTCGGCTACTCCATCGCGTCGTGAATGTACAGATCTCTATATCGTGCAGGATGGCGCTTTGACAGCTCTTTGGTGTAGAGACGAGATCCTTCGACCTTTCGTTGCGCCTTACTCTGGTGCTATTGGAGATGGGTTCCTTTTGGTAGACGATAACGCTCGTCCTCACAGAGCCGCTCTGGTGCACAACGTGCTTGAAGCTGTGGGAACTGAAAGAATGGAGTGGCCAACTTGTTCACCTGACTTGAGCCCGATTGAGCATGTCTGTAACGCACCAGGCAGGTTCACTGCAGCCTGCACAGAATTTCTCACAACGGTTGCAGAGGTGCAAATTGCACTCACAGAAGAATGACCAAATATTCCTGAAGAGCCCGACAGGTGTGCAACTGTACTGGTCGTTGGGGGTGATCACACCCCGTATTAGAGGGTAACGAGAATGACTTTTCACTATTATGATAGCCCCATGGTACCTCGCTCCAAGTAAACCCCGTGTAAGCCTTAAGTGAAGAGTTTGTAACTGGTGAAGTTTGTCGAAAGAAGATTGAGCAAGAAGGGTTGCTGCCTATCGCCTTTCCTCTCTGACAGGAAGTTATACTCACCTACTGATCTGCTGTCCTTGGACCCTAAAGGCATCGGACGTCTTTTCTTGGCAGGTGTTTCTTCGCCTTATTGAACATTCATTAATTGAAAAGAAGACAGTAGGAAAGTTACAGAACAAATGGGTAGAATTATAGTGAAATCTGTATTCATAAAATTATGATGAATTTGAGGTTGCATATTTAATATTATTTCACAAATTAAGACAATTTTGCCACGAAAACACCTTGCTGTAGGTCAAGGAATTACTAACAACAGTCAAGAAATAAGCACATTTTATACATTTGCAGTCCCTAGAGAGAGCGGAGAGTGGTTGAAACAGAGAGAATGTTGCTAGCCATGAAGTCGTAATACTAAAATCAGAGCAGGGGCCAAACGGCCAAGCTTACCTCACTATAAACTGAATGGTAAGTGTACCGGATGCTTCCACTCATCCATCTTTGTAACAGACGCGGACAGTCTTCGAAGTCACACTTTCCTAATACGACGGTAACTTCCGCCCTAGACTGTCCGCGAGGTGGATACTTTGAAACTCTGCAACCGAATGGCGGTGCATGTCTGTTCGCCGGGCACAGCACCGCAGTGTGCTTCCGCTGTTTTAAAGTAGTCCCTGTAGCCAACCTTATAGTTAGGGAGAGAAATCGTGGCAAAGCTTAGCCCTTGCGGGCGGCACTGTGTCTCGGACTCTCAGGTTGGGACACCTGTTTGGAGCGCGAGACAAATTTCGTATGCCTCCGCCACGGCGTCGATTCCGTTTGCTCCATTTTGAGCAATTTCTAGATTAACAAAACGGGTAATGTAGAAATTACTCTGTCCCTTCCATTCGATTGTCCTAAGTAAGCAATCATTCTATGATGCTCCTTGGTTGGTGAAAATTAATAAACCCTCTCAAATTAATTGTTTTAATTTTGCTACTTTTTAATTAAGGTCCTGTCCGATCTGTTATTGGTATATGGCAGTTTGTAATTTTACTGGCAACTCGAATCCTTGGTCGGAATAACATATTTAATTTTCAGAATGAAATTTTCACTCTGCAGCGGAGTATGCGCTGACATGACACTTCCTGGCAGATTAAAATTGCGTGCCGGAACCGGTACTCGAACCTGGGACCTTTGCCTTTCGCGGGGAAGCGCACTACCGACTGTGCTATCCCGACACGACCCACGATGCCACCTCACAACTTTACTTCCGCCAGTACCTCGCCTCCTACTTTCCAAACTTCACAGAAGCTCTACTGCGACTAGCACTCCTGGAAGAAAGGATATGGTGGAGTCATGGCTTAGCCACAGCCTAAGGGATGCCGCCTCACAACTTGGATAGTAGGAGGCGAGGTACTAGTGGAAGTAAAGACTATCCAAAGACGCGTGGTGGAGGGTACTCAGTACCACTACTAAAAGATTAGATTAGATTAATACTTATTGATAGATGTGAAGCATTGAATTAATACTTGTTCCATAGATCATGTATACGATATGTCGTAATGATGTGAAACGTGCAGTCTAGTAAATGTTGTCTATACTTGACAATCAATATTTTTAGGATTTTTTATTACATTTTTTGTTGTTTTTTATAAGTCGGCAGTGATAGTGCCTGACGTGAAAATTTTGCTTACTGGTTTTGAGGTCTGAGCAGGTAAAGATTCCTATTCCTTTTGACGTGTTTTCTGGTCTGTATTTATCTTCCATTTTAACTTGTACTACTTCTTGTTTTTATTCACTTTATTCTATTTCTTTCTCTCTTTAATTGATTTATAAGCCCATCATCTTCCCATCCACAGTTGTCATAGAAAAGCTTAGTGAACAATGTTGCCACGTGATCAGCGACGTCATTTCTGCCACATTTTTCGGTGGGTCAATTTTTTTTGATCTCCAGATTTCTTGAGCGGTCTCGAAGATACACGTAATCTCTTTTTTTTTTTGGTACAGTCTCTTAGAAGTAAAGAATGATGACCACTCCAGAAACACTGACTGCTCGCATTCCACAACTTAAGATCGATATAGTTTCAAGCGACTTTGACGTATGACGTCATACCAGTCTATCAGTACTTCCGTGTGAGCAGTTCCTCATATTGACCCCATATTTTTCTGACACTCGAAACATGAGTGCTCTCTTTCTGGAAATGCCATCGTAACCATTTCAAGCCGTTTGCATACCTACAGAATGTAAGGAATGTATCTAAATACAGTGAAGTTCTTATTTTGGCCAGCGCATGAATAACAGGAAATGTACCGTTGTTTTACATCAGGAGACAAAATGTGAAATATAAAATGGTGAAGCATTGATACAACTTCATCTGCACCTTTCCTTGCTACACTAAAAACATAACAATAAAATATGAACTCCCCCGATGCTAAAACATAGATCTTAAATGTTCTGTCAGATGACGTTTATAATACATCATATTACTCGCTATATTTGGGACTGTCACATTCCTTTGAAAATCCATGGCAATAGCTTCTTTTTCTTTGGATTTAGCACATCGTTGCTTGCAGAGACATTTCTTATCGTAAAACGTGGGGCTCATTCCTTGTCTGCTTTCAAACGTCTCAGTTTCTTGGCCATTTGTTGCTACAGGCCAGGATCATTTTTTTTTTAAACAGGCCAGTTCTTCATGTATTTGAACTTCTTGTGCCTTCATGGTGTCAGATCGAATACATGTATTTGATCGAGGATACCCAAATGAAATATTGTACATTAAAAATTCTAATATGCGTTCCAATAAGACACCGGATTATTGGGGTATTTATCCACGTACATGTAATGGAGCTTCTTCACATTGAATTCATCTGGAAGGTACATTTTAAATGCCTACTTCAAAGAATAGTGCGACTGGCGGCCTTGGAGTGACTGAAGATGTCCATGAATTTTATTCCTTGAGTCAGAGCAAGAGGCCAATTTTTTTGCTTACCTCTTACAACTCTGCCACATTGTTTTAATTGTTTCTGAATTAATTTGCACAATTTTAGGCACAATTGTAGGAGATGCATGAAGTGCCAGGAAAGATTTGTAACAAATTTCCCTCATAGTATTACCATTCTTCACTCTTACTTTGTAAGTGTATTTATGATCGAGAAGCAGAGCTTCGCTATGACCTTTTCGAGGACGCCTTCTCTTCACAAGTTTCACGTCAATCAAACCACTTAAATACATCTTCTGCGCATCGCGATCAGGTAAAGCATTAAACTGTTGTAAACCATTAAACTGATAATTCATCTATTACTTTCATTCCAACTTTTAAATCTGGCACACGCACAGTACTCACCTGTGTCATGTGTTTGTACCTTCAGTCTTTTCTTTACGTCCGATAGTACACCGTGCTTTTGTCTCTTCTTAGTATACTGCATTGTTTGAGGACTTTTATTTTCATCCGTTTCTGCAGTAGTCTTCACACAACAGACAACAGTAACATAACAGTAACACTGCCTCACTAACAATGATCAAGACAACAGCGCTTTCGTTGCATTCAATAATAAAACAAAGAAAAAATACCAGCCAGTCATATTACAGGAAAGGAAGGAGAATGGACCTTCACCATTTTTCATCAAACCCATGAACTCTCATCGGTTTGCGAAACTTAAATGTATTTTATTTTCGATTAATACGGGACTCGTAGCATATTTAGCGCCAATGAATAGGTCAACAGATCCTATACAGATATCTATACAACATGGCACCATAATCCAAAAATCACAAAAAATGGGCAATAGTTGTTTTCCCCCCAGGTCTTCGTGTGCGAATGGAGACGTGTAATTTCAAAGGCATCACGTTTCTAAAGGCTAAGACCAAACCTTAATCAAAGTTTTACTGATTGGGAAAAGAGTCCCCGAGAAGATGAAGACTACTAAGACAAACTGCAAGTGAAAGTGCGACGGAGGATGCTACTGAAAGACTTCAAACTAAATTTCGAGATTTATGTCAACCCAAACTCTCTTCTGGCCTCCGCACAAATGTTATAAAGAAGAATATATAGTCAAAGGCGTTCTCATGTCTTTCAATACTGACGCAGAGGGTGATGCACTGCAGATCTTGTACATAAACGTAATGGAAGTGTTGTTGTGTGGTCTTCAGTCCGCAGACTGGTTTGATGCAGCTCTCCACGCTACCCTGTCCTGTGCAAGTCTCTTCATCTGAGAATGTTCTAAATGTTTGTTAAGCTTAAGGGACTAAACTACGGGGTCATCAGTCCCTAAACTTACAAACTACTTATGAACTACCTACAACTAAGGATGGCACAAATATCCATGCCCGAGGGGGGATTCGAACACCCGACCGTAGTGGCCGTGCAGACCGTGACTGAAGCGCATCTGAGAATGTTCGGCAACTTACATCCTTTTGAATCTGCTTACTATATTCGTCCCTCGGCCTCCCTCTACGATTTTTACCCCACACGCTTCCTTCTGATGCTAAGTTGACAATTCCTTGATGTCTCAGAATGTATCCAAGCAATCTATCCCTTCTCTTGGTCAGGACATGCCAGAAACTCCTTTTCTCCCCGATTCGGTTAAGCACCTCCTCATTAGTTACGTGATCTAGCAATCTAATTTTCATCATTCGTCTGTAGAACCACATTACAAAAGCTTCTATCATGTTTTTATCTGAACTCCTTATCGTCCACGTTTCACTCCCATACAGTGCTACACTCCAGACAAATGCTTTCGGAAATGACTTTTTAACATTTAAATTAATATTGTATGTTAACAAGTTTCGCTTCTTTAGAAAAGCTTTTCTTCTCATAGCCATTCTGAATTTTATATCTTCTTTATTTCGGCCATCAGAAGTTATCTTGCTATCCAAATAACAAAATTCATCTACTACTTTTATTGTCTCATTACCTAATCTAATTCCTTCAGCATCGCCTGATGTTCTGACATTCCATTCCATTACCTTCGTTTTACTCTTGTTAATGTTCATCTTATATCTTCCTTTCAGGACCCTGTCCATCCCATTCAATTGCTCTTCCAGATCTTTTGCGGTCTCTAACAAAATTGCTATGTCGTCGGCAAACCGCAATGTTTTTATTTCTTCTCCCTGCACTTTAATGCCGTCTCCAAATTTCTCCTTCCATTCCTTTACTGCCTGATCAATGTACAGATTGAACAACGTAGGCTACAACCATGCCTTACTCCCTCCCGACCTCTGCGTCCCTTTCTTGTCCTTCGACTCTAATAACCGCTGTCTGGTTTTTGTATAGGTTGAATATAACTCTTTGCTCTCTATATTTTACCCCTGATACCTTCAGAATTTGGAATAGTGTATTCCAGTCGACATTGTCAAAAGCTTTCTCCTAAGCGATAAACGTTAAAAACGTACGCTTCCCTTTCTTTAGCCTATCTTCTAAGATAATTCGTAATGTGAGTATTGCCTCTCGTGTTCCCATATTTCTCCTAAATCCAAACTGATCTTCCCCGAGGTCGGATTCCACAAGTTTTTCCATTCATCTGTAAATAATTCGTGTTAGTGTTTTGCAACCATGACTTATTAAACTGATAGTTCTGCAATTTTCACACTTTAACTGCACTTGCTTTCTTTGGAGTTTGAATTACAATATTCTTCTTGAAGTCGGAGGGTATTTCCCCTGTCTCATACATCTTGCATACCAGGTGATACAATTTTTTCACGACTGGCTCTCCTAACGATATCAGCAGTTCAGACGGAATATCATCTACTCCAGGGGCCTTGTTTCGACTCAAGTCCTTCAGCGCTCTATCAAATTCTTCTCGCAGTATCATATCTCCTATCTCATCTTCCTCCACTTCGTCTTTCATTTCCAGAATACTGCCTTCGAGTTTATTTCCTTTGTATAAGCCCTCTATATATTCCTTCCACAGTTCAACTTTCCCCTCTTTGCTTAGTACTGGTTTTCCGTCTGAGTTCTTGATATTCATACAGCTGCTTTTCTTGTCTGCAAATATCTCTTTTATTTTCCTGTAGGCGGTATCTGCCTTTCCCCTAGTTATGCATTCTTCTACGGCACTGCATTTGTCCTCTAGCCACTCCTGCTTAACCAGTCTGCACTTCATGTCAATCCCACTTTTCAGACGTTTGTACTCCCTTTTTCGTGTTTCACTTGCTGAATTTTTATATTTTCTCCTCTCGTCAATTAAGTTCAGTATATTCTGTGTTATCCAGGGATTTATATTAGGCCCTTGTCCTTCTGCCTATATGATCCTCTGCTGTCTTCACTACCCTATCTCTCAGAGCTACCCATTCTCCCCCGTTTCAGCTAATCCTTGCCTAATGCTCCCTTCTGAAACTCTCAACCACCTCTGGTTCCTTCAATTTGTCCAGGTTCCGTCTCCTAATCTTTCTACCTTTCTGCAGTCTCTTAAGTTTTAATCTGCAGTTCATAACCAATAAGTTATGCTCAGAGTCTATATCTGCCCCTGGATAAGATAACAGAAAGTCGGCCAAACGTGTAGAAGCATGAGTCACGCAATACAAATTTTGGAACACCGACTGAAAATACCAAAATATCTGCCGAGGATTGCTCTATTTATTCTGGAAGAAGCTGCAAATTAATTGCAAAAACATTTTCTAAGCACCAAAAGGAACATAAAGAGAAAGCGTACACTCAGATTTACAAGGAAAGTACTTCGGCTCGAACAAACATATCTGTATGAATATTTGCTTACAGGATCTCTAAGTCCACCTCAGTGTGCTGGTGGGTGTCGATTTTATGCAAAAATTTGCAATCATGCTCTAGATAGCACTGTAGATGTAATTGTAGACGTCATACTTATGTAATAATCATTGTACATGTTCTCTAGCGTATTGTCATCAAAAGCCGTGATGGTAGTTGCAACTTTAACCTCCTCGGAAGACTGTTGGTATTCACTGCCACTACTTCCATCGCCTCCTCCCGCACTTACCATAGCACTACCTCTTTCAATGAGTTGTTCGTCATTATCATCCCTATTATCATCATTATGTGTTAGTGTTACAACAGTATCTAACTTATGCTCATATTTCTGTACCATAACAGATACGAGAAAGCATACGAATGATTCATCTTCTACACTAATACCATCTTCACGAAGAAGGGTTCTTCGTAACTTCATATCAACCAATCGCAATACATTAGCAGGATTGATGGCCAATCGCCGCCCCATCTGACGCTTCACCACACAAATAACATCACAAAACGCAACTTCGGAGGCACACTGCACCGTCCCTACTGGCGAACCGACAGTTCAAAGTGCAATGCGGCATGGCACACGCTGAGGCCTTTAAAGGACGACTGCAGAGTTTTGCAGATGCTCAAATTCAAATGTTCAAATGTTTGTTAAGCTTATGGGACTTAACTACGGGGTCATCAGTCACTAAACTTACAAACTACTTACGAAGTACCTTATACTAAGGACGGCACAAATATCGATGCCCGAGGGGGGAATTCGAACCCCCGACCGTAGTGGCCGTGCAGACCGTGACTGGAGCGCCTCAGTCCCCGCGGCCACCGCGGCCGGCTTTTGCAGATGCGGGAGTATCACTAGTGCAATAAGGGATATTTACATTATCTCTCATACGATTTTGGTGTATATGTGTTTGTTCGCTCCCAAATACTTTCCTTGTTAGTAAAATCAATCGTAGAATCTCATCGTAGAGCAACTGCTGATCGGTCTTGGTCTTGGTCTCCCTGTAGACTGCCTGCTACCTGCTCGCCCATGGCTACTTACAGGTGTGACTCCTCACAAATGTGTCCCCTCACAAGTGTTACAACCCCCCATGGCAACAAGATATGCTGACTCGAGATGCTTCAGAAGTTACTAGTGAAAATGAACTTCCTGTCTCTAGTTTTTCAAAGTGGTATTGTTTTTTTTATTTCTTTTCTTCTCTGAAGAGGAGTGTAATATCAGCAATGACTAAATCATCAGTCAGAAGTTCAGAAGAAGGGAAGGGGAACACCAGTTGGTCTCTCACGGTATCGCATGGTCCACTGCGCTCCGCAGGATGTTTGCCGTCCGTTCCGCTACCCACGTTTTGGAGAGCTCCGTCCTCCAGCGTCCCGCGCGCTGCCTTCGGTTCGGTATCTGGACCACTGCCCCTTCTCCCGAACTCAGATCGCACTCCGGACCTCGGCCTCGCATCCGTGTCTTCAACCTCTCCGCTGGCGCGGTTCCACGCTACCATCTTGAATAATGCACTCCGACGGACCCTCCATGTACCAAGCAGCATTCATTAACACTGCACCTGTTTCAGTCTTGTTTTAAATTGTAAAAAAAGAAAAAAAAAAACAACAAATACCACGATCTGGCCCTGCAGACCACCCAACAGTCGATCGAGAGCCACGTCATCCTCAGATGCCGTTTGGAAGGGAATGTACTCAGCACACCGCAGTCTCCGCCGTTCTCAACGTATCGCCATTGGCGCTGATACCTCACAGCCAGGATGATTAGGGTTTAACTTCGCGTCGACAGCGTGGTCATTAAGCCTGTTTTACACGAGCTACTTTATGCTGTAATCGACTGCTCTAAGTGCGTCCGCCTTTCGCGCCTGCATGTAAATCAGCCGCCAACCGCACCGCGAGTGCGTCTATGACGTCAATGATCAATATAGAGCTCCTAAATACCCAGGCTGAAGCGTCCGCCATGTTTTCTGCAACATGGTTGGAATCGCGCTGCACCAACAGCATAGAGGCACAGGTCCTGTCATCTTTCACAGACAATTCCGCGAAAAATAATTCGTAGAAAAATTTAATTCTTTTTGCTACTTGAATCTTTATATGTCAGCATTGTGACGAAATCCGCATAATTTCATGAATAGCCATAGTTAGTAAGATATTGGTTTTGAAATAAGAGACAGCGCTAGGTTAGGAAAAGTGTGCAGTAAAAAATAGAGCCTGCTATGATATTCCATTACACCATATGTTGCTGCGAATGAAACTTTCCTGGGGGGGGGGGGAGGTTCGAATCCCCCCTCGGGCATGGATATTTGTGCCGTCCTTAGTATTAGCTAGTTCATAAGTAGTTTGTAAGTTTAGGGACTGATTACCCCGTAGTTAATTCCCATACGCTATACAAACATTTGAACATTTTTTGAAGACGTATTGAAATTTAGTTTAAATTTAGCAGGAGATGTTTACCTTTTTATTCAAATTACTAAAATTTATTTTATGTAACGAACTCATTTCCGATGTTGATAAGGCCAGCATGAAGTATAGTGCGTCTCATAGAGATATCAAAATGATATTTTGGCAAATGATAACATGCAAAGAGGGGCGTATTTTTCCATATGGTTACTACGCAAAACTTCATAAAGTGTCGCGTTATTCAAGGAAATGTAGATTTTTTTTGAAAGAAAAGGAGTAAAGTTGGGGATCACAGTCACAAATGTTTATTTCTTTGCTTGTTGTCCAACGTGTTTCAGACCTACTACTCAGTTTTCTACAAGGAATAGGAGTTACATTTCCTAGCAGTAATAGACCGAAAGTTACTAAATCTAATGTGGATTTTATGCGAGTATACTGACAGATACCAAGAAACTCCTCACTACCTAATGAACTTGTTCTCATTTCCTCATATAATAAAGCACTCTGTATTGAGATACTTACAATGCCCTTTTCATATACCTGAAAAATTGAAATTGAATATTACATAGAGACACAACACTTTTGTAGATTTCAACTATTGAATTTAATGGGTTAAGAAGTTAGTACATACCAGTATCTTCAAGTATGGACGTTATGCAGTAACAACCTGTGCCTAATTATTAGGAGCTCTAATACTGAAGACGAGGTATTACCAGACGGGCGAGCGGATATCCATGCTGCATGTTGAACTGACATTATCTCAAGTTATACATTTCTCAAAAAGTTGCTGTTTGGAGAGGATGAAAATTTAAAGATTTAATGTATTTTGAATGTTTCATTCACTTAATGAGTTCACCTAATTGCAACAAAAAATTCCGTAACGTCGTCAGAAATTGCATATTCTGATTTTGTCAGTATATCCTCTTAATAAACTATTACCGCAAATGAAATTAAAAGGAAAATGTAGTGTAGTCCTTCACGAACACATTCATGAAAATTGCAGGCTCATACAGTGAATAGTTTCCGAGTGCGAGCGGGTTGAATGAAACGCGAGGTAACGCGTGAGCTTTGTACGGAACGTGGCAACTCCTACAGCTTGGGGAAAAATGGCGGACAGTTCAGCTCGGGTTTATAGGAGTCTTAGATCAATAGATTGTGCCGATTGCGGAGTTCTGTATATCTGAGTTTGCCGCAGAATGCGCATGCGCAGAAACAAGGAACTGTAGTGGCGTCTGCTAACATCTGGAGTTAATCCATTCTGGTCGAGCTCATTCCTTTCGCATCTTCTTCAGCTATTTTCCATTATTTAATTTGTGTTCTCATCAAACCGAAAGGTTGCAGTGGAGCCTAAAGTTCTTTTTTCTACTAGCGTTCACCTACAGAAGAGAAGAAGTATCTGCAAACAGAAAGATATTAGCATTTTACACGGAAAAAATCTACACTATGCATAAATACGAATGATGTGGATGAAATATATAAAAGTGTTTTTATGAAAATTACTTCAACACTGAAACACTCAGATTTATTAGAAGAGAAAATTATTTTCGACGTGATTTAACCGTTAGCAAGAAAACAAGGTAAGAAAACTAGAAAAAAACTAGGTGCTTTTTACTTAATTTTCGGAATTGTTTTATGTGCTACAAATATATTCTCTTCAGGTAATAAATTTATAAGTTTTGAAATTTTTCGATGATGCTTTTGTAGAGGAAAGGTGGTGTTATGGGCTACCATTTTATTTTTAAATCATAAATTCCAAAATTGTCATGAAATTTGCTGAAAACCTAAAAAAATAATCTTTATGATGTTATAAAAAAGCCAAACACATATTTTTTAGTTTAAATCATTATGCATGTTTAATATGGAAACATGTTTACAAAATTGGCATATTGTGAAAAAATGTAAATGTGGTGGTAATATGGGCTACCCTATAAACACACAAAAAAGTCAATATTATTTCCTGTACATTTGTTAGAGTAATTGGAAAATAGCAAACCCTTTATAATGGGACATGTTTATCATAAGTTGTTCATTTAGGGTTGGCAGAAATCACAAATATAATGGTCCGTTTCACAGCCAGCACACTCGTTGTGCGCCCACATCTCGCACATTAGGCACTGGATCCATAGCTCTCCTTTAGTGTCTTGGGAATATAACTCCTCACAAATAAGGCAGGTATGATCGTCATTTCCACCCAACACTGGGCTCTAGAACTGACTCCCCAGAATCTCCTCTGAACTCTCGGATGATGATTGTAGGTCGATGGTCAATTTTCGCTTCACTGACGGAGTTTTGATTTTTATTCCTTGTTTCTTTCTTTTGTCAACACCTGGATCACATCTCACATTTTTCGTATTCCTTGTTACACCATCACTTTCGATCTTCCTTTTTTTGTCCACTTCTTTTTCCTCCTTTCTTTTCATTTTCTTTTTTTTTTATCAGCTTCCTTTTCTTCATGCTTTTTTTAGCTCCTTCCAAATATATTTTGTAGGGTGTTGTTGTAATTACAGCTGCCTTTCCTGGCTTAGGTCCTTTGTTTATTGTCTTTTTCTTATTTTTTGGAACAGGCAAAATGCCCTTTGGTGAAGTCTTAATATTTCCTATTGGAACGTGGGACGCACTGCTAGGGCCAGCTTCTGATAGGTCTTTGGCACATGGTGTGTGGTGGCTCTGGTCGTTGGTGTGAGCCTTGTGAGGACCAGTAGAAGACTGGGGCAAGCCTTCTGTGTTATCAGGCTGGTTCTCTTGAGGTAATATGGGCTAGTGCAGTATGACCACCACAGCAGTATAACCACCACAGCGATTGTCCATATTACCAACCTAGCCCTCTTGGAAAGTGAAAAGTCGCTATCCATTATAAATAAACTTTAATAAACCAGCTTCATGAGCATTAGAGAGCTAAATATTTATATAATATGTAGTTAAGAAGTTAACAGCTAACTACGCATTGGCAGTCCGTCTAATATAACTGTGATTTCTTACCTTTCACAGTTTTGAAATGAGAAAAATCAAGAAACAGCTCACCACTAACATTCCACGTAACTGACTGCGGCAGCGCATTGTGTGGCGTTTGTACGAAGTAGCTACTACTGTTTACTTAAGTTGCCGCTAGAATGCGCGGGCTTAATAGTCAGATATTAAGCTAGCCCATATTGCAACCACTAGCCCATAATACCACCTTTGCCTCTATTTATTAGGACATAAATTAGGGAATTTGACACATGGTATTAGACGATAATAAGAAATATGTATAACCCTTCAGTCTTCAGTAAACTCAAAATCATTTCCTTTTCCCACGTAAAAAGTGCCCTTTAACCTCACTTCGTCATTCAGATACGAAACTATACAGCAGACAACTCTACAATTTCATTGCTATCGTCTAAACGAAAACGATCACTCGAAACAAACGAGACTCAGTACGCGAATAACACGCCAGGGGCGCTGCAGTAGACACACTCGGCTCGAGTAGTCAACTGAGACAAAGAACGTCGACCGTGTAAAAGGGGGTTTAGAGGCGGAGCTCATGATTTAATAGTTTGTGTAAGGATCGGGGAGGAAATCGGTCGTGTCCTTTCACAGGAACCATCCAGCATTTGCCTGGAGTGATTTAGGGAAATCACGGGATACCTAAATCTGGATGCCCGGAGGTGGATTTGAACCACCGTCCTCCCGAATGCGATCCATTTGTTACCGCAGCGCTTCCTCTATAGGTACCTTGCACGGAAGGCTTTCCCTACTCTCTCGTAAACCAGTTGAATATCACGCGATGTACGCATCATGTATAGCCACAGACAAACGATTCCACAAGTGGGCACGATATCGCGTCGGCACTACGTCAGAGCTACAGAAAGCAGAATTTACGAATAATCGCACTATGAATCTTCAGGTTTTTGCGGCGCAAAGACTGTTTAATCAAGTTTCGGGTGTACAACCCCAAGAACTCTCCTTCATGGAGGACTTCTTGGAAAAGGCGCTGGAATCTGTTGACTTGAAACCCACAGTATTCTGGAGGCATGTTGATGACACCTTTGTAGTATGGCCCCATGGTGAAGATAACTTGCAAGACTTTTTAAGACACTCAGCTCCATCTTTGGTCAAATATAGTTCACAATGGAGATTGAAAATGAGGGATACCTTCCATTCTTGGACGTTCTTGTTGCGCAGCGAGTAGGGCATGAAGTTTATCGGAAGCCGACGCTCACGGAATTGTATTTACCTGCAATTGGCTGCCACCATCCTTCCCAGACGATGAGTGTTCTCAGAACTTTGGTGCAAAGAGCACATATTATTTCTGTCGAAAGCAGTCTGCAAGATGAACTTTCCCACTTACATACAGTGTTTGAAGACTCTCCACAGCAGATACAGAAGGCACTGCAAATGAAACCGAAAGAGACCACTAACAGTGCCTTTCATTTCATATGTGAGTAGCCTGTCGTCAAAAATGGGCGGATTCTCAATAGACACAGATTTTTCGTTCTGCACTCGTGCGATCCATCAGAGATGATTCGCTGCTCCGAAAATCTGGAGTTTTCTAAATTCATTGTTAATGTGGCCTTTTTTTTTACATTGGACAAACAAGTCGTACTGTCCATGAAAGGTGTACAGAACACCGAAGGTACACACGACTTTTACAACCTAATAATTTGGCAGTGGCAGAGCACTGTATTGACACTGGAATGTTGTATGGAAACGTCGAAATTTTGGCAACTACGTCATCTCTTTGGGACTCAGTAGTGAAGAAGGCAATTGAAATTCGCTTGACGACGAATTTAATTAGTAGAAATAGTGGTTCAATCTAGAAAAAATCTCGGAATCCGGCAGGATTAGACTAGTCATTTCCCAGATTTCGGCAGCCGAAATTAGTCGAGTTCAAGGGATGTCAGGCCGCTCATTCCATAAAGGGACATAATTTTGAACATCTACTCTAAATAAAGGTAAGTTTAAGGTTACTCAGATGGCAGACTTTAACTCAGTGTATGCGCCCGCGGCACAGTAGAGTCTGAGAATCGGGCGCTGCCGTGGCCGGCGGATGCGGTGACGGCGGCAGGGAGCCGTACCGCGCAATCCGCGGACGCCTGGCAGGCGTCTTTCGTGAGACACCCTGTACATTGTATTTTAATTACTATCTTTCTTTGTTTAGATACTGCACTTATAATTTTGTGCATTATGTAAGACAGCCTTATTTCTTAATATATTTTCATGTAAACATAACATGCTTTTAGAAGAAAAAAGAGACTGATTATATATATATATATATATATATATATATATATATATATATATATATATATAGAGAGAGAGAGAGAGAGAGAGAGAGAGAAGGGATAGGAGGAGTACTAACTCAAGGCTGGAAAAGTTAAATAAATAACCGAGCAACACCGGGTTTTCAGCTAGTCTTTTATAAAAATAAGGAACAGTAGGAGTCTTATAACACTTCCCTCGGGAACGTCAGATATCTCTCCTGTTTTACTCGTCAATTAGTAGCTACTGTGTCCTTTCTGATAGAAAATCAAGAATCCAGTCGCATAACTGTGATGATACTCCATAAGCACGCAATTTGATTAGAAGACGCTTGTTAGTTGCAGTGTCAAAAGCCTTCGGAAATCTGGAAACACGGCATCTATTTGACTCCATTTGTCGATAGCACTCATCACATCATGTGAGTAAAGAGCAAGCTGGGTTACAGAAGAATGATACTTATTGAATCCGTGTTGCCGCGGCGGATTAGCCGCGCGTACTGGAGCGCCGTCGGGGGTTCGAATTCCCCTCGGGCATGGATGTTTGTGCTGTCCTTAGGTTAGTTTACCTTAGATTAAGTAGTTTGTAAGCTAGGAACTGATAACCAACAGTTGAGTCCCATATATTTACAAACATTTGAACATTTTGAACATTTGAATCCGTGTTGACTATGGGTCAATAGGTCGTTCTCTTCGAGGTAGTTCATAATATTTGAGGAAAGTATATGCTCTAAAATCCAGCTGCAAACCAACGTCAGTGGTATAGGCTTGTAATTTTGCGGATAATTCCTATTACCTTTCTTGACTATTTGAATCACCGGTGCAACTTTCCAGTCTTTGAATACGGATCTTTCGCTGAGCGAGCGTTTGTATACGATAGTTAGGTATGCGGCTTTTCCATCAGTACTTTCTGAAAGGAACCTAATTGGTATACAGTCGGTACCTGGAAACTCACTTTTGTTAAGTGATTTAAGTTGCTTTAATACTCCAGGGGTATCTACTTGTAAATTACGCATGCTGGCAGCTGTTTTTGATACGAATTCTGGAGTATTTGCTCGTCTTCTTTAGTGAAGGAATTTCGAAAAGCCGTGTTAAGCAGTACTGCTTTAGCAGAACTGTCATCAGTAGCATCACCATTTCTATCGTGTAGTGGTTGACTGTATTTTGACGATAGTAATCTTTACATGAGATCGGTATTTCTTAGAATTCTTCGCCAGATTACGTGACAGGGTTTCGTGGAGGTAACTATTATAAACTTCTCGCATTAAAGTTCTAGCTAAATTCTAAGTTTCCAGTCTTGGGGATTTTGTGTCTATTTCAATTTAGCATGCTTTTTTCTTTGCTTTTGCAATAGATGTCTAACGTATTTTGTGTACCTCTTTTGTTACTTTATTTGGTACAGATATCTCTATAGCTGTCGATATTATTTCTTTGAATGCAAGCTACTACGAGGAAACCATGTTCACTGTAATAGTGGCTGCATAGAGCATCGCAGTTTAGACCGCAGTCTCTGTAACGAAGTTTGATTGAATAAATGGTCTCTAGCATGGAAACCATACATACGTACAAGCTAAACATCACAAACCTCAACAACACTCGAAATTCGTGTCCCACATACTGAATAAATAATCTATGAAACAAATGAATACTGCACGAGCACAACGACATATGACATGGGGGCAGATACTATGTACTTATATAGTATTGTCCAAAATGCAAATATACCGATAATGGCAGAAGAAATAAGCGTGTCACCTCAACACAAGCAATGTTGAAAAAAGCGTTACAGCAGAAAGAACGTGATTAAGCGTTAAATGACCCGATATGTAGCGAATTACAGCCGTAAATTAACAGTAAACAGAAAAATAAAAACTTTTGTTGTTTGGAGATTTCCAGGTAACAAGCTGTAAATTATTATGTGTATTTAAAACCATCATAAAACTAATTAAATGTGGTATGTAAACAAAAATTGAAGGATACAGTGACAAAAGGGGGTCATCAACATCTCAAGAGTTTTGCAGGAAAGGCATTTGAAATCCGATAAGTTCCAATATTTAATTTAATATTTCCGATTCTATGTACATTTTATGTATCTTGGCTATGTTCGTATATTTAATTTTATATTTTTGATTCCATGTAAATTTCTCGGCATATATTTATACTCTAAATCTTTGCAGGTACTATTATCGCTGGACGCAGATAATTTACCGAGTAGGAGAGTCTCTCTGTAGCAGTTAGTATGAGTAGTTTGAAGCAGTTGTTATATGGATTATGTCCATGGCAGGTATTCTGTAAGGAACTTCTTTGTAAGCGAACTTGGTTATTAAGCGGGCAAGGAAGAACATGAAGGTAAATATGCGCCAGCGAAAGAAAGCATAAGAAATTTTGTAATAACAGGTTAAATATCAAGTCAAGGCTTGCTTTGGCCCCCTTTGGTCTAGACTTGTGCATAATAGTTCGCGACCGGGAGCGCTCACTTTAGTTCGCGGCTCTGCTGCGAACTAGTTCGCTCTTTTAGTTCGTCCGCTCCCAGTGACGGCTGATCGGCGTGGTCTGCGCATGCAAGTGGAGGGAGAAGTTCCCCCATCCAGCTGCTTGAGCCGCTAACGATATCACGCAAACCAAAAGAAACAGTTGGTGGATAATTTCTCGCGTTTAAGTTTAGAGTTGTGTCTATATCTTGGTATTATGGAATTTATTAGTCAGATATTGCAGAGTGCATAACACTTAAAAACAGAAATTTTGTAGCACTGAACTATGTAATCTAGCAGGCAGACGCTCACCTCGAAATGGTTCTCATCTGTAGAAGGCAAAGACGTGGTTTTTAATTCTGCTGCGCGCCCATCTCTCTATTACCCGTCGGTCTTCGGAAAAGAATCTAACGAACAAAGAAGCGAGATTCGTTTTGCATAATAGTTCGCGACCGGTAACGCATGTTTTAGATCGCGACCGATCGCGCATATTTTAGTTCGCGACATACCGCGCCTATTTTAGTTCGCGACCGATCGCGCCTATTTTAGTTCGCAACCGATCGCGCCTATTTTAGTTCGCGACCGATCGCGCGTATTTTAGTTCGTGACCGATCGCGCATATTTTAGTTGGCGACCGATCGCGCATATTTTAGTTGGCGACCGATCGCGCATATTTTAGTTCGCGACCCATCGCGCATATTTTAGTTCGCAGCTTGGTCGCGAAGTAGGTCGTCCGCTCTTTTTGGCTTTTGCTACGACTACTAAAAGAGCTCTTTCTTTTGTTATGACAGCTTTGTTATATAATGATTAGTGTTGTCCAAGCGTGTGCTATTAACCGTTTTTTTGGGGGCAATGTCTATGAAACGACAGCTGAGCTGCATCTCATCTCGAAATGACGGTAACTGGCAGAAGGGAAGCACGCGATTCTGCGTGCTCTCACGTCCTATCGCTGTTCCCCGTCAGTCTTCGGGAAAGGAGCGGACGAACTAAGAGGCGAGGGATCTGTGAACTAGATCGCGTAGTTCGCCTGTTGGAGCGCTCTTCCGAACTAGTTCGCTCGCGAACTACACAAGACTAATTTGGTCATGTCCAAATTTTGTATTGTTGATGTTCATTATAAATTGTTCAAAAGAACTCTCAGTGTCATTATTCTATTTCTTCTGTAAGTGTAAAATTTTGCTTAAAAGTCAATATAGGATCCTTTGTTAAAAGTAAATGATGTGTCAGTCTACATCATTTAGTTCCAATAGTTTCCCCTTACCTTGCATTTTTTTCCTTATTTAAATCCTATTCTGAGTTAGCATTCTTTGGGCCACACTATACCTTCCATACAGGAGTTACCTTTTTATTTATGATTTTCCCTGCTGCCGCTGGGCTTTGCTACTGTTGTACCTGTGTTGCTGGAATTCGTACGAGAGAATTGAATGCGTTATCCAACTTGGAGGTAAGTGCAAGAACAGGGCCATAAATTCGACAAAACAGAGAAATCGCTTTTACTTTCTGCTACTTGCGTGCATAAAAGCCTTACCTCATTCTCGACTAATTAAGTGAACGTCTTATACATTTCAAAAGAGTTGTCAGAATACAACGTAAAAAATACCTTTCATGTGGCAATTTTTAACCTGTGTCATTTTCTCCGTAACGAAACTCTTTTCGCATAATAAGAATGGTTCATATTGAAGCACACATTAAGGGCAACGTCTGGTCGTCAGATCGGCAATACAGGAAAAAAAGGGGGAAAAATGTCAGCGGGCTCCTTCCTTCCGAGTACCCTTCAAATATACGAGGGTTATAACTTAAACAGTGGCCATACTGCTGTGGAGACGCTTTGCAATGGAATCTACTATTGTCGCTGATAGCACACGTTATTGACATACGTAACTTCCCTCTGAGCCTGTCCCAAGTCACCGGCGTGGTCACAACGGAGGGAAATACAGTCACTTGTGTGCGAGCGGTCTAACCTAACGGTGTCATCATGCTTTCTAAACAGGAATTAAAGAGACTGAATGTGCCAGAAGTCGTACAGCACGATAGTGTCATCAAAGTCTTCAAGAGGCGTGCGAGGAATCTGCATTGCCGTACAGAACAGTGGCATGTTGGGTAAAAGCCTTCAACGAAGGTCGGCAATCTGTAGCAGACATGCATCGGGCATGTCGTCCTACCGTCTCTGAAGAAGTGCATACTGATGGCGCATTAGTGGACACTGATCGACGCCAGACTATTCGTGAGCTTGCCCAAGAAATCGGATTACCGCATAAGACTGAATAAAAGCCTCGGCATGCGATGGGACTGGGAAGTACTGTACCATCCACCATACTCCCCGGAGGTAAGTCCTTTGATTCGGCAAATGAAGAAACCACTTCGTGGCATTTGTTTCAGAATTGTTCCAGGGATTCGACAGGCAGTAGACCGTTCCATTCGCACCATCAACAGAACAGGCTCTGTTACCGTATACTAAACCTTCCTAATCGATAGCAATGGGTTCTACTTTGAAGGACACTAAGAGGTGCAAACAAGTAACGCTTTTGTACCGGTTGTGAATAAATAGTTGCCACTATTTAAGTTCCAACCTTGGTATATCTCCACTAGAATGAATATTTTAGAATGTCGTAATTGTACAAGACGTATCGCCGTAGATTAATTATATATGTCTAAACTCTGTTAACGTAAAAATACAGGGCTATTCAAAGAGAAGGAACAGATTTCAGACACCTGTATCTTTCAAACTACAAAAGGTAGAACCATAATTCTAGCGGTCCTGGATAAACAACAATGTAAAGTTTTAACATGAAAGAGAATCACCGAATATTAACGACTAATGTGCGATATTTGTAAAGCAAGTTTGTGATCTTTCTGTTTCATGAAGAAAAATGTTACAGGACTAACCTATATTAGCCTGGTTCAAAATATTTTCTGAAGAAGATAGTACAAGATGGTGCACGCTTTATTTCTCGCATATCCGACATAACCTGAAAGACACCCTTCCAGGAAGTTGGATTGGAGAAGGAGGATCAAAAGTTGAGCTTCATTTCCTGTGGTATCCAAAGGTTGTGGGGTTACATAAAAGATCTTACAGCTGATACTCTTGAAAATCTACTACGTAGAATTGTTGAAGCTGTGAATTCCTTACAAGAGACCGACTGTTTCGTTCGTGTCAAGAAATTTTTTGTTTAACTCGTGGTCCTCTTATTGAACACATAGCAATTTGATCTTTCTTCTTTCCAAGACAGCTGAATTATGTTTCTATTTTTTTTTTAGTTAGGAAATAACAAATGTTTGAAATGTGTTTCTTCTTTTCGAATAGCTCTGTATTTGTACACTTGGTACTCCATTTACAAATGTAAATAGTTTAGATCATAATTTCACATAACCCTAAAAGATTATATATTTTTGACGACTTACAGTGTTCAATGAATGAAATAAATCGCAATTTGCGATCAGTTATGGCTTCACTGTACTAGGTTTGGATGGAATACCGCGGCATTCACCACTGCTTCTCATGATGGATAACGCCTCCCACGAAGGCATTTCTTCAAGTTAGGGGATAGAAAAATGTCACTTGAGACTAAATCCGGACTATAAAGAGGCGAGGAATGTACTTCACGTTGATTTTTGCAATATATTCTGCCAAACCTTTGGCAGTATGCAGCCGCTCATTATCGCGGTGCAGCATCCACCCTGCTTGACGGAAATTTGAACTTTTGAGCCTGATATGGACTTGCAATGTTTTCAGGACATCCCTGTAACATTATCCACTTACTGATGTGTGTGCTAATAAACAATTCCACGGACATCAAAGAATGAGATGACCATAGCTTTAAATGCATGCATACGTGGATGCGAATTTCCTTTAGTTCTGGAATAGTCTTGGAACCCATCGCGCACACACACACACACACACACACACACACACACACACACACACACACACACACACACACGGCCGGCCGCGGTGGCCAAGGGGACTAAGGAGCTCCAGTCACGGTCTACATGGCCACGACGCTCGGGGGTTCGAATCCCCCCTCGGGCATGGATATTTGTTCCGTCCTTAGTTGTAGGTAGTTCATAAGTAGTTTGTAAGTTTAGGGACTGATGTCCCCGTAGTTAAGTCCCATAGACTATACAAACATTTGAACACACACACGTATGTGTAATGTTTCTGTCACCAACGTCTGGGTGACACCTAATAAAAGGTTCAGTATTTCAGAAAGTGATCGTAGGGTAATTCCTTGATCCTCTTTCACAATGATAGCAGCAGTGTTGATGTTTTCTCCTGTAAGAGCAGTAAGTGGAACACCAGGTCCACCTTCCTTTGATTTTCTCCCCTCTTTAAACATTTAAACCATCGTCGAGCTGTGGTGTAGGGAAGAACACACTCTCCATAAGCAGCTGAAGATTTCTTGCGACGAAAGCAGAATTCAAAGCCGCGTATTGTTCCTTATGTGTTACCTTTTCCATTGCAGCGGTAGGCGATACTGACAGTGCTGCCAACTCTAAAAAATATTTTATGACAATTCCAAGTGTAAAAAATGCCAAAAATATTTACGGGAAATTCTGGAAAATAATGCTAACGCTAAAAAAATTATCTACATAGCAGGACAAATTATTATTAATGATGATAATGATATATTTATAATAATAAATAAATGAACGTTACTAAAATTTTATCACTCCATTAACATACTTTTTTATTTTTTTAAGTACCAGACATTCTTACGTATAATATTGACTACAACATTTCATAATTAAAATACAACAAATGGATTTTGCATTTTGTGTAAGTCTTAATATTAAAATGAGATCGTCATGACACGAAATATTTAGACCCTCGTTTGCATCTCCTTGAACACATGCTGCTGGTGGTTCCAGTGTCTTTCTTGTACATACCAATTATTCCGAAAATTGGCAATAATATAGTTGCTGTAACATTGGGGAAGTCACATTTCTACTTCAGTTCATCCAAGGAAGCAGGTTATTCGGAGCAGTGGGAGCTGTAAATGCAGGTTTGTGTTGGCGAGTTGGCCCCACTTCACTTGGAGGTGGACCGAGTGAAGTGGCGCAGTGGGAACGCGCTGGACTCGTATTCGGGAGGACGGTGGTTCAAATCCACCTCCGAGCAACCAGATTTAGGTTTTCCGTGATTTTCCTAAATCACTCCTGGCAAATGTCGGGATGGTTCCTTTCACTCTGGAAATAAAATAGTGTTTTTAAACTATCAGTCTTTGTTTCGTCTATTATCAGATAATTTAGTATAAACTTTCAAAGTATTTTTTCGCATGAGGAACGCGGATACAGCACGTATATGAGTCGTAGCGCGGCAGCTTAATATAGGTGGCAATGGCCGCAGCGTTGCAGTGCGCATGCGCGGCTAAGATTCGAATTCTCTTCTGAGCTCCTGGAGGCAGCATATGGGCACTAGGGCAGACTAGGGGAAACGCCGCTTTTAACATTGGCTTCGGAGCTGGTGGAAACGCCAACTCCTGGTACTCGAGCTCTGTCGTTACGCACGAATGGTCCCGAAACAAGACAACTGAGCTACTGCGCACCTTGCCTTGCGCAAATCCTTCATTAAGGTAACATCCGTAAATAATCTTAAACTTCTTTGTGTGCCGAGCTTCAGCAAAATGAAACGCCACTGTTTCGATACAATTCGTCTGTTTCGCCTTCCTGCATTAGTGGTCTGAAACACCGTGAAACACAGGGAAACCGACAGGACGGAACAGTTTCAGTACCGTATCGGGTAATTTCCTAGACGCCGTGTACAGCGAAGGAAACGACATTGCCATCGGTATATATCGAATGTTCGATATAGTGTTTCTGAACCGGAGATTCGGGCGCTACGCGCCCTCACGTACTCAAAAGAAACTACTTGTTTAACCTACCTAACTCTTAGTTTAAAAAAAAAATGATCTGTAGCATAGCCTTTAGAAGGTTAGGTATAGGTTAAACAAGAAGTATTTTTTAGTACGTGAGGGCACGTAGCGCCTGAATCTCCGGTTCAGAAACATTATATCGAACATTCGATATATATCGATGGCTATGCCGTTTCCTTCGATGTACACAGGATCTAGGAAATTATCCCGTATCGACCGCGAATGTGATACGGAACCGAGCAGAAGAAACACGACCGCGAATGTGATACGAAACCGAGCAGAATTACGTGAAACATGGCGGTTTTCTACACTGAAACAGTTTCGCGTATTGAAACATTATTTCCAAACAATGAAACAGTGGCCAACTCTATACTGCAGGGTCGACAGTTGGTCGGAAGAGCAGACAGAAACCGACAGGACAGAAAAGTTTCAGTACCGTATCGACTGCGAATTTGATCCAAAACCGAGCAGAATGACAGTTTCGAAACCTTGAAACATGGCGCTTTGGAAACACTGAAACAGTCTCGCTTATCGAAACATTGTTTCGAAACAATGAAACAGTGGCCAACTCTATACTGCAGGGTCGACAGCTGGTTGGAAGAGCAGACAGAAACCGACAAGACGGAATAGTTTCAGTACCGTATCGACCGCGAATTTGATCCAAAACCGAGCAGAATGACAGGTTCGAAATTGTGAAACATAGCGTTTTGTAAACACTGATACAGTATCGCGTATCGACACAATGAAACAGTGGCCAACTCTATACTGCAGGGTCGACAGCTGGTCGGAAGAGCAGACAGAAACCGACAGGACGGAATAGTTTCAGTACCGTATCGACCGCGAATTTGATCAAAACCGAGCAGAATGACAGGTTCGAAACTGTGAAACATGGCGTTTTGTAAACACCGATACAATATCGCGTATCGAAACAATGAAACAGTGGCCAACTCTATACTGCAGGGTCGACAGCTGATTGGAAGAGCAGCCAGTTGCCAGCAGCCAGCAGGCAGCAGCTGGTCGCGTTGCCGCCACAGGTAGCCGGTTTGTAGGCGCTAATGCCCGCTCCCTGAGGCAGCGACTCGGTGTTTACGAACAATGCGCGTCTTATCTGCTGCTCCTATTAGGAGGGCAGGCCGTTAATTGCGCGGTGACGTTAATACGGGGCCAGCTAAGAGGGCGCCGATTTAATACCCGCGGCGGCGGCGGCACGGAAATTACCGGGTACCAGCTACCAGCCACCAGGTAGCGGGCATTACGTACGGGCGTCGTCTAGGCGTCCGTTACACGTGGCGGCTGGGCGGCGCGGGGCGGCCTCTAGCGGTACCCACAGCCTATTTGTCTCGAAATCCCGGCGCTCGGAATGCTCACGGATAAACTCCAGCCACTGACAGCGGACAAAGCTTCATTTCAACGCCTAAGCACTCCTAACGGCTGTACACAGTTAACCCTCTCGTATGTGTCCCACATACAAATTTATTTCACCCGAGTTCAGAGGGTACTCTGTGAGGTGCCGTTATCAACCGTTGGCTGAATCAAATGTGTTTAATGAACAGACTCATTGTTTGCTACGTAATGCGTGAGATATCGCTTAATTGTTTTACTAGCGTATTCTGTGCGTTGTACAGTGAAGAACCACAGGTGCTGCTGCACCTGGCTAATATCGTGTAGGGCCTATGCGAGCACGCAGAACTCAACTGATAACTGAAGTGATGAAACTTCCTGGCAGATTAAAATTGTGTGCCGGAACCGGGACTCGAACCTGGGACCTTTGCCTTTCGCGGCAAAGCGCACTACCGACTGTGCTATCCCGACACGATTCACGATGCCGCCACACAACTTTACTTCTGCCAGTACCTCGCCTCCTACTTTCCAAACTTCTTGTGAGGCGGCATCGTGAATCGTGTCGGGATAGCACAGTCGGTAGTGCACTTGCCCGCGAAAAGCAAAGGTCCCAAGTTCGAGTCCCGGTTCAGGCACACAATTTTAATCTGCCAGGAAGTTTCATATCAGCGCACACTCCCCAGCAGAGTGAAAGTTTCATTCTTCAACTGAAGTGATGCTGGAGAGAACTGACACCAGGCACCCTGCAGGGATCTCCATAAAGTCATAAGAGGGGGTGGACATCTCTCCTGCAGAGCAGCATTGCAAGGTATACCAGATATGTTCAATAATGTTCACGTCTGAAGAGTTTCGTGACCAGTGGAAATGCTTAAGCTCAGAGAGATGTTCCTGCAGTCGCTCCGTAACAATTAAGGACGTTTGGGATGTCGCATTGTCATACTGGAATTGCCCAAGTCTGTCGGATTACACAATGGACATGAATGGATGAAGGTGGAGAAGCAGCATACGCACTTGCCATAGCCGTATCTAAACGTATCAGGAGTCGCATAACACTCAAACTGCACACCGCCACAACATTACAGAGCCGCCATCAGCTTGGTGTCCTGCTGACATGCAGGGTGCTTGGAATCATGTTGTATCCGCTCGATACAATTGGAAACGATACTCGTCAGACAAGGGAACATGTTTCCAGTCATCAGTAATCTCGGTGTTGAAACGTCCAGGCGAGGTGTAAAGCCTTGTGTTGTGCAGTCAGCAAGGATACACGAGACGGCGTTCGGCTCTGAAAGCCCATATCGATGATGTTTCGTTAAATGGTTCGCAAGCTGACACTTACTGATGGGTCCAGCATTGAAATCAACAGCAGTTTTCGGAACGGTTGCACTTCTGTCACGTAGAAAGATTTTCTTCCGTACTTAGCTATAATTTACAACCGATCACTCAGCGAAAGATCCGTACCCAAAGACTGGAAAGTTGCCCAAATTACTCCAATATTCAAGAAAGGCAATAGGAATGATCCCCAAAATTACAGGCCTATCTCAATGACGTCGATTTGCAGTAGGATTTTGGAACATATACTCTGTTCGAATATTATGAACTACCTCGAAGAGAACGACCTATTAACCAATAGTCAACACGGATTCAGAAAGTATCACTCTTGCGAAACACAACTTGCTCTTTACTCACATGAAGTGTTAAGTGCCATCGACAAGGGATCTCAAATCGTTTCCATATTTCTGGATTTGAGGAAGGCTTTTGACACTGTACCCCACAAGCGGCTTCTTAAGAAATTGCGTGCTTATGGAATATCTCCCCAATTGTGCGATTGGATTCACGATTTCCTATCAGAAAGGACACAGTTCGTTGTAATTGACGGTAAGTCATCGAGTAAAACAGAAGTGATATCTGGCATTTCACAGGGAAGCGTTATAGGTCCCCTACTCTTCCTCTTGTTTATAAACGATTTAGGAGACAATCTGAATAGCTCCCTTAGACTGTTCGCGGATGATGCTGTCGTTTATCGGTTAGTGAAGTCAACAGAGGATCACAAGCAACTGCAAAGAGATTTAGACAAAATTTCTACATGGTACGAAAATTGGCAATTGACACTAAATAAAGAAAAGTGTGAAGTAATACATATGACCACTAAAAGAAATCCGCTGAATTTCAATTACGCGATAAATCAGTCAAACCTTAAAGTCGTAGATTCTACCAAATACCTAGGAGTTACAATTACGAACAACATTGATTGGTGAGAACACACAGAAAATATTGTGGGGAAGGCGAACCAAAGGTTACGTTTCATTGGCAGAACGCTTCGAAGATGCACCAGCTCCACCAAAGAGACTGCCTACATCACACTTGTGCGTCCTCTCCCGGAGTACTGTTGCCCCTTGTGGGACCCTCACCAGGTGGGACTGACGGAAGACATTGAGAAGGTTCAGAGAAGGGCAGCTCGTTTTGTTTTATCATGTTACGGAAATATTGCACGAATTCGGGTGGAAATCATTAAAAGAAAGAAGTTCTGAATGTGAAAATATTTTGCTAGCACCCACCTACTTAGGGAGACATGACCATCCCAATAAAATAAGAAAAATCAGATCGAAAACGGATCGATTTAGGTGTTCTTTCTTCCCGCGCGCTATTAGAGAATGGAAAGGTAGAGAAAAGTTATGAAAGTGGTTAATGAACCCTCTGCCAGGCACTTGAATGTGATTTGCAGAGTATCGATGTAGATGTAGTCATTGGTCACGTTCTTTCAGGATCTTTATTCCGGCCGCAGCGATATCTGAGATTTGATTTTTTACCGGATTACAAATATTCACGGGGCAGTCGTGAAATGGCCGTACGGGAAAATACGAACCCCATCGCAACCTCGGAGATGCCGTGTCCTGTCTCTCGTGCGCCGACTATAACACCACGTTAAAACTCGCTTAAATCTTGATAACCTGTCACTGTAGCGATAGTAACCGATCAAACGCCTGCGCCATACAACTAATGTCTTATACAGGGTGTTACAAAAAGGTACGGCCAAACCTTCAGGAAACATTCCTCACACACAAAGAAAGAAAATATGTTATGTGGACATGTGTCCGGAAACGCTTAATTTCCATGTTAGAGCTCATTTTATTACTTCAAATCACATTAATAATGGAATGGAAACACACAGCAACAGAAGGTATCAGCGTGAGTTCAAACAATTTGTTAAGGGAAATGTTCAAAATGTCCTCCGTTAGCGAGGATATATGTATCCACCCTACGTCGCATGGAATCCCTGATGCGCTGATGCAGCCCTGGAGAATGTCGTATTGTATCACAGCCGTCCACAATACGAGCATGAATAGTCTCTACATTTGGTACCGGGGTTGCGTAGATAAGAGTTTTCAAATGCCCCCGTAAATGAAAGTCAAGAGGGTTGATGTCAGGAGAGCGTGGAGGCCATGGAATTGGTCCGTCTCTACCGATCCATCGGGCACCGAATCTGTTATTGAGAAGCGTACGAACACGTCGACTGAAATGTGCAGGAGCTCTATCGTGCATGAATAATATGTTGTGTCGTACTTGTAAAGGCACATGTTCTACCAGCACAGGTAGAATATCCCGTATGACATCATGATAACGTGTTACAGTGAGCGTAGGTGGAAGAACATGAGGCCCAATCAAGACATCACCAACAATTCTTGCCCAAACGTTCACGGAAAATGTATGTTGATGACATGAAACGAGGAAGTACAGTACATACTAACGAAACAATTGGGTATTTTGACAATTGTCTGCACGAATTATTTCAATTTACATTTAAAGAAAAATACTAAAACGAGCTCTAACATGGAAATTGCCGGCCGCGGTGGCCGAGGGGACTGAGGCGCTCCAGTCACGGTCTGGACGGCCACTACGGTCGGGGGTTCGAATCCCCCCTCGGGCATGGATATTTGTGCCGTCCTAGTTCGTAAGTAGTTCATAAGTAGTTTGTAAGTTTAGGGACTGATGACCCCGTAGTTAAGTCCCATAAGCTTAACAAACATTTGAACATTTGAACATGGAAATTAAGCGTTTCCGAACACATGCCCACATAACATATTTTCTTTCTTTGTGTGTGTGAGGAATGTTTCCTGAAAGTTTGGCCGTACCTTTTTCTAACACCCTGTATAGGCGTTGTCGACCGCATTGCCGTAATCTGTTTACATATCTCTGTCTTTGCATTCGCATGCCTTAACCAATTTGGCTCTTCAGAGTAGTTTGGCGGTTTCATGTACTCCTGTTTCCTAAATGCTAAACTTATACCGATTTATAAATCAGAATATGATCAAATTTGTGAATTCTTTTATTTATCAATCATTTTCTAATACATTTAATGGGTTTTCCTTAGGACCAGTGTAGGCGTATGTACAAAATTCTATTTTTGGTCTCTTGTCTGTATTTGGGGCTGTATTTATTTGGCGCTGTAGACCGGCTGCAAGTTCCTGGTTTGTCGCGCGGTTTAGAGGGCTTAATTACTTGTAGTATGCTTACCGTAATTTACGGATTTAATGTCCATTTGTCTGCGTCGATCTGTGTGGTGCTATTGTTAGTAATCGTGCGGCAGTAGCTCACTTAGCAGGCATTCCGACGAATATCTCCAACCCTGAGTCATTTATTTATTTAGGTGCAAGGAAGGACCCTCCACGAAGATCGTGCAAGGAATATTATTGAGAAAGAGAGAATGAATTTTAATACTATAGGAACAAGCCTAGCAGCCAATCCTTCTACCACCAGGACCAAAAAAGAAGAAAGGTTTCCATCAAACCCAGCCCTAAGAATAATATCCATTAATATAGAATATATTTTACCTGATAAAGAAGTTTTATAGCACATATTTAATCTTAGAAAGCTATTGATATGTGACTTTATATTAATTTTTGTAATTATTTCATGTCCTGGACACGAAACATAAATAATCCTGTGTCATTATACCGCTTTAGTGATCACAATATTATTGAAGTTTTAATTCTCTCATATTAAATTCTGATGGACGCTGCCACTTGTTATTCTGTAAGTTCGTTCTGATCAAAAGTATTTTGCAGTGCTTCTCGATCTTCCATCGTCCTTGCTTTTTGGTGGTATAGTCTTTCAGCTCGCTCATCCTTCCTTAGTTTTTGTTAGTAATGTTGACTACGCTACACTCTGTTGACGTCTGTCATTGACTTGGGGGACTGCAGCGGTTTCAGCTCTCTGTAATAGTTCAATTAATACATGTGTTCTGTAATCAATACATCCTTGGATGGTATATAAGAGGGATTATCAATAGAACCTCTTACTGTCTGCTATTTCGCCTCTTCAGCAGCAATTGTGGACGATGTTGCCTGAATGTGTTTGTGTTTGTACCAGTGTGTAAAATAATTGGATGTGATCACTGTCTGTTGCTCTGTCCTATAACTGCCAGTTAACTGACATGTTTGTAAGTATATGGAAATACTGTGGTTATCCGCCCCTATGCCTACAATGAGGACTCGAACCTCCGATAGGGAGCAACCAAGCGCTCCGCAGCAAGGCGCCTTAGAACGCTCGTCCATTCCACCGCTGCTCCAATTAGTGACATGTGTTGCAGATGTTTCGTTTGCTAATGAGATGTGTATGTTTCTGCTGCTTCTAGAATTTCCGCGTTATTGCACGGCTTTTCCTGCCTGATTGGTGTACTCATCTATGATGCTAGTTACTATTTGTCGTGTGGCATCTGTCCTTTAAGCGTGCCAGTGCCTACATCCACAAGAACGAGTAGTCTTTTGCCGTTGGAAAATCCTGCTACCTTCCTGTTTAAGTTTTCAAAGAATTCGGTGTCATATAAATACTGTGCATAGCAGATTGACTTTATAATGGTAAGGAATAGATTTAGAAACCAGGTTTTAAACTGTAAGACATATCCAGGGGCACTTATTGGTTATGAACTGCAGATTAAAACTTAAGAGACTACAGAAAGGTAGAAAAGTTAGGAGATGGAACCTGGATAAATTGAAGAAACCAGAGGTGGTTGAGAGTTTCAGAGGGAGTATCAGGAAAGGATTACCTGAAACGGGGGAAAGTAATACAGTAGAAGAAGAACAGGTAGCTCTGAGAGGGTAGTGAAGGCCGCAGAAGATCATATAGGCAATAGGAAAAGGCCTAATAGAAATTCCTGGATAACACAGGATATATTGAATTTAATTGATGAGAGGAGAAAATATAAAAATTAAAGTGAAGCAGGCAAAAGGGAGCACAAACGTCTGAAAAATGAGATTGACAGTAATTGCAGACTGGCTAAGCAGGAGTGGCTAGAGGACAATAGTGGAAGAATGTATTACTAGGTGAAATAAGAGATATTTGGAGACAAGAAAAGCAGCTGCATGAATATCGAGAACTCAGATGGAAAACCAGTACAAATCAAAGCAGGGAAAGTTGAAAGGTGGAACGAATGTATAGAGGGCCTATACAAAGGAAATAAACTTGAAGGCAGTATTCTATAAATGGAAGACGAAATGGAGGAAGATGAGATAGGAGACATGATACTGCGAGAAGAATTTGACAGACCTCTGAAGGATTTGAGTCGAAACAAGGCCCCTGGAGTAGATGATATTCCGTCTGAACTGCTGATAACGTTAGGAGAACCAGTCATGATAAAATCGTTCCACCTAGTGTGCGAGATGTATGAGACAGGGGAAATATCCTCCGACTTCAAGAAGAATATTGTAATTCCAGTTCCACAGAATACAAGTCCAGACAAATGTGAAGTCATGGTTGCAAAATACTAACAAGAATTATTTACAGACGAATGTAAAAACTTGTGGAATCCTACCTCGGGGAAGATCAGTTTGGATATAGGAGAAACGTAGGAACACGGGAGGCAATCCTCACATTACGACTCATCTTAGAAGATAGGCCAAGGAAAGGCAAACCTACGTTTATAGCGTTTCTAGATTTGGAGAAAGCTTTTGACAATGTCGACTGGAATACACTCTTCCAAATTGTGAAGATATCTGGGGTAAAATATAGGGAGCGAAGAGTTATGTTCAACCTATACAAAACCCAGACAGCAGTTATTAGAATCAAAGGGCAAGAAAGGAACGCAGAGGTTGGGAAGGGAGTAAGATAGGGTTGTAGCCTTTTCCCAATGTTGTTCAATCTGTACATTGAGCAAGCCGCGAAGAAATGCAAAGAGAAATTTGAAGAGGGAATTTCAGGGAGAAAAAATAAAAAAAATTGCTGTTTGCCGATGACATAGTAATTTTGTCAGAGACTGCAAAGGATCTGGAAGAGCAATTGAATGGAATGGACAGTGTATTGAAAGGAAGGTATGAGATGAACATTAACAAGAATAAAACGAGGTTAATGGAATGTAATGTCAGAAAATCAGGCGATGCTGAAGGAATTAGATTAGGTAATGAGACAATAAAAGTAGTAGATGAGGTTTGTTATTTGGGTAGCAAAATAACTTCCGATGGTCGAAGTAAAAAAAAATGTTCAAATGTTTGTAAATCTTATGGGACTTAACTACGGGGTCATCAGTCCCTAAACTTACAAACTACTTATGAACTACTTACGAACTAGGACGGCACAAATATCCTTGCCCGAGGGAGGATTCGAACCCCCGACCGTAGTGGCCGTGCAGACCGTGACTGAAGCGCCTCAGTCCCCTCGGCCACCGCGGCCGGCGCCGAAGTAAAGAAGATATAAAATTCAGAATGGCTATGGGAAGAAAAGCGTTTCCTAGGAAGCGAAACGTGTTAACAGCCAATATTAATTTAATTGTTAGGAAGTCCTTTCTGAAAGCATTTGTCTGGAGTGTAGTATTACATGGGAGTGAAACATGGACGATAAGGAGTTCAGACAAAAACATTATAGAAGCTTCGTAATATTGTGCTACAGACGGATGAAGAAGATTAGATAGGTAGATCACGTAACTAATGAGGAGGTGCTCAACAGAATCGGGGAGAAAAGGAGTTTCTGGCGTATCCTAAGAAAAGGGATAGGATGGTGGAACACATTCAGGGACATCAAGGAATTGTCAGCATTAGAAGGAAGTGTGTGGGATAAAAATCATAGAGAGACCGAGGGACGAATACAGTAAGCAGATTCTAAAGGATGTAGGTTGCTGAATCAAACCAGTCTGCGGACTGCAGACCAAAACAATAGCAAACAAAAACATTGATACTGTGCGTACAGTGATGTGACTATCCATGATTCCCTCCTTAATGTAATTTCTGCAGTTGCAATATGTTCAGTACATGGTTGCGTTATTTGTCTCACTGTATGTCGTTACCATGAGAGCTGCTTCGGCATCCACAGCTCTTGCAGTCGTTAGACATGTTGGAATATCAGGTATTTTACCGTCACGCATGTAGGGTTCCTATATACAAGAGACATATCCTTGTTCTTCGTTCATCAGCTTGTTTACTTCTGTCCATTACAGCGGTTATTTTGTGAATGCAAATCATTTAGGAGCAGTTTCTTTAGGATTAAAATAAACGCGTCATTGTGCTCTCGTTAAGTCCTTGTACACATTTAAAACCCTCCCATCTCAGTGTGTATACTATTCTCAGGAGTCTACAGAGTCCTACTTTATCAGTTGGCAGGTGTTCTGTTAAAGGATCATGCTATCCGTCTGTTGCGTAACATATTATATTTCTGTTAGGCATGATAAAGGCAAATGTGATTATTTCTTCGTAATTTTTATCAACGTCAGAAGACATAACTCTCGCGAGTTTTTTTTTATTATTGTTCGTATGTTTTTAGATTCCATATGCTTCCTTTAAAATCTAAATGTAACTTTTATCTTTTCCCTAAAATGTAGTGTAAGAGAGTTCAAATAAATTGATTTTCCCCTTCCTTCACTATACGATGCATGACACTTAGGTGGCTGAGTACGAAAGGGGATTTCGATTGCGAAAGGTGTAGATTGCAATAATAACGATTTACCTCAGAGATTGTTGTCCGTAAGTAGCTTTTATAAACGAACTACTCAGTTTCAAACTATTTTGATTCTATATATACATATATATTCCGCAATCCACCGTAAAGTGCGTGGCGGAGGGGCATTTCCTTTCCTATTCCACTCCTAAATAGAACGAGGGAAAAATGTTTATACGCCTCTGTACGATCTCTAATTTCTCCTGTCTTTGTGATATATACGCGAAATGTAAGTAGGTGTCAGGAAGATCGTTCTACACTCAAATTCCTCTAAATTTCCTCAACAGAATTTCTGGAAAAGAAAGTCGTCTTTCCTCCAGCGATTCCCGGAGCATTTCCGTGACACTCTGCAATGTTACGCCTAGATATTTGAACGGTGCGACTGCATCAAGAAGTTCACTACTTGTGCTGTATTCGAAAATTATGGGATTATTTTTCTATCTGTTATTGGATAATAATTGGATAAAAATGAACGGTGAAAATTAGAAAGGAGCGATTCCCAAAAGGGATCGAACAACAGTAAATTAGCTCCCAAAAATGAAGGACTTTACCCATCTCTGATCCTCAACGTGGAAAATCACTACGGTCAAAGGGATCCCACTTAACCCTCGCATTACCAAGCGGGGTATTGTGACTACCCCATGTTGATTTTTTCCATACAATAATGTTATCTGAAGGGCGAGCTTGTGGTTTCATGACTTTGTACTAAAATGATTGACGGTGAATTGACACTCAAGACTGATTAATTTCTTTGGCTTTATCATTGTTATTCAAGTCATTAATTTTTGTGGTTGTGAGACTACCCTGCTTGGTATGAAAGTCACACACAAAATGATGATACGAAAAGAAATCTACCGCTCACAACAGTTTCGCTGTTGATGTCGTAAAACTGGCATCAGGCACGACCTTGTATCAAATAAAGTTAGCATTACTGATTTTCATGTTACTATTAATATTTGTCTGCAAGTCTCCCTTAATTCTCTTGCATCCAAAATTAAGCGATCTGTTTTCTTAATTTCTAACTACATAAAAGCGAAAGAACACCCACTCACTCACTGACTAAACACGAAATCTTGAAAACTACTTCACCTATGAAGCTGAAATTTTGCAGGATTGTAGTTTATAGGTAGAAAACGCCAGCTAAGAAAGTATTTTATGATCGGTGCATGGCGGAGCTTACTTCTACAGACTCACTAAATCTACAGTTTTATTCCGATCTTCACGAAATTTCGCACGCTTGACCTTCAAAACAAGAGAAAGGTTACCGTGTACCTTAAGTTTCATACGGTGCATGAGGAAGGGTACTTTTGCACCTTAAAATCGATCCTAAATACCTTGGTCGCGTCATAACTTGAGGTCGACTCGACCGATTTCACAGATCGTTTTTTTTGTTGTTGTGTTTGTTATTCTCAGAACAAGGGTTGTATGAAATAAAACTGGGATATTTGAGAACAACGAAGTGCGTTTTCAATGTGACCCTGCGTTTCTATGGCATAGATATTTATAGTTTTGCTCCGATATTGATGAAATTTAAAAACAAGTGAAATGTCACTGTCTGTATAAAATTTCGTTCGGTGCATGGTGGAGGGTACTTACGGAGCAGAGAGAGGGAAATGTGGAAACGAACAGAGAGATGCGAGAGAAAGAGGTGGATGAAGAGAGAGAGAGGGGGGAAGGGGATGTGGACTACGAGAGTGTAGGATAAGTAAACACCCTGGCAACGCCGACTTTACAGCTAGTAGTACAATAAAACACAAAACGCTTTTGGGGTAGCCCAAATACCCCGCTTGGTAAAATAGAGGTGTGAGAAAGCTTGGTAACGCTCTGTTTTCCGATTTCTCCATTTCTTTTTGTAACATCCACAGCTCCACTATCTCAGATGACAAAATGAAGTATGTAAACTCAAATAGGAACAGTTAATTAAAAATAGCAATCGGAATACCAACATGCAGAACATAAAACTGAGACCTTATGCACCAATCTAATACGTCCGGAAGAACAATCTATAACTGCATGTAATCCTGCAACAACTGACGATTCTCTTGTAGCAATACAGATAAAGCTGAGGTCAGGTGAAAAAATATACAGGGGGAGGGCATTATAGATAAGTTCAGAAATTAGGCAAGACGAAAGGCATTTCCGGGTAGCCTATTCGCAGTGTTTTTCAACCTGTGGCTTGCGATCCTCTGGGGAGGGGGTGGGGAGTCGCAAAGTTTTTCTCGGAGGGTCACGATCGCAGGAAGATTCACTAGCAGCATGTTAGATAGCAAATCTACATTTCGTGACGTTCAGCTTCTATGGTAGAATTGACAGAGTGAAGGCTATCACAACCGACTGACATACTGGTTAATAAATCTTCTGTGTTGTAAGGCCGTGTTCTAAGGAACTTGCTGCTTCCTGGCGTTTCGTCCGACGCTGTGTCGGACTTCTTCGGAGGTTGTCCGCTGTTGATTCTTGCAGAAACGCGAAACAATGAAGCCATTTTTCCACCTCACGATGACTTGTTAATTATACGATTTAACAGCGTTTGTGCATTACTGCTACAGTTATTTACAATGGTCGTAATCTTTTGTACGATTTTGTCACATCTTCAAATATTGTTATGTAAGAAAAACGAATAATTACTAACTTAATATTAGTTTTAATCATGCCATAAGAATACTTCTGGATGGTAACGAGTTTTCAATGCAGTATAATTTTTAATGAACTAATAGTAATCAGTGCATCATAGTATTTATGAGTTTTTCAGTATCATTTCGAAGAAATCTAAAGTTTATAGTACAGCTGCCCAATCCGAGTATTGGTTTGAACACCACAGTGCTTTACTAGATAGGATCCTGTTTGGAGGGGGTTGCCATTGCCTTCCTCCGCCCTTTGAACTAACTTACCCAACCAGTTACAAGGGAACCTTAATTTTAGCAAGGTTTCCGAACCAGGGTGCTACTCGATATTTTCGACATCAGCAACATTGCCAGAGGTGAAAGAACTGGAAAGTCACATACAAATCCTAGGACCTCGCTGAGATCTAACACGCGACTTTTCGATTTGTAATCTGGCACTCTACCGCTGTGCTACGAAGCCACACTTCTGGAAATATTGAGAAGTGATGCATCAGCTTTGATTGTTTTACACTCGTACATGACAACATGTTGCTACATATTACACATTGAAATATATTTTCATGGCAGAAAAAAACCATACATCAGTTACGTGTAGTAAGTCTTGTTTTGATTTTTGATTGGCTTCCGATACTGCAACTTGCACCGTACGTGAAAGGCTGCCCAGATCTTACTTATAACTAAGAAATAAAATTAAATACTTTGCCTCTGAAATCACTGTCATAGCTATATTACGGGACTGGGGGTCGTCGGACATATTTACTCGGAAAGGGGGTCGCTGGTTCAAAAAGATTAAAGAACACTGGCCAACTGGTTAAAACGGCCGATGGCACTAAGGGGGCAATTCGGTTTCGTGTCCCAGTACGGCATAAATTTTCTGCTTAGCTATTAAAAGTATGTGAATGCCCTGGACAACCGAAATGTTGAAGTATTTCTGATTCATAATTCGTTAATCCATATATAAATGAATGTTTGTATGTCCTCTATGTGTTCATTAACCATTCATTCGATTGCAATGAAACTTTGGTGAACTGTTCACCGCACGCCCACGAAGGTTCCTAAAACAAAAGAGCACCACACATAGCTCAAGAGATATGACGTCATAAATAATGAGAGACCACTGCATGAGAATACCCAGATTTATGCGTCAATTATTGGAAAATGGGAGTAGTTAGGGACTGGCAGCAAAGTTTCCTTGTAATTTCGGACGTTTATGAAGCGGTTTGTAACTGACACTCCCCGCTCCCCCCTCCCCCACCACACACACACACAAAAAAAATGATGAAACGAAAAGAAGTCTACATCTCACAAAAGTTTCGCTGTAGATGCCGTAAAACTGTCGCATCAGGCATGACGTTGTATCAAATAAAGTTAGTATTCCAGATTTGTATTTTACTATTAATTTTTGTCTGCAAGTCTTCCTTAATTCTCTAGCATCCAAAATTAAGCAACCTGTTTTCTTAACCTCTATCTACATAAGCCGGCCGCGGTGGCCGAGGGGACTGAGGCGCTCCAGTCACGGTCTGCACGGCCACTACGGTCGGGGGTTCGAATCCCCCCTCGGGCATGGATATTTGTGCCGTCCTAGTTCGTAAGTAGTTTGTAAGTTTAGGGACTGGTGACCCCGTAGTTAAGTCCCATAGACTATACAAACATTTGAACATTTTTTTTATCTACATAAAAGCGAAAGGACACGTACTCACTCACTGAATAAACAGGAAAACTCGAAAATTACTTCACTTATGAAGCTGAAATTTGGCAGGAATGTAGTTTATAGATAGAAAACGTAAGATAAGAAACTATTTTCTGATAGCTGCTAGGCGGAGCATACTTCTCCTGCAGACTCCCGAAATTACAGTTTCATTCCGATATTCACGACATTTCGCACGCTTGACCTTCAAAACAACTAGAACGTCACCGTCCATCTTAAGTTTAATACGGTGCTTGGGGGAGGGTACTTTGCAACATATAAATGGACCCCCAAATTGCTTGGTCGCGCCATAACTTGAGAACGGCTCGACCGATTTCACAAATGTTCAAATGTTTGTATAGTCTATGGAACTTAACTACGGGGTCATCAGTCCCTAAACTTACAAACTACTTATGAACTACTTACGAACTAGGACGGCACAAACATCCATGCCCGAGGGGGGATTCGAACCCCCAACCGTAGTGGTCGTGCAGACAGACCGTGACTGGAGCGCCTTAGTCCCCTCGGCCACCGCGGCCGGCCCGATTTCACAGATCCTTGTTTTTTTTTCTCCATAGCAAGGGTTGTATAAAATAAAACTGGAATATTTAAGAGCAACAAAGTGCGTTTTTCAATGTGACCCTTCGTTTCTTTTGCATAGAAATCTACAGTTTTGTTCCGATGCTACTTAAATTTTGCTCACTCTACTTTAAAAACAAGAGGAATGTCACTGTCTATATTAAATTTCGTTCGGTGCATGTTGGAGGGTACTTTACTAACAGAATTTTACAAACTGCATAGTTTTGGCCCAATCTTTATGAATTTTTACACACATGACCTATAAACCAAGAGAAAGTTCAGTGGATACATAAATGTTTTGTGTAGTAGAGGGCAGAGGGTACCTTGCAGAAAACTTTGCCGAGAGAGGGAAAGATGGAAACGAACAGAGAGATGGAAGATAAAAGACGTGGATGCAGAGAGAGAGAGAGGGGGGGAGAAGGGGATGTGGACTACGATAGTGTAGGATAAATAAACACCCGGGCAACACCGGGTTTACAGCTAGTAATACATAAATCTCTTTCACTCTGAAGCTGCTGGTATCTGGGACACTTCGTAGCTTTTGGTCAAAGAATGTAACCAATCCTCTTTTCCACAAATGGAAACATGCAAAGTCTTTTGGATTGGTAAATGTCAATTTGTAGCACCATCTCACAACAGACTACTACTTTTTGCAACTGTGACTGCTACAACAAATATTAAAAATTAAGCTAATAATTTGGCATGCGCGCCTATCGTAGCTGTACGTGTCTCTCTTTACCCGGCCACTGGTGCTGCTCTGTTGTTAGTATGCACGTCGACTCTCGCGGCAGCTGTCAGATACGTCGAAGCGATGTGCTTGTGTTGGCTGGAGATGTTTACTGACACAGGAGGCGAGCATAGGTCAGCGTTTGGCTTAAAGTGACTTGCGCCTGTCGCGGCCAACAACACTTCAGGAGAGGCCACCCGCTGGACGCGAGTGTGCTGCGGTCTGCCTATCTTCTAGGCGACACCGCTACGACTGAATTGATGTGCATTGAGAAGGCAACATTGATGGGATAGCGACATACGCAGGTGAGGTGGCGGTAGTGCCGCGTACACAAGCTGTCAAAGACGGTGAATTGGCAGAGCCTTCAATCCACTAAAACCTTTTCCTCCCCTCCCTTTCTTTGGGCTCCCTCTCCTTCTCCTCTTGTACCCTCCACCCCTCCGCTCCCCTCCAACCTCTCTCAGTTCTCTGCCTCCTCCCCTTACCCCACCGCCTACCTTCCATCCAATCGTTACGTCATCCCACCTGGCTCGTCACCATACGTCCTTCATTCTTCCCTCTTTCATTGCGTCCCCTTGTTCTCAACCTCTCTGCACCGAGCTTCACCAAATTCCACCCTATGTACTTCAACCTATCCATTTCTCTTTTAAAATTTTCTAACCTCCGTACCCGATAATGGGATGTAACATTCCACGCTCCGATCCGTAGAATGCCAGTGTTGTCTTTCCTGATCATGACATCCTCCTGAGTAGTCCTCACCCGGAGAGCCGAATGGAGACCTATTTTACGTCCGATTTGGTTTGCTCGAGAGGATGCCATCATCATATACTCATACAGTAGAGCTGCATGTTCTCGGGAAAAGTAACGGCTGTAGTTCCCTTCGCTTTCAGTCGTTCGCAGTAACTGTGTGGCAAAGCCACATTAGCTGAAGTTACAATCATCCTAAAAAAGGCTGCTGCCCCTCTTCAGGAACCACACGGTTGTCTGGCCTCTCCACAGATACCCTTCCGCTGTGGTTGCACCTACGGTACGGCTATCTGTATCACTGAGTCACGGAAGCCACCGCACCCCGCCAATGTATGTGGTTCATGGGGGTGGAAAAAAAATCACTAATACAGTTCTGACAATTTAGACATAGCTGAACTTCCACAGACCTTGGAGCATTTCAGTGTGTTGCTATCAATGGAGCTAAAGCGACAACAATAATCATTAGTTATACAGTGTTCACCTGGAGTGCTCTTAAAGTGTGATGTTGATGTGGCATCTACGAACCCCATGCCCCACTCACTACACTACTAGTAAAGTCTACTACAAAGTAAGTATGAAAGGTTCAGTGAATGGTCCCATATTTTACGAACCGCGCTGTTGAGGATGAGGGTAATGGAGTGCGGTCAAAATCGGGCGATGCTGAAGGAATTAGATTACGTAACGAAACAATAAAGGAGGTAGATGAGTTTTGTTACTTGGACAGTAAAATAATACATGATGGTCGGAGAACAGAAGATATAAAATTCAGAATGGCAATGGGTAGAAAAGCGTTTTTGAAAAAGAGAAATTTGTTAACATCTAATATTAATTTAAGTGCAAGGAAGTCATTTCTGAAGGCATTTGTGTGGAGTGTTGCCTTGTATGGGAGTGAAACAAGGACGATAAATAGTGCGGACAGGAAGAGGAGAGAGGCTTTTGAAATGTGGTACTACAGAAGAATGCTGATGATTAGGTGGGTGGATCGCTTAACTAATGACGAGGTAATGAACAGCAATGGGAAGAAAAGAAATTTCTGGTATAAGTTGACTAAAAGAAGGGATCGACTAATAGAACACATTATTAGACATCAAGGAATCGTGAATTTAGCGTTGGAGGGAAGTGTGTGGGGTAAAAATCGCAGAGGGAGACCAAGAAATGCATAAGGAGATTCTAATGGATGAAGGCTGCAGGGCTTATGAGGAGATGAAGAGGCTTGCTCAGTATTAGGGTGGAGAGCTGCATCAAGCCAGTCTACGAACTGAAGACCACAACAACAAAGCCATGCGCTCCAATGTGACTTGTAATTTATTAATTTAGATGTACAATGAACTCGCTTTCATGGTCTCACGATCAGTCTCCAAGGAGAAGAATCGTATTAGCTGGTATATCGGGAGGAGGGCAGAAATTGAGTGACCGGAAAGTCCAGAGATCAGCCTCCTGTGGGATGTACTGCATTTATTACATTAAGTGGATATCGCCGACATCCAAGAAATGATCAAAGTGAACCATTAATCTGCACTATGATTGAGAAATGATCACAAAGGTTCTCACCATCTAGATCGAAGTAAAGTCCTTGGGAGTTAGGTATCCGTTATTAAAGAATGCATATGGAATTACATTGATCGAATGGGGTGATGAAGACTGAGGGACTGTGATGGCGTGCAACTGAATCCGAAACTCTTTTAGGGCATGACTGTAGATGCTGCGATAATGTTTCATACCCAATGTAAGCACTGGATAAACTCAGCCTTTGGGTGAACAAAATTACAGGTATTCAGCCGTAATCATTTATTTATTTTTGCTAATATTTCGGGCGTGTGTCGTTCAACCATCATCAGAGCGATACTATGACAGACTGTCGGCAGTGTTTCCGTCCACCTACTACAGGGGACTGATGACCAAGCAGTCTAGGCTCCTATAAACAACAACAACAACAACAACAACAACACCTTCTACACTGTAAAAGCATAGCAAATCGACAGCAAAGATGTATAAGCCTGTAGTGGCCTCCATAGAGATTATATAAATCATAATCTGTGATTAACTTCGGCGGCAGAGAAGTACGAATGCGTAATGCCTTCTATGGAGAGAATATGTAATCACACTATCGTTATCTCTGATTGCGTACAATTCTGAGAGACGGGTTCCAAATTTTATCAAGAATAAAACCATCATCCCGATTAAATTACTCCCCAGCTGAATTTCAACTGCTTCTCTAAAACCGAACCCCAGAAGGTTGATACATATGTTAGGTAGTGGATGAAAATTGTGTTCAAATGGGCCTTAATATGGATTTTGAGATTGTTCAGATATTAACGTCTGTATCATTCTGGTAACACCATTCGTACAATTCCGTAAGCTTCAAATGTGTTGTGTATCAGTGCAAATGTGTGAAGACGTGCGTTATCGTCTACCAGGGAGAACCCATCTCCTACGGCACCAGCGTAGGGCACAACAAAAGGTCAAAGGAGATCGTCTCTACACATCTGAGCAGTCAAAGCCAAGGTATATAGAAAAAGCAAATAGGCCATTCCGGCCCCTGGCGAGCAGAAAACTCCGAGACGCCCTTGCGCGCCTTGACCTCACGGAAAGGACGCTGCAGTACTGTGCATTGAGCAGGACACGGAAGTCGCGGTGTACATCCAAGAAAAGTAATTTGTTTCGAGGGAGTCATGAACATGAGCCACTGTAATTCAGCCGTGACACAATGCACTAATAATGTTCGAACGACGACGAACGTTATTTATCACGTTTGTCCCAAGGATGAGCACCTGCAACGTGAATGGCTTGTTTGATGCAAACGCAAGGACTAAGTGAATGTGAAAACTGAACTTGTGTATTAAGCTCATTTTCGGCCTGAGGATTATGAACGGAATCTGAGAAATGACCTTCTAGGGTTACCTTTAAGAAAGAAGTTATTACCAACAACAATACCCTCCATAAACATTCTGAAGTGGCATGGAGATGAAACTGTAGAAAGTGCAAACTAAAAGGTAAAAAGTCTGTACATACATAACACTTAAAATAAATGAAAGTAAAAAAAAATAAAAATTACCGCGGTATAAATGAATTTACATAAATGCAAAATCTTTTGACGCTTTGCTGTATTGCTTAACGGCAGTATAGGCGATTAAATTTTAGTTCCTATCCCGGTGATCTCGTGTGATAATGTTGGCAACGAATGCTGAATGATGGTAATCGTGTGACATTGGTATTGACCAATAGCGCGACTACTTAAACGTTTTGTCATGAAATCTTCACTTTACGAGGGCAATTACTTTTACTGAACGGACAAGGGCACGTACAAGAATCTGTCAACCATGGAGGAGGAACAGCATTATTCATTTCCTTCATGGTCTGTACGAAACACTAGTCAACTAATTATATGTGGTTCATATTTGAATATTAGATCTTGGCAAATATATTCTACTGTCTTGTTGGTGTTACCAACTGATGTAAAGCTAGAGGATTACTCGATATAAGCGGGTTTTGTTATTTGAACTATAAACAATGGAGGATGACTATCATCTCAGATGCCCTTTCAGATACGGTAAAATATATTGCACCCTATATTGCATTTAAGTGCCACAATACTGATAAATCACCAGGTTTTCCAGTAGCAAAACGTGAATTCGATCACGATGCAGACTGGATATCAAGTATATCTTGTGGTGGTCTTTACTCTCCAACGCCAGCATGGGAAAACAGTGTTGCAGTTTGAAAAAGAATTTGCTGCTTTTCACGGAAATGAAGTGTGTAAACAAAAAAAAAAAAAAAAAAAAACAAAAAGTCATCATGTCTCTGTGCACTATTTTAAAACAAAAGTTTCCCGAGGTTGATGAAACAATTATTACTCTTTATGTGAAAACAATGAAGCAATGAAGAAATGAGCCGCAAAGAGGAAACAGTTATGGATTGTATCGTCGTCTGGTAAAAGGCAGTAGACACAGTCTACATTAACGTTTGCTTCTTCATCTTTTATCTTAATTATAATTTATTTAATCTTAGTATGTACAAAACCTGTGATGCCGCTTGTTCTGAGTTGTACAAATGTGCAACGAACGTAACCGAAAGTAAAATGGACGAGTAACACGCCACAGAGTCGGTGGTGCGGCGCATTTGACGTATAAGCACACGGCTGCGCTGCGCTAGGGTCCTCGTCGCGACGTCATGGTGCTCCAGCCTATAGCAAGCGTTTTCACCGGAGTAGCCCCCCCCCCCTGGTCAAAGCGCCATTCTAAATGGCATAGAGGTCCGTACGTCCACCAGTACTGACTCCTGACCACACCATTCGTCCACCACCATGATATGCTGATGTTTCCTCCACAATGAGCAGGACTGTTTCAGGATCCACGTTCTCTTCAGATGAGGGAACAACGATTGTCCGGCTGAAATGTTGACTCATCTGTGAACAGAACCCAGCGCCATCTATTGCGGCTCCAACCCTGATGTTATTCCGCCCACTTTCTGCGGGCTAAACAGTGTTGTAGTCTTAATGGAACACACCATTGGCGTTCGTGCGTAGAAGTCACATTCCCGAAGGTGGTATAGAACTGATATTGCGAGTCCTGTTGATGCTTGGAGGGTTCGTTGCCGCCTGTCTGGACGGGCTGTTAACCGGAGATAGCGGTCATATCTTGCTGATGTCACCCGTGGACGATTTCGCCTTGCCTTCTTTCCACGATACCTGTTGTCTGAAATTGCGTCCAGATCCTCGAAATTACACTATGGGACACTCAAAAAGCTCCAGCCATTTCCCTCTGTGTCTGTCCCGATTCCAAACTATGGCTCTCCTTCACCTTAGCTTCCAGTAAGCACGTTGTTGTTGAATTGCACTACCTGCTCTCTACACTATCTGAACGCAGCTGCTTGCATAATTCGTTTGGTAGAGTGAACCCTAGTCCACACCAACCCCCTTTGCAGCAACTTTCTGTTATTACTACTATCTCGGTTGTCGTAATGTTGTTGTCTCCACTCTGTAGAGCCGACAGAAAGACGTCGAACCATTTGATTCTGCAGACGACAGTTCTTCAAAACCTAGATATCTCAACTGATCACCTAGTTGTTTTGACCAGCGTAGAATAATGATGAAGAAAAAGAATACTATTAAGCCATCAGCGAATTAATCCCGCTGTCAGTTGTACTGGTACATTTACAGGCCGTCGACTTGCTATATAACAACTGCTTCATTGTATATTTTCTTTAACTCTTTATTATTTTCCTATATAGGAGTCGTTCCTACCAGATCCGAAGATTATTCATTGCAGATTCGTCTTTTTAAAAAGCCTGTCTAACGAGGGAAGTCAGTTAATATAGAACCAGTAAATTATAGTTGCAGCGACTTAATATGTTAGTTATAGTGTTATTTATCCTGTTGCTATCACAACCAACGATCATAAACATATCAGTTTATTTTTATGGCAATTAAGTTTTGTGAATAATCTTTAAATTTCAGTAACTATTTTCTTGGATCTAACATTAGATTTTGGTTGACAACTATTTACTCCGAAAAATATTTTCGTGAAAAGTCTACAGTCATAGATACTTTTACCTTGCCTTTGCGCAGTCACTTTATTTCTGGTTTCTTTACACACTGAATTTTCGAAATATCTTCAATTAATTTTAACCAGTTATTTTGCAAAATTAAAACTTTTAGACACACTTATGTGTTAAAAACTAGCAATCCTGTAAGTTTGAATGTTAGAATGGAGTCACAGATTAATACGACAAAAATTACCATTTCGTTAAATCCACTTCAAAGATATTGTTAACCCGACTGTTTTCACCAAAACGTGATTTTGAAAACCCAAACGACTTTTCTAATAATCCAAATACGTTCAAGAAAACCATCACAATCACAGAACAAATTACTGAAATCTTCTATCTACAAATTCACAAGTCTTCATAGTTCGTAGAAATATTTTAAGCAAACATTTTTTTTCTTGAATACAATAATGCTTCTCGTAATAACATAACCCGTTACATGAATTGTACATACAATGATGTGTTTCGATCCGTGTCATAACATGAACTAACTTTCTACAATAAAAATTTACAAAGATTTTTTTTTCATTATTGAAAAAAATAATCGCAGTCGGAAATCGGCGCGCGAGGCATCTTTTTCTCTGGTGCAGCCGTCGACTGGATGTTGATGTCGACCAGATCCCGAACAGATTTGTAACCTGCTGCTTGTGGTCTGCTGCGAAACAACAGGAGAGAAAAGCCGTGCATGCCTATATGAGGCATACATTGGCAGCAATATACTGCGTACGTAAAACCGGATTGACATCACCATCCCTGGCGTCTGGCCGGCTAACGTCGGTTTGGCACCACGGATGGAACCGAATATGACCGGAAGGTTAGTTGAGGCAAGAAGTGAAGAGCTGGACGATTTCCCCGCCTTGCGTGAGCAAGGTATAAGGGAGAAGTCACTGGAATAAGTTCTCTGGTGTTGGCTACCTCGCTACCTTCCAAATCCAATTTAGACTAGAAATCCAGTGGTGCAAAGGAGATGGATAGTGTAAATCAGTGCACCATTGTAGAAGTAGTGTAATTTACTTTGTTTTGTAGAAGTAACCATGTAACAAATTAATAAGAGTAGTAGTGGTTACGTTAGTAAGTAGGCCCCGCCCACGTCCACGTCGTACGGATGGGTACTGGCCTCCCTTCAGGAGGCTTGCTAAGAGGCGAGAATTATACTTAGAGTTGTCATTAACAATTTGTAATGTATAATAATTGATTGTAAAGGTCTGTTTTAGTTATCCAGGTAACAGACCTAAATTGTTATTGTAATTGTAAAATTGTAAAATTGTGGTTGAAGACTTACGTCGCCTCGTGCGATATACATGTAACAAACAAAATTAAATTTTGCAGCAACAAAACTTTTAAAATAAACATACAATACTTTAACACGTACCTATCTATTACGGTCCGTGTGCCTTTTCGCGGCTTCTCGAAACCATATTTTGTCCCATTACATTGCCGACCGCGGTGGCCGAGGGGACTGAGACGCTTCAGTCACGGTCTGCACGGCCACTACGGTCGGGGGTTCGAATCAAAATGTTCAAATGTTTGTTAACCTTATGGGACTTAACTACGGGGTCATCAGTCCCTAAACTTACAAACTACTTACGAACTAGGACGGCACAAATATCCATGCACGAGGGTGGATTCCAACCCCCGACCGTAGTGGCCGTGCTGACCGTCACTGGAGCGCCTGAGTCACCTCGGCCACCGCGGCCGGCGGGTTCGAATCCCCTCTCGGGCATGGATATTTGTGCCGTCCTTAGTCTTAGCTAGTTCATAAGTAGTTTGTAAGCTTAGGGACTGATGACCTCGTAGTTAAGTCCCATAAGTTCTACAAACATTTTTGCCCCATTACACAGTGTATCGGCCTCGGTATCAGCGGTCTGCCGTGGCTTGTAGTGCGGTGCTGGCCGCCCCGGGCCAGCGTCCTCAGGCGGTAAACGGGCCGCGAGCCCAGCCGGCTGGCGGCGGCCGTGAGATTTACAGGCCGGCTGTGGCTCTGGCTGGCCTGGGAACTGGCGCGCCCTAATTGGCGCCAGTAATCACAGCCCGCCATAAGGCACATAACTCGCGGCCGCCGCCGCCCGCCGCCCGCCGCTTCCCGGAACGCCGCTGCCCGCCGCCGTGCCTTTCGGCTCCTCTCAGCCCCCAAGTATGCGTCTGCCGCCGATGTGGCCGGCTGAGCTACCGGGCACTACTACACTGGGGGCCCTCGTCAATGAAGCACTTGGTTGGCGACCACCTGTAGTAACCACTACACACAGAGGGACGCTCAAGCAAACTACACACTCCCACTGAACAAACCAGAAGTTGGATGGAAATTTCCTTTCCCAGTTACTAGCTTCCTGCAAACACTATATAATGTATTAAACATAAGGAGAGGCATTGAATTAAAATTTAAGCTGTGGCCGGGATTCGAACCCGGAGCTCCTACTTAATAGGTAGGTGCTTCAGACCACTCACCTAACACAGCATTGTAGGCAAAGCAAATACTTGGACTGTCTTAAAGCACGTATCCCTCCACATACTTTAATTCTGCCTCATGTTCCGTGTGAAATGCGTATCAAATTGCCAGGGCTCTCATATGTTCTAATGTTTGTTAAGCTTATGGGACTTAACTACGGGGTCATCAGTCCCTAAACTTACAAACTACTTATGAACTACCTTATACTAAAGACGGCACAAATATCCATGCCCGAAAGGGGGATTCGAACCCCCGACCGTAGTGGCCGTGCAGACCATGACTGAAGCGCCTAAGTCTCCTCGGCCACCGCGTCCGGCCCAGGGCTCTCCTACAATGGAATAGCACCCCAGCAAACAACGCGAATAGCAACTATCCCGCCTTGTTTCTCAGGCCGAGGTGATATAAATATCAACAAATAATACAATTCAAAATGTTCAAATGTTTTTTAAGCTTATGGGACTCAAATACGGAGTCATAAGTCCCTAAACTTACAAACTAATTACGAACTACCTTATACTAAGGACGGCACAAATATCCATGCCCGAGGGGCGATTCGAACTCCCGATCGTAGTGGCCGTGCAGACCGTGACTGGAGCGCCCCAGTCCCCGCGACCACCGCGGCCGGCAATAATACAATTCTTTGAGACAACATTGTCTCATTATACCAAAGGTATTAAACAAGTGTAATACCTAAAGCAAGTACCTAGTAAGTAGGAGGTCCCGGGATCGAATCCCGGCAACAGCATAAATTTTAACTCAGTGCCTCTGCTTATGTTTAATACCTTTGGTATAATGAGACAATGTCGTCTCTAGAAATTGTATTATTTGTTGATAACTATATAATGTGTTAATATAGTGTCGAACTCCCTTTGCCTAGCGAAGTGGCGGATGGAATCAACAAGTCGGCATTGCCTTGGACAGGATATTGCGCCGTGCTGCCTGTATTGGGTGATTTTTTTCCAATGATTGACCGAGGATACGGAACAAGAAAGTTTATGAAATAAATCGCAATTTGCGATCTGTTATGGCTTCACTGTGCTAGGTTTAGATGAAATACCAAAGTGTGGCGAATGAAAATTTGTGCCCGGCCGGGATTCGAATCTCCTGCTTACTAGGCAGACACGTTTACCACTCTGCCACCGAGGACACAGTGACCAGCCCGACTGCAGAGGACTCTTCTCTGCACGTCTCCCACCACACCCAAATCTCCATTCGCCACGCTGTCTCTTTCCTATTACCATAGCCTATTTGTTCTGTAATGCTCGCACCCTGAAGAGACAGCGTGGCGATTGTAGATTTGGGTGTGGCAGGAGACGTGCCGGAAAGAGTCCTCTGCAGTCGGGCTGGTCAGTGTGTCCTCGGTGGCGGAGTGGTCGACGCGTCTGCCTAGTAAGCAGAAGATCCCGGGTCCGAATCCCAGCCGGGCACAAATTTTCATTCGCCGCACTTCGGTATGCCATCTAAACCAAGTACAGTGAAGCCATAACTGATCGCAAATTGCGATTTATTTCATTCATGAATGCTGCAATTTCGCCAAAAAACTATACTCAATTGAAAAAAAGTTTACGTCCGAGAATGCATGATTTCCATGCTAAAGTGGAAACTTCAAGGCGCCTTGATGCGAATCGGGAGGTGTGCTATTTTTAGCATTAGTTAATTTACTTTAAGTAGTTTGTAGGCCTAGGGACTAATATTCGCAGCAGTTAAGTCCCTTATATTACAAACATTGAAACATTTGATTTATTCAATCGTATTGTATTGAAGGAGAGGCAATTACATTTTGTGCCGGTGTCGGGATTCGAACACAGGACCTTCTGCTTACCAGGCAAGTGCTATAACCACTAAGCCACTGTGACATACCAGCTCTTTATTCACACGAAGTGATGGGTGCTATCGACAAAGTTTCGCAAATCGATTCCGTATTTCTTGATTTTCAGAAGGCTTTTGACACCGTACCTCACAAACGGCTTTTAATCAAATTGCGTGGTTATGGTATATCGCCACAAATTTGCGATTGGATAGGGAATTTCCCGTCATAGAGGACACAGTTCGCAGTAATCGATAATAAGGCATCGACAAAAACAGAGGTGATATCGGGCGTTCCACAGGGTAGTGTCATTGGTCCTCTGCTGTTCCTTATTTACATAAACGATTTAGGAGAAAATCTAAGAAGCTCTTTTTGATTGTTTGCAGATGACGCCGCTATTTACCGTCTAGTAAAATAATCTGAAGAACAAAACCAACTGCAGAACGATCTGTATAAGATATCACTTTGGTGTGGAAATTGGCAGTTGGCTCTAAATAATGAGAAGTGTAAAGACGTCCACATGAGTAAGAAAAGAAATCCGTTAAACTTTGTTTACAAAATAAATCTATCAAATGTGAAGGCCATAAACTCCACAAAATACCTAGGAATTACTATTACTTCAGACAACCTGGAAAGAACTCGTAGATAATGTCGTGAGAAAGGCGAACCAGAGACTGCGTTTTATTGGCAGAACCCTTAAAACATGCAACAGAACTACAAAAAGAAAACCTGAATCTCTCCGTTCGAGCTCTGATTTCTCGTATTTTATTCTGATGATTCTTTCCAGCTATGTAAGTGGGAGTCAACAAGATATTTTCGCATTCGGAGGAGAATATTGAGATTGGAGTTTCGTAAGTAGCCCACGCAGCAGTGATAAGCGCCATTGTTGTAAAGATTCCCATCCCAGATCTTGTAACATTTCCGTAATACTGTCTCCCTTGTATCGTGACAATGCGAAACGACCTCCCTTCTTTGGACTCTTTCGATGTCCTCCGTTAAACCCACTTGATAAGGATCCCATACTAGGCTGCAATACTCCAAAAATGGACGGACAACCGTATGTATGCAGTTTCTTTTGTAGTTCTGTTACATCTTTTAAGGGTTGGAATCTCTGGTTTGCCTTTACCACGAAATTATCTACGTGTTCTTTCCAGTTTAAGTCTGAAATAAATTCCTAGGTATTTAGTGCAGTTTACGGCCTTCACTATTGATTGATTTATCTTGTAAAATCAAATTATTTGATGTTTCCTATTTTACCTATAATCGCTTCATTTATTTTACGAAATGCTTTCTAAGGGTGTCCACGTTTTGCACCGCCTATATACTGATTTCTTTTCTTCTTTCAATTTGTGAAGGTAGAGAGTTTGTCGTTGCGCTAGATATATTGTCTATGGCGGCCTTTAAATTTCAGAAATGCCAACCAAACACTGTCCGACCTAGAGTATCCGACCTGGTCTGCAGTTAGGAATTCTTCTGTTTCTCAAGAAAGTCATAGTAGTGTAAGAAACCGGTTTTTTTTACTTAACAGATTTTTGTCACGGTTATATTTAAAAATTTAATGTTTGTTGGTTTCAAACAAGAGATTTCATACGCGTATTGTAACGATAGATAAAGTTAAGTTAATATTTTTTATCGATCAGAGACGGTTGTAGCCGTGATTCCCTCCTTCTCGTAACATTTTATCTGTGAAAATGTTTTTTCGCTCGTATTTCGTTTCTTCCGGCGAGCCGAGAGGACGGAACCGCGATCACACACTCTCTTGTTTGAATCTGTTAAGTGTGCATGAGTCTGCAGTCTGCTCTGTAATGTGAAGTCATTGATATTTTATTTTAAAATATACCGTCTCTTGTTAAGAGCAATGTCTCCACCCTGTTTTCATTTAATAATGTCCCGTCCTTTCTTAATTATTCATATTCTTTGAGGTTTCAACTCCTCGATATTCCGTTGTAACACGATGTTCAGACATCATCCATCACTTTTGCTTCACGTATTTCCTTGATTAAATCCCGATCAGTTACCTTATATCATTACCTTTCTCCTTTTAGAACCTGAATTCGTATTAACAGCTTCACGACGTCCTAGAGATTTTTGTTTGTTATTTTCTTTATCAAACTTTAGTACACGGTCCGGCAACAACGGCATGCAAGGTGAACAATCTGAACATTAATTTATTGCGAAGAGTATCATAAAATTTATCTTATACAGTTGAATATTTTCAACTGCTGTGATTAAGATTTCCAAAAAGAAGCTTCAATGAGTACTTTCAGTAAGTTTCCTCTGTAAATTTATTTTTGTGTTGCCTCAACCTCAATCTGTAATCCGCCTTTTATTCTATTCAGTCATTTCGTTCATTAATTTCATCCATCCTTGTCTAAATTATTTGCTCAGATCTTTATCCTATTTTTCTATTAACAAAAATCCTTATTGTTTTAATCGCGGAGTTTAACATTAAATGCGTACCGACATCACAAGACTAATGTTACAGTATCTCTGAAGCCGTAAACTGCACTAAATACCTAGGAATTACAATTACTTCAGACTTAAACTGGAAAGAACACACAGATAATTTCGTGGTAAAGGCGAACCAGAGACTGCGTTTTAATGGCAGAACCCTTAAAAGATGTAACAGAACTACAAAAGAAACTGCATACACTACGCTTGTCCGTCCATTTTTGGAGTATTGCAGCCCAGTATGGGATCCTTATCAAGTGGGTTTAACGGAGGACATCGAAAGAGTCCAAAGAAGGGCAGGTCGTTTCGCATTGTCACGATACAAGGGAGACAGTATTGCGGAAATGTTACAGGATCTGGGATGGGAATCTTTACAACAATGGTGCTTATCGCTGCTGCGTGGGCTACTTAACGAAACTCCAATCGCCAACATTCTCCTCCGAATGCGAAAATATCTTGTTGACTCCCACTTACATAGGTGGAAAGGACCATCAGAATAAAATACGAGAAATCAGAGCTCGAACGGAGAGATTCAGGTGTTTTTGTAGTTCTGTTGCATGTTTTAAGGGTTCTGGCAATAAAACGCAGTCTCCGGTTCGCCTTTCTCACGACATTATCTAAAAAATAAATGTTCAAATGTTTGTAGAGTCTATGGGACTTAACTACGGGGTCATCAGTCCCTAAACTTACAAACTACTTATGAACTACTTACGAACTAGGACGGCACAAATATCGATGCCCGAGGGGGGGTTCGAACCCCCGACCGTAGTGGCCGTGCAGACCGTGACTGAAGCGCCTCAGTCCCCTCGGCCACCGCGGCCGGCCGACATTATCTACAAGTTCTTTCCAGTTTAAGTCTGAAGTAACAGTAATTCCTAGATATTTTGTGGAGTTTATGGCCTTCACATTTGATAGATTTATCTTGTAAACAAAGTTTAACGGATTTCTTTTCGTACTCATGTGGACGTCTTCACACTTCTCATTATATTGAGCCAATTGACAATTTCCACACCAAAGTGATATCTTATTCAGATCGTTCTGCAGTTGGTTTTGCTCTTCAGATGATTTTACTATACGGTAAATGACGGCGTCATCTGCAAACAACCTGCCTGGTAAGCAGAAGGTCCGGTGTTCGAATCCCGACACCGGCACAAAATGTAATTGCCTCTCCTTCAATACAATACGATTGAATAAATCAAATGTTTCAATGTTTGTAAATCTAAGGGACTTAACTGCTGCGAATATTAGTCCCTAGGCCTACAAACTACTTAAAGTAAATTAACTAATGCTAAAAATAGCACACACGCTCATGGCCGAGGGAGGGAGCATCCTCCCGCTTCGCATCAAGGCGCCTTGGAGTGTGCGGCCACTCCACCGTCTTTAGCATGGAAATCATGCATTCCCGGACATAAACTTTTTTTCAATTGTGTATATTTTTTTTACAGCGTTCATGAATGAAATAAATCGCAATTTGCGATCAGTTATGGCTTCACTGTACTAGGTGAAATATACGTGAAATATACGTCCTTGCCTTGTTGCTCAGCTTTAAGATAATGTAGACGTCATCCAAATGTGGGCGGCGCTGAAGCAATTTGTGTTCTCTGGCGTGCTACTGACATCAATAACGAAATGCAACTTGCACTTAATGGCGACTGAGTCCGGAGATTTCACTTTCGTGCTCAATTATTACCAGTGATGTAGCATACGCTGAAACCTTCGCTAGAGGTGCGTTGTAAGCTGCGTCCGTCTTTGTGGAGGTAATGTGTATTTCATTTGACGGGCAAATATTTGCAATGTGGTGGGTCTCTATGTTCGTCTGGCGAGCAGCAAATTTTAACTCTGCTCTGACAGTTGACTATTAATTTTTTTTTGTCTATGAGTTTACAAACCGAGAAGCAGTGATGAAGTAATAATTCGACGAGGAAAAAATTAATCCTCAGATCTAAATTTCTGTAGGTGCTTTATTCAGATATCAATATTACAAGTAAGAGAGCTACAATAAGTAGTATTACCTATATCTACATGGGTACTACACTGGTCAAAACAATTAGAGGATTAGGTACAGAAGTATGGTCATCGGCTGATTGAACTAAAATGGTACGATGTGTTTCTGTCAGTTGGGTTCAGGTAGTAGTGAGCAGTTAATGCAATGAACCAGCCGAATGGAGAGTCATAGGAAGGTTGAAAGCGGGACAGACACAGAAAAAGAAGCAGCAGTTTTTCGAGTATTGTAAAGTTTAATTTCCAGGACCTGTATGCGATTTTAGACAACAGGAACCGTTAAAAGAAGGCATCGTGAATGCAGCATTGGATGGAAGAGTGTGGGGTAAAAATCGTAAAGGGAGGCCAAAGAATACACTAAACATATTCAAATGGGTTTGGGTTGCCGTTCTTATGAGGAGATGAAGAGGCTTGCTCAGGATAGAGTAGGGTGGAGAGCTACATCAAACCAGTCTCCGGTCTCAAGAGCACAATAACAACAACAGTGGTTCGGTAATCTTTCAAACTCATACCTGAATCTACAATTAAGTGCATGCAGAGTTTTTATCGAAGCGCTTTTATTTATCTAATGTTCCATTGTCTAAAAGCCCGCGGGAAAAAATAGAACGTGAAGTTTAAGTTTCAAAGCTCTTAACTTGTTAGATATATAACTTTCAAAGGAGACTGGTGTTTTGGTTTATAATTAACCTGCGGGAAATTATTACAATTCAAGTTGTGGTGTAAATTCCTGACATTAATAAAATGTAACAATTTAACAGATTATGACGTTATCCTAAGAAATATAAAGTGAAACAATGGAAATTGGCTGAAAAATATTATGAAAATTCATCGCGATGATGGGGCAGATCAGCAACTGGATATGTAATGAAAACAATTTTTTTTCGTCACAGTTGCACTATTTAGAAGTTGGTAACTAGTTTCGGTCTTGTTCGTCCATATGCCTTATTCCAATGTAATCATTTTTTAACAGTGGACAACGTACAGATTTTAGCAGTCGTTTGCTTCATGCAATGTATTGTTACGGTTGGAATAAGACATGTGGTTTGAAAACGGTCGAACAAGTCCGGAACTAGTTACCAACTAGTGCAACTGTGACGAAAAAATAAAAATAAATGCTTTCCTTAAACAGGTGTAATGTCTAGTAACATGGAAGCGTTGTGAATATATGTTAAAATTTTAACTGGTTAAAATAAACTTGACTAAAAAATTATCTTAAACATGGAGGCATCTGAATAAAACATCTGTAAATATATGTTAAAATTTTTAACTGGTTAAATTAAACTATGGTTACTAGTAAAAAAAAAGACATTAAAGTTTATATCAAGCAAGCAGCAAAACAGTCCTGTTGGACTGCTTACCAGATATAAATTATAGTGCCTTATCTTACTAGTTATAAAATTCTCGTATAATCACAACTCTCGCCGTAATACCGGCCTTGATACGCCTGGGCATTGAGTCAGACAGAGCTTGGATGGCGTGTACAGGTACATATGCCCATGCAGCTTCAACACGATACCATAGTTCATCAAGAGTGGCGTATTGTGACGAGTCAGTTGCTCGGCCACCATTCAAATGTTAAAATGTTTGTAAATCTATCGGACAAAACTGCTTGGTCATCAGTCCGTCGCTTACAAACTACTTAAACGAACTAACCTAAGGACAACACACACAGACAAACACACACACACACACACACACACACACACACACACACACACACACACACACACTCACACACACCCATGCCCCAGGGAGGACTCGAACCTCCGATGGCGAGCAACCGTGCGCTCCGCAGCGAGGCGCCTTACACCGCTCGGCTACTCCACCGCGGCTCGGTCACCATTGTCCAGACGTTTTCAATTGGTAAGATATCTGGAGAATGTGCTGGCCAGGGCAGCAGTCGAATATTTTCCGTATCCAGAAAGGCCCGTACAGTATCTTTAACATGAAGTGCATTATCCTCCTGAAATGTAGGGCTTCGCAGGCATCGAATGAAGGGTAGAGCCACGGGTCGTAACACATCTGAAATGTAACGGCCACTGTTCAAAGTGTCGTCGATGCGAGCAAGAGGTTAACGAGACGAGTAACCAATGGTACCCCGCACCATCACGCCAGTATGGCGATGACGAATAAACGCTTCCAATGTGCGTTCACCGCGATGTCGCCAAACACGGATACGACCATCATAATGCTGTAAACAGGACCTTGATTCATCCGAAAAAATGACGTTTAGCCATTCGTGCACCCAGGTTCGTCGTTGCGTACACCACCACAGGCGCTTCTCTCTGTGATGCAGCGTCAAGGATAACGACAGCCATGGTCTCAGAGCTGATAGTCCATGTTGCTGCAGAAGTCGTCTAACTGTTCGTCTTGCAAACGTCCCCATCTGTTGACTCAGGGATCGAGACCTGGCTACACGATCCGTTACATTCATGCGGATAAGATGCCTGTCATTTCGACTGATATGAGGCCGTTGGGATCCAGCACGGCGTTCCCTATTGCCCTCTTGAACCCACCGATTCCATATTATGCTAACAGCCATTGGATCGCGACCAACGCGAGCAGTAATGTCGCGATACGTTATCCGTAATCGTGATCAAAGTCGGAAACTTGATGGTACGCATTTCTCCTCCTCACACGAGACATCACAAGAACGTTTCACCAGGCACGCCTGTACAACTGCAGTTAGTGTATGAGAAATTGGTTGGAAGCTTTCCTCATGTCAGCACGTTGTAGCTGTCGCCACCGGCGCAAAACTTGTGTGCTCTGAAAGCTAATAATTTGCATATGACAGCATCTTCTTTCTGTCGGTTTAATTTCGCGTCTGTAGCACGTCATCTTCGTGGTGTAGCAATTTTAATGGTCGGGAGTGTAATTCGTGTTAAAGTTTTGCAACCATGACTTATTAACCTGATGGTTCTGTAATTTTCACACCTGTCTGCACCTGCTTTCTTTGGAATGGGGAACATTACGCTTTTTTAAAGTCCGAGAGTATGTCGCCTGACACGTACATAGCTCTGAGGGAATGTCATCTCATACAGGGGCCTTGTTTCGACTTAGGTCTTTCAGGGCTCTGTCAAATTCTTCTCGCAGTATGGAATCTCCTATTTCATCTATTTTCTCCTCCCTAACTACAATGTTGTCTGTAAGTTCATTTCCTTTGTAGAGCCCCTCTGTATAATCTTTCTACCTTTCAGCTTTCCCTTATTTGTTGAGTTTTTCCATGTATGTTATAACAAACCTTGTAGTCTTCCTTTGAGTGGATTGCTACAGTTGTTTTGTTTTCGGCACTGTAATCATAAATAGGGACTTTGACTGCTGTGTGCAGATGCAGAGCTCGTGACACTTCGCTCCCAGCTTCAGCTGTGTTAATCTCGGTTGCAGAGCTGGAGGCTGCGATCGAGGGGCGTTGTTGTTGTTGGCCAGTAGTGGGGACCGAACGGACTCTGGTCGTCTCCACCGATCGGCCTGCGGCAGTGACATGCCCTGATACTGTTAGAAATGAAGCAGACACCCCACCCTTGGTTGCGGGGAAGGTCGCTCTAGTGCGTGGCAGGCGGCGCAAGACATTCCAGGGGACCGATCGTGAGGCCTCCCCGGTTCGTCTTTCGAACAGGTTTGAGGCGCTATCTGTGCAGGACAAAGTTCCTGAGCATGATGGTGTCTCTTATCAGCACTCAGCCTGCAAGGTCCGGGCTTTCACAGGGGTGAGTTTGCTTCTAGTTGGGAGCTTCAACGTTAGGCGGGTGATGGAGTCCCTTGGAGAGATGGGTGCCAAGGAGAGGAACAAGGCCAACGTGCACTCCGTGTGCATACCGGGTGGGGTCATTCCAGATGTGGAATGGGTCTTTCCGGATGCCATGAAGGGTACGGTGTGCAGCCAACTGCAAGTGTTGGCTCACGTCGGCACCAATGTGTGTCGCTCCGGATCTGAAGAGATTCTCTCCGGCTTTGAGCGGCTATCTGAAGTGGTAAGTCCACTACGGTCGGGGGTTCGAATCTCCCCTCGGGCATGGATATTTGTGCCGTCTTTAGTATAAGCTAGTTCATAAGTAGTTTTTAAGCTTAGGGACTGATGACCCTGTAGTTAAGTCCCATAAGTTCTACAAACATTTGAATTTGAAGTGGAAAAGACTGGCAGTCTTTCTTGTTAGAAGAAAGAAAAACTAACCATCTACAGCATAGTTGACAGGACCGACTGTGGACCTCTAGTACAGAACCTTTATCAAAGTCGGAAACGTGATGGTACGCATTTCTCCTTCTTACACGAGACATCACAACAACGTTTCACCTTGCAACGCCGGACAACTGCTGTTTGTGTATGAGAAATCGGTCGGAAACTTTCCTCATGTCAGCTCGTTGTATGTGTCGCCATCGGCGCCAACCTTGTGTGTATGCTCTGAAAAGCTAATGCTTTGCATATCACAGCATCTTCTTCCTGTCGGTTAAATTTCGCGACTGTAGCACATCATCGTGGTGTAGCAATTTTAATGGCCAGGAGTGTAGTATTGCAAGAATACAAAATGTGTATTACATAAAAAATGCATTAAGGTAAACGTCAAAGTTGGTTTCCGTACTAACAATAAGGTGCAGCGATGGAGTGACCGAGCGTTCCAAGGCGCCTAGCTGAGGAACGCGCCGCTGTTCGCCGTCGGAGTTTCGAGTCCTTCCTCGGGTATTGGTGTATATTTTGTCCTTAGCATAAATTAGTTTAATTAACTTCTAATCCTTGGGACTGATGACCAAATTAGCTAAGTCCCATAGATTTAAAAACATTTGAACATTTTTGACAATATGTTCTGATTATTATGTTCAAATATGTGTAAAGTTTATGTGACTTAACTGCGCGGTCATCAGTCCCTAAACTTACAAACTAGTTGTAAACTAACTTATACTAAAGACGGCACAAACATCCCTGCCCGAGGAGGAATAATTACTATGGGACAGTATAGAGCCAATCAAATATTGTACGAGTGGAGTATACTAGATCCTCTGTGGTTCGTGCGAAAAATTCTATATTGGACAGATCGGGATAGCATTTCGTATTAGATTCCGTGGACACGAATACACCGGTAAAAGCAGTGCCTTGGGTGAACATTTATGGGAATACCAAGACCGTTTAAAAGCTATTGACGGTAGTATGTTTGTTCTACATTTTATTAACAAGGGTACTGATTTGGACTTAAGATATATGTAGGCTTTCAAAGGGAATCGGATCTAGTAATTAACAGATTACAGGACGCCGTAAATGTTTTTTCGAATATTTTAATAACATTCTTGTAAATAAACTTAGTAAAATTGAATTGTGTTTTTATGGTTTGTTCACCTCGATTTCGTACGTCATGCAGATTTTGTATTCTTGCAATACTGCTTTAAAACGACAGCGTACCATCTCATCTCCCGAAAAGTGTAAGAAGAATAAAGATTTCTCCACCATCTCAATCATCACTGCAGCCAAACAGATTTTCTTAAAATCATTTTTGTAATAAAAACAGAGTTTAGCATGAAATATTCCGGACCAGATTGTATACCAATTAGATTCCTTTCAGAATATGCTGATGCAATAGCTCCATACTTAGCTATCATATACAACCGATCACTCAGCGAAAGATCCGTACCCAAAGACTGGAAAGTTGCCCAAGTCACTCCAATATTCAAGAAAGACAACAGGAGTGATACCCAAAATTACAGGCCCATCCCTTTGACGTCCATTTGCAGTAGGATATTGGAACATATAGTTTGCTCGAACATTATGAACCACCTCGGGGACAACGACCTATTAATTTTTCTTTATTCACACAAACTGATAAGTGCCATCGACAAGGGATCTCAAATCAGTTCCATATTTCTGGATTTCTGGAAGGCTTTTGACACTGTACCTCAGAAGCGGCTTCTAATGAAATTGCGTGCTTATGCAATATCGCCCCCATTGTGCGATTGGAATCACGATTTCCTATCAGATCCGCGCGATCTGCGGACGCCTGGCGGGCGTCCTTCGTGAGACACCCTCTACTTTGCTAACACCCACCTACGTTGGGACACATGTCCATCCCAGTAAAATAAGACATATCCGATCGAAAACGGAACGATTTAGGTTTATTATTATTATTATTTTTATTTTTTAAGAACTGACCGCCATTTGACCGAAAGTTTTGTTTATTATCACTATCTGGTTTCGGCCTTAGGCCATTTTCAAGTGCTATGATAAAAGTTGTCAGATAGGCTTCCTTAGGTCATTGTCATGAAAATAAAAACAATAAAATATTCGGAGTTGAATCCATGTCGGAGTTATAAAATGGGTGACCATTTGTACCCACATCAAAATGTTCAAAAGTTTGTAGAGCTATGGGGTCATCAGTCCCTAAACTTACAAACTATTTATGAACTACCTTATACTAAGGACGGCACAAATATCCATGCCCGACGGGGGATTCGAACCCCCGACTGTAGTGGCCGTGCAGATTGTGACTGACGCGCCGCAGAATGCTCGGCCACCGCGGCCGGACCCACATCTTAACTTAAAATAATAAAATAGGTATGTGTTCACCATAAAATCACGTATTAAAGATGTGGGGAGAAATGTGTCACCCATTTTATAATTCCGACATGAATTCAACTCCGAATATTTTATTGTTTTAATTTTCATTGACCACGACCTAAGGAAGCCTATGTGACAACTTTTATCGCAGCACTTGAAACCAGGTAGTGATAATAAATAAAACTTTCAGTCGATTGGCGGTCAGCTCTTTAAAAAAATATATATATATGACTGGGGCTCCTGACGCCTACAAAATCATAAGATTGAAGTGTTCTTTCTTCTAGCGCCCTATTGCAGAATTGGACGGTAGAGGAAGGTTATGAAAGTGGCTAATGAAACCTCTGCCAGGCAGTTAAATGTGATTTGCGAAGTATCTTTGTAGATGTAGGCGTTGGAGTACGCGGGAACGTGTGTTGCGGCCGTTGACCATTCGCAGTGTTTGCGTTCTGTTTGTTTACATCGGGCTGCTTCTACATCTATATCTACATACACTGAAAATCACATTTAAGTGCCTGGCAGAGGGTTCATTAACCACTTTCATAACTTTTCTCTACCATTCCATTCTCTCATAGCGCGCGGGAAGAAAGAACACCTAAATCGTTCCGTTTTCGATCTGATTTCTCTTATTTTATTGCGATGATCATGTCTCCCTAAGTAGGTGGGTGCTAGCAAAATATTTTCACATTCAGAAGTAAAAGTCGGTGATTGAAACTTCGCAAACAGATCACGCTGCAAAAATGAATAACGTCTTTCTTTTAATGATTTCCACCCCAATTCGTGCAACACTTCCGTTACGCTCCCCCCTCCCCCCACCTATAACGTGATAAAACAAAACGAGCTGCTCTTTTCTGAACCCTCTCAATATCTTACGTCAGTCCCACTTGGTGAGGGTCCCATAATGGGCAACAGTACTCCAGGAGAGTACGACCAAATGTGATGTAGGTACTCTCTTTGGTGGAGCTGGTGTATCTTCGAATGAAACGTAAACTTTGGTTCGTCTTCCCCACAATATTTTCTATGTGTTCTCTCCAGTCTAAGTTGTTCGTAATTGTAACTTCTAGATATTTAGTAGAATTTACGACATTAAGGTTTGGCTGATTTATCGCGTAACTGAAGTTCGGCGGATTTCTTTTAGTGGTCATCTGTATTACTTCACACATTTCTTTATTTAGTGTCAATTGCCAATATTCGCACCATGTAGAAATTATGTGTAAATCGCTTTGCAGTTGCTTTTGATCCTCTGTTGACTTCACTAACCGATAAACGACAGCACCATCCGCGAACAGTCTAAGGGAGCTATTCAGATTGTCTCCTAAATCGTTTATAAACACAAGGAAGAGTAGGGGACCTATAACGTTTCCCTGGGGAACGACAGATATCAATTCTGTTTTACTCGATGATTTACCGTCAATTACAATGAACTGTGTCCTTTCTGATAGGAAATTGTGAATCCAATCGCACAATTGGCGAGATATTCCATAAGCACGCAATTTCATTAGAGCCGCTTGGGGGGTAGTGTCGAAAGCCTTCCGGAAATCCAGAAATATGACATCGATTTGAGATTCCTCGTCGATGGCACTTACCACTTCATGTGAATAAAGGGCAAGCCGTGTTTCGCAAGAGCGATACTTTCTGAATCCGTGTTGACTATTGGTTAACACTTCTAGAGGTGAATGAAGCGTCGCTGCTGGCGGATTCAGCTATGGCGCGCCTCCCGGAAACCAGATAGGCGGGCACTGAGACGGGGTCCAGTTGGCCGGTGGGGCGGTCCCACGCGCTGCCGTCTGCCCGGCGTGCAGCAGTCTTCTCAGCAGTGTTCTCGGGTTTCCGCGAGGTGCGTGGCCGCACGCGTGACGCAAGACCTGCCTGGCCTGCGAGCTTCCAGCGCCACCGCCACCGAAACCCGAACCTGCAGGGAAGTCAGGGAGAGGCGCGGGCGATGATAAAACTGCCATTCAAGTCCTTAATAGCTTAGTATAACATATAACTGAACACCATTTAAAAAATAATAAAAAACAATACTTTGAATTAACAAAGAGACCAAATGGGTATCGGATTTCAAAATGTTTTCATATTTCTGGTACGTGAAGTCCAGGACTTATATAACATTCAGCCAAAGGCATTCGATAACTCTCAAATCTTCGAGAAAATCGAGTCTGAATATTTGCAACTAAGGTTAAGTAGAATAACTAAATATGCCTGAAAAGAATATATGAGCAAAAAAATCCAAAGATATTACTCTACAATCGATATGCAAGTTCCTACATGAAAAAGTAGACGTCCTTGACGTCACCTAAATTGAAATCCCATACTGCATCAACTTATACTAGAATGAATGCATTGCAACAATAACCAAAGATATTAATGTACACGACAAATATATTCCTATCCTTAAAACAATATACGAACATAAAATCCAAAGATATTACTCTACAATCGATATGCAAGTTCCTACATGAAAAGTAGAAGTCCTTGATAAGTATGACGTCCCCTAGATTGAAATCCCTTATTGCATCCACTTGTAATAGTAGAGTGAATGCATTCCAACAATAACCAAAGATATTAATGTACACGACAAAGATATCTGTCGGCGTAGTTCATGTGGTAGCCTTCTGGCCTTTCAACCGCAGGGTCAGTGGTTTGAATCCTGTCGTTACAGATTATTTTTTTCCATTGTGTTTGAATACTTACATAATTTCAATATCTAATAATTTTTAAGGGAAGTGCACGTATTTTTGTTTATTCCCAATTTTCTATCTTTTATAAAAGGTTGTTAATAATGATGGTTTCAATAATTTTTTTTTTTTTTTTTTTTTTTTTTTTTTTTTTTTTTTTTTTTTTTGAAGTTATATAGGCTTCACACAGAAGAACGCCTAGATCGCATATTTTACTTCATACTTTATTATGTGACTAGTTTTGGTAACAAGTTGTCATTTTCAACCGCAAAATTAAAATTATAAATCTGTATAAAAACTTTCAAAGACACATGCATCTGGTGTACACGGTATATAAAATACTCCACCTGTGTGCTGGTTACTGGGGTACCACTGACATGCTTGGAACATTAACATATGGATAACATATAACATAAGATAGTACATTCCATGTTTTATCCATATGTTAATGTTCCAATCATGTCAGTCGTATCCCAGTAACCAGCACACAGGTGGAGTATTTTATGTACTGTGTACACCAGATCCATGTGCCTTTGAAAGCTTTTATACAGATTTATAATTTTAATTTTACGTTTGAAAATAACAACTTCTTGTCGAAACTAGTTACATAATAAAATGTGAAGTCTATATAACATTTACAGATCGTTCCCCATACGCGACTATGTCGAATGTTGATTTTTTTACAGTATTGGCTTTACTATTAGTTGAAGACGGTAGTCTTTGATAGTTCCGTTTGTGAAGAGCTACGACATTGGTTATGGAAACTCATCTCCATTTCTACTAATGGCTTTTCAAGCAGATAACCTAACCAACCATCGTTTTACTTGAGAAGATTTTCAGCTCGTCTACATACACATAAACAAAAACTGACTCAACACGTGGAATTAGAGATCCCAAAAAGCTTTATGTAACTGAATTCTAAAATTAAAAATATTCTATCACAGTGGGATTCGATCCGGGCACTCCGAGGCCAGAATGCTGCCATCTGAGCTTTTCGATTTTCTCGATAATTTTTGACACTTACGTCTAATGGCTTTGGCTGTTTGTTATTTCAGTCCGGAATTTCAAGTACCAGAAATATGAAGAAATTCTAAAATCCGATACCCATGTGGTCTTCTAGTAAGTTGGTTGTTAGGTAGCTATTGACTTGAAGTTTTCTGTTACCCAGCAACATTAACTGTCAATTTGTCCGTGAAATCTATTCAAAGTTCCCGCACCACAAGCACGATTAAAAAAAAAAAAAAAAAAAAAAAAAAAATAAAAATAAAAAATAAAAAAAAAAAATAAAAAAAAAAAAATAAAATAAAAAATAAAATAAATAAATAAAATCTCTTTAGTGAAATAAAATAATATATAAGGTCCGCGTACGAGCGGGACAGGAGAACTATGTTTTAGCTGTTACTATATGATCACTCTTAGTATCAGTCACAGGCACCGTAAACAGCTATCGATCTTTTTAAACTCTAATATCGAAGTTCACTGTCTGCTAAACTTGAAGTTTAGTATTAATAGATAACGTACTTGAGCCTCCCACATCTGAAGGTAAGTCATTGTTAAAATGACTTGTTAAATGTGGCGTCTGTTCCGATAGAACAGACGTCACGTCTGATCCTGCAGTTGTTATTCTTTCATATTAACAGAATATATGAAATCAAGTGCGAATGGGCGAAACTGAAAATGTGTACCAAGCCTGGACTCGAACCTGGATCTCCCGTTTTCTACGCAGTTGCTCTGACCACTACACCACCGGGGACACAGTGATCACAGGACCTGCAATGACTACCTAAGCACGCCCCCCCCCCCCCCCCATCATACACAAATTCCCAGCTTTACCCTGCCCACAGTACTCAAACTCGTAATTTTGAAACTAATTCCCGTAAGTTTAAGGGCCACAAACTTGCCCACCCCTCCCCACTAACGAAAGGATCATTGCCCGTCACCGGCATATATATTATATATATATACGAGGGGCGTGCTTAAGTAGTCCTTGCAAGTGCTGTGATCACTGTGTCCCCAGTGGTGTAGTGGTCAGTGCAGCTGCCTAGAAAGTGGGAGACCCGGGTTCGAGTCTCGGCTGGGTACACATTTTCAGCTTACCTCATTATCAGGAGCTCAAAGTCTACATCAAGATATATTGTGGGGGGGGGGGAGAGGGAGGGACTGTTAACATCCCAATGTCTACTCTAATGGATCATATATAAGTGACCTAGTGCTAAAGGTCATAATATGGTGCTTAAGATCTACAGCCAGATATTATGGATGGCCTGAGCCCTATAATTACATAATACATCGTCTAAAGGTCAATGACTGCTATGATGTGCTCTATATCTGGTGTATAACCCAATGTCTACTTGAATAAATCTCGTGTATATGAGATCGTGTTCTCTACCTACATTATTATGTCCTTTATTTTATTGTACTTACATATACTAGTCAATGTATACCACTATGATCCAGTGCTTCAGATCTACAACGAATTATTATGTGGCTTCATATCCTAATATATATTTGATGTATAAAATTTAATCATAAATAACTGCATGCAGTCTAAAATAATTTATTTCATTTCTACCTCCATGCTTCCTATCTTCATAATTAATATTCAATGTATACTGCTGAGTGAATTATTTACTTTTGCTAATGTTCTGCAAATGACTGGCGACCGCTGGCCCGAACCGGAAAATCCGTGTTCGAATCCCGGTCCAGCAAAAATTACCAACTTTGCCATGGAATATATATCAATACCCTGAAACGCTCGAAACTCGTAAAATTGTCAGAAAAAAAGAACAGAAAGCATATCAATAATCACACATGGTTGAAAAATAATAACACGCCTTGTTTACAGAAGAATGGAACAACTGGTAGAAGCCGTTGTAGCACATGAGGAAATTCTGACAATATGACTTATCTCAGAAAATACGATCAGGATAAGAGTAACCATATTTATAGCGTGGCTAGATCTACAAAAGACTGGAATACACTCTTTAAAATTCTAAAATATAAAAAACGAAAATTTATATAAAACTTGTACAGAAACGAGATAACAGCTATAAGAGTCGAAGGACATGAAAGAGAGACTGTGGATGGACAGGAAGCAAGACTGTATCCTTAAGGCAGCACTATTCAGCCTGTACACTGAGTAAGCTACGAAAAGTTAGTGGTTTGCCGACGACATTTTCATTCTGTTAGAAACAGCCAATTGACTAGAAGAGCAATTGAACACAATGAACAGCTTCTTTAAGTGAGAGTATAAGATGAACAAGAGCACAACGCTGGTGACGGAAAGTAATAGAATTAAATCAATCAAAAAAAAAAAAAAAAAAAAAAAAAAAAGTTCAAATGTTTGTTAAGCTTATGAGACTTAACTACGGGGTCATCAGTCCCTAAACTTACAAACTACTTATCAACTACCTTATACTAAGGACAGCACAAATATCCATGCCCGAGGGGGGATTCGAACCCCCGACCGTAGTGGCCGTGCAGACCATGACTGAAGCGCCTCAGTCCCCTCGGCCACTGCGGCCGGCTTAAATCAATCAATTATATTTGGAAACGAGACATTAAAATTAATAGATCAGATTTTTTATTTGAGCAGTAAAATAAGTTTTGATAACAGGACTAGGGAATATATAATATTTACAATGGTAATGGAAATAAAAGCATTTCTGGAGAAGAGAAATTTGTTGACGTCTGTTATGACGACTTTAGGATAACAACCGAAGGCCGGCAAACCACTTAACTGATGAGTGTTGCTGGCAGCCTACATCGAAGGCTGAAGCTGCGCACATCTTGCTTCGAAGCCTATAGATGTAAAAATGAAATACGGCTGCCGAGTTTAGCTTTGGTCTGCGCATAACCGTCACGTATTCTCCGACAGCCAATGAGCGTTCAGTGTTGCTCTTAAACTTGACTGTAGCGAGTTTTTTCACTGTATTTTAGTCTGTTTTTTGCAAGTTATCATCTCTGATGATACTGGCGTGCAACAAATTCTAAGAAAGCGAGAGCCATTATTTGGAGGCTATAATGTTTCTTCAGGTGCAAAGCGCGTATATAAGCGTACTTCAATCTTTGCTTGAAACGTAAAGATGCCGTTGTCTAGATAGGTGCGATCCGCCACCGTGCGTGGGTCCAACTATAGCAGACAATAACCATTGCCGGGTACGCCAAGGATGACAATATCAATAATAACGTATCTGACATGTACTACGTCTTAGGTAAGCATAAATAGTGCGCTGCAGGACAGAACTGGATGAAGTATTGGCTACATCCGGCTATATGTAGGTACGAAGCCGGCAGCAGTTATTTCGCTAAATATTATGGGATGTAAGCCACCCTCTGGATTGAATGTCGGAATTTTAGTTGTTGAGTTTAAAGTTCCTACAGAATTGCAATTACCTCCAAAATCAGTGGCTGGTCTTATTTGCTTCAAGTCACATTGCAAAGAAGAAGTCGCATCGTTTTTACTGTTAGCTGACGTCCGCTCCACAACTATATTGTCACCGCTTAAATTTCCAATAACGGTACGACTATCGTTCCTGGAAATGTTGGTAGAATTGCTCTTAGACATATTACCTAAGCCACTAAATTCCGCTACCTGTTTGTTAATCGCACGTAACTGCAGCTCGCGATTTAACAGTTCTGTGTTTCGACTGTTTTCGCAGTTTGTACGTTCCGCTGTTTAATTATCGTCACTATCTCTGTCTCAATGTTGTTGTAAATATCAGAGATTAAAGTTTTTATGTTTACTATCTCAGCATGATATTTTTCCACCTGATGAGATAGATGGTTCAGTGTAGGATTTTCTATAGAAGAAGTTTCTACACGCCTAGTAGAAATTTGTTGTATAGACTCCTGTAATTCTTTACGAACCTTTTCAGTTTTTAATGCAAGCTCTTCACCCATTTTAATATTATTAGCTTCTATCTCATCATTTATCTCTTCGCGTAGCGTTACACTGCTCTTTTCTACTTCGGTGGCTACTAAAACGTTTATATTGTCTAAACGATGTGTCAGCTCAGCTATATCTTTGCGCATTTGAGCCTTTTCTTCGCGTGATTCTTTGATGTGTTCCTCTAATCTATTATTAAGGCCAGCCATACATCCCTGAAGACCCAATATTTGCTCCTGAGTCTCGGTTTGAACCGATCCCATTCTAGTTTGAACAGATTCCATTCTAGCTATTGATTGTTTTAGTTGTTTTGGTTATTTCCTATTTTCAACTTGAGATAATTCTATTATAGGTAACGTGGCTGCAAATTGTTCGAACAAATACCTAAATTCATTACGAAGGTCACTCTTAACGTCACGACTTATTTAGTCTTTAATTCTATTTATAGATTTGTCTATCTTCCTATTCAGAAATCTTCCTTCCCTACTAAGTGAAGGTAACCCAAAGTGCTCGTCACCCGACATTTCAATCTCTGACATGTTGGATAAATCTACACACTGTTCACACACTTAAAAAGACCTTTCGTACACTGTTCACTATCACACGATAGTATTGCCAACTTAAAACTGACTCACCGGATGATCTATCTCAAATATATGCTGCTCCAGTGGGCGTCGAAGATGTTGCTCTCGTAGTCTGAATCGCCGTCACAGCACATGAAACACAAGAAACGTACGAAAACTCTTTTAAGAATCACATAACATAAAAAATTTACATAAAAATCTTTAAAAACATAAAATATAAAAATACTCTTCTGCGAAACTGAGCTGACATAAGGTAGTAGTGGAGACAATAATCCGTCCCACTACACTGCCTGAACGCAGTCCTTGAAATTCATTTTTTCACTTAGTTAAATCCTTTATGTATCAGTAAAACATAAACAATAGTTCATTTATCTCCCAAGCAGTCACGAAACAATAGACAACTTTTATTTATTTTTATCGTAAATTACTGACAAAAAAGAGCAAGAAGCAATTAAATAGAAGTATAACAAAAAAAGTCAAAATACGTTACGTTCATTACAGGGATTTTGCATTTTTAAACTCACAATTACATGCTGCCCGTAAGTAAAAGTTAATTATTGTAATGCTGAAATTCTTTCCCTCCCTTCCTCCCGCTCCCTCCCCATCTCTCTCTCTCTCTCTCTTTCTTTCTCTCTCTCATTTTTTTGTCGGGCCGTTTGGGGGGAGGGGGCATGTGCCCCTGTGCGCCCCCCCCCCCTGAATCCGACCTTGACGCGAACAGAATTGAGGTAAAAAGAAATTAAAAAAAGGGGTAGTTTGTTAGAACACATTATGAGAAGTCAAGGACTTGTGAATTTAGTAATGGAGGGCAGTGTATGTGTGTGAGGAGGGGAGGAGACGGGGGAAGAGGTAAAAATCGTAGAAGGAGAGAATGAGTCCTGTAAACAAGTTAAAATTTATGTGGCTTGCTGTTTTTATTTAGAAATTAAAGTAGCGTGGAAAGATTGCATCAAACCAGTGCTGGACTCTGAAGATCTCTGCACAATCTCGTCATCAATCTGACGTAAAACACCTCCCCCTCCTCCCACACCACACACATTCAGATACACAAATATTTTTTCTCGTGACCACACCATATGGTGCAGGGCACCTTTAGAACACAAAACGGTTTACACTCCCAAAATTAGAAAATAAAATACTGTCCATTCTTAGATATTACGTAACTCATCTTTATGTAATCACACTATTATCTAATTTGAATCATAAATGATTTTCAATGACTTCTCGGATGTACTTCATTTATTGTAGAAATAAAAGATTTAAATTAAAAGGAACAAGGGAACATGTACCCGTTTGTAAAGTGTTTAGAGGTTGTTGGTCGCCACAAGAGCAAAATTCGATTATTATACTCTGACTAAAGTTGGACTCTAGCCGTATGCAGCGTGTATTAAAACTTACGGCGTAAATGCATACACCTGTAAATAAACTATCATAAGAAACAGAGTCTCAGTTAACGTGATCTAAACTGCATACCATAAGAGCTGATATCAAATTAAAACGAATCGGACCGAAACAAGACAAAAATAACCAGTTTACATGGTCTCTAAAACGTGTATCTTGAAAGTTGTGAGCTCTTGTTCAATAGACGAGGATGAATAGATGCTCACAGCTGTTAGGTATTGACTTAAACACCCATGATGACTTCTTTCGTCCGTGCTATCACCTCACAGAATATGTGAAGCAAGAAACGTGCAGAGGAAATTGAGGACTTGGATGCAATAAAGTGATAGTCCATTTACACTGTTATTGCTTAAAAATCCTTAAATCTTTTGCTGTTAAACAAGTTAGTTACGAAGTTAGTACAGATGTGAAGAAACTCAAGTGACAATAAAAAATAAAGAGAAAATCAACAACAAAATAGGCACTGGAAGAATACGAGTATCTCGGGTTGGCAACGTTCAATGCTCGCTCAATGTCTTCAGCAGCATAACTGTTACGCGTTGCTACCAAAAAGAGAACTGTAATGATTCTCTTTCGTTGGTGTTGTCGTCAAGGTTAAAGTACCGCTTTTGAAATGTAACAAGCTGGTGAATACTGCAATGAATAACAATTTTGAAAAGAGCTACGCTGAGAAAAACATGAATGATTCCGGCATCAGGATTTAGCGGTAGTAATTACGAAAGAAAGTGACGCAATCCGCCCTTTACCTACCGGAAGAAATCAGGTTGTATTGCAGCCATATCACTGTAGTCGAACCCGTATTAAATAATCAGTTTTTCCACTGTAAACTGATGTTTGGTTACGTAAGCTTCGCATGTTTAAGTTTCATGACTATTTATGAATAAAGAACAGTTTAGAATGCAATAATTTATTTAATTAAACTAGTTTCAGTCTTATTTAGACCATCTTCAGGAATTTTGACTCCATCGATGTTGTGGAGCTGGCAGGTAACTGGGAGCCTTCCAGTGCGTCACTGATCCAGGCTCCCAGTTACCTGGCAGCTCCACAACATCGATGGAGTCAAAATTCCTGAAGATGGTCTAAAGAAGACTGAAACTAGTTGAATGAAATAAATTATTGCATTCTCGACTGTTCTTTATTCATAAATTTAAATAAGAGTGATGTTGACCCAAACATAGTGAAACGAAAATGTTTCCAAAAATATTTCATGACTATGTTTAATTCCAGTTACAATCAGTGGGTATAATTTCAAAATTATCGGACTTCGTTTAACGAAAAGAAGAATTACTGCAGGCTTTGAAATAAAAATATATACAATTTGTGCGTTAGTGAAGGTCGCATCTGAAATGTTATTATGCAATCGAGAAGCGATTCGTAACAATGGCCAAGCACCACTTTACGAATTATGCGTCTTGCTGGAAATAAAGAATACAAAATTAGTGAAAATAGGAAAAAGAATTTTAAATGAATTATGTGAGGTATTTATTACAATTAATAACTTGTAAGCTAACACACAGTCAATGTGGAGAGACCAAAGAAGAGACGTCTGATCTATTCTACATCTACATCTACATCTACATACATACTCCGCAATTCACCGTAAGGTGCGTGGCGGAGGGTACACTGTACCACTACTAGGCATTTCCTTTCCTATTCCACTCCCAAATTGAACGAGGAAAAAAGAATGCCTATATGCCTCCGTACGAGCCCTAATTTCTCTTATCTTGTCTTTGTGATCTTTACGCGAAATGTAAGTAGGCGGCAGCAAGATCGTACTACACTCAGCTTCAAATTCCGGCCCTCTAAATTTACTTAACAGAAATTCACGAAAAGAACGTCGTCTTTCTTCCAGGGATCCCCAATTGAGTCGCCGGAGCATTTCCGTGACACTCGCGCATTGGTCGAACCTACCGGTAACAAATCTAGCTGCTCGCCTCTGAACCGCCTCTATGTCTTCCCTCAAACCGATCTGCTGCGGGTCCCAAATACTTGAGCAATACTCAAGACGTGGTCGTACAAGCGTTTTATACGCGGTCTCCTTTACAGGTGAAGTACATCTTCCCAAAATTCTCCCAATAAACCGAAGTCGGCTGTCTGCCTTACTCACAACTGTCCTTACATGCTCGTTCCATTTCATATCGCTCTGCAATGTTACGCCTAGATATTTGAACGACGCGACCGCATCAAGAAGCTCACTACTGATGCTGTATTCGAACATTATAGGATTGTTTTTTCTACTCATGCGCATCACCTTACATTTTTCTACTTTGAGAGCTAGCTGCCATTCTTCGCACCAACTAGAAATTTTGTCTAAGTCAACCTGTATGCTATTACAGTCAGTTACAGACGACACCCTCCCATACACCACAGCATCATCAGCAAACAGCCGCAAATTACAACTTACTCTGTCCATCAGATCATTTATATAGATAGAAAATAATAGCGGTCCTATCACACTCCCCTGGGGCACGCCTGACGATACACTCGTCTCTGATGAACACTCGCCGTCGAGAACAACGTACTGCGTTCTATTACTGAGGAAGTCCTCCAGCCAGTCACAAATCTGTGAACCTATTCCATAAGCTCGTATCTTCGTTAGCAGTCTGCAGTCTGCAGTGGTACCGTGTCGAACGCCTTTTTGAAGTCGAGAAAAACACAATCGGCCTGTTGCCCTTCGTCCATGGCTCGCAAGATGTCACGTGAGAAAAGGGCAAGCTGAGTTTCACATGAACGATGTTTCCTAAACCCGTGCTGATTCATGGAAAGAAGCTTTTCTGTTTCAAGGAAATTTACTATATTCGAACTGAGAATATGCTCCAAAATTCTACATGAAACCGATGTCAACGATATTGGCCTGTAATTGTATGGGTCAGTTCTCTTTCCTTTCTTATACACGGGAGTCACCTGCGCTTTTTTCCAATCACTAGGAACTTTGCGCTGAATTAAAGATTCGCTATAAATGCAAGCTAAGTAGGGGGCCAATGCCGCAGAATAGTCTTTGTAAAACCGAACTGGTATACCATCCGGACCAGCAGACTTTTTCGTATTTAGCTCTCTCAGCTGCTTCTCTACACCGGAAATACCTATTGCTATGTCCCCCATTTCGGAATTAGTACGTTGATCAAATGATGGTATATTTGTGCGGTCCTCCTGCGTGAAAGATTTCTTAAAGGTTAAATTTAGAACTTCAGCTTTCCGTTTGCTTTCTTCTGTTACTGCCCCGGAATGATCAACTAGTGACTGGACAGTGGGCTTTGACCCGCTTATCGATTTTACATAGGACCAGAATTTTTTCGGGTTCTCGGAAAGATCTTTTGCTAAGGTATGGCTGTGATAATTATTGTATGCTTCACGCATCGATCTTTTTATAGACGCACGAATCTCTACTAACTTTTGCCTGTCATCATTTGCGTGTTCTTTTTTGAATCGAGACTGCAACAGCCTTTGCTTTCTCAGCAGCTTTCTAACATTATTATTATACCACGGTGGCTCTTTTCCATCCTTAATCGTCTTTACTGGCACATATTTCTCTAACCCTTCATTAACAATGCATTTAAATTTAGTCCACAATTCCTCTACATCCATAGTCCCAGAATTAAACGATGCCCATTCATTTTCTAAGTGCGATCGTAAGAAGACGAAAGACGGCGAGCGATTCAGTTTTCTCTCCAGCCCGGTCAAAAAAATTGAGAGTCTCTTTCAAAATAAAATAATCAGAGATATACTGGCAGAGAGAACGAATGCTAGTGATAAGCGTCGCAGATATAATTTAAATAAAAAATATTAAATGTAATGCTACAAAACAACAGCCATCTTGTTGACGTGCATCGGAACCGGATAGGCACCGAAAGAAGATTAATTTGTGATCTACGGTGTAAGAAAATGCAGTCCCACAAGTTGTTTTAAAATAATTTGTTTAGATTTCCACCTCTTCTAAGAGTGTCTTCATCAGAAATAAAACGACTCACATGACTGGTTTACACGTAGATCTAAATGTGCTCATGTCGCATAAAGTTAGTTTTAAAACATATTAGCTACTTAAGAACAAGAAGTCTGAACAATAAAACATAGCGACCAGCCACGCTGCTTATTGGTAACTAGCTAACATATTTTATTATACGACTTGAGTTTTAGTTTCATTTCTGTTGAAGACACCCTTAGAGGTGATCGAAATCTAGAAAAAAAATTCAATCTTGTATAAACTAATTTCAGTCTTGTATATTAAATAAATCTTCGAAAACTAAAGATTTGTCATCAGATATCAGAATGTACATAACTCTCACCTTCCTTTTTCTACACTCAAACGCGATTTACTTTCCGTATATTTCTTATGGGTTGTCCTTGCTGTATACTGAAGTCAGTCGGTCAGGCCGATTTCCTTCATTTTTGCTTTATACGAAAGGTATTCATTCAAACATTTGGCACCAAGTATCAGAATTGAAGTAAGTCTCTCCATCCTTTATTTTTATTCAAACGCGGTATCCTTCTGTCCTTGCACTGACTATTTTAATCGGTTTGCTTTACGATATCTTTGGTTCTAATTAAGGTACGCAGTATTTTTTGACGTAACAAAACAGCGGATCGAGATCTTTCACTTGCGGTTTTAAACACTTGCATTGACTGACTCTGAAGAAATCTATGCGTGAAATGCAACTCTCCTCCATTTTTCCCAACCTTTTTTGTCATTCCACTAACGGTGCGAAGTATTCGCACAGGTCCTCTAGTTATTATATATATTTAAATCTTTTGAAGGATTTTACAGCAAATGCGTCTTTAGTTGACATTTATTGATAAGAATTTTTACCAAATATTACATGTTTTGATAAATCGTCAACGCGTCAAAAACAACTGTTAGGCTCAAAGTTGCCTTCAGGGAGGCTTTGCGCATGCTCAAGCTGAGCCACTGTATTTTATTGGTCAGACTAGTTCATAACTAGCTCAAATGTTTTATAGCTAACTTTATACAACATGAGCACATTTAGCTCTATGTTTAAACTTCGCATACTTCGCATGTGAGTTGTAGTTTTATTTCTGACGACGACACCAATAGAGGTGGACGAAATCTAAATTTAAATTACTTTAAAAGTATTATAATTATAAATATTTATACCCCGAGACGGGTTTGCGTTTCGAAAATGTCAAAGTCATTAAACATGTGGCAATATTTCATGGAGCACATAAGCTGAATTACAATTTGTGACGTTGAAGGAAGTCGTACTCCCTCTGTAATAAAAAAAGCTGAGCCAAATATTCAAGAAATAATAATAATAATAATAATAATAATAATAATAATAATAATAATAATAATAATAATAATAAACTGAACCAACAACCGCGAAGCATAAATCTACCCGAAAAAAGTGATTAAGACATTTGCTTAGTGAGCATGGAGGTCCGGGTTCGATTCTAGCCCTCTGCACAAATCATAATAACGTATTTTCGTGTGTTAAAAATATGGTTCGAATTATTGTTATTCTGAATGATTTCAACTTTCAGATAGCATTTCCGCTCATTATTATTACAAAACATTTGTTATTTTGACGCAATTAAAGCTTAAAAATCATTACCTTTCACGATTAGATCACGTGGTCTAAAGCGCTTTGTGTTATTGGCTGAGGTACTGGTGACGACCACTACGACGCCGAAACTAGAAGACGGAGCTGTATTGTTGTTAGTGTTTCCTCAATTTCTCAACGTAAAGTTTAGTTTTTTCGTGATGTAAATGCGTTTACAGCGTTTATGCCACAATGGAAAAGAATTATTGAAGGCTGAGAGTGGAAACCTGCCTAAAGTTGATGCATATGTGGTATCTTCATTCTTAAAAAACAATCCAAATGTTTATATGCCAGAAATAAGAAACGTGAAAACTGCATTGTAATGCATACCTACGTTTTAAAGCTAATTATTGCTAGAGATATTTTATGCCATTGGAAAAAAGTACCCTACTTGCTGGTGTCAGCAGACTTACTCTGAAGTCATCTCATTATGCAGTAAAGGTAAGGGTAAAAATTTACCTTCTATCAAGGCGACCTCGAGTTATTATGTTGGCAACATCAACAACACGGTAGAAAATCTTTGCCAAGATGTTACGATCATGTAGAATGACTCGATTAGTGTATCGTACGTACAATGAAGTAAATAAATAATGCTGTTCTTGCTCTATGATTGACAGGTTCTTGTATGTTCTTTGTCATGACAAAACATTTGCGTTGTCACGTGATTGCCTAATGGCGAAGTCACATGATTCTCGCTATTCAGCATCTGTTGCCAATATTATCACAGGAAGCCGCCGGGATAGTTTAACCCAGTAAAGGACACTGTTAATTTCATTTTTAACTACAATACTGGTACCAAACTAACATCAAATCTGTAAAATAAAGAAAAATTCCTTGTGTATATTTATACGATTTTATTTACTTTTGCGAAATAAACTTCACCACATGACATTAGAATGACTTTTTCTTCAATAAATGCATTTTTGGGTAACAATTTTAATCGTATTTACACTTGCATATTACGATCGTTTAAAGGCTAAATGAATCGGCGCACTAAAGACATCCCCCATATAGTATTTTTCGATTGGGTATGCTGTAGTGAAGTAACCAGAAGGGCGTTGTCGATGTATAAGACTATTACCCATTATTTAAACGGTTGTTTGAACAAGTTCTACTGGAGATAAATAATCAGAGCTATATTTTATAGTGGGATAAAACAATATTCATGTTGTACTTTCACCAAATATATTAGGAAATGGCTTTAATTTCACATAAATCGTAGGTCTGTAACATTATGAAGTTTTACTTCGCAAATGTAAACTTCAACTCATTAACCTGCACATGTACTACTTTACAGCTTTGCAGTAGAAGCAATGATACTTACACTGTTCATCAAAATTATCATCACAGAAATAAACACTTGAAGTGGCCGCTATTTCACTTGGACCTCTTCGAGCGAGCGTCAACCATGTTTTGCTCATCTTCTCGTTTTTTGTAACTTGCAAAAACCATTGTTCTAGTGCCTTTATAGATCTATTGCTACAGTGCGGAACTACGTAATATTTGTAGGTCATTTTGCGAACGTGAATGCCCAAAAATATACACTACTAGCTGAACCCCCGCTGATTCGCATGCGAGGTCTGGTTGGTCTGCACCAGTTGTTTCTTTTTAATCCTGATGAAGAATCCATATCTTAAGTTATAGCTTGAAATTTGAGTTAACAGCACCATTTTTTTGAAAATCAATTTTTGCATCTCGTATTTCACCCCCTTATTGGTCGAATTTCCAAAAATACCTAAACACCTGTCTTTCAAATTTGCACCCCGAATCCAACTCCGAAAATTTGTAATTTTAACTTCAAAATTGCCTAAATAGCAACAGATTTTCGAAAAACACCCCCCTCTCCAATATAACCCCGTTGATGGTTGAATTCCCAAAAATACCGAAACACGTATTTTTTAACGTCTAACCAACTATACAAATATCATTTTTTGCAGCTCTAGCTTCAAAATTGTATCAATAGCAACTTGTTTTCAAAAAGAATTTTGGTTCTCTATTTAACCCTCTTACTTGTTCAGTTTCTAAAAATACTAAAAATCATGGATTTTTAATCCTGACCAAGACTCCATATCCGCAGTTTCGTAGTTGTAGCTTATATTTTGAGTTAACAGCAACATATTTTTGAAAATCAATTTTTTGCGTCACCTATTTTACCCCCTTATTTGTCGAATTTCAAAAAATGCCGAAACATGTGTCTTAAATTCGAACCCTGAATTAAAATTCGAAATTTTGTACTTCTAGCTTCAAAATTGACTAAATAGCTACGTATTTTCAAAAAACGTTTCATCACCTATTTCACACCCTTACGGGCGGAATATCAAAAAATCGCTTCTTAAATGACGCCTACAGAGTATGATCGACACCCTCCACAAATTTCAAGTTTCTATCTTCAGTCGTTTGGGCTGGGCGATGATGAGTCAGTCAGTCAGTCAATCGGGACACTTCCTTTTATATATAGAGATTTGTGAATCTTACGAGAGCAGCAGTACTATCGTGGTTTCTGACGTCACAGATATCACGTGACTCGAATGTAGCGTTTTAGCGGGCTTTCAAATTATTTGAAATTCATGTAGTTTTTTTCTTAAAAAGTATTGAAATTCACGAGGTAAAATAGCACGTTTGGGGCATAATATGACATAATTAACAATGCCAGAAAACAGTCAAATACCCTATTCAATGCTTCACAAGTAACTTTAATGTTTACCATGATACGTCTGTTCCTAAGGAACAGACGTTGTTGATGGTCAGCAGCTATAAATGTTAAATATACATTCATTACTTCGCAATTTGCGAGAATTTCCGGCTTTAGCTGCTCTTCTTCAGGTAGTCTGTCACATGACAGTTAAGACAGTCTAAAGATGGTGTAGTATGTCTCTCCACGTCGCGGGAATCATTGCTAAATGCGTACGAGCACTATTTGAAGTATACAACTGTAACATATGGAAGTTTGGGTCTGGCCGGAAAGCATGTCCGGGTGGCCGAGTGGTTATGTCGGGCGCCGTGGCTCAGCGCACCCGGTCAGAGAGCTCAACGCTGTCTGTAATAAAAAAAGCTGTGCCAACAACATATCTAACAAGAACGAACAAAAACGATCAGCGTCCGCAACAAAAAGAACTACCCGTGAAAAAAAAAAAAAAAAAAAAAAAAAAAAAAAATATATATATATATATATATATATATATATACAAATAGTGTATATTTTTTGGGCATTCATGTTCGCAAAATGACCTAAAAGTATTACGTAGTTCTATATATATATATATATATATATATATATATATATATATATATATATACCACGTTGTAAGGCGACCGCTTGCGAAAAGCGGGAGACCCAGGTTCGAGTCCCGGTCCGGCACAAATTTTCACATGTTACAACATGATAGACCACCCGAAGAAGAGCAGCTGAAGTCGGAAATTCTCGCAAATTGCGAAGCAATAAACTTCACAAGTAACTTTAATGTCTTTGATATTTTGAAAGCAACTTGTGGGGCTGTACTTCCCTACACATTAAATTGCGCTAATGCAGTCGCTGCTTCAGACAGGCCATGTCCAAAATAATTAATGTGTGACGCGATTGGCGCCCGATTCACGCGCAATCACATGACGCGCAGGGACAATGAGCGGGCGCCGTCACGCGTGAAGTCACTCGTGTGAAGCGACACTCGGGCGCCGGTAGCGGGGTGTTCGGCGTGCCCTGGCCGGAGGTTCGGGCGGCGTGTGTCGGCGGGCAGGGCGCGCTGGCCCGCTGGTCTGCTGGTCGGCCGGCCGGCGTGACCGCGCCGCGCCGCCGTGAGTTACCGTGCGTGCTGCGCCCCCCAGTCACGACGCGACCCGCATTCCTGGCCAGGCCAGGGCGGCCCAGGCTCCGCAAATTGCGCGCGCCCGCCTCAGCGGAGCGGACGCCTGACAGCCACCTCGCCGCTGCTCAACACACAGTTGACCGCCTCACGCCCGTACATTAGGATCCCCGCTCGAGTAGCTCAGTTTAGACTTTATAAAATACCCGGAGGCACTGGAAGTTACCAGATTGACTTTATAATGGTAAGGAATAGATTTCGGAACCAGGTTTTAAACTGTAAGACATATCCAGGGGCAGATATAGACTCTGACCATAACTTATTGGTTATGAACTGCAGATTAAAAAAAAAGTTCAAATGTTTGTAGCACTTATGGGACTTAACTACGGGGTCATCAGTCCCTAAACTTACAAACTACTTATGAACCAACTAACACTAAGGACGGCACAAATATCCATGCCCGAGGGGGGATTCGAATCCCCGACCGTAGTGGCCGTGCGACCGTTACTGGAGCGCCTCAGTCCCCTCAGCCACCGCGGCCGGCGGAAGGTACCAGATTGACTTTATAACGGCAAGGAATAGATTTCGGAACCAGGTTCTAAACTGTAAGACATGTCCTGGGGCAGATATAGATTGTCACCATAACTTATGGGTTATGAACTGCAGATTAAAACTTAAGAGACTGCAGAAAGGTAGAAGGGTTAGGAGATGGAACCTGGACAAATTGAAGGAACCAGAGGTGCTTGAGAGTTTCAGTGGGAGCATAGGACAAGGATGGCTGAAACGGGGGAAAGTAATAAAGTAGAAGAACAGTGGGTAGCTCTGAGAGATAGGGTAGTGAAGGCAGCAGAGGATCATATAGGCAGAAGGACAAGCCCTAACAGAAATCCCTGGATAACACAGGATATAGTGAACTTAACTGATGAGAGGAGAAACTATAAAAATTCAGCAAGTGAAACAGAAAAAGGGAGTACACAGGTCTGAAAAATGAGATTGACAGGAACTGCAGACTGGCTAAGCAGGAGTGGCTGGAGAACAAATGCACAACCGTAGAAGAATGCATAACTAGGGGAAAGGTAGATACTGCCTACAGTAAAATAAAAGAGATATTTGGACACAAGAAAAGCAGCTGTATGAATATCAAGAACTCACACGGAAAACCAGAACTAATCAAAGAGAGCAAAGCTGAACTGTGGAAGGAATATATAGAGGGCCTATACAAACGAAATAAACGTGAAGGCAGTATTCTGGAAATGGAAGAAGAAGTGGAGGAAGATGAGATACGAGATATGATACTGCGAGAAGAATTTGACAGAGCGCTGAAAGACTTGAGTCGAAACAACGCCCCTGGAGTAGATGATATTCCGTCTGAACTGCTGATATCGTTGGGAGAGCCAGTCGTCAAAAATTGTATCACCTGGTATGCAGGATGTATGAGACAGGGGAAATACCCTCCGACTTCAAGAAGAATATAGTAATTCCAATTCCAAAGAAAACAAGTGCAGACAAATGTGAAAATCAACTATCAGTTTAATAAGTCATGGTTGCAAAATACTAACACGAATTATTTACAGACGAATGGAAAAACTGGTGGAATCCGACCTCGGGGAAGATCAGTTTGGATTTAGGAGAAATGTAGGAACACGGAAACAATACTCACATTATAACTTATCTTAGAAGATATGCTAAGGAAAGGGAAACCTACGTTTTCAGCGTTTGTCTATTTGCAGAAAGATTTTGACAATATCGACTGGAATACACTCTTCCAAATTCTGAAGGTAACAGGGATAAAATATAGGGAACGGGTAGTTATATTCAACATATACAGAAACCAGACAGGGCAAGAAAGGAACGCAGAGGTTGGGAAGGGAGTATGACAGGGTTGTAGCCTTTCCCCAATGTTGTTCAATCTGTACATTGAGCAGGCAGTGAAGGAATGGAAGGAGAAATTTGGAGAGGGCATTACAGTGCAGAGAGAAGAAATAAAAACATTGCTGTTTGACGATGACATAGTAATTCTGTCAGAGACCGCAAAAGATCTGGAAGAGCAATTGAATGGGATGGACAGTGTCTTGAAAGGAAGATATAAGATGAACATTAACAAGAGTAAAACGAAGGTAATGGAATGCAATGTCAGAAAATCAGGCGATGCTGAAGGAATTAGATTCGGTAATGAGACAATAAACGTAGTAGATGAATTTTGTTATTTGGGTAGCAAGATAACTTCTGATGGCCGAAGTAAAGAAGATATAAAATGCAGAATGGCTATGGGAAGAAAAGATTCTAAAGAAGCGAAGCTTGTTAACATCCAGTATTAATTAAAATGTTAGGAAGTCCTTTCTGAAAACATTTGTTTGGAGTGTAACATTGTATGGGAGTGAAACGTGGACGATAAGGAGTTCAGATAAAAAGATGATAGAAGCTTTTGAAATGTGGTGCTACAGACGAATGATGAAAATTAGATGGGTAGATCACGTAACTAACGAGGAGGTACTTAACCGAATCGGGGAGAAAAGGAGTTTCTGGTATATCCTAGGAGAAGGGCTAGATCGGTTGGACACATTCTGAGACATCAAGGAATTGTCAACTTAGCATTAGAAGGAAGCGTGTTGGGTAAAAATCGTAGAGGAAGACCGAGGGACGAATACAGTAAGCACATTCAAGAGGATGTAGGTTGCCGAATGTATTCTCAGATGAAGATACTTGCACAGGACAGGGTAGGGTGGAGAGCTGCATCAAACCAGTCTGCGGACTGAAGACCACTACCACAACAACAACAACAACAACAAAATATTTTCGATAGCACATCTCTGTGACTTAAAAATTCTTTACTAAGAACTCACGACCGGTTTCGCAAATTAAATTTCCATCATCAGGTGCTTATTTCTTTCAGATCTTTACCATATGCTACTTTGACTCTATACTAGCTGATCCCCATTATTATTCTTGAGTTGTAACCTACTTGCCTATAAAATCATCTATAAAATCTATTTCTTCAAAAGTGGGGCTCCGTCAACATGTATTAAAAACCGAATAAAAACCCATACTTAAAAAAGTAAATTTTCATCAGCCAATGGCCTACCTCTGATATAAAACACTAAGAACGGTATTCAGCATGCAAGGGCATGGGAGAAGAGGCGTTGTTGTTGCTGCCGCCATCGCCAGGCAGTAATCGGTAGAGGGGCGGCGTCTGTTCCGAAAGAACAGACGTCACTCCTCATCCTGCAATTGTTATTGTTTCATATTCACAGAATATATGACCAACTGCAAATGGGCAAAGCTGAAAATGTGTACCCAGCCGGTATTCGAACCCTGGTCCCCTGCTTTCTAGGCAGTTGCGCTGAGCCCTACACCACTGAGGACACAGTCATCACCGCACCTACAAGGACTATCTAAGTACGCCTCCAGTCAGATTCTAATACTACTTGCATTTGAAGTAGTACGATGCAGTTAGGAACCTTTAAGGCCCTCATTACAAAATAGCCTGTTAACAAATAAACAATACATTAGCTGATACAGTCACATCTGGCGTAATATGTTTAATTGACAATGAAAAGTAATAAATTACCAATGAATACAAGACAGTTACACAACTAGCATGGCAATGTTTGTTTATAAAAGTAATATATTAACTATTTCTCATTTTATTTTCAATTAATCTTGTGTATTTTATCTTGAAGTATTCAGTTAAATCACTTATCTATGATATATGAAATTGCACGATTATAATAAATAGTACAAAGGATGTTTATACCAATATAAAAACCTAAGAAGACATTTGTTTAATGTGTAGTGTAATTATTTTGATTTTAACTAAAGTTTTAGAAATGTATTGGCTAAGTGCTGTACGTTGACAAGTCGGTTAGAACAGCTCACATGGGGAAGTTGATTACGTAGGGAAGTGTGAGGAGTCGGGAGCGAGTGGGGTAGCTGGCCGGGTGCGGCGTCGCTCTGCACGGTCGGCATGTGGATCTCCAGGTGGAGACTATAGATTTGTCTGTGGCAATTGCCAGTTGTGGTTGCTCGTCGTAGACTGCACCAAGTTGAATCGAGTACTACTGTGTGTTGTGAATATTTAGCCGCTGGAACAAGGTGTGCATCGCACTGAATTAAAGTGACTGTGTTTTGTTAATGTAGCACGTGTCGTCGCATAGGCATGAACATAAACGGTATTTGAGACAGGCACATGGTTTGAAAACAATTTGCGACAAATATTCATTTTGTCTGGGGGCTCACGAGCTATAACTTTATTTGATAAATGTGTCGACGTACAAACGTATCAGCCACAGGGTTTTAATATGGTGTAATAAACAACATAAAGTGAACTTTCACGTGTTTTCAGAAATAGTAGTTAGTACACCCTTTTCTCACATGAACTTACTTTATTATGCATTTTTTTTATCATATGCAGGGAAGGAAAGCTGCGAACGTGTGATATCATCCCCTAGAAAACGAGTCAAACAGCAGCAATCACACTTCCAGTGTTTTTGCATGTTTAGGAATTTGGTTCGCAGTTGGTGGTTGTGAGTTTTAAAAATTAAATTTTCCCTATTTAAACTCACACCCCGATTTTCACCCTCGCAGGCACCAATAAATCGGTTTCACAAATGTTAAAATGTTTGTATAGCTTATGGGACGTAACTACGGGGTCATCAGTCCCTAAACTTACAAACTACTTATCAACTAGTTAACACTAAGGACGGCACAAATATCCAAGCCCGAGGGGGGATTTGAACCTCCGACCGTAGTGGCCGTGCAGACCGTGACTGGCGCGCCACAGTTTCCTCGGCCACCGCGGCCGGCTCAGTTTCACAGTGAAGAAAGTAATGATGTCCCAGGTTATACAACAGGTCGTTTTGTCAACATTGCACAGCCCAGAGGGCCACCGTGTTGCAGAAAGGAACGACCCAGGAGTCCTCCAAAGAATTAGCAGCCAGCCTCGACCATTGGTGAGGTGCGAAATACGACCCACATGGAATTCTTAGTGCCGGTAGACATCAGCAGGCACAACAGGTCCGTCAGTGGCCCACACTATCCGCTCCGCTCACACTGCCGGACTCGTCGCTTGTCACTCCCATCGGCGTACATACGCAAGAGCTTAACGTCTATAAAATATGTGCACCCCCGGTGCAGAAGGAAACGCAATCGATACTACAAAACACAAAACTTCATTGCGCCAAGAACAACGATAGAATGCGCTGTGAAATAGATTGTCGTGGGAATAAGATAGCGATGCGTGACAGGGAAAACCGATAGGAGAAGATGATGACCTGCAGGGATGAACTGAGGATGAAGGAATTTACAGAAAGAAAATTTGAACAACAACAAGCCCAAAATCAAGGCGGTTCCGAGCATTAGCAAACGGCAACAACGAGAAGAAAGATGCACGAAACTCGATTCAACGTTGATCTAGAGTTATAAAATTACACGATTCGTTATATTAAAGACCATATTAGGCACTAGAACGAGCCGAAATAGGCGAACCTAACACCAAAAGAGACTTAAATATGTAACATTTCCCAGATAGGAAATTTGAAAACACAAAGTGAGTCGACACAGCTCACTCGTGACGCTGTCTTTTAGATGTTTTCTACGTCAGATCCTGTTGTTGGTCATGAGTCAAACAGTCCTATTTGCTAAGCCCAAACGTGCTTCGGAACATGCTTATTACTTGCACCTCTTTCCTCCCTTTCACCTAGCACCCTAACGACGGTCTTACAACGACCGGCTGCCATCTGATACCCACGGTGTCCGTGAATTCTTAAGATCTTAGAGGAGAAAAAGAAAACCTGCTCACAGTTGCTAGACCTCATTTACTATGGAATGATATATACTTCACTGGGCACTGGTCAGTGATTTTCAGTGCCTCCTATAATTATTGGAAACCATACCAGTATTTGAAATTAAGTTGTCAAGTGGACTACATACAGCGGTAAACTTTCTACTACAGGAAAGAAATTCAACCATTAGTTATAATTAAATGATCTATAAAAAGTGAAAATAGTCGAATGGTCACAAATTATTTTCAAGGATTTTAAGCTAAGATTGCAAATTTTTATTCATTGATCGGCTTTCGACGATACATATCTTCATTGGATTACAATAACGCACTACTTCATGTATGAACTTTAGAGTTCTTGTATAAAAAGGAATATCTGGTCATAGCCTCAAAAAGATAAGAACAGATAAAGTAAAATTTAAAACATGTAGACCTAAATGTCTCTGTACATGTCCTACATAGTCCACCTCATGAAATTTTATCATATAACAAGATATTCGAGATATTCGATAGATTCCTTGCTGCGAATGCTCTCTAAGTGCTGTGTAATTATACTAATAAATAGATATTCAAGATTTGCTGTTCCTATCCTTACTGCATATGTGCACTATTCACAGCTCCTACGTCCTCTCAAGCTATCTTGGCGTGAAAAAAAATATATATATATTTTTCGCCATTTGGCAGTTCCAGTTTTTATTGCACTATCTATATTTTGTCTTTGGACCATTTTCAAGTACTACACTGTAATATACTATAAAAAATCACCAGCCTTTTGTATGACCCAAGTCATTTTCCAAATGATTAAAATGGTTACATAACTTGTAACTCGGTACGAGAGAGCACTCACAATATGGTAGTTCGGTTACGTTGGATATGATATGTTCGTTTCGTAATTTGTTTTAATTTTTTGATACAATATTTTGTACTACATATGTGTCATATACATTGCTGCCAGCTTTTGTGTTACTTTTATCATTTCTTTTTCGTGCTTTCATTTACTGAGAGGGATTAACATAAGTCTAAATGCAGCATGCTTCTGGTTTTGGGGATGACAGGTGGTAACCAAAAATCAGCAAAATTTACAACTCCCAAACACACAGATACAAGCAACTAACCCACTCCCTCACAAAACCACATAAAAATAAGCTAAATGCTACACCATGACTTAAACTCATAAATTAACCCACGGTGTGGCAAACATACTAAAGAAATGGGGACTACACATAGCATATAAAACTGCTCAAACTCTACAAATAATCTTAACCCAACCAAAGATCAAGAAAGACAAATTACAAGGAACAGGAATATACCAACTTGAATGCCAAGGCTGTGATGCAGTGTACATAGTAATGGCAAGCAGAAATTTCAACAACACAAAAATCAATCAACCTATATAGAACAAGACATGAAAAGACCTTACACAAACACAAGAAACCCAACACATCCCGAAAGCCATAGCTGAAAACAAACATGTAATAAATAAACAAACATAAATGAAAACTCGTTATTAAGGAAATGAGAAATTAATTAGGAAGAAGGTATCCATCCACTCATTTAATTAACCAGCCAAACCCGGATTAACAATGCCGACCTACGCTTGCGGGACACAGGCGAAGAAGCAGAAGAAAAAGAAGATTGGATATCAATTTAGTTCAATGATTGACTAATTTCAACGCATTATTTAAAGTTTTAGGACTCGTACACAAAGCAGAAAGTACAACAGTAAACGTGCACAAATTACCAGTCAGACTCAAATTACACACTCAGTGTTCAGTTCTAGTTGAATATGTAATTTGGGTCTGACTAGTAATTTATGCACTGTAATATTTTCTGCGGTGTACGTGAATCCTCAGGACTTGAATGCTGAACTGAAGATGGTTAGTGATTTCTTTCTCAATGACGAATGCTGTTTCCTCTTTTCATCAGTGGTGGTCGTGGTGAACACGACTTCTAATTCTTAGGAGTATTGAGTATCAGTTACTTGATTCAGATGGGCATTAATGCCTTTGCTAGAAATGTGGTATCCAGATTTGTGCTGTTATTTATCGATGAAACACTTTTTAATTCTTTTTATGTCTTTCCCTCATAGCCAGTGTGTAGAGAATTTCTATTCGTGATTCGACTAGCAGATAGAGATATGCTATTAGCAGAAGGTCACTCAAATGGTGGCATCGTCTTTCTCATTTTTTTTTTTTAGACTTTGCAATAGAAAACAGTTTCATCACGTGGAAATATGATAATGGAGGAAAATGTGGCCATATTTCTTTTCACTTTGTTCTTGTAAGACTGCTTTCACTTGGTAGAAATATAAAGAGAAGGGAAAGGAAAACATTTATCCCAAATACGGGATTTAATTTACTTGCTGATGCTGTGGACTTGTTTGCGGTATGAAAACATTTTCTGTCAAGGGGCACACGGTGACGACCGAATAAGGCATCGTGTGGAAGAAAGAGAAAAGGACTAATTACATAACTACCGCAAAGTGCAACTGGATATTCAGCTATGTTTTTGAAAATGAAATAGAAATCTTGAATCTTCTTTCTACAAATCTCAGCCGCGGCGGAATAGCCGTGAGCACTGAGGCCCCCTGTTACGGTACGCGCGGCCGTTCCACGTCGGAGATTCGAGTCCTCCCTCGGGCATGGGTGTTTGTAAGTTTAGGGACCGATGACCACTGTAGTTAAGTCCCATAACTTTACAAACATTTGAACATTTTTTTACAAATCTCAATCGCTAGTAAGAATTATTGGTTCCCAACATTTATTTTTCGTCGATTACAGCAGCTGCACACGTCCCACTTCAGGTAATTATGAAACTATAAACGACAATCGAAATTTATAAATATGGACTGCTAAAATTAAACAGTCGACAAGTTGGTTAGAAAATTATTAAAAACTTTACCAGGTTTCATTGTCAACTATGGATGTCATCATCAGATGAAATATTTTAAAGAATGGTATCAAGGATGTTATTATACTTGAGTTATAAGAACTCTTGTCGCGCAATATTAACACAAGAATAAAATGCACATTTTATATTATGACTTTTCTAGTGTTAATTTTTCACGACAAGCGCACTTATCGCTAAACTGTAACACATCTAATGTAATCTTTTATTTCAATATTTCTTGACTGCATCTATACTTGATGTAAAAACTTGCTAAAGGTTTTAATATTTTACTACGCAATTTGTGGGCTGTTTGATTTGATTGGGGTAAGAAGCAATTACGGTTTCTGCCTCCTACAACCCATATTCAAAACTTTAATACGTGTGATATATTCAGTATTTACTACAAGCGTAGAAAATAAGATCTTACAGAAATATGTGCTGTTTAAGACGCTAGTTTCTGGGCCGAGAAGTTATGGCGTCTCTGGTTCGAATCCTCCCAGCAAATTAACTACGTGGTTTGGCGTACCGGCCAGCGTGGGTGTGGTTTTTAGGCGGTTTCCCACATCCTGGTAAATAAGTACCTGTCTGGAACCAAAGTTGCACCTCAGTTCCAAGACTCGCAAACATTTAGAAATCTTATATAAACGCAGTTTTCCGGCGAGTTTTACTGGTAAAATTCTATCGAACTTTCAGCCGCGTTTGAAAGACAGGACCTTTCGGCCCAGATGTCATCGGCCATTGTCAAATGGCGGTCAGTACAACTTGCAGTGGGACGGGATTTTATCCCTGCCACTGCCTTAGATCAACTCAGTTTTGCAGGTAAAATATGGTTATTTGTACTGTTGCTAATAATTTGAATCTCGGTGTTTTTTATTATGTGATTTTCAAAAAGTGTGTTTATTTTCTTATGTTTGGTGTTCGGTGACAACGGCGCAACCTACGAGAACAGCATCTTCTCTGCCCGGTCGAAAGATGATATAGCAGACCATCGAACGTCGCGGATCGAGAGTTACGAGGCGAGAGAAAGTCTTGGTAAGAATGCCGTTGCCAAACATTATAATCCAATCAATTACTAATTATATGTGTCAAAAATAAGTTTAGTTCTTATGATGACATTCATGTGTACGCATCTTGTCTACTAATATGTGTTACCGTACTTGAAATAAAACTTGATATTCTATGTCAAGTATCTGAGTGTTGAAGAAAATTATTTTAGCTGTTAGGAGACCCAGATATTAAATTACTGTGCTGAAGCTATATTTTGAAGCTCACAACAAAGATGACAGATTTCATGCATTTATTATGTCATTATTAATATTCTTTTAGGAAACGTTTTTGAGTTTTATGAATCGTAATTTTTAAATATTTATGGTTTAGAAATACAAGTGCAGGACTTTCAAAAATTTTTGAGAAATTTTAACGTAATTAAATATCAAGTTTTGAACTTTAAAGACAGCTATTAGATTTCGAACATTTTACAAGGATCTGCCATTCAAGACTTTAAAATTTCTTATGGAAGTTAATATTTCCATTACTTTTCGATTGTATAGTAACGGTCAGGAACGAAATCTGATACGATATACCTAAAATCTTTGATTTACAAGCTTTAAATATCTCAAAGAGGTTCATGATAGTAACCAAAACTATAGTGGAGAGAAATTTAAATCGGCCGTTCGACTACACACTTGATACTGGACGCGGAGATCTCGACCAAAGCTTGTGGCTTTCAAACGGCATAAGGCGGCTAGAAGCACGAGACAATTTTACCATTTAGAAAACATTCACACACTTTCACGTAGGGTAAAGTCAAGCTGCTCCGTGATGTCAAGTGACTCCGAGATAAACAGTATTTCTTGTGCCACGACGTAGCCTCAACTCCAAGGGTTCCAAGATCTTGCCAGCAGATGGGACAAACGTGCAGCACTTCTGGAAGCCCTCACACTCTATCTTCCGGGTGTTCAATCCAGTTAAAAAGCGAAACAAAGCGGCGCATTCGTACAAAGAAGCTCTGCGCATAATGAAGGAGGGACAATGTACAAGGCTAGTAAATTTTTGCAATCCCGTGGGGTATACTTCAGGGTTATCACGTAAAATTTTCCATCTCATCCAGAGAGTGCCACTCTTTCAAAAATTGAAAAGTCATTCGTTACGCCACCTGAACTTGTCGCTGCAGCTTACTAAGAAGCCTTCCAGACCACCACTATCTGCAACAGCTTTGCAAAAACTGGCATATTCCCCTACAACAGAGATGCTCTTTCTGATTAGGCTCTAGCCCCTCCCTTTGTTACACAAGATTAGAAACATGAGTTACCCGACAAAAAGACAGTTACTGTGGAAGACGTCTCAAAACTCCCAATTTGTCAAAGAGAACATACAGAAGTAAAACGTGATCCTGCTGCAAAAATAATTTCACCTAACCTCAATAAGCCATCGACATCAGAACCAGTAATATCGAAGAAAAGAGTAAACAAGGTTATTTATAGGTCTGCATTTAGATCACAGGAAATTGTGATCGTGGGTGTGATGCATTTGGTGGTTCATGACGGCGAGAAGAAAATGGAGCCGAATGGATCGAGTGCCATTTTTCTAATGTTTGGCATCATGTGAAGTGACAGAAAGTTTTAGATAGTGTCTATTTTATGTGTGATTGATGTGAGGACTCTGATAGTGACAAACAACTGCTCAGTGGACTTAAAACAAGAGTTGAAATTTTATTTGTGCATATTTTTTTCTGTTATTATTATCTGCAGTAGAATGTTTCAAAATCTCCAATAAAGGATAATATCTACATCTACTTGGGATACTCTGCAAATCACATTTAAGTGCCTGGCAGAGGGTTCATCGAACCACCATTATATTATTTATCTCCCATTCCATTCTCGAATCCCTCCGTTTGAGCTCTGATTTCTTGTATTTTATTCTGATGATCATTACTACCTACGTAAGTGGGAGTCAACAATATATTTTCGCATTCGGAGGAGAATGTTGGCGATTGGAGTTTCGTAAGTAGCCCACGCCGCAGCGATAAGCGCCGTTGTTTTAATGATTCCCATCCCAGATACTGTATCATTTCCGCAACGCTGTCTCCCCTGTAGCGTGACAACACGAAACGAGCTGCCCTTCTTTAGACTTTTTCGATGTCCTCCGTGAAACCCACCTGATAAGGATTCCACACTGGGCAGCAATATTCCAAAAATGGACGGTATTGTATGCGTTTCTTTTGTAGTTCTGTTGCATGTTTTAAGGGTTCTTCCAATAAAACGCAGTCTCTGGTTCGCTTTCCCACGAAATTATCTACGTGTTCTTTCCAATTTAAGTCTGAAGTAATAGTAATTCCTAGGGATTTTGTGGAGTTTACGGCCTTCACTTTTGATTTATTTTGTAAACAAAGTTTAACGGATTTCTTTTTGTACTCATGTGGACGATTTCACACTTCTCATTATTTAGAATCAATTGCCAATTTTTACACCATAGTGATATCTCATTCAGATCGTTCTGCAGTTGGTTTTGATCTTCAGATGATTTTACTAGACGGTAAATGACGGCGTCATCTCCAAACAACCTAAGAGAGCTGCTTAGATATTCCCATAAATTGTTTTTGTAAATAAAGAACAGCAGAGGACCAATGACACTACTCTGTGGAACGCCCGACATTACCTCTGTTTTAGTCGTTGCCTTACCATCGATTACTACGAACTGTGTCCTCTCTGACAGGAAATCCCCTATGCAATCGCAAATTTGGGGCAGATACCATAACCATGCAATTTGATTAAAATTTGTGAGGTACGGTGTCAAAATCCTTCTGGAAATCAAGAAATACGGAATCGATTTGAGAACCCTTGTCGATAGCACCCATCACTTCGTGTGAATAAAGAGCTAGTTGTGTTTCGCATGAACGATATTTTCTAAATCCGTGTTGACCTTAATAGATCGTTCTGTATACTTGTACATTTTAGTTGAACATGTACATTAAATTAAAAAGAAGTTTCCAAAGCTTAAAAGATACTCTTATTAATGATAAGTAACATACTATCACGGAGTAACTTGAATACTGTCAGGGCATTACTTGAATATCACGGCGTTACCTAGTTCTGCCATCAAAATTTGTAAGTCATTTGCAAGAAATATCAAGTCGATATTTGTAAAATATATATGTCAGACATGCTTCCCTCTTCCAAATGGTATAAATCAAAATAACCATGGAAGTTCTTGAATTTCTAACACAGAAAGCTTACTTGCACGGAGTTACTTGACTTTACCCTATGTAACTATAGATTACTAGCTTAAACCCGCGGCTCCGCTCGCGTGTTGGTTGTTTATGATAGATAAGGTATCTTTCAGTAGTGTGCTATGGGATCAAATAACACGTAAAAATGCACTCGTTTGGAAGAATCCAATCACGAAATTCAACAATAATGATTGTAATAACATCACAGATCGTTCACTTGATGTAATGCGCGAAACTCAAATCGATGTCTTAAAAGAAATTTCTTTTTTACTACTTTATTTATCTATCCTTATATTTCCTCATTCCAAAGAAATCGGGCGCAGACAGGTGTGAAAATTACAGAACCATCAGTTTGATAAGTCATGGTTGCAAAATTATAACACGAATTATCTACAGGAGAATGGAAAAGATGGTAGAAGCTGACCTTGGGGAAGATCAGTTTGGATTCAGGAGGAACATAGGAACCCGGGAGGCAATACTCACTTTACGTCTTATCTTAGAAGATAGATTAAGGAAAGGCAAACCTACATTTTTAGCTTTTGTAGATTTGGAGAAAGCATTTGACAATGTTGACTGGAATACACTCTTTCAAATTCTGAAGTCAGCAGGGGTAAAATATTGGGAAAGGAGAGTTATTTATAACTTGTACAAAAGCCAGACCGCAGTTATTAGACACGAAGGGCATGAAAGGGAAGCATCAGTTGGGAAGGGAGTAAGACAGGGTTGTAGCCTTTCTCCGATGTTATTCAATTTGTACATCGAGCAGGCGGTGAAGGAAAGCAAGGAAAAATTTGGAATAGGGATTAAAGTACAGGGGGAAGAAATAAAAACATTGCGTTTTGCTGATGACATTGTAATTCTGTCAGAGACAGCAAAGGACCTGGAAGAGCAGTTGAATGGAATGGACACTGTGTTGAAGAGAGCATATATAATGAACATTAACAAGAGCAAAACAAAAATAATGGAATGCGGTCTTAGAAAATCGGGCGATGCTAAAGGAATTAGATTAGGTGACGAAACAATGAAGGTGGTAGATGAGTTTTGTTACTTGGATAGTAAAATAACGTGTGATGGTCGCAGTACAGAGGATATAAAATGCAGAATGGCAATGGGAAGAAAAGCATTTTTGAAAAAGAGAAATTTGCTAACATCGAATATTAATTTAAGTGTAAGGAATTCTTTTCTGAAGGCATTTGTGTGGAGTGTTGCCTTGTACGGGAGTGAAACATGGACGATAAGCAGTGCGGACAGGAAGAGAATAGAGGCTTTTGAAATGTGGTGTTACAGAAGAATGCTGAAGATTAGGTGGGTAGATCGCATAACCAATGAAGAAGTACTGAACAGAATTGGTGAGAAAAGGAATTTTTGGCATACCCTGGCTAAAAGAAGGGATCGCTTGGTAGGACACATTCTTAGACATCGAGGAATCGTAAATTTAGAATTGGAGGGAAGTGTGTGGGGGAAAAATCGCAGAGGGAGACCAAGAGACGCGTATAGTAAGCAGATTCAAGTGGATGAGGGTTGCCGTTCTTATGAGGAGATGAAAAGGCTTGCTCAGGATAGAGTAGGGTGGAGAGCTGCATCAAACCAGTCTCCGGACTGAAGACCATAACAACAACATATTTCCTTACAGAGAAAGAGCTGAAGACATTGTAGCACGCATAGACCGAAGATATGGTCTGTGGCATCACGTTTCGCTGTATGTAACCTCCTTGCTATAGAGTCGCAAACATCATCGCTGGCCTTCAGTCCGAATTTTTTTAATTATTTGACGACTTTCAACCGCCATATCTTCCACCTCTTATAGCTATCGACGTGGAACTGCTATGGTGAACAACGGGAGACTTCAGACAACAATTACACACAGACCATTCGTTTGCGTTCTGTAGTTTTCGCTGCAGAGCGAAATATTAACACACACACACACACACACACACACACACGTAGAATTTTATATACACCGATTACTTTCCATCCCATTATACTCCACCCTTTTATTATCAACCCTCAAGCAACAATGCAACCGATAAAACCATTTTCAATGAGTAAATATAATTTTCAAAGAGTAATTATTGTTCTTCTTTTCGCGTTATATTCTTCAAATTACTAAATATCTATCAGTTCGCTATAAAACCGTACCTAAAACTTTTTTCAGGTATAAACTAGTAACTGTACAAATATTTAAGTCTCTGTGTCTTGTCGTTCGGACGTGATAAGCGTACACCGAACAGACATTCACATTTATAGATATAGATAGAAGATGAGCAGACATTTAGGGTACAAAAATTTCCTCCCGGGGGATAAATTAACGTGTGAAGTAGCAACAATGCTGACCCCACGTCAATGTGGGAAACAAGTTGAAGGAAAAGACGAAGAAAGTAATATTCGAAATTTCAAATTGAAGTACATATTAAAGACACGCTGCGGTTTCTTGGAAAAGCTACCTCTTTGAGCAGGTGGTTCCGTATAGTAGTGTAGAAATGTCTAGCATGCCACAGTTTCTCTAGCAGGTGGCGTGTCAACGCTTGCAACAAGAGGTTTCCCAGGAACCGAAAGCGAAAGCTTGGCCGCGCTGCGCCGATGGACGGTGTGGCACCATCGGCGTCCTTGCCACAGCCGTCACTCCAATTCCCCGTCTGATTTACAGCAGTCGTTAGGCATTAGAGCTGTGGGGAGCATTTGCCACAGTAAAGTTACTGAAATTTATTGCCTCATTAGGCGGAGGAATAACAGTAGCGAAGACGTAATCTCTGCCCGCTCGCCAGTCACAACTTGACAAGTGAAAGGTGTACTTGGGAACTATTCCAGCTCCCTCGAGATCCGCAGGCTAAGTTAATCGAGGTTACTTGCGTGACAGTTGACGTGTCCCGTATCTGTGATCAGTTTAAAGACTGCGGGTCGTCACACAAAGCCGGGGTGGAGAACAAACAACACCTTATTTGATAATGTCATACTTTTACAGACGAGAGTCACAACAGGTTCTTTTAAAATTATAATTAGCTGTTTGCGATGAATTAGTCTTTAAATCTTACATCGAACATAGAAGAACACTTCTCTTTGTTTATTCTATCAACACGCTTGTAACGAAGTATGTTGGGATTTATTCCCATCTGCTTGCATTACTGCACCTCCCGATACCAGTGTTGCATACTAATAGGTACGAATGTAATTAGACCACATTTCAAAAGCTTCTATCATCATGTATTTAACACTAAATTGTCATAAAAATAAATAAAAAGACAAAACGTAACCAAAAACTCATAAGGTTACTATCGATTACGAAAAATCAGCAAGACCAATGCGGTTGAGATGACCATAAATAGAGAGGGAACAAGTTCAAACATCTGCTTGGAGGGAACAAAAATTAAATCAGTTTACCGCTTTCAGTACCTTGGAAGTATTTTCTCCAAGGACAACACTATCTGGCAAGAAATCCTCAACAGAACACAAAAAGCATCAAATTTCTACATGCAAGTTCGGAATCTAGTCTGGGACAAAAAAGTACCCCAGGCAACAAAGTTAACTTTGTATAACACTTACTTTACTCTAGTCCTTATGTATGACATGAAAACTTGTATATTGTTAAAAATGGATTACAACAGAATCCAAGCAACAGAAATGAGGTTTATCAGTGCCAGGAGACACTAGATCAGAAATGAGGTACACAGAGAAACAACTAGGATCAGGATCCCAATAGCCAACATCATGGGGAAACGAAGACTACAGTGGTATGGCCAGGCAATGAGAATGGATAGCACAAGAACAGCTAAAATATTTCAGAATGGAAGTGGGAGGAAGATCGAAGAGGAAGGCCAATTAGATGATGGATAGAGGCAGTAAAATCAGACGTAAAGAAGAACGGTTTAAACTGGGATGATGTCCAAGACCAAATGTTATATCAAGATCGGTTGAGATGGAGAGCGCTTGTTAGCCACACCCGGGAAACTGAAAAATGATGATGATGACGAAAACTAGACAAGTCATTTGACGTCTAGTCGAATATTTTGTGTGACAAAGGGACTCAGAACAAAGAAGACAAACAGAACACTTCCGTTAAAATCGGGACGCCTGGTCTCCCTGTCGGTACATTGTCTTGCTGAAGCGTGCCGTCTCGGCTGAGGTGCATAAAGGGTAGGGCTACGTATGTCTTGTGGGGCTGCAGTCAGTATGAAGTCGGTTGATAACCACTGCCGTCTAGCATATTTCTGTTCATTAGTTATTTTTACTGAACACGTAAGGGCAACATGTAGCAACTCTGTTGTGCAATGTTTTCCTGTTCAGTCTCATGTTTGCTTGGGCCAAGACCACATTTTATTCATTATGACGAACCACCCTGTGATGAAAACAAGATGTTTACGTGTGTTAGAAGGTTATGTTTCTATTTTTACATATGACGCTAAGGTAATGTACATATTTTGTTAACTGTCATTTTATTTGTATACCACAATAACTTTGCAGTTTGTAGACATTGTATAACTTTTTGCAGTGATTGTACTGGACTTTCTGAAGATGGTGACTGAGCTCACCGAAACCGGTTAAGGGACGAAAACAAATTTTTAGCGATCTTGGCTGAATGAAGTGTTTTATATTTCATAAAATGTAAAAGTAATAAGTATTGCGAATATAGAAATTAAATAATAGTAACCAAAGAAATTACGTAACAAAGAATAATACCTCAGATAATGTAAAATAATTTATGATAGTGCAAATCAGAAGCTGCTTCAGGCTCGAAGCAAACCCCGCCGGGAACAACCGGCTTAATGGACATTATTCTAACCCTTTCCCGACCAAATTTTATTAATTTGTGAACATGAGTATTTCTTTGCACATTTCTGTTCATAATGATTGTAATAATGTACATTTTTTAATATTTGAAATTTTTCAGATTTATATGGCATAATTGGGCAGGATACGTTACCTTTACTGTACCTGACACCTTTTTCAAACTGTTTACTACTAATTTAGACACTTTTAAAATAATTTTTTAATGAAAATTTCAGATTACTTTGTTTCCTTTACTTTGATATAATATTTTGAAAGTCTCGCTGTTTGTACTGTAACTTAGACATTAAGCAACAATACATAGTTTATCAAGCGTTGTGGCCTAGTGCTCCACGCTTTCCTTGAAGTAATGGTAGCCAAGATATACGCTATGAGTTTTGGAAAGTCCTGCAGTGTTCTTTATAATCTTTGGTCAAATGGTTGGGCCGAGAGTAACAGATAAAGATGACGATGCCATATGCAGTCATTGGGATGGAAAGGGCTAAACACATCAAATTAATTTCTGTCAATATCCATCCACGTCAATAGCAATAAAAATATTATAGCAATGTTAGATTAAATATTGCCAGGTTCTGGGGAGGGGGGGGGGATGAGGGGCAAGCTCGAAGTTTTTCAGGAGACTTTCCCACCTGGAAAAGCCTGACAAATAACTAAATATGTATACTCTTTGTAATTTTTTTATCTTCTTTAATATGTAATTTTATTTGTATTTTTCTCTTTTCTTTTGTTATTTTTCTATTTCATATTATTGCTCGTTAGGCTATCTGGAAAGTAACACGAAAGAAATTTGGCATTGTATGCTATATTATCAAATGTAAGACCTGCTTTTAAATATTAGGCAGCAATCATAAAAATGTGCAATAAAGAATAATCAGAGGTGGGAAAAGAAGTGCACGTAACCCATTTCGTCATAGACAGTGACGGACTGTCCCGACGTGTTATATTTCCGGAAGGCTTTCGACACTGTACCTCAGAAGTGTATTATAATCAAACTAATTGCTTATGGAATATCGCCACAATTGTCTGACTGGATTCGTGATTTCCTGTCAGAAAGTACACTGTTGTAATTCACGGGAAGTTGACGAGTAGAACTGAAGTGACATCTGACGTTCTCCAGGGAAGTGTTAAAAGGTGCGCACTGTTCCTAAGTTTTATAAACGATTTAAGAGACAATCTGAGTAGCTCTCATAGACTGTTCGTGGATGATGTTGTCATTTATCGGTTAGTTAAGACACCAGAAGATCAAAAGCAATTGCAAAATGATTTAGATATCTGCATGGTGCAAAACATGGCAATTGACCCTTAATACTGAGAAGTGTGGAGTCATCCATATGGCCACTAAAAGAAGCCCGTTAAACTTCATTTACACGATAATTCAGTCACAACTACAGGCCGTAAATTCAAGTAAATACCTAGGAGTAACAATTACGAACAACTTAAATTGGAAAGAGCACATAGTAAATATTGTAGGGAAAGCGAACCAGAGGCTACGTTTCTTTTGCAGAACACTTAGAAGATCAAACAGTTCTACTAAAGAAACTGTCTACACCGCAATTGTGCGTCCTATTTTGGAGTATTGTTGCGCATTGTGGGATCCCCACCAAGGGTGACTGACAGACGATTTAGAGAAAGTACAGAGAAGGGCAGCTCGTTTTGTATTATCGCGATGTACGGGAGAGAGTGTCACGGGAATGGTGCACGAGTTGGAGTGGAAAACATTAAAACAAAAGCGTTGCTCGTTGCGACGAGATCTATTTGAGAAACTTCTTTCACCAACTTTCTCTTCCCAATGCCAACATATTTTGTTACCACTGTCCTACATAGGAAGACATCACCTATATATATATATATATATATATATAAATGGATTGCTGTTCGTTAGTCTCGCTAAAACTCGAGAACGGGTGAACCGATTTGGCTAATTTTAGTCTTGAAATATTCGTGAAAGTCCAGGGAAGTTGTCCAGAAAAGAGGAAAATCGGGAAAACTAAAACAGCTTTTTCCATTGAGCTATCAATACCGTTCGTCCAAATGCGATAAAATGTTTTACATTCCATGTTGAAAACAAGAGAAAGTTTTGCATCTAATAAAAATTTGGAAAAGTCGCTCCGAAAGTATGAAAATGTAGGAAAAACCGGAAGCGATTTCTGAAAGAGCTTTTTTCAATGGGATAACAATATCATTCGTCTGATTGCGATAAAATTGTGCACATTTGACGTTCAAAGCAAGTGTAACGTTCTTGGAAAAGTTGCCCGGAAAATTGGATAATTCAGAAAAAACTACAAAGAGATTTTTCTATGAAATATCAATATCAATCATCTGATTCCGATAAAATTTTGCATATTCCTCGTCAAAGCGAGAGGATGGTTTGAATGAAGTAAAAGTTTGGGATAGTTGTCCAGGAAATAGGAAAATTTGTGGAAAACTGAAAGAGCTCTTTTCTTTGGGATAGCAATATCATTCGTACGATTGCGATAAAATTTTGCACAATTGACGTTCAAAGCAAGAGTACATACATATTATCAATTGCGAAGCATTGTCGGGTCGACTAGCCATCAAAATAAAATAAGAGAAATCAGATCGAAAACTGAAAGAATTAGGTGTTCCTTTTTTCCGCGAGCTTTTAGAGAATGGAACCGTAGAGAAACATAATAAAGCGGTTCGGTGAACTCTCCGCTATGCACTTGAATGTCACTTGCAGAGTATTTATGTAGATGTGTATGCAGATACACTGTCCCACTGCAATGCCATTCGGAAGAGGTGTCGATCTCCTCAGTTTTTTTTTTGTTTTTTGTTTTGTTTTTGTTTTTTAGGAGGGTTCGAACCTCCGACGGCGAACGGCCACGCGCTTAGCAAGGCGCCTTAGACCTCTCGGCCAGTCCACCGCAGCTGTACGGCCTTCCATCAATTATTATGCATACTCTGCTGCACTGCAGAAACAGTCTGTCTTACAGGAACAGGTATTTCTCGGGTGGATGTACATTCTCCCTTACCGATAATGCGTCTTCTTTCAAACTCACCGATTTGACGGTACGGTTCGCACACACACCTGTGAGGCAGCCTGCTCATGTGGTCAAGTTCAAATGTTCAAATGTTTGTAAAGTTATGGGACCTAACTGCAGTGTTGCAGCGTTTCCTAAACTTATAAAATACTTCAACTAACTTATCCGAAGAACAACACACACGCCCATGTCCGAGGGAGAAATCTAACCCCCGACTTTGAACGGCCGCGCACACCTTAGGAAGGTGCCTTAGTGCGCGCGGCTATTCCATCGCTGCCGTGGTCAACTCTGATCCATCCATTACCGTCGCTTTATAACGACACCGAGAGCCACATACACATTATACAGGTAGGTGGTGTGGCGCCGAGATATCTATGTTGACCCTGAACCCGCGAGCCGACATTGTTCAAATGCTAATCATTTCTGCAGAACATACAAATGCACATATCCTGCCAATATGACCTTTCTATCTCTAGTCTTTCAAGGTTCTCTTTGTTTTTCTTAACACGAGGGTACGTCCTACCTACAGTAGTAGCTAATGAAGGTAACATGAATTGCTTATAATACGAGAGCAAAGGAAAATTTTCTTTCTGCAATGTGAGATTAGTAACGAAATTAAAACGACGAAATTCAACGAAGCCTTGCGTAACAGCGTTGCTCGCCGTCTCTAGTCAGCCTGCCTGTCGCGTCGCGTCGCTCTTTTGAATTCTGAACGCATGGTGAGCACGTAAAGGCGCGTAGAATAACAGCCTCCCACGCAGTGACGACTGCGGGCTGTCGTTCCAATCCTTCAGGCTGAGGGCTTTCGCATGATATCTGTGCAGCTCACGTAACGTAACTGCCACGATTAATTGCGGCATACCGCTCTTTTTTAATTCTCAAAGCACCTTTCTTACCCATTTTTTGCGCTACCACTGTGCATGCGTCTTTTGCGGTGAACTGTCTCTCTACAACCTCGGTAAATCCTGCATCTAAGTTCCTGTACGAAATATGTAACGAATTCGAAATATTTAACATTTAAGCTGTTAAGGGCATTGAAATAAATCCAACGGCAAAGTTGACAATTTGTGAGGGATCGGAATTCGAATTCGGATTTCTCGCTTCCGACCAGCAGTTGCCTAAACTAAGTAGGCTATTCAGGCACGCTTCCCTTCTAAGCCAAATTCTCAACTTGCAGCACACTACAATAGCAGTGCTCCCTGTCTATTAGTTCCTCTTACTCGTAGCCATTACTGGACTCCAGCCAGGGGTCGAGCGTATTGATGTGTTCGCACTGAAATAATCAACTGCCTGTTGGGAGCATATATACAATTACTAGCTGAAAATTCGGCGTTGACCGGGTATTTATTTAATTATTCCTGCCATTTTACAGGCATATATTCATTTGTATAAGGGCTGTATGTCTGTAAAATCTCTTGGGAATACAGTTAGTAGTAAAGAAGTAATAGATTGAAACTTGGTGCGTGATAAGCGAATTTAAATGAACGTTACTGTTTATGTGCTCATATATCATGAACTACGTGTCGTATTGTGATACAATTTAGAAGGTACACTCAACTATACGTGTATACAATGTAAAATTTCCTGTGGCTACAACTTATAGTGTAGAAATTATAAATTGTAACGTCATACCTAATGCCGTAGTTTTACTCCATAAACAGCGGTAAAGTAGTAAGCCAGAAACTTTTTTCCTTTCATCATTTTGCTTTGGTTGTCAGCAAAAAGTTTAATAAAAAATTGCAATTATTTTTAAAGTTTGTTGCAAATAGATAAGTAATCTCATTCTCATATAACGCATTTTTAACTTCTCGCCGCATTATGTGGCAGGTTTTTTTGCGATTGTTGTTGTTTATGACGTCATATCTTCTGAACCATGTATCGCATGTGATTCTTAACCTTCCAGCAATTGTTACCTCATGGTAAGGAATGTGTGTACCAAATTTGGTTGAAATCGGTCCAGTGGTTTCGGAGTAAATGAGCAGCATTGTCGCTAAATGCAGCAGTTTTTCACGCATTTCATTGCTTATGACGTCATATCTCGTGAACTATGTATCGCACGTGATTCTTACACTTACGACAATCGTCCTCATGGATTGAAGCTTACGTGTACAAATTTCATAAAGAAGGTTTATATGCAACATGCACACACAAACATAGGGACACTCTGCTCTCTATATATGAAGATTTATATGGTGTCTGTTCATTCGGACATGTATGAAAAGAGTAGGCTCCATTTGTTTACATTAACGATCGTAATGTGGACGCATAAATGCGCTCGATCTCATACGGGAATCCAGTATAGGCTGCGAGAAAGAGAAACTAATGCGCACTAACTATCGTAGTGAGCTACAAGGTGACTATTTGCCTTAGAAGGGAAGCATGCCTGGATAGCTTAATTGGTTAAGGCGACCGCTGGACAGAAGCTGCAAATCAGGATGGTTCGAATCCCGGTCCATCACAAATTTTCAACTTTGTCGATGGATTTATTTCAATGTCCTGAAATGTTTAAATACTTTAAATTTGTAAAATTACGGCGTTTAATGTCAACAAATGGTGTCTGTTCTTTCTGATATGTCATCTTTCTTTGCTATTCGAATCCATCTGTCTCTTATCCGGACGAACATGCGCTGTCTACTTTCGATAGTTAATAAAACGTGAAAGCGTAGTGTTCCGTCAATAGGATCCAGAGTGTGTTCTAGAACTTATTTTGTGCGCAACTTTCTTTGAGCTTAAAACTGTATCCCTGCCGAGACAGATCCAGGAACCTTGGTTGTCGAGGACAATCTTACCCGCAGACACGTACGTAAGGACACGTGGCTGATTTCACATAGGCTACACAGCACCACCCTCCTTATTTGCAAACGTACAAAAATATTTGTGTAATTTTTATGGTTTTAATAAAGATTAAAGAAACGTAAGATATTATGTAACAATGCTGGCTCTTTAAAAATTGTGAAAATGGACTAACAGTGTCAAAGTCCTGGTACGACATTTCCTTGCCAAGAGATGTCATGTGCGAAGTAGCCCTGTGAGTAACCCTGGAGTGGTTGAAAAAAATACAGTTTAATGAACTCAGCGATTGCCTTGACAACAACTTTTTAAAAGTAATCTTTGATTTCACAATGATATTTTCATTCTGCAGCCGAGTGTGCGCTGAAATGAAACTTCCTGGCAGATAAAAACTGTGTTGAGGAACCTGGATTCAAACCGGGACCTACGCGTTTCGTGGGTAAGTGGTCTAGCGCTGTTTTGGGTTGTTTCTTTGCGATCGTTCGTTTTGTCTTGATCTAGGTTATTCATTGTATTCTTTGCTCAGTTTTTTTTGTCCACTTTAAGTTACGGTAATAACACTAAAAGTGGGCCTTTGCGATCGCCTTTTGACAGCTCTAAATTTCAATGAATATAACCGTTTAACTGTTCATCTGTCACAAAAATTGGAGAAACGAATTTGTAGTGGAGAAAATTACCTATAACTATGTTCTGTTATTTCCGTAACTAGCAGCGTTGCAGAGATACTTACAAAAATAACGGCACTCTCACTTGGTTATATGTAAAGCAGTACAGGCAAATAAAGTTGAAAAATCGGACAAACTGCCACGGCAAGGCAGGCGATAATACGAAAGATATTACAATAAAGTTTAAAGAGGTAAAGTTAATGTCGACAAATGGTGTCTTCTTTTCTTATAAATACGAAAGAACATACACCATATCAATGATTGTGTATATGCTAACAACAAGCAAGTGACAATTTTAATGCGAACTCATTAATACTCAGGCAGACGCAGAAGTTCTCCAACAAAACTTGTTATGGTATATGGACCCTCCTATTTTTTTAAGTAACTACACCTATCATTGCAGGACTAAATTTCTTCGTTTGTCTTTTGCAATACACTTATATAATATACATTTATATTTACAGTTGTATCACTGTAATACATATTCATTCTGTAATGTTTACTTACGTGATTATTGCATCATATGAATAGAATATCTGAAACTCTTTTGGTAAATGCTATTATTGTTTTCACTCGTAATAAGAGGTAACACATTTCCGTAATTACGTATACATATTCGCAGGTAATTGGTAACTTTGTTCTAATATCTTGTATTATTACCACTTACGTTTAATGTCAGTGTACAACATCTTTCGTTCTGTAAATCTGTAATATTTTGAACTTGTGTGTATTCATGTATTTCGTTATAATGATTTTGTTTACGATGAAGCTCTGCCAGTGACATGTCAAAGATAAATTATGTGCGCGGGATGCACATTAATCTCCTTGCTGGGGTAGATGTTTTTGATCTGTGAGCAAAGAGCTGTGATCTTTTATTTATAAGCGGGAGCTCGGCTCTAGCAGGTTGTCAGTTGGAAGTCAGTGTTGGCTTGTACTTCGGTATTCATAGTTGTTTTGAATTGCTGTTGGAATTGTGATATATTGTGGTAGTGTCTGGTGATTTCCTGATGGTTAATATGTATTTCAGTTGTAAAAGAGTGAAGTTAAATTGGGACGTTCACCTTAGAGAAGGAAGTAAACAACTTGTTAAGATTTCATTTCAGCTGTTCCTTTTTTTTAAGCTTGACTGGTATTTACATTCAGGAACCCTTTTATACCACGAAAACCTGGGAGTAATCTTTTCTTTCCTGAATGTGTGAAAGTTTTTTGTAGTTTTGTTGAAAGTTTGTGGCCCACCGTTTGCAACCCCAAGAAGTACGGAGCGGTTACCCTTTCGAACTTGCAGGACTAGCTCTCCTGGAAGAAAGGGTGTGGTGGAGAAAAATGGTAAAATGTTTGTAAAGCTTATGGGACTTAACTGCGGGGTCATCAGTCCCAAAACTTACAAACTACCTTATATTAAAGACAGCATAAACATCCATGCGCGAGGGAGGATTCGAACCCCCGACGGAGAACGGCCTCGCGCGTCTGAGGCATTTGCTAGAGACATGTCTTAGCCACAGCCTAGGGGATGTTTCTAGAATGATATCTTCTCTCTGCGCTGGATTTTGCGTTGATGTCTTTCTGCCAGGTTAAAACTGTGTGCCGGAACCTTTATCCAACCGCGTGATAATCTCAAATTACCTATGAAAATCCCATGAAAATTCATCAAGTGTCTTTGGATATTAACCATATCTTTCAAATAACATAAAAATTGCACAGGGTTTTCTGCAACATGTTTCAAGTTTCGTCCTTGGATGGGCAACATTGCTTGAAAACAACATTTAAGCTCCTAAATACAACAATGTTTCGTTGTCTTTGGCGAAAAGGTTAGGAATAAACCGAATCTTTCACAGATATTGCAAGCATATGTTACCTAGGTACAAGTTTGTTACAGTTATGTGACGATATTTTTGTGAAATGGAAAACTGCTAATAAAGGGAAAGAGGAAACCTCTAAGTTTCTTTATTAAGGAAAGTTGTTGGGCTCTTATCTGGGAGACTGAAAATTGACTTACATTTATTGGGAAGAGAATGCCTACAACATTTATCACAACGAAACTCTTTCTCGTAATTTGACTGAAAACCCAAAGAGATTTTGGTCATATGTTAAATATACTCGGGGAAAGTCACAAACAATACCTTCACTACGTGATAGTAATGGCGATCCTGCCGATGACAGCGCTACTAAAGCAGAGTTACTAAACTTAGCTTTTAGAAACTCATTCACTAAAGAAGACGAAACCAATATTCCAGATTTCGAATTACGAACAGATGCCGTAATGAGTAACATAGAAGTAGATATCATCGGAGTAGTGCAGCAACTAAAATCACTTAACAAGAACAAGTCTTCTGGTCCGGATTGTATACCCATTAGATTTCTATCTGATTATGCTGAAGCGATAGCTCCTTACTTATCAGTCATATACAACCGCTCTCTCATAGAAGGATCTGTACCAAAAGATTGGAAAGTTGCACAGGTCACACCTATATTCAAGAAAGGCAGTAGGAGTAACCCACTAAACTACAGGCCTATTTCATTGACGTCAATTTGCAGCAGGGTTTTGGAACATATCCTGTATTCAAATATTATGAATTATCTCGAACAGAACGATCTATTGACCCAAGGTCAACACGGATTTAGAAAATATCGTTCATGCGAAACACAACTAGCTCTATATTCACACGAAGTGATGGGTGCTATCGACAAAGGTTCGCAAATCGATTCCGTATTTCTTGATTTCCAGAAAGCTTTTGACACCGTACCTCACAAACGGCTTTTAATCAAATTGCGTGGTTATGGTATATCGCCACAAATTTGCAATTGGATAGGGGATTTCTTGTCAGAGAGGACACAGTTCGTAGTAATCGATGGTAAGGCATCGACTAAAACTGAGGTGATATCGGGCGTTCCACAAGGTAGTGTTATTGGTCCTCTGCTATTCCTTATTTACATAAACGATTTAGGGGAAAATCTAAGTAGCTCTCTTAGGTTGTTTGCAGATGACGCCGTCATTTACCGTCTAGTAAAATCATCTGAAGATCAAAACCAACTGCAGAACGATCTGAATAAGATATCAGTATGGTGTAAAAATTGGCAATTGACTCTAAATAATGAGAAGTGTGAAGTCGTCCACATGAGTACGAAAAGAAATCCGTTAAACTTTGTTTACAACATAAATCAATCAAATGTGAACGCCGTAAACTCCACAAAACACCTAGGAATCACTATTACTTCAGACTTAAACTGGAAAGAACACGTAGATAATATCGTGGGAAAGGCGAACCAGAGACTGCGTTTTATTGGCAGAATCCTTAAAAGATACAACAGAACTACTAAAGAAACTGCATACACTGCGCTTGTCCGTCCATTTTTGGAGTATTGCAGCCCAGTGTGGGATCCTTATCAGGTGGGTTTGACGGAGGACATCGAAAGAGTCCAAAGAAGGGCAGCTCGTTTCGTATTGTCACGATACAGGGGAGACAGCGTTACGGAAATGATACAGGATCTGGGATGGGAATCATTACAACAACGGCGCTTATCGCTGAGGCGTGGGTTACTTGCGAAACTCCAATCGCCAACATTCTCCTCCGAATGCGAAAATATATTGTTGACTCCCACTTACATAGGTAGAAATGATAATCAGAATAAAATAAGAGAAATCAGAGCTCGAACAGAGAGATTCAGGTGTTCTTTCTTCCCGCGCGCTATTCGAGAATGGAATGGGAGATAAATAGTATAATTGTGGTTCGATGAACCCTCTGCCAGGCACTTAAATGTGATTTGCAGAGTATCCCATGTAGATGTAGATGTAGATGTAGAAGACCTGATAGACGACTATAAAATGAGCAACTAGTCCAAAAGAAGAAGGAAACAGCATCTCATGTACCACTGAATGATCTACGATATGACAGATATAACAATATGTTGTCACTTGACAGTGTGGGTCAAAAGGAATTTGCACGTTTTGTCTTCAGGGGTATTGTCTGTAAAATGTGTAAATCATGTGATTGTTCTGAACTTTTAACCAAAAATAATTGTTTTTAGACATCCTATATGACCAAAATACAATAATTTCTACAGCCATAAGAACACTGTAGTACGAATACTGTAGCATTCATGCCCTGTTCTGGGCAATGTTACTTACGAAACGGAAAAAACATCGTTGTTGTTGTTGTTGTTGTTGGGGTCTTCAGTCCGGAGACTGGTTTGATGCAACTTTCCACAATACCCTATCCTGAGCAAGCCTCTTCAACTCTACATAAGAAAGGCAAACTACATCTGTCTGAATCTACTTGCTGTATCCACCTCTTGGTCTTCCTCTGCAGTTTTTACCCCACATTCTTCTCTCCAACGATAAATTCACAATTCATTGATGTCTAAGAATGTGTCCTACCAATCGATCCCTTCTTGTAGTCAAGGTATGCAAGAAATTCCTTTTCTCAACAATTCTGTTCAGTACCTCCTCATTAGTTAAGCGATCCACCCACCTAATCTTCAGCATTCTTCTGTAGTACCACATTTCAAAAGCCTCTATCCTCTTCCTGTCCGCACTGTTTATCGTCCAAGTTTAACTCCATTACAAGGCAACACTCCACACAAATGCCTTCAGAAAGGACTTCATTAGGCTTAAATCAATATTCGATGCCAACAAATTTCTCATGTAGAAGAACGCTTTTCTACCCATTGCGATTCTGCATTTTATATCCTGTGTACTGCGACCATCATTTGTTATTTTATTGTCCAAGTAACAAAACTCATCTACCTCCTTTATTGTTTCGTTGCGTAATCTGATTCTTTCAGCATCTCCAGATTTTCTTAGACTGCAGTCCATTACCCTAGTATTGCTTTTGTTAATGTTCATTCTATATATGCACCCTTCAGCACAGTGTCCGTTCCGTTCAACTGCTCTTCCAGGTTCTTTACTGTCTCCGACAGAATTACCTTTATAGCCTGCTCAATGTACAAATTGAATAGCATTGGAGAAAGGCTACAACCCTGTCTTACTCCCTTCCCAACCATTGCATCTCTTTCATGCCCCTCGGACAACCGCTGTCTGGTTTTTGTACAAGTTTTAAATACCTCACGCTCCCTATATTTTACTCCTGCTTGCTTCAGAACTTGAAAGAGTTTATTCCAATCAACATTGTCAAAAGTGTGTCTGACACTGGTACATTAGTGTATAACGATGTCACGTCAAATCTAACCATCAGATCCGTAGCTGATACACTCTTCTCTTTTAAAAGTGCCCCGAAATGGGTCGAATCCTTCACATATGTCTCTGTGTGGCTCACTAGATGTCGGAGCATTGGTACTAGCTCTTTGGCCAGCTTGTACGTGGGTGAATTAATGCTGGCCACTATAGGACGCAAAGGAAAATCCTTTTTATGGACCTTCGGCACCCCATACATCCTCGGTGCCTGCGGAACTTGTGGGATGAGTCTTCTGGCTGTGTCAAAGGTCATCCTGGTTTGCTTCAGCACCGCCTGCGTCAATTTGGTTATCTTAGCCGTCGGATCGCACTTAAGTTTCGATGGGATCGCCGAGAAGGTTTTCCATTCGTTTATTATAATCTGACGACAGTGGCGTTGCCTTTGTCTTCCTGCATTACTACTACGTCAGGATTCTTCTTCAACTCCACTATGGCCGGACGTTCCTCCCCGTTAATGTTTTGTTTTGGTGGCTTCGCCTGAGACAGGATTCATACCGTTTCTTACCGGATCTTCTCTACCTCGGCCTGTGGCAGGTGACGCACCGAAGTCTCAACTGATCCAATAGTTTTCCTTCGGTACATATTTCGGTGCGATTGCAAAATTGAGTCCCTTAGCCAGGATCTGAGTGGTTGCTTCACTTAAGGTATGGCTGGAGAGGTTTACCACTGTCCTTTGTGTATCCAGGGTTTGTTCTTCTTTCGTCGTGATCGACTGCAGCTTGGCAAACTTTTCCATATGACGACTAGTGATGCTCTCCGTAGACCCTATCGACTTTCTCCCAGTCTTCCGCATCTAATTTTCTTGCCAGGAATAGGTGCAGTTCATAGAGCTTTTTGTTGTTCATATCAAGGCTGTTCCGTATGTCTCGTATCCTTTTCCTCAGCAAGGCTTTGCTAGCTCGTAGACAGATGTTCTTCGCCTTGTTCGATTTTATATGCGACGTCAGCCGTAGAAATTTTGGCACTATATTGGTGTCCCTACATCTCTTCAAGTAAACAAGATCATTCAGCAGTTTACCTCTCTTTAGACGCAGCGATTCAAGCTGCCTGATGTTTTGATGTACTTCCTGCCCACACAGATTGATTAAATGCAAACGTAGGCTTCCGCGGATGTTGTCACTATCAATAAAATTCTTCTGGGTATGAAACCGCGTCGTCATTTTATAAATTTCACCGACGTTTCGGCCACTGTTGCAGGCGGCCTTCATCAGGGTTTGTGTCTGACTGCTGAATATACGATATCTTGGGGTTTATATAGCAGCGGATGAGGGAAAGGAAGGGGGACGTTGGTTTGCCTTTATTGGTGGTTATATTATTGCACGCCATTGGTGGAAAGCGGCAATGATGATTGTTGTTTTAGAAGCTTGTTTTCCATGTGATTGGGGGTTGCATTCTTCCTCCTTATTGGTCAAAATGGACGTTTTCGATTGGCTTTTGCATTTCAAGTTTCTATTGGCGGAATGGACCTGAGAGAACGGACGGCGATTGTGGCGTGCCGCTGTTGACTTGTCGCCTGGCGCAGACGGCGGCGGGCCGGTGCTCTGCGTGTTCGCGGCCGCTGTGGCCTCCGGGGCAGTCTGTGCGAGTCCTTCAGCGCGGTGCCATCCTCCCTGTTTATATTGGCAGGACGCTTCGCTATTTCTATAGCCTCTCTAGTCTTGATAGTTTCTCTGAATTGTCTGCCAGTCCCACTTGGGGATTCCACAGTACGCAGCAGTAGTCCAAAATAGGACATAAAAGTGTGGTGTAGGCAGTGTCTGTTGCATTTTATAAGTGTTCTCTCAACAAAACGTAGCCTTTGGTCTTTTATATATGTTCTTTCCAATTAAAGTTGTTCATAACTGTAATTCCTAATTAGTTGCATTTACGGCGTGTAGGTTTGACTGATTTACCGTGTAAATAATGTTTAACATATTTCTTTTAGTGATCATATAGATGACTTTACACTTTTCATTATTTAGAGTCAATTGCCAATTTTTTCATGGTGTAGATATGTTATCTAGATCGCTTTGTATTTGCTTTTGATCTAGCGACTTTACTAACCGGTAAACGACAGCATAATCCTCCAAATGTCAGGACAGCTGTTCAGATTTCCCCCCTAAATCTTTTATAAACACAAGGAACAGTAGGGGCCCTATAACACGGCGCTAGGGAACATTTTACTAGATGATGTTCTGTGAATTACTACTTATTGTGCTTTTTTGACTGGACATAATGACTCGAATTGGACAACTGTGGTAACATTCCATAAGCACGACTAGGACATACGAGGGGTGTTAAAATGAAGAGGTATGAAACGACACTGTGGGTATAATTGAAGTGTTTATTCGAAAGTACAGACCTGAGCACAACTATCCCACTGTTTAACGAAGCAAAGGATTCCCAGTTCCCAGAATTCGTGTGGCCATGATAAGAGCCAGACCTCTACTGCGTCGTTCAGTCGTAGTCCGAGTTCAATCTTTTCCCTTTCACATGCTTTTTAGTGGACCGAACAGTTGAAAGTTACAGGACGACATGTCCGGGCTGTAGGGTGTATGCTCAAGCTGCTCCCAATTGAATTTGGCCAATACACTTTGTGTGACCATCGAGACGTGTGGACGCGAATTTCATGGAGCAGAATCACTCCCTCTATGAGAAACCCAAGCCATTTCTTCTTGACAGACTTGCGTAGGCTACGGGCACAGCAGAAGTCACTATTAATGGTTTTTCCGTGTTCGAGGAATTCGATGAGTATCGAGCCTCAGACATCGAAAAAGACGGTGAGCGTCAAATTGCCTGCTGAGGGTGGCCGGACACTACATTCGCATCCCTAGATGCCGCACTGCGGTACCTCAAAGCGGTATATTCAGATCTCAACAGCTTTGGTTGTTAAGACGTTTCGAACCTTTTCATTTGAGCAACCCGTCTTAAAAGATCGAGCTTTGACGATCCGTCAATATCATCCTGTCAACGGCCGTTCCGCGCTGGGTACACCAGTTTCTGCCAGATCACCGACATTAAGCACCGTCAGACGTGACCAGTAGTTAGATGGGTAACCATCCGGGAACGTCACGCACTGTTGACGATTATCGCTTTGCCTTCCGGCGCAGGGCAACAGGTGGGGTCGTGGTGAAAAGTTTGCACTCTCCGCAGTGTCTTATGGAGTGGGGGCATCCGTCGGATGGGGACGTTAAGCTCGGCGGATCCGTCGGAGCTTTTCGAGAGGAATAGGTTACGTTTCGGCACAGGGTTTCACCCTCAGTCACCTACACTTAATACAGACACTTCAGCACACTGTTCTCACACTTCGCGAAGAAAAGGTGCATGCGGGGTTGAAGGATAGGAAAAACGTTTCCAATTCGACGGCTGAACCTGTCATTCAGGGTCTCCTGGTCATTCTTACCATACGACTTTGATATTACCTGACACTGTAGGTTTTGGAAGCGATCTGATAGTTCAATATTCTTCAAAAATAAAACGCTAAGGTAGCAAAATACTTATTTTATTTAATGACGACCGGTTTCGGAGGACTGTGCCACTATCAACTGGTCATATTAAATTTTATAATTTAGTCATCTGTCAAAAATATAAAAGACATGCAAGGAACAACGTAACAACTCATAGTAGCGTGTTAAATTACACTACTGGTCATTAAATTTGCTACACCAAAAAGAAATGCAGAGGATAAACAGGTATTCATTGGACAAATATATTATATATTTTCACGCAGTTTGTGTGCATAGATCCTGAGAAATCGGTACCCAGAACAACCACCTCTGGCCGTAATAACGGCCTTGTTACGCCTGGACATTGAGGCAAACAGAGCTTGGATGGCGTGTACAGATACAGATGGCCATGCAGCTTCAACACGATGCCACACGATGCCACGATGCCACGATGCCACATCAAGAGTAGTGACTGGCGTATTGTGACGAGCCAGTTGTCGGCCACCATTGACCAGACGTTTTCAATTGGTGAGAGATCTGGAGAATGTGCTGACCAGGGCAGCAGTCGAACATTTTTCGTGTCCAGAAAGACCCGTACAGGACCCGCAACCCGCAACGGGTCGTTACAAATCTGAAATGTAACGGCCATTGTTCAAAGTTCCGTTGATGCGAACAAGAGGTGACCGAGAAGTGTAACCAATGGCACTCCATACCATCACGCTGGCTGATACGCCAGTATGGTGATTACGAATACACGCTTCCCTTGTGCGTTCACCGCAATGTCGCCAAGCACGGTTGCGACCATCATGATGCTGTCAACAGAACCTGGATTCATCCGAAAACATGACGTTTTATCATTCGTGTACCGAGGTTCGTCATTGCTTACATCATCGCAGGCTCTCCTGTCTGTGATGCAGCGTCAAGGGTAACTGCAGCCATGGTCTCCGAGCTGATATCCCATGCTGCTGCAAACGTCGTCGAACTGTTCGTGCAGATGGTTGTTTTCTTGCAAACGTCACCATCTGTTGACTCAAGGATCGAGATGTGGCTGAACGATCCGTAACAACCATGCGGATAAGATGCCTGTCACATCGACTGCTAGTGATACAAGGCCGTTGGGATCCAGCACGGCGTTCCGTATTGCCCTCCTGAACCCACCTATTCCATATTCTGTTAACAGTCATTGGATGGCGACCAACGCGTGTACCAATGTCGCGATACGATAAACCGCAATCGCGACAGACTACAATCCGACCTTTATCAAAGTCGGAAACGTGATGGTCAGCATTTCTCCTCTTTACACGAGACATCACAACAAAGTTTCACCAGGCAAGGCCGGTCAACTGCTGTCTGTGTATGAGAAACCGGTTGGAAACTTTCCTCGTTCAGTACGTCGTAGGTGTCGCCACCGGCGCCTACCTTGTATGAATGCTCTGAGAAGCTAATCATTTGCATATCACAGAATCTTCTTCCTGTTGGTTAAATTTCGCGTCTGTAGCACATCTTCGTGGTGTAGCAATTTTAATGGCCGGGAGTGTATTTAAGCAAGATTTCGGGCAGTTGAGGTCTGCAAATGTAAGTTAAAATGCTCACTGCTTCTCTAAATTACTTTACGAGTGGCCATGGTACTTGCAAAATGGAAATTTATCTAACTGTGCACTTCTTAAGGGAGTAGCCAACGATTTAACACACAGAAAATTAATGTTAAAATAAATGAATAGATAATTAAACATGGGACAGGGAGCATGAAATTATAATTATGAAATCTATTCCATAAATGAACTAGCAAACAAATGTGGGGAGACCAAATTAAGCACAATAGAGCACAAACCTTGTACAAAAGTGAATTAAATCATAAAGTTACTGCCTGTATTAAAATTGTTTCTGCAATTTATGAATATGGAGTTAACGCAGGAGAAAACTTGAAAATACACAATGGGAAGAGGAAAGCTCACTCAATCATTCACAGACACGCGCATAATGCTTGCAACATTTACTCATGCAGGTACAGCTTATAGCAGTGACAAACGAAGCATCGGCAGCGTTTTGATGAGATGGCGGGAGTCTTGAAGCACAAATTTAACAATCAAAATGCACCAAACGAACTCATGTTTGGGGAGGCAGTGGCATTCTATTCTTAAGTACCACGTGGTGTGCGACCACGCCGAATTACATAGCATTTATAAACAGAAATTAATTTACAATAAGCTGGTAAAGCACACATGGGCATTCATATAAAAGAAAGATAGTATCAGTAAAAGTATGGCTGAAGTGATGACTGTTATGAAAGACAGGAAAGACGGTATCAAACTAGAAAATCTGAGAAATATTTAGAAAACTCACGGATACAGATGTGACGCGAAAACGTTAGTTAAAAAACAGCAAGAAAGTATAAAAATTCTAATTTTACACAAAGGCTGAAGGCCACGCATGTGAATTCTAACTCGAGAAAACCGGACAGAAAATCATCACTAGAATGAAAATGCAAATACTAGATTTACACCGAATACTCGAGTTCTGTAAATTAAGAAACACTTCACCTCACATAGTGAAAGAATGAAAACTATCAGTGATAAACTGCCTCATCACAAAGAAAGCAAAGTTCTAACAGCATGCCTTCTCCTCAGCATGATTCGACGAAGTACTTACTTCCACGGTCGCAGCAAGAGTGGAGTCCTAGGGCCACGCCAAAACCTTCCCCATCACACACTGGATGTAGAGCGCGCTAAAAACCCATACAGAGCGCGTTCAGAGCATAGTGTCTACCAACCCACTCTACCTGAAGAAGATAATACAACGGCTCCCAGAGAGGTCTCTTGTCACCTCTTTTATCCAAGACTAGGTTGGCACCACACTAAGAAACGGCCACCTCGCCATATTGCCAAGTTATCTGGATCTGGCCACCCAGCAGACACCAGCGCAGACGATAAACGAAGCCATGCGTTCTTAATTAAAGTAAGCGAGGGCTAAAGCGTGACGCGGCAACTGTAAGCCATTGCGCAGCAGTCAGTCAATATTAAAAACAACATTCCACATACAAATGAACGGGTGGAAACGTATATAAACATGGGGCATTGATCATTAATAAACAGAATAAAAATAATTAACATACTAATAGACAATATTAATTATTCAGAAACACTTTAGGTTAATGAATAACTCAAAAATGGAACACGACCACTCATTTAGTGGATATGTTTAACAACCAACATCATTTGAAATAAATAAATCATGTATTATAAGAAGAACGTTCTTTATTATAAATTTATAAGGTTATTATGTGATGACTCAATCATTAATCTTACCGATGGACGCAAATAGCAACTTATCTTAAAGGCAGGCTTTACATTTGTTCTTTTTAAAGATTATCAACTTAGGCTGTGTGTCGTCTTCCATACAATACCCCCTTTCTCTTCTTTCTATAAAGCATTAGCACTGCATCTTTTACTGATTCTCATCATCTATCTTATTATACTATTACACCCTTTCAGCAAATTTTGAACTTAAATACTTGGAAATTGTACTATAGCTAAAGGTATATCGCATGTGTAGATGTGACATAATAGAGGAGGAAAAGAAATTGTATTACCTAATCGTACTTTCACCCATCCATAGAAGTCTAATCTCAGACTAGAATTACGTGACAAGTTGTTTTTATGCAATAACTGAGAATATTGCAATATTTTTTGTTCATACTTTTTAAGTATTATAAAAGTAAAAATTGTTCCCCAGTATCCACTTCTTGATGTGGTATTATGTAATAAAATGACTTCTATGCAACTAGCTTCCAAATCCGTTTCCTTCTATGGTACTCCCACCAACTGCGAATTCTATAAACAAACCTCCAAAGTATTAGTATCTTGCAAGCAATGATGTTTTAATTGATGTATTTTACTTGTAGACTAAGAGCTATATAGCACTTATTATTTTATCTACATTTTTTAAATAAAGTAAGGTTAGGGCCTTTTGATCCTATTGTTACGTTCTTGCATGCATTTTATATTTTTAACAGATGACCAAATTATAAAATGTAATATTGTAGTGTTTCATGTGCCTCCTACAAACGAAACTGCTAAAACGAAAAAAACTCATAATTTGCACTTTTTATAGGCCTATAAATGATGTAGGACGCAATGAACAATTTTTAAATGTGAATGCAGAACTGTGAGTACATTGATATAAGAAAGTACTCTCTGATTAACAACCTAAAGAAGAAGATCCTCTCTCTCTCTGATAGGTAGTCGCTGCGTTCGGACTCATTGTCCTTTTGCTCTGATTTTGTGTAAGATTCTGGTTGCATCAGATTGTAAAATGTAAGTGTTAATGGTGAATATGTTTACTAATAATAAGGATGATTTCATATTAATTTCGTAATTGGATTTATTTCATCAAAGTTCATTTTTCTTTCCCAATCACTAAAGTAAGATGTGTTTTATTTCGCAGCAAATTTATGGTTAAAAACTGTACGCGTGTTTTGGAATGTTGAACCTTTCGTTAAATCAGACAATAAATTGTTCATTAACTCAGCTATTTGGTTTAATTATGGCCCTGATCTTAATGTACAAGAAACAGTGCATTAAATTGATTTTGTGCGCAACGGATCTTTTAAGTAAACAACTGTGACATGTAACCTTTTGAAACAGACACTGACTATACTCAAAAATTTTGACTGCGAGAAAGATATAAGAAAAACCACAAATCACTTTCTCAATGCTTGACTGTGAGAATTAATGTCGATCAGTTATTATTGAAATCCAAATCAACTATTATCTTACTATCGCACCAATAATGAAATATGTTCAATAATGTTATTCGAATCAACACTCCACTAAATCAAGTAATTATCAAATGAAGGAAGTGGGTTAATTTTCTAACTACGTAAATGAAATATGAAACAGGGTTAAGTTACTTATTATTGATAAACAGCATTACATTACCTACATAATACAACTTATGACTTGCTGGCAAAGCAGCCTCTGCTCTACATCGGAGCCATACACACAACCCAACCGCTCTCTAAGCGAGCTGAACCACTAGTGCTACTCTCTCTCTCAGTGCGAGCTACAATGCTATGCAATACATGATCTTTGCCAGAGATGAAACTTTACACATATCGATACATACAGTAGAAGCGATATTATACATTTTCTTGCAAGCAAGTTACTCGATACAAAACAGGAGGCACAATATTAGACATTTTCTTATAAAAATAATTTTTTATGGACACGTTTCATCACCCCCCTCCTACCTATTAAAATTTTGTAGGGTGGGTGATGCCAATGGCATTGCCTAGCCAGCAAAATTACTGAATTTCAAGTCCAAAAATCCATTAATGACATCCAAAATATAACAAGATCAAAACAACAGATGGAGTACATAGAAAATTTAAAAAAAATGTGACAGTCATAAATACATGCCATTTTACAGAACAGTACCATCAAAAGTCATGCATGGAGAGGTACAGGGTGTGACCGGCATAAGCAAATGTCAAAATTTACAGAACATCAGCAATAAGTGGAATATATGACAATTATACATAATGGTAAACATAAATATATATATATATATAGAATTTCAGAAAACATAGTTTGACAAATGATATAGTGGAGAAAATGAGATAGCTAGAAGTGATACACAAGTGAAAAAAAAAAAAATACAATAATAAACATGAACATATACAAAGTTTTACAAAAGATATTTTAACTAATGTCATCATTCTTTAAAGAAAATGTGGTAATTACAAGTAATACACACAGTAGTGTAAGTTCCATGGGTTTACATTTTGTACAAGAGATCAGTATTTTGGGAACATAAAATGAACATTTGTATCTTGTGCACAATGTAGTCTATGTAAATTTTTAGTGCACTTAGTATAAGATAAAGTGTCAGTTTTGTATTCTGTGATGCATTTAAAATGCTATACTTTCATGGATGCTAGAACATACATGTAAAATTTTTGACTACATAAGCTTCTGATCATGTACAAAATAATGTTACTACTTCAGCACAATAGGATTTCAATATAACGTTTGTCAATCGAATAGGCACAATGACATTTCAGACTAAGTATATGTATCTATCAAGAGCACAATTTTATTTTGGTCACTGACTGTGAAAGAACCATGAAATATACCTAAACACTGGTAATGAACCTGTGGACAACGTTTGCAATGGGAGGCACTGAATAGTATATGCACACGAATAGCACATTAGCTCCTAACATTCATTTTAGGTCTGCACACGAACACAAAACACTGTAAGATTACACCACACTGTAGGCGGGCTGGCTGGTTGCATTGAAGTGGAAGTCATGGGGAAAAGGTTCTGATGTATTCCTCCATGCAATTCGACAACCAAGTGTGCTCCAACCAACAGAGCTATTAGCAGACTGCATCAGCATAGCCAAAATTAGAGCAAACTGGTGGTGGGTGGCCAAGGCTGCAATGGACAGTACTGTGTGGCCAAACATCATCCAACAAACATCTTCATTAAAAGGCCCAAAATCAGTGGTGCATAGTAACTCGTCCATTGTTCTGTGTGCATTCTGGAATCTCGTGTGCGAAATCGCCACTTCCCATGCGTGTCCAAAGTACATGAAATAAAGCATTTTACACACAAATTAGTAACATAGTCATGATATTTCAGTTTAGACTGAAAGAAAAGTCATTGATTAGAACATATCTACAGAAATATTTTCCCACAAATTCAAGTGGTACAAATGGGGTCATGGTATTAAACCATATTTTTACATTACAAGTAGTGTCTTGAAGACGGATACATTTGAATACTAATGAGTAATTTAATTCTTATTTTAGAGTATCTACAACATTAGTGTCATTTCATATAAGCACAAGGCTTTACATACTATGTACATATTGCTTTACAAACACATAATCGTATGAAATACATTGAGGGTGCTTGTCATCAATTTGGCATGATATAACTTAAATTGACATTCCAATTACCATTAGTTCATATCTCTTTAAATTAATATATATCACTATGATGGTGATTACATTACCACAAATTATAACACTTAAATTACATAAGTTGCCATGGCCAGGCTTTTGTCTCAACTGAGCTACATATTTCATTGCCTTAAGGTATAACACATCAGGGTAGTTTCGTGAGAATATCAAAAGAGGTTCAAGTCAACAGGTCATGTCTGTGTCTGTCTGGGTCAACAGTAGGGTCAAACAAAACAATTAGTGCAAATCTTGGCACAGTACTAGATGTACATCATAGTAAATCATCCAATAACATAAACACAGACGTAATATTCGTTAGGCATAGCTGCAGATTTTCATCAACAAGATCATCAATAAAATTTGGAAGATAGTAGTAAGCAAAAGCAAAATATTTCTGTGCATTATCTTTCTAGACTTAACTAGGCGCAGTTTATGGCATAGCTGCAAGTTTGCAAGATAGATGGCTGTGTGGAACGTATAAGCATAACCATACATTGTCATTGAGCTTCATTATAAAATTAATTAGCATAGTGGTAGGGCTTAGGTATATAATTAGTGAGCATAGCGGTAAGCTTTGATTACAAGAGCAATACGCATAGCTGCAAGCATAATTAGAAATATTCATTACACATAATTACAAATAATTACAGATCATCAGAAGGATATGAATCTCACCAATCACACATGCCATTGAAGGCACAATGCATCAATATACAAAATGGTGCACATAAGCACAAAGAGAAAACACAAAAGGGCAGTGCGAGTAAGCACATAAGAAAAGAACAGAACATAGCATCATTAGCAACATAGCGATTCTCCTCATAATTGCTTCATAATCATTGTATAATCTCGTCATCATTAGCAACATAGCGATTCTCCTCATAATTGCTTCATAATCATTGTATAATCTCGTCCACATAATTACATTTATCAAACATCTTTGACCGTTACCAATACCTTCCTTACCATCATTTATCCATAAACAATAATGCATTTTAAAGACCACCATGACATATTGTGTATTGCCTTACTCATCATCCTCCATAATGTTCTTGGCTTACCAAATGCTCATGTCAACTCAAAATCTTCTTCACTTGCTCAGAACTTCGTAAGTTATGCAATTAGTAACACAGAAGAAAAATCTGATATTTTCTGAAACATAAGAACTTGATTAGATTACACAATCAAAAATTTCCATTAATTTTATTTGTCTTGCACAGCCACAGAGTTCGTTATATGCAAATTGCAAGATAATCAAAGTTTCGTATGACAATATCCCAGCGTAGCACAGAGCATAAGTATTCAGAGTTAGAGAAAAGTAACAGTGAGAAAAAGAGGTAGATAGAGCGCACTAAGGAAAAGCGGAAGAATAGTGACACTCAGCTCGAGAACGGGGCACCAATCGCCACTTGGTGTGTCCAAAACAGATCAATGGACTCTCTACCCCAGCAAAATTACTGAATTTCAATGCTTTGCTCTTGTCTTTCCGGGGTACGCGATCTGCTTTGGGCCCGATTTGTGTTTTCGTATCGTGGAAGGCGATCACGAGAATTATCGCGTGTGCCCTCCCGACTACGCTTCTCAGCGTTATTGTTGTGATTTTCAGTCTCGCGATCACTATCAGTATTGCGTCTATCACGCCAATTAGTATCATTCGAAGTATTGCTGTTATGATAGTAATTATTGTAGCGTCTTACACGACCAAAACCACCACCTCGGTTGCGGCCACGAAAACTTCCACGGTTAATGTCACGATCATGAAACTCACCGTTCTCATTGTCGCGACTTTGTTTGTAAGATTCATTAGTGAAAGAGTTATTTTTTGGTTTATCGTCGTGCTCTGAATAACGTTTAGTACGCGGCGGGCTTTGTTGCGACCGGCGATCATATTTGTTTGTTTCAAAATATCGACTGCGCGAGGAATTTTCCTCGTCTTCTTCTTCTAAATCTTGTAAGAGATTTCTAAAGGCTTCAATATCATTCTTGCATCGTGCCGCAATGGCAATTTGACGCAAGTGTAGAGGCAATTTGTTCAAACAAATTCTGATTAATTCCGCAGGGCAGTAAGGTGCCGATAAAAATTGATTTTTGTATACTAAGTTTTGGAAATATTCCACAGGGCTCGAGAAATTTGATCGCTCAAAAGTTTTGAAAGTCGCAATACTGTTTTTAACGCGGTCTTGTGCCGCTTCCGACCAGTATGCGGATAGAAATGAGCGTCGGAAGTGATTCTCGCTATAGCACTCTTGTGCAATAGCTCTCATTCTGGTGGCTGGCTCGCCTTCCAGATAACCACATATAAATTCTAATCTGTGCTCAAGTGGCCAATTCGGGGGAAGACAATAATCGAATTGCTGCAACCACTCTTTAGGGTGCAAGTCATTCGGAGAGTTTTTAAATGTCTTGAATTTACGTACAGTCAGGAAATGCTTGTAGTCAAACGCTTCCTTTCGCCCGTGCGGCGTAAGTGAGCGTAAACTACGCACTGCGTCTTCATTGTTGTTACTATGAGGTACACTTCGTTCACGTACCAAGCGACCTACTTGGCTCGAATCATCATTGTCATTTTCGTTCAAATTTTCTTCCACATCTTCGTATGGATTTCCACAAGTGTGGTCAAATTTCCTCTCTATTCGCGCCACGCGATCATCTAATTTTCTGACCTCAGCCTTGTATTGCTGATTAATGGTCATTTGATCTTGTTTGAAACGGTCAAGGGCGAGATATTCATTAGTTTCATTAAACGGGGTAGGATGCGTTACATCCGAACTTTTGTCAGTGTTATCACTAATTTGGGTAATCTTAACAGTAATATCCTCAAACTGTTTATTTATTTTATTGATCTGTTCCGTCGTGACTGACTGGAAGTTCTGCAACTTTTCAACAACTAGATTACTCTGTTGCTTCAATTGAGCGAGTTCAGTAGTTTCCATATTTTCGACTCGTGACGCAAGGCTTTCCACTACCGGGTTGATCTCGTCGCGAATATCTTGTCTTATTTGCTGAGATTCACGTTTGAAAGTATTGAGCAGTTGTTCCCTGAACCGATTGTTGTCCTCGTTTATCTTATTCAAACTACTTTGAATACTCACAAACCTCGAATCGCACGTTTGTTCAATTTTCTCAAGTTTTTCATTTAATTTCTGAGATTGTTCCTCAAGTTTTTCATTTAATTTCTGAGATTGTAATTCAATTTTCTCAAGTTTTTCATTTAATTTCTGAGATTGTAATTGACTATTCTCAAGTTTTTCATTTAATTTCTGAGATTGTTCCTCAAGTTTTTTATTTAATTTCTGAGATTCCTGAGATAGTAATTGACTATTCTCATTTAATTTAGAGAGCTGTGACAATAAAATTTGCATGAAATCATTTGGTAATACGTTTTCCATAGCCGTCGCACAAGTATTTTTTGTAGCAGAGCTAGGCGGAACCGATGCATTATTTTCCGCAACCACATTACAAGAATCGGAATTCTGTATTGTCAAATCCTGTACTTTGTCATTATCCATATTGTCTGTTCCCGAACTAATCTGTTCCGCGTTTTCAGACACGGTATTTACTGTCGTATTTGTATCAGTGCAGTGAGAAGACTCTTGTAAAAATTCAGTTTCTCTCCTTGCTTCATTCAAGGTCTCATTTTCGGAAGCAGTTTTAGTATCAGCGCGGACTCTCCTATTCTTCGACATTGTTAACAGAATTTTGCAGTAAAGTGACCAATAATATTTATTTTCACCTACTGCTAATTTTTTTGAAAATTACACACAGTAATTATGAGAGAACAATAGGTTGAATCGGGCTAGTGCAACATACAATCACAATCGAGATTACGCAAACCGTTAATTATCACACGAGTTCCGCGGTACTAGAACTTTCATCACAACAAACATCAGGCAATATAAAAGAGAGGCTTGTTCAGTAGTAATGCAATTATTTGTATATTCAATTCATCTACTATAAACAATACTACACAATCTCAAGAATGGTAAGTAACAGACTACAGAAACAATTACTATGCTACTGTTGCTACAACAGAGGATGGTGCTACAAAAATTAAATTAAGAGCCAAAAGGTAAGTTGGTTAGTGGAAAAGACAAACTAACTGAAATAAGACTACGTATCTAACTACGTCACGATCCTGTTTGTGAACTATCCTGGCAGAAAGGGCGCCAGATAAAAACTGTACGCGTGTTTTGAAATGTTGAACCTTTCGTTAAATCAGACAATAAATTGTTCATTAACTCAGCTATTTGGTTTAATTATGGCCCTGATCTTAATGTACAAGAAACAGTGCATTAAATTGATTTTGTGCGCAACGGATCTTTTAAGTAAACAACTGTGACATGTAACCTTTTGAAACAGACACTGACTATACTCAAAAATTTTGACTGCGAGAAAGATATAAGAAAAACCACAAATCACTTTCTCAATGCTTGACTGTGAGAATTAATGTCGATCAGTTATTATTGAAATCCAAATCAACTATTATCTTACTATCGCACCAATAATGAAATATGTTCAATAATGTTATTCGAATCAACACTCCACTAAATCAAGTAATTATCAAATGAAGGAAGTGGGTTAATTTTCTAACTACGTAAATGAAATATGAAACAGGGTTAAGTTACTTATTATTGATAAACAGCATTACATTACCTACATAATACAACTTATGACTTGCTGGCAAAGCAGCCTCTGCTCTACATCGGAGCCATACACACAACCCAACCGCTCTCTAAGCGAGCTGAACCACTAGTGCTACTCTCTCTCTCAGTGCGAGCTACAATGCTATGCAATACATGATCTTTGCCAGAGATGAAACTTTACACATATCGATACATACAGTAGAAGCGATATTATACATTTTCTTGCAAGCAAGTTACTCGATACAAAACAGGAGGCACAATATTAGACATTTTCTTATAAAAATAATTTTTTATGGACACGTTTCATGGTTACCGCGACCATTGTAGGAAAGAAAGTAAATGCAACGACACCAATAACTTGGAATATATCTCCCCGGTTAGTATTTTGCGCCAAATACAGTTATAAACTTTACGCTAATTTTGTGTTAGAATTTCAATTAAATGGCGGAGCACTTAAATTTTGAACAACCATTACTATTATCATTACTACAAGAAATATTTTTAGGGAGATATGTTTCAGTATGACTAGATTATGGTGACACAGTCCTCCGAAACCGGTCGTGATTAAAAAGTATTTCGCGTTTTCATTTTTGAATAATACCATATGCCTTTACTAATATCATGTCAGAGGGAGGGAGCACACGATAGGATAATTTTTGGTCAGGGATGGAGAAGGAAATCGGCCGTGTCCTTGGGATGGATCCTTCTCGACATTTCCCGGAGTCATTTAGTGAATCATCATCATCATCATTAGAGACTGATTATGCTTTTCAGCGTTCAGTCTGGAGCATAGTACCTCTAATAAATTCCTCCATGATCCCATATTCAATGCTAACATTGATGCCTCGTCTGATGTTATGCCTTTTACTTCAAAATCATTCTTCACCGAATATAAGTACTTTCTTCTTGGTCTACCTCGACTCCTCTTACCCTCTGCTGCCGAGGTCATTAGTCTCTTAGGTAATCTTGCTTCTCCCATGTGTGTAACATGACCCCACCATCGCAGTCTGTTCGCTCTAACTGCTTCATCTATGGTGTTCATTCCCAGTTTTTCTTTGATTTTCTCATTATGGGCGACCTTCTGCCATTGTTCCCATCTATTAGTAACTGCAATCATTCTTGGTACTTTCATATCCTTAACCTCTACCTTTGTGAATAAGGTAACCTGTATCCACTCCCATACAACAATGTTGGTCTAAAGATAGAGCGGTGCACTGCTAGCTTAGTCTTGGTACTTACTTCCTTTTTGCAGAAGAGAGTAGATCTTAGCTGAACACTCACTGCATTAGCTTTCCTGCTCCTCGATTCCAGTTCTTTCACTATGTTGCTATCCTGTGAGAAAATACATCCCAGGTACTTGAAACTATCTACCTGTTGTAACTTTGTTCCTCCTATTTGGCACTCAATCTGTTTGAATCTCTTTCCCACAGACATTACTTTCGTTTTGGAGATGCTGATCTTCATATCATAATCCTTGCACCTCTGATCGAGCTCTTAACCCGCTGCAGATCAGTTTAAAGGAAGACATAGAAGCAATTCAGAGGCGAGTAGCTAGGTTTGTTACTGGTAAGTTCGACCAATGCGCGAGTGTCACGGAAATGCTCCGGCAACTGAATTGGGGATCATTGAAGGAAAGACGACGTTCTTTTCGTGAAATTCTGTTGAGGTAATTTAGAGGGCCGGAATTTGAAGCTTAGTGTAGTACGATCTTGCTGCCGCCTACTTACATTTCGCGTAGTGATCACAAAGACAAGATAAAAGAAATAGGGCTAGTACGGAGGCATATAGGCATTCTTTTTTTCCTCGTTCTATTTGGGAGTGGATTAAGAAAGGAAATGCCTAGTAGTGGTACAGTGTACCCTCCGCCACGCACCTTACTGTGGATTGCAGAGTATGTATGTAGATGTAGATGTAGTTTGCAACCTTTCAATTGAATCGGCCATTACAACTATATCATCCGCATATGTGAGACTGCTTATTTTGTTTTCATCTATTTTAATCACGCCCTGCCAGTCTACTGTTTATGATCCATGAATAGTATGAACAACAGTGGTGACAGGTTACAGCCTTGCCTTACCCCTGAAGCTACCCTGAACCATGAGCTTAATTTGGCATCTACTCTAACTGCTGCCTGACTGTCTACGTAGTTATATATAGTTTTGACGAATTACAGCGTTCAAATGAATGAAATAAATCGCAGTTAGCGATGTTATGGCATCACTGTATTAGGTTTAGATGGAATACCAAACTGTGGCGAATGAAAATTTGTGCCCGCCCGGGATTCGAACCCGGGATCTCCTGCGTACTTTTTTTTTTTTTTTTTTTTTTTTTTTTTTTTTTTTTTTTTTGGGTTCTTTGGGTTGATCTGTTCATTGCGGTCGTTGTTCCTTTTTGTTCGTTGTCGTTTGATGAGTTCTTGGCTCAGCTTTTTTATTACAGAGAGGCGTTCAACCCTCTGACCGGGCGCGCTGAGCCACGGCGCCCGGCTGCTTACTAGGCAGAAGCGTTGACCACTGCGCCACCGAGGACACAGTCACCAGCCCGACTGGTATACAAGCCGAGGCTGGGCTGCTGACGACAATTAATTGTGTCTCGATACCTCATGGTATGTTCTCCCTGATGTGGGAATACAAATCAAATGTTCAAATGTTTGTACAGCTTATGGGACTCGACTACGGGGCCATCAGTCCCTAAACTTACAAACTACCTAGAACTACCTAATACTAAGGACGTCACAAATATCCATGCCCGAGGGGGGATTCGAACCCCCGACCGTAGTGGCCGTGCAGACGGTGACTGGAGCGCCTCAGTCCCCTCGGCCACTGCGGCCGGCGCGGGAATACAGTAATGGGCCTGCGAGCATTATAGAATAAATAGGCTGTGGTATAGGAAAGAGACAGCGTGGCGAATGGAGATTTGTGTGTGGCGGGAGACGTGCAGGGAAGAGTCCTCTGCAGTAGGACTGGTCACTGTGTCCTCGGTGGCGGAGTGGTCGACGCGTCTGCCTAGTAAGCTGGAGATCCCGGGTTAGAATCCCGGTCGGGCACAAATTTTCATTCGCCACAGTTTGGTATTCCAACTAAACCTAATACAGTGATGCCATGACATCGCAAATTGCGATTTATTTCAGTCTACGTACAGCCCTTAGTGAAAATACGGAAAAATTAAATCGGGATGGTCGGAGGCCGGTTTGAAGCGCCGTCCTTCCGAATGCGATTCCAGCGCGTTACCACTACATCTACATACATACTCTGCAATTCACTGTAAGGCCTTTCCTATTCCACTCCCAAATGGAACGAGAAAAAAAAGGATGCCTATATGCCTCCGTACGAGCCCTAATTTCTCTTATCTTGTCTTTGTGATCTTTACGCGAAATGTAAGTAGGCGGCAGCAAGATCGTACTACACTCAGCTTCAAATTCCGGCCCTCTAAATTTACTTAACAGAAATTCACGAAAAGAACATTGTCTTTCTTCCAGCGATCCCCATTTGAGTTGCCGGAGCATTTCCGTGACACTCGCGCATTGGTCGAACCTACCGGTAACAAATCTAGCTGCTAGCCTCTGAACCGCCTCTATGTTTTCCTTTAAACTGATCTGCCGCGGGCCCCAAACACTTGAGCAATACTCAAGACGTGGTCGTACAAGCGTTTTATACGCGGCCTCCTTTACAGGTGAAGTACATCTTCCCAAAATTCTCCCAATAAACCGAAGTCGGCTGTCCGCCTTACTCACAACTGTCCTTACATGTTCGTTCCATTTCATGTCGCTGTGCAATGGTACTCCTAGATATTTGAACGACGCGACAGCATCAAGAAGCTCACTACTAATGCTGTATTCGAACATTATAGGATTGTTTTTCCTACTCATGCGCATCACCTTAAATTTTTCTACATTGAGAGCTAGCTGCCATTCTTCGCACCAACTAGAAATTTTGTCTAAGTCACCCTGTATGCTATTACAGTCACTGTGCCTCCTGACCCGGTGAGTGGAGAAGGCTGTAGGTTGCGCCTTGACCCCAGTAACCAGACGCGCCCTCTGCTCGTGGGAATGCGTCTGGAGGCGGCAGGTGTTGCGTCGGCGCCTTACCGGCTCGGCTGGGTCGCGTGCTGCGCTGTACTGCGCTGTGCCCAGCGGCGCGGCCCGCTGCGCCGTTCCGCCGGCTGGGCCACGAGATGGCGCTCTTCCGGCCCTGGCGCTCCGCACGCACCGCCCGCCCGCCGTGAACGCTCCGACGCCCACGCTAACGTCCATAACGCTCCATCCTCCAGACGCTGCCCAGAAGGTCGTTGCCAGCGACTGCTCCTCTCCCGAAATCTTCGTTTTCACGCGAGCCCTCTTGTACACCAGGCTCTTCCGAGCCTGCGCCCTGCGGCACGGACGCCTGCGGGCGCTCACTGCCCCGCCGAAGGACAATAAAGGGAGATGTCAGTATCTATGCCGAGCAAATACGTCATTTGAAGCCTGTCCGCCATCTTGGTCAGTTTATGAATGATATTTCTCCATTAAAACTATGCGTATAAGGAAAGTGACGGGGGCTGTACGGCTGAGGTGTGAAGTGGCAGGTAGGCGATTTCTTAACAAAGGTCTAGAGCAGCGGTCGGCAAGTGGCGGACCGCGGTCCAGGTCCTGACCGCGGAAGGTCAAAAACTGGACCGCCAAAAGTATTTTGAAAAATAACGTAGTTACTAAAATTATTAAAAAAGTATTTTTCTCTAAATAACACTTCATTTGAACGCCGCCCTTATAATTTTTTTCTAGTAATGTGAGCTTAAGTGGGGAAGGCGAACCAAAGGTTGCGTTTCATTGGCAGAACGCTTAGACGATGCACCAGCTCCACCAAAGAGACTGCCTACATCACACTTGTGCGTCCTCTCTTGGAGTACTGTTGCCCCTTGTGGGACCCTCACCAGGTGGGACTGACGGAGGATATTGAGAAGGTTCAGAGAAGGGCAACTCGTTTTGTTTTGTCACGTTACGGGGGGAAAGCGTCACGGAAATGTTGCACGAATTGGGGTGGAAATCATTAAAAGAAAGACGTTATTCATTGCGGCGTGATCTGTTTTCGAAGTTTCAATCACCGACTTTTAGTTCTGAATGTGAAAATATTTTGCTAGCACCCACCTACTTAGGGAGACATGACCATCCCAATAAAATAAGAGAAATCAGATCGAAAACGGAACGATTTAGGTGTTCTTTCTTCCCGCGCGCTATTAGAGAATGGAACGGTAGAGAAAAGTTATGAAGGTGGTTAATGAACCCTCTGCCAGGCACTTAAATGTGATTTGCAGAGTATCGATGTAGATGTAGATGTAGAAGTGCTGAATAAATAGAATTGTTAATGTTTAGTTATAGGTTGATTAAATCGGAGAAGGCATATTCATTTAAACACCATTTTTGTGCTCGTGACTGCAACGAAAGGTTAAAGCCGCTTTATGAAACTTGTGGCGAGTTCACTCGGCGGCTGCGATCGTTGACAATGAAGCGGCTTCTTTGCATTGCGGCTCCCTGGGTGTGAGGCGGCAGACACTTTGACACTGAACTAGGTGCACCTCCTTCACGGTGCGTTGGCACGTGCTGTGTGCCAGGGCCGGTACTTTTATACAAAACGACTGTAAATAAAGAGCACCACTTTACCCGCCACTTTGTCAATAGTCGTTGCGATCTCGTACAGTGTTTTTCATTATTACCGAGGCTTATAACGTTTCTTTTGCGTCGATATGGATCCTGAAAAGCGTAAAATTGATAGTGAAATAGGAAGGTTTTGACCGAGAGGACTGAACAATATCGTTTTACGCTGCCTAATAAGATGATGTTCTGATGCATACAAAATGGTATGATTGGTTTTGTGGATATAGACCTATAGTTTTACGTATCGGTCGGACGATCCTTTTCGAAAACGGGAATAACCTGTGCTTTTTCCGATCAGTAGGAACGCTTTGCTCCCCTAGAGACTTTCGGTACACTGCTGCTAGAAGGAGGGCAAGTTCCTTTGCATAGAGACTTTCGGTACACTGCTGCTAGAAGGAAGGCACGTTCCTTTGCATATTCCGTGTAAAATGAAATTGGTATCCCATTTACATCTGGTCCAGCGGCCTTTCGTTTGTTGAGCGTTATCAATTGCGTTTTCATCCCTCTGACATTTATTTCAGTACCTGCAATTTTGTCGTTCATGCAATTGTTTAGAGGAAAAGCTGCAGTGGAAGCTTCCTCTGTGAAACAACTTTGGGATAGAACATTTAGTTTTTCGGCCTTTTGCGCGTCATCTTGAAAGTATTCACAATGGTGCTCCACTGAATATGTTTAGAGAAGAACGTCGAAAATTTGAGTGGGATGATTGACATGAAGTAGTACTTACAGAACTCAAAGAAAAGACTGTATCCAGTTTTTTCCGTAGTAAATGCATGTTGGATACATGAGGCAGTACGATATTCTGTATACCTGTTGGATGAATTGTTGAACATTTATGATTAGTTAATGAGAAAATTTTTAAATATATTAATGAGTTTGTCCAATTTAGTTTAAGTGGTACCTGATAGTTGAGCAATATTACTTGAAGGGTCGCTTGTATGGTTTTTCATGGAATCTTAAAATGATGCATGTTGTGAAAAGAAGAATTTCTGCTGCAGGCCCCTATGCAGCTTTGAGGATATCAGTTGAAACTTTTCGTGGCAGTAACCATTGGCCATTCTAGATATGATGAGAGTGGCTAGTATATGCAAGCAAAAGCGGTTTATTTCTGGATTTAGAACAGGTTTGAGACACTGTGAAGGTCTGCACTTATTGTGAGCGATGGTTTTATCAATAAGGGGCATATAGTGAGTACTGTCGCCAGAACTGACAAATACTAATCTGTGATTGTACTCTGCTTTATTTAAGTCAGATTGGCATTTTGAATTCTATTCCAAATAACATATGTTGACTGAGTCATTAAAATTTTTGTGTTTACATAACTCTGGCAGTGAGATTTATTAGAGACTTTGTGTATACTCAACATGTTATTGACTGCTCTCTGTCACATATCTTAAGCCATATGAACGATCGTGCATAGTTATTCTGTACAATTTGTACTGTGTTACGTTACTGTCTGCATTAAAAGGTGTCAAATAATTTTCCTACGCTGTTTATGTGTATTATTTACATGTTGTAGATTCTACTGCTTCTTTCGTTCTTCTCTGATAAGGTTGATGTACGATAAATAACTACATAGAGCATTTTTGTTTTACCTTTTTCTTCCACTGGAGTGTTTTAACCTCAAATTTCTCGTAGAACTAATAAGGCACCTGTTTTACACTTACCATAGAATTGCAGTGTCTATTATTTCATAGTTAGAGAGTGTTACCAGTATATGGTGATTGACTTCTGTCTCGTGGTGTGGAAAATTGTGGTTGTCAGTGAGTCTAGTGAATGTGATATATAACATGTTCAGGAGGCATGTAAGTGAGGAGGGGGGAGGGAAGGGTAGAGAGATGTGATTGTAGCTTTTGAAGGGAAGGGGTGGAGGAAGGAATGTTACAGTTTCACATCCTATTGAAATTGTGATCATTATTAGACATGGGAATATATGGAAAAGGAAAATCACTATAAAGGTCAGGCTGTTTATATTGTTACGTTAGTCCATTACCTTGAGATTGTGGTTTTCCAGTTAATCTGCTCATTTACAGGCTGCTGCTTTTGTGTTATGGTTTTATGAATGTAGTAGTTTTCTGTAGAGAGTGAGCAGGTATTTCTTGTTGTTTATTCTTCTGACTTCCACATATGTGTATCAGGTGGTTATTTTATGTTGGTATTGGTGTAAGTGTTCTGAAGAAGTTGAATGGTCTGTCTTACATTTCCACATCCTTACATGCTCTTTGTATTTGGCGTCAAATGTTCTCATTGTTGTACATTGATGACAGAAGTCTACGGTCAAATGGGATTCAAACCCTTGAGTGCAACTCCTAAAGGCATGCCTACATTTGGCTGGCTTCAATGACGGCATCATAAATATTTTACTCAAATATTGCAGCAAGGACGATCTAAGTACTATATGTAGGTATTGTATTAAATATGAAAATATATGTTTGTTTTTGAATGTAGGGCATTATTCTCTGCAACACTGTGAAGTATATCTGTTTCAAAATTAAGATTTTCTCTGAATGACTTATTTGACACATCTTATGGAAAAGACGTAATGTATCTGATGGTCTTTAATGACTCCCTATTTAAATGCAGTTGTAGTGATGTGTAACCAAGCGCAATGTACTTTACGTTTAGATGTAATTAACAAGTCTTAGTTTTCTCCATCAAAATACAGCTCATAGAGGTCAGTTCAACCTGACTGGATTCAATACATTTTAATGTAACTTTGTGCTGTAACGTATCTTTCTGGAGCTGGGTATAACCTTCTGCCTATTGTTTCATTTTCTACTGATAAAGATTATATTCCTTGGCAATTAGTTGTTCCCTGAAAGCATCTAAGAAAAATATTAGGAAGGAAAATATCTAAAATAAACACGTAAGAAGCAAAATAACTGCTGAAATTTTTTATTAATGCTGCATCCTCTTGACATGTGTGACTAGTGGTATGAACCAGAAAAAGTACATTTCATTAACATACTTACAGAACTCTCTACAAAATCTTTACATATAGAACCTTTTTTTATTACAAATGCATGATTTAAAAGGTTTTTGTAACTCTGAGGTAGACCATATATTACATTACTTATTCACACTGCTAAAAGAGGTGGTATTATATAACGCTGTGTACAGTAACAGGAAGTTTCAAAAACGTTCCATTGTTACAAGTTCATTACATTTTTGAAGCATGTCATGGTCTGAAATTTATTTATAACAGATTATTTACAGTTAATAAATATATGACAGAATTTGAAGAAACTGAAACAAATAAAACTTGAAATAGGAGACTTGAAGCCTCAGATAATTTATCTTCCAAGAATAATTTTTGGTTGAAAGTATATTTCGATACAAATAATCGAAATAGCTGTTTTGGTAAACTGCTCACTGCACTCCACAATCTTTATCTCATATCATCTTCAAATTAAAGAAATTATTTGTAGGGAGACTTTCATTGTCAATGTGAAAACACATAGCACTTCCCTACAAAGAATGTATTCACTGTGTCACTTCGATTGTTAAGATTCTCTTCGCAGCACTGTTTTAGAAATATTTTATTGTGAATGATAACTGTTCTTATTGCAATGTAAACAGACAACACATACTAGTATCACTGATGGGAATTAAAAATGTTAGTTTTTTCTTTCATACCTGAAGAGTCACATTAACACCAGTAATAAAGGCTTTAGCGAAGTTTTGTACTAAACAGTCTGTAAATGGGATATAATTCACAATCAAGATACGTTTTTAAAAAGAACATACACCATTTTTTCAAGAGTTCTGAGTTCATTAATTTTACTAAATGTGATTTTATGAGTTGATAAAGTAAGTTTCATGCTCATATAACTAAATTTATAAGGCATAACTTTTGAATCTTTGTTAAATTTTATCAGTTTCAGGTATATATATATATATATATATATATATATATATATATATATATATATATATATATATATATATATAATCTCTGGGCAGCTGTCAATATACCTATTAAGTCATTAGCCACAAATAAAATCATATTTGTGAATGTGTGATGTGAAAAAAATATATTACTGTACAATTTTTTTAAATCTTGTGTCGAGTGATAGAGAACATATGGCTTTCACATTGCTTTCAGCGTAAATATTGAACAATTTTGCAGCAGACTTCAACGTAATACTAGTTGCATAAGCAAAAGAATGCTGAGAGTCAAAAGTCATAATTTATTCAAGAAACAACTGCGATGCTACTCGAAGCCAACATCTTTCTGGAGAAGGTGTATGATTTTACACTCGGGAAATGGTTTCAAATTTTAGAATTTCATTAAAGCCGAAAACAATGTTTCCAATGTGAAACGTTACATTGCTTGAAGTTTCCTAAGTGTGCACACTTAATTTCTGGCTCTTCTGACAGATATCATAGCTTCAGGACAGTTTCAAAATTGTATGTCTTAATTCTAACTTCATAGCTGAGGTATAATTAGTTTGTGTTGGGGAGAGAGAAATATATGGGTATTCCGTGCAGTTATGTATTCTGATGAGGCAATGTGGCAATACAAATTATAATTTGATGCTTCAGCCCATTTTTTTATCGTAGATAAGACTGAGACAAGAGCTGCCCCAAGTAACATAATAAATCGATCTAAAAATAAACGCAAAAAACTCCTGGTAAGCTGGATTGTATATGGATCTAAACACGATTTGTAAGTTTTATTAGTGGATTGGATAGGAAACAGATTACTATTAACGTGATTGAACAACAATGTATGAAAATTATGTAATGGTTTTCAGCCAAGATCGCTATTTATTTAGATTGATGGCCAGTTTAGATGCAACTTGGCATCTTCTCATCTCCATCACTCGTTTTTAAAAAAGAATGTTGACAGTATTTCCCATATATAACAGTATTACATTTGTCTTATAATAATAACAAAAAGTATACATGCATACCACCAAATAACACAAAAATGGTAGCATTCTTCATAGATGTGTTGAAATAACCACATCATTTTTACCATAACAGTTCACGTCAGCAGTTTAAGCTGCACTAATTTTTTATTGTAATTATAAAACAAAAGTAATGCTTTTCTTTATCACAGATGATGTCAACAATTTCTTTGATCCCTTTAAAGCATGACTTTTTATTTGAAGCTATAGATACTACCACGATTAATGTATAGTGCGTACATATTAAGAAAAATACTGGAAAAAAGTCCTTAAAATTATTATGCACTGTTAGTAACAATAAGTTCATAGCTTGTCAGCTATATAGTGCTTCCATGACGTACCCAATGTAGAAAATGTCACTATATGCATCTATCTTTTCAGAAAGTAACTCATAATACAGCAGTAGTAAGTGATTGACCACTTTTACACGGCAAAGGAGGAATAAGTAAACATTCGCAAATGTTAGGTGTAAATGCAGCTAACTGTCGAACTAATTCAGTAGGACTCTGGAATTTATAATGTCTAGGACGAGCTACTTGCATGTGTAATGCCATGTATAGAAGCAGCTATAAAAATGAATTTGTGGTAAAATGTTGATCAGTTTGAGAGATAATGGAGCTGATCAGCTACAGTATGCATTAAAGGATTAAGATGAGTGATTGAGATCAGAAGATGATGATATATGCATCACAACTGGTCATCAATCTAAATAGTGAGTCTGGCTGAAAACCATTATAAACTTATTCCAAATTGGCCCAACGAATCCGAATGTTCCACACATCACAAAGATATTAATTAATAAAATGTTGAACATGGCTGTTGTTAAGTAACTGTAGGAATTATCACGATAATAAGCTTATGCCCAATCAGTTGCAGGTACTATTGAAACTCTTGACCTAGGTTTCGACACTGATAAGGGCATCGTCATCGGAAGGAAAGTGTAACTCATTTTACGTGTATTGTGTTACAGGATATTGTGAACATAATGCTCACCTTCAGTCCGTACTCCCCCTTAAGGTACACAAAGGGTAGATTCTGTTTTCGGGGTGCCGTTTCTTTACCATCTACTTGTCTTAAAATTCATTTAGTGCACAATTGGTTCTCCCCCTTCCGCACTATACGCCCCCCCCCACCCTACTAGTTTTCTCACACACTTTATATGTAGATTTTTTCCGAATTTTACATTCTTGCAGTTGACTGTGAAAGGAAAAACACGCAACTTGAGGGTAGTAGGATACATTGGACCAGAGAAAATAAAGACATTCAGCGTACACCTCGGTCTTTTTTGACTGGGAGTGGTGAGTGCAATTCGTTAATTACAGAACTTCAGACAGGTGCACAACGAAGAAAAGACTTACTTCGACTTCCTCTTCAAAGGAAGGAAGGAAGGGAGCTTAGGGTTTAACGTCCCATCGACAGCTTGGTCATTAGAGACGGAGCTAACGTTCGGAGTTTAAGGTAAGGACGGGGAAGGAAATCGGCCGTGCCCTTTGAAAGGAGTAATTTAGGGAAATCACAGAAAACCTAAATCTGGATGGCCGGAGGTGAATTTGAACCACCGCCCCCCCCCCCTCTTCAAAGGCGTTGAGGCTACTGTGGAAGGCAGATCGGTGATACGCACTGAGAGAGAAGGGGAGGGGAGAGATTGGGAGGGAGTGAAAAGGGGTCAAAATTACTAAAAATTTCCGGGCTATTATGCCGTGGTCTAGTGGATTTATTGTCGAAACCCAACGTTTCATCCCCGACTGCGGAGAACATTCTCAAGGGGGATCGTGGCACTTTGAATGTCCGATACACACCCTGGCTCGCTACTGTAGCTACTGTAGCGAGCTAGGGTGTGTATCGGACATTCAAAGTGCCACGATCCCCCTTGAGAATGTTCTCCGCAGTCGGGGACGAAACGTTGGGTTTCGACAATAAGTCCACTAGACCACGGCATAATAGCCCGGAAATTTTTAGTAATTTTGACCATTCCGTGAAGAGGGGTGCCCCGGTTTAAAAGTCCAGTGTACTGGCTAAAGGTTAAAAATGAATAAAACAACTTGTTACATCACTGGATAAAAGTGGTATGGCAGAATGCTCCGGTCTGCTGTCCACTGTAATCTCATTACCGTGAACTTAATTTATCATCTTATTGACATAAATATACAGACATTTCAAAACTTCATAGCGTCAAGAGCAGGCATAATGTTCTTAGCTGGAAGAGCAGTGTTTACATTGGGCTGAGTCCAGTGAAACACGGTGCAGTCCACTCGAGATTTGCAGGTACTATCGTCAGCGAGACTGTGGGTGCAGCGGCAGCGCGTGGCTGGTAACTGGAGTTGCGGCGCGCCGCGGGTCAGACGAGCGTGTCGAGCGGGTGCTGGTCGGGTAGTGGCGGCGGCGGCGGCAGTGGCGGGCAGAGCGCGTCGGCCTCCTCGCTGCCGCTGTGCAGCGAGCTGAGCCCGGTGTCGGAGTTGGAGTCGAGGCTGGAGTCGAGCAGGCCGAGCTGGCCCTCGAGCAGGCGCAGGCGGCGGCGGCGCTCGGCCAGCAGCGCGTCTGCGCCGGCCAGCGCGCTCTCGTTGCTGCGCAGCTCGGCCCGGCCGCGCTCCAGCTGGCGCGCCGCCGCCTCCAGCCGCTCCATCAACACGCGCCGCACCTCCTGGTCGTCGCCGCCGTCGCCCGCGGTCGCAGCCGCAGGCGCCTCCTGGCGCGGCTGCGGCTGCGGCTGCTGCGACTGCAGCGACCGCACCTGCAGCGTCAGCCGCACCAGCGCAGACTCCTCGCGCTCCAGCCGCCTGTTCAGCTGCACCAGCCGCTCCATCAGCTCCACGCGCTCCGAGAGGTCGTCCGGGACCGCAGAGTCTGCAACCAAACGGTCGTTCCCCTTATTTTTCCATAATTTCTTGAGACATTTACACCTGAGTCGGATCGATAATCTCCATCAGCGATCGGCGAGTTTCGATCGACTCATTACCTTTGGCAGAGAGCCTAGTGAGACAAGTGGAAGGGTCTCTGGAGGGCGTGACTAGGTGTATGCTGGAGACGAGATGGGAGCTACGCGCGGTATGGGCAGTAAACTGGATGTGTACGTTACATCGCTGTCTGGGAAGTAGTCAGTGTCGGCTGCGCTGCGCTGCATGTTAGTTACATCCATACTGAGCAATTGAACGATTGGCCGAGCTGCCTTGATGTGTTCCGAAGGCTGTGGCTGTGACTCTGTCGGTGTGTGATGCACGCACTAAGTTTGAACTAGCTACCAAAGCGTCTTCCACGACAGCGGAATCAGCATTTTAAGCTACGAGGAGTCAGTGCTATTGTGAGTTTCACAGTTTAACTGTGCGTTTAGCCTGATTCGGGATTTTTCTGCTTGGTCAACGGTCTCGGTTGATAGCGATGTAATTAAATTGTCTCGTCGCCGTTGTTGAACAGAGTGATGGCTCAATCCCCCCTCCTGCGGATCAAGTTGTTGTAGTGTTATGTTTTGCTCTCATGCTGTGTACATCTACTCGCAACTCGTGGTTAGCGAACAAGCTGCTGTTACTAACGTGGTGACGTTTGAAAGCCATGGAAAATGACGCGAAGTAGTGGCATGTGTTAAAGTTAAATCTTCTGGAAGTCTGGGGCCTGCTACAAGAGTTAGCTCGAATATGAAAAGTTTGTTTGGAAGATTTTTTGTTTTATATCTTGGATATAAATTAACTTGACCTCAAAATTTGCCCTTATGGCGTTGGATTACTTAAATGTTTTTACTAATTTAATCTGCAAATTCTATTTTATTATCTGTGTATTGCAGACTAAATAAATTGTGTGTAAACTTTCCATCAATTATGTAAGAGTGAATATAAACCGTCTCAGTCCTTTCTTATGTGGGGCCGGGTTCGAGATCTGTCCCACGCAACAAATTGGTAGCAGAATCGACACAGTAGGGAGTAGATCGTGGAGGTAAAGTTTATGTTGTGTTCATTAACTCTAGAAAATGTTTTCAATGATCTTGACTAACAGTCGCTCCAACCTCATCATAACCTTGAAGACTTCCCGGGGGACCGAAGTGGAGGCCTCCCCGGTTAGTCTTGCCAACAGATTCGAGGCGCTGTCTGTGGCAGGGGATGTTCCTGATGCGGATGGTGTCGCTTGTCCTGTACTCGCCCCTCTGCCTTCAAGATCCGGGCACTCACAGAGGGTGGGTTTGTTGGTAGTTGGGAGCTCCAACGTTAGGCGGGTAATGGAGCCCCTTAGGAAAATGGCTACTAGGGAGGGGAAGAATTCCAATGTGCACTCCGTGTGCATACCGGGGGGAGTCATTCCGGATGTGGAACGGCTCCTTCCGAATGCCATGAAGAGCACAGGGTGCAGCCAGCTGCAGGTGGTGGCTCATGTCGGGACCAATGATGTGTGTCGCTTTGGATCGGAAGAGATCCTCTCTGGTTTTGAGCGGCTATCAGAAGTGGTTAAGACTGCCAGTCTTGCTTGCAAGATGAAAGCGGAGCTCACCATCTGCAGCATTGTCAACAGGACTGACTGAGGACCTTTGGTTCAGAGCCGAGTGGAGGGTCTGAATCAGAGGCTCAGACGGTTCTGCGACCGTGTGGGCTGCAGATTCCTCGACTTGCGCCAAAGGGTGGTGGGTTTTCGGGTTCCGCTAAATAGGTCAGGAGTCCACTATACCCAGGAAGCGGCTACACGGGTAGCGGGGGCTGTGTGGCGTGGACTGGGCGGTTTTTTAGGTTAGATGGCCTCGGGAATACACAAAATGGGTTTCAGTCTCAAAGGGGGCAGGTCAGACACGGGAAGAAAGCAGACCTAAAAACCATTGGTGTAACAGTTGTAAATTGTCGTAGCTGTGTTGGGAAAATTCCAGAGCTCCAAGCGCTGATAGAAAGTACTGAGGCACAAATCGTTATAGGTTCTGAAAGCTGGCTGACGCCTGAGATAAATTCGGCCGAAATTTTTTCAAAGGGCCAAATGGTCAACAGAAAGGATAGAATAAATAAAACAGGGGGTGGCGTGTTTATTGCTGTTACAAACGGTTTATCCTGCAGCGAAATTGAGGCAGATACTTCCTGTGAATTGGTCTGGGTAGAGGTTATACCTGACCAACGAAATAAATTAATAATTGGATCTTTTTATCGGCCCCCTGCCTCAGACGATGCGGTTGCCGAAATGTTCAAAGAAAGCTTGAATCATATTTCAAATAGGTATCCGAAGCATACTGTTATAATCGGTGGCGACTTTAATTTACCCTCGATATGTTGGCATAATTACGTATTCAAAACCGGGGGCAAATATAAAACATCGCCCGAACTAGTTCTGAATGCTTTTTCTGAAAACTACTTCGAACAGTTAGTTCATGAACCCACTAGAATAGTACGTGGTTGCGAAAATACTCTTGATCTCCTAGCAACAAATAATCCGGAGATAGTAAAGAGCATCAAAACAGATACAGGGATTAGCGAACATCGAGTTGTAGTAGCGAGACTGAATATCGAAATTCCCAAATGCACCAAAAATAAAAGAAAAATATATCTATTCAATAAAGCAGACAAAAATTCGCTTCACGCTTTCCTGAGTGATAGTCTCCAGTCTTTCAAAACTAAAAATGCGAGTGTAGATCAGTTGTGGCTTACTTTCAAAGACATAATATCAGTAGCAATCGAGAGATTTATACCAAATAAATTAATAAAAGAGGGGGCTGACCCCCCGTGGTACACAAAACAGCTCAGATCACTGTTGCAGAAACAAAGAAAAACGCATGCAAAATTTAAAAAGACACAGAATCCGCAAGACTGGCAATCATTTACTGAAACTCGCAACCTAGCGCGGACTTCAATGCGAGAAGCCTATAGTAGTTTCCACAACGAAATCCTGTCTCGTAATCTTGCAGAAAATCCAAAGAAATTCTGGTCATATGTGAAGTACACTAGCGGCAAAACACAAACAATACCTTCACTACGCGATAGCAATGGTAATACTACCGACGACAGTACTGCTAAGGCAGAATTACTAAACACAGCTTTCCGAAATTCTTTCACCAAAGAAGACGAAGTGAACACTCCAGTATTCAATCCAAGAACAGATGCCAGCATGCGAAACTTAGAAGTAGATGTTCCTGGAGTAGTAAAACAACTTAAGTCACTAAACAAAAATAAATCTTCCGGGCCAGATTGTATACCAACTAGATTCCTCTCAGAGTATGCTGATGCAATAGCTCCGTACTTAGCTATAATTTACAACCGATCACTCAGCGAAAGATCCGTACCCAAAGACTGGAAAGTTGCCCAAGTTACTCCAATATTCAAGAAAGGCAATAGAAGTGATCCCCAAAATTACAGGCCTATCTCATTGACGTCGATTTGCAGTAGGATTTTGGAACATATACTTTGTTCGAATATTATGTACTACCTCGAAGAGAACGACCTATTAACTAATAGTCAGCACGGATTCAGAAAGTATCGCTCTTGCGAAACACAGCTTGCCCTTTATTCACATGAAGTGTTAAGTGCCATCGACAAGGGATCTCAAATCGATTCCATATTTCTGGATTTCCGGAAGGCTTTTGATACTGTACCCCACAAGCGGCTTCTAATGAAATTGCGTGCTTATGGAATATCTCCCCAATTGTGCAATTGGATTCACGATTTCCTATCAGAAAGGACGCAGTTCGTTGTAATTGACGGTAAGTCATCGAGTAAAACAGAAGTGGTATCTGGCGTTCCACAGGGAAGCGTTATAGGTCCCCTACTCTTCCTCGTGTTTATAAACGATTTAGGAGATAATCTGAATAGCTCCCTTAGACTGTTAGCGGATGATGCTGTCGTTTATCGGTCAGTGAAGTCAACAGAGGATCAAAAGCAACTGCAAAGCGATTTAGACAAAATTTCTACTTGGTGCGAAAATTGGCAGTTGACACTAAATAAAGAAACGTGTAAAGTAATACACATGACCACTAAAAGAAATCCGCTGAACTTCAATTACGTGATAAATCAGTCAAACCTTAAGGTCGTAAATTCTACCAAATACCTAGGAGTTACAATTAGGAACAACTTCGACTGGAGAGAACACATAGAAAATATTGTGGGGAAGGCGAACCAAAGGTTACGTTTCATTGGCAGAACGCTTAGAAGATGCACCAGCTCCACCAAAGAGACTGCCTACATCACACTTGTGCGTCCTCTCTTGGAGTACTGTTGCCCCTTGTGGGACCCTCACCAGGTGGGACTGACAGAAGATATTGAGAAGGTTCAAAGAAGGGCAGCTCGTTTTGTTTTATCACGTTACGGAGGGGAAAGCGTCACGGAAATGTTGCACTAATTGGGGTGGAAATCATTAAAAGAAAGACGTTATTCATTGCGGCGTGATCTGTTTGCGAAATTTCAATCACCGACTTTTAGTTCTGAATGTGAAATTATTTTGCTAGCACCCACCTACTTAGGGAGACATGACCATCCCAATAAAATAAGAGAAATCAGATCGAAAACGGAACGATTTAGGTGTTCTTTCTTCCCGCGCGCAATTAGAGAATGGAACGGTAGAGAAAAGTTATGAAAGTGGTTAATGAACCCTCTGCCAGGCACTTAAATGTGATTTGCAGAGTATCTATGTAGATGTAGATGTAGATGTAGAACCTAAGGGCATTGGGCTTTCGTCCTTTGGCCCTTACAATGTTTGATATTCACACATTAGGATGGACGATTAGTGTGGCAGTTCGATTCTCGCTCTGTGGATGCCAATATTTGGGAGTGACAGTTTCGATGTATTCCAGTGCATGGAATACAATTTCTGTGTGTGTAGATGGAATGGGCTTTCAGATGACAGTTTGGTTTAGTTTCATACATCCCCAGTACAAAAAGGCGAAAAAAGGAACATTTGCCCCAGGTGGCATTGACAGATGGTACCAAGTGATCTCCAAGACAAGATGATTTGGCCCTAAAGATGGCGGGGGGGGGGAGGCTTAAAAAAGATGAACGCCGAATAAGAGGCGGGATGCCGCTGAAACCATAAACGCCGAATGAAGCCAAAAATAGAGATAAAGAGTGGGGATCGGGCAGCAAAACTCAGTCACCAAGTGGGTCAGGGGAATGGCCTCGCATGAATGGCCATGAGTTTCTAGGTGCTATGACAGCGACTGTGAGTCTGCTCCTGCCAGAGGTCCGTGTCCTCCTTCGTGCATGGTAGTGTCTCTCTTGTCCTTAGGGTATTTATTTAATTACTTTGTAAGTCTAGGTAGATGACACAGCAGTTTATTCCCTTAGGAAACATTTGAACATTTGAGTTTGTCCTGGTTAGAAAATTTCGTATATCTGGCACTGGTTTCATATGGAGATCATGGATTCTAGCTCATCTCAAGGCTCCAAGAATGAGGCATAGACAACAGGTCTGTAGCACTTAGCGAGGTCTAACAGCCATATAAGATAGCCAGATAGACTGTAACCTTGAAAAGCCAGTGATTAGTGATAACACGTAGGTGCTAGCTAGTAGGTGTTAGATTCATGGGCGAAGGATCTGAGCTTTCTTGCTGTCAATTTAGACGCCTCGGTACTTGACCTGGTTGGACAAAAGTAATTCACGTCTGTGAAAGACAAACCTAATCCTCAACTATGGTGGTCGCCACATAAACATAATGGCTAGAGTTATGGAGGCACTGATGCAAACCGTTGTTTGCAGCCCAATATGTTGGAGTCGAATATGGAATACTGAAATGACAACACCTAGTGAATAGGGCGGTATCATCAGCAAATTGGATCTCGTGGGGATGTCGTTGATGTAGACAACAAACAGAGGAGATAAAATGGAGCTTTCTATCAGCAGTTAAGTGCTAGAGCGTTGACCAGTGAAGGGTCAGCTGGGCGCTCCAAGTACTCAAATGTACCAGCCTACCAGTACGGCCAGTGCTCGCGAGTATAAAGTAGATACATCTCTGGACTGAACATTGCATTCCGCTTATGTTCTGAACATTAAGCTGAACCTGTCACGCGATATTACGACATATTTGCAAGTTTTTACTTGGCCTCTCAGTGGGGGATGTTCAGAGCGGAAGCTTACAATCGATTGGTTGGACGTTGTTCGATTTTTTTTCGATTTTTCAGCTATTTCTTTGGGTTTTTCCTAAACCACCCCTATATTAAAGCAAACGAAAGAAAAATTATTAAAACTAACAAAACCATTTGTGAAGTTTTCTGAGACATAAACTTTTGATTTTTATATAAGAGGTGTTATAAATCAAACTTTCCCTATTTAATACATTATAACACGGAAACTAATTAACTCACGAGTATCAAAACCTGTAGCATATTTTCAGAATATGGCGTGCGGGTTTTCCATGTGTCACAGCGCCACCATCCAGTTCCAACTATGGCCAGCAGATGCTGTCATCCGTCATTGTGCTTCATAGTCTCATAGACCTGCCCAGTACAGTGCACATGTTGTCGTGGACAAAAGGATCGAGACGTTACTGGTGAAGCTCTTCCATCATAACAGCAGTAATGCCGCAGCTGAAATTCGAGAATATCACTTGGTGTACGGGTTACAGAAGGGTCCTCTTCCTCCACCTGCTGTGTGGAGCATGATGAAGTACTTCGAATCAACTGAAGAACTGAGTGTTGCACCGTGATGAGGCGGACCATCGGTTGCACCATAAGTGGATCATGAAATCGCTGTTGCTTTGGCAGACAACCAGACAACACTGAACAATAAATCCCCGATCGTCAAGCAATGCATGTGATTTGTCACTACTGTTGAATATTCTGTGGTCCACTATATGGAACGTGCTTTGATGTATTCTCAAATGGTATCTGTATTAGATCCATATCGTACATCAGCTTGTACTACAAGACGCACATTGACATGTTGACTTCACTCTTCACTTTTAGCAGGGACTGACTAGAATTGTCCCTGGACTATCCTATGGACAGACGAAGCTCATTTTTTTTCTGACAGATGAGGTGAACACGCAGAACTGGTTAGTGTGGGGATCTTCGCCTTTAGTCACTGTACTTGATGCTCTTTCATATGGTGAACTTGTCACTATATGGTAATGCGTCACAGCTACTTTTTTTTACTGTTCGGCTCTCGAGGACCATCGACTCGTTAGTGTTACTGCGCTCTGCTTTGACAGCGTGTCATAGCCGCCCTACAGGAGAGAGACGCTCTGAAACACACTTGGAAGTGATCTAATTATTATCCGGCATGATCATTTCATCTTACTCCCTGTGATTTCTGGTTGTGGAGCAGGGTTTACAGGCGAACTTTCACAAATGCGCTGATCTGAAGTGCAGTATATCAAGACAGATAGCTAGCGTACTCAGAGGTATGTTTCATTCTGCCGTGCAGAATGCAATTCTGTGCTTTCAGACTCTTCTCAACACTGATGAGCGTCACGTTCAGCTTCTTTAGTAACAGTGACGGTTCCAGTATGTAATGGTATCATGTGCCACAGCAGCACATGAAAAGTCTTGGAATTGAATTGTTTGTGCATTTATCAAATAATGAATCATTGTCCAAAGACATATTTTGTCTCAAAATATATCAGATATATTAAACTGAAGGAGAGGGATTGAATTAATATTTGTGCCATGTCCTGGATTCGAACTAGGGACCGCGACTTAATGGATATGGCGACTTCATGGACTGTCTTAAGGCACGTCTCCCTAAACAACAAAAATTACAATTCTGCTTCATGTTCCCCTACGTAAATATGAATCAATGTTGTTGAGGCTCCTCAATATGGAAATGGAACACCATTCTACCGTGTTTCTCAAGGACATGTAGGCATCAAATAATAAGTCATTGTCTAGAGTCATATTTTGTCTCAATATATATCAGAAATGTTAAACTGGAGAGCCTCAGCAACAATGATACGGGTTTACATACAGGAACATGACAGAGATGTTTGTAGAGCTTCAGGGACTTAACTACAGGGTCATCAGTCCCTAAACTTACAAACTACTTATGAACTAGCTAATACTAAGGACGGCACAAATATCCATGCCTGAGGGGGGAATTCGAACCGCCGACCATGGTGAACGTGCAGACTGTGACTGACGTGCCGCAGAGCACTCGGCCACTGCGGCCGGCCCATGAGGTAGAATTGAAGTTTGTGTTGTGAAGGAAGACGTGCCTTAAGATAAACCGTACAGTCGCCCTATCCATTAAGTCATGGTGTCTTAGTGCTTGTAGCGCCTCCCTAGTAAGCAGGAAGTCCTGGGTTCGAATTCTGGCAAAGGAAAAATTTTAATTCAATGCCTCACTTTCACTTTAATAAGTTTTTGCCTTATTTCTCTACACCATGTCATTGACGTTAATGGTGGCAAATTTAGTACTCTTAACAGTAATTAGGTTAAGTTTTATAATGTATTAAATAAGGGAAGTTTAATTATAATAATCTGATATAAAGAAGATGGATACAAGTCTGCGCCGGCCGCGGTGGCCGAGGGGACTGAGGCGCTCCAGTCACGTCTGCACGGCCACTAAGGTCGGGGGTTCGAATCCCCCCCTCGCGCATGGATATTTGTGCCGTCCTTAGTGATAGCTAGTTCGTAAGTAGTTTGTAAGTTTAGGGGCTGTCGACCCCGTAGTTAAGTCCCATAAGCTATACAAATATTTGAACATTTTTACAAGTCTGCAGTCAAATGACAGAACTTTCTTTTAAAAGAATAAACGAAGTAGATAGGTCTCAGTATGGAAGTGGTACAGAAGACATTATACTGACCATCCGAGCTGGCGGCGTCGTCCGAGAGGTCGGCGTCGTGGTCGTGTTCGTGGTCGGCCGGCAGGCGGGGGTGCGTGACGGGCGGCGAGTCGGCGGTGCCGGAGCTGGTGGCGGCGGGCGAGGTGTCGCTGACGACGCCGCTGTCCTCGGCGGCGTGCGCGGCGGGCGCCTCGCTGTCCGCGCCGCCCGCGCGGCCGGCGTCGGCGGCCGCGGGCCCCAGGTACGCCTCCAGCAGGTAGTTGGAGCCCAGGCGCTTGAGGCGGCGGCGGTGCGTGCGCAGCTCCAGCGAGCTGATCTGGCGGTCGCGCTCGCCCAGGCGCGCCAGCTGCTCGGCGATCGTCTCGCCCTGCTCGAGCACGAGCCGCAGCAGGCGCCGCACCGCCGCCGTGTTGCCGTCCTCGCCGGCCTTGTCGGCGCCACGCGGCTGCTGCTGCTGCTCCTGGTGGTGGTGGTGGTGGCGCTGGTGCTGGTGGTGGCTGCGGTGGTGGTTGCGGTGCTGCTGGTGCGACCGCCGGCGGCCGCTGCCCGCCCCCTGCTGCACGTCGTCCGCGTGCCGCAGGATCAGCCGCACCTGCACCACGCCTCTCGTCATTACCAGAGAACCCGACGTCTAGCAGTTTGCACACAAAATAACAGACGAACAGTTGCGGGATCTAGAGTTATTCACCCTTCACAGACTGAACTGAATCTGACCAGGGAACTCTAAACAGTAGTGAGACCTCGCTCCACCACCGATGGCCTTCTGTGACACCCACAAACTCAGCACAGTCTGTAGCAATCTCCCTAACCTATGTCGTGGTGGAGTGACCGAACGCTCTAAGCGACTTGCTGCAGAGCGTGCGGTTATTCACTGTTGGAGGTTCGACTTCTTACTCAGGCATAAGTGTGTGTGTGTGTGTGTGTGTGTGTGTGTGTGCGTGTGTATGTTGTCCTTAGTGTAAGATTGTTTAAGAAGTTTGCAAGTCTAGAGACTGATGGACATAGCTGTTGGGTCCAATAAGTTTAAAAACATCTGAACATTTATCTATCGTATGGTTGACTGAGTGAGGTAGCACAGTGGTAAATCATTGGACTCGCATTCGGGAGGATGGCGGTTCAAATCCACATCGGGCCATCCAGATTTAGGTTTTCCGTGATTTCCTTTCAAAGAGCACATCCGATTTCTTCCCACATCCCTCCCCGAAAATCAGAGCATAAGCTCCGTCTCTAATGATCACGCTGTCGACAAGACATTAAACTTTAAGCTTCCTTCCTGCTATCGTATGGTTGGAATTTGTCTCACTGATTCAAAAGGCGAAGTGAAGCTTGGGAACCATCTCATGGAGAGCTTTAACATAAACAAAAAGTTGAGAGAAGGAGGTGTTGTGTTACCAATATTGTCAATATTGTCAATATTGTCAACAGTTAGAAAAGATAAGAGATGTGTCTCGTAAAAATTTCAAGGCTATAGAGGTAGATGATGAGAAAAAGACACATATCACGTTTGCTGATGAATTGGCCCAGTTGTCCTGTTCGAAGGAGGAATTTGTGCAGTAGAGTGAAAGTGTGGAGATGGCAGCAAGCAAAATGGGACTTTTTGTAAACAAATCCGAGAGGAAATATCTCACAATGAGCGGGACTCATGCATATATAACAGACTCACTCCAGCCTCACAGTTGGAACCCGATTCTACAAAAGGTTTCGTGATTTTAAATACCTGGTTGGTGGTGGGGGAAGGGGGGGGAGGTAGGTAATCTTCACAAAAGATGCAGCGTGTGAAGTGGGAATAAAAGTGAGGATTCAAGGCGGAAAGTCTCTGTCAACTTCTTTCTTCACGTGGTCTCTTGAGGAATTTTGAAATCCAACTGAATGAAACAATGATTCAACCTGTTCAAAATTTTCAAACTTTTGTAAAGCTTATGGGACTCAACTGCAGTGTCGTCAGTCCCTAAACTTACAAACTACTTATGAACTATCTTATACTAAAGTCCAAACTCCAAAATAAGGACCGAAACTAGTTGACTAAATAAATAAGCAGTACACTCTGGACTGTGTTTTATATATAAATTTAAATAAGAGTGCTGTTAATCCTACAAAGTGAAACAAAAATGTGATGAGCTAGTGGCGCAGTGAGCACGCACCTGTCCCTGGGCGTCGCCCCAGGCGGTCCACAGCTTGAGGAGTCGCGAGCCGCCGTCGAGCCGGCGCTCGACGCGGCCCCAGCGCTCGGCGATGACGTAGTGCGCGGGGCTGGCGCCCAGCGCGGCCACCACGTCGTCGCAGGTGGTGCGCCGGCTCACGCCCGACACCCACACCACGCGGGGGCCCAGCCACACCGGCAGCCGCGCGCCCGCACCTGCGATCACCCAACACCAGGCTCACTTCATGTAGTGCAAATCAGCTGCAATTGACAACCAGGCTGAAAAGACTGAGAGCGCGGTAAAATATCAGAGGTCACCACTGTAGTCACGATGTCGCATGGGGGAAAAATTGCTGAAACCGAAATAAATCACAGAGAAATAGAAAAGCAGCTGGGATCGATCAGCAGAGGAAAGGCAGCTGATGGTGCTTTAAAATCAATTTTATGCAGACTACGTGAGGTTGACCCATTAATGCATAGTGTAGCTGATCAGCTACATACCTTATTTTTTCGATTACCTCTCAAACTGATCAACATTTCACCACTAATTCATTTGTAGCTGCTTCTAAACATAGTGTTAAAAATGCAGATAGCTCGTCCTAGAAATTATAAATTGCAGCGTGCTACAGAATCAGTTCGACAGTTAGCTGCATTGAATTACTGATGACATATTATAAAGCTCTCGGCGGCTACGTGGCAACGTTTAGTGACAGTTTTTTGAGTCCTACGTTACGACCTGGTAACTCAAAGTTGATTTAGTCAGGGAAGCTAGTGAATTCAGCATGGCGGAGGGTACATAGCGACGCTGACATCATTTGACCAGTCACGAATTTAGTGTGTGTGTGTGTGTGAGAGAGAGAGAGAGAGAGAGAGAGAGAGAGAGAGAGAGAGAGAGAGAGAGAGGGATGATGATGACAGACAGGTGAAAGAAACAAAGGGAGGAGAGGAGGAAAGAGGGAGAGAAATAGGTGGAGGAGGAGACCGACAGAAAGGGGAGGGAGGAGTCGGACATAGGAAGGGTGGAGAAAGACAGAGGGGAGAGGAGGGGAATGAGAGAGGGGAGATGGTGACAGACAGCTGACAGAAGACAAACAAAGGGAGGGGGACAATAGAGGGAGAGAAGCAGGTGGAGGGGACCAGCAGAAAGGGGAGGAAGAAGTCGGCCAGAGGGAGAGTGGAGAAGGAAACGGGCAGAGAGAGGGGACAGGGCGAGAAAGAGAGGGGAGTTGGTGACTGGTGAAAGGGATGGGAAGAGGGAGAGAACCAAGTGGAGGAGGAGACCGACAGAAAGAGGAGGGTGAAGTCGGGCAAAGACAGGGTGGAGAAGGAGACGGACAGAGAGAGGGGAGAGGAGGAGAATGAGAGATGGGAGATGGTGACAGACAGCTGAAAGGAGACGAACAAAGGGAAAGGGAGGGAAGAGGGAGAGAAATAGGTGGAGGGGGAGACCGGCAGAAAGGAGAGGGTGGAGTCGGACAGAGAGAGGCTAGAGAAACAGGCAGAGAGGGGAGAGGACTAAAATGATCGAGGGGAGATGGTGACCAACAGGTGAAAGGAGATGAACAGAGGGAGGGAGAGGAGGAAATGGACAGAGAAAGAGACACTTTGAAATTTGAAACGTTATTTGCACAATTATTTCTTCTGCGGCAGCTACACGCTCGGTACCGTTTAGTTCTTAATAAACAACTGGAGGAGTTTCGAAGATCTGCATTTGAAACTGCGAAACTTCTGTTCGAAAATTCTTAGCTTCAAGCGTGGAAGGGAAGTGAACCAGTAGTCAGTTTTGACACTAAGCGGCTGTGGGAAGATACTCACAGTCATCTGTGCCAGGTACGCGGACGGTGATGGGCGCTGAGGTGTTGGTGGAGGCGGAGGGCGCGTCGGAAGACTCGCTGGGCGGGCCGGCCTTGCGCACGGGGGCGGCGGGCGCGGCGCTGGTGCAGGCCTGCGGCGGCTGCTGGCGCGGGTGGTGGCGGGCAGCCTGCTGCTGGTGCTGGTGCTGGTGGTGCAGGCCGTGGTGGGCCGCCGGCTGCTGCTGCTGCCATTTCAACATGGCCGCGGCGGCGTCCCGCGCGCGGCATGTGTCTCTGCAACACCGACGGCAGCGCCACAACTTAGCGACAACGGCTTTCACAGGGGAGGGCGGTTAATTGCAATCAGGCGATTATTTAGAATCTTTCTGGTATCGATTAGCTGGCCGCGGTGGCCGAGGGGATTGAGGCGCTCCAGTCACGGTCTGCACGGCCACTACGGTCGGGGGTTCGAATCCCCCCTCGGGCATGGATATTTGTGCCGTCCTTACTCTTAAGTAGTTCATAAGTGGTTTGTAAGCTTAGGGACTGATGACCCCGTAGTTGAGTCCCATAAGTTTTACAAACATTTGAACATTTGATTTTTTGGTATCGATTATGGCCGTCGAAGTCACGGAGGTAAGAATAAACGGAGGCGCTCTGAAAAAAATGTTCAAATGTTTGTATAGTCTATGGGACTTAACTACAGGGTCATCAGTCCCTAAACTTACAAACTACTTATGAACTACTTACGAGCTAGGACGGCACAAATATCCATGCCCGAGGGGGGATTCGAACCCCCGACCGTAGTGGGCGTGCTGACCGTGACTGGAGCGCGAGGCGCTCTGACGCCACAGCTCTGAAGCCAAGGGTAGCCATCTTGATCCGACCAAACGCTGCTGTATTTACCTTGTTTGCGTATGCTTGTCGCTCTTTTTTGTAAGGATTTTGAACTGTTATGGCGACTTGTGTGATGTTTATGCGTACGAATTTACATCTACAACATCTACAACCATACTCCTCAAGCCACCTGACGGTGTGTGGCGGAGGGTACCTTGAGTACCACTATCGATTTCCCCTCCTATTCCAGAACGAATAGTTCTGATTGTGATGCGAAATCGAAGGAGGTATCGTTTCGTGAGTAAATTGCCTCGCTAACGTGTGATTTAAAAAAATGTTCAAATGTCTGTAAATCTATCGGACCAAACTGCGTGGTCATCAGTCTGTAGCTTACAAACTACTTAAACCTACGTAAACTAACCTACGGACAAACACACACACCCATGCCCCAGGGAGGACTCGAACCCCCATGGCGAGCAACCGCGCGCTCCACAGCGAGGTGCTTTAGACCACTCGGCTACTCCACCGCGGCTGATTTTAACACTTTTACTGTGAACAAACCTGTACAACAGAGGTCGGCAAGTAATCTTAGATGGGGTCCGGATACTATTGAAAATTTTTGTCGAGGTCGACAAGTAAAATCTCATATTCCTTATTAATTTTATATTTTACTTTTTATTCACAAAATAATATGAAATACAACAGACAGGCATATTTATATTCAAAAATCCAGAAAAAGTAATATTCTTCACAATTTTTTTTATTTTAATTTTCACTCTCAAACTAATATCAAATACAACGGATGTGAAATAAAAACGTATGAAAAAAAAGACTATGTTATTTTTCAAAGTAGCTTCAGGCTTTCGTTCGTTGGGAGCACAAAATGATGTTTCAATTGATATGCCATGAATGCTTAAGTAGGGGTATCAGAGATTGTCAGAGTTGGTATGAAGTCAATTTATACTCGTAGAATTTCCTTAGTCATTACATAAAGTTATTGTGTTGAATTCGTGTGTACAGTAATTTTATGCGAATCATCGGCCAGCTTGCTCTGTTCTGTCGATGCTCTTCAGTGTACTCTCCAACAATGCACATTGTGAAAACTATTTTTTAAATCTACCTTTAATAATCAGTAACGGTTTTAATTTTTCAGCAGTTAATTGTAAAATTTTAGAAAAATATAAGGGTTGGTCTCATATAAATATTGTTATCAACAGAAAGGTTTTCTTTTAATAATTGGAGTATGTAAATTATACTTTCAAAATTTTTTCGCGATCCAGTTTTTGCCCTTCGGCGGTCCGGATTTGGACCGCGGTCCGCCAGTTGCTGACCGCTGCTATACAACATATTACGCTAGTAGCGTATTTTTCTCGTTTGATTTTCGATTTCCGAAAGATGAAAGTTATTTCCGCCATATAAAATACTATTTACGAATGAATAAGGAATTTTCATTTGATTTTTATTTGTCAATGATTTAGAAAGTAAAACCTAGTTTCAATATTACTGAAACTAACTACACAAAGAAAAAATATCGTCACTGTGCTCGTACATCTGGCGTTGGTTAACTCAGTCGAATTATTTTACCGTACGATCGTCAGAGTAGCTAAAGAAAGAACCCACGTTTGTCATTCGTAATACTGTAGTAACAACTATTTTTAAACAGAATAAACTCGAAATTAGAGATTTTATTTTAAACAAAAACTTGAAACAACGAGTTTGGTGACGTTACATGCGTATATAATGCAATTAGCGGCTGTAAAAACAGACACAGCTATCAATTTAATACAAATAAACAATCCCTGAGACGGATTTTCGTCTCGAATATGTCAAAGACATTAATGGTAAATCTGAAGCATTGAATTAAAATTTGTGATGCGGCGGGGAATCTAACCCGGACTTTTATGCTTACTTGTCATACGTCTTACCGTTAGACCACCACACCACTAAGGATTAAGGAGCCTCGGAAAAGTTTAAGTACGTTTTCCCTCCACGTCACAAACTTTAATTCAGCTTCTGTGTTCCAATAATAATTTCCACTATTGCCAAGACTCTCCATGCAGCGGAATAGCACCTCGGCAATGGACATATTGGAACAATCCTGTTAAGGTGATATAAATATCAGTTTAATGCAAATAAACAATCCCTGAGACGGATTTATCATTAATGTCTTTGACATATTCGAGACGAAAATCCGTCTCAGGAATTGTTTATTTGTATTAAATTTATATTTATATCACCTTAACAGGATTATTCCAATATGTCCATTGCCGAGGTGCTATTGCGCTGCATAGGTTGGCTGTAGTGGCAATTATCTTTGGAACACAGAAGCTGAATTAAAGTTTGTGACGTGGAGGTAAATCGTACTTAGACTATTCCAAGGCGCCTTAATCGTCAGTGGCGTGGTGGTCTAACGGTAAGACGTCTGCCTTGTAAGCATGGGAGTACGGGTTCGATTCCCGGCTGCATCACAAAGTTTAATTCTGTGCTTCAGATTTATCATTAATGCCTTAGACACAGCTATAACACACTGTCAGTGTTTTGATCGGAGTGTCATGGCGGCCATGGCTTCAAAACATAGTAAGGCTGGGATTCGTAGCGCCAAATTCATTTATTCTTACCTCCATGATCGCAACATAGTGAAAGGCTGGGAATCAACGTGTAGCAGTTGTAATACGAGGGAGGTTAGATAAGTCTGGTAAATTTGTATGAAGGAGCGAGAAATTTTCGGAACCTGCACTGTTGTTGGTAAACCTGATATTTCCGCGGATATTACAGCACGTTTCGAACGGCAACTGTTATTAGTTGATTGTTGGCTGCCAGCTGAAGTGGTAACTGCGCAGTTATTTCCTTAGGATGGAGAAAAACGAATTTCGAGCGGTCATAGAACATTTTCATTTGAAGGGTTCGGCAGCGGCACACATCAAATCCGAGTTGGATGAAGTCCATGTCGGTTCTGCACCAACATTGAAGACCATTTACTTTTGGATCAATGAGTTTAAACGCGATCGGAGAAGCACAGAAGCTGGGGCTCGCTCAGTTGAAGTCACCACACAGGTAACCATCGATAAGGCGCATGATATGGTAATGGAAGATCGAAGATCAAAAGTTCGCGAGATAGGATACATTGTGGGCATCTCAAATGAACGAGTGCGTTACATCCTCCACGAAAAACTGGCCATGAAGAAGCTCTGTGCGCAATGCGTGCCGCGCCTACTCACTTTGGACCAAAAACGGAAACGGAAAGAACATTTCTGCTCAGAAATTTCTCTCACTGTTCAAAGCATAATTGTCATTAGTAGACTGTGGGTTTGAAATTGGTATATATCCGAAAAGTCAGAATCGGGCGCCTGGAACCTTGTTTTTATGATATACGCTTTCGATCTAAGCCTATCTAAGTTTAACATGCAGCCTGCATTTGCTGTATCTACATAGCACAATGCCAAACACTAAACATCCCGGGCAACGCCGGGTTTTCAGCTTGTATATAATATTTTCTGAACATTTGGAAGTATTTTTCTTTCTTAATATTCCTACATGTTCTGTCAAGCGCCGATGGAAAAGTCAATTAACTATAGGTTCAGAGTTAATTAAAAACTCCAAAGTGTAGATTTACTGTGTCAAAAAAGGCAACCGGTTTCGTAATATCGAGATACAGGAGTTACGGAAAGCGACCTGAGGTGGCGATAACCAAAACAAATAAGCCAAGACACAGGGGACTTAAGACATAAGCTGAGAGTGGCGCTGATTACGTCTCGATTACAGGTAATCGATTATTACGTGACTGGTGCAAAGTGGACCGACCGCCAAATCTTGTCCAGTTTTACACCTCCTTCTTTTCTATTAAAATTGATTTTTGATGTTTATGGATTTCAATAGCGCCCTCTGTACATCCATGCATAATAGTGCGAAGTTCTTGCTAGCACGCTCGTAGCATCAAATCTTTTTTGAAATACATGTTCTGCTACTGCTGATTTGTTGATATGTCCCAAACGACAAATCCTTTTGTGTTCCGTTAAGCGTGTGTTGACGCTTCTTTTTGTTGCCCCTATATACAACATGCCACGACTACACGAATTTTATATACCCAGGGTGTAGCTGGGGGATGTCGAGCATCTTTCGCTGATCTTAAAAATTCATTTATTTTCTTAGCGGGTCTGAAAATAGTTTCCACTTGAAACTTGGCAAGTACTTTGCCAATACGATCCGTGATGTTGTCGATGAATGAGAGGAAAACTTTTCCAGCAGATGGTTGTTGCTGTCACCTATTTCCAGACACTTTGGTACTTGGATGGAGTGCTCGGTCGATCTCGTTACCAGTATAACCATTTTTCTTAAAAGCCGTCCGCATAGTCGGCAGCATGTGACGTGTGGTGGAGCCCTCTGTCCGCTCTATACAGGATGTTACAAAAAGGTACGGCCAAACTTTCACGAAACATTCCTCACACACAAAGAAAGAAAATATGTTATGTGGACATGTGTTCGCAAACGCTTAATTTCCATGTTAGGGCTCATTTTATTACTTCTCTTCAAATCACATTAGTCATGGAATGGAAACACACAGCAACAGAACGTACCAGCGTGCCTTCAAACACTGTTTTTAGAGGAATTGTTCAAAATGTCCTCCGTTAGCGAGGATACGTGCATCCACCCTCCGCCGCATGGAATCCCTGATGCGCTGATGCAGCCCTGGAGAATGGCGTATTGTATCACAGCCGTCCACAATACGAGCACGAAGAGTCTCTACATTGGGTACCGGGGTTGCGTAGACAAGAGCTTTCAAATGCCCCCATAAATAAAAGTCAAGAGGAGGACAGGAGAGCGTGGAGGCCATGGAATTGGTCCGCCGCTACCAATCCATCGGTCACCGAATCTGTTGCTGAGAAGCGTACGAACACGTCGACTGAAATGTGCAGGAGCTCCATCGCCGGCCGCGGTGGCCGAGCGCTCTGCGGCGCGCCAGTCACGGTCTGCACGGCAACTACGGTCAGGGGTTCGAAGCCCCCCTCGGGCATGGGTATTTGTGCCGTCCTTAGTATGAGCTAGTTCGTAAGTAGTTTGTAAGTTCAGGGACTGATAACCCCGTAGTTAAGTCCTATAAGCTGTACAAACATTTGAACATTTTTGAGCTCCATCGTGCATGAACCACATGTTGTGTCGTACTTGTAAAGGCACATGTTCTAGCAGCACAGGTAGAGTATCCCGTATGAAATCATGATAACATGCTCCAGTGAGTGTAGGTGGAAGAACATGAGGCCCAATCAAGACATCACCAACAATTCCTGCCCAAACGTTCACAGAAAATCTGTGTTGATGACTTGATTGCACAATTGCTTGCGGATTCTCGTCAGCCCACATATGTTGATTGTGAAAATTTACAATTGTATCACGTTGGAATGAAGCCTCATCCGTAAATACTAAAATGAGCTCTAACATGGAAATTAAGCGTTTCCGGACACATGTCCACATAACATATTTTCTTTGTTTGTGTGTGAGCAATGTTTCCTGAAAGCTTGGCCGTACCTTTTTGTAACACCCTGTATAAGCAGCAGCTCCACCGCCTAGAAGCCGCCGGCCGCGGTGGCCGAGGGTACTGAGGCGCTCCTGTCACTGTCTGCACGGCCACTACAGTCGGGGGTTCGAATCCTCCCTCGGGCATGGATATTTGTGCCGTCCTTAGTATTAGCTAGTTCATAAGTAGTTTGTAAGTTTGGGGACTGATGACCCCGTAGTTAAGTACCTATAAGCTATACAAACATTTGAACAGCCTAGAAGCCAGTCGTCGACTCCCCTCGGAAGATGTTGTCCGCAGTTGACAACGAAACGTCAGGGGGAAGACGTTTTACCAATCGACAACCGCAATTTAGCCCGGAAGTTTTATTTGACGACATCGCCGGTCGTGAAAGCTTACATGTTATGACTGCTCTACAGCGCTCGCAGATCATCTGCAATTTACGAAGTAGCGTGACTTAGTTGTAGCTCAGCTACTGTAGCGGTAGGTCTATAGCAATGTGGAGGCCATCATTATAGCCCATCGAAAATTAGGGCAGACAGGGTGAACACGAGGCACGAGATACTGCCCACCTGTTCACGCTGGGGCTTCGCTCCCCTTTATCGACCCTGCTGCCGTGCCGACGCTTAATTCCCGCTGCCCGGGCGCTAACGACCCTCCTCGCAGACGACCCTTTGATGGCAGATGGCTGGCACAATCTCGGCAGCCTCGCTTCCGGCGATCCTTCGAATTAGCCCTCCGGCAGAGTGAGGCAAGCCCCACAAAAACAGGGGGCGGTTTCCACAGCGCGCGTGTGTGTTCACGGGCTACCTACACGCGTCACACACACTCACTCCCATGCGCTTCTCCGGGCGACACCCTCGCTTCTGAGTATTACTGTCATCACGTCCCGAGGTTCCTGACAATTGCCGCCTTCACTTCCTTCCAACGGTCACATTAGTCTGAACAATCTTTTCTAATGAGTCCACGCTCCTAGTTTTTACTAATGAAACTCTAGCCTGAGCAAGTAAAAAGGAGGCGAGGTACAATGAGAAGCATATCTGGGATTTGATACGCTTCCGAGGCATTTAACACTGAAGACATTAGCAAAACTTTGGTAAAAAGTTCACAAAACGCATTACAAGAAATGCACATAATGACTGCACAACTTGTCATTCACTGATGAGAATTTCATTCGCCAGCGGAAAGCTTTGAACTAAGGAGACTTCAAAGCGCATTTTCTGCGCTCACACGAACAATTTCAGGCGTTCAGCAGTTACTAATTTTGTAAAAACGACCAATCAAAACCCCCAAGTGAAACGGATTTATCGTATAGCTTGTTACCCGTAGGCCAGTGAAGTTACTTACAATATCATACAATGTAAACTTTCACGGGCGGCGTTGTCTTCAGGTAAAATATCCGGGCTGATGGCCGTGGTCCAGATGTAAAACTTCCTCTCAACGTTTCGTCTCCAACTGCGGAAGACATCTTCCAGGGTCCTCCGACTACTGCCCTGGAAGATGTCTCCCGCAGTTAGACGCGAAACCTCGGGAAGAAGTTTTACATCTGGACCACGGCCATTCAGCCCGGAAATTTTACCTTTCTTACAATATGTTCGTAATTTGAATCTCGAGTCACGTGGATAGACGCCTGCCTATTACAATGTACGGCCCTCTTCAACTGTTGGCGGTCTCTCTGTCAACAGACGAGTTCGGCCTGTACGCTCTGCGAGTGTCTCTCGTAGCAAACATACCGCTTTGCCGGTTTGCACCTCCTGTCCCCCTAGAATGGCGGTTATCCGCAATAACGCCCGATATTACCTATTTTCTGTCGTAAAGAAAATAAATTGCAGAAGGTCAATAAATGTATGCAATAAATTTTCCTATTTCCCTGTCCACTCCGTAGCACAGTGGCAGCGTCGCTGACCAATGCAAGAGGCAAGCAGGGGACTGGGTGCTTGTCACCATCATCAATCATCATCGAAGTGGCGTCGATCAAAGGACTTGCAGTAGGTGGCCGAATCCTGATGTTGATATCCCGGCCAATAAAAGCCATGCGATCATTTCAGTTCCTATTTCTATCAGGCAGTACGTTGCTACGTCATAGCAGTTACGAATATGGCGCTTATATAAGCACAGCAGACTGGCCACCGCGCGGTCTAAGGCGTCATGCTACGGACTGGGCTGTTCCTCCCACCGGAGGTTCGCGTCCTCCTACGGGCGTGTTGTCCTTCGTAAGTAGTTTGTAAGTCTGGAGACTGATGACCACAGTAGTTTGGTCCAATAGGCTTACGAACATTTGACCATATGGAAAAACTCGACATGCCGGCTGCCTGGCGGTCTCGCCATCTCATTCGACAGCGAGCGGAGCAGGGAGCACTGTTAACGGACGAATTATTAGCACAACAGTAAGGAGAAAGGGCGCGGAGAGGTGCCGACAGGCAATAAATCTCGTACCTTTTCGCATTAGCAATAGACAGGTGCTTATACTGTATATTAGTATAGACCAAAGGTAGGTAAAGCAGTCAACTATCCGAAGATTGAACACCTCGGTGCTGTAGTAGACATGGTGCTGTGTGGAGGTGGTATGCGGTTCCCTTCCTCCGACCTTCGAAATGACTTACCCAGCCACTTATAGTGGGACCTACAGTTTAACGTGGGCTCCGAAACACTATGCTACTCGATAATTTTCACATCAGCAACATTGCTAGAGGTGAAGAGAGATGGAAAGTGACAGATAAAAATCCTAAGACCTGATGGGTATCGAACCCGCGACCATTGGATTAACAGTCTCGCACTCTACCACTGTGCTGCCGAGCCACACACCATCAGTCTCATAATCCCTGGTTCCTTCGACTCCGATACAAGCATAATTTCCTAAATCCGAGACGTATTCCAGTGGCCATATTCGTGTCACAATAGGTACATACTTTAACTAAATTACATTATAACGTGTCTGAGAAACGATATTACGGATGACAAACTACGTTATAATGCTTTGCGCGGGGTCCTTAGAAACGCGGAACCCTGTGGGATAGACTTGCGCATAATAGTTCGCGATCGGGAGCGCTCTACCGCGAACTAGTTCGTCCGCTCCCAGTGACGGCTGAGCGGCGTGGTCTGCTTCATTCGCTTGCTGCTTGAGCCGCTAAAGATATCACGCAAACGAAAGGAAACAGTTTGTGGATAATTTCTCGCGTTTAAGTTTAGACTTATCTCTAGATCTTGGCATTATGGAATTTATTAGTCAGATATTGAAGAGTGCAGAATACTTCAAAGCAGAAACTTTGTAGCACTGAACTATGTAATCTAGCATGCAGACACTAACCTGGATATGGCTCTCATCAGCAGAAGGCAAACACGTGATTTTTAATTCTGTTCTCGACCCACCGCGCATATTTTAGTTCACGACCTATCACGCATATTTTAGTTCGCGACCTATCACGCATATTTTAGTTCGCGACCTATCGCGCATATTTTAGTTCGCGACCTATCGCGCATATTTTAGTTCGCGCCCTACCGCGCAAATTTTAGTTAGCGACCTATCGCACATTTTTTAGTTCGCGACCGGTATCTCTCCTTTTAGTTCGCAGATCGTTTCATAAGTTCGTCGTTGATGTGTATGTTCGCGAAGTAGGTCGCTCTTTTTAGTTCGTCCGCTAGTTTTGGCTTTTGCTACAACTGAGCTGCATCTCAGATCGAAATGACGGCAACTGGCAGAAGGGAATCATGCGATTTTGCGAGCTCTCGCGTCCTTTCGCTGTTCAAAAATGTTCAAATGTTTGTACAGCTTAGGGGACTTAACTACGGAGTCATCAGTCCCTAAACTTACAAACTACTTATCAACTAGCTAGCCGGCCGCGGTGGCCGAGGGGACTGAGGCGCTTCAGTCACGGTCTGCACAGCCACTACGGTCGGGGGTTCGAATCCCCCCTCGGGCATGGATATTTGTGCCGTCCTTAGTTGTAGGTAGTTCATAAGTAGTATGTAAGTTTAGGGACTGATGACCCCGTAGTTAAGTCCCTTAAGCTTAACAAACATTTGAACATTTTTTTCAACTAGCTAATACTAAGGACGGCACAAATATCGATGCCCGAGGGGGGATTGGAACCCCCGACCGCAGTGGCCGTGCAGACCGTGACTGGAGCGCCTCAGTACCCTCGGCCACCGCGGCCGGCTCTCGCTGTTCCCCGTCAGTCTTCGGAAAAGGAGCGGACGAAGTAAGAGGCGAGGGATCTGCGGACTAGTTCGCGTAGTTCGCCTGTGGGGGCGCTCTTCCGAACTAGTTCGTTCGCGAACTACACAAGACTACTGTGGAACTATACCGTATGCACATGCTCAAGGCCGGCGGTGGTGAAATAAGGAACGTAGCACAATTTCTGCCACGTGCTCCCTTGATTCTGCCACTCACCAGCTGGGGTGCCTGAGAGAACAAGAACGCCCCAGGGCCTGGGTGAGCCTCCGCGGTGTCTTACCGCCTGCCGGCTCGCCTCCCGCCTTCCGTGCGCCGGGGTGGGCGCCTCGCCTCGCCTCTCGCAGGCTCTTCCCACGGGCCCGGCGGCTGTCGGCCGTCGGCTGGCGTCTGGCGTGCCTCTAATCGCCCGGGGCCTTTTTGCCCGCCCGCCCGCCGCCATCACACGAACTGCCCGCCAGCCGCACACAAAGGCACCGCGCTCCACCTCACACCGGGCCACGCTCGCCTCTCCCACAACACTCCGCCCCATGCCCAAAACAGTGGCCCCTATACCAATAACCGTCCAGAAAAGTTCTCCCTGATTTCAAAATTAAATATCTCGAAAACAAAGATCGATAGAGGAATGCAGTAAACGGTATGTTTATTGTGAAAGCTGCAAGAAGTTTATGCAGCAGTTTGAAATAATCGTTACAAAAGCTGCTAACAGATGGCGCTGTAATCGCCATACGTAATGCCTAGTATAAATAGTAATCCGAAGCCCAGAGTGATCAGTTTCACTATTGAAAAGTGAAAGGAGGTTAGCGTATCGAAGGAAGAGATTAAAACCATGTACTCCATTGAACAGCGCGTTTTTCTGGTGCTAGAGTACCACAGGTTAGAAGAGAGTCCTACAGCAACGAGGCGACGTTTTCAAGCACGATTTAATGTTCCAAAAGGACCCGATGCGAAAACCTTTCGTACGCTCTTCGCAAAATTTCAACCAACAGGTAGCGTAACTGATGATCTAGTGGGGCATGTTGGCCGCAAGCAAACCGCAGTTAAGCCTGAAAATATCGCTACAGTTTCCGTCCGTAGAATTGCATCTGAGACTGGTTTGAAACATTCCAGCACGCAGAAAATATTGAGAAAGAGCCTACATATGTTTCCATTCAAAATTCAAACGCACCAGGCCATACCCGTACGAGCTGTGCAACAAAGGGTTGCCTTTGCTAATCGGGACTGATGACCACGCAGTTTGGTCCGATAGATTTACAAACATTTGAACATTTTGATACGTGAATAAGCAGAACTGGCGATGTTGGGGTTCTGAAAAGCCATATTGGTGTGAAGCGAAACACCTGTATTCTCCTAAAGTTGCTGTGTGGGCTGCAGTATGCAGCAGAGGTATTATTGGCGCTTTTTTCATTCGAGAAACGGTCACTGGTGCACGTTACGTTGCAATATTGGAACAATTTCTCGCCACACAGCAAGCGTTAGAGGATCGACCAGGTACTGAATATGGAGTCCGACCACATCGGACCGAACAAGTGTTTCGCTTTCTTGAGGAATACTTCGGGAATCGAGTCATTACTTTGGAATATCCCAAATTTACTGGTGCAGGCATGGATTGGTCTCCAAATTCACCGGATTTGACTCCCTGTGACTTTTTTTTTGTGGGGCACAGTGAAAGATGTAGTCTACCCGAAGCATCCCACCAAGCTGGACGAGCTTGAATCAGCGATCTCTGTGGCACGTGAATCCATTTCGGTTGAGACGCTACGAAATGTGATGGCGATTTTCATTCTTCGTTTGCGCCACCTCTGTAGTGCCAATGGTGAACATTTTGAAAACATAGTGATGTGATTGTTTGCAAAGAGTGTTTTCATACGATTATTTCACTTATGTATGCTGATATGAGTAGTACAGCGTACAGCCCCATCTGTTAGCAGCTTTTGTAACTATTATTTCAAACTGATCTATAAACGTCTTACAGCTTTCACAATAAACATACCGTTTACTACATACCTCTATCGACTATTTCTGTGTGGATGCACAAACATGCTGGATCCCTTGCTAGAAACCAGGACAGACTGCGAGGAAGAGGAACTAATGGGTGAGGGCTGAGGCACTACCACCACTATGTTCTGTAACGCCCTTTCTATACGAGTCGTACAACACGCACAAAAAAGTCGTTGTCAGGTGCAACGCTTCTTGCGATAGGCCATCGTACTACAAAGAAGCGTTCGAACGGTACGCATTTATCCAGACGTCTGCTTCACGCCTCTACTTACAGCAAAAGAATCGCCGAGTTAAGATCACTTTTAGAAACTGTAATATATATTGTGATTATTAAATCATTTATTTTGTATTTTAGACTGCCACTGTGAAACTGTATTTAATTGTTTTCGTGCAGTTCATGTCTAACTACGTCGCGCATTATTGCTATTACATACTATCAGCCCCTGTGGTTTGAGGGGCCTATGTATATGATGAACAAGCTCAGGTGTCTGTACATAGATCTTTCACTGTGATAAAGCTTCAAATAATGCTCACCAAAAACAAATATTTCATCCGTTAACTACAGCGTGTTTCAGGAAAAAAGCAAATATTTTAGAAGATGGTAATAAAGACGTTTTACAGTTAAAATGTCATATAACGTGTGTCCAATTTTTATTGGGACAGAGATTCAGCTCCTTGTATGTACAACACACTTAAAGCACATGCAAATTTGGACATTTTGACATTCTTTCGTCAGTTCTTTGTAGATCACCATATTGACTTATTGAAAGAAGCGGTTTTCGACATACTTTAAAGTCTGAATATTTCATAGTAAGCCGAAAACCGGATAACTAAGTGTAGAACATACACAAAATTCTACTTTGAAGTCAGTGTGATGTACTACGAAGAATCGACGGATAAATCAGTGAAAATGTCTTCATTTACATTTTCTCTATGTTTGTTTGACTTTCATATTAACAGCTATATCTCTGTATTCAATAAAAATTGTACAGATGTTATATGAAATTTTAATTCCTCTATAGTAACACCTAAAATACGACGAGTCGAAAAACTACGTTCCTCTGAACAGCAGAGAAGTACACATTCTCAAAAAAATTCGCGACTTGGCTTCGTTTGTCAACTGGGTTCCAAAATCGGTCGTCTGCGCATGCGGGAAGCACTTCCATACGCGTGAGAATAGAATCCATCCTATTCCGTGTAGTAGCGATCGTATGCGAGCATCTTGTGCAAGTGGACGCGTCTACACTACATGACCGGTGCATCATGGGTAATCTCGTAAGCTCTCGCTTCCCGTGTAGATAGGGCTTAAATTGAAAATTTAGGCAGAAAGGAAAGCGTGTCGAGGTAACCTGGCTGATTAAGGCGACGCTGGTTCGAAGCGGGAAATACAGCTTCGAATCACGATCAAATGTTTGTAAATCTATCGGACCAAACTGCGTGGTCATCAGTCCGTAGCTTACAAACTACTTAAAACTAGGTAAACTAACCTAAGGACAAACACACACCCATGCCCCAGGGAGGATTCGAACCTCCACGGCGAGCAACCGCGCGGTCCGCAGCGAGATGCTTTAGACCGCTCGGCTACTCCAGCGCGGCGAATCGCGATCCAGCACAAATATTTAACATCAGACGTACGATGTATAATTACTGTATTACATTCTATACGTTGTCTGATCAATCGTGTTTTCATGACTTTTTAAGTTATACGATAAAAATGAAGTACATAGTGTTCGTAACAACAGACCGACATATTTTACAAATGCTACGGATCCGTCGCTATGCTAGAGAGTATACTGTAACACGGAGTGCCAGAACACAGACACTGTTATATGTGGACAGAGCACATAATATCATATAAGCTACGTTCTTTCCACGAAGAAAGTTGGCAAGGGACAGAGGAAAGTTCGCTTCTGTGTCACACAGGATACGTCCGCGATAAAGAGCGGAATTTCATAGCTCGCGAGCATGCGGGCGAACGCTGGCGTGTTATTGTACTTGCAAATGTAGGAGTGTTTCTCTGAGTAAATTATGCGGGTCTAGGCTTCTAACTCGTCTTCTTTTGCAATTGTTTGAGTGCGAAGCAGAAGGAATGTTTCTGGAGACTCTGCGAGACGTGTACACGCACTCTTATATCCGTACCTACGCACAGCGCGTGCACTGGTAATCGTTTTAGAGGGAGAAGGAAAGACAGCGCAAACAAGGCAGTGGCAAGAGACATAATTCAGCCATCTCGTAACTGCGACCAATGCGGTGCGTGGGCCTTCGCGGAGAGCGGAACATCAGCTCGCATGACCACCAGCCGTATATATAAATACGCGACAGTCGCGTTCAGCGGGTGCCACCGCCCCTTAGAGTAACCAGCTAAGAATTCCCTCCAGTTGCAACCGACAGTTTTAATGGACGGAACAGGAGCGCAACGAGAACCAACCTTCTAATTTAGTTTAGCGTCGTAAGAGGACATTGTAATAAACGAGTTTGTCGTTACCTTTCGACACATTTATTCGCTCCAAGACGACCCAACATACATATTATAAATTGAGGTGTTTGTGCATATATTTCACTCTGCATCCAAAACTACACATCTCAAACGAATAGTGATTGTATGTGGTAGTAGGTGTCAGTCTCCCATTGTGCACTATGGTGGAAGAGGGTTGATAACGATAAGGGGGTGGAAGATATGGGAGTTACCGACTTATATAAAATTCTACGTGTGGGTGTAATCTTATGCTCTTAAGCAAAAAATATACAATGGGGACGGATGATTTCTCTATTTTGTTATACTACAACGTCTCCCTTGCACACCATAGCAGTTCCATGTCGATAGCTATAGGAGGGTGGAAGATACAGTGGTTGAAAGTCGTCAGTTTATATAAAATTCGGACTGAAGACGAACGATGACTTGACACTATAATAACAAAGGTGTTATACACAGCAAAACGTGATGCACATTCTTCAGTTGTGTTTCTGCAACAAGCGTACGAATAAAGAAAAATAAGTACATATTGCAGTTTGAAAAGTAAAATTACCAAGAAAGATGCCAAAGCGCAAGAAAGAAATTTAGCGTTCTCGATCCGTTTCTAAACGACAGAATACGACGCTGAAAAGTGAATCTACAAACGATAGAAACTTGAAATTTGTAGATATGGTGTATCTTACACTATAGGCATCAGCGATTTTTCGATATTTCCATCCCTAAGGGGATGAAATAGGGGATGAACGGTTTTTTGAAAATATGTTGGTATTAAGGCATTTTGGAGCGAGACATACAAACTTTCGGATTTAGATTTTTGTTTGGAATTTTAAAAACAAGTGTTTTGATATTTTAGGAAATTCAGCCATTAAGCGGGTGAAATAAGGGAAAATCTTTTAAAGGTACTACTAAGACTATTTTGATATATATGTTTCGGGATGTTTTGAATCCTGCCATCAATGGTGGCAAGTTGTATCAGAATACTTGATTAGGAAAGCATTTTAAAGCTAAATCTATGAAAATTTATATTTAGAAGTAGAAACAACCAATGCAGACCATCCAGTCTACACGGGCGAAGCAACGGCAATTAAGCTAGTAGAGAATACACAGTAGGGCCAATTATATTAAAATACACTTCTCTAACTTGTGAAATTAATTATTTTTTATCCCAATTAACGACACAATTAAATCGGAGATTGCAAAGTAGTAGATCTAAAATCCTCATATACTGCCAAAAAAAAAAAAAAAAAAAAAAAAAAAAAAAAAAAAAAAAAAAAAAAAAAAAAAAAAAGGAGAGAGAGAAAAAAATACAACGCGCTTAGAGGTACTCACATCTTACTTACAAGTGAGGTCTAGGTAACTGCTCACTCTCACTGCTAAGTGTGTGATAACAAATTCAGATAACATGAAATATATATGTAACATTAAAGGGTACCAAAACAGTGGCACCAACATTTCCTATCCCCTTTAGCGGCAACGCTGCAATCTATTCTTGCAGGCAAACGTCCACAGTATCGCAAATGCGATAGTAATGGTGATTCTGCCACTGACAGTGCTGCTAAAGCAGAATTATTAAACACATCTTTTCGTAATTCCTTCGCCATAGACAATAAATAAATATTTTAGATATGGAAATAAAAACAGTTGCCAACATGAGTAAGTCGTGCGCGAATGGCTAGGGCGCCATGTCACAGATTTCGCAGTCTTTCCCTTCGGAGGTTCGAGTCCTCCATTCGGCATGGATGTGTGTGAGTTTTCCTTAGCGTAAGTTAATGTAGTTTGTAAGAGTAGGGACCGATTATCTTAACTGTTTGGTCCCTTAGATTTACAAACATTTGAACCAACATAACATAAAAGTAGATATCCTGGGAGCAGCGAAATGACTTCAATCACTTAATAGATTGTCTTTCGGTCCAAATTGTATAGCGATTTCGTTCCTGTCAGAGTATGCTGGTACAATAGCTTCATACTAAGCAATCATATTCATCCGCTCCTTTAACTAAGATCTGCACCAAAAACTGAAAAGTGCCGGCCGCGGTGGCCGAGGGGATTGAGGCGCTCCAGTCACGGTCTGCACGGCCACTACGGTCGGGGATTCGAATCCCCCCTCGGGCATGGATATTTGTGCCGTACTTAGTTGTAAGTAGTTCATAAGTAGTATGTAAGTGTAGGGACTGATGACCCCGTAGTGAAGTCCCATAGACTCTACAAACATTTGAACATTTTTTTGACTGAAAAGTTGCACAGGTCACGCCGATATTCAACAAAGACAATTACAGATCTATATCACTGACACCGATTAGCAGCAGGCTTTTGGAACATTTGCTGATCTCAAACGTTATGAATTACCTCGAGCAGAGTGATCTGCTGACACGTAGTCAACACAGATAAAAAAAGTATCATTCTTGTGAAAAGCAGCTGCAAGTCTGTAAAATCTGTTGCGAATACAATTAGCTGTAAAGAAGTAATAGATTAAAACATGGTGCGTGATGGGGCAATTTTTCATAAACGTTACTGTTTATGTGCTCATAACGCTTGAACTATGTGTCATACTGTGATACAGCTCCGAAGGTACAATCAGCTGTATGTGTGTACACTGACTGTAAAATTTCCTGCAGCGACAATTTGTAGTGTAGAAATTATAAATTGTAATGTCATACCGAATGCCGTAGTCTTAGTCCGTGAACAGCGGAAAAGTAGTAAGCGAGAAATTTTTCTCCTTTCATTATTTTGATGCGGTTGTCAGCAAGAAAAGTTTAATAAAGGTTTGAATTTATGTTTAAAGTTTGTTGCAAGTCGGTAAGTACTGTCATTCTCATATAGTGTATATATAAAGTTACGTTGCATTATGTGGCAGTCTCTTGCAACTGTTATTGCTTATGACGATATATCTCCTGAACCATGTGTCGTATATTGTTGGTACACCTACAGCAATTGTTATGTGTACCAAATTTGGTTGAAATCGATCCAGTGGTTTAAGAGAAAATGAGCAGTATTGTTGCTTAATGCAGTAGATTTCCGCGCATGCCATTGTTTATGACTACATATCTCGTGAATAATGTGTTGTACGTGATTATTACACTTACGGCGAACGTCTCGTAGATTGAGGCTTACGTGTGCGAAAATTCATAAAGATTTAAAGGATACTGTAGATTTGTATGCAACAGTTTTACGTCATCTACAGAGGAACTGTTGTAAGCGGTAGACTTCTTTTCATCATTTTGTGGGTGGGGGGTGGGGGGGCCACAGTTACAAAACGCTTGATAAACGTCCAAAATTACATGTAAACTTCGTTGCAGGTCCCTAACTACTCCCATTTTCCAATAATTGACGCATAAATCTGGGTATTATCACGAGGTGGCCTCTCATTATTTATGACGTCATGTCTCCTGCGCTATATGTCGTGCTCTTTTGTTTTTGGGTCAGGAACCTTTGTGGGGGTATGGTGAACAGTTCACCAAAGTTTCATTGCAATCGAATGAATGGTTTATGAACACATAGAGGAAATACAGACAAACATTCATTTATGTATATGTATAGACTATGGTAAAAACATTAGCAACTCCCCAAGAAAATTAAAAAATAAAAATTTCACTACTGCTTTGAGGGTAACTTTTTATCTTTTGAAATGTTTTCTCTGCAATCGATGCAAATTTTGGTGGAACACTCAAGGCAGGTGGGCTTCTTCCAACGAAGACAAAGAAAAACGTCTCTCTCTATTTTATTTGGGTCACAGGTGGAGAATTTTATACGTTTGACAGATTTCAGTACAATTTCTTCTTCACTTTCACTTTCATACTATTCTGAATTTAGTTCACTTTGGATCTCATAGTCACTGTCTGATCCCACATCACTTCCTTTTCAAAACAGTATACTCAAAATGAAGGTCTGTAACACCCACAGTAGAGTAAGAGCTCAGTGCTGAATCCATAACGCAAAGGCCCAGGTGTGATCTCCGACACCGCTAGCACAAAAGAAGATGTGATAATATTGTTCCGACTCACGATAATGTGGCTACTGACAATGGAAAACAGTGCAGGTGTTGGAAGAAACGTTCACACAACGCTGTATTATCCTTCCCCATCCCTGACCAACAACAAGCGCTTACGGTCTCTGAGACTGCACTTGGAACGTTAAGGGTTTACACTCTCCTAGCCTCCTTGGCTCATTTATTGACTTCGGTAACCACCTTAGCTGTGATTACATCACGACCACCAACCTCTGTCTCCACAGTCACATTGTTGAATTTGAAAAAAAAAGAGTCTATTGAAAGAACGGCCTGACATCTATTGAACACATTTGCGAACACTCGACGAATTTCGGCTGCCGTAATCTGGGAAATGACTAGTCGAATCCTATCTTCCGACTCTTCCAGTGTACGGAGATTGCTTGCATACATCTTGTCATTTAACATTACCCAAAGATAAAAGTCACAGGGATTTAGATCTGGAGAACGAGGAGGTCAGTCAACTATTCTATCATCAAAATGTTCAAATGTTTGTAAATCTATCGGACCAAACTGCGTGGTCTTCGGTCCGTAGTTTACAAACTACTGAAACTAAGGTAAACTAACCTAAGGCCAACACACGCGCCCATGCCCTAAGGAGGACTCGAACCTCCGACGGCGAGCAAAATGTTCAGATGTGTGTAAATCTATCGGACGAAACTGCGTGGTGCGCGCTCCGCGGTGAGGCGCCTTAGACCGCTCGGCTACTCCAGCGCGGCTTGAATTTGAAGAAAGGTCTTTGTAGGAAGCATTATCCATCATCAGAGGCAGTGCTGAAGGCTGCGGAGGCGATTTTGAAGGATCTCTAAAAATTGTTTCTAGAGCAAGTGCATAACTTCAAATACTTGGGAAGTATGATAGTGGATATGTACTGCACTGCAGAAATTAAGAAAAGAATTGCCATGGCAAAAGAAGGATTGACAAGGAAACATACTTTGCGGACCATTAAAGAAAGATCTGAGGAAAAGACTTGCCAAGTGTTATATCTGGAGTGTTGAGCTGTATGGTGCGGAGACCTGGACGTTGAGGAAGGAAGATGAAAGAAAATTGGAGGCACTAGAGATGTGGATATGGAGGAGAATGGAACAAGTGAAATGGGAAGACCGAATAAGGAATGAGGAAGTATTAAGTAGACTTGGAGAAGAAAGAAACATGCTGGAAGTCATTAGGAAAAGAAAACGAAACTGGATTGGACATTGTTTGAGGAGGGCATGTTTACCGAAGGAAGGAATAGAAGGAATGGTGAAAGGAAAAAGGGGAAGAGGAAAGGCAAGATATCAAATGCTGGACAACATCCAAGGAAATAAAAATGAAGAAATGAAAAGATTGTCTTTGGACAGAGAAAAGTGGAAGAATCAACCCATGACAAGAAAGGACCAACCAATGACAAGACCTGCCGCAAGGCAGAATACAATTGATGAAGAATGTATTTGGCGAAAATGCTGGGACAGGTTAATCGAATTCAAGGGAGGCTTTTTTTTTACAAAGGACCATCAAAATTATGAGGATGAGTATGAAGAGCCCTCGCATTTTATTACTCGAGGTGAAGCACACGGAAGTCCAGGAGAGGCGCGCCAGTCCATTCAAAAGACTGAAGTCCGAAAAAAAAAAAAAAAAAAAAAACATGTCCGACGTAGGCGCACTCACCCGAGTGCGTCCTATCTAGTGATCTCGGTTTCTAAAGAGTGAGCGAGCGAGCTGATTCGCTCTCTGGCCCGTGGGAAGTGTTGTGTGCAGAAGCGAGGTGTCGGCCTGTGTAGACGTCCGGAAACGGGGCCGACGAGAGTGATGAACGGGCCTCGCGGCTTCGGTTTCCTGCGATGCATCTCCAGTGAAGGTGATTCACTGCTGGGAACGGCTGGCGGCGCGGCGGGCAGGTGTTGTCAGGCGCTGATGCGCCGCCGCCGCCTACACCTGTAGCTGTCGCCCACACCTGCCGTTACGTCAGCCGCACTTTCCACCGCAACACGCCGCCCGTCTCCAAACACACCGCTTCCGTGTCCGCTCTCGCCTTCTGTTCCGCGTGTTGCCATCACTCTCCTCCTACGTTTCTTACAGCAGGTACCAGTGGCGGCGCGTCCTATGTATCCACTGGTTCAGTGAACACCGGAAAAAAGCTCGTCGTGAAAAAAGTAAATAAATAAATAAAAGAAAAAGTGTTTTTAAACCATCAATCATCGTTTCGTTCTTCTATCAGATCATTTTATGTACACATTCTAAGTGGATGGTCCCGGAGGCTGTGATGACAGCCTAGATCTTTCGAAACCGGTCACTGGGACTTTTTGAAGCGATCTTAAGCAAGCTATTATTTCCTAAAGTAGAAATAAGTAGATCACCTCCATAGCCTGACAGAATGTCACAAATATATAAACATTATTCATTTCACCAGATCTATAGGGAGACTGTCTACAGCCTTTTGTAAAATTTCACCATTCAAAAATTGAATTTGCTTCGCGCGTGTAGACGGATGGTCTACATCTACTTCTAAATATAAATTTTCGTGGATTTAGGTTTAAAAATGCTTTCCCTTATCGTTATAAACCCTCTTTTCATAGAGCACAATGGGAGACTCATACCTACTACTGCATACTACAAACACTATTCGTTTGCGATGTGTAACTTTGGCTGCAGAGTGACATACAGGCACAAACACCTCAGTATATAGCTGTAAACCCAGCGTTGCCCGGGTGTTTGTTTGTTTATTTATCGTACACTCCCGTAGTCTACCCCCCTTCCCCTCTCTCATCATCCACCTCTTTCTCTCCCATCTCTCTTTTCTTTTCCACCTTTCCCTCTCTTAGCTTCGTAAGTTAAGTACCCACCACCATTCACCAAACGAAATTTCATACAGACAGTAACATTCCTCTTAATTTCATCAATATCGGACCAAAAGTATAGATTTCTAGGCAATAGAAACGCAGGGTCACATTGAAACGCACTTCGTTGTTCTAAAATATTCCAGTTTTGTTTCACACAACCTTGTTCTGAGAACGAAAACAACAACAACAACAAAAGAAGGATCTGTGAAATCGCTCGAGCCCTTTTCAAGTTATGACGCGACCTAGGTATTTTAGGGATCGATTTTTATGTTGCAAAGAAGTCTCCTCTATGCACGGTATGGAACGTATGGTACACGGTGACCCGGTCGGGGGTTCGAATCCCCCCTCGGGCATGGATATTTGTGCCGTCCTTAGGATAAGCTAGTTGATTAGTAGTTCGTAAGTTTAGGGACTGATGACCCCGTAGTTAAGTCCCATAAGCTTAACAAACATTTGAACATTTTTTTGTAGACGCTGACCTTCCTCTTGTTTTGAAGGTCAAGCGTGCGAAATTTCGTGAAGAGCGGAATGGAACTGTAGATTTCGTGAGTTTGTAGAAGTATGCTCTGCCATGCACCTAACACAAAATACTTTCTTAGCTGACATTTTCTACCTATAAACTACATTCCTGCCATAGGTGAAGTAGTTTTCGAGATTTCGTGTTTAGTCTGTGAGTGACTTAGTGTTGTTTCACTTTTATATAGATAGAAATTAAGAACACATATTGCTTAATTTTGGATGCAAGAGAATTAAGGGAGACTAGCAGACAAAAACATAATAGTAACATGCAAATGTGTAATGCTAACATAGTTTTACGGCCTCTACAGAGTAAGTGTTGTGAGCGGTTGACTTCTTTTCGTTACATCATTTTTGGGATGGGGGGGGGGTTAGTTACAAAACGCTTGCAGCTCCCTGACTGCTCCCATTTTCCAATAATTGACGCATAAATCTGGCTACTCTCACGCGGTGGCGCCTCATTATTTATGACGCCATATCTCCTGAGCGATGTGTGGAGCTCTTTTGTTTTTGGGTCAGGAACATTTGACCAAAGTTTCATTGCAATCGAATGAACGGTTTATGAACCATAGAGGACCCACAGACAAATATTCATATATATATATATATATATATATATATATATACTAGCTGAAAACCCGGCGTTGCCCGGGTATTTATTTATTTATTTCTGCCATTTTTCAGGTAGATATTCATTTGTATAAGGGCTGTGTGTCTGCAGAATCTCTTGGGAATAAAGTTAGTAGTAAAGAAGTAATAGATTAAAACTTGGTGCGGGTAGGGGCGGCTTTCCATGAACGTTACTGTTTATGTGCTCATATCTCATGAACTACGTGTCATACTGTGATAAAATTTGGAAGGTACACGCAACTATATGCGTGTATACTATCTGCGAAATTTGCTGCGACTATATTTTGTAGTGTAGAAATTACAAATTGTAACGACATACCGAAAGCCGTAGTTTTGGTCCATGAACAGCGAAACGTTACTGTTTATGTGCTCATATGTCATGAACTACGTGTCGTACTATGATACAATTTCGAAGGCACATTCAACTATATGTGTGTATACTGTCTGTAAAATTTCCTGCTCGTTTTATCATTTTACTTTGGTTGTCAGCGAGAAAAAGTTTAATAAAGGTTTGACATTGTGTTTAAAGTTTGTTGCAAGTCGCTAAATAGTTCCATTCTCATATGGCGTATTTTTAAAGTCTTGCCGCATTATGTGAAGGTTTTTGCGGTTGCTATTGTTTATGACGTCATATATTTTGAACCATGTGCCGTATCTGATTCTTAACCATGCAGCAATTGTTACCTCACGGTAAGGAATGTGTATACCAAATTTGGTTGAAATCGGTCCAATGGTTTAAGGAGAAAATGAGCAGCATTGTCGCAAAATGCAGCAGTTTTTCGCACATCTCATTGTTTATGACGTCATATCTCGTGAACTACATATCTTATGCGATTCTTACACTTACGGCGACCGACCTCATGGATTGAAGCTTACGTGTACAAAATTTCATATAGATTGGAACAAAACTGTAGATTGGTATGCAACACGTACAAACATACGGACTTTCTGCTTTATATATTAGAAGAAGAATAGCTGAAAACCCTGCGTTGCCCGGGTATTTATTTATTTATTTCTGCCTTGAGTTAGTTCTTCTCCTTTCCCCAGCCCCCTCTCTCTCCGTCCATCTCCTTTTTTGTAAAATCATATTATATTTATCGGATAAAATAGAAGAAATAACGCTATTGCATACTGTACAAAATTATACATGCAGTATCCAAACAAAGAAAGATAGCAATCAAAATACAAATGGCATATAAAGTTCGCAAGATCTCATATTTATTGAGTTAGATGTCATACAATTGTATAAATTTTCAGGTATGTATTCATTTGTATAAGTCCTATATATCCGTAAAACCTCTTGGGAATACAAATAGTAGTAAAGAAGTAATAGATTAAAACTTGATGCGTGATAGGGCGGTTTTCTAAGAACGTTACTGTTTATGTTCTCATATCTCATGAACTACGTGTCGTACTGTGATACAATTTCGAGGGTACACTCAGCTATATATATGTATATTGTCTGTAAAATGTATTGCGGCTACAATTCGTAGTGTGGAAATTATAAATTGTAACATAATACCCAATGTCGTAGTTTAAGTCCATGAACAGCGGAAAAGTAGTAAGCGAGAAACTTTTTTCCTTTCATCATTTTACTGCAGTTTCCAGCGAGAAAAAGTTTAATAAAGGTTTGAAATTGTGTTTAAAGTTTGTTTGCAAGTCGCTAAGTACTGCCATTCTCATACAGTGTATTTATAAAGTCTCGTCGCATTTTGTGGCACTTTCTTGCAATTCGTATTGTTTATGGCGTTGTATTTCCTGTACCGTGTGTCGTATGTGGTTCTTACTCCTACAGCAATTGTTATCTCACGTAAGGAGTATGTGTACCCAATTTGGTTGAAATTGGCCGAGTGATTTAGGAGGAAATGTGCAACATTGTCGCGTAAAGTTGCAGTTTTTGTCGCATCTCTTTGTTTATGACGTCATATCTCGTGGACTATGTGTTGAAGGTGATAATTACATTTACGGCGACCGTCCTCATGGATTGAAGTTTATGTATACAAAATTTGGAAAATATTGGATCAAAACTGCAGATTTGTATGCAACACATACAAACATACGGACACTCTGCTTTATATATTAGATATATGTGCATGTGTTTTGGCATCACGACTGACTAGCGAATGGATATTTAAACGAGGTATGATGAGGAGACTGCATTCAGGGGACTGAGGTTTCGTAGGCCCAGGAGACACAAGTAGGTGCGTGTTTGTCAGGTAGAGATGCCGCGCCGTCGCCGCGGTACCGCCGGCAGTGCACTGCCGAGCGATCAGCATGCAGTCTAGCAGCAGGTGTGTTTGCTCTCGCTCTCTTCTCGCGCAATTTAGTCATTAGGCTCGCTGGCGCGGCGACAGGCGGAGCGCGAGCCGTGAGTTACTGGCGCAAATCCGTAATTACCGTCTGGCCGGCGCTAACCGATGCCGTTTACGCAATTAAGTCGGTCGCCGCGTATTTACGAGCGCGCCAATATTGAGCTGAGCACGCGGGCCGGGACAGGTTGGCGCAGGAGGGGGAGGGGCAGCGCCTAGTGCCGCTTGCCACTCGCAATAACGCGGGGCACATCGTCTGCCACTTGTAAGGCTAGCTGTCGGTATGAGTCAAGGACGTGCCGCGCCCTTGCAAGGAAACTGCTTCGCTCAAAACAGTTATCGGTGGAAAGCCCTTTTTAGACGGGAACTGAAAGCTTACGAGATTACCCATCATGCACCGGTCACGTTGGCCGGGTACAGTGTAGACGCGTCCACTTGCACAAGATGCACGCACACGATCGCTAGTAGACGGAATAGGATGGATCCTATGGAAGTGTTTCGCGCATACGCAGACGACCGAATGGGGAACTCAGCAGACAAACGAAGCCAAGTAGCGAATTTGTTTGAGAATGTATACTTGGCTCCTGCTCAGAGGAACGTAGTTTTTCGACTCAGTCGTAAGTTTTTTAGGAGGTGATACTATAGAAGAATTGCATTCAAATTTCATATAACATGTGTACAATTTCTATTGAATACATAGATATAGCTGTTAGTATGAAAACTAAACCAACTTACAGCGCCGGCCGCAGTGGCCGACCCGTCTGCGGAACGCCAGTCACAGTCTGCACGCCGGCCGCGGTGGCCGAGGGGACTGAGGCGCTCCAGTCACGGTCTGCACGGCCACTACGGTCGGGGGTTCGAATCCCCCCTCGGGCATGGATATCTGTGCCGTCTTTACTATAAGGTAGTTGGTAAGTAGTTTGTAAGTTTAGGGACTGATGACCCCCTAGTTAAGTCCCATAAGCTTAACAAACATTTGAACATTTTGAACAGTCTGCACGGCCACTACGGTCGGGGGTTCGAATCCCCCCTCAGGCCGTGCCGTCCTTAGTATTAGCTAGTTCATAAGTAATTCGTAAGTTAAGGGACTGATGACCCCGTAGTTAATTTCCATAAGCTCTACAAACATTTGAACAAACTTAGAGGAAATGGAAACAGTTCATCTGTCGGTTCTTTGTAGTACGACATCACGCTGACTTCACAGTAGAATTTTGTGTATGTTCTACATGTTCATTTCCACTTTGTTAACCGGTTTTCGGCTTGCTAGGACATATTCAGACTTTAAATTACATCGAAACCGGTTGTTTAAACAGAAATCAGTATGGTGACCTACGACGAAAGAATCAGTCAAAATATTCAAATTTTCATATGCTTAAAAATTTTTGTACATACCAAGAACTATATCTCTGTACCCAATAAAAACTGGACACACGATATATGAAATTTTGACTGCAAATCGTCTTTATTACCATCTTATAAAATATTTGCTATTTTTCCTTAAACATTCTGTAGTTAATAGATGAAATATTTGTTTTTGGTGAGCATTATTTGAAGCTTTATCACAGTTAAAGGTACATGTATCGACAACTGAGCTTGTTCATCTTATACATAGGTGCCTCAAACCGCAGGGGCTGGAAGTATGTAGTTGCATTTTATAATGAGAACGTTAACACATGTGAGCAACGTAGTCAGACATGAACTGCGCAAAAACAAATACAGTTTCACAGTGACAGTCTACAACACAAATGTTTTAATCATCACAATAATCATATTATGTCTTTCAGTTTCGAAAAGTGATCGGCGATTCATTTGCTGTAATTTGAAAACAAACCAAATTGACACGTGAAACAGACGATTCGATAAATGAGTACCGTTTGAACGCTTCTTTGTAGTTCGACGGTCTATCGCAAGGAGAGCTGAAGCTGACAACGACTTTCTTGTGCGTGTTGCACGTCTCGTATAGAAGGGGTTTTAAGCGAGGTTGAGGTGTTGGTTACGGGTACTACGGCGGGATTAAAGATGAAAAAGATGGGGTAATGTCTCGATGGTTCGAGAAAGTTAATTAAAAGTGAATATGAAAGTTTCCAACTTTTTCCCTTCTTTTACCCTCGGTTCTGTTACCAAGATTTCGTGCCAATGTTTTTATTTGTGATAGAAAAAAAAATTATTAAAATTGGAAGAATCAGCTCTGGCAGCATTGAAATCTTTATTTTTTATACACAATACAGATCGATTTCGATCAGTGTCTAACCATCCTCAGTGCTGCAAAAAACTCAAAAGAACACAAAATCAGCTTCTAGAAGTCATAAAGAAATTGAAAAACGTAATTGACAATATTCGAACGTATAGGCTATCACAATATGAAGAGAAGAAATACAATACAGTGTCATACCTAGAATCCAAGCCCTGTGGGCCCACAAAAACTTGCACATTGAATATTAACATCAAATAGGCAGTACATAAGTAGAAGGTCAAACATAAACTGATTTCTTAGCTAACAAACCTAGCTGCGTGTATGCGGATAGCACCCAGCACCCTCTACACAAAATTTAAGTTACAATAAGTCATACTTTTTAGACGACATAATATAAAATTTAACCTGAGATACATGGTGTGGTCAGCAAGGTATGACACTGTGTTGTATTTATTCTCTTCATATTGTGACAGCCAATAGTTCGAATATTGTCAATTACGTTTTTTAATTTTTGTATGACTTCTAGAAGCTGATTTTGTGTTCTTTTGACTTTTTTTCAACACTGAGGATGGTCAGACACTGACCGAAGTCGATCTGTATTGTGTATAAAAAATAAAGATTTCAATGCTGGTTCTTCCAATTTTCCAATTTTAATGTGGTCGCTCTGCACCAAATTCCGGATGGAGCCGCCTAAAAAAAAAAAAAAAAAAAAAACACTGCACATGAGGGGCCGTATTGCTTCCTACCTCGTCAGAGTATGAAGATGCGAGTTTCTGTTCACTAACCCGATATCTTCTTACGCTACTGTTGTCCCCTGCGCAGAACCAGCACTCAGGTCGTGGATCCGTTGTTTCTTGGTGTGAGGCTGAAGTAGTAGTATAATGTAGCTACAGGCTTCGATTCTATAATGAATTATGTCACACGAAATTTCGGAATGCCAGTGGCTTTTCTTGTTTAGGACAAAGTGGCGTAATTTGGCGTTAATGAGTCATGGCAACAGACGATCGAGTCGAGTGTGCAACAGCCAGATGTCACCTCTTCTTGGCTCATGATATCGGTTGGACCGTAGACTTCTAGAAAACCGTGGCTTTAGGAACAAAGTACGAGCACATGGAATATCAGATTAACTGTGTAATTGCATTGAGGCGTTTCCACCTAACAGAACGCAGCATGTCATTCTCAACGGACAGACCTACAGACGTTAAAGTGACCTCGGTCGTGCTCCAGGGAAGTGTTAAAGCTAGACCGTGAATTTTTAGATCATAGGCGCCTAAATTAGGCTCTTTCGTTACCTCATTTAGGCCAAGTAAAATCTAAAATAGGGCCTAATAAGTATTCATCAGATGATTTATTTCGCCAAAATGCGTTTCGGGTTTTCACCCAATATCAGTTGGAGTTCTTTTTGTACATCATTCTTCAGTGGGTACAATTTGGAGGTGACAACATCAACATGATGTTAGCACAATTAAAATGTTAACAAGCAATAGGTTAACCAAAACCGGAAGATGTTGGTAAATTAGAAATAAAATATCACTCTGACCACAGACATAGTTATACTAAGCTCTTTGACCACAATGTAAGTTCTTTTTGTACATCATTCTTCAGTGGGTACAATTTGCAGGTGACAACATCAGTTTGGATGATGCAGCTTGCATGTGCAAGATCATTAATTTCGTTATTTATTTTGATTTTTGCATGTTTTATCCACAAGATTTCATAAACAAAAGTACTTTTATTCTCCTGTTGCGGCTGTTAAACACTATTTCTTCGTAATTTTGGTGGTTCTTATGCTTTATAAAGTTTATTTTGCACACACACACACACACACACACACACAACCACACACACACATACTGAAGTATCAGCCATGTTGTTATCTAACAGTTTTTGTTTACATTGTGGTCAAAGAGCTTAGTATAACTATAATGTCTGTGGTCAGAGTGATATTTTATTTCTAATTTATCAACATCTTCCGGTTTTAGTTAACCTATTGCTTGTTAACATTTTAGTTGTGCTAACATCATGTTGAATTACTTACAGTACTCCAATTTGAAAATCATAAATTTATGTGTATATACAGTAATATGTTAATTTATGATTTTCAAATTGGAGTACTGTAAGTAATTCAACATGATGTTAGCACAATTAAAATGTTAACAAGCAATAGGTTAACCAAAACCGGAAGATGTTGGTAAATTAGAAATAAAATATCACTCTGACCACAGACATAGTTATACTAAGCTCTTTGACCACAATGTAAACAAAAACTGTTAGATAACAAAATGGCTGATACTTCAGTATGTGTGTGTGTGTGTGTGTGTGTGTGTGTGTGTGTGTGTGTGTGTGTGTGTGTGTGTGCAAAATAAACTTTTTATAAAGCGTAAGAACCGCCAAAATTATGAAGAAATAGTGTTAAACAACCAACACAGGAGAATGTAGGTACTTTTGTTTATGAAATATTATGGATAAAACACGCGAAAATCAAAATAAATAACGAACTTAAGATCTTGCACAGACACGCTGCAGCATCCAAACTGATGTTGACGTGACCAAAGTGTACCCACTGAAAAATGATTTACAAAAAGAACGCCAACTGATGATGGGTTAAAACCCGAAACGAGTGTTAGCTGATATTTATATAAATAATAATATCCACAGCCATGGAGTAAACAAGCCAATAAATGGATAAATTATTATTCACCTTTTTTTTTCTTTTTAATAAAAATGTTTGTAAATCTTATGGGACTTAACTACGGGGTCATCAGTCCCTAAACTTACAAACTACTTATGAACTACTTACGAACTAGGACGCCACAAATATCCATGCCCGAGGGGGATTCGAACCCCCGATCGTAGTGGCCGCGCAGACCGTGACTGAAGCGCCTCAGTCCCCTCGGCCACCGCGGCCGGCTATTATTCACCAGAGGAAAAAAAAAAAAACATAATGTAAAATACGTAGTATTGACTTATGAGCAAATTTTTATACGTTCACAATAAAGAAAATGAAAACGTACACAGTTTCTCGAAAACTTCGCACAACATAGTCATCATATTGATACCAAACGTATGATTTTTCGAAGATAAAAAGAAAATGTAAATCAAATATGCTGAAACACATGTAATATACTATTTAACAAACGCTGAATAAACCAGTGATTACAAACATTCAGGCTGTATTTGTTTTTGTAGTGAATTTTCCGGAGAAAATCCACGGAGCTCGTCGGTTAGTATTTATATGCTAAGAATATACGTTCCCACTTAAAAAGCTGTGACAGGGGCGTACTTAACTTTGTCACATGTTGGGCAGAGACGTTGCGTTCGGTGGAACAGGATATTCCGCTAAATAAGGATACTGCCACGCAATGGCCCTTCAGGCTGATGTTGTTCTGGAAAACTTGCAGCATTTCTTCCAGTACGTTTCCTCCAGCTTCACCTTCGATTCACTTTTTTTTCACTTCCTCTCGCAATGCAGTGTTTTCATTAATCTTTGCTGATCGTTCTAATTCGGAAATAACTCCCGTCATAAATGTAGCAACGTCAAGTTGAACTGAGGGATCTTTGAATCATTGTTTCGCTTAAGTGACATAAGTGACCACCTCAGGTAGATTTCCAACTACATTCTGGACAGCGGGGAGGCGTTTACCGCAGTATTCTGCTGCTGCTAACCATGTGCCCCAGCACGTAACAGTGTATTCAGATACAAGGGGGACATTTGGATCACGCGGCCTCCCGCGTCTGAGGTTCGAATCCTATCTCGGGCTCGGATGTTTGTGTTGTCTTTAGTATTAGTTCATAAGTAGTTTGTAAGTTTTTGGGACTGATAACCCCGCAATTAAGTCCCATGAGCTTTACAAACATTTGAACATTTTTGGACATTTGGAAATGGGTATTTGAATTCCTGCACCCTTAAATATGCCTTACCAAAAGCTTTCTTAAGATGTCGCTTAATAATTTTATTTACGTTAGGGAACTCTAGCCTTACGAGCTGTGCTACAGGGTTCATATCTTGTGCTACACACATGCAGCATCAAGGTAGAACACTTGGAGCAATGAAACATTAGAAGCATATGTCCAGTGGCATCTGTCAAAGCCAGACGCATTTCATTTTCATTTACGCCTTTTGAATATAGCACCTTCGAGCCGGTGTTTGTTTTATTTATTTATTTTTTTTTTTTTTTTGCCTATGTGACCTAACTACGGGGTCATCAGTTCCTAAACTTACAAACTACTTATGAACTAACTAATACTAAGGACGGCACAAATATTTATGCCCGATGGGGGATTCGAAACCCCGACCGTAGTGGCCGTGCAGACCGTGACTGGAGCGCCTCAGTCCCCTAGGCCACTGCAGCCGGCGAGCCGGTGTTGACGAAGTATTTGATTATTTGTTCTTTAGTTTTTGGGAGTTGTTTTGAACAAATAAAAAAAAAAGGTCTGGATTGCCACGAATCAGTTTTTCAATGTGCTGGCTAAAATTTTCCATAGTACCCATGTGCAAGACAATTTCTTCTCGGATCCTTTGCAGTGCGTCAGTATGAGTGCACGTAATTTTTATGCAGCGTTAATTCTGTCGGTACTAGATTCTTCGAAGCACGTCTTTTCGAAATAGAAGAAATAGGTGCCTTTTAGGATTTTAAATCTGAAATAGGCTAAAATAGGCTGTAGCGTCAAAACAGGTTATTTTAGGTGCTATAAAAGTTGCGGTTTCGGTTTTAATTAGTCATGAAACGCATAAGTTTATTTGCAACTACAAACTCAGGAAAAGAATACGTTATAACCTAAGGGTCCGCGATCTAGTTGTAGCTTTTCACGGTATATATAAATGACCTCAAGCAGAAAGGCGTTCTTTATCGCGGCACACGCATTTGACAAAAATCCAAGACCAATAGTTTCACGAAGAATCAACCAGTATACTGCTGTCTGCAACGCTTATCTCGCGAAGCGACCACGAGGACACAGAGATGAGAGCCCACACAGAGGCATACAGGCAATCATTTTTCCCGCGAAACATTCTCGACTGGAACAGGAGGTGGTGGCAATGGCATGCTAAGTACCCCCGCCACACACCGTGACGGGGGATGGATGTAGATGGAGATGAGTGTCCTACAAAGCCATGCACAGATACTGTTCAACTGTCTGTAGAACTATGGAACCAAACTGCAGTGGTCATCAGTCCCTAGACTTACAAACTACTAAGGAAAACAAATTCGCCGATACCCGTGGGAGGATTTGAATCTCGGACGGGGAACAGCTGCACCCTCCGCAGCAAGACAGAACTCTCGGCCACTCCCACGCTGTACTGTAGCTGTCAACAAGGCACTGTGCAAGCAGGTGCTGGTTACATAATGGTTTGGTTGTTTTTACACAGAATGGATCTTGACCTATGGTCCAATTGAATAGATAATGGACTGGAAATGGTTATTTTCAGGCCATTTGCAACCGTCATTGTGATTTGAATCTCTTCTGTTGGTCCTTGTTTGCATTACAAATGTGGGATTGTGGATCCGCCTTGATGCAAAACATTATTTTCACACCGAAACTAGTTTCAGTGGAAATCCCGCCATCATCAGTGGGTTTTTGTTTATTCTAAAAGAATGCAGAAGTGACATAGTTACAAAACTGTGAAACGTATACCTTGTACTGCAATATGATTAACAATTTTGTAACATGTCATTTCTGCAATCTTTTAGAATAAACACAAATCCCAATGATGACGGCGGGATTTCCGCCGAAACTACAAGGGTACAACTTTTCTTCCGCAGTTTGACGACAGTTGGCGACAACGGTAAGTAGCGATCGAAAGAAACAGATCGCAGACGTCTGGCAGTTAGCTTGGACCTCGGTCAACATAACCTCATTAAAACATTAGTCGATTTGTGTCTGCATTATAAAGTTGTTCTTGACTGAAAATGTCAGTTTGATTCAATATGAAGAAAACAGCGGATGAGTCTCATCGATTGCTCTCAAGAACGAATGGTAAGGACGCTATTAGTGAAGCAACGTGAGCCATGCTTCCACGTATTCGCAATATTTGTAGTGCAAGAGTTAGGCGATTCGCCCTGTATAAGACCTGGCCGCCCAAGAACAGTGACAACTGAAGGAAATGAATTGGGGTTATGTTTAACTGTGACTCATAGTCCACGCAAAATCAACCAGACGATTGTTCGTATTTGTAATGACACACAAATAAACTGTTTTGTTTGCATCGGTGCCCAGCAAGCAGTGAATTTTACATCATCATGATTTAAAGGGGCCGCGATAATCTACACATTTGTCTAAGTTAACACTATCATTATTTCACTACGCAGTAGCATATACGAGGCGCGTCCAGAAAGTAAGTTCTGTTTCAATTTATCTCCGCTGCAGCGCTGCGATTGCGGTTCCGCACATACGCTGTAGACGGTGTGTATCAAGGAGAAGAATGTGGAGATCGCTGTCAGTTACGTACGCTTTGTTGTGCTTGTTTGAAATGTCGGCGTAGATTGAAAATCCCGCCGCCTGTGAGATCAGGTCGGTGATTCGGTATCTGAATGCGAGGAAAGTGAAACCAAGAAAAATTTATCGGCAAATTTGCGATGTTTACGGACCAAATGCGATGAGTGATTCGATGGTGAGAAGATGGGTCCGACATTTCAATGGCGAACGTAGTGATGTGCACGATGAAGAACGAAGTGGGCGTCCACCTTTGGTTACAGAAGAACTGGTTCTCGCAATTGATGATAAGATCCAGGAAAACCGTAGATGTTGTTTTGCTCCACGACAACGCACGACCACACACTGCAAATGTGCCGAGAAACCTCCTACAGGGATTTGGCTGGGACGTGCTTGACCATCCTCCGTACAGCCCTGACCTCACTCCTAGCGACTTTAATCTGTTCTTACATCTCAAGTCTTTCCTTGTCAGTCATCACTTCAGCAATGACGACGAGCTGAAAGAAACTGTTTCCAACTGATTGGAGACACAGGCGGTAGATTTCTATGAAAAATGTATACAAAACCTGGTGCCATGCTATGACAAATGCCTGCAAAATTTTGGCAGTTATGTGGAAAAATAGTTTAAGAGTTGTATAATTTTGTGCAATAAAAATTTATTCTGTATCTGTGTACAATTTCATTTTATTACCAAACGGAACTTACTTTCTGGACGCGCCTCGTATAAGTAATAATTTTACATTTTTACTACACCATGTGTCGCACACGACGTACCAGGGTAGTGAAGGTATCTGCCAGACGACCTGCTCGATCAGGGAGAAGTGTCCGGGTAGTGAGGAGCTGCGGACGGCTAGATCGTCCTTGGTGCAGTAAAAGCAGGCCACGCACGAGGCCGCTGGAGCCCGTAAAAGGGTGCAGTCGCAAATTGTCGAGCGGCGTGATTAAATTTCATTTTAACGAGAACGGCTGTGAACGCGCGAACTGATTGGCCCGTAGGCCTTGGCGCGTGAGAGCCAATGAGTCAGCTGGCCGGGCGTCTTCCTTGACTCAGATGCGGCGGCCAGTCTCTATAAGGCAGCGGAACGCCAAAGAGGACACCGACCAGCCTTCCCAGCGCACGGGGGTGCCTGCGCCCGCAGCCAGAGTATAATCCACCACTATTGTTTCCAATAGGCAGGATTCAGAACTGATACTAACGTCCTGCTCTTTCTGCCTCGTCTTCAATGTTTCATCCTTGCATTCACACCCTGGAAATGCTTCGCAATTGCTAAATGCGTGTGGCAAATGCGTATACAACATACACTGCTTCCGTTAATGTCTCTACCCATTACTATGTCCGTTTCTTACCGCTTTATCCCCTTAGACGTCTTACTGTATTAGCCCCCTAAAAACCCTGCGTTGCTGGGTTACTTATTTATATGCCTATGGAGAGGGATCAAAATTTATATAAACACACTTACTTCAACCAATATCGCTAGTTTATTTATTATTTTATTTTTCAATTTTTTTTACCGGTTTCGATGAAACATGGCATCATTTTCAGAATTTTATTTATTTATGTATTTTTTATAATTTTCTCCTGTTTTCACTGCAAAAAGTTATAAAGATTGTTAAAATCTTTAAGTCCTTGTTGGTATACAAGTAAGATAAAAGATAACAAAACATGTACAAAACGTTGGGACTCACATAAAATATGCCGCGGTGGAGTAGCCGAGCGGTGTAAAGCGTCTCGCTGCGGAGCGCGAGGTTGCTCGCCGTGGAGGTTCGAGTCCTCCCTGGGGCATGGGTGTGTGTGTTTGTCCTTAGGTTAGTTTGCCTAGGTTTAAGTAGTTTGTAAGCTACGGACTGATGACCACGCAGTTTAGTCCGATAGATTTACAAACATTTGAACATTGAACATAAAATAAAGAGTTACTTGTGAAAATGAATTATAACAAAAAGAACATTGTCAAACAATAAAATTTGCATCCACTTTGGCGATGAATACTTTTAATCGTTTGACAATGGTAGTTGAAATATATACTTTGTTAACTTTATATATATATATATATATATATATATATATATATATATATATATATATATATATATATATATATATATATAAACTTTTATTTGTATACAAACAAGGACTTTACAGATTTTAACATTTTTTATAACCCTTTGCAGTGAAAATAGGAGAAAATTGTAATAATAGTAATAATAAAATACTGAAAAGAATGACACAGTTAATCGAAACCGGTAAAAAGCACCAACAAATAAACTAGCGATCTTGGCTGCAGTAAGTGTATTTTATTTATTTATTCCAACATTCTGTTAGACCACGTACGCCCACTCATCTCCTCCTATATCTTCTCTCTGTCTACCTACCTCTGCCTCGTCCATCTGCTCCTCCTCCTCCTACTTCCGTCCATCCAACAATCCATCCCCCAACCTCTGTCATATCGCCCACTCTCTTCCAATCATCTCCTATACCTTCTCCCTGTTCATTCTGTCCATCCTCAATTCCTGAAAAATTACAATACCTGCCAAATTCATGGTGATCAAAGTCTGGATTGAAGTTCCTTCCGCCGTGCAGGGTACGAAATATTATGTAGACATTGATGATTCTCTCGTTTCGAAGGTAAAGTATGGAAAATTTGCGAAAAATAGGAATAAAATTACAGAACGAAACTTTCAGTCTGCAGTGGAGTGTTCGCTGATATGAAACTTCCTGCAAGATTAAAATTATGTTCCGGGACCGATATCGAGTGAAATTTTCATTCCGGAAATATCCCTTAGGACGTGGCTAAACAATGTCTTCCAGGAGAGCTAGTTCTGAAAGGTTCGCAGGAGAACTTTTGTGAAGTTTGGAAATTAGGAGACGAGGTACTGGCAGAAGTAAAGTTGTGAGGACGGACCGTGAAGCGTGTCGGGATAGCTCAGTCGGTAGAGCGCTTGCCCGCGAAAGGAAAAGGTCCAAGGTTCGATCCCGATTCCGGAACACGTTTTATTTTTCAGGAAATTTCAGGAATGACATTGTAGATTGGTGTCCGTCCTTTTTTTGGAGTATTGCTGCCCAATGTTGGATTGTTATCAGGTGGGTTTGACTGAGGACATCGAAAGAGTCCAAAGAAGGGCGGCTCGTTTTGTATTGTTACGATGCAGGGGAAACAGCGTTACGGTAATGGTACAGGATCTGGGATGGGAATTATTACAACAACGGCGCTTATCGCTGCGTCGTGGGCTGCTTACGAAATTCCAATCGCCAACATTCTTCTCCGAATGCGAAAATATATTGTTGACTGCCACTTACATGGGTAGAAAAGATCATCAGAATAAAATATGAGAAATCAGAGCTCGAACGGAGAGATTCAGGTGTTCTTTATTCCCGCGCGGTATTCGAGAATGGAATGGGAGATAAATAGTATAAAGGTGGTTCGATGAACCCTCGGCCAGGCACTCAAATGTGATTTGCAGAGTATCCAATGTAGATGTAGATGTGTTGACGTCTGTTGTGAAGTACTCTCCGCCATGCACCTTGCGAACTATTATGTACACTGTGCGGTTCCTCATATTTTGAAACTCAAGTCTGTAAAATTTTATCTCGGTCGGATGATCGCTATGCAACGCATAAAGAAAGAATCTAATCCGAAATGGTTTTACCCCCGTAACAAAATTACCTATTTCGAATTTTTCAGATGTCCCTTTGGGTTTTCCCTATTTCTTCGATAAACCATTCCCCACACTAAACCGAACGAAACAAAAAAATTCTAACCTGTGAAATGATTCCTGAGTTTTAACGGGACTAAAGCACAGCAAAGTTAGATTTGAAATGAAGTACAACAGGTATTTTGAAAAGCACGGTTATGCCTTATTACATTTGGTCTGCTGTTGTGATCCAAACATCTTAATTTCACTTTCTTACAATGCTGTGCTTCGCAAGAAGATATTACAAAACTTTTTCTTCAGTGAAATAAAATTTAGTATCAGGGTAAGTTCCGAAATCAAGTGTAATTATAATTTCGTGTTGCAGAATGACCTGATGCAAGTCTTTGGATTGGAGGCCACTTCGGCGGCTAGTATGTTATTAACCGACCTCAGTTATCCAACTGAAAAGGTTATCGGAATTACGAGTCATTTTGGCGCTCCTCAGATCATTCATGGGTGAAAAAAATCGGTGTTCGCAGCGAGTTTCGAACCCGTGTCCTTTTGCTCTGTAACCGAGCACTTAGCCGTTGGCCAGACTTCAAGTTGAAAGACGGGCACTTACGTATCAGTGATAAATACATTTAATTTGTAATAGAATTAATACTGAGGTTATTAATCGAGATTAAATGTATTCATCTTTTAAGTTGGACCCAATAATACACACTGCAAAATTTCCTTCAGAACGCTTGAGTAGTTTCGGAGTTCATCGGGGACAAACATCGTGACACAGGATTTAAATGTGAGAGATGGTCAATATCTGACCATAATTTTAAAGGATGTTCAAGCGAAATTTATCTTACATATGTATTAGCGGAGATAAAAAACAGTTCACCCTAATACCGAGGGTATGAAATGCACAATGGCAATGAAAAGAGAAACTTGTTCACATTGAAAATTAAAGTGTAAGGATGTCTTTTCTGAAGGAATTTGTGCGTCATGTTGCCCTGTCCAGGAGTAAAACATGTACGATAAATAGTTCAGACAGGAAAGTGATGCTTTTGAAATGTGATGCCACAGAAGAATGCTGAAGGTTAGATGGGTAGATGACGTAACTAATGAGTAGGTAGTGAAAAGAATTGTGGAGAAAAGGAATTTCTGGTATACATTGATTAAAAGAAGGCATTGATTAGTAGAACATATTCTTAGACATCAAGGAATTATGATTTTAGTATTGGAAGGAAGTGCGTGGAGTTAAAATAACAGAGGGACACGGAGACGATTACAGTAAGCAGATTCAAATAGATATGGCTTACCGTTCGTACGAGGAGATAAATAGGTTGCTCACGATGAATTAGGGTGGAGAGCTGCTTCATTCTCCTGAATGAAGACGACAACAACATCAACAACAACACCCCAATAGTGTTTCCCAATTCGCTGAAGATTTATTGTTCAAATAGTGTACGTAAACTATATTTAAGGATCAATAGTTCAGTCGGTACTGAGATATCAGATGTCGATCCATGTTGAGTTACCGATATTGGTACTATGTATATAACATTTAATGGATCCTTCTGTATCATATCCGTAGCAGTTGATTCAACTAGGAAACTCTCTAATGATTATAAAAGTCCGTATTTTAATGTTTATGTGAACTCTACAGTTCTCTAACTTCAAAATAATAGGGTCTGCTCAGTTTCCAATATCCACTCTTTGTCATACAACAATTAAGAAGACAAATGTTGCGCAATACCCAAGTCCTTTTTAGTTTTCAGCGGGGACAATATATACTAATTTCTATTAGGACACACAACATGATTATATCTAATTTTGGTATCAATGTAAATACAAATAAACAGTCCCGGAGACGGATTTTCGTCTCGAATGTGCCACAGACATTAATGATAAATCTGAAGCATTGAATTAAAATTTGTGATGCGACTTGGAATCGAACCCCGGACCTCCAGGCTTACTAGGCAGACGTCTTACCGCTAGACCACCGCATCACTAGTGTTTAAGACGCCTTGGAATAGTCTAAGCACGATTTCCTTCACGTCTCAAACTTTAATTCAGCTTCTGGGTTCCATAAAACATAGCCACTTACATTTATATCACCTTAAACAGGAATCTTCCAATATGTCCATTGCCGAGTTTCTATTCCGCTGCATGGAGAGCCATGGTAGTAGTGGCAATGTTCTATGGAACACAGAAGCTGAATTAAAGTTTGTGACGTGAAGGACATCGTGCTTAGACTATTCCGAGGCGTCCTAAACACAGTGATGCGGTGGTCTAGCGGTAAGACGTCTGCCTAGTAAGCCTGGAGGTCCGGGGTTCGATTCCCGATCGCGTCACAAATTTAATTCAATGCTTCAGATTCATAATTAATTTTGGTATCATTTAACATTATTATAGTTGCCTTTCCTGCTGTCACTACGAAAGTTGCTCATTTCAGTCGCCTGCCTTCCATGTTCTCACGAGCCAAGCTTAGTTGCAATATCTGTGGCAACCTGTTAGATTTTGGCTACACGTATTTAGAGGGCTGAAATCGTCGAGGCGAGAGTGGACCTGGAAAATGCGTGGTTTTTGTCCACACTTTGCAGGTTTGGAAGAAAAGCAAGGCGTTTTGCTTCAGTGTATTCAGTTTGGGCTGCTCAGGTATGAAAGTGAATTTTGTTCGTGTGCGATACGGTGTCCTGCCGAGCGTGGCTGCACTTATACATACCGAGGACAAGGGAGCCGTGTCTAAAAGCAGCAGTGGCGAAGTGGTTATGACAGACTTTTATAGCTCCTCTGTAACACAAGGTAATTTACCTGTTTATTTTACGACTTGCCGAGATAAACTGTAGCAGTATTACTTAGGTGGTGGTGTCCAACGAGTAGCAGAGTGAAAGTCTTGGTTACGATCACTGTGGCACAGATCCCTTTCTGGGCTTAACAAGCCGACATTCATCAAGAGGCTGTATTTTTATATTTTGAAAATCACGTAATGGTGGAGATCTTTGCTTGATAAGTCTGAAAGCTTCGATAGCCGGGACCTAAGATGTGCTTAGTTGCAAAATCGGCGGCCTGCAGCTAAGCATAGCTTGAGACTGCCGCGGTGGAGTAGTCGAGCGGTCTAAAGCGTCTCGCTGCGGAGCGCGCGGTTGTTCGCCGTGGAGGTTCGAGTCCTCCCTGGGGCACGCGTGTGTGTGTTGTCCTTTGGTTAGTTTACCTAGGTTTAAGTAGTTTGTAAGCTACGGACTGATGACCACGCAGTTTGGTCCGATAGATTTACAAACATTGAATTTTATGCCGGGCGCCGTGGCTCAGCGCGCCCGGTCAGGGGGCTGAACGCCCTCTGTAATAAAAAAGCTGAGCCAAAGAACACATCGAACAAAAACGAACAATCACGAGCAACGTCCGCAAGGACAAGATCTTTCCATAGAGCAAAAAAAAAAAAAAGAGACCAGATCATCGGAAAGTTGAAGCGGGCGCGGCAGGCACGCCAACAACACACTACAAGCAAGGGAACCTCCCCATCGCACTCTCCTCATATTTAATTATAAGTAGATGCAGTGGATAGGCCTTGATAAACTGAACAAAGATCAGTCGAGAAAACAGGAATAAGTTCTGTGGAACTATGGAAAAAAAGGGGGCAAAATATTACAAAAACTGAGCATTCCATGCAGAAGATAAGCAACGTCGAGCAGATTGTGAGCCCAGGAGCAGCGTGGTCCCATGTCTAGCGTGAGGAGTTGCGGAGTGAGAGGTCCTTGGTTTTAGCCCTCCCACTAGCGAAAATTTTAATTTTTCATTTTCAGAAAATTATCTGTCCCGTCGTCCGTCCGATGCGAGGTAACTAACGTATTATGGGGACGCTACGCCTAAACAAAGTATCTAAACACACAATGTCAGTCGACTGTGCAGTTTATGTGACAAACTCTCACGTTTTTGAGTGTATAATGTTCCAGCCTGGCTATTAATGTTTGAGATTAATTTACAGAAGGGAGAGGTTTGAGGTTAGAAGCTATGAAAGATCGCACCCATAAAATTACGAAAAAAATTTGGAAAATTATTACATGTATTTAAATGGAATGGCAAGCTAATTAATGGTGAAGTGTTGTGCAGGCAGAACATTACAAAAAGAATCGACGAGCGGTTACCTTTAACGAGAGATCCATCAGTGGTTCAAATTTGGCTGTGAATGAAATTTTCATAATATGATAACCACTCGCCGAACAGTGGATGGCAGTTCGTCAATATCAAACTACGAAACGTGTAGCAGACCGTAAAGTAAGATAAGTGATATGATAAAATTCGGATAGGGACATTACGTAAGTCAAACAAATTGGACTTGCAAAAAAATTTACAAGAAAATCGACTGCAGATTCTATTGCCGGTAAATGATAATAATAATATGGAATAAATTTTGAGAAAAAAAGTGGCAGGCTACACGAAATATCACCATTCAATATTAACTGAAAACAGTGTCATCCATTGCTGCGGTGATTCAACAAGGCTGAAAAAGACATTATGGGCGGAGGGAGTATAATGCAAAATTGTTAATAAAATTCATAAGTGCGAATTTAAGTGAGAGGTGGGGTTTATTGATAAAAGTACGGTACGCGTACAGCACATATATTTACCTGACTGTACAAAATACACATAACAGTGGCCACATAAAATGATAAGGTACAGATCTCGTCTGCAAGAAGCTATCGCTACGGAGTATAAGGCAAATTTTTTCTCTGGCGTTCAGAGATAATTATTTTTTACATGCCGAAATAATATAAAAATACAAAATTTTATTTTAATAATAACGGGGAAAGGAACCCGTGTAATTATAAGTGATTATCACATCCACAAGAAAACCTAAATCGGGCAAGGTAGAATCTCTTTACCCATTCACCAAGTGTACAAGTTAGCTGGATCGACAAGAGATTCCTGTCATGTGACGCACATACAGTCACCAGTGTCGTATAGAATACATCAGACGTGTTTTCCTGTTGAGGAAGCGGTTGACCTATCACCTTGCGATCAAATGTTTTAGGTTCCCCTTGGAGTGGCACTCCCTTTCGTCGCAAAACACAGACACTAAACCGATTACAGTGAACAGAGACGTCAATGAACGGACAGACAGATAATACTTTTGCGAAACTAAAAAAAAAAAAATTTTCGTTCGAGGGGACGCTTGATACAAGGACCTCTCGCTCCACAGCTCCTCACGCTAGCCACATGACCAAGGCACTCCTATGCTGACAACCTCCTCGACGTTGCCTATCTTTCGCATGGACTGTTCAGTTTTAATTTTGCTTATTTTTCCATAGTCCCACATAACTTTTCCAGTTTTCTCGATTGATCCGTGTTCAGTTTTTCACAGCCTATTCACTGCGCCAACTTATAACTAAATCTGAGGGTGGTGCGATGGGGAGGTTCCCCTGCAAGTACGGCAGCGTCGCGAGCTCCAGTGACGTCACAGAAAACAATACAACTGTATAGGGATGACAGCAGCAATGGTTCGACACTCACCACTTGGAAATTGACGAGGAGGTCTCGACCGAAAGCTTTTGGACTTCAAGTCAATGGACGCGGCTGGAAGCTCGATAGAATTTTATTAGTAAAGCTGGCTGAGAAAATGTCATTCAAATATTTCTATCTCTCGTCTTTCAAGGTGTTCTTTCATTCTGAACCTGAGTGCAGTTGTGACACAGTACTCACCCCTAATGTGCGTTTATTTTCAGCGAAGCATTCGGCCTGAATCCATTTTCATGGTTGGTAATGTGAGACACCAGTGCAGGAGTTTCTCGATCCAGAGCATATCTGACGACTTGGCTGGTCTGCCTTTCGTCCTTTGTAGATTCCACCGAGCGTAACATACTTTTCGATATGGTCACGCTGGATCCAATAGTTTGAAAGAGCTTGCGAGACTCGTGTACTGGGAAATGGCAGTTCAGCAGTTGACAAAAAATATTACTGCAAATTACAGCACTGTTCTTCTTACGTATTTCCATTTCCTTTGAACCTAAAGGAATCTCTCTACCACTTCTGTTTGAATTTCTAATTACACTATTGTTGTAAAGGCTACACACTGCTGTTTTGTCTGAAGTGGTCAGTTGGAGACATGCGGTTTATTGCAATTTAACTGAAGGAACACTTTAACTAAAATTTTTAATTATAGAGATGGCAAAAAACCTTTATATGAGTACTAATTTTTGCTTTAGTTTTAAGCTAGCTTCACTCTCCAGATCAAAATTTAAAATCGTGCTGTTATTTGGCAAGATGAAACCTTGATGTCAACGCTTCTACTCTCGGAGGGCTGAGCCATAGTTCAGCAATCTGGAATAGCAAATGAAAGTGAAGAATAAGAAACAGTGTAGAAAATAGAAAATCCTATTGAAACCGTTTAAAATTCGTGAGCTGTGCTATGGCGTCACTCCACCGAGGTAATATGTGACACATTAAGGCCATAATCCGACTAATAAGGAATAGGCTGTCTCGCTCATACGAAAACTATCTTCCGTTAGGTGGAATTGTGATACGTTAATTAAAAATTGTCATACCTTTCTTCTACGACGCACCAATATACTGCTAGTTCGTTAGGAAGACAACCACACTATAAGACATTACTAGATTTGTTAAACATAATATAACTAATGTGTGTACTCTTACTTTAATGATATACCACCACACCGTTGCAACACTCTAAAAGCCATAAACCTACATACGATGAACTGAGACACGTGTCCAGTTAAGGTACCCACTGACTGGCCTATCTGACGTATATAACTTACGGTTTATTTTTTGCAGTTAATTCGCTTTCACCAAAAGAAGGCGTCCTCCTTGCACTCCTAGGCACGAAAGTGAAATCGCCGTAATCGCCTGCTCCGACCTGATACTTGGCACGGACTAAAAATACGCTTTCGTAGTGGGTAGAAGATTTATTGCTCAAAAAATCCCAGAAAAAATTCAGAATCTCGAAAGAGAAAGCGGTTTGCAGCAAAAGCCGTAATTATGCAAAAAGCCTCCCCATCTCATACAGCCGGTTTTGAGTAATGGCCAGCTTCCTCAAGAAAGCGCCTATCTCGGCACCCACGGCTTTGTCGAGTTTCGCTAGTGTTTTAAATCTGGCTGATTTATAGCGTGTGCTTACGTCAGACCACACGAGACAATTTAAGAATGATGCAGATAATGTTCACAATCAGTCGCTTGTAGATACGCTGTAGACAGTTTCGTAATCGTGGATTCTGAGTTGTTGTTCTCAAGCTGTGTACACTGCCGACAATCCCGCGAGTATTTATGGTTGGCATGTGATTTTTACAACACTAAAGCCGTCAATATACATTTTCTCAGATTATAAAAAAATTGGCAGTATTGCTCGGGGAAGAACTCATTTAAACTAACAGCCTCGTGGATTAGAGTCGTTTTTCAAAGTGCCGTTTTGTTTGGATTTCATAGATTTCAAGAATGGTTTTGGTTTGTTCTGACAGATCTTGGGAAACAAGTTGTTATTTTGTATTTGTGTGTTGAATGACGCCGTGCTAAGTGGTATTTCTGTCGGTTCTTGGTAGATCAAAATAATTATCAATGAAAAAGTCAATGTAGTTTATCCTCTACAGGCAGAGGCATCGCCAAAGGGAGAACCTGCCGCCTCCCTTAGAAATTCAAAGATATTAATAAACTGTTAGAGACTACAAAAAAACAACGAGGAGATTAGGTTTTAACTTAATTTTACTAAGTTGTAAAATTAAATTTTAGTGTTATAGTTTTCTTGCCACTACAAAATTTCCTATTTCATTCCTCCTTTACCATTATTTTGAAGTTTCCTCATCCCATCCTCGTCCTAGCCCCCAACCTGTAGCCCGCAGCAAGCTGCCGGCCGCGGTGGCCGAGGGGACTGAGGCGCTCCAGTCACGGTCTGCACGGCCACTACGGTCGGGGGTTCGAATCCCCCGTCGGGCATGGGTATTTGTGCCGTCCTTAGTAGTAGCTAGTTCATAAGTAGTTTGTAAGTTTAGGGACTGATGACCCCGTAGTTAAGTCCCATAAGCTGTACAAACATTTGAACATTTTGAGCAGCATGCTGTTTCGACGCCCTTGCTCATAGCATTCCATTAGTTATTAGTTTTATGACTTACAATGCCATCATCGAATTTTAGCCAACGAATGTCATAAAGACGTTACACTATTTAAGGAGATCATTGCAAAAAATACTATATTTAACATGAGAAACGAAACACATTCATGTCATCTTGAAAGTATAGCTCTGATGTTGTTAAGAAGGTAAACTTATATAGGTTCAAATCTAGAAAAACAATAAAATAAAACTGAAAAAAAACAGCATTAAATTAACAGTTCCAGTGTAATAAGATTATAACTTAGTAAAAGTAATAAAGAACTGCTTGAAGCGGTATTACATGTAGAAATTGATAAGTGAACAAAGTAAAATATGACATTGATAATTGTAACAATGGAATACACCACCAAACACAAAAAATTATTGAAATAGTAAAATAAAAGAATGTAAAGGAACAATCAGTGAGGGAAGCTTCTGAAAAACTGTGAGACACTGAAGAATACACAAATTCGTTCGATAATAATACAGATTTCATTTAACTGAAAGAGGAATCTCAGTGAGAGAAGAATGTATGAGGTGACTACGAAGAGGGAATAAATAGTAATGAATCTTTAGGGTTGTGTTTCATCGTACTTTATATCTAGTACCTGGCTTAAAGTAAGCACAAACGTATATAGCAAACTATCAATCACACTGAAAAGAAAATTGGAACAGTAAAGATGAAGACTGATGAAGCAGTTGAGTACTTAATGTTATACGTATTTACGGTGTCAGAAAGGTGGGAGGAATTCGTAGAGGGTTCATATAAGGAACATATACTCGAAAACTTTATAGAAGTAGATGCGTTGAAGCTGAATGCTCAATACTATAATGCGAGAAAAAATATGACAGTGTACTAAAATACACAAGTACAAATAAGATCCCTGGAGAAAATATTTTCCCATCATTATAGAAATCCTAACAATTATATAGATATTCGAACTCATACGGCAGATGTCTAAGACAGTAGAAATAGCCTCAGATTTCAAAACATATCTACTAATTCCTTCTTTAAAGAAGGCAAATGATGCTGTACCTTACCGAAAGTTTAGTTTCTTAATTCGTCGTTGTAAAATACTGGTAAGACTGGCGTAACAAAAAAAAAATAGTTTTAAGCCGAAGCTCAGCTTGCATTTTTTTTCATATGATATTTTGCGAACCATGGATGAAGAGCATCAGGGAGACTGGATATTCCTTGATTTCCGAAAAGTGTTTCAGTCGCACTACGTACTGCAATCCAAGGTTCAAATGTTTGTTAAGCTTATGGGACTTAACTATGGGCTCATCAGTCCTTACAAACTACTTATCAACTACCTTATACTAAAGACGGCACAAATATCCATGCCTGCAATCCAAGGTAAGAACATATGTACACAGGTGTGTGAATGGCTCGATGAGTTATTAAGTTAACTAGTATGTTGTCCTCGAAGGCGAGTGTTCATCAAAGGACACTGTCAGGAGCGCTCCAGGAAAGTGTGAAACGACCGCTATTATTTTCCACCTACTTAGATGATCTAACGGAGAGGGTCAGAGGCAATCTGTGGTTGTTTGCTGACGATCCTGTCGTGTAGTGGTAGGTTTCCACGATGAGCCATTGTAGTAGGATAAAAGAATATATGGACAAAATTTCTAGTTGGTGTGGTAAACGACAGTTCGCTTAAAATGTAAAAAAATGAATAAATAAATAAAGATGATGCAGATGGATAGGAAAAACAACTCCTCAATGTTCAAATACAGTATAAGAAGAGAGCTGCTTGACGCAGTCGCATACATTAAATTTCTAATCAGAGCGATGTAAAATGGAACGAGAAAGTTATGGTGAAGGCTGATGGTCGACTGCAGTTTATTGGGATAATTTTGGAAAGTTGTGGTTCACCTGTAAAACAGAACACTTAAGAAGAACGGTAGTGCCCATTCTTGAGTACTGTTCAAGTGTTTGGAATGCACTCCAAAGCATTTTAAAGGAAGACACAGAAGCAATCAGCAACGGGCTGCTAGCTTCGTTACTGGTAGGTTTAATCGGGATGTGTTACGAAGCTGCTGAAAGAAGTAAAGTGGAAATCCTTGGAGGAACGACGACGTGTTTTACAAGAAAAATTATTGAGGAAATTTAGAGGCTAGCATTTGAAGAAGACTGCTGAACGATTCTCCTGCCGCTAACATACATTTCCCGAAGATCACTGTGGTGTCGCACAAGTACAAAGTGCGCGCCACCTGCTTTCGCCGCGCGCCGCCATGCACGCACGGCGCGGCGTTCTTACGACGACAGCCACGAGCGCCCTCTGCTACAACTCCGCTCGTGACCAGCACTGAACGTCATCGTTCACTGGGGACTGAGTTAGCAACCAGTAAAGACTTCGGAATCAGATAGGCACCAGTGAAGACTTGGCTATCAGTTAGGCACTAGGCAGGACTCTAGCTCAACTATGTATCAACATTCTGCAGTACTATGTAAAAGTTAAGTATTGTATAAATTCTGTGCAATATATATCTCATTCTAATTTACTCTAGTGTTTCTAGTTCTGGCTGCTCCCCTCCGTACCTGCACCAGCGTGCTATCTTTATTCCTGTGTCGGCCTCATTGCACTCGGCCACCGACACCTACGACGGAACCGAGACACAAAAGCGGCGACGAGGCTGGGACACAAAAATCACAAAGATAACAGAAATTAGGTTTCGTACGAAGTGATTTAGACAGTCGTTTTCCGTAGCCGTATTTGGAAGTGGGACAGGAATGAACGTGGTACGAGGAACCATCCCCCACACATAGTGTGTTGGTTTGCGGAGTATGTATGTGGTTATAGAAAAGCAATACGCAGTGGTGTTGACTAGAGGGTCTCTACAATCGAAGTTATTCGTGTTATTTTTTCATGTTCTTTGTTGTATACAATACTAGTCCTATGAATTATTAAATAGGCTAAAGACAGAAAAAAATAAATTTACAAGACTTCTTGATTTTTAGAATGTTTATGATAAATATAGTCCTTGAAATTGTGAATACAGGAAGTGTTTCATAGGTCGTACAGAAACCAGACTGCAGTAGGACATGACAGGGAAGCAGTAATTGAAATGGTATTGACAATCTTTGTTGTAATTCAATGTGCAATTTGAGCAGTCAGTGAGGGAAAACAGGAAAGGTGCATAGATAACTTGGACATTAAGGAAGAAGAAACAAAAAACTTGGAGGTTTGTCACTAACACCGTATTCTATCAAAAACAACAGAACACTTGGAAGGCAGTTTAACGGAAAGGATAGCACTTTGTAAAGAGCATATAAGATCAGCCTCAGCATATGTAAAGCAATGGTAATGGAATGTAGTTAAATGAAATAAGACGATTTTGATAGAGTTATGTAGAAAATAAGACACTGAAAGGAACAGATTAATTTTGCTGTTTGGTCGGCTTCTATCAATCAGGTCAAATGTAAAGTGCTTGGGATAGCACTTGGCCTAGCGAATACTTGTATACTTATTAGGAGAACGGTCACCATAGGTGTGTTGCCGGAGTACAGAAGATATAAAATGCATACTATCGGTAGCAAGAGAAACGGGTCCGAAAGTAAGAATTCGTTCGAAAGATCATAAGACTTTATTAAAGGTTTTTATCTACTTATATCCAGAAGCAGAGCAAGAAGAGACGCTTGTAAAGTGTTGTGTTACGGGAGAATGTTTTTGATGCTTATAATAAGCATAATTAGCAATAACTAATAAAAAGCTAATTGATCGAATTGAGCTAACTGATCATGCCACAACATCACTAAATGAAAGGTTCGGTGGATGAGACGCATCCAGAGGCCTCAAGGTCTCTTCAATTGACGGAAGTGTATGTGACGATTCGCGACACCACTTCAAAAATTAGCATTTCCGCAAGCTTTGCTTCAAATGAAGATATAAAAAACAATAAAAGTATTATTTGTGCCTACAACGAAACCTAGCTACTAGTTAAATATGATGGTGCGCTAAGAGGCAACATGTGGATGCTAACTATCCTACAAGATATTCGCGGTGAATAGGTGAGAGGGTGGTAAAGGATCGGATGCGACATTTCATCATGTAGACAAACGTGCCTAATTTGATTCTGTCTCTGGGGACGTACTGAAGAGCATTACCTGGTTATCGCACTGTTAAGAATCTCAGCTTTTACTCCGAGCTCCATGAGAGCGAAGGCAATGTTCCTTGCGTGGTGTCTGCGAGTTATAAGCTTTGTACAGTGGTTTACACTTAACTCTGTCTCAGTGATGCCGTTACCTTGTCAGAGAGAAAATCCCTAGGACAAAATAGCGTGGGCCAGGATTTTACTGGCATTTATTGCTAGTACCCCATTCGACAAAGTGAAAAACTCTAGGAGCTGTTACGATTCGAAGTTCATGTTAATCTGTAGGTCCTAAAACTCATCTCCGAAGGCAGTAGAACAATCGTAGCGGAGAGCGTTGCAATGGAAAACAATTGGATGATCAACAAGAATATGATTAATCAGCGCCGCGGTACAGTTGCCGAATGCCCTAAGGCGCCTTGCTGTGGAATGCGCCGCTGTCGCCGTCGGTGGTGCGAGTCCTCCCTCCGGCAAGGGTGTGTGTGTGTGTGTGTGTGTGTGTGTGTGTGTGTGTGTGTGTGTGTGTATGTTTTGTCCTTAGCGTAAGTTATTTTAAGTAGATTGTAAAGGTAGGCCTGATGACTGAAGTAGGTGAGTCCCTTAGAATTACAAACGTTTTTTCCCCAGTAATCAGCATCCTTAAAGTCTAGTATTTCCAGTGAAAATATTCATATCTGACCCGTGAGTGCTATGGAATTAGCGTTCTCTGCAATTTAGGTTTACTGTTAGACTATTGAGCCCAAAGAATAGTGTGATGATTACGTCCATCGACCAGACTGCTCAAGCTATCCCGGTTAGATAATCGGGATATCTATGTGGCGGTTTTGTTTTTTATTTACCGGGACATGCTGTTTGCTTTACTGCATCTTATCAAGTACGTTGTGGGAGAGAGATGAAGATGGTTGTAGGTTGGCGAGCTACTTCCTGAAATACGACTTGAAATACGAAAGCCCGCCGGATGGGCAGGCAACCCAACGAACACTACTGTCGAGCGGGTAGTGAGAAAACAGGCTCACGTTGTAGGTTAGGTACACGAAGATCATTGGAAAAATACTATTTACCTGCGAAATACCACTTGATTATTGCATTCTGTGTCTTTTTTTACATTTAATAAAGAACTTAGAGTAGTGAAACTGGAATGAAACTTTTATTATGTTACACCATTACTCGTATTCACTATAATTTACGCAATACTAACCACATTTTACGAAATTTAAAAAGTCTGTAAGATTGTTATTTGAATATAAAATTAGGCAATTTCTAAGTAAAGAAAGGTCATATAAATAACACATCGGTTATTATAAAAAGTATGTCTAAGTCCTCCACCTCTGTTTTCCTCCTGTTTCCGTGTGTACATTAGACATAAATGTTTATGAGTACTTCCATGGTTAATTTCGTTTCTTAATTCCTATGGCATTGAATATATTGTGTTATACTACTAGCAAGGAGTACAAGTATAATCTTCTGACTATATTTATAGTACATTTATTTCTAGGTTACCCCTTATCACACAGTATGATTCTGTCTTTGTATATGAGGATTTTTATTATTATTATTATTTATTTATTATTTAACATGCCCCATTACATAGTAATATTACATGTTTGATGGTTAGATTCAGGCGGTTACATCAGATATTTTTGCAAACAACTATAGTACATAAGTTGACAGGGTTTACAAAGGAACAAATAATTTTATACATAAGGAAAGCTTATTGAATTACAAAAATTGTATAAATCTGCAGTGAATTTTTTTTCCTGAGATGGTCCCTCTCTTTCAATAAATTGCAGCAGTCAAAAAGCACGTGGTGAATAGTTTAGACAGCTCTGTTACATGTGCACGTACCGTCTTCAATTATTTTGAACCGCTGATTGTAGGCTTTCAGTTTCCCATGACCTGTTAACATAGCTGTAAAATTCGGAGATATTGGAAGTTTAATCATTAAACGTTGTCGGATCGTAGGAAAATACGGTTTAGTGCTTCCCCCGTTTTTTTCTGTGCCACTCAATATCCCATTTGTTCCTAAACTCTTCTCGAAGTTTCTTCTTTACGGCACTTGTAGGTATTTTGTTGTAGCGTATCAATTGTCCTGATCGAGCTGCTCTTTTAGCAAGGTTGTCAGATAGTTCATTTCCCCATATGCTTTGATGTGCCTTAACAGGATCATTTCAAACGTTTTGCACACTGCAAAATAGAATTTAATAAATATCTTTACCGGCTTTCAATATATAATCACCATTCATGCTTAAGACTACTTCCCAAGCTTTGACGAAGTTTGTGTGCTGGAAAGGGCAGCTTCAGTGTTGAGCTGGTTGATTATTCGTTTACCTCACTGGAAGCTTCATCAATTGTATCAGAACGTTTTCCATGGCGTCCTTCCTTAAATTTTGGAAATGTTAGTTTAATGTGCTGAAATCAAAGCTGTTTGGTGTGTGGGAAAGGAAGAGAAAAGAAAGAGAAGGATAGCTAGGATTCTGCGGAATAGAAAACTAACATTAAGAAATTAATTACTGGCAAACCAGTCGCACTATGGGAAAGTGAGTACCCATAGGTTAAAGAGGATTTTGCGACGAATAAAGTGGTATAAATAAATCCACGATGAATCCCTAGGTTTTTAACTATTTAACTATAAACAATTTTGTTAAGTGACCAGAATACAAAAGGCTTCCTCGTAAAATGAGAAGCCGGGGCGGGGAGGAGGACGAAGAGGAACTCACGAGGAGGAGAGTCAGAAAGGGGATAAAAAGGAAACGTATGAGGAAGTATAGAATTACCGTATGGTGACGAATTACAGTGATGACAATATTATCAATATTTTCTCGCAATAGCGAATTTCTTTTAGCGTCACTGTATAAAGTATGGATTTTCTACCAAATCGTGACATCTGAAAATTTGTGCGGGGCCGGGACTCGAACCCGGGTTTCCCGCTTTTAGAAGTATAGAAGATGAAGAGTATTGAAAGGAAAGAGAAAAGAGGAGGAAGAGAAATCAGACGATAAAGAAGTGGACAGAAGACAGGCGAGAAAAAATGATGAGTAATAAGGAGTAGACAGAAATGCATGCTGGCTGGGATGAAGGATTATTTTGCTCGGTACCACTCTGATAAGAAAAGAGAAGAAATGAGTGGATAAGTTGCGAGGAGATGCGAGGACGTTGAGGGTGTGGGTAGGATAGATGAGGCAAGAATTATGGTACCTACATAAGATGCACATTATTTGCGATAGCCATAGGTGTAATCGAGACGTGGTGAACATCATAAGATAAAAAGTGGTAAAAGGCAGTGCATTGTTCCAGTGGTATGGGAATGGAGTCATTTCAAAACGATCTACTAGTGACCCACACAACACGTACAATCTAATTATGTCATGGGATAGTGCGCGGAAGAGGTGGCGCAAAGTGTAGTTTGAGCACCTCACTCCCCTTGTGCGTCTCGCTGCGGAGTGCGCGGTTGCTCGCCGTGGAGGTTCGAGTCCTCCCTGGGGCATGGGTGTGTGTGTTTGTCCTTAGGTTAGTTTACCTAGGTTTAAGTAGTTTGTAAGCTACGGACTGATGACCATACAGTTTGGTCCGATAGATTTACAGACATTTCCCCTTGTGCCAGCTTCAGCTATACAGGACCACCTGTGATGATGTTGTTTTAAGATACAACGCTGTCGTAGGCCTTTCGAACGAGGTGCAGTTTTCGCTGCCCGACGGATGGGAATTTCGATTTCTGTTATTTATATATTTTACAACTGCAAGTGCGGTATTGACATAAATTTTCATAACATCAGATATAAATAGAAATACACATATACATAATAATATGAACAAAACAAACATCAGTGGTTATTAAATATGGGCAAAGCTGAAATAGAATGACAGCTACAATTCACTCAAAAGTTATGTCCAAACGCGACAGCCACTCAATAGCAGCAGGGCTGGCCTCCATAAAGTCTCTTCAGTCACCACAGAATCTTCGTAGTGGGCAATCTCGCACTATATGTCGTAATGTTTGTTCGTCACTTTCACAGTCACACGTTGGGTTATCATTGGCACCCCTCTTGTACAGAATGGATTTAGTTCTTGCATGTCCAGTTCTCACACGGTTAAGCTGACACCAGATTCTACGGGGAAGTTGCATTCCTGGGAGTTGCTGGCTGGGGTCCTCTATGTTGTGTTAGTTAATGTCACTATTGTTCCCCTTAGTTTTCCAGGATTTGTGGCAGTCATAGATATTTCCTTGAGCAAGTGTTCTGTCTTCCCATATTGGCGCTCTTGATTTGAGGCGGTATTGACAGTGATCATCTAGTACTTGGTGTACCGGTAGTACTCTTGCCTTAACTGGATGGTTTATTTTTTGCCATTCCTGAAACGTTGCCTGCTGTCTTCGGATTTCAGGCGGAGCAATTTTTGAGAGGACATGAAGCCATTCTAGAGGTGTTGACTTTAATGTCTCAAATGTTCAAATGTTTGTAAAGCTTATGGGACTTAACTACGGGGTCATCAGTCCCTAAACTTACAAACTACTTATGAACTACTTACGAACTAGGACGGCACAAATATCCATGCCCGAGGGGGGATTCGAACCCCCGACCGTAGTGGCCGTGCTGACCGTGACTGGAGCGCCTCAGTCACCTCGGCCACCGCGGCCGGCCTTTAATGTCTCTGTTATCGTCCTCATGGCTTCATTGAGCTGGACGTCAATCTTCTTTACATGGGTACTCCTACTACACACAGGGGCACAGAACTATGCCACGGTATAGACGTGTGACATTGCTGCAGAACGTAGTGTATTTGCATCCGCTCCCCGTGTGGTACCTGCTAATCTCCGGACGATGTTATTGCGGGTTTTCAGTTTCTGGCTGTTAATTCCAGGTGTTTCTTGAAGGTAAGTGACCTGTCAAGAGTGATGCCTAAATATTTGGGAAATTTATTGTGTTTAATTCGCTTTCCGCAGAAAGTAATATTTAGTTCTTTGTCTGCTAGTGTGTTATTTAAATGGAAGGCGCAGGTCTCTGTTTTGAGTTTGGGCACTGTTTCCATTTTTTATAGTACTCGTTTAGTACTTCTAGGTCAGCAGTTAGAGTTCTTTCACCATTTTCTAAAAAATGCTTGTAGAGTCTATGGGACAAACTACGGGGTCATCAGTCCCTAAACTTACAAACTACTTATGAACTACTTACAACTAAGGACGGCACAAATATCCATGCCCGAGGGGGGATTCGAACCCCCGACCGTAGTGGCCGTGCGGACCGTGACTGGAGCGCCTCAATCCCCTCGGCCACCGCGGCCGGCGCCATCTTCTAGCCATTTGCTTTGAGTAGCTATACCCATGCCATCAGCGTAGCAGAACTTACGTGACTTAGTGTCTGTCATTTCACTGATATAGACATTAAAAAGCAGTGGAACTAGTACAGATCCTTGAGGGAGTACGTTTTTTATTCTATGTGACTTGCTAGTTTCTGACCCCAGATTTACTTTGAAATATCGGACTTTCAGCATTTTTTTCTAGCAGGTACTAGAGCGCGACTTAGGTTTCACATATTAACCGTGTCCAGGGTGTATCGTGAATGTTTGTCTGAGGTTGTTGCAAACAGACGAACTATCGGCCGTGCAGATACCCACGATGACCGTGATAGGTGACATGGGGTATTGGCAGCCGGCCTAGCACGCGGGTGCCATTGTTAACATGTCACCTGTCGCCAATCACTTGCAAAGGACATCAAAACAATATCGAAATTTGATATGGCCAGACGAGTCACGATATGAATTACACAATGCCTGTGAGATGACAGACTACATGATTCGATAAATGCTACCTGCCAAGAAGGCGTAGTCGAAGGCTGTGTTGCGTCTGTAATGGTCACGGGTGCATTATCTTGGTACGGAATGGGCCCCCTAGTTGTTCTATTAACACCCATTTTTGGTCTTCCAACACCCTGACGTCATGCGGGGTTTCATGATGGTAACGCGCCCCCACTTCGCTCTCACTCCACCCTGGAATAGTTTCATGACCATCCAAGGACGGAGACGACTACCCCGGAGCCCAGATCGTAACTACATCTGGTATGTCATGAAGCGCAGGCTCCGTACCATGGAACTTTAACCCACAAACGGATTTGGCTAACTAGGAAACTAACACAATTTTCTTCCTTCGGGACATCTACAACCGTCCATCTTCATCTTACATAATTGTTAGTTTTAAACTTTATTGTAAGCACTACCCGAGTTTTGAGACCTATATCTCATCATCAGGTGGATCTGCAAATTACAATCAAATAATATAGTGACGTCTATCATGTAATAAAATGGCTACCATACAGCTTTACTAAAATTATTTAGTACAAAGGCAGTAAATGTACTTAGTGAGTCCATAAAACTGTTACATGTAGGAACAGATTTAAAAAAAATGTAATTTGCAGAGGCACCACCTGATGAGATATAGATCTCGAAACACGGGCAGTGCATAAAGTAAAAAAGTTTAAAATTAACAACTGTTGCGGATCCAATTATTTAAGATGTCTATTGGAACTATTTAGTGATAGCTGCGTCCAGAGGTGCACCAGGTACTTTTAAACTCACTTCTAAGGCGTTTCATTGCAGTCCGTGTGGAGTCTCCTCACGAAATTGGGTCCCTATCGCATGACGTTTGCTGGATTGCCAACAAACTACTGCGACCTGCCATCCAGATGCTCCAACGGCTCATTACAAATAACAAAGCACACATGACACACTAAATAAACGTCAAAGATCACTATTTAATTTTGTGGAGTAGTTTCGCATTATGTATAAAATCCTCACTGCCGTTCAGTTCCCAACCGCAGAGCACTGAATTCGCTCCTGGCACCACCGGAGTAATGTACTTCAAAATTAGGCGCTGGTCATTCGAAAGTCTCCCTACAGTATGCCAATCACATAGGTGTCCTAATGTAGTCACACAGTAAATACTAAAACTCAAAACGTTCTAACAAAAGTTGGGTATGACAGTTCGCTGGCACTGCAGTTAACGCTGAAATTAAATCGTGAATTATTCTGGAGTTTACGAATGTGAACGGTCTTACGAATTCTTCTCAGAACAAGGAAAAAACATGAAAAAGTACAGTATAGTCTGTACAGTAGTAGCTCTACTGCTGAGAAAGCAAAGAAAAGTTTCGTGTAATGAGTTACACGCGATGCTTTTTACAGAAGCACGAACCTGATAGAGGAGACGGCAAACCCTAGCGGCAGTGTAGGTAGGCGGACAAGGAAGGATGAAGCAGCTCGGTACTCAGTCGGCCATCAATAATACACAGTATTGAGGTCGCCTCTGCACTGCCGCAGCCCGAGGAGAAAGCTGTCACAGAGCATACACACAGTGGAGACGTAACCACGTCAGCGGGGTAATGGAAGCGATCTCAGAGAGAACTTACGAGCAACGCCGGACCTCTGCAGAGGATCATCCTAGGCCGGGAGTGAATCGCAGAAGCTTCCTTCTAGGCAACCGAGGGTACAGCCACCACAAGAGAGAGTACCTATGCAAACTTGATGACACTGCAATAAGTCGCATGTGCATAAACTCGCCGTTTGGGAAACAGCAACATTTGCAAAACAGGGTCCCGATGATTAACTGATTTAGATTTATTTGCGTCACAGAACGTTCTTTCTTATTTAACTAAAGTACATCTTAGAACATATCAATATATTAAAAAGTCTCTACATAATACTGCATATTTTTCCTGATGAAACGACACAACTAATTACACAGGTCTGCAAAAATATTTTTTATGTTTGTTTCAATTTTGATAACTGACTTTTATGTATTGATTTCAGAAATGATATCAATTTTTTCTATGACGTCAGGTTTTCTTACAATAAGGGAGTATATATGGGTATAACAAAGAAATCTAAGCAGTTTTAACATATTTTGCAACGTTATAAATTTTTTTATTGATAAATCATGTTCTAAACTACATTTTCAGTTCATTTACATTTCTCTTTAAGCTCATAAGTCATTATAATAGCAATTTCGCTATCTTTCGAAGATTCTTTTATTGCTTTTCGGCTGTGGACTCGGTGACGATCATCTCTCTTTCTCATCCAGCAGTTGTCCGCTATCATGTTGTTCCATCTTCCTTGATATATTCTTTGATATCTTGGTGGAATCTTTCGCCCTGCTCTTCACTTACATCACCAAAGTTTGCAGGGAAGTAGTCACGATTTGAGTTGAGAAAATGAACTTGAATGTTACAGCGCAGCTTATTAAAGTTATCGAGCATGTTTGCGGCGATTGTCTTGTAGTCTGGTTCTCTTTTTTTTCCTAGGAAACCGGTAACAACTAATTTAAAAGATGTCCATGTACGCTTTTCTTTTTTCTTTGGACTCTTTCGATGTCCTCCGTCAAACCCACCTGATAAGATTTCACACTGGGCAGCAATACTCCAAAAAAGGACGGAAAAGCGTGGTGTAGCAGATTCTTTAGTAGTTCAGTTGCATCTTTTAAGAGTTCTACATTATCTACGTGTTTAAGTCTGAAGTAATAGTGTACGCATTTCAATTTTGATTGATGTATTTTGTAAACAAAGTTTAACGAATTTCTTTTCGTACTCATATGGGCGACTTCACACCTCATTATTTATAGTCAACTGCCAATTTTTAAACCATAGTGATATTTTATTCAGATCGTTCTGCAATTGGTTTTGATCTTCAGATGATTTTACTAGACGGTAAATGACGTCGTCATCGGCAAACAACCAAAGAGAGCTACTTAGATTTTCTCCCAAATCGTTTATGTAAGAAATGAACATCAGAGGACCAATAACACTACCCTGTGGAACGCCGGATATCACATCTTTTAGTCGATGCTTTACCATCGATTACTACGAACTGTGTCCTCTACGACAGGAAATCCCCTATCCAGTCGCAGATTTGGGGTGATATAGCATAGCCGCGCAATTTGATTAAAAGCCGTTTGTGAGGTACGGTGTCAAAAGCCTCCTGGAAATCAAGAAAAACGGAATCGATTTGCGAACCCTTGTCGATAGCACTCATCACTTCGTGTGAATGAAGGGCTAGTTGTGTTTCGCATGAACGACATTTCCTAAATCCGTGTTGACATTGCGTCGATAGATCATTCTGTTCAAGGTAATTCATAATATTTGAATACAGGATATGTTCCAAAACCCTGCTGAAATAGGCCTTTAGTTTAGTGGGTTACTCCTACTGCCTTTCTCGAATATAGGTGTGACCTGTACAACTTTCCAATCTTTTGGTACAGATCCTTCTTTGCATATGGCTGTTAAGTAAGGAGCTATCGCTTCAGCATAATCAGATAGCAATCTAATAGGCACACAGTATGGACCGGAAGACTTGTTAAAATTTAATTGTTGCATCTTCTTGTGTATTATTTGAGCTTAATAAACATTTGGAAAACAACAAAATGGATTTTATACCGTATTTCCTTCCCATTGTCTATAATTACTAGGTGTTTCAAAACTTATGGAGGGTAGGGTAGAGATACAAAATGTAAAATCAACGTTGTCTTTGCAGGTGTACTATTTTTTTCTGGATGTGTGTGTATGTGTGTGTGTGTGTGTGTGTGTGTGAGAGAGAGAGAGAGAGAGAGAGAGAGAGAGAGAGAGAGAGAGAGAGAGAGAGAGAGAGAGAGAGAGAGAGAGAGAAAGAGAAGGAGTGTGTACATGGTGTTGGTATATCCGTGCTGTCCGACAGAAGAGACTCCGCGTAATTACGTACTTTTGCGGAAATTTAGAGGATCGACATTTCAGGCTGACAACAAAATGATAAAAACTTGCTTTCCTTCGTTATATTTGGTAGTGGAACAGGAAACGAAATGACTGGTAGCAGTACGAGTTCACCTCCGAGTACAAGCTATCTTTGGCTGCACTCCACAAGGAGGCTCGCAGACCATTTATGTAGATTTACGTTTTTTTTCCATTCGACTGAACCTTACGGTATATGAGAGTGAACACCTTCAACAACTTAAGGGAATCGGAATAAAGTAGTGCGCTGGTGTCAATGTACGTGAAATTTTCGTCGAAGACTGCCTCTGCACAGGGAGAAAAACGTAACGGCGATCTCAGTACTCGCAAAGCTGAAATGTTGCGAAATAATCCGTACTTCATGTACTAAATGCGCAACCATCGTTTACCTGTGAAAGCCTCGTTTATCTCTCATCATCAACGGCACGTAAATTGAACATTCTCGCATACGCTTACGCTGCGGAAGGCAGAAATAACGTTTCATTGATTTTTCCAGTCACCGCGAGAAACATGAGCCAGTTCGCTTCTTTTTTTGTTTGTTTGTCGACATTGCGACACTGGTCGGCGGCGATCTGATTTGGCTCGTAAACGAGTCCCGCGGTACACGGCGGCAGAGTTCGCAGCTATCCATCTGACAGGGCGCGCGCCACCACGCCGTTTCCAATTATACGGAACGGCCGCGACAGGATGTTCCCAAACACCGGCTCCCCACACGTGAGCCGCGGGGAGCGTGTCACTGGGCCAGGAGCTTGTCAAAGATAAGGTGAACCACCGGGTGATCAAAAAGTCAGTATAAATTTGAAAACTTAATAAATCGCGGAAAAATGTAGATAGAGAGGTAAAAATTGACACACATGCTTGGAATGACATGGGGTTTTATTAGAACCAAAAAGAAGTTAAAATGTGCGAAAGATGACACTTCATCTGATCAGAAAAGCAATAATTAGCATAACAAATTAAGACGAAGCAAAGATGATGTTCTTTACAGGAAATGCTCAATATGTTCACCATCATTCCGCAACAATAGCTGTAGTTGAGGAATAATGTTGTGAACAGCACTATAAAGCATGTCCGGAGTTATGGTGAGGCATTGGCGTCGGATGTTGTCTTTCAGCATCCCTAGAGATGTCGGTCGATCACGATACACTTGCGACTTCAGGTAACCCCAAAGCCAACGGTCTGAGGTCTGGGGACCTGGGAGGCCAAGCATGACGAAAGTGGTGACTGAGCACACGATCATCACCAAACGACGCGCACAAGAGATCTTTCACGCGTCTAGCAGTACTTTTTTTTTGTTCTAATAAAACCCCATGTCTTTCTAAGCATGTGTCTCAGTTTTTACCTCTCTATCTTCTCATATCAAAAGGTCGAAGGAACTCGTCTCTATACGTCTCATCGGTGAGAGCGCCAAGCCGGGCGCGGTGGCCGAGGGGACTGAGGTGCTCCAGTCACGGTTAGCACGGCCACTACGGTCGGGGTTTCGAATCCCCCCTCGGGCATGGATATTTGTGCCGTCCTTAGTATTAGCTAGTTCATAAGCAGTTTGTAAGCTTAGGGACTGTTGACCCCGTAGTTAAGTCCCATAAGATCTACAAACATTTGAACATTTTTGATTTGAGAGCGCCATTCTGAACGACGTAGAGATCCGTGTGTTGCAGTTGGGTTGTTTTCAGCTTCCTGCGACGACGGGATGTTAACCGGATATAACGGTCATCTCTTGCTGATTCTATCCGTGGATGACCTTGGCGTTGCCTTCTCATAACGGTTCCTACTGTCTCAAATCGCGTGCAGGTCCTGGAAATTACACTTTGGCACACTCCAACAGCTGCAGCCACTTCCCACTGAGTCTGTCCCGCGTCCAACCTCGCTACGGCTCTCGATGTCATAGTTCGGGTAAGTCACATTGCTGTTCCGTTGTACTACCTGCTCACTACACTATTTGCACCCAACTGCTTGTTTAATTCGATTTATAAACACGAGTCAACATCAATCATCACTGCAGCAACTTGCTGTTATTACCACTATCTAAGTTGCCGTAATAATCTTGTCTCAAGACCAGTGTTTTTCACCCTGTAAGTAGCGACCGCCCGCCAGTTCAGTGGTGGCAACCAGCGCCCTCTGCTGCAATCCCGCTCGTGGCCACCACTGAACTGCATCGGTCACTTGGGATTAGGACAGGCACTAGGACTCATCAGTAGGCAGGCCTCTACCTAGTTAACCTATGTCTCAGCAGTACACTTAGTTGGCAGTCATGAACTTTGTAAAACTTAAGTATCACCTCTCTCTACGAAATCAACAACTTGTTCTAATCTAGTTTAGTGTTTCTAGTTTCTGCTGTTCCACTGGCTGGTCACCTCAGACTCTGTACCCGCACACGCGTGCATCCTATTTCCCTGGGTCGGTCTTTCTCTACTCGGCCACCGACACCTAGGACAACCGGCGGCAACGAGAGACAAAAGTGGCGACGAAGATGGGATACACAAAAGTGGCGACGAGGTTGGGATAGAAGAACCTTGGACCAGCCCGCTTGCAGCAGCCAGACAAAAGTGGCGACGAGGATGGGAGACACAAAAGTATTAACGACCAATGCTTCATATTACATTTGGTTGGTCAAAATAACTTCGTTCTGCGAAAGCTGAAGCAAATGAAAGATTTGTTTTCTTTGAAATAAGATAGTTTTGTTAGTGCGCCTCGGTTGCACAGTGCCAGACTACAAATCCAAAGGTCGCGGGTTCGATCCTCGCCGACCTCGGTGGCCGAGGGGACTGAGGCGCTCCAGTCACGGTCTGCACGGCCACTACGGCCGGGGGTTCGAATCCCCCCCTCGGGCATGGATATTTGTACCGTCCTTAGTCTTAGTTAGTTCATAAGTAGTTAGTAAGCTTAGGGACTGATGATCCAGTAGTTAAGTCCCATAAGTTCTACAAAAATTTGAACATTTGAATTTGGTTCGATCCCGCCAGGTCCTAGGATTTTTATCTGTCACTTTCCACTTCTTTCACCTCTGGCAGTACTGCTCATGTGAAAAATACCGAGTAGCACCGCGGTTCGGAACCCACGTTAAACTGCAGGTCCTCCTATAACTGGCCGGGTAAATCAGTTCGAAGGTCGGAGGAAGGCAACGGCATACCACTTCCAAACAGGACCATGCCTAGTAAAGCACTGTGGTGTTCAAACCAATCTTGTTGACTGGTTTACTTACTTAGTTTTGTTAGGGTTCGTGACGACGGGTGTCACCAGACAAAATTTACTTGGAAGGGGGTCGCATATTCGGAAAGGTTGAAAAACACTGGTTTAGACCAATGTTGTTTGGCCACCTCTAATTTGAACAGACCGCGAACTGTCTTACAGAGTATCTCGCGGTGTCCGACCGCGGCCGTCGGTCGCGGTGCTCCGGTTCTGGGCCGAGTAAATCTAGCCGTGTGCCGCGTCTAACGGCGTCGCCGTCGTCCGCGGCGATGGCGATGTATCAGCATTTGCGTGCCGCTGGCCGGCCCCTCGCTGCCGCTGCCGCTGCCGAATTGCCGCAACGGCTGGGCTGGAGCCGGCCCCGCGTGCGGCCGGTCAGTAAATCACGCGCGCAGCTGGCCAGAGCCAGCGCAGCACAGCCGCGGAACCCGTTGCGGGAAGCAGGCGGGCGGGCAGCTGCTGCTGCTAATGTCACGGCCAGGGTCGCCCGACGCGACGCAACGCCCCCACTGCCGGAAGACCAGGCCGCAGTCGCACTGCGCCGAGCCGCGCCAAGTGGCCTTCACTACAGCTGCTGCGCGCTTCGCACTGTTGTGGAACGCGGGGACAATTCTTTTTAGCTGCACCGACCACACAAACTGTTGAAATAAGCTTAGCGGTCCGGTAATATACACTCCTGGAAAACGAAAAGAGAACACCGTGAATTTGTCAATCCAGCAGAGCAAAATTTTACTGATAGGTCGTTTTTTTTTTTAAGTTGGCGCCTTGGCTGCACAGTGGTAGCGTGCCAGACTACAAATCCAAAGGTCGCGGGTTCGATCCCCACCAGGTCCTAGGATTTTTATCTGTCACTTTCCACTTCTTTCACCTCTGGCAGTATTGCTCATGTGCAAAATACCGAGTTGCACCGTGGTTCGGAACCCACTTTAAACTGTAGGTCCCCCTATAACTGGCTGGGTAGGTCACTTCCAAGATCGGAGGAAGGAAACGGCATACCACCTCCAACTTGACCGTGCCTAGTAAAGCACTAAGGTTTTTTTGTTTTTTGTTTTAGTATCGTTTGCCCCGCGTTCCGCGCATGCGCACTAGGTACCGAAATCTGTTGTCTATGCACTGTCTTCCTTGTTTGCGTTGTGCATTGAGTGTTTACATCTACATACATACCCCGCAATCCACCGTAAGGTGCGTGGCGAAGGGTACACTGTACCACTAATAGACAGTTCCCTTACTATTCCACTCCCAATTAGAACGAGGAATAAAAGAATGCCTACATGCCTCCGTACGAGCCCTAATTTCTCTTATCTTGTTATTGTGATCACTACGCGAAATGTAAGTTGGTGGCAACAAGACCTTACTACACTCGGCTTCCAATTCCGGCCCTCTAAATTTCCTCAACAGAAATTCACGAAAAGAACGTTGTCTTTCCTCCAGCGGTCCCCAATTGAGTTCCCGGAGTATTTCCGTGACACTCGCGCAGTGGTAGAACCTACCAGTAACAAACCTAGCTGCTCGCCTCTGAATTACCTCTATGTCTCCCTTTAAACTGATCTTCTGCGGGTTCCAAACACTTGAGCAATAATCAAGACGTGACAGTACATACGTTTTATACACGGTTTCCTTTACAGATAAAGTACATCTTCCCAAAATTCTCCTAATAAACCGAAGTCGGCTGTCCGCCTTACTCACAACTGTCCTTACATGCTCGTTCCATTTCATATCGCTCTGCAATGTTACGCCTAGATATTTGAACGACGCGACAGCATCAAGAAGCTCACTACTAATGCTGGAATCGAACATTATGGGATTGTTTTTCCTACTCCTTAGATTTTTCTACATTGAGAGCTAGTTGCCATTCTTCGCACCAACTAGAAATTTTGTCGCAGTCATACTGTATTCTGTTGCAGTCAGTTAAACACGACACCCTCCCATACACCACAGCATCATCAGCAAACAGCCGCAAATTACACGTTATTCTGTCCATCAGATCATTTATATAGATAGAAAATAATAGCGGTCCCATCACACTCCCCTGGGGCACGCCTGACGATACACTCGTCTCTGAAGATGCATCCGATAATCGTGAGTGCCGCCGACTGTGAAGCACGGGATGTCATAAGATTTCTCAGTGCTAAAGGCCTAAAAGCGATAGATATTCATCTTGAGATCTGTGCAATTTAAGGAGAAAACATTACGAGTGATGGTATGGTAAGAAAGTGGGTGAGAGCATTTAAAGATGGCCGCACAAATGTGCATGATGAACAACGGACTGGACGTCCTTCGGTCGTTAATGAAAGTTTGGTGCAGGAAGTGGGCAATAAGGTGAGAGGAAACAGACGCTTTGCACTTGAAGAAACACCTGGGCGGTCAGGTCTTCAAGACGATGACGATGACAAAACAGTTGTGATGCAGTAGTCAACAAGTCAGGCGGCAGACTTCTATGAGGACGATATTAAAAAATCTGGTACAACGTTATGACAAGTGCCTCAATATTGAATGAAATTATGGAGAAAAGTAAATTAAGGTACAGGCTTTCTTGTAAAAATAAAACTGAGGTATCTTAATTTCAAAACGGTACTTACTTAAAAATACACGACTCGTACATTCTTGAAGATGTATGCAACACACAATCACGCAGAGAGAGCCATACGCACGAGAGTACAGTCACCAGAGCGTGCACAGTGTCGACGCTAGTATCGTGTATACCCTCCTTTTGCAGCAATGCAGGGTGCAACTTTCTCATGAAGACGATCGTAGAGATGCCGAATGAAGTCTTGTACTATGGAGTTCTGATGCCTGATGACCAGATCTCGTGTCAGTCGGGTAGACCGCGCCAAAATGACGTTCAATCCTGTCCCAGATATGCTAAATGGGGCAAAGATTTGGGGATAATGATGGGCAGGGTAATTGACTTATACTTAGAAGAGCACGTTGGGTTGTACGGTATACGTGTGTACCTGCATTGTCCTATTGTAAAAGCACATCAATAGATTAATTACCACAATTTCCTATTATTCATATCCGAGAACCAGTCCTGCACTCCAGGAAGTTAATATTTTCACTGGTGTGTTCGAAGAGTCGTATTTCATGTATTGGTCAACAAAACGTACGGGCATTACTGGCGTCGATCGATTGCGCACATTAATTTTTATTACCTTTACTGATATCATTTCAATTATCGAATCACTTTACTAGTATGGAGACATGCTGCTCGATTTGGTCGCATAAAACTAGATACATAAAATAAAAGTAAAATATAACCACCGGACAAATACGTCTGATCTACTTAACTGCTCTAATGGCTCATTAGAATCTGCACTGACTTGTCGGGAAAGCGACAAGAGAAACAGGTTCAGCAGAGCGAGTCCTATCTGCTCCGAGCGATGCAATCAATGTGAAGGAGAAAAAAAAAATCTAGAAACGCTTTCCTGTGCACCTGCACTGAATGACCTGTTCTGCACTCGTTCGGTAGTGGATGTCCTTTTAGTTCCTCTTACAGTTGTCTAAAGAGTTCATGCGCGAGTTATTCTTACGTTTTGTTTTCAACGGTATAACCAAAAGCAAAATCCCACAACTAAAAATAAACTATATATATATGTCTTCTGCAGAAAGTAACCACAGGCATGAGCTTACAGCAGCAAATTATGAATGTAAATTTTGTGAGACATTCTGAAACGTAAAAAAAAAAAAAATATATTTAAAAAAAATGTTCAAATGTTTGTTAAGCTTATGGGACTTAACTACGGGATCATCAGTCCCTAAACTTACAAACTACTTATGAACTAGCTACAACTAAGGACGGCACAAATATCCATGCCCGAGGAGGGATTCGAACCCCCGACCGTAGTGGCCGTGCAGACCGTGACTGAAGCGCCTCAATCTCCTTGGCCACCGCGGCCGGCAGTAAAAGCACTGTACGTTGGCGTATCTAATATAGCTCGTGAGCCCCCAGATATGTTCATTGCATAAAAAATGTTCCATTAGTCTGTGTCTGACGGTAAATACTTTGTCTTTATATTCACAGTTTATTTGACAAAAACGATATTCAACAGGAGATATCGAATGAATGAATGCTTATGAGAACTCAATTAACTCTTCCTAATAAGATGAAATTTTACAATCAGTTTCCAACGGAAATGTATTGAAGTACAATGCCTAAACTTCACACGCTGCAGTCTTCAAATTCAACGTAGCACTCGGCAACTCAAGAAGAAATCTTGCATGTTTAACAGTAACTCGCCACACTCGATAAATCTTTCTAAGTTCGACCTCACTTTTACACTCTGAAATCTATTAAAATCTCACTCTTCCTAAGGTCGCGGCACAGACCGGCATAGCTTCGCTGTCACGATGCTAGTAGCCAAACAAAGACTGCCCCACGTGGGCCTATCGCCTAGCCTTTATACCTGTCTACTGGAGAAACCCATACGTCACGAACTTCCCCATTGCCACCCCTCACCAACGTACAACTCATACATATGTACAACGTACATACTCATAACATCTTTAAAACTTACACCAATCATAAACAAGAAACTGATCATTGTAATTGACTATTCATTTCATAACATTTCATTTCTCCCATAGAGCGATTAAGTACAAATTAATTATTTAATGAAATTAAACAGGCATAAGTAAATTTGGACAATGTGATTTTATGGTATAATCATTTTCCAATACGGCACTTGTGAACAAACACTGCCATGCTGGTCGTGTATCTGTCTTGTACTTTATGTTATTAACATATACAATCGTATTAGTGAATTAGGTGTCCTGTGATCAGTATTATTTTACGTGACCCTCGCTCACCTCTGTATCTTAAATGGTTTACAAGTTATGAATTTTTGAAACTAAACACTAAATTCCCGTATTTTCATTATATTAAAACTTTTTATATGTACTTGATGTCTGTGCCGGCCGCGGTGGCCGAGGGGACTGAGGCGCTCCAGTCACGGTCTGCACGGCCACTACGGTCGGGGATTCGAATCCCCCCTCGGGCAAGGATATTTGTGCCGTCCTTAGTCGTAGCTAGTACATAAGTAGTTTGTAAGTTTAGGGACTGATGACCCCGTAGTTAAGTCCCAATAAGCTTAACAAACATTTGAACATTTGATGTCTGTGCGTTACTATACGTGTCATATGAAACCCTTTCAGAAACTGTGCCGCACTTCTCTGTCATAATTGTGTTTTATTGTTCAATTTATTTTTATCGTATACAATACACTGTCGCCTCGCTAGCTGCGCGGTGAATTCCGTCTGACGTCATGGCCTTTCCAAGCGAGCGCCCCCGGCCAGTCGTTTTCGCTTTACTCACTCACACACACACACACACACACACACACACACACACACACACGCACACACACCAGCTCTCCTCTGGCCAGCCAACTATGAGCCCTAGCTTCACAGCAGTTTAACGAGATTTTTCCAGATTATGGATTTATACAGATAATGTATTCCCATCAAAATCACCTGTCTGCATAGATATAATACTACCAAAATTAATAAAAGGAAAGTGTGTAACAATTTTGTGCAATGGCATGGTCAGTGTTTGTAGTGCATTTAATCTATCTCGATAAATTTCTCCAAACATAATGACTGGGTGCTACTCGTTGGGCGGTACTGTCACAGTGAACATTGTGTTATTATGTGATCGTAAAGCTCGGGTGATAGGGTGCTCGCATATGACGTGTACGATCCATGTTCGAAAAAACTCCAAGAATTTTTTTGAATTATTTACTTCACTATTTCTGACCGTCTGCCTGTTTGTATACATACAATAGGGCCACAGCTATAACTTGCTGTTACATGAAGAAATAATTTCATGGAATTTACAACGAATATTTATAAACTTACCACAGCTTCGTAATAAAATTGTAATGACACTAGTATTTTACGCTTTACTTTACCCACATTAGTTGTAAAATGTTTTGAAATTATTCGTTAAAAAGATAATATTGTAAATAAATTTAATTACTTAAACCGTAATTTCATAAATAAAATAAGATCTTTGTCATGTAATTGACAAAATTAAATTGACAATATTTCATATCATTCATTTTACTGAAAAATTGTTATAATTCTCAAAACAAATAATAAAAATAAGTTTTCGCTACAGGTAGGCTCGAACCCTAACCATCCAGATGACTGTCAGGCACGTAGCTGTCGGATGTATTTCATCATATTAGTGTACAAGACTAATCGACTAGTGTACCAGATGCATGAGATGCGCTTCAACTATAGAGCCCATTTCCTCGGAATTTCTATGAGTGTTCACCCTTGACATATACCACTAACATGCGAAGTAATAATTTAATAATAATATGGTTTTCTGTTCCACAGGACCTAATTGAGGAGGAAGATTTCATAGTCATGGAACAAGCCAATACATGAAGTTTAACGCAAGAATGGTAATAGAAAATTTTTAAGTAGCCCTTTGCACACGACAATCTTAATAATAAATGAAAAGAATTAATAAAGAAGAAAAAAAGGAATTACGTAATTGTTAAACTTTTCTATTAGTTTCTCGACAGAATAAAAGGAGTGAGCCATGAGATAACTCTTCAATTTATATTTGAAAGCGTGTGGGTTAGTGCTAAGATTCTTTAGTTCTTGTGGCAGCTTGTTGAAAATAGATGCTGCAGAATACTGCACACGTTTCTGCACAAGTGTCAAGATGGTGTGATGCAAATGTAGATTCGATTTCTGTCTGGTATTCACCAAGTGAAAGCTACTAACTTGTGGGTATAAGCTGATATTATTAACAACAAACGACATTAAAGAAAAAACGTATTGTAACGCCAGTGTCAGAATTCCAAGAATAATGATAATAATGATAACGGCTTGATATGACGTTAGTGAACTTACACCACATATTGCTCAAACCGCCCATTTCTGAGCCAAAAATATCCTGTTTGTTTCAGTCGAGTTACCCCAAAAAATAACGCCGTACATCGTGAGTGAAAGTAAGCGTAGTAGACTACCGTTCGTGTTGAAAAATCACTCATTTCACATATTGTTCTAATGGTACATAAAGCAGAATTTAGGTCCTGAACATCGGCTTTCCGCGACAGCTTCCTGTCTATCTGAACACCTAGAAATTTGAACTGTTCAGTCTTACTTATCATATGCCCATTATGTGTAATGAAAATGTCAGATTTCGTCAATTTATGTATTAGAAATAGTAAAAACTGAGTTTTACTGGGATTTAACATCAATTTCTTTTCTACAAGCCATGAACTTATCTCGTGAACTGCATTATTTGATACAGTGTCTCATCCCAATTGAATTTCCGAAACTGTAATGTCTCCTTGTTAGTGTAAGGAATCTACAAAACCCACGGAGATGATCGAAATCGGTATTAAACGATGTTACGTATTGCGGTCGAGATGTAAAGATGAGGCATAACAGAAGCGTACGTAGGACGATGCTCTGACAAAACGAACCGCATGGAGCACACGAGGAGATATTCGTATGAGAAGCTGAGCGGACTGCCTCATGCCAGCAGTGACGTCATGAGGCAGGGCCAGCTGCAGCGCAGCCGCGCGGGTAGGAAGTGGAGCGGACGAGGTCGACATGCAAAGCGGATCGCCGCGGAGCGTTCACCGGAAAATCGCAGCGCACGTGCGGGGGCGTGGCAGGGTGGGGGGCAGAGGGGGGGAGGGGGGGCAGGGGGCCCAGCTGGTCCAGGGGCACGGCCGCGGCCGCGCAGAGGCCGCTAACAGGCCAGGCTTAGTCACTCCGGCCGCCAGCTGCGGCGCAGCGTCCACAGCCCACCGCCATTAACTTGTCGAGCTTTTAGTAAAACTAGCTAAACCCGGCCGCGCTTCGCTACGGCTCAGTCTAAGATGAAATGTAGTAGCTGTAAACCAGTCGGTTATCGCGTTATTTACTAACACACTGGCGAAGCCGGCAAAGCTTCGCTGTTGCTAAATATGACTGGGGGAGGGATATACATCTCACATTCCTAACTTTAATCTCTGTGTCCATAACCCCCCGCCGTCTCTAGCTCTATTTGAAAAAAACGATCAAATGTTTGTAAATCTATGGGACTTATGTGATTATCAGTCCCTCCACTTACAAACTACTTAACCATTTATAGAATGGTACCGGCCGCGGTGGCCGAGTGGTCTGCGACGCGCCAGTCACAGTCTGCACGGCCACGACGGTCGGGGGTTCGAATCCCCCCTCGGGCACGGATGTTTGTGCCATCCTTAGTATTAGTTAGTTCATAAATAGTTTGTAGGTTTAGGGACTGATGACACTGTAGTTAATTCCCATAAGCTCTACAAACATTTGAACATTTTTGATAGGATGGTGGTCGATATACAGGGTCTAACAAAAAGGTACGGCCAAACGTTCAGGAAAAATTCCTCACACACACAGATAGAAAACATGTTATGTGGACTTGTATCCGGAAACACTTAATTTCCATGTTAGAGCTCATTTTATCACTTCTCTTCAAATCACATTAATCATGGAATGGAAACACACAGCAACAGATCGTACCAGAGTGACTTGTAACAGGAAATGTTCAAAAAGTCCTCCTTTAGCGAGGATACAATACGAGCACGAAGAGTCTCTACATTTGGTACCGGGGTTGCGTAGACAAGAGCTTTAAAATGCCCCCATAAATGAAAGTCAAGAGGGTTGAGGTCAGGAGAGCGTGGAGGCCATGGAATTGGCCCGCATCTACCTATCCATCGGTCACCGAATCTGTTATTGAGAAGCGTACAAACACGTCGACTGAAATGTGAAGGAGCTCCATCGTGCATGAACCGAGGAATTACAGTATATACTAACGAAACAATTGGGTATTTTTACAATTATCTGCACGAATTATTTCAATTTACATTTAAAGAGAAATACTGAAATTCTACATCTACATCTACAATTCACCGTAAGGTGCGTGGCGGAGGGTACACTGTACCACAAATAGGCATTTCCTTTCCTATTCCATTAGCTCTAACTTGGAAATTAAGCGTTTCCGGAGACATTTTCCTTTAACATATTTTCTTTCTTTGTGTGTGTGAGGAATGTTTCCTGAAAGTTTGGTCGTACTTTTTTGTAACACCCTGTATTACTCACCTAGCATAAGTGCAAAACAGTGTACGTTTTAAAGTCGCTCTTCGCCTCCATTGTTTCCACCCGTTTCATTCGAAATAGCAAGTGTACTACTGGAATTTGTATTATTTCATAGTGTTTAGTAATTTTTATTGTTTGAATTTTGTGTATTCGTTGTGTTCTTTAGTCCGGAGATTGGTTCGATGCAGCACTCGACCCTACTCTATCCTGAGCAAGCCTCTTTATCTCCTCATAAGATCTGCAGCCTACATCCATTTAAATCTGCTTACTGTATTCATATCTTGGTCTCCCTCTGCGATTTTTACCCCACACACTTCCCTCCAACGCTAAATTCACGATTCCTTGACGTCTAGAATGTGTCTTATCAGTCGATCCCTTCTTTCAGTTAAGGTATACCAGAAATTCCTTTTCTCCCGAATTCTGTTAGGTACCTCCTCATTAGTTACGCGAACCACCCACCTAATCTTCAGCATCATTCTGTAGCACCATATTTGAAAAGGCTGTATCCTCTTCCTGTCCACACAGTTTATCGTCCATGTTTCCCTCCCATACAAGGTAACACTCCACACAAATGCCTTCAGAAATGACTTCCTTATACTTAAATTAATATTTGATGCTAGTAAATTCCTCTTTCTCAAAAATGCTTTTCTTCACATTGCCATTCTGCATTTTATATCCTCTATATTGCGACCATCACATGTTATTGTATTGCCCAAGTAACAAAACTCATCTATCACCTTTATTGTTTCATTACCTAATTTAATTCCTTCAGTATCGCCCGATTTTCTTAGACTGCACTCCATTACCCTTGTTTTGCTCTTTATTTCATACGCACCTTTCAACGTACTGTCCATTCTGTTCATCTGCTCTTCCAGGTCTTTTGCTGTCTTTGACAATGTTATCGCAAAACGCAATGTTTGTATTTCTTCAGCCTGAACTTTAATTCCTTCTCCAATGTTGCAATGTGTTCAGTTTTTGTAATTCAGTAAATTAGTTAATAAATGCTATCTTCTTTGCATTCCAAATGCCATTTTCAGTTATCTATTCCAGATATAAGAAGGTAGTCTTCTAAACGACCGTCACCACAGTATAAACCCCACCCAAAATAGATTGATCTGTACATCAACCACCTATTTCTTCCTTTCACTTCCAAGTCAAATGAACAGAAAATAAATCTGAGTATATTACGTGCCTATATAAGTCAAATGGGATGAAATAAAAATATTACCTTTCAAATTGTCAAAAAAAAAAAAGTTATGTCCTATAAAGGGTTAAAGTATACTAAGGACAACACACTCACACACACACACACACACACACACACACACACACACTTTCCCGAGGGATGACTCCAACATCCGACGGGCAACAACCGCGCTCTCTGCAGCAAGGCGTTTTAGAGTGATCGGTCATTCTGCGGCCATACCTATTTTTTGTCGTTTTCTTTGTCCTCTAAATTAGGGATGCCTGTCATTGCCAAAATAACCGGTTTTCGGTTGAAACGGTTTTTTCATCTTCATTTTGACCAAACTGTAAAAACCGCTCAAGACAACTAGTTTATAATAACCGGTTTTCGGTGTTTTATTGCTATTATTTCCAGTAACAAATTTAGAAATCTAAAGTAATACAATTTTAAGACTCCCTCAGACTTTTGAATTATACTTTTCTTCAAGATATGTAGATTAAAAAATCTGGTAAAATAGGGAACTGAAACAGAGCTACTTCGTTGCTTTTACCGGTACGTAATACAGGGTTGAATACTGAAAAATAACCAGTTTTGTTCTGTCTATTCTGAATCTCGACTGAAAAACCGTGTTGTAATCGAGGATCACATCACTATTTCCACATTTCGAATAATCAGTGCTAAAGGGTGAAGACTGAAGGTCAATGTCACGTTTTCCATCCTCTATCAACAAGGTTTGAAAATATATATCACAATGCACACTGTCACTATCTTCATACGAGGGTTGGAACTTAAATAGTGGCAACACTGCAGTGGAGACACCATGCAGTGGAATCTACTATTGTCGCAGATAGCACACGTTGTCTGCATACCTACTTCACCTCCGAGCAAATGGACTCACCCGTCGCACGTCAACCGCGTCCGCACAATAGAGGGAAAAACAGTCTACTGTGAGCGAGAGGTCTAACGTATCGGTGTCTCTATGTTTTCGAAACAGAATCAACGTAGTTGGGTCCTGATTGATAGTGCCAGAGGTCGTACAGCACGACAGTGCCATCAAAGTCTTCAAGAGGCCTAGTGTGATGAAAGTTATGGTGATTCTCATGTACGACTGTGATAGTGTATTAAAACGCATTACATTCCTCCTGTACCATCCACCATAATCCCCGGACTTAAGTCCTTGTAACTTTGAGTTGATTCCGAAGATGAAGGAACCACTTTGTGGTATTCGTTTCAGAATTGTTCCAGATATTCGACAGGCACCCTCAACAAAACACGCTCTGCTAACAGTATACTACGCCTTCCACATCGCTGGCAACGGGTTCTAAGCGACGCTGGTGACTACTTTGAAGGACAGTAACAGGTGGAAACATGTAACGCTTTTGTATTGTTTGTGATAAATAGCTGCCACTATTTAAGTTCCAGCCCTAGTACATTTATTTACGTTTGAAACATTTGGGTAAGGTCTGTTTTATAATTTCAGTTCTTATCGGAATGAGAAAATCATATGACTTTTCCTGATAGATAGGTTTATTGGTTTTCGAACAGAGTGATCTGCCTGAATGAAGATGAAGGGGTAGACGATGCCAGCGGAAATGGGGGTGAGGTTGTAGTGGACTTAGTGTTGCAGTTTCCAGCAAAGATGGAGAAGGTGTAGGAGACGAGCGGGGCGATAGCGAGAACGTAAGGTCGCGAGGTCTTACATCGCCACTTTCAGCTGTTATCAGTTTTGCACCCTTAAGCAACCACAAAAGTAAGAACTCGGTTATTATTCAAAGCTTATTGTACATCAAAAACATTGTAGGAATATGAATCAAATTTACCTTCTCTTCCAACGAACATCATGGATGCTTCATTGTACCTGACTGCTACCGTCCTTTGTAAAGTACCTTTCTACTTTCTTTGGTGCCATTTAAAACACAATCGACGTCCGGCGACGTTACGGCCGAGCAACAACAGTCGCGCCTGCGGGAGAAACATTGCGTAACTCGCGGCCAGCCACGCGCCTACAGAATGAACATTATCGCCTGCCAGTGCAGTAATGGGGGTCGGGGGTAATGCGCAGAACGTGACGCCGATTATAGACAGAGGCGTCTCTTGCACACTGCAAGTGCATCTCTCTCTCGTTCTCAATCCGAAGAGTGGTTGGCAGCAATTCTTCTCCTCCACACTTCTCTGTTCTCGGATAGCCTCTTCATTTCCTGATATGATTACACTCCTACGTCTCTTTGAATCTGTTTCAAGTACTGAAATCTGGCTCTTCCTCTGCCTCTTTTCCCTTCTACCATTCCTTCTACCTCATTAATTACTATAGAACGAGTGACTTGGGAATCCGGTGACTGATAGTGTGAATTCCGCATTTGAAACGCGTTGTGGAATGTTTTGACAGAATGTGATATGAGGTGACGCGACTGTCCACTGAGGGACAATGTGAATGCTGCAGTTTGGAACACATTGTGCAATATTTCACCGGGACGAGACGTGACGTTATTGGCAGTGTGGATGCTGCCATTTGGAAAAAAACTGTCGAATGTTTTGACGGAATGTGACGTAACGTGACATAATGCTCCAATCATTATACCACACAATGAAAATTCATAATTAATAAAATCTAAAACAAAAAATAACAATAATACCTATTATATCAATAATTTCAATAACTGGTCTGATCTGTACATCAAATCTTATATTGGCCTAGAAATGGACAGTGTGAATATCGTCACTGGACACGCATTTCAGAATATTTTGACGAAACGTACGTGACATCACGGACCAGTGAGAGAAAGTGTGAATATCAAAAGTGGAAAAGCACTGTAGAATATATTGACGGAACACCATGTGACACGTGACGTCACGTGACGGCCCAGTGATGGACAGTGGCAATGGCGCCACTGGAAAAACATAATGCAATGATTTAATGGAACGTGATGTGACCTGACATGGAGGTCTCGTTTACAACATAAATCAATCAAATGTGAAGGTCGTAAATTCCAGTGAATACCTAGGAATTACTATTACTTCAGACTTAAACTGGAAAGAAGACGTAGATAATGTCGTAGGAAAGGCGAACCAGAGACTGCGTTTTATAGGCAGAACCCTTAAAAGATGCAACAGAACTACTAAATAGACTGCATACACTACGTTTGTCCGTCCATTTTTGGAGTATTGCTGCCGAGTGTGGGATTCTTATCAGGTGGGTACGACAGAGAAAGAAAGGCAGCTCGTTTTGTATTGTCACGATACAGGGGAGGCAGCGTCGCGGAAATGTACAGGATCTGGGATGGGAATCATTACAACAACGGCAGTTATCGCTGCGGCGTGGTCTACTTACGAAACTCCCACCCCCAACATTCTCCTCCGAATGCGAAAATATATTGTTGACTCCCACTTCCCTAGGTAGAAATGATCATCAGAATAAAATACGAGAAATCAGAGCTCGAACGGAGAGATTCAGATGTTCTTTCTTCCCGCGCGCTATTCGAGAATGGAATGGGAGATAAATAGTACAAAGTGGTTCGATGAACCCTCTGCCAGGCACTTAAATGTGATTTGCAAAGTATCCCATGTAGACGTAGATGTAAAGATTTGGCGACTCAGTAATGGACAGTGTAAGTGCCACCATTAGATATGCATTGCGAAATATTTCGATGTGACGTGACATGATGTGATATGACGTGATGGACAGTGCGAATTCAGCCATTGGAAATAAATTGTGGAGTGTTTTGATGGAACGTGACACGACGTAACGTGACGGACCGGTGACGGACAGGGGGAATGCCGCCATTGGAAATGCATTTTGGAATGTTCTGACAGAACGTGATGTGGCGCGTCAGTTCGGTGACGGGCAGTGAGAATCCCGCAATTGGATGTGCATTGTGGGATGTTTTGACGGGGCGGTCAGTGAAGATTCGTCCTGTTACGTAGTGAGTCAGTTGTTGCTCAAGGCGTGCGTGTTGGCGGTGAATTACGAACTGCAGAGAGCTGCTAACAAGCAGAGTGTAGCGGCGTGTCGCAACCGCAGCGCCGCGCCGGTCCTCGGCCTGGCGCCATGATTTACGTCAGCGGAAGAGGCCCGGCTGCTGGCCGGCACGCGAGACGCGCTCCTGGCGTAAACACAAACACACTGCCAGGCACCGACTCTGCTCTCGCCTCGCGCTCCAGGACACTCTGGAGACGCTATTAGGGGCCTAGACACAGACACTGCCATCTGACTAACAGGATAGCCAACTGCACTCCTCAAGTTCAGTATCGTGGCCAACTGCTGAAGTACAATTCATTGGACCTTACATCGGCTGCTGCTGCTCCACCTTCGAAATATTAACGATCTGCTAAGAAGCCGAATACCACTTCTGTTTTACAAAGAGTATTCTGCGGCATTGGCCCCTTACTTAGCTTTCATTTTTCGTGAATATTTATTTCAGGGTAAGGTTCCTAGTGATTAGAAAAAAGCACAGGTGACTCCGTTTATAAGAAAGGAAAAAATAACTGACCCATATAATTACAGGCTAATATTGTTGACATCAGTTTCCTGTATAATTTTGGAGCACATTCTCAGTGCGATTATAGTATATGTCCTTGAGACGGAAAAGTTTTCCCGGCCGCGGTGGCCGAGGAGTCTGCGGCGCGTCAGTCACAGTCTGCACGACCGCTACGGTCGGGGGTTCGAATCCGACCTCGGGCATGGATGTTTGTGTCCTATTTAGATAAGATAGTTCATAAGTAGTTTATAAGTTTAGGGACTGATGACCCCGCAGTTAAGTCCCTTAAGCTTAACAAACATTTGAACTTTTTTTTTTTTTTTTTGAAAAGTTGTCCTGTGAATCAGCACGGGTTTAGGAGACTTCGCTCATCTGAAACTCAGCTTGCCCTTTTCTCACCTGACATCTCGCAAGCCATGGATGAAGGGGAACAGGCAGGTTAGGGGCGGAGGCTGCGATAGCGTAGCTGTCTGGCCGAGTGGCTAGCCGCTGGGGCACGGACCACTGTCTCATGACCACCAGCCAGTTAGCTACGTTGTCGTATCCTCCGCCCCCAAAATTATGAATGGTTGTAGCTGCAAAACTAAACGTGATAAAAATGTGATTCAAAATTCTTTGTACACAGCTGGTGTCCAATATTCCAGTGCATGATAGAAACAACCATTGTTCCATTTAAATGATTGTAAGTTTGCATAAAACACACTTTCTAGGTATTTTTACAATCTGTTTATTGGCTAACAATTCGAGTCCTTGACTACCATTGCATTCTGTGAGAACCGCACATCAAACGCACTTTCCGTTTCCGCAATATATATACACTCGTGGATACTCTTAAAGCCTTTCTCTCACGGGACCTGAAAACACACATGGACGAGTAACCGGCTACGTCGAACTCGTCGGAGCGTGGGATTCCACGTACCACTACATTGCCAAGCGTGAAATGACATCAGGCGTTGTGGAGTGGAACGTGGCCAGCGAGATGCGTCTTGATCCTTGTCACAAACAGAACTTTGGAGCCAACATATCGTGTGAAGTCATTCCGTATTTCGTGTTCTCTTTCAGTATGCGAATTTCGTATGAATCTAGGCTCTTTAAAAGCATCAAACGCTGAGGGTATGTTGAGAACGTGTGGTTTAAGATATGATTTACACCCTCTGACAATAAAGTTCGATGAATAGTCCTGTAACATTAACGTAGATGAACTGTGAAATACAGTTACCTTACTGTGCTTCGCAGTAGCCACCTCGCATAACAATGCACTACTGAGCTCTGCAATACATATCCTGGAATCTGTGCACGAAGCTTTCTTTTTCGATGGGGTTAAAAAGCCTCGTCACGTTTCATTGGATGTCAGGAATATCGTCAAATATCTTCCCCTTCAAAGCGAGTTTGAGTCGAAGAGAAGGTTCGGTTCTCTAGTGTTTGTCTTTCTAATGCAAAAAAGCTATAAATCTAGCAAGAAATATATAAAACAGTTGCTTTATAACACAATTACTACAAGAGAACTGATACTATTACTTTCTTAATATTCCAGTAACGTAAAATACTTTTAAACATTCAAGATAGCGTAACATTTTTAAAATATATTTATCGTAACCGTTTCCGATCATGTAAGATTCATCGTCTGTCTCCACGGTTGGTGGACGGAGAAAATAATAAATTTCAATACTTTTTGGACTTTAAGATAATAGAATTCTTGTTTGCTATATATGAAGTATTTCAAATTTTTTACCTCTTGTATTAAAAATTATTGCATCACAGCGTTAAGCAATACAATCCAGCTATCGGGTTTCACTGACTAAGTAAACATATGATTCTTCACCTGATGGTGCTGTCTTTAATCATAATCATGACTTTTGGCATCTTAGTGCGTTAACAAGCAATAGGTCAAACCTATGCATTTGTGAGACAAACTTCCCTTTTCCGACCATTTCGTATGCCCGATAAACTCACAATAGCACTAATTATTAGTTGCAGGTAGAAGGCTACGACCGAAGTAAAATAACGTGTAGAACTCAACATTATACCCACATCAAAATAGTGTTGAATCACCACGATTCTAGGTGTCCATAACCCTTTACACAAAAATGTGACAGGGATGTACAAAAACATATCAGTTCTCTTTGTGAATAACGTAAGCAGCAATTGACTAGTTGTACGACGATAACCAAGACAATCTGAATTTGTGTCCAGATTACAGAAGACACCAGTACCCCTAAACTTGAAAACAAATCCTATTGCACTGATTCCTCGTGGGATAGAAGATCATTAATGGACTGTTGGTCGAGATTGACCCACTCCTCAACGGCGATTTGTCGTGCATCTCTCAGATTGGTTGGTGGGTCATCTCGTGAAAAAAAAAAAGAGAGGAAGAAAAGCCCTTTCCCATGTATCCGAGGCATGTTCGATATGTTTCATGTCTGGAGAACACACTGGCCATTCTTATCTTGCGATGTCGTTATCATGAAGGACCGCATTCACAGGATGTGCACGCCGACCGCGAGAGTATTCGTCCAAAATACTGGTGACATGGTTGCAGTGTACGTCGGATGATGCCCTCCTTGCACCGTACAGCCGGTTAATTGACTTCTACGAACACATGGCGCCACATAATGCCACTCCAAAACATATGGAAACTATCGCAGATGTGAACAGCAATTCATACCAATTCTGACAAGTCCATTCAGCAGGCTTTTGGGCTCCACTGTAGTGCGCAGGATCGTCTCTCAGTGTCAAAGCTGAACCTACCCACTTACGTCAAGGGTGAAGTCGCATATCATGCAGCCTATATCGTACACCCTGAGTCGAAACACGAAATCCTGCGCGGATATCATTATTTAGCATGGTGGAGTTCCTCTCAGGGTTCAAAATCAAATGTTCAAATGTTTGTAAAGTCTATGGGACTTAACTACTGGGTCATCAGTCCCTAAACTTACAAACTACTTATGAACTACTTACGAACTAGGACGGCACAAATATCCATACCCGAGGGGGGATTCGAACCCCCGACCGTAGTGGCCGTGCGGACCGTGACTGAAGCGCCTCAGTCCCCTCGGCCACCGCGGCCGGCCCTCTCAGGGTTCCTCAGAGCAGAAATATATTAGTTTTGACCTGCTGTTGCTGTATCTCCGTATCTCCGTAGCTTCTCCACGTCCGAACAACATCGCTTGGTTCGAGACTTCTTTTAATTTTCCTTGATGAGAGTCCCTCCATACATGAAGTAGCAATGATAATATGATCAATCTTAGGAAATTACCTTCTCTAACGTGGCAGAACAACGGTGTATATTCTTCCCAGTGTTATGAATGGAAGTGATGGGCCATCTTACTCACTCCGTGGCCTTGGCACTGCACATGTCTGGTTGTTTTCACCTTTGTTGTGGGTTGAGTGTTATGTGTGGACAATCTAAGGAACTGGCTGGTCATCACAAGAAGTGTATATCCTTCCTGGTGCTATGACTGGAAGCGATCGGCCATCTTACTCACTCTGTAGCAACGGCACTGCGCATGCCTGGTTGTTTACACATATGTTGTGTGTTGAGTGACATCTATGAAGGTTGGCAACTATTTATTCACAAACGATACGCAGCGGTGGAGTAGCCGAGCGGTCTAAAGCGTCTCCTTGCGGAGCGCGCGGTTGCTCGCCGTGGAGGTTCGAGTCCTCCCTAGGGCATGTGTGTGTGTGTGAGTGTGTGTGTGTGTGTGTGTGTGTGTGTGTTAGTTAGGTTAGTTTACCTTAGTTTAAGTAGTTTGTAAGCTACGGACTGATGACCACGCAGTTTGGTCCGATAGAATTACAAACATTTGAACAAACAGTACAAAAGCGTACCATGTTTCCACATTTTACTATCCTTCCACCAGCGTTGTGTAGAAGCCGTTGCCAGTGTTGTGGAAGACGTAGTTTACCGTTAGCAGAGTCTCGTCTGTTGATGGTGCGAATCGAACAATCTACTGCTTGTTAAATGTCTGGAACAATTCTGAATCAAATGCCACGAAGTGGTTCCTTTATCTCCGGAAACAAATCAAAGTCACAAGGACTTACGTCTGGGGAGTATGGTGGATGGTACAGTTCTTTCCAGTCCATCGACAGAAGAAAGCAGCCACAGCTTGCGCTGTATGCGCCCGCGCATTGTCGTGCAAAGTGACAGGTGGGTTGGGCAGAGTGTTGCCGCTTCTCTCGCAAAGCTGGTCGCAGGTATGCATTTATTCTTCAGAGACGCTAGGATGACCTGCCCGATGCATATCTGCCACAGTTTGCCGAACTTCGTTGAAGGCTTTTACCCAACATGCCACCGTTCTGTCACCGGCAATGGTGATTCCCGGCACACCTGTTTAAGACCTTGATGACACTGGCGTGCTGTACGACGTCTGGTACATTCAATTTTGATCCAACTACGTTATTCCTGTTTCGAAAACACTGTGGCACCGTTATATTAGACTACTCGCTCACAAGTTACTGTTTCGATTATGCGGTTCCTGTGATGTGGGACAGGCGAGGTAACGTAGGCATATCAACAACGTATGCTACCAGCAACAACAGTAGATTTCATTTATTGGTGTCTTCACAGCAGTGTTGCTACTACTTAAGTTCCAACCCTCATATATAAAATTTAACGAATTGTTTTCTTGATGCAATATACGAATCCAACACCAGTGTTTAGGAGACTTGCAACCAAGGTGATAAACCTTGCAACCACTCCCAGGAGTGGAGCGGGCTGTTTGAGATCCAACCCACAAAGAGTTGCGGATTTATTCATCCAATTATCAGATAGTGGGGCAAAGGGGGATTCCATTTGGGAATAAGTGGGAGGGGCTTACCAGTTCCAGCATACGCCCTACAACCAAGGAAAAGCTCCCGAAAACCTTGGTCGCAACTGGGGTATTGGGACCAATTTAATTTATCTCTGGGACATTGCCCCAGACTAAAAATGGATTATCGGGAGAGCGCGAGTGCCCTCACGACAAAGATCAGACACCTGAGCTACTCCCATAAGCTCGGAGAGATAAGCTTGACCAACAGTGGTCAAGGGTCTCCCAAGAGGAACCACTCCCAGGAGCACCGCTATCCACTCCCTCTAGATTTCGTACCAGAATACTGGGACTTTTGCCAGAGCGCAGGGGTAAACTTTTGTCGCCGGGTCCTAGCGTGATGCTCGCGGAATGGTACAATGGCACGGTTACCGTTGGGACGGGCGCCCTCCCCGCGGGGAGCGGCAGTAAAGCCACGCGCCGCATTGCCGTAATGGAGTTGGCGGCGTCGGTGCTGACCCTGTGTGGACGCCGGCGCAGAGTAACATACACAGAGGAGAAGCCCCCCTAAACCACTGCCCTACGCTTCCCTTGTAGTTCTGTAAGATGCTAGCAGGTGTCAGGTGATTCCCTGGCTTAGTACCGGTAGACCACACTAGAGGCACTTCTGTGGGTGTCAGAGGGTAGCGTGGAGGGGAGGCTGAGGGGAGAGCTCGTGCCACCTGTCACGAAGCTGTGTCTTGCTTGCTGCCGTTAGAGGGGAGGTGGTGGTGGGGACAGCCACTACCTGCCGCCTGCTCTGGCCAATTTAAAGGGCTGCGTCTGACCGCAGCACCATCGTGGGACATCTTACGGAACTGCTGGAAACCCTCCCTCCCAGCACCCCTGAGCGTAGGACCAGGGCCTTACGGAGTTTTCCCGTCTGTATATATTTGTCTGTGGCTTGACCAACAGTGGTCAAGGGTCTCCGTAGAGGAACCACACCCGGGAGCGTGGTATCTACCTCTACATTTCGTACCAGATTACTGGGACTTTTGCCAGAGCGCAGAGGTAAACTTTTGTCGCTGAGTCCTAACGCGATGCTCGCGGAACGGTACAATGGTACCGTTATCGTTGGGACGGGCGCCCTCCTCGCGGGTAGCGGCAGTAAAGCCACGCACCGCGATGCCGTAATGGAGTCGGCGGCGGCGTCGGTGCTGACCGTGCGTGGATGCCGGGTCGTAAAGACGCAGTGCGGCCCTCAGCACTGCCAGTTTATGTAGACGCGTGGGTCCGTCAGCGGCAGCGCGGAAGCACCTTGGCCGTGGCCGCGCACGAGGCCGAGCCCCACTGCGCCACAGCGGCCTTCACCTCTGCCGCTCCAGCCAGCTGCAGCCTGCGCCACTTACTCTGCAGGCCGACCCTCTCAATGCTGCAGGATGAGACCTCTCATCTTAGAATACGTCAAGAGTGTCCACTGATAGAAGTGTTAAAGCACACTATCCAGAAAATTCCAAGAAAAACGCCTCCAAAGTTTTAACCGCAAGTAATCGCAAGCCAAGCTAGGCGGAAGCAGGCCATCGGTTGTGTCGTAAATGCAGAGCCAGTGACTCTCGTAACTACAGCAGTCGCTGCGTCGGCGAGTTGAAAGACTACAGTCATCTGTTGACAAGAGAAGCGAGAAGGGTTATTCGTTAGCTTGTAAACATTTCGTACACCTAACTCTTTCACAAGAGTGAATAGCCAGGTAACAAGAGCAGTTGACAGGGGAGTTGAGTGAACGCTGCACAAAGAAGTGGAAGACATTCGATGCTTAGGAATCATCTCACTAGTCATAGCTTTAGCCGATTTCTGTATATACACCAACTCCCGCTTTTGTGAGTTGTGGTCACTTGGTCATTGGGGAAAGATGCAGCACAGGAGAGTAGTCGTCGATCCAATAATCTAATCACTGTATTCAGCTTATGTCTTACATAAAGCGGTACAGGCTAGTCGCAGCTAGGATACGTAGTCCGCGAACTACTACACTTGGAACTAGTCATCTTTCAGGGAAGATGGTGAATTGAGATACTACCATCTTCACAACGCTGAGTATGGTTGCTGCCTGAGTCCAGCTCAGCGTTCATTGGTTGGTTCTCGATCCTGTCGACGCTCTAGGACTCTGGTGCTAACCCAGCTAGCCGGTATCAAGTGTAATCTGTCACCACGGCATCCGACTGCAGTGGTTCCAAGCATGAACCCACAAGCTGCTGCATAGACCAAAGGTGGGATTGAGCACGCCCGCCTTCTCTAGTGTTCCCTTCTTTGACTCCCAGGCGCAACAACGCGGGAACCGCCCGTCTGGACTGCTCACATCAGCCGGCACGTAGAAGTCGCAGCGAGACGGCGAGCTGACCCGACCGAAATGTCGCCTACTGATCTAGCTCCTACCGAGCTACCGCCTACATCACGAAATCTTGTAACAACTGAATAATCTTGTAAACGCTAAAACTGTTTTACTAATGACGTCTGGCACTCCACTAGGTGCCATCCTGACATAAAGCTGGGAATCTACCGCTCGGTCCGCAGCAATATTGTTTCATCCTCCCTTCCTTCATATGTCAATCACTGCCGGGGTCAAATGGTTTCCCGAGCCAGCACTGTTTTTATTCAGTAGCCGCGATGTAAAGAACGCACCGGTGGCGAGGGTTTCATACACAGCTGGAGATGCCTGTCCTCCAGCAAGGACTCGTCACTCTCCGAGCTGTTGTTTGAACTGCATGCAGCTGCGACATGCACACTGAGTAGACTCTCGTCGCGTCTGTTTGCCATCGCCTGCACGGTACCATGACTCCGCACCTTGAGACAGCGTCTTAATGATACTGCGCAAAGTTGGCAGTCACCTGTCACTCCGAAACAGAGTTTCTGGTGTTCTGTAAGCCGAAGAGACCAGAGATTTTCGAAAAGGCATATAGCCTCCTGCTACTTCTATTTTTAATCTAATATATACAGCAGAGTGTCCGTATGTTTATACGTGTTGCATAAAAATCTACAGTTTTCTTCCAATCTTTGTGAAATTATGTACACGTAAGCTTCAATCCATGAGGACGGTCGCCGTAAGTGTAAGAATCACATACGATGTATAGTTAACGAGATATGACGTCATAAAAAATGAGATGGGCGAAAAATTGCTGAATTTTGCGACAATGCTGCTTGTTTTCTCCTAAACCATTGGAACGATTTTAACTAAATTTGGTACACACATTCCTTACCGCGAGGTAACAATTGCTGCATGGTTAAGAATCACATACGGCACATGATTCAAATGATATTACGTCATAACCAATATAAATCGCAAAAAATGCCATATAATGCGCCGAGACATTCGAAATACACTGAATAAGAATGACAGTACATAGCGACTTGCATCAAACTTTAAACATAATTTCAAACCTTTATTAAACTTTTTCTCGTTGGCAACCACAGTAAAATGATGAAAGGAAAAACGTTTTTCGCTTACTACTTTTCCGCTATTTATGGAGTAAAACTACGGGATTCGGTATGACGTTACAATTTGAACACTACAAATAGTACCGACAGGAAATTTTACAGACAGTATACACATAAATAGTTGAATGTGGCTTCTAAATTGTATCACATTCCGACACGTAGTTCATGAGATATGAGCACGTAAACAGTAACGTTCATGGAGAATTGCTCCATCCGGCTGGAAGCGAAAGCAGTTTACTTCCATAGAGCTACAAGGAAAGGAACAGAATGAAACAGAGTACACCCAACGAATACCCATAAACAAGAGTTGCAAGAAACTGCCACATAATGCGACGAGAGTTTATGAATGCAGTATATGAGAATGACAGTACTTAGCGACTTGCAATCAACTTTAAACATAATTTCAAACCTTTATTAAACATTTTCTCGCTGACTACCACATCAAAATAATGAAAGGCAAAAAGTTTCTCGCTTACTACTTTTCCGCTGTTCATGGAGCAAAACTACGGCATTTGGTATGACGTTACAGTTTATAATTGCTACACTACAAATTGTAGCCGCAGGAAATTTTTCAGACAGTATACACACATATAGTTGAATGTACCTTCGAAATTGTATCACATTACTACACGTAGTTCACGAGATGTGACCACATAAACAGTAACGTTTCGCTGTTCATGGACTAAAACTACGGCTTCCAGTATGAAGTTACAATTTATAATTTCTACACTACAAATACTTGGCACAAGAAATTTTAGAGACAGTATACACGCATATAGTTGAGTGTACCTTCTAAACTGTATCACAGTGCGACACGTAGTTCATGGCATATGAGCACATAAACAGGAACGTTCATGGAAAACCACCCCATCACGCACCAAGTTTTAATCTATTACTTCTTTCTTACAAATTGTATTCCCAAGAGACATACAGACATACAGGCCTCATACAAATGAATATATACCTGAAAAATGGCAGCAATAAATGAATAAATAAATAAATACCCGGGCAACGCCGGGTTTTTAGCTAGTGGTCACATACATTACAAATGTTCAAATTACCTTCGATTGGAATGTGAGTTGTATTTAGTACCAACTGAAACCGCATCTTGATCGCCATACTGACGAGAACACCTACATTAGGTGACTTTTAGTACAAATCGACGTATCTCAGGAGCAACAATTATAGTGTTGTATTCACGAATTAAGAGTTCATATTGTTCTATTTAGTTTTATTTCCTTAAGAAAAGACACTAAAATATTAACGACTCTCTGATTCCATTTCTGATAAAAAGAATCGTGAGGATGTTGATTTTATTTCCTAAAAAATCGTATCTCCTTAGATGTAATTTGCTAGATAAGCTGCGTTTCGGCGGCCACATTTCACCCAGCCAGGAGCAACCAGTACGTCGATAATATTTTACTCCGTTCGTAATTAACAATATTCATTTTTTTCGGAAAGAGGAAACATCACCTAAGGAAAGCCATAAAATGAGCAACAGGGAGAGTAAAAAGAAAGAGTAGCAAATGAAAGACTGTGCTCCAGGCTGAAAGATGTGAATACGCTTTCATCATGTCATAAATGGCTAGAAGAAGAAAAAGAACAGTTCTGGCTACAGCAGACTGGTTTTTTCACGCATAAAAATCTAAGGTGTTCTAGACGTATTGCGCTCTTTTACTTTGCTTCAGAAATAAATTATTTCAAGCAGTTGGGTACTTCATAGAAGTTTACTGTTTTGTGTTTTTTAACTGATGTGGAATGAATTTTTTATAACTTTTTCGCTTTGGAATATTCGTTAACAGAAATGAGAGTATATTCAACATTGTAATTCACTTTCAGACGCGAAAATGAAAGAATATTAATTTCGTAAACTTGAAATAATCTTTTATGCGTGTATCTTTGTGTCCCATTAGGAGCTTCATGTGTCGTGTATAATTCACTGCCTGAATCAGAATGTAAGCATCAGAAAATCGTTATTCATGAACGTAATTATAATCGTAGGTGGAGACAATTAATGAAATAAAGGGTACAGACTAATGGAAAAACTGGTAGAATCCGACCTTGGGGAAAATAAGTTTGGATTTAGGAGGAATATAGGACCACGGGAGGCAATACACTACGACTTATCTTAGAAGATAGGTCAACGAAAGGGACTGGAATACAATCTTTCAAATTCTGAAGGTAGCAGGGGAAAAATAAAGGGAGCAAAGAGTTATATTCAACTTGTACAAAAACCAGACAGCAATTATTATATTCGAAAGGCATGAAAGGCTCTAAGTGGTTGGGAAGAAAGTAAGACAGGACTGTAGCCTTCCCCCCAATGTTCTTCAATCTGTACATTGAACAAAATGTAAAGAATACAAGGAGAAATTTGGAGAGAGAATTAAAGTCTAGGAAGAGAGAATAAAAAACTTGCGGTTTGCTGATGACATAGTAATTCTGACAGACAGCAAAGGACCTGGAAGAGAAATTAAACGGAATGGGCAGTGTCTTGAAGGGAAGATATAAGATGAACAATAACAAGAGTAAAACGAGGATAATGGAATGTGGTAGTAGAAAATCAGGCGATGCTAAAGGAATTAGATTTGGTTATGGAATAATAATAGTAGATGGTTTTTTTTTATTTGGGTAGCAAGACGTCACCTGTCACTTCTGATGGCCGAAGTAAAAAGAAGATATAAAATGCAGAATGGCTATGGGAAGAAATGCGTTTCTAAAGAAGCGAAGTTCGTCGGCATCCAATATCAATTTAAGTGTTAGGAAGTCCTTTCTGAAGGCATTTGTCTTGGGTGTAACACTGTATGGGAGTGAAACGTGGACGGTAAGGAGTTCAGAAAAAATATAATAAAAGCTTTCGAAATGTGGTGCTACAGACGAATGAGGAATGGGTATATCACGTAGCTAGTGAGGAGGTCCTCATCAGAATTGGGGAGAAAAGGAGTTTCTGACATATACTGACTAAGAGAAGGGATAGGTTGGTGGGACACATCCTGAGACATCAAGGAATCGTCAACATAGAATTAGAAGGAAGTGTTTGGAGTAAAAATCGTAGACGGAGACCGAGGGACGAATACAGTAAACAGATTCAAAAGGATGTAAGTTGCCGTTCATATCCTCAGATGAAGTAGCTTGCACAGGACACGGTAGTGTGGAGAGCTGCATCAAACTAGTCTGCGGACTGAAGACCACAACAGCAAACCATTTAAAGCCGGGAAAGGGTAACATTTGTGTATATACTAATCAGTGCAATATTACTATTAATTATAATAATAATAACCTTCACTTCTAGAGATTAGACTAACTGGCTATGCATAGGTTATTGTGAAGCCCATCTTACTTAGGTCGAGGGAAGATAGCATTGTAGCCCCTATCTTGAATAAAATAATTCTGAATATTACGCCGCGTCTTATAAAACACTAAAGGAACGGAGCTTTGTGACTTTCGAAACGTCTTCTGATTGTATTGAGTGTTTTTTAATAACGATACCTAATATCCTAATGTATTTGAACGAATATTACTGAAAAGTATTCGCTCAACGTGAATATCAAGACAGCAGTTGCAATTTTTATATATGCCAATTCAGTAACAAATCTATACCCATTGCAGCTGATGTCTTTAAATCTTTCCCATGATTTCTTATGGGATACTCTACCTGTGATGCTAGAATATGTGCCTTTACAAGTACGACACAACATGTGGTTCATGCACGATGGAGCTCCTGCACATTTCAGTCGACGTGTTCGTACGCTTCACAACAACAGATTCGGTGACCGATGGATTGGTAGAGGCGGAGCTCTTGTCTACGCAAACCCGGTACCAAACGTAGAGACTCTTCGTGCTCGTATTGTGGACGGCTGTAATACAATACGCCATTCTCCAGGGCTGCATCAGCGCATCAGGGATTCCATGCGACGGAGGGTGGATGCAAGTATCCTCGCTAACGGAGGAAATTTTGAACATTTCCTGTAACAAAGTGTTTGAAGTCACGCTGGTACGTTCTGTTGCTGTGCGTTTTCATTCCATGATTAATGTGATTTGAAGAGAAGTAATAAAATGAGCTGTAACATGGAAATTAATCGTTTCGGGACACATGTCCACCTAACATATTTTCTTTCTCTTTGTGTGAGGAGTTTCCTGAAAATTTGGCAGTACCTTTTTGTAATACCCTGTATAGACTTCGACTACCACTAAGAGTGTCTTCATCAGAAATAAAACTACAGCATGAGACGTTTACACATCAGAACATGAGCGCATTTATCTTTATGAGTAAACGTCTGATGTTGTAGTTTTCTGATGAATACACCCTTAGTGGTATAAGAAATCTATATAAAGATAAATTATTTCAAAGCAACTTGTGAGGCTGCATTTCCTCACATAGTAAACTAAATGATATACATTAGTAAAACGTCTTGTCTTGGTAAAAGGTGACTATCGTGTAACGGCCGCCCTGTCTCCGCTAGCTACGTCAGTGCGGATGCAACCTCGCCGCACGTCCAGGCTGTAAGATGCGGCCCTAAGAGTTAGTGTGTGTGGGGGGAGGTGTGGCCCCACAACTCACTCTCTCCGTAATTCGCTGCGCGTATCTTGCAGATCTGGCGGGAGAAAGCGGGCGCCGGCACAGGAGCCGGCAGGGCTTCCGGTCGCAATTACCGCGTAACTCGGCGGCTGGCTGGGCTTGGGTGGGATAGGGATAGCGCCGCGGGGCGCGCGGCAGGTGGCCGGCGTGTGGTCTGGCTGCTGCCCAACAGCGCCACCTCTCCACTATAAACACACTCCATGTTCTCCAGGCTGGTGAACAGCCATCATCATCATCATTCAAGACTAATTATACCTGCAGCTTAGTCTCCCCTCATAAAATTGGAAAGTTGCACAGGTCACACCTATATTCGAGAAAGGCAGTAGGAGTAACCCACTAAACTACAGGCCTATTTCATTGACGCCAGTTTGCACCAGGGTTTTGGAACATATCCTGTATTCATATATTATGAATTATCTCGAACAGAATGATCTGTTGACCCAAGGTCAAGACGGATTTAGAAAATATCGTTCATGCGAAACACAACTAGCTCTTTACTCACACGATGAGAGCTATCGACAAGGGTTCTCAAATTAATTCCGCATTAATTGATTTTCAGAAGGCTTTTCATACCGTACCTCACAAACGGCTTTTAATCAAATTGCGCGGTTATGCTATATCCCCCCAAATCTGCGACTGGATAGGGTGTTTCCTGTCAGAGACGACTCAGTTTGTAGTAACCGATGGTAAGGCATCGACTAAAACACAGGTGATATCTGGCGTTCCACAGGGTAGAGTTATTGGTCCCCTGCTGTTTCTTATCTACATAAACGATTTAGAAGAAAATTTGAGCAGCTCTCTTAGGTTGTTTGTGATGCCGTCATTTATCGTCTAATAAAGTCATCTGAAGATCAAAACCAACTGCACAATGATCTAAATAAGATATCAGTATGGCGTGAAGTCGTCCACATCAGTACGAAAAGAAATCCGTTAAACTTTGTTTACAAGATAAATCAATCAAAATTGAAATCCATAAACTCCACTAAATACCTACGAATTACTATTACTTCAGACTAAAATTGGAAAGAACGCGTAGATAATGTCGTGGGAAAGGCGAACCAGAGACTGCGTTTTATTGTTAGAACCCTTAAAAGATGCAACAAAACTACTAAAGAAACTGCATAAACTACTCTTCCCCGTCCTTTTTTAGAGTATTGCTGCCCAGTGTGGGATTTTTATCAGGTGGGTTAGACGGAGAACATCAAAAGAGTCCAAAGAAGGGCAGCTCGTTTTGTATTGTGACGATACAGGGAAGACAGCGTTACTTGAATGATACAGGATCTGGGATGGGAATCATTACAACAACGGAGCTTATCGCTGCGGCGTGGACTACTTACGAAACTCCAGTCGCCAAAATTCTTCTCCGATTGCGAAAATATATTGTTGACTCCCACTTACATAGGCAGAAAACATCATCAGGAGAAAATGCGAGAAATCAGAGCTCGAACGGAGAGATTCAGGTATTCTTTCTTCCCGCGCCCTATTCGAGAGTGGAATGGGAGATGAATAGTATAAAGGTGGTTCGATGAACCCTCTGCCAGGCACTTAAATGTGATATGCGGAGTATCCCATGTGAATGTAGATGTAGACAACAAAACTGGTTGATAGATTGAACGGTGCACTGCAAACTTAGTACTGATCGTCTTCTTGCAGAAGAGAGAAGATCGTAGCTGAGCATTAGCATTAGCTTTGCTTCACCTTGATTTCAGTTCACTATGTAACCATTCTATAAGAAAATACATTCAAAGTAGTTGAAACATCCTGTTTGTTCTAACTTCGTTCCTCCTTATTCAAATAAAAATTAGCAGCCTACAAGTTGCGTAGTGAATCATCATCATAAGTTTTTATAATGATAATAAGACTAAAACGGCCTCTTACATTAAAGCATAAATGCTCTTGTTACCTAAGATTAACATCGAATGGTCACAAAATAAAATAATTCTTCACTAGAAATTTGCTAATTGGTTACAATCCTTTTTAAAATCATGTTCAAACCTTTTCGTTCCCTCTATGTGGACTCAGTCTGCTTACATCTCCTTCCCACAGACATTACTTTCGTTTTGGAGATCCTGATATTCATTTCATAACCTTTACATCTTAGATGTATTTCTGAATATTAGATTGTCACTTTCCAATCGAATCTGCAATCACAATAAGTCGTCCGCAAATTCGGGAATTTTTATGACACCTATTTTAATCTCGTCCTGCCAGTCTATCGTTTTCGACATATGGCCCATAAATAATATTAACGACAGTGGTGACGTTACAGCCTTGTATTCCTCCCAGATTGCCCTCAAAAGTGAACTCAATTAACCGTCAACTCGACTGTTGCCTGAGAACTTACGTTAAGAGCTTTAATTGCCTATAGAAGTTTGCCTCCTATTCCATAATCTTGTAAAACTGGCAATAGCTTCCTCCTGAGAATACAGCCATAAGCATTTTCTAGATCTATGAAACATAGATGCAATTCCCTGTTCGACTCATTGTTCTTCTCCATTATCTTGTCCTGATAACCTCTAATAGGCCGAAACCCGCACTCAGTTTCATTCCTTTCAGAAAAGTACACAGAGCAAAAACGTTCTGCCTCACCTACCATACAGAAGTTCTGTGGTATTTTATACTATTAATTGGTACTTATAAAGTAATAGATCTTCCGATTTATAGACAAATAACATATAAAAATAACTTTCTTGTATGTAGGCTTTCACGGCCGGCGTCTTCATTAATTAAAACTTCCGGGCTAAGATGCGGTGGTCCATCAAAAAAACTTTTTACTCCCGACGTTTCGTTGCCTTCTGCGGGAAACATCTTCAGATGTTTGTTTTTTCTACAGGTTTGTTTACCATGCGAATCGATTTTCGGCTTGTTAGGCCATCATCAGACGTTTCCTGAAGTTTAGTAAAAATTTGCTTTGTCAACAAACAAGAAGAGATGTTACACGCAGAGAAATAAATTATCGTCTTTGACGGTTGTTTGTAAGTCTATTGAACTCAACTGCTTGGTCATTACTCCGTAGGTTACAAACTACTTAAATTGAGGTAAACTAACCTAAGGACAACACAAACACCCATGTCCGAGGGGGGGACTCCAACCCCCGACGGCGAACGGCTGCGCGAACCGCAGCACGGCGACCCAATGCGCACGACTAGTCCGCGGCCGCTATCGTCTTTGATGGAGCAGTTATAATGTAAATAAATATTTAAAGGAAATTTGTAAATTAATATTACTGCAAAAAGGAAACATTGATACTATACCTCGAGAAACAGTGCAAACATAACAATTTCATGACAAAAATATAGGGAATAAAATTAAACAAGAATCTAAAGTTTGAAGGGTTGTTCAAAACACAAGGTGACACACACACACACACACACAAAAGAAAAAAAAATAGAATCTTGGGACACTGTTATAACTAAATAAACAAACAGACAAAAAGTAAAGGAATGGGATGAGAGGGTATAGGTGGAGTGCTTTGGGGGATTGTGAAGCTTAACAAATCGGAAATATGCACTCGAACTGAAGAACGGTCAAAATAAACATATTCAATTCTGGTGGTTACAATTTTAATTTCCATACCTGCATGTAGTTACCTTTCGGATATTTGATCAGTTATTCTGCAACTGTTTCGATTACGAACTACTCTATTAAACCTCATAGTTTCTATCAGTAGCTTCCAATCCTTACTAAGCAGTTGTCACTGAAACCGACCTACCAATATGAGACGGCTGCTCCTCTGCACTTAGGCATTCCGCTAGTTACCAACGTCGCGATGTGTATGCTGTCCCCGTAAAACCGCAGTTGCCCATTTGTTCCCTTGTCTGCTGTTCTGCCGCCGTACTTTACATTTATATAGACGCTATTGTATTCTGTACATCCAAGTGTTGGAATTCCGATTCTGTTACTTGTCAGGCTACCGTAATTTTCTTATTACTTCGTGCTTGTAAGCTTAACGCTGTACCTAAAAAAAAAAAAAAAAAAAAAAAAAAAAAAAAAAAAAAAAAAAAAAAAAAAAAACCTGGAACTGTAATAATGTAGATTACGTATGTCATAAATATGCCGATCTATGACGCTATTTGTAGCCAAAACATTTGCTTGTAGGAAATTGACATCCTTACGCAGCTGCAAAAATATTTTGAGATATGTTAGCATCTGATTTAAATATTGGCAGCTGACACTAAACTTAAATAATTATAACGTAATGTAGTGTTCGTTAAGTAATAAAACTTTCAAAATTCATTTATTTATTCGTCCATTCTTTTGCCGTGGAACTTTCTACCTTACCGTACAGATATTACGACGGACATTATATACCATTAACTACAAATTAAAAAAAAATAACAGTTATAACCACAATAATTCTGAAATGATATAAATCTGGAATATCGATTAACAGTTTGATAGTACACTAAGTGAACAGAAGTCGTGTTAGTTTTCCGTGCAACCGATTGCTACTCAATCTAAGAAATGTTAACTGTACAGCAAGAATGTATTCATCTAATTAATATATGTAAAATGCAACATAAAATAGAAATGCAAAGAGGTACGCTGATTCCCCTTTGTAGCAGCCTTCTATCGCGCCCTTCCAATTTAGTCTAGGTCCTTCGGCTAGTTGCCTATAATCCATTGATGTTTCCACTTATGTACCGTCTACCAGGACTGTTATTTATATTCTCACTGCACTGTAAAGTGTCTGAAAGAGCAGATGCCGTAATTCTTAATTGTAATACACCTCGTCGAGATTTGATGCTCGTCTTATACTTGGACCCACGAAGGATAGCGTGTCGCGCTTGTCGAGACAACAGGATCTTTTCCGGTTTCAAGCGACAGTTAAAGTACTCATCTATACGTGCTTTGCGCTCGAAGAAACGTTAGAGCCCCCAAATAATTGCTCTCGCTTGCTTAGATAGCATTTGTTACATACCGACGCGATGGAGCGGCCGAGTGCAGTGAGGCACTATGTTACAATGCGCGAGGCTGTTCCCCTTCGGGGGTTCGAATCCCCCTTCGCGCATAGATGTTTGTGTCGTCTTTAGTAAGTGTAGTGTCGTCTTTAGTAAGTTAATAAGTAGTTTGTAAGTTTAGCGGCTAATGAGCCCGCTGTTATGTCCCATAAGCTTTACAAACATTGGAACATTTTTTGTTAGATGCCAGCATCATCAGCGATGACAACTTACAACACATATACTAAACCGAAAAGAAGGGCAGCTCGTTTCGTATTGTCACGATTCAGGTGAGACAGCGTTACGGAAATGATACAGGATCTGGGATGGGAATCATTAAAACAAGGGCGCTTATCGCTGCAGCGTGGTCTGCTTACGAAACTCCCATCCCCAACATTCTCCTCCGAATGCGAAAATATATTGTTGACTCCCACTTCAATAGGTAGAAATGATCATCAGAATAAAATACGAGAAATCAGAGCCCGAACGGAGAGATTCAAGTGTTCATTCTTCCCGCGCGCTATTCGAGAATAGAATGAGAGGTAAAATAGTATAACGGTGGTTCGATGAACTCTCTGCCAGGCACTTAAATTTGATTTGCAGAGTATCCCATGTAGATGTAGATGAATAACTCGCTGTAATCAAGTTTGGCAGTGCCTACGAGAGTCGCGGCATAGCGTTCAGAACAACGCTGAAAAGTCATTGGCTGTCGACGAATGCTTGACGTAGATGCGGGGGACCAAGCCTAAACTCGACCGCCGTCGTTCGTGGCTCCAACTATAGTGAGCAGGCACACGAAGACGGGTCACCTGGCCGAGCGTTCTACGGTGCCTTGCTGCGGAGCGCGCGATTGCTTCCCTACGGAGCTTCGAGTCCCCCCTCGGGCGTGTGTGTGTGTGTGTGTGTGTGTGTGTGTGTGTGTGAGAGAGAGAGAGAGAGAGAGAGAGAGAGAGAGAGAGAGAGAGAGAGTTTGTGTGTGTGTTGCCCTTAAGTTAGTTTTAGAAGTTTGTAAGCCTAGGGGCTGATAACCATACTAAGTCCTATTGATTTACAAACACTTTTGGACACCTGTCTGGATACAGGGTTGGCTGCGAGCCACGGAGTCCAACGGCAAAAGTAAGAAGAGTATGGGAATTTGTGTGGGATGGGGTAGTCCGTGGAGGTGTGTGAAGCCCGTATACATGAGTAATACAAGAGTTAGCATAATTGCCTAGCAAGCAGGAGACCCGGGTTAGAGTCCCGGCGGCGGCACAATTTTTCATATTTCCACAATGTTTTATTATAACACCTACCAGCAGCTGAGACAAAAATACTCCAATTAAATCTACTTTTGGAATAGCAAAATACCCGAAAGGACACACATGCCGCAATTCTTAATTGAAACTGTATTGTTAATTAGGTAGTGTTTAACGATGAGTACTGCCGACGAATTGAACACGACACCATGAAAGAATTAGCTCCACACGATGCACAGTATCATTGATTACTTCATTTTCACTTACACGTCAGCCTCACCCACATGTATTTTACGGATCTGAATGTACCAAGTTAAGCATCTACTCTATCTCTAACTGTATGTATATACATAAATGCATGCACTGTTTTTGCACTGATGATGACTTTGTAATAGTTGAAATGTACGTAAACCTGTAATGAAAAAGATTTCTGCTGACCGTCTACAGCCGCGGTTGAGTAGCCGAGCGGTCTAAAGCGCCTCTCTGCGGAGCGCGCGGTTGCCCGCCGTGGAGGTTCGAATCCTCCCTGGGGCATGGGTGTGTGAGTTTGTCCTTAGGTTAGTTTACCTAGGTTTAAGTAGTTTGTAAGCTACGGACTGATGACCACGCAGTTTGGTCCGATAGATTTACAGACATTTGAACATTTTGACCGCCTACAGTGCAGTGGCGTATATAAAGGTGGTTGTGGGGGGGGGGGGGGGGGGGGGGAGTCTGCCCACCTCCATCCCGAAATGATGACTGTAAAGAAGGGAAAAGTGAGGTATCTGATTTCAATGAATGATGCTTGAATGCATCGTCGTTCTACACAGTAGTTCTTCAATGTATTGGAGAGGTGAATTGGGTGTTAGTGCTGTTTATTTCGTGCACGTCTTTTAAAATATTGTTATATTTTTATTATTTAATGTCAACAATTAAATGCCTTGATGGCAGTAAAGTAAACGGGCTTCAGCGCAAATTATCCTCTGACTATAAGCAACAAGATACAAAATATCGTGAGATCTACTTAAAATTATTTACTTTACATTAGTCTTGGCCACCCTCAACCGCAAAGATATATGCTATATTCGCCACTGCTACAGTCCTTCATACTATCTGAATAATAATCGTTCGATGGGATTAACTAATTCTCTTGGCGCTCAATCTAGTAAAAACCCGCCGTTAATATTGCACCTACAAAGCCAGAAAGAAATAGTAATTCATGATGTTTGAACGACTGTTTGGGTTCCAATTCAATCGATAGCAGCTGTATTGACTAATATTTCTCTGAGCATTTCTATCAGGTAAACACTATAGATGCGAACCAACACGAATGCCGTATTTCACGACACTTTACGGCCAGTAACACGCTTCGTTCGAATAAATAACGTTATCTACACGTGTCTAAGCGTCCGAAATTACAGGGCTACCCCTGTACGGACGTCCGTTTCGGTCTCTGAGCGTAAGCTGCTGCCAGAGCTCTTCAAGATGTTGGCTGAGAGATAGCGAGCTTAATGCGTCACGCAATGCCAAGGGAACAATGTAATTACCTCGTAACGGTAACTCTCTATTGTTCCGCCCGCAGGCCGTTTCGCTGAACTTGCACTCGTCTGCAGAGCAGCGCAGTAACGACGCTAAAAATAGTCTGCGATGTTTCTGGCTTGCAAACTGAGACCAGGTTGATCAAAGCTCAGAAGCAATTGGCATCGAGTGTTCACTATACGTTTCTCCATCTCCGAATGTTGCTGCTGCAGTAACTGTTATTCAATTAATGCTCCTTCACTCCAGTTGCTTGATTTGAACATGACAGAGCATATTCCCATATAGCCGAACGAACCTTGGCGCACGTTTACACACCTTAACGCTAGTCAGAGGTTTTGTTGTTGTTGTGGTCTTCAGTCCGAAAACAGCTCTTCAAATGTTCAAATGTTTGTAAATCAACCGGAATAAACTACGTGGTCACCAGTCCGTAGCTTACAAACTACTTAAACCTAGGTAAACTAACATATGCCTCAGGGAGGACTCGAACCTCCATGGCGAGCAACCGCGCGCTCCGCAGCGAGACGCTTTAGACTGCTCGGCTACTCCAGCGCGGCGAAAACAGCTCTCCACCGTACTGTATCCTGAGCAAGCCTCTTCTCCTCCTAAGAACGGCAACCCACGTCCATCTGAATGCGCATACTATATTCGTTTCTTGGTCTCCCACTGTGATTTCCCCCCCGAGACACCTCCCTCCAATGCTAAATTTACGATTACTTCATATCTAAGATTGTGTCCTACCAATCGATTCCTTCTTTCAAGTCAAGGTATGCCAAAAATTCCTTTTCTCCCCAATTCTGTTTCCTCTGTCCTCTTCCTGTCTAAATTATTTCTCGTCCAAGTTTTACTCCCGTACAAGGCCCTTCAGGAAGGACTTTCTTACAGTTATATTAATATTCGATGTTAGAAAAAACGCTTTTCTTCCCTTTGCCATTCTGCATTTTATATCCTCTATACTGCGATCGTCATATGTTATTTAACTACCCAAGTAACAAAACTCATCTACATTCTTTATTGTTTCGTTACCTAATCTAATTCCTTCAGCATCGCATTAATTACTAAGATTGCATTCCATTACCCTGTATTCGGTCTTGTTAATGTTCATCTTATACGCTCCTTTCAACACACTGTCCATTCCATTCAACTGCTCTTCCAGGTCCTTTGCTGTCTGTGACAGAAATACAGTGTCACCAGCAAAACGTAATGTTTTTATTTCTTCACCCTGGACTCTAATCCCTTCTCCATAGTTTTTAGCATAGGACAATCTAGTCGCCGCCAGGTCACGTGATTTATCAGTGTGCGATTACATAGTGTGGGAAACCCTCAACTCTCGAGGTGTATAGAAACAACCCTCATAGTTTTAAAATATCTGCAGCATAACATTTAGGATGAAAAGCAGAAATTCCAGCTTCAATGCGCCTTCAGCAACTGGCTGATCAGGGCCCAAGTGTGCCATTGTCGTGGTCATTTTTAACATATGATATAGTTAGTTGAGAACTGTACTTCTTTGTAACCTGGAACTCTGTTCTCTTGGCTACATGTTTTGCCTTGTCTATAGACAGCTGTAAGTGGGTTGAACAGGAGATAACGTCGAAGCTATTGTGATTGTGGTATGACATAAGGTTTTCTTGATAAAAGGTTACCGAAAAAGCTATGTCTTCGATTTGCGTAGACTATTGTTTCATACAATGCGCAGTTGCGTTATATTCTTTGGCTCCGTCATGTCTCTTCTTGGGATTTTGTGTGTAAACTCTACTGTTCCCAGGGACTTTCTGTACTCAGCAAGTGTCAAGGAGGCATGAAATATCGTCGAGTGCGTTTTCGTCGCCCCTGGAATTGGGAGTCGTGACGTGACCACTGAAACCGGCAAACAATAGAGGCGACTGTTTGCCAGCTCACGGACCCTTTGTTAGACTGCCAGACAATCGGGCTGCCGTCTCCTTGAAGACGCGAGGCTCTGCGCGGGAATGTGAGGCCTCCACGCCCTACGCGCAGTCCGCACTCTTTCACAGCAGAATACCTTGTCAACTGAAAGCAGCAGCCGCACGTTAAACACCTCTCTACGAGTATACGCGTGTCGTTGGTCGTGTTAGATAAACGTAATGAAAGCAGCACTTCGCAATGAAGTCTACAGCTACATGTATACTCTGTAAGAGACTTCACGGTATGTAGCGGAAGGTACTTTCTGTATCACTGATACTGCCGCCTTACGTTGCTTTAGTCATGTATTGTTCCATGAAGAAAAAAAAAGTACTTCAAGTATGCCTGTATGTGGGTTAACACTATATCCTTATGGTCTCCACGCGAGACGTACAATGAGGAAGTACACTCCTCGCCATTAAAATTGCTACACCACGAAGATGTGCTACAGACGTGACAGGAGCGCCAGCGATGGTGTACGCAACGACGAACCTGGATGCACGAATGGAAAAACGTCATGTTTTCGGATGAATCCACGTTCTTTTTACAGCATCATGATGGACGCAACCGTGTTTGTCGACATCGCGGTGAACGCACACTGGAAGCGTCTATTCGTCAACGCCATACTGACGTATCACCCGGTGTGATGGTATGGCGGGCCATTGGTTACACGTCTCGCTCACCTCTTGTTCGCATCGTCGGCACTTTGAACAGTGGCCTTTACATTTCAGATGTGTTACGACCCGTGGCTCTACCCTTCATTCGATCCCTGCGAAACCGTATATTTCAGCAGGATAATGCACGACCGTATATCGCAGGTCCTGCACGGGCCTTTCTGGATACGGAAAAAGTCCGACTGCTGCCCTGGACAGCACATTCTCCAGATATCGCACCAACTGAAAACGTATGGTCAAAGGTGGCGGAGCAACTGGCTCGTCACAATACGCCAGTCACTACTCTTGATGAACTGTGGTATTGTGTTGAAGTTGCATGGGCATCTGTACCTGTACACGCCATCCAAGCTCTGTTAGACTCAATACCCTGGCGTATCAAGGTCGTTATTACGGCCAGAGGTGGTTGTTCTGGGTACTGATTTCTCGGGATCTATGAACCCAAATTGCGTGAAAAAGTAATCACATGTCAGTTCTAGTATAATATATTTGTCCAATGAATACCCGTTTATCATCTGCATTTCTTCTTGGTGTAGCAATTTCAATGGCCAGTAGTGTAATATACTGGTTGACTCTTCTATTTGACAGAAGCCCATATTGTGATGCAGAACGCCTCTCTTGCAACGTCTGCCACTGGAGTTTTTTCAATATCTTCCGTTACGCCTTCATGTTTATTAAATGAACATGTTACGAAGTGTGGTACTCTCCTTTGGGTCTTCTTTCATCGTATCTATCTACATCTACATCTACATCTACATAGATACTCTGTAAATCACATTTAAGTGCCTGGCAGAGGGTTCATTAACAACTTTCATAACTTTTCTCTACCGTTCCATTCTCTAATAGCGCGCAGGAAGAAAGAACACCTAAATCGTTCCGTTTTCGATCTGATTTCTCTTATTTTATTGGGATGGTCATGTCTCCCTAAGTAGGTGGGTGCTAGCAAAATATTTTCACATTCAGAACTAAAAGTCGGTGATTGAAACTTCGCAAACAGATCACGCCGCAATGAATAACGTCTTTCTTTTAATGATTTCCACTCCACTTCGTGCACCATTTCCGTGACGCTTTCCCCCCCGTAACGTGATAAAACAAAACGAGCTGCCCTTCTCTGAACCTTCTCAATATCTTCCGTCAGTCCCACCTGGTGAGGGTCCCACAAGGGGCAACAGTACTCCAAGTGAGGACGCACAAGTGTGATGTAGGCAGTCTCTTTGGTGGAGCTGGTGCATCGTCTAAGCGTTCTGCCAATGAAACGTAACCTTTGGTTCGCCTTCCCCACAATATTTTCTATGTGTTCTCTCCAGTCAAAGTTGTTCGTAATTGTAACTCCTAGGTATTTGGTAGAATTTACGATCTTAAGGTTTGACTGATTTATCGCGTAATTGAAGTTCAGCGGATTTCTTTTAGTGGTCATGTGTATTACTTCACACTTTTCTTTATTTAGTGTCAATTGCCAATTTTCGCACCAAGTAGAAATTTTGTCTAAATCGCTTTGCAGTTGCTTTTGATCCTCTGTTGACTTCACTAACCGATAAACGACAGCATCATCCGCGAACAGTCTAAGGGAGCTATTCAGATTATCTCCTAAATCGTTTATAAACACGAGGAAGAGTAGGGGACCAATAACGCTTCCCTGTGGAACGCCAGATATCACTTCTGTTTTACTCGATGACTTACCGTCAATTACAACTAACTGTGTCCTTTCTGATAGGAAATCGTGAATCCAATCGCACAATTGGGGAGATATTCCATAAGCACGCAATTTCATTAGAAGCCGCTTGTGGGGTACAGTATCAAAAGCCTTCCGGAAATCCAGAGATATGGAATCGATTTGAGATCCTTGTCGATGGCACTTAACACTTCATGTGAATAAAGGGCAAGCTGTGTTTCGCAAGAGCGATACTTTCTGAATCCGTGCTGACTATTGGTTAATAGGTCGTTCTCTTCGAGGTAGCACATAATATTCGAACAAAGTATATGTTCCAAAATCCTACTGCAAATCGACGTCAATGAGATAGGCCTGTAATTTTGGGGATCACTCCTATTGCCTTTCTTGAATATTGGAATAATTTGGGCAACTTTCCAGTCTTTGGGTACGGATCTTTCGCTGAGTGATCGGTTGTAAATTATAGCTAAGTACGGAGCTATTGCATCAGCATACTCTGAGAGGAATCTAGTTGGTATACAATCTGGTCCGGAAGATTTATTTTTGTTTAGTGACTTAAGTTGTTTTACTACTCCAGGAACATTTACTTCTAAGTTTCGCATGCTGGCAGCTGTTCTTGGATTGAATACTGGAGTGTTCACTTCGTCTTCTTTGGTGAAAGAATTTCGGAAAGCTGTGTTTAGTAATTCTGTCTTAGCAGTACTGTCGTCGGTGGTATTACCATTGCTATCGCGTAGTGAAGGTATTGTTTGTGTTTTGCCGCTAGTGTACTTCACATATGACCAGAATTTCTTTGGATTTTCTGCAAGATTACGAGACAGGATTTCGTTGTGGAAACAACTATAAGATTCTCGCATTGAAGTCCGCGCTAGGTTGCGAGTTTCAGTAAAAGATTACAGTCTTGCGGATTCTGTGTCTTTTTAAATTTTGCATGCGTTTTTCTTTGTTTCTGCAACAGTGATCTGACCTGTTTTGTGTACCACGGGGGGTCAGCCCCCACTTTTATTAATTTATTTGGTATAAATCTCTCCCTTTGCTACTGATATTAAGTAAGCCACAACTGATCTACACTCGCATTTTTAGTTTTGAAGGACTGGAGACTATCACTCAGGAAAGCGTGAAGCGAATTTTTATCTGCTTTATTGAATAGATATATTTTTCGTTTATTTTTGGTGTATTTGGGAATGTCGATATTTAGTCTCGCTACTACAACTCGATGTTCGCTAATCCCTGTATCTGTTTTGATGCTATTTACTATCTCGGGATTATTTGTTGCTAGGAGACAAGAGTATTTTCGCAACCACGTACTATTCTAGTGGGTTCATGAACTAACTGTTCGAAGTAGTTCTCAGAAAAAGCATTCAGAACTAGTTCGGACGATGTTTAATATTTGCCCCCGGTTTTGAATAAGTAATTATGCCAACATATCGAGGGTAAATTAAAGTCGCCACCGATTATAACAGTATGCTTCGGATACCTATTTGAAATATGATTCAAGCTTTCTTTGAACATTTCTGCAACCGCATCGTCTGAGTCAGGGGGCCGATAAAAAGATCCAATTATTAATTTATTTCGGTGGTCAGGTATAACCTTTACCCAGACCAATTCATAGGAAGTATCTGCCTCAATTTCGTTGCAGGATAAACCGTTTGTAACAGCAATAAACACGCCAACCCCTGTTTTATTTCTTCTATCCTTTCTGAAGACCATTTGGCCCTTTGAAAAAATTTTGGCCGAATTTATCTCAGGCGTCAGCCAGCTTTCAGAACCTATAACGATTTGTGCCTCAGTACTTTCTATCAGCGCTTGGAGCTCTGAAATTTTCCCAACACAGCTACGACAATTTACAACTGTTACACCAATGGTTTTTATGTCTACTTTCTTCCCGTGTCTGACCTGCCCCCTTTGAGACTGAAACCCATTTTGTGTATTCCCGAGGCCATCTAACCTAAAAAACCGCCCTGTCCACGCCACACAGCCTCCGCTACCCGTGTAGCCGCTTCCTGAGTGTAGTGGACTCCTGACCTATTTAGCGGAACCCGAAAACCCACCACCCTTTGGCGCAAGTCGAGGAATCTGCAGCCGACACGGTCGCAGAACCGTCTGAGCCTCTGATTCAGACCCTCCACTCGGCTCTGAACCAAAGGTCCGCTGTCAGTCCTGTGGTAGGGATACCACAATGACGAGGATTATTCACGTATTGGTCGAACAAGAGTTTCCTGAGGATTCTTCCTACAAATGTCTGCCTAGCGGCTGACCCACGGTTAATTTTAATCTGTCATTCCGCTTCAGATCGCTTCTTATGGCAATTTCCAGAAGTTTTATGGAAGTAACTGCTTGCAGGGACTGTTTTGTAATTTTGTAATGATAGAGTTAAGGGAAAGCTGAAAGATGGAGTCAATATATAGGATGGCTTTTTGCGGTTGATGCTGTAGTTTATCGAGAAGTCACAACACTGTCAAACGGTAACGAAATGCAGGCGTATCTGCAGCGTATTGACGCATGGTGTAGGGAATGTCAACTGAGCCTCTACATAAACAAGTGTGAAGTGCTGCGTTTACATAGAAAGATAGATTGATCATTATGTGACTACTCAATAGCAGGACAAACACTGGAAGCAGTTACTTCCATACAATATCTGGGCGTAGACACAAGAAGCGATTTAAAATGGACCGTACTACGAACGAATCTCGTTTCCGCTGCTTGGATTCTGCTGACATCCTTCTTTTTCATGGACCATGATTCGCAACTGTATGTCAAAAATAGGTATGTCATATGTTTCATCGATAAGTCTCTTGCATTTTCGTAGTATTTTTGTGTTCCATATTAGATATTTGACTATTCTGAAGAACTTGCTAGCTCAGTAATTAAAACTTCCGGGCTGAGAGGCCGTGGTCGAACAGTAGAAATTTCCTCCCCTGACGTTTCGTTGCCGGCTGCGAAAGATGCGCGACACCCTTTGGCTACTCCGGGTGTGTATAATATTGCATGTAATTATGGGAAGGTTTATACTGGAACAACAAAAAGAAGTATCAATACTCGCCTAACGGAACACAAGAGGAACTGTCGACTGGGACACAGGGACAAATCGGCCGTAGCGGAACATGTTTTCGAATACGGTGACCACAAAATAAAATTTAGTGAGACAAGCGTGCTAGCTAAGACATCGCATTATTATTCACGTACGAATAGAGAGGCTATAGAGATTTTTAAACATCGCAATAATTTTAACAGGCATGAAGAAGGCTTGAAGTTAGACAAGATATGGCGGTCTACTTTGTACCAAAGACGTGACAATCGATTACCTGCGATCGAGAGTAATGACGCCAGCCAGAGATAGTTTTACTGTTGACATCACTTGACGAGTGGTGTCGCCCTCTATGCCCTCTATATAACCAGGATCTCCACGGCCCAGCAGCCAGTCGTCGACTCACCTCAGATGTTGCCCGCAGTCGGCAACGAAACGTCAGGGGAAGAAATTTCTACTGTTCGACCACGGCCTCTCAGCCCGGAAGTTTTAATTACCGAAGACGCCGGCCGTGAAAGCCTACACGTTATAAACTTGCCAGCTGTTTGAATTCTGTGTGTGATTTGTTCATCTATAGACCCATTGGAGATAACACTACCAAGGTACTTAAACTGATAAGTCATCCGTAGTTGTTTCCCTTCCAGTTCCGTGTGTTCCAAAGGTTTCCAGATCTTTCCATCACCATAACCTCGCTTTTCTGTTGGCTGAAGATTAGACCATACTGCTCGTGTATTTAGGTGTGTTTGGAGCTCTTCTCCAGAATCGCCGCACAGACATACGTCGACAGCGAACAAGGTGGCTTTCAGTGATTCACTCCGATGCTTTGCTGTACTTTTTCTTGAATGTCTTTCATTACAGTGATGAAGAGGAGAAAGAACTCCACCCTGCATTAGCGCAGATTTTATGTCGAAGGTTTCGGTCATTCCAGCAGGTGTTTCCACTTTACCGTGAGCACCTTCATACAAATTCTTTATCCTATAGATCAGAGGTCTGCAACACGTCGATCGCGATCTGTGGGTAGATCGTGAGCGCTTATGTGGTAGATCGCGTCAGAACAGAGTGTGGAAGAATAATTGTTGACTAAAATACAGATTTGTTTCATGTACTAACAATCTTGTAGATGTGGTAGCAACGCGTGCTTTGAACCTCTAACTCTGCGTTTCCTGCACTCGTTGCTACACTATTTTATTCATCTTGTTCAGTCTGTAGTATTGTTACGGAACCTATCTGGACAAAACAGTGTGTTTCGTGCCGTTCAATAAGATTTAAGATTATATTATATTCTTTGGTACTATTACGGTGAACTACGAACCTATGCATTTTTATAGTTTGTGAACGTGATATTTTGTAAGATGTTCTAACTTTACTTTCTACAAAGAACTTGAAATAATGCATTAAAAATTATTTATGTCTAAAAAATGTGGCAGAACCCAAAAATGGTAGTCTCAATTCCTCAAGAGAAATATACTGAATTAATAATGTTGCACTCCGATTAAAGGCCTTGTTTCTTCAACTTACCTGTGGAAATCATTGCTTTCAAATGTCAGTTTTATAGCAAGTAACCAATGAACAAGTTTACTCGCCAAAACTTGGAGTCCCGTATTCGAATAAGTGTATACACCAAATATCACGGACATGCTTAAGAGAAAATTTACTCAAGTGTCATATTAAATATAAGATGATATTTGCAAAAAAATATGAAATATTTTTTTATATTGTGATCAAATAGTATGATATAATAGTTCTCATGGCAGCATTAAAAATTTAAAATGTAGGAATTACCGTACTTGTAAAGAAGTAGATCACATTCATACGGTAATATGAAATAGTAGATCGCCAAGGTTTTGTGGTTGTCTATCCCTGCTATAGACTGTGCTATCATGCATTCCTGTTTTCTTCAGCACTTCCCAGACCTTCTCCCTGTTCACAGCATCAAATGCTTTCTTGATGTCCAGAAAAGCTAGCCAGAGATTCGATACATTGAGGTTTGATTGTAACGCAATGACGGTTTTCTCAGGGCAGTGACTTCCTGGCGGTGAGCCAGCACATAAGGCCTTTCAGCTACAGTACGGTGTTCGGAAGGATCGGCCCTGGAGCAGCGTGGTGTACTCACCATGAGTAGAACGGCGGTTGCCCCGCGCTGCCGCCTCGCCCCGGGGTATGACGTCAGCACATCTGGAACACAGGATACGGGCACCTTAGACTTCACCTTGTCGGCCGCAGAGATTAAGTACACGAAAAAGCGCGCGGCGCGGCGGCAGCCGGCCGGTGTTCCCGTAATGGCGGCCGATTTCGTGAGTGCCGGCGAACAGTTAGGAAAACACTTCGTGACGCCGCGCCGTGTCGCGCCCGCGACGTCGCTGGGTAACGCACGACCTGGTCCGCCTCCACTTGCCGCGCCGCGCCGCGACAATTTCCTCGTGCTCTGCAGGGTCGCCTCCCAAACCCGGAGCAGCACACAGTGACGGAAAGGCAACTTCACCTTTTCAAAACTTTCGTACTAACAACTGATACAACTTCAACTACATCTGCATGTTCAAATGTTTGTTAAGCTTATGGGACTTAACTACGGGGTTATCAGTCCCTAAACTTACAAACTACTTATGAACTACTTACTAACTAGGACGGCACAAATATCCATGCCCGAGGGGGGGGGATTCGAACATCTGCATGTCATACATACACTGCCTACCTTAAATTTGGAAACATTGTGTGTATTATAATGGAGCAAGATGGAAGTGATCTTTGTGAGTTATTGTTTAGAACAGTGTTTCCCAATCTTTTTTGTAGTGCTACCTACGATTTTACTAGAAAAAAAATGGCGACCATATATATATAACGTAAAACAGTCAGCAATCCGAAGATTTGTTTGAACACCACAGTGCCTTACTAGGCAAGGTCCTGTTTGGAGGTGGTATGCCGTTGCCTTCCTCCGACCTTCGAACCGACTTACCCAGCCGGTTATAGGGGAACCTACAGTTTAACGTGGGTTCCGAACCACGGTGCTACTCGGTATTTTTCACATGAGCAATACTGCCAGAGGTGAAAGCAGTGGAAAGTGACAGATAAAAATCCTAGGACCTGGCGGGAATCGAACCCGTGACCTTTAGATTTGTAGTCTGGCACTCTACCACTGTGCAACCGAGGCGCACACAGTATATCCATGCAATAATACCCAGCTATCTTGTCCACCCAAAATATCTCTGGAACAATAACAGCTATTGGAAAACGACTTTCACCGGTTTCAATGTAGGCCTACGGCTGGGGCCCATGAATGTACATATTTGGAAACATTCTAAAACGAAAGCAAATGTGTTTTTTAACACAAACATATGTTTTGTTAAATGGACACCCTATATTTTTTCTTCAGCAATCCATAAGATGACAAATCACATAAACAATGGCGTTGATTGCATCGCAAACTTCCAGTTACATCCCGAGATATTGCGACGCGAAGTTGACGCTTGAAATACGCAAACGCGCGGCTAGTGCACGTCCTAAGCAGCGTGGGGTTCTCGCCTGAGTCGCAGGACGTGCGCTAGCCGCGCGTTTGCATATTTCAAGCGTCAACTTCGCGTCGCAATATCTCGGGATGTAACTGGAATTTTGCGATGCAATCAACGCCATTGTTTATGTGATTTGTCATCCTATGGATTTCTAAAAAAAAATATAGGGTATCCATTTAACAAAACATTGTGTTAAAAAACACATTTGCTTTCGTTTTAGAATGTTCCCACATATGTACATTCATGGGCCCCAGCCGTACATTGATACCGGTGAAAGTCGTTTACCAATAGCTGTTATCGTTCCAGAGATAATTTGTATGGACAAGATAGCTGGGACACCCTGTATATATATGGTCGCGAATGTTTTACCAGTAAGATCGTATGTGGCACTACAAAAAAGATTGGGAACCACTGTTCTAAACAATAACTCACAAAGATCACTTCCATCTTGCTCCTTTCTAATATATGTCGAGGCGTAAAGTCAGCGCCAAACGCCAGACGTAAGAGAACGATCTTAGAGAAGGCATGAAACCAATAGCAAGCAGGCGCTGCCCACCCTGAAGGGAGTAATCAAAGATGCGCGCTCTCTACAAACTGCTATAGCCAGGCCGACATACGTCTGGACAGCCCGTCAGTTACTATTCAGGATCACGGCAGTTACCAGTGAGCTACGAAGGCAGTTACTACGCAGCTACGACGACAAAACTAGAACAGTACTAAGTCAGAACGCTGCTACGAACACAGCAGTAACTAGGTTTCAGCGCAGCTAGTATCATACAGACGGCGCCACGAGAAGCAACAAGAGGGAAGAATCAGACATAGCTTCTAAATTTCAGTATCATCATAGTCAGTCAATAAATATCTTGTAATACTAACTACATCAATGTTTTAGATTTCAAAGCATTCCTGAACCAGTCCCTTTCCTAACAACTAGACCGGGACGAGTAAACAGTATATAGGCTGTCCGAGCTATCTTGCTCACCCAAACTATCTCTGGAATAACAACACATATTGTAAAACGATTTTCACCAGTATAAATGTAAGACTGGGACTCATGAATGTACATATTTCGAAACATTCTAAAACGAAAGCTTATGTGTTTTTTAACACAATGAATGATTTTTTAAATGGACCCCCTATATTATTTCATTAGCAATTTATAGCATAACAAATAACATTAACAATGGCGTTGATTGCATCTCAATACGCCAATTACATCCCGAGATATTGCGGAGCGCAGTTGACGCTTGAAATACGCGAAACGCGCTGCTAGCGCACGTCCTGAGCAGCATGGGGTTCTCGCCTGAGTCTCAGAATGTTCAAATTTTTGTAAATCTTTGGGACTTAACTGCAGGGTTATTACTCCCTAGCTTACAAAGTACTTAAACTAAGATAAACTAATCTAAGGACAACACAGACACATCCATGCCCGAGGGAGGATTCGAACTTCCGACGCGGGAGGCCGCGCGATTCGTAACTTGGCACTGCAGACCGCTCGGCTACTACCGCGCGGCCTGAGTGACTATTTTGAACAAATTAAATGGTAAACTCAATGCCATTTGAACTTGAAACTTGTTTTAGTCGTAAATGATTATCTATACAAAGTTGTTTATCTTTTTCTGTTGGAAACAAACAACAAAATGCATGCTCACACAACTAAGTAGCTGTGGATCGCGTTAATTTCTTGGAAGCTCAGTTTCTAAACTCTCCACCACCATTCGATAACGGACGATGCAATCTTAATCAACGCGCCCTCGTCGAAATAAATACAAAGTAAAAACGAAGTAAACTGCCACTAATGAACACGTAAACACGCACTAAACAACAAGCAAAGAAGATACGATCTTGCAGTCAGAGAATGAAAGATTCATTGGAAGGTTACTCGTATGACATTAGTCGCAACTGGAAGAGGACGCAGCGCTGTCATATCGCAATTACGGACGAATGTTCTCGTATCGCTCTGAGTACGTTATTAGCCACACTGGTTTCTTGTTATAACGTGTTTTGCTCATAACTTATCATATTATAAAACTTTTCTCGTGAAATAAACATCATATTGTTTTCAGCTGGCAAGATATTTTACACAGATAAAGTCGTCTGTCGACCCACCTGAAGAGACCTCGGATCCATTAATGGATCGCGGGCCAAAGTTTGGGTAAAACTGGGTTAGAATAGCAAGCTCAAATAACGGTTAATAATAACACAGTATTGGAACATACTAGTTTTGCTCCGTTTTATGTAAACCGAAGTTACCTGCCCAGGCAGTTCTACTGAACACGCCAGGTAGCGCGAGTAGACCGCATGGCTATGTAGAGGTACGTTTTTTTTTTTTTACAGTTCTGTTCACTTGTAGATGCGTTTGCATAATGGTATAACACGCCGCGAAAGTAATTGAAAATGGCCCCAAAGTGCCAGATACCTTATGACTAATGATAATCACTTCGCACCAAGAACGCGATAGTGTCCGACAAATAGCAATGAATCTGAAGACTTCCATCAGCGGAGTTGTCAAAACCGTACACCGGCATCGAGAGACAGGCTCTTATATAGATCGTCCTTGCTCAGGACCACCCAGGAAAATATCAGAACGCCAGGAAAAGTATCTGGTAGTGACCAGTAAACGTAACAGAGATATACCGGTGAGTGAGTCAACAGTGAGACGACGCCAGACAGACAACCTCCGAGGTTATGTAGCATCAAGAAAACCACTGTTTCGCCCTGTTAACAAAAAGCAAAAGCTTCAGTGGACTAACATGCACCAACATTGGACAGCGTGGGATTGGGAGAAATGCGAGGGAAAACGACGTGGCTTTACTAGTAACACGTATGAGCTGCCTCACAACTCCAATCTAAGGAGTGATTGGTTTAATATTCGCAACTGACGGATGAAAGGTTAAGGTAAGCAAATTTGTACTCCTCCATCTTCTACGGACTCCTGGTTAGGCTTAAACACAATAAACAAGGTTAGTACGGAGAGGGGATCTTGAAAAATGTGGGGAAAAATAGTGGTTAATGGTATAACGTAAATTACCGAAATTTTAACTTACTTACGTAGTACCTATGAATTTCTTATGAGATCTATATTTGCCATAGATCGCTTATATACATTGATGACTAGTTTCGACTCGTTAATGAGTCATTATTAAATCTTAATTGTTCAGGCATGGTAAGACATATCTTGCAGATGAGCTGACACTATAGTTGCATGCTATAAATGGTATGCATCAACAGCATGTTGTTCAATACATTGAAATATGCTTCAACGTCACGTTGTTAAATACAGTGAACATGACGTTGAGGCATATTTGACTGGTGATATGCATACCATTTATAGCAAACCACTGAAGTATCAGCTCATCTGAAACGTATGTCTTACCATGCCTGGAGAGTTAAGATTTGATAATGAATCTTTAACGAGTCGAAAGTAGTCTACATCTGCATCTGCATCTGAAAATCACATTTAAGTGCCTGCCAGAGGGTTCAAAGAACCACCTTTATACTATTTATCTCCCATTCCACTCTCGAATAGCGCGCGGGAAGGAAGAACACCTGAATCTCTCCGTTATAGCTCTGATTTCTCGTATTTTATTCTGATGATCATTTCTACCTATGTAAGTGGGAGTCAACAATATGTTTTCGCATTCGGAGGAGAATCTTGGCTATTGGAGTTTCGAAAGTGGCCCACGCCGCAGCGATAAGTGTCGTTGTTGTAATGATTCCCATCCCAGATCCTGTATTATTTCCGTAACGCTGTCTCTCCTGTATCGTCACAGTACAAAACGAGCTGTCCTTCTTTGGACTCTTTCGATGTCCTCCGTCAAACCCACCTGATAAGGATCCCACACTGGGCAGCAATACTCCAAAAAAAGGACGGACAAGCGTAGTGTAGGCAGTTTCTTTAGTACTTCTGTTGCGTCTTTTAAGGGTTCTACCAATGAAACGCAGTCTCTGGTTCGTCTTTCCCACGACATTATCTACATGTTCTTTCCAGTTTTGTTGTTGTTGTGGTTTCAATCCGGAGACTGGTTTGATGCAGCTCTCCATAATAGCCTATCATGAGCAAGCCTCTTCATCTGCACATAAGAACGGCAACCTACATCTGTCTGAATCTGCTTACTGTATCCATCTCTTGGTCTTCCTCTGCGGTTTTTACCCCACACACTTCCCTCCAACGTTAATTCACAATTATTTGATGTCTAAGAATGTGCCCTACCAATCTATCCCTTCTTTTGGTCAAGATGTGCCACAAATTTCTTTTCTCCCCAATTCTGTTCAGTACCTCCTCATTAGTTACGCGATCCACCCCCCTAATCTTCAGCATTCTTCTGTAGCACCACATTTCAAAAGCCTCAATCCTCTTCCTGTCCGCACTGTTTATCGTCCATGTTTCACTCGCATACAAGGCAACACTCCACACAAAAACTTTCAGAAAGGACTTCCTTAGACTAAAATCAATATTCGATATTAACAAATTTCTCTTTTTCAAGAACGCTTTTCTACCCATTGCCATTCTGCATTTTATATCCTCTGTACTGCGACCATCATTTGTTATTTTACTGCCAAAGTAACAAAACTCATCTACCTCCTTTATTGCTTCGTTACCTAATCTAATTCCTTCAGCATCACCTGATTTTATTAAACTGCACTCCATTACCCTCATTTTGCTCTTGTTAATATTCATCTTATATGCACCTTTCAGCACACTGTCCATTCCGTTCAATTGCTCTTCCAGGTCCTTTGCTGTATCTGACAGAATTACTATGTCGTCGGCAAAACGCAATGTTTTTAATTCTTAGCCCCTGAACTTTAATTAAGTGTGAAGTAATAGTAATTCCTAGATATTTTGTGGAATGTACGGTCTTCACGTTTGACTGATTTATCTTGTAAACATAGTTTAACGGATTTCTTCATCAATGTCAAATCAATGTATAGAAGCGATCTACGGAAAATAATGATCTCGTAAGAGATTCACAAGTATCATATTAAGATCGCAGCCTATATAAATCCTGAATAAAGTGTCAGGTATATACATGTGGCGTCTGTTCCGAAAGAACAGACGTCATTTCTGATCCTGCAGTTGTTGTTATTATTATTTAATATTCATAGAATATATGACATCAACTGCGATTGGACAAAACTGAAAATGTGTACCCAGCCGGGATTCGAACCCGGGTCTCCTGCTTTCTAGGTAGTTGCGCTGACCCCTACACCACTGGGGACACAGTGATCACCGCACCTGTTAGTTGGGAGGGGTGGGCAAGTTTGAAGCTTTTACTCTTACGAGAATTAGTTTAGTAACTACGAGTTTGAGTACTGTGGGCAGGGCGAAGCTGGGAATTTGTATCTGACGGAAGGGCGTGCATATGTAGTCCTTGCAGGTGCGGTGATCACTGTGTCCCCAATGGTGTAGGGGTCAGCGCAACTGCCTAGAAAGCAGGAGACCCGGGTTCGAATCCCGGCTGGGTACACATTTTCAGCTTTGCCCAATTGCAGTTGATGTCATATATTCTATGAATATTAAATAATAATAACAACTGCTGGATCAGAAGTGACGTCTGTTCTTTCGGTACAGACGCCACATGTATATATATAATATGCCGGTGACGGGCAATGATCCTATCGTTAGTGGGGAGGGGTGGGCAAGTTTGAAGCCCTTACTTTTACGGGAATTAGTTTCATAACTACGAGTTTGAGAACTGTGGGCAGGGCGAAGCTGGGAATTTGTATCTGACGGGAGGCGTGCATATGTAGTCCTTGCAGGTGCGGTGATCACCGTGTCCCCAGTGGTGTAGGGGTCAGCGCAACTGCCTAGAAAGCATGAGACCCGGGTTCGAATCCCGGCTGGGTACACATTTTCAGCTTTGCCCAATCGCAGTTGATGTCATATATTCTATGAATATTAAATAAAAGTGTCAGGTGATTATTACTTACGTAGTTTAAGATTCGGTTTTGGGCAGAAACCAGAAAGGGAGCAGAATATTCGGTTTCGGCCGCCGCCAATTATGTTTCGGTCGGCCTCTAAAGCAGAGCTGGTGGTGAGCTGTTGGTGGAGCCCAGACGGTTCGCGTGGCAGCGGTTGGCAGCGCGCAGACGCTGAGTCAGTTCGGCGGCGGCCGGCCGGAACCGATGCCTATTAGCGCAGCATCAGCCGATGCAGATGGCGCGCGCGTTCGCGGAACAATTACAAGTGCAAACCGCGCCAGCTGTCACTGCCGACAGCTGCTTCCCAGATCGTGCGTAATTGCTTTGCGGGATTGCCTCCTCGCCTACTACGCCGAACAGTTGCGAACACGGTATCCGACGATTGCGCAAGACACTGTGAAAGGTTTCTTTTCATTTCTTTCTTCAACTGACAGTCTCCATTTGCATTTCGTAATAGTTTTTTTTTCTCTGGCTCTCTCTCTCCTTTTGGGGTAACTGTTGATACCTATAATGATTAGTCGAAACCTTACGGCTACTACACAGTGTGGCTTGTACTGTCCGGCATTAGCTATTACATTCACCAAATGGCTCTTCAGAAAAAAGGGAGACGTACATAAAAAAGTGTTTCCATCAGCATGGCTCTAGCGCTTCATGACCCTCACAATCGAATGGAAATGTACGAAAGCATCAGTCCTGCATTAGCTATTACTTTCACCAAATGGCTCATCAGAAATAAGGGAGATATACAGACATCAAAAAAGTTACAAGTTTGTTTGGGTAGCCATCTTTCTCTCTCTCTCTCTCTCTCTCTCTCTCTCTCCACTTCTTATTCACCTGTTTCAAATAACAATCTTACTCTTTCAGTTTGTTCACACACAAAGGTTACCAACCAACATACATTTCGTTATGTTGGCAACAAAGCAAATGAAAGACGAACATACCGAAAGTAAATCATGGCTGCTAAAATCCTGCAAAATGTGTACAACTGTGCCAAAAAGTGTGTTAGTTACACAATGTGCAACATGTGGCCTTGACAAGATAGAGGAAACAGCAGTACATAGTTGAAAAGACAACCAACATGTAAGTTAAAACTTCTTCCCTTATATAAACAAATACGTGCACTGTTTATAATCTCCAAACAATACATCTCACATTAAAAAACAATTTAATTGTACATCCCACTGAAGATGCCTTTAAAATAAAAGGCGAAACGCGTCTGCAGCAAACAAAAGGCTTTTTTAAACTTTCAAAACGAATAAACAAGAAAGTGTTTCCATCAGCGTGACTCTAGCGGTTCATGACCCTCATCATGGAATGGAGATCAATAAAAACAACATGATAACAGATATTTGCAGATTGTATGACAAAAACCTGGACATTCTGTATTTATCCAAATTGCAGCATAGATCAGTAAGCGTAATAACTGGTAGCACGTCCTCTTACAATGACGCATGTCTATATTCGTTGAGGGGTACTGCCCATTAAATCTGTATTTTTCAACCTTTTCGAGCTCAGGACCCCCTTTCCAATTAAAAAAAAAAAAAAAAATCTTTTTTGACTGATTCTTCCGTCGTTTCTTGGTAGAACATAAATATATTAAAAACACAATTTTGTGTGTGTTATACGAGTTTATTTTTGTTTACTTGACCGTTTTTCGGCTTATGGGGCCGTATTAAGTGTTTTGACTGCTGCGTCGAGAGGTTACAATGTTTTGATGTTGTTGTGGTCTTCAGTCCGCAGACTGGTTTGATACAGCTCTCTTCATCTAAGAATACGATCGGCAACCTACATCCTTTTGAATATGCTTACTGTATTAGTCCCTCGGTCTCCCCCTACGATGTTTACCCCACACACTTCCTTCTAATGCTAAATTGACGATTCCTTCATGTCTCAGAATGTGTCCCACCAACCTTCTCTTAGTCAGGATATGCCAGAAACTCCTTTTCTCCCCAATTCTGTTGAGCACCTCCTCATTAGTTACGTGATCTACCCATCTAATCTTTATCATTCGTTTGTAGCACCACATTTCAGAAGCTTCCTATCATCTTTTTTTCCCTGAATTCCTTATCGTCCACGTTTCACTTTCATACAAGGCTACACTCCAGACCAAAGCTTTCAGAAAGAACTGTCTAATATTTTAACTAATATTGGAAATCAACAAATTTAGCTTCTTTAGACACACTTTTCTTCCAAAGCCATTCTGCATTTGCCTTTCCTTAGCCTGTCTTCTAAGATAAGTCCTAACGTGAGCATTGCCTCCCGTGTTCCTACATTTCTCCTAAATCCAAACTGATTTTCCCCGAGCATAGCGGTTCTATCACACTCTCCTGGGGCACGCCTGACAATACACTCGTCTCTGATGAACCCTCGCCGTCGAGAACGTATGGCGTTCTATTACTTAAGAAGTCACAAATCTGTCAACATATTACATAAGCTCGTATCTTCGTTAGCAGTGTAGCGCCGCGTCAAACGCCTTTTTGGAGTCGAGAAAAACACAATCCGCCTGTTGCCCTTCATCTATGGCTCGCAAGATGTCATGTGAGAAAAGGGGAAGCTGAGTTTCACAAGAACGACGTTTCCTAAACCTGTGCTGATTCATAGAAAGAAGCTTTTCCATCTCAAGGAAATTTACTATATTGGAACTGAGAATATGCTCCAAACTCTACAGGAAACTGATGTCAACAATATTGGCCTGCAATTATGTGGGTCAGTTCTCTTTCCTTTCTTATAAACCGGAGTCTCCTGCTTTTTTCCAATCAAGGAAATGTTGTTTCCTACTCCTCAAAGGCGATTCACCGCCGTAGATCACTCAGACTGTTCGATGGATCATTTCGTAAAAAAAGCCTTTTCAATGTTTCCAGGCCAGGCATGTTCGATAGTGTTCATATCTGGAGAGCCGCTGCGGATTAGCCGTGCGTACTGGGGCACCGTGCTGCGGTGCGCGCGGCCGACCGCCGTCCGGGGTTCGAGTCCCTCCTCGGGCATGGGTGTTTGTGTTGTCCTTAGATTAGTTTACCTTAGTTTAAATAATTGGTTAGCTACTGACTAATGACCACGCAGTTGAATCCGATATATTTACAAACATTTGAACATTGATCATCTCTGGAGAAAACTCTGGCCACTCCAATCTTGCAATGTCGTTATCATGAAGGAACGAACTGACAAGATGTGCACGATGAACGCGAGAATTGTCATCCATTAAGACGAATCTCTCACTATACGTCGGAGGATGTCATCCCTGTACCGTATAGCCGTTTGATTGCCTTCTACGAACACGAGTGGCGTACGATGGCCCTACATAAAGCCACCCCAAAACTTCAGCCTTGCTACACTCGTCGGACCCTATGTCTGTGATCAAGCTGGCTAGAAAAACGTCTGACACGAAGGCGGATGCATCTGTGATTATCACTTTAGGCCAATTCTGACGAGATCATTCAGCACGCGGGTTGGGCCCATCTGTACCGCGCTGCATGGTGTCTAGGTGTCAAAGCTGGACACAGCTATGAGTGTCGGGAGCGACACTCCACATCATATAGCCTAATCCGTTCAGTTTGAGTCGAAACACAACGATCGTGGCTGAACGAAAATCATTTTTCAGCACGGTGCCTTTCCTCTTAAGGGTGGGTCAAACTATGCCAGTAACTTAGTCAAGTGGCAAGTGATTTAGGAACCAAACGTGTTTGAGCGAGATCGTTTGTACAGCCGGTAAATAAAGCGGTCAAATCGGCCCGATCAAGTAAGTTGGACAGTAGCCGGCCAAGCGGCTCACTCACCGCTTGCGCTGGTCGGCAGCTGTGGACGCCACCTGTTTAATATTGCGCTCTGACTGCCTTACTACCGCTTTTTCTCTCCTTTCAGTCATCTCCTTCTTGTCGTCAGCTACATGGCTCGTTGAAACGACTATTAAATGGTTGGGTTTGTTTCTCTACGTGTAGAACACGCGTGTGTCTGGAACGTGAAATGTCCACTGCGCAAAAGTAAAAGCAGCCGGGATTCCAGGAGAAGGAGAGACAAAGAATTAAAAGCGTCAGGCTAGTACTTATACTTAACTTTACTACTCGAAAGAGGACAGTCTAAGTTCTTAGACAACATCCAGTGGCAAAAAGGCACAGCACTACCTACAGTTTAATTTCCGCAGGCATTGGATCTCCCTGAATATCAATAAGCTGGATTTCACTACGTAATTTTTCTAATAGAAAATTTAAGCCACTTTGCGACATTGTCACTGGTGAAAAATATTCTTTTGGATAATCATCTTTTTGATGTTGTTGCTCTTTTTTCTTCCGTGCTTGCTTAATTAAATGGTGAGGATTTTCCGCCGTATGCAAAACACATAATTTTAATTATTTTTTCCCAAACATGTTTCAGAACATTTTGTGCTATCATCGGTGCGGTGGTTTATGTTTTCTTCTTTATGTTAGGCTGCGTATAAATTCATTAAGTAGCCTACTTATTTGTTGTTGTGGTAATAGTTTTTACAAACTTGTCATGATTATTTTCCTTCTCTATAGATTCTGCTTGTTCCTTTTTCTGTTGTAATGCTTTTATTATTTGTTTTTCACGTTTTGTTCTTGGTATATTTTACGCCAGTAGTGTTACTGGATAATCCGCGCAAATCTCTTCGGTCAGCCCATTTTCGTACCATTGGCGTAATGTGTATCACGAACAAAACGTGGAAAACAAATAATAAACACATCAAAAGAAACAGGAACAACCATATTCTAAAGAGAAGGAAAAGAATGAAGACCAGTTTGAAAAAACTATTACCACAACAACAAATAAGTAGGCCACATAATGATTTTATACGTAACCTAATGTAAGGAACAATAAATAAACAAATATAAAAAAAAAATAAAAAATAAATCACCCCACCGATGATTGCACAAAATGTGCTGAATCATGTTTGAGAAAAAGTAATTAATACGGCGGAAAATCTTAACCATTTATACTTTTGGGTGTTCAGTTGCGAGTTATTTTGAGAAGCACATTGTATAATCCGCGCAAATGTATTCCGCACCGACTTTCTATTTCTGTTCCTTACAGTTTTCATCTGCTCTTCCAGAACAGCCACGACTACAAGATGTATAGCTTGATTGGCCCTCGGTATTCGCGTCATGCTGCAGTGCACGCTCGACCGGAGCCAACACCTGACTGCCTACCAAACAAGTGTGTGAACGCGCACTTGCATACTGGCCGTTTAGCCGTCAGGTAGGGCTAATAAACCACGCGCTGACTAAATTACTGGCTTTGTAGGAACTAATCTTTACGGTTCCTCCGAGCTGATATCCGTAAGCCGGCCGCGGTGGCCCAGGGGACTGAGGCGCTCGTCACGGTCTACAAGGCCACTACGGTCGGGGGTTCGAATCCCTCCTCGGGCATGGATATTTGTGCCGTCCTTAGTAGTAGCTAGTTCATAAGTAATTTGTAAGTTTAGGGACTGATGACCACGTAGTTAAGTCCCATAAGCTATAAAAACATTTGAACATTTGATTTGAAATCCGTAAGCATCAGCTGCTGCGGTGAAGTTCGTCGGTCAGAGCGAGACAAATCGTTTCTGTATCTCTGTATCTCCTCCACATCCGAATAACATAGCTTTCCATCTCTCCGAGACTTCTTGGAAATTGCCTTGATGAGGGTCCCTCTTGACACAAAGTAACAATGTGAATAAACGAAACTTCGGAATTGACCTGCTGGACATGCCACAAGTACCATCAACAGAAGCAGTGAACTTCCCTCCTGTTGTTATGGCCGGACCTAAACGGCCGTCTTATCCAATCCGTTACATTGCCACTGCTCATGTCTGGTCGTTTACATCTTTTTATGGGTTGAGTACGTCTACGGACAATCTAAGGAACATTGTTCTTGATACAATATACGTGTGTACGTTATTAACATTAAGACACTGTTAAGTCATGGTGCTGTTTTAATGGGTCAAAGTAAGGTAAAGAAACAGACAGAAATGTAAAACCCGCACCAAATTGTAGAAAAATCTCCAAGTTTCAAATGTTTGTAGAGCTTATGGGACTTAACTACGGGGTCATCAGTTCCTAAACTTACAAACTACTTATGAACTAGCTAAGACTAAGGACGGCAAAAATATCCATGCCCGAGGGGGGATTCGAACCCCCGACCGTAGCGCCCGTGCAGACTGTGACTGGCGCACCGCAGACCGCTCGGCCACTGCGGCCGGCCACAGGTTACGGCCACCTAAAATGAGCTAACTTTAAGTAGTTCTCAAAATCAGACTAACCAGAAGCAGTCAAGAGGCATGGTAACCATCAAGACTATTACAATTTATGTAAACTCCAAGGAATAAACAGTTCAAATTTTGAGCAAAATTCACTGAAATATTGTTCCGTTGCTTCTTGAGAGAAGAGTAGATTAATTATAAATGCAACACCACTGAGCAATACTCTACAATACGATTATTTAATGAACATTTTATTGAAGACAAGAGCCAAGATCGCTTTTTATTTTTATTTTTTTAATTAAGATTACCGGTTTCGTCAGTTTAACTGCGATCTTCGGATCGTAGATTTCATTCTTCACAACATTATTATTAAAAGCTTTTATAATATTGTGAAGAATGATATCTAAGATCCTGAGATGGCAGTTAAACTGCCGAAACCAGTAATCTTAATAAAAAATACAAAATAAAAAGCGATCTTGATTCTTGTCTTCAATAAATTGATTAAAAGATCGCCCCCAGACGTGACAAACCTTTACGATTTAATGAATAGCTTTTCTTCTATAAGCATGTAAAACTCAAAATACTTTTCGTACTGCCTCACGAATGTTGGCGGCTTAGAACGCGAAGTCAGTCAGCAGAGCACGAACGAGGGGTTAATTAAACGAGTCTATTGTTTGACGAGAAGCACTTTAATTAATATGAAGAACAGCAAGGGGAAAAGGCAGGCAACCAGTTGGAATCGTTTTACCCGTACTTTTTTTTTGCGCTCTGTATGTAGGTCACGGATCGGCGCGAAGCTGTCGTAACAAGCGACACAGAGCCACGCCGCCTGACGGGGAGGGGCGACTGCATTCTTGGGGCGAATACTGACAGCGTGGTCGGCCGCCTCTGAATAACCAGTAAGACACGGGCGGGCTTTTTGCCGCAGCCTGGCTACGTGCCTTTCCTGCCCTGCCTCTGCCTTTCAATCGGCCGCGGAGACAAATGTCCGCGCGGCCTTTTTCCAGCAGCTCGTTAGTTTACGACGCCGCCGCAGCCGGCACTGTCGCTGCCGTCGCCGGCGCCGCCGCGGCACGCGCCGCCCCCCCCCCCCTACCCCGCCCCCCCTCTAGCAGCGTACGTGCGCCACATGCGGCGCCGGGCGCGGACAATGGGAGTCCGCGGTTCGGTTCCCGCACGCGCCACGCGGCGACATGCCGGCGCGCCGCGCGACGCCACAAAACGAAGAGGCGCCGTCCGCGGCCGCTGCCATCTCAATGGGTCGAGCGAGACGCGTTCACCTTCGGCGACGCTACCGACAAAGCCGGCACGGAGCAGGCTTCTGTCCTCGCCACCATCTCGCGCAACCCGGTCTCAAGGACAGTGTTATACGAAGGCGATTCACAAACTAATTACCGATTTGGTGGTTTTCAGGAACTATTTTGGCCCACTTTAGGTTACGGTAGTAACACTAAAAGTGGCTCTTTGCGATCGTCTTTTGACAGCTCGAACGTTCAAATGTTCAAATGTTTGTAGAGTCTATGGGACTTAACAACGGGGTCATCAGTCCCTAAACTTACAAACTCCTTATGAACTAGCTACAACTAAGGACGGCACAAATATCCATGTCCGAGGGGGGGATTTAAATCCCCCGACCGTAGTGGCCGTGCAGACCGTGATTGAAGCGCCTCAGTCCCCTCGGCCACCGCGGCCGGCTGACAGCTCGAAATTTAAATGAAAATAACGGCTTAACTATTCATCTGACACGAAAATCGAATAACCTAATTTGTAGAGGAGAAAATTCTCTACAACTTTGCTCTCTTATGTTTTTTTCATATCCCGTATCGTTTCAGAGATATTTGCAAAAATAACGGCGATTTCGGGATGTATGTCTGTCTTGTCTGTCCGTCTGTCTGTCTGTCCGTAACGTGTTCCCTGCTTTTAAGACGAACCGTTCAACCGATCAGCAATAAATTTTGCACACGTAATGCTAGGCCGCCAGAGACTAGAACCTCCCTTTTTCAAATTTTTCGGACAAAAAATACGGTAATAATACCAAAAAAGCCGTTTGTAATATAATTGTAATTGCAAACGAACCGTTCATCTGACACGAAAATTGAATAACCTAATTGGTAGAGTGGAAAATTCTCTACAACTAAGCTCTATTTTTTTTCATATCTAGCATCGTTGCAGAGATGTTTGCAAAAATAACGGCGATTTGACGATGTCTGTCTGGCTGTAACGTGTTCCCACTTTTTAGGTCGAACCGTTCAACCGATCAGCACCAAATTTTATAGACATAATTGTAGGCCGCCAGAGACCAGAACCTCCCTTTTTCAAATTTTTCGGACAAAAAATACGGTAGTAAAACCAAAATAAGCCGTTTGTTATGTAATTTTAATTGTAAATAAACCCTTCATCTGACGCGAAAATTGAATAACCTAATTGGTAGAGGAGAAAATTGTCTACAACATAGCTCCCTTATATTTATTTCATATCTCGTATCGTTTGAGACATATTTGCAAAAATAACTGAGATTTGACACCTTCCATTGAATTAACGAAAAACCAGCCGTTCGGAGATGTCACGTGGCATTCATCGCGTATTTGATTATTTTCTTATTGTAACTTACTCGTTGTCATTTCAAAGCAACGGCATACTGAGGAATGAACATAAACACAACGTTCTTATTACGATAAATGATAAGCTAATGTCTAAAAATACCAAATTAACATCAGTTAACAACGGTCACCAATAGTATGAGATTAAAGAACCCATATTTTGATTTAGAGCCGTAGCGTAGTGGGCAAGGTGCTTGTCTGTGACGCGAAAGGTCGGTGGTTCGAAACTCGACACTACTTAAATTTTTCTTTCTGAGAAGGGTTTCAGACACACTTATCAATTAACTTATTATTATTTAGATTATTATTTTGGTCCAAAATGTTTGCAAAAACTTATAAAACTTCAAATCTAAAGTGGGCCGTAAAACACGTCAGTGCGATTTTTTTTTTTTTTTTTTTTTTTTTTTTTTTTTTTTTTTTTTTGTAGATATTTATGAATAGCATAACTCCACCTCAATCCTTTTCAGCGTAAACAGAAATTCATAAACCCTGAGACTGTTTTCCGCCTCGAACATGTAAAATTCATTAAAGATACGGATGAAGCAATTAATTAAAATTTGTGATGCGGACGAGAATCGAATACGGACCTCCATGTTTCTGATGTGGAGGGAAATCGTTGTTGGACTATTCCGAAGCGCCTTAATCGCCAGTGGTGCGGTGGTCTAGTGGTAGCCGGGCGCCGTGGCTCAGCGCGCCCGGTCCTACATCTACATAGATACTCTGCAAATCACATTTAAGTGCCTGGCCGAGGGTTCATTAACCACTTTCATAACCTTTCTCTACCGTTCCATTCTCTAATAGCGCGCGGGAAGAAAGAACACCTAAATCGTTCCGTTTTCGATCTGATTTCTCTTATTTTATTGGGATGGTCAGGTCTCCCTAAGTAGGTGGGTGCTAGCAAAATATTTTCACAATCAGAAGTAAAAGTCGGTGTTTGAAACTTCGCGAACAGATCACGCTGCAGTCAATAACGTCTTTCTTTCCACCCCAATTCGTGCAACATTTCTGTGATGCTTTCCCCCCCGTAACACGATAAAACAAAACGAGCTGCCCTTCTCTGAACCTTCTCAATGTCTTCCGTCAGTCCCACCTGGTGAGGGTCCCACAATGGGCAACAGTATTCCAGGAGAGGACGCAAAAGTGTGATATAGGTAGTCTCTTTGGTGGAGCTGGTGCATCTTCGAAGCGTTCTGCCAATGAAACGTAATCTTTGGTTCGCCTTCCCCACAATATTTTCTATGTGTTCTCTCCAGTCAAAGTTGTTCGTAACTGTGACTCCTAGGTATTTAGTAGAATTTACGACTGATTTATAGCGTAATTGAAGTTCAGTGGATTTCTTTTAGTGGTCATGTGTATTACTTCATACTTTCCTTTATTTAGTGTCAATTGCCAATTTTCGCACCATGTAGAAATTTTGTCTAAATCGCTTTGCAGTTGCTTTTAATCCTGTGTTGACTTTATTAACCGATAAACGACAACATCATCCGCGAACAGTCTAAGGGAGCTATTCAGATTGTCTCCTAAATCATTTATAAACACAAGGAAGAGTTAGGGAACCTATAACGCTTTCCTGGGGAACGCCATTATCACTTCTGTTTTACTCGATGACTTACCGTCAATTTCAACGAACTGTGTCTTTTACGGGGGCTAAACGCCATCTGTAATAAAATAATTCTAATAATAATAATAATAAAAAGCTGAGCCAACCACAAACAAACTGAAAGAACGACCGCGAACCAGATACACAAAAAATGGTAAAACGTCTGCCTAGTAAGCATGGAGGTCCGGGTTCGATTCCCGTCCGCATCACAAAATTTTTATTCATTCCTCCACCTTTATCTTCCATCAGTTTCATTACTGACTGGTTTGAAGAGAAATAATAGCGAGCAAGGAAATGAAAAAAGTGGAACAGGAAATATCGACATGAGGCGCATGTCGAAAGACTTAAGTCCTGGAAGAGTTTCCTGAGAAAATCAACCACAGGTGAAGAAGCAAGTTTGCAATTGTGGAAAGCTAAGGCCACTTTAACTTCGGTAAATTTGTGGCAGTATTATAACGGATCTCAACAGTTATTATTATGTTCCTTATTTGAATGTGTCTTATCAGGAACGTCAAACAAAATTATTCTGATTTCTTAACACAATATTAATTCTGATTCCCTTTTTTTAATAATAGAATAAAGTCAATCTTTAAAGAGTATCTTCGTCTTTGCCGGCCGCGGTGGCCGAGGGGACTGAGGCGCTCCAGTCATGGTCTGCACGGCCACTACGGTCGGGGGTTCGAATCCTCCCTCGGGCATGGATATTTGTACTGTCCTTAGGATAAGCTAGTTGATAAGTAGTTTGTAAGTTTAGGGACTGATGACCCCGTAGTTAAGTCCCATAAGCTATACAAACATTTGAACATTTTCTTCGTGTTTCTTTAGCCTGAATTTGACAATTTTTACCTTGACATTGTCAGTTAGAATAGACAAAGCATTTTTAAGGAATGGTAATATTTTTTTCAGATTAATCTTTTAGTAAAGCATATTGCACCTCACTGCTCTTTGAAGTTAATCTTTTCACCTCCTGGCGTTGCATATTGTTGATGCTTATTGATTTTTGGAGTGATTGTTATTCAAACAGAGATTGTGTTTGCCTATTTTTATATTTTCATGGATTATGATATTTAAATATTTTTATTAAACCATTTCAAGTATATATACTATTGAAATGTGTACAACTATTGTAAAACTTGGATAATCAGAAGTATTATAAAAAGTATTTTCCATTTCTCGAGCGTTTTTCATCCCACGCCTTTTCAATTAATGGTAAAACAGAGGTTATATTGGTTAAATAGTTACTTTCTTACTCCTTCCGTGCTGCGATTATTTATTCACACATCCAGTAAGTTTAGTGAGGAGCCAAGTTCAATAGTGTGCTTTTATAAATGTAGACTGAAGGCGGTTTGGACTTTCCCCGTAATACAGTACGTCGCAATTCTGCTATTAATCACAGGCGCAATAATGAATATTGTGCACGGAAGGTCAACACGCCGGCCGCGGTGGCCGAGGTGACTGAGGCGCTCCAGTCACGGTCTGCATGGCCACTACGGTCGGGGGTTCGAATCCCCCCTCGGGCATGGATATTTGTGCCGTCCTAGTTCGTAAGTAGTTCGTAAGTAGTTTGTAAGTTTAGGGACTGATGACCCCGTAGTTAAGTCCCATAAGCTTGTTAAAAAAAAAAGGTCAACACATAAGGATGGGAGTTAGCTCTTTTCCTGAAAGTTTCCCTCTCTTCATTAGCCAGATAAATATTTCTTATGTGGGAGGAGCATCCGGGAAGGCTCCAATCGACGAAACGAGGCGAACTGCTGCTTCCGTTGGTTCGGCTCGTTAAGTATCATTAAGTTGTTTCTTTGTTTCACTGTACCGAAATTGGCCTTTTTTATTCATGCTTATATATAGGTCTTCTTACAACCTACCGTGAAGCGATCTCAAATTCTTGACGCGCTTAAATGGTTCTTCTTAATCTTTTATCTACGCCGGGAAGTAATTGGGTCCGCGTTGCCCCATTCAAATTTCGAGCTTCTTCACTCGACAAGGCGCTCCAATTTTGGCATCCCGATTAACATCCGAAAGGAAGAAATCGATCGTCACCTTTTCTCACTATTAATAGTGTATGATAAACGCTGTGCGATCGTTGTCTCTTGACTGCTCGGAATGAGAATGTATGGCGACAATTACATTTGTAGTCTTGGGCTGGAGTGCGCTAGAAAGTACAACTTAATGGTAAAAAACGTAGACCAAGCAAGGTGGCGCAGTGGTAACACACTGGACTCGCATTTGGGAGGACGGTGATTCAAATCCACCTCCGGCCATCCAGATTTAGATTTTCTGTGATTTCCCTAAATCATTCCAGGCAAATGCCGGGATGGTACCTTTGAAATGGCACTGGCGATTTCCTTCTTTATCCTTACCCAAAACTTCGAGCATGAGCTCCGCCTCAAGTGACCATACCGTCGACTGGACGTTAAATCCTAAAATTAATTCATTCCTTCCTCGCCAAAAGCAAAAGCTTCAGATAATCGGTAAACCCGACTTGAATCACTGCCTCGTACAAATTTTTGTCTCTCACTGCAGTAGAGTAATATAATGCATGTTGTTGTTATTGTTGTTATGGTCTGCAGTCCGGAGACTGGTTTGATGCAGCTCTCCACCCTACTCTATCCTGAGCAAGTCTTTTCATCTCCTCATAAGAACGGCAACCCACATCCATTTGAATCTGCTTACAATACGCGTCTCTTGGTCTCCCTCTGCGATTTTTACCCCACACACTTCCCTCCAATGCTAAATTTATGATTCCGCTATGTGTAACAAAACTCATCTACCACCTTCATTGTTTCGTTACCTAATCTAATTCCTTCAGCATCGCCTGATTTTCTAAGACCGCATTCCATTATTTTTGTTTTGCTCTTGTTAATGTTCATTTTATATAGATTTTTCTGAGGATTTCGCTATTTGCAGAACGCTGCGGTATGTTAGTTAAATTTGTTTTTAAAAATGTGACAGGTTCTTAACAATTGTTGGCAATAGGACATGGAACTCATTTTCCAACGATATGTTGAAATTTTTTCCTTTCTACGTTAGCCGCACGGTACGGCCACGTGGACTAAGGCGTCATGCTAACGACTGGGCAATGCGGGCGTCCACACCGGAGGTTAGAGTCATTCCTCGGTCACGTGCATATGTATTGCCCTTAGTCTAAGTTAGTTTATGTAGTTTGTAAATCTAGGGAATGATGACCATACCAAATCTTCAAATGTCTGTAAAGCTTATGGGACTTGACTACGGGGTCTTCAGTCCCTAAACTTACAAACTACTTATGAACTAGCTAATACTAAGGACGGCACAAATATCCATGCCCGAGGGGGGATTCGAACCCCCGACCGTAGTGGTGCAGACCGTGACTGGAGCTCCTCAGTCCCCTCGGCCACTGCGGCCGGCGTGACCATAGCAGTTTGATATAATAGGATTACAAACATTTGAACATTTTACTCTGTGTTCGTCTTCCTAAAAATCAGAAATGGATTAGACCAATTTTGAAGGGAAAAAGCAAAGAAAGAGCTGGAAAATATAAAAAAAATTGTATTTTTGTACGGGCATCGGTACTTTGTATTAGATTCGTATTTTATGTGGTGTCATATCGTTAAAAACAGTAGTAAGCTCACTGTGTACATAAGATTTCGTTTAGTGTGTGACGTACGACGTATGGCGTTTGCTGCATACAGAGGCGTACCAGGAGATTTAAGGCTAATTTCCATGATGTCTAAAGACAATCTGCAGGGTAAGAGGAGCTCACACTTGATACTTAAGGCCTATCCCATGATATTTCCTAAGATCTTCATATCTGTATCTATTCATATTACAAAACAAAGTCGTCCCGTCGCGACTGTTATCAATAAACTCAAGACCTACTGAACGGATTTTCATGCTGTTTTCACCAATGGACGATGCATTTATGAGGACGGTTTAGGTGTATAATTCATTAAGATGTGCGTTAGTGGGTGTATGTGGCGTGCAAAAATACGCGAAATATTCTTAGGAATACCTATATACGACCTCTGGCAAAGTTCGGTAAATAGTAGACTAATATTAACGTAGATGGACTGCGAACTACGTTACCTTACGGTACTTCCCAATAACCTCCCATAACGATGCACCAGCCTGAGCTCTGCGATATTTGTCCTGAAAACTTTGCACGAAGTCTACATCACGTATCGTTGGATGTCAGGAATATCATTAAATCTCTTTCCTTTCAAACTGTGTTTGAACCGAGGAAATAGGAAGAAGTCTGCAGTATTAAGATCTTGCGAGTATGATGAATGTCGAAGTAGCATGACGACGCTTGCCATCTCACAGCCAATATCGTCAAACAATTCCTGGTAAAAAAGATATGGTACAATTTGAACATCCGCCATACTTGCCGGTTCTCAATCCAATAGACATCTTCCGATTTCCTCGACTGTAACTCGCTTTCAGAGGAATGATAGCCGGCCGCGGTGGCCGAGGGGACTGAGGCGCTCTAGTCACGGTCTGCACGGCCACTACGGTCGGGGGTTCGAATCCCCCCTCGGGCATGGATATTTGTGCCGTCCTTAGTCTTAGTTAGTTCATAAGTAGTTTGTACGTTTAGGGACTGTTGACCCCGTAGTTAAGTCCCATAAGCTATACAAACCTTTAAACATTTTTTGAGGAATGATATTTGATGATGTTCCTGAAATCCAACGAAACGTGACGAAGCTTTTGAACACCATTACAAAGGAAGACTTCGTACAAAGCTTACAGGTCACGTATCGCACAGCTCAGCGGTGCATAGCTATGTGAGGTGACTATTTCTGACAGTAAGGTACTGTAGTTCATAGTTAATGTTACAGAACTATTCACCGAACCTTATTGTTACAGGCTGTATTCTGTCACTTACGAACGTTATCGTACATGTGATAATGCGGTTATTGTTTAATAATGTGTCGGCTGAACATGAGATACCCTTCTAAGCTTACAAATATGCTCGACGTATCAGACGGTACAAAAAAAAAATTGCCTTATATATTTGCTAAGGAATTCGTAAAAAGAGCAATAAATATTCTTAGGAGAAGCTATATATTCTGTTACGAAGATTATCTTACATGTAACAGAGCGGCTATTGTTTCATAATGTGTAGGATAAATAACTGAACAAAGAGATACCTTCTAATCTTACAAACAAGTTCGATGCATATGGCTGATACGAGAATACGACAGAAAAATATGTTAGCTTATGTATGGTCTGCCACCTGTCCGAAGCCGGGCAGGGTAGCTAGTAATAAATAAAATTAACTACAGCGGTTTTGGTGTCGAAGAAAAGTGACAAATATAGTGGCATACTTTTCAATTGAAATTTTTTGACAGATTTAACCACTTCAGTCACGAATAATTTTTAAAAATGGTGTAAAACGTTATCTTACACTTTTTCATGTATATAAGAGCCTATTTTTGTATATTTGGTTGCAAAATAAAAATTATTCAATAAATTGAACCACGAGCCGGAACGCAGTTAATGATGTGAAATAAATGTCAACAGTTACACATGTCACAGCATCGTATTATGGTATTTGTATCTCAAAGTGGAGTTTGTATAAAATTAAAAAATGAGTACGTAAGGTAATTTAAACTACTGATATCATGTTAGAGCACTCTGAAATTGCTTCGCCATATTCATTCTTTTCCATTGTAGCACTCCATTCTGGTGACAGATGGTAGCAAAAAATCACGAAACTAAAAACGTTATATGTCCAGTAAATAGGCCAATTGGTATCAAAGTAAAACTCAGTCGTGTTGTGTAGTAAAATACATAAGAAGACATTGTCCAATATATTGGACGCCACGTCTGAATGGGTGAAAAACATTTGCGGAACATGGACCCGAAGTGGCCGCCTACGTTTCCAGGAAATCAGTTACCGTTTGAGCTGCCCAAGTCGTCGAGTCTGTCAGTAGGCGAAACGTGCTTGTACTACGGGGACGCAGGTTGTCCGCGACAGGAAAGGTACGTGTTAACCTCTGTTTGGAAATTCCGCAACGACGCAGCGTGAAAGATTCAGTCTGCTTTGGTATTCTGCGAAGTCACGGATTCGTCAGCGCGAAACGTCGCGGAAATTCTCATCCTACTGCGGCGGCAGGTGCTACATGACACGGATTGGGTATTTACGCTGAGACGTATTATTAGAATTCACAGAAAGCCCGTTGACACATGCGTCATGCCGTGTGTTACTCACTCGGACAGACATCGTACGAAATAACCGTGATGGAGAATATCAAACAAATTCGGGCTCGTACATTAACCTGTAGGTTCTTCACTAGTGCAGCATTCTGGAATGGGTTGGTGGTACGTCGTGGGTGGGATTTATAGCCACGTATTGTGCTTCCGGTACTGCTACTGTGATAGGCAGTTGCATAATGAGAAGTGGTGGGTGATTGGTTGGTGGTCTTCGTTATAATTAACACATTTTCCTCTGTACACACATAGTAAAGAGATCAGCTGGATTTCCTAAGGTTATTTTATTCTTGTGTAGTCTGTCCGCGAAAGGCCAATTTGCGTCTGCTGTGAAGGTGACAGACACAACCAGCGCTAAGCGTGTTACCTGTGTTATAGAACAGGCATTAGATATCTTTCTATATTTACATATACACTCGGCAATACACCGTAAAGAGTGTGTCGGAGGGAACAGTGTACCACCACTAGGTACTCCCTTTCCTATTCCACTCCCAAATAGAACGAGGGAAATATGAAGTCTATATGCCTCTGTACGAGCCCTAATTTCTCTTATCTTGTCTTTGTGATCTTTAGGCGAAATGTAAGTAGGAGGCAGCAAGATCGTTCTGCAGTCAGCTACAAATTCCCGTCCTCTAAATTTCCGCATCATAATTTCTCGAAAAGAACGTCGTCTTTCCTCCAGCAATTCCCATTTCTGTTCGCGGAGCATTTCCGTGACACTAGCGCATTGCTCGAACCTACCAGTAGCGAACGCCTTTGAACTGCTTCCACGTCTTCCTTTAAACTGACCTGCTGCGGGTTCCAAACAGATGAACAGTACTCAACACATAGACATAAACGCGTTTTATGCGCGGTCTCATTTACATTCCCAAAATTCTCCCAATAAACCGAGATAGCTGTCCCCCTTACTCACAACTGTCCTTACATGTTCGTTCCATTTCATATCGCTCTGCATTGTTACGCCTAGATATTTGAACGACGCGACTGCATCAAGAAGCTCACTACTGTATTCGAAGATTATGGGATTGTTTTTCCTACTCATACGCATCACCTTACTTTTTGCTACATTTAGAGCTAGCTGCAATTCTTCACACCAACTAGAAATTTTGTCTACGTCACCCTGTATACTATCACGGTCAATTAATGACGTCCCCCCAGGCACTACAGCAACATTAGCAAGTAGCCGCAAATTACAAGTTACTCTGTCCATCAGATCATTTATATAGATCGAAAATAATAGTGGTCTTATCACACTTCCCTGGGGCACGCCTGACGCCACCCTAGTCTCTGATGAACACTCACCGTCGAGAATAACGTACTGCGTTCTACCACTTAGGAAGTATTACAGAAAGTCACAAATCTGTGGACTCATTCCATATGCTTGTATCTTCGTCAGCAGTCTGCAGTGCGGCACCGCGTCAAATGCCTTTATGACAAAGCGCTGAATCTACCGGAGATATATTGCAGAGGAAAGAGGTCAAGGATGGTATCAACACAAAAATTTCTAGGTTCGTGGGTTGCATATATAGACGAGAGATCGGGAGAACACGGACTCCGATAAGTGACGGTGTGTTCGTGCATTATCCTATTAGAAAGTGACTGTTGGCAATGTTGGCAAGCCCCAAATGTATGGGAGAAAACCAGTCTCCAACACATCAGAAATGTATCACTGGTTTGTTAGAGCACCGTAAATGCTTGGTAGAGGAGCGTGGTGGTGGAATTCAGCACCAACACTTTAAACTACAGCCGACGTACGGAGTGTGCACGTGGTCTAAGGCATCATGCTACGGACTGGGCGGTCGCTCCCGGCGCTGTTTCGAGTCGTGGAAGTGTGTGTTATTCTTAGTATAAGTTACATTAAGTAGTTCGTAAGTCTAGGTACTGATGCCCATAGCAGTTTGGTCCAATAGGTTTACAACCATTTGGTTTTGAAACTACAGCCAGCGTTTCATCTCTTGAGTGTTGAAACCTGTCGACCTCCCATGCCTTGTGATGTTCCCTGCGGCGACGGTGCATCACGATATTTCGCGACTACATGTGACACGCAATTTTCACGACTTATTCATGGCCCATCGGAACGAGCTGTTGTGTGTCGCTGTCCTCCATTGATCTCGACTATCGAAGAAGTCTACATCTATATAAATACTCTGAAGTGCATGACAGAGAGTTCACCGAAACGCTTTTATGATATTACGCTATAGTTCCATTCTCTATCTGCTCACGGGAAAATGAACACCTAAACCTTCATGTTTTCCATCTGACCTCTCTTATTTTATTATGATTATCATGTCTTCCTGTAAAGGTGGGGGCAACAAAATATGTTATTATTCGGAAGAGAAAGTTGGTGAAATAAATTTCGGAAATAGAACTCAAAAAAACTGTTCAAGTGTTTGTAATATTGAGACGGAAGAACAATATATTAATTGAATTTTGGTAATGAAAACATTTTGTTGTTGCAGAAGACAAGCTTTAAAATATGTTATTGCTTACTTAAAGCAACATGTAAACTCTATCAAGCCGGCCGCGGTGGCCGAGGTGACTGAGGCGCTCCAGTCACGGTCAGCACGGCCACTACGGTCGGGGGTTCGAATCCCCCCTCGGGCATGGATATTTGTGCCGTCCTAGTTCGTAAGTAGTTCATAAGTAGTTTGTAGGTTTAGGGACTGATGACCCCGTAGTTAAGTCCCATAAGCTTAACAAACATTTGAACATTTTTTTTTTTGAAACTCTATCAATAACTTCATGTAGGTATGTAAATAAATGCAGGGCTAAAATATTGAACTTAATTCACAGAACTTTCCCTATAGATTTAAAACAACATATTGTAAATGAAAAGTTATACATGAAAAATGTGAGTTACTAAAAAAATTGATGTAAAAAAGCTGTGTGTGTATTTGAATCTCCGATAAACAAACATCAAAAGTTTGGGCAAATGTTTATACAACCCACATAAAACAGTAACATGTAACAAAAATTCTTAGATATTTAAGGCAAATATCCTACGAAAGGTAAGTGCCGAAACATGTTCACGTGATAAAAACAGAAAAGATGTCTTACATAAGGCAGAATTCGTCTTCAGTTTATCTTAGCAATTACGTAAATACGAACATCAGCTTCAAAAGATGATGATACTAGTGTCTACGATAGTTTATGCGGAACTCAATTGCTTCTCTCTTGGTTTTTGGGAGAAAACAGTAAAAGCAGCTTTCATAACCTGTTACGACGTTCTTAAGAAACCGATAACACTCGAACTCGAAATGCGAAAGACATTACAGAACTCGGTGGTCACGGCAGCCACAGGTGTGGCAGAATATGTTCTAGTATCTTACAGCTTACTCCTGTCCCCAGTACTAATTTTTATTAGGGGCACTACCGGTTCACGGCCTAGAGCCACATAATCAGGTGCGTATAACATTTGAAACATGTTAAGCTCCATGGCAAGTAGCTTGTGCCCAATTGTCAATATTAAAACCTCTCACCTGTGTGACTGAACGTCAGTAAATAATCTTTGGGCGGATGAAGTATGCCATGTGACTGGTACTCAGCAGCAAGTAAAGACCAGGAGGTATCGTGTGTTTAGTTCGAAGAGTGTGCACACGGGGCCCCCAGCATGCAAACAGTTTTCAGAACCACAGTTACGTGATGGTGACACGTCCACGCTCTCGTCATACGCCACTCTTACCCGAGAGACGTGTCTGTGTTATTCGACGATTTGCTGTGAAGAGTTGGTCAGCTCAGTACAGATGAGCGTCGTCCACTCCGAATTCCGTCGCACAAACTGAGGTTGACCCGCCTCCATATTACATATAACCCTGATATTGAAATAATAACCTCAATACACTTAGTTAACCGAAAGTATCGGTGGACATCTTCCCTAAACACCCAGAAGCGTGTGACAATGGGTCTAGAAAACGGGATTGCTCGTCACATCCATTTTAGATGTAAGGTCGTTTGTGTTGTTATATAGCACTGACTGTAAGATGCATCTTAAAGGATGAGTTGCTGAATAGTCACGTGATTATTAGTGACTGTAATCACGTACAGCATTCATTCACTCTCCGCTAGTCCAATAACACGGATTATTCTCTTTTCCGTCATAAGGACCACGTACTTCTGAAACTATGTCACACACCCAACATGCGATAAAAGAAATAATTAATTTCTTCAGAGAAGCACGTGGTTCTTAATGAGTATAAAAGACAGCTGTTGTTTAGTCCCTTATAAATAAATAAATAAATAAAATGACGAAACCTATAATTGTGAAACTTCAAAGAGTGTGGTCTTCTTCTCGCTTACGACACGACATGATGGGGATCGACTAAAACCGGTGAATGCAGCTGTTTTTAAAAAAACATCCGTTACTGACTGCTCTGGACACAACAGCTCCGTTTCGTACACATACAGAATCACGTGTTCCTCTGTAGAACTTAATGATTTCTTATTTGATCAATTGTTGCGTGGACTCAAAATTGGAAAAACAACCCCGCTCGCTGTATCCGTAGAAAATGACATAATAAGTTCACTAGTACGCGATACTAATGAGTGAGAATGGATACCGAGACAATGAACGGTAAATGTATTAAAACATTAATAATTAGGCTACAATTCAGCAACTGGCTATTTATGATGAAGTGTTAAGTCAGCTTCTAATATCACAATGTACTCAACGACTTTAACACCTGAAACGAACACCTAGCGACTCATGGTCACGCTCCTTCGGTTTGTTTACAGATTATCTCTCGGTACGGTGAAGGGAATATAAATAACTTCGAATTCAAAGACTGAGATGTTGGTCAGTATGAGTTATAGAAGATTACTTCAATTTCTTTGTTTGAACAATTCCGAGAGTAGTAGCAGTATGGTAGAGGCAGCCTTGAAGGATGGAAGCTGGCTTACCGTGTTGTGGAAGCAGCATTATTTTAAAAGTGTTTTTATAAGAATATATCTTGAAGAAGCTACCGGTGCAAAATTAAGGCAATGGATTATTTACGGTAATTCAGTTCATTAATATACTTGTAACTGGGGAGGTACTTGTTGTCGGAGATATGATAGATTGAATTTTGCAGTCGCAATTTTGTATGAAAGAAAATGATTTGATGTAGTTGTTAACAAGTGTTAACAGCTAGATTTTCCAGTTCATTTATATGAAACGACGTGTATTGTTGAATAACTCATTGAAGCATAGTTAAAACTACAGTATTAAACTTACATTAATCAGTCATTAAGTCCTTTTCACTTTTATTTGTTTTGTTGGTTACTACCTCCATGCTTGCTTTCACATAGGTAGTTATATATTGACACAGTTTAGCGTTGCACTTGGCACGTACGGAAAATAAAACTTGATTCTTCAGATTCACAGCAGTATTTTGTAAAGAAGACAGGTTGCAAAACAAAACGGACGTTTCCCTGTACACAGGTAGCCCATGAGTATTAATTACTGTTAAAATGAATATCCATCGTAATGTATTCTATTGTCTAAGTACATTTCCAATAAGGGGTGATGTCAGTATCAGCTTTGTGGTTTAATTTGAGTAAGAGGAAAATGAAAAGAGTTAATTTTTCACTTACTATGGTATTAAAACAACTGCTTCACAATAGTGATTGATAGTTAAAAGATAGATTCCTTTGAATGAATTTGTTTGCGTAAGTAAATTTCATTAAAATGATTTACATTCTCGAAGAACAATTTTTCGATATATTGGCTAGTCTACATTTACATACATGTACATACATACTCCGCATTCCACCGTAAGGTGCATGGCGGGAGGGTACACTGTACCACTACTAGGCATTTCCTTTCCTATTCCACTCCCAAATCGAACGAAGAAAAAAGGAATGCCTATATGCCTACAGACGAGCCCTAATTTCTCTTATCTTGTCTTTGTGATCACTACGCGAAATATAAGGAGGCAGCAGCAAGATCGTACTACACTCAGTTTCAAATTCCTGCCCTCTAAATTTCCTCAACAGAAATTCACGAAAAGAACGGCGTCTTTCCTCCGGCGATTCCCAATTGAGTTGCCGGAGCATTTCCGTGACACTCGCGCATTGGTCGAACCTACCAGTAACAAACCTAGCTGCTCGCCTCTGCACTGCTTCCTATGTCTTCCTTTAAACTGATTTGCTGCGGAACCCAAACACTTGAGCAATACTCAAGACATGGTCGTTTTATACGCGGTCTCCTTTACAGGATGAAGTACATCTTCCCAAAATTCTCCCAATAAACCGAAGTCGGCTATCCGCCTTACTCACAACTGTCATTACATGTTTGTTCCATTTCATGTCGCTCTCCAATGTTACGCCTAGATATTTGAACGACGCGACTGCATCAAGAAGCTCACTACTAATGCTGTATTCGAACACTATTGGATTGCTTTTCCTACTCATGCGCATCACCTTACATATTTCTACATTGAGAGCTAGCTGCCATTCTTCACACCAACTAGAAGTTTTGTCTAAGTCATCCTGTATGCTATTACAGTCAGTTACAGACGATACCCTCCCATACACTACAGCATCATCAGCAAAGAGCCGCAAATTACAAGTTAGTCTGTCCATCAAATCATTTATATAGATAGAAAATAACAGCGGTTCTATCACACTCCCCTGGGGCACGCCTGATGATGCACTCGTCTCTGATGAACACTCGCCGTCGAGAAAATCGTACTGCGTTCAATTACTTAGGAAGTCTTCCAGCCAATCACAAATCTGCGAACCTATTCCATAATCTCGTATCTTTGTTAGCGTAAACTTCGCAGAATTCTGTTTAAAAGTAGAGAATAAAACTAGTATAGCTTGCAACTCACCGCAAAGACGATCGTCGGGTTGCAGACAGGCGCGTAAGAAATGGCAATCACACACACGCAACTCACGTATTTCGGCCGCAGCCTTCATCAGTATAAAAGACACTTGGTTTCACACAATCACAGGCACAACACACGAACACACAACCGTCATCTCCAGCTGCTGCGTCCAAAGTGACGCTGGGCAGTTAAGTGCGACTCGTAGTGGGGATGGGATGGGCAGGGTGGGGAGAGGCAGGTGAGGGAAGGGGAAGGCGAAGGATGCAAGGCGAGGGTGGGGGCCGATATGCCGCACAATGTTGGTACTGGTGGGTGGACAGAGATGCAGCTTCGAAATGCCGAACGAGGGAGGCGAGAGGAAGGGGAGGGGAAACAAATGGGAGGAGAAGCGAAGGGGGGAAAGGAGGAAAAACATGGGCAGCGAGAGAGGGAACATGCACAAAGTAGGGGGAAAAGGACGGAAGGGAGGAAGGAAGGTTAGGTTTCAACGTTCCGTCGACACCTTGGTCATGGGAGACAGAGCTCACGCTAGAACTGTATCGGGCGAAAATCGGCCTTGCTATTGGAAAGAACCATCATGGCATTTGCTGAGGTTTGATAGGGAAATCACGGAAAACCTAAATTCGGATGGCAGTAGGACGGTTTGAACCACCGAGTACTGTGTGTTGCCGCTACGCCACATCACTCGGTAGGAAATGAAGGACAGAGAGAGGACAAATGTAAAGCACCGCATTCCTTTGATTCGCATCGGCATTTATTTACTTCTCACTGTTTGATTTGAGGTGCCCGACAAAACTTTTATTGTTATTGTCAAGAATTTCTACTGCGTAACACACCGCGCTCTATCCTACACCTTCCTAAGTCTAAGTTGACGGCGGTTAGGAAGGTGTAGGATAGAGCGCCTGGATAATTTCAGGACCAGACAATATTCTGTAAGAATAACGCCTACTGTGAGCAGTGCAGGAAACCTGTCAAAGGGTTTAGGGTGGGGAGGAGGATTTAGATGGCCCAGGTTGTGATGCATCATTGAAATCAAGCATATGTTGAGCTGTATGTTGCGCCACAAGGTGGTCCACCTAGGTTTGGGCTAAGCATCTACAAGCCAAGCATCTACATCCCTGTGTCACCACCACCCATAACCCTCTACGACAAGAATCATATCCCTATTGAAGACTCCAGTGCAATATCTGTCCAATCCACCCACCCAGAACTTCCTATTCCAGTCCAATCACAGGATTATCCTACGCCATCAGAGGCTGGACTTCCTGTGAATGCAGCCATGTGATTTACCAACTATGCCGCAATAACTCCACAAATTTTTACATTGGTATGACTACCAAAAAGCTTTTCAAAGCATATGCTTTTATTGATTTTGAAAATGCCTTTGATTCGATCATGTTTACGGCTCCTAAAGAACAAGGAATGGAATAGGGCTATATTAAAATCTTACAAAACATTCACAGAACCTCCACAGCCTTTGTAAGTGCTGTCGAAGAAACTGATGAATTTCCCATTGAGAAGGATGTAAATCAAGGTGCTTATATCTCCCAAATTATTTTCAGGAGTTTTAGAAAAAGCTATGTCTATCCTGAATTGGGAAGAAAAGGGAATTCAAGTTGTCGGAAAAAGACTGAACAACTTAAGGTTCGCAGATGATATTGTTCTATTTGCAAATGACATAGAAGAACTTCAAATATTAGTTAAGGAACTTACATTAGTATGCTTTGAATTTGGGCTTAAAATTAAAATTGATAAGACCAAGATCATGATAAAAGAGTGGACTCTTGAAGAAAGTATATCGGTTGGAAATACACAACTGCAAAGAGTCGCAGAATATGTCTATCTGGGTCAACCGATAGAAATGAAAGGTGATCTAAAAGAAGAAATATTACGACGAATTAAATTGGCCTGGCGAGCTTAGGGAGACACTCTTCAATTTTGAAATCTAAGATGTCGGTTGAGCTGAAGTAAACATTTTTTGGCCGGCCGCGGTGGCTGAGGGGACTGAGGCGCTCCAGTCACGGTCTGCACGGCCACTACGGTCGGGGGTTCGAATCCCCCCTCGGGCATGGATATTTGTGCCGTCCTTAGTCTTAGCTAGTTCATAAGTAGTTTGTAAGCTTAGGGACTGATGACCCCGTAGTAAAGTCCCATAAGTTCTACAAACATTTGAACATTTTAAACATTTTGTCCTACTGCCTGTAATTACTTATGGTTGTCAAACATGGACTTTAAATGCGTTCATTGTTAGGAATGGAAATATCAATGCTGTGTAACACGAGATAAGACGACCAACAAAGGTCACCGACATTATGGAAACGGCGACTACACTGAAATGGCAGTGGGCTGGTCATATTCATGTAGTAAAAGATGGTAGATGGTCTAGACAAGTCATAAACTAGAGCCCAATTTACCAAAAATGACCTAGAGGAAGACCACCAGACAGCAAAAATTAGTTGTCAAAGGCAAGAGCCTTCTGAAATCCTTTGTTACACGCCCACTCAGAGGCTACATCACCAAGTGATAGAACTGGCTGATGATGATGATGATCATGATTATGATCATGAAGACCAAAAAGCTATACATCAGGATGAAAGGCCACCGCTAAACTGTGAACTACCTGTGGTGCAGCATTCAGATAAGCCTAGTGTGTTTGATTTCAATGGCTGCTTCAGAAAATCGTTCAATGGATCCCACCTGCGACCCCCACCTACTACTAGTTTTTCTGAACTGCACAGATGGGCGTTATCATTACGACGCGCGGAAGTGGCCGAGCGCTCTAAGGCGCCTTTCTCCGCAGTGCGCGTCTGCTCTCCATCGGAAGTTCGAGTCCTACCTCTGGCATGAATGTGTCTGTTGTCCTTAGCATAAGTTAGTTCAAGTAGCTTGTAAGTCTAGGGACTTATGACCACTGCTGTTTGGTGGTGTAGCTCTACTAACATTTGAACATTCGAGTTATTGTTATGCTATACTATCTCGTCTCGAAATTATCCAGTAACCTATTGCCCCCACACACTCGACACCCATCAGTTCCTGGCCTCTTTATCCTACACCGTCTACGCTGTATCCTCCCTTTCTTCTCTGCTCTACTCCATCTTCTTAATTTACATATCCCTCACACCCTTTCTCTCTCTCTCTCTCTCTCTTGCCCCCCCCCCTTTCTCTCTCCACCCACCGGTACCTACATTCACTATACGGCATATCTATCCTCTACCTCACTTGATCTTTCCTCCTACCCCCCCCCCCCCGATCAACCTCTGTACCCGAACCTAATCCTGAGCGTCACTTGGAATACGGCAGCCGATGACGATGACGATGACTGCTTGTTACGGATATGTGCCAAACGAGAGCGTATTAGCCGAGGCGGAGTGGCCAAGTGCATTGAAGCGCTATGCTGGGTTCTAATCCCCCCTCGGAAATAGATGTTTGTGTCGTATTTTGTATATGGCAGTTCATAAGTAGTTTGTAAGTTAGGGACTGATGACCTCGCAGTTAAGCCCCTTAAGCCTAACAAATATTTGAACATTTTTAGAACGTATTCTATACTAATAAAAGCGAGTGGGGTAGAGCAGTGGTAACACACTGGACACGCATTCGGCGGGATGGTGGTTCACCTCCGACCATCCAGATGTAGGTTTTCAGTGATTTTCCTAAATCACTTGAGGCAAATTTCGGGATGATACCTTTCAAAGGGCACGGCCGATTTCCTTCCCCATCCTTCAAATGTTTGTATAGCTTATGGGACTTAACTACGGGGTCATCAATCCCTAAACGTACAAGCTACTTATCAAAAAATGTTCAAATGTCTGGAAATCTATCGGACCAAACTGCGTGGTCATCAGTCCTTAGCTTACAAACTACTTAAACCTAGGTAAACTAAGCTACGGACAAACACACACGCCCATGCCCCAGGGAAGACTCGAACCTCCGCAGCGAGGAGCTTTAGACTGCTCGGCTACTCCACCGCGGCGCTACTTATCAACTAGCTAACACTAAGGACGGCACAAATATCCATGCCCGAGGGGGGATTCGAGCCCCCCCTCCCCATCCTTACTCAAAACTCCGAGCTTAAGCTCCGTCTCTAATGACAACCCTTTCGACGGGACGTTAAACCCTAACTTTCCTTCCTTCCTTTTATACTAATGAATGACGCCAGAATTTTTAAGCAGTGTGCCCTTTCTTACAATGTCAAAAGCCCTACCACAATACCGACGCCGTACGAGAAGAGAGTAATAGAGGAGTAAGAAGAAGTAGCTCCGAATTTTTGTCGGCTGAATTCGGATTCGCCCCGCTTATATACGTGGCATGACTCGGCAATGAAATGTAAGCCAATGCATATCCAGACATATCTAGCGTTTCTTTTGCACACGCTGTTGCCTCTCTTAACAGTTTTTGTGCTGCCCCAGCGGTCCTCGACGAATCGCCTGGGCGGCAGGGGCAGCGCGGCCGCCCGCGCCACACGCCGCCGGCCGCCCCCGCGGTATTCCAGACGCCGCGTTGCTATGCTGGTCGCGTACCGCCGCTCTCTTCCTTCCTCGTCATGTTTGGGCGGACACGCTGGAACAGGAAATGACGCAGGCGGTCCGTGACGAGGTTACTGCCAAGAGATCATCTCGAGGTGGCTGTCGTTGCGCGTCTTCGCGTCTTCGTAGGAACCGGTCAACATTTTCATTCCAGGTTTTGGAAGACCTCTCACTGCTTATGAGTCACAGTCGGCTCGTCAGCATCGCTGGCCATGCGATTTCCGTTGCCTTGTGCCTACGTTGCGCGAATAATTCTGAGGTCAATTTATGTCAATTTTAACCGACTCATACTTAATATTCACAGAATATATGGCATTAACTGCTATTGGGCAAAGCTGAAAATGTATACCCAGCCGGGATTCGAACCCGGGTCTCCTGCTTTCTAGGCAGTTGCGCTGGCCCCTACACCACTGGGGACACAGTGATCACCTGCAAGGACTACCTATATTAAATAATAACAACTGCAGGACCAGAAGTGACGTCTGTTCTTTCGGAACAGACGCCACATGTATATATATAATATGCCGGTGATGGGTAATGATCCTATCGTTAGTGGGGAGGGGTGGGCAAGTTTGAAGCCCTTACTCTTAAGGGAATTAGTTTCATAACTACGAGTTTGAATACTGTGGGCAGGACGAAGCTGGGAATTTGTATCTGACGTGAGGCGTGCCTAGGTAGTCCTTGCAGGTGCGGTGATCACTGTGTCCCCAGTGGTGTAGAGGTCAGCACAACTGCCTAGGAAGCAGGAGACCCGGGTTCGAATCCCGGCTGGGTACACATTTTCAGCTTTGCCCAATCGCAGTTGATGTCATATATTCTGTGAATATTAAATAATAACAACTGCAGGATCAGAAGTGACGTCTGTTCTTTCGGAACAGACGCCACATGTATATAACGACTCATACTTGTTATTGAAAGGTAACGATACACAATAGTCTTGTGTAGTTGGCGAACGAACTAGTTCGGAAGAGCGCTCCCACAGGCGAACTAGTTCGCAGATTCCTCGCCTCTTAGTTCGTCCGCTCCTTTTCCGAACACTGACGGGGAACAGCGAGAGGACGCGAGAGAGCGCAGAATCGCGTGATTCCCTTCTGTCAGTTACCTTCATATCGAGCTGAGATGCAGCTCAGCTGTAGTTAGTTCACTGCCACAAGAAATCTATTTTAAAAAATAAAGTACTACGAGTACCCTGTATGCAAAGTAGTTGAATACCATTTTATCACCCATTCCAGTAAATAAGTGGTTTATTTGCCTAAGTATTTGACGTCAAATTGCCCAAAACTACGGGTAATAGCACACGCTTTGGCAACACTGATTCATTACACAAAAAAGCTGTCATAAAAAACAGAGCTCTTTTAGTAGCGGTAGCAAAAGCCAAAACGAGCGGACGAACTAGGAGCAGCGGACGAGACGAACTAGGAGCAGCAGACGAACTAGGAGCAGCGGACGATTATGCCAAACGTATCTCGCTTCATAGTTCGTTGGATTCTTTTCCGAAGGCCGACGAGCAATAGCGAGAGGGCGCGCAGCAGAATTAAAAATCACGTGTTTGCCTTCTGCTGATGAGTCATTTCGAGGTGACTGTCTGCCTGCTAGATTACATAGTTCAGTGCTACAAAATTTCTGTTTTAAAGTATTCTGAACTCTGCAATATCTGACTAATAAATTCCATAATGCCAAGATATAGAAGTAACTCTAAACGTAAACGCGATAAATTATCCACAAACTGTTTCTTTTGGTTGGCGTGATATCGTTAGCAGCTCAAGCAGCAGGCGCATGAAGCAGCTAGGTAGAGGAACTTCCCCCTCCACCTGCACGCGCAGACCACGCCGCTCAGCTGTCACTGGGAGCCGACGAACTAAAAGAGTGCTCCCGATCGCGAACTATTATGCGCAAGTCTAATACACAATCAAATTACTTTTTCTAATCTATCAGCGACGCTTGTTGCAGTGGCTCCCTTCTTCTCGTAATATTTTACCTGTGAAAAGGTTTGTTTCGCTCGTCTTCCTTCTCGTCCGACGAGCCGAGAGAACGGAACCGCGATCACACACTCTCTTGATTGAGTCTACTAGGTGTTGACGTTTGGGGAGACTGCTCTGACAAGGGGAACACTAAGTATAGTACCAACGGATTTTGATGGGTCGCATGTATGTTGTGAGGGAATTCCTCCAGACGATCAACCTAAAAGGATTTATTCCAATGGGCCTTGATTTCTGAGAAAATCGAGATCAAATTCGCAGCAAATTACCACGCGTAACGTGCTGTTGCCGTTCAGCGAGACAGCGTGGTGTAATCGGCAAGGCTCCCAAGCAGGAGACTCAGGTTTGATACCTAGCGGCAGAACAATTTTTTAAAATTGTAATTGCTACTTTTTATATTTCAGAAAGGACTAACCGTCTGGCCGTAGCATAATTATCCACTGGGAAGCGTCACGTGGGTACACACGTCATAAGAGGAGATAAATACAGCACGGTCAGGAACTGTAAACATAGGTATTAAATGTTGCCCAAACATTATAGGTATTAACAAGACTCCTTACTCATTTCGAAATATGCTTCAATCGCCTTAAAAGGGTGCTTCGGAAAAACAAAATGAATAAAATAATCGTAGCGCAATAAATAACATATTGAGCGAATGTTACATGCTTTTATCCTGACCACTTACTGCAAACGTTTACATAAGAATGGTTATAAAAATACATAATTATGCACAATCATCGGACAGGTGTGAAAAGTAATTGACCCATGTCGAACTTGAACCCTGGTCGCCTGCATGGAGCCTCGCATCTTGCCAATTACATCACGCTGTCTCGCTGAGCGGTAACGATACGCGTAGACACGATACACGTGGTAATTTGCTGCGAATTTGATTTCGATTTTCTTAGAAATCAAGACTCACTGGAACAAATCCTTTTAGCTTGATGGTCTGGAGGAAATCCCTCACAACATACCTACGACCCATCAAAATCCGCTGGTGCCATACTTGGTGTTCCCTTTGTGAGAGTGAGTGCTGTTACATTTTAAAATGTACCCTCTTTTTTATTAAGAGTAATATATCCACCCTCTTCTCATTTAATAACGTCTCGTCCTTCCTTAATTATTCATTTTCTTTTGGGTTTCCAGTTTCTCTATATTCCGTCGTAACATGATGTTCAGGTGCCATCACTTTCGCTTCGCTTCGAGGGTGCGCGTGGTCCTTTCCCGTCGGACGTTCGAATCCTCCCTCGGGCATGGGTGTAGTTGTCGTTCTTAGTTTAAGCAATTTGTAAGTCTAGGGACTGATAACCTAAGTCGTTGAGTCCCGTAGGATTACAAACATTTGAACATCACTATTTTCTGTTTTATTTGTACGAAGACGCAAGATGTTTCTTCATATTGTCGCGTTGCAATGGAAGCAGGCTTGACTTCGAAGGCAACTAAACACAGCACTTATACTGAAAGCACGTTTATTCCGAACTCAACATACACGCAGCACTGACTGCCTCTGCTATTTCTACACAGGCAGAATTTACCAGAAATTAGAAGAACAGTTAACATAAGAAACAAGTAGAATTTACAAGTGAACATAAGAAAGATGTAGAACCTTCTGGAATTGTAAATTACAAAGAAATAAATTTTTGCCGGTGGGCGGGATTGAACCGGCGACCTTCTGCTCCGCAGTCCGTGACGCTATCTCCTGTGCCTCGCCGGCAGTTGGTTTTCGTCCTCTCTCGCGGCAATGTCATTACCTTTTTTTCCTTTTAGAACCTGCATTCGCATTAACAGCTTCGTAAGGTCCTATAGATTTTTCTGTTTGTTATTTTCTTTATCAAACCTTAGTACACTTGTTCGGCAACAATGACTTGCGAGGTGAACAGTCGAACATTAATGTATTGCGGAAAGTATAATAATATTTATCTAAACCATTCAACAGCTTAACATTTCGAGCTGCTGCGATCAGTATCTCCAGAAAGAAGCCACTATGGGTACTTTCCGTAAGTTTTCTCTGTAACTTTATTTTTGTGTGTCGCCTTAACCGTAATCTGTACTCCTCCTTTCATTCTATTAATTCATTTCGTGGATTAATTTCATCCACTCTTGTCTGAATTATTTGCTCAGATTTTTATCCGATTTTTCTATGAACGGAATTTTAACAAAAATCCTTAATCTTTTAATCACGGAGTTTAACATTAATTCGTACAGACAATATCACGAAAGTAATGTTACAGAAAGGCAGGGTGCTTGAAAAGGTAACGAAGACTACTGTAAGGAACTTCCCAACAGTCGACATGCAGTCTTACACAGACAGAAATCTTTCTCTTGTTTTGGAAGAAGACTGTGCCAAATTTCATGAAGATCGTAATGGAACTTTATTTATGTATGTAAGAAGAAGATTTACCTTGGCATCTGTCGTAAATTAGCGGTTCACGTGGCTGGCGTTAAGGTCTTCTGTGCTCACCTGTTTCAGTGTGTGTAAATACAGCTAACGAGAACACGGATGCATTTCAACAGCAACGCGTGAGCTTCGTTGAAGGTAAGGAAAACCACATGCCACAGCTCAGAGTGTTTCACGACAAGACGTGCAATTTGGAAACACGGCTTTTATATAAGGGGAAATCCAGAGGTGACCCTGTATTTTCGTACAATACACAGGGTTCACTTAATAGAGTTCGGAACGTAGTCTACAGTAAGAGGTCATCTCGTCACATTGTAGTGCGACCTGTATTTAACCGTCCACTATTTTCTTCATAGAGCTCAATTACCCAGGCCGGCCGCGGTGGCCGAGGGGACTGCGGCGCGCCAGTCACGGTCTGCACAGCAACTACGGTCTGGGGTTCGAATCGCCCCTCGGGCATGGATGTTTATGCCGTCGTTAGTGTTAGCTAGTTCATAAGTAGTTTGTAAGCTTAGGGACTGATGATCCCGTAGTTAAGTCCCATAAGCTATACAAACATCTAAATATTTTTTTCAATTTCACAGTTATTCAGTGATTAAATCTTTGATATATTGTTTTGAATGTTATTAATGTTTGAGAACATATACTTGTGTGAATTTTATTCGTCTTTGTTTCATGTGTAACGAAGGTGCTGCAGCAGTACGCAGTGACGGGTTCTTCGCCGACGTCAGCAAGAAATTGCTAGTCGCAATCGTTGATTAGCATTAGGCGGCGCGCTAAACTGGAGAACTTTGCCTGCTGTTGACGACCGCGATTGACTTTTTTTAAACATTAACAATGCATATAAAATGTAAATGAAAATAGTTTAGTCTCGTTTTGGATTCGGTATTGAGATGAAATCTTGTTGAAATTGTGATTTGTGATACGTGCTGAATTAAGTGATATAACTTACGTCACATATATTTAAAATAAAAAGTTTAAAAATGAAGTTACTGATGAGTGTCCACGATTTATAAATATTGAATCAAGATGTGCAAATGATTTTTTTAAGTGATGGTAATTCTCAAGTGAATTTTGAATGTGGTTTCAACGACATACACGAAAGTTATGTGCCACTATAGTAGCACGATTATTGATATCACGAGGGGGTACGTATCCCTCCTCGGGCATGGATGTTTGTACCGTAATTAGTATAAGCTAGTTCATAAGTAGTTTGTAAGTTTAGGGACTGATGACCCGCAGTTAAGTCCCATAAGCTTTACAAACATTTGAACGATGTGATTCTTGAATTTTTCCCGGCGGACATAGTATTCCATCATCTTTCGGGAGTGCATCCGGTACAGCGACAATTCTTCTTCCGATATTTCGGCTGCAAACCTTACAGCCATCTTCAAGGCGAGTCCAAGACTGAGTTCTCAGCGTCTGTGCGTGCCTATTTATACGGTAAATCACGTGATCCAAGCTACTGAGGATTAGACTGCGCATGCTCGAAGATATCACATTCGTAACTGCTGCGCTAGTCATAGATAAATATATACTTCAAAGATAATCTGTGAGCAGTGAGTGCAAACATAAACAGAGCTGTTACGTATCCACAGTGCTTACAAATGAATAATTAATCATTAAAAGTGGTAACATCAATCGGAATAGAAGACGCAGACATTCTTTCAGAACGAAGGCGTGATATAAGTGGCTTCCATGCATTGTCAAGATGAAATCCGTCGTCACGATTTAGCAGGTGGTCCGCCAGTTGTATATGTATAGCTTCCTTTACAACAGAGTCCCAGAAAGTGGAAGCTGTGGTTAAAATCTTTACTCCTTTGTAATTCATGGAATGGCCAGTAGAAATACAATGTTCGGCTACTGCAGACTTTTTGGACTGAAGTGCACTCCCCGGGTGCACTCCCGAAAGATGATGGAATTTGAACGATATCGATAACAGTTATAGACGAGCTATGGAATAAACAAAGACTATCATAGCAACGGAAATTAAAAATTTTACTCGGGGTATGCCAACCTATTGGATCTTACTGTGGAATCTAATTTTGAGTTAATTCATTTATCAATTTGAGGAACTTTATTAAGAAAAATATGAAGCCTAGTATTAAGGGACATTATAAGTTTTGTTGGGATGTAGTTAACCTCGGGTACGAAGTCACAGTCATTCGAGAAGCTGTTTGTTTATTGTAACTGAAGTCACGTAAAACTAGTACCACCGCAACATGTGGGCGTCTTGCAGCGAAGTTTGAGTTGTAATCAATATAAAATTCAACTATACCGTGCCATCACTATGGTGATAAACAACAACGGGTAAAGGTTCCTGAATTTGACCAGGGTGTGGTTATCTAAGATGACAGTTTTCTACCATGTTTACGGTCCAGCGCTTCACCGTAACTTCAATTTAATTAGAAAACTGGAATGCTATAACATAAGAGTACGGGGAATACAGCAGCCTCATACGATGGTCTTCCACAATGGAGACTATCAAAAGGTTAATTATTTTTTACTGCTCCCGAAGAAAAAAATGTATACATTCTTCCTTTTTTAGAGAAAGACTTAGGTGTCACTTTCTTCGGCATTTACTAGATCCCAATTTCTTCCTTACTGCAATTCTTTTTTGAGCAGGAAACAGGTTGGGGTTTTGAATCCTGTATTCATCTAATGTGGCGTAGTGTGAAACCATTGGAGCTAGATAAGGTGTATGTATTATGTATGTGTGTGTGTGTGTGTGTGTGTGTGTGTGTGTGTGTGTGAATGAGAGAGAGAGAGAGAGAGAGAGAGAGAGAGAGAGAGAGAGAGAGAGAGAGAGAGAGAGATGTTCAAATGTTTGTAAATCTATCAGACCAAACTGCGTGGTCATCAATCCGTAGCTTACAAACTACTTAAATTAAGGAAAACTAACCTCCGAATAACACGCACACAGGGAGGACTCGAACCTCCAAGGCGAGCAACCGCGCGCTCTGCAGCGAGACGCTTTAGACCGCTCGGCTACTCCACCGCGCGGCTGAGAGAGAGAGAGAGAGAGAGAGAGAGAGAGAGAGAGCGTGATAGTAAAAAATTATTTTTTCGGTAATAATAATGAAACCATAAAGCTAATAATAAGCCTCAAGTAATTTTATTCAAATTAAATGTTTGAAAAAGAATGATGCACAACGTCATCTTAAAGGAGTGATCCACAACTTGAAAACTGCATTGTAAAAAGAAATGGAGACAAAGATCCCAATAACTAAAGAAGTTTAATAATAATAGACGTAGAAGCTATTGTCCTTTGTAAAACATTGTAAGAATGTGAAGTAAAAAGGAAATATACGTTGTTAATATTGAACATTTTTTGGAATGCAATGTTGATTGCACATTAACAATATTCTCGCATTTCAGAAACGTTCAAATGTTTGTAAACCTATGGGACCAAACTGCTATGGTCATCGGTCCCTAGACTTACAAACTACTTAAACTAACTTCAAGTCACCTAACGACAACACACACATCCAAGCCCCAGCAGAACCTCCTTAGAACGCTCGGCACTCCACTGCGGCTTGTTGCACTTAACAAGGCTGTAAAATATCATTCACTTGCACAAGAAACCGTTTGCAGAGTCAAAGCTCACTTTATGTCGACGGTACTTTTATCACATCATTACCTTTTAACGGCGCCTGCGACATGGAACTGAGAGCTTTGACCCTTGAAATGCGTTGTCGTGTAAAATGTCTTTCACGTTTCCGCAACATTACCGCTACATCATACGTAATTAAGGCCAGTAGCTTTCTGAAACTTTCGCGAACAACGCAGCTGTAAGCAGCCGGCTGGAGCACTTGAGTATTGTTGCGAAATTCGAGGAGAAACGCAGAATAAAATTCTTTCTGTAATGGTTGCAACGTGACTCTTAAGCTGCATTAGTAGGCACAAGGATAAGAAACGAAATTCCATTATATGGGTGTAAGCCCCACTAACTACTGTCCACCAGCAGAACGTCACAATCTGCCGTCCGAGAGGTAAACAAAAATAAATAAATAAATAAATAAATAAATAAATAAAAATAAAAAAAACAAAAAAAACAAAAAATGTGCAAATGTTTGTATAGTCTATGGGACTTAACTACGGGGTCATCAGTCCCTAAACTTACAAACTACTTATGAACTACTTACGAACTAGGACGGCACAAATATCCATGCCCGAGGGGGGATTCGAATCCCCGACCGTAGTGGCCGTGCAGACCGTGACTGGAGCGCCTCAGTCCCCGCGGCCACCGCGGCCGGCTAAACAAAACAGTTCGGGGATCAAGTGAGATATCGTACACAATATACGTATAGTAAAGTATTTTATTCATTTATTGGTTACAATTGTAATTTATGTGTGATGCAATACGATATTTAGCTGTCTCAACTCTTGAGGTTTACATGGTGTTTACCTACCGCGAGGCAACATTGGGCTCTCATAATAGTGAAAAACTCATTTTCATTGCTCTCTAATATGGGGTATGATCCCCTCCGACGTCCAGTACAGTGGTACACCTGCGAGCTCATGAGGAATGTGGCCATTCTTCCACGAGTGCGATATCTTGCTTGTGGGAGGTGCTGATCTGGCTGTAGTGTGTCTGCCAAGTGCATCCCAGACGTACTCAATCGCGTTTAAGTCCGATTAACAAAGCTGGTTACTCCAGTCATTGAACTGCCTCAGTTTCAACCATGTTGTCCACCAGTGCAGCTCTGACGGGATGAGAGTTATCGTCCACCAGAAGAAACCCCTCTCTTACTGCACAACATAACGTCGAAGGATCTCGTCTCTGTACCTACGAGCAGTCAAAGCGCCATTCTGAACAAAGTTACTGACTCCTGTCCATACATGAAAAGACATAAACAGGAATGTTGCGAGTTCCACGTTCCTCCTGCTTACTAGGCAGTTGATATAACCACTAAGGCACCATAACCTAAGGGAGATGGTGACTGTTCGGGTTGTCATAAGGCGCGTCTCCCTCCGAAAAGCGATCTTCAATTCTGCCCCATGTCCCCCTATATAAATATGTACCAACGTTGCTGAGGCTCTGCAATAGTGGAACAGCACCCTATCAATGAATGTTAATAAGAACGATTCTGCGTTGTACCTCATACACTGGTGATTTTTATATCAAATAATGAATCAGTATTCAGAGACATATTTTCTCTCGATATATATCAAATCCATTTTTAAGAGATGTATCAAAAGAAATTTCATTTTTTACTGCTTTATTTATTTATTCTTATATTTCCTTATTCGTATGCTTATCCTTACAGAGCAGATTCGTACAGCCCGCAAGAGGCAGCGTTGCCAAACGTATTCCCCATGTGGTTGTCTCACAAGGAGAAGACGCCTACTCGTCATCGCCTAATTCGAATTATGGTATATGCAGTTCACGGCCAGAAATGAACGTGATAGCACTGGCAGCTCCAGATGGCCAAGCGTTTAGGAAAAAAATAGCATTTCTTACGCTGGTCTGGAACACTGTATGACACTTAAGTGAACACTGTCAGCAACCTGCGGCTGGTGTTGTGGGAAGAAGTCAGATCGGTAATCAATGATGCGATGAATGTGGGTTCGAATCCTAGTATGGGAAATTATTTTTAATATGTCAATTTATGCATTACTTGCACTGCAAATAAATGAAAATTATGCACAATATATCATATTTATTAATATTTCATAAAAAAGACGTGAAAAGGAAAGGCAATGAAATATTTGTTATTGCAAATCCATGTCCAAGAGAGGACTGTATCACAGCGCCGACGAGTACTCTGGAAATAACTTTCCGAAAAAGGATCGTTACTGAAGCGTACAGGACTTCGTATTTAGTTAATTTAATTTCCAGTAGACCTCGACAGTTGCACGCGAGCATTAGGTTCGTGGTTCCAGTAAAATCGGCCAACTGGTCGTTGTGGATAATAGTTACAGTTTCCAGGAAACCTAATTGCATTCGCACATTTTTGCGTGCCTCTCCTTGTTATCCCTTTTATGAAATATTTATAAATACGATATATTGATCATAATTTTGACTTATTTGCGGTGTACGTAATACATAAACTGACATGAACAAAATAAAAGTAAACACTCCCACACGCGGATTCGATCGTACGCCCCTCGTGTGTTCAATTGCCGAACTGTGTTCTTGCCACTATGAGTAGGCGTCCTCTCCTTGTCAGACCGAACAAGGGACCAATACAACAACAAACACGTGAAAATATTCGACGGCAGTAGGGATCGAATTCGGGCCAATGCATCAGCAATCCCTGCGCTACGATGTACGCTATGCCAACATCCGACGGTAATTATATCGACCGTGTAGTGACCCTTTTTCTACTTGTCATTGGATCATCATTAGGAATCGTACGTATGCAGTCGATATTTGCCGGAAGAGTTCGTGTAGCTGAGAAGGTACAAGGAAGGAGGTGCGGTAGAGCAGTGATGGACGTCGTCGTGACACACAAGTAGTAGTAAAATGGCATGTCATTAGTACTCCTTCAAGAAATACGCAGATATGCATTTAGCTTACGGCGCTGCGGGTCAATATGCACCAGCTGCCCGCTACATATACCACGTAAGATTTCCCAGCCGCGTTATTCCGTGTGTAAATACCTTTTTAGCTGTTGATAGACGGATAATGGAGTCTGGAAGTTTTGCTGTAATCAATGTTGACCCTGGACGAGAACGTTACATACGGAACGTTCAGTTCGAAGAAAACGTTCTCGAAATGGTTGCTGCAACACCTAGTACCAGCTCGAGGGCTATTGGTACTGCTTTGGGAGTAAGTCACGTTATTACTACATTCTTAAAGAATGCCTGCAAACTACTCGTGGCAAAATGTATCCTTTAGTTTGTGGTTACAGGTTTCGCACTGCGTAAAATTGGACGTCTTACACGACGAAAACCTGGTTCCGTATCACCTACAGAAGGTGCACGATTTGGGTGAAGAGGACTACCCCTCTCGTTACCAATACTCCGTGTGGTATTTAAATAAATGTAACGAAAATCCACATTTCGCAAAGATGGTGTTGTAGACAGACGAGGCATGTTTCACCAGAGAAGGACTATTCAATTCCCGAAACAGCAACATTTGGATGGACGCAAATCCACATGGCACTTACGTTAAATCCTATCAGCGTAGGTTTAGCTTCAACATTTGGGCAGGTATCGTAGTCGACTTTTTATTGGGTCCCGTCCTACTATCTCCCCATTTAAATGGAACGATATATTTAGCATTCCATAAAAACGTCCTTCCGCTATACTTAGAAGACGTTCCTCCGTCAGGCAATGTGGCTACAACACTATGGCGCACCGCCGCAATTTACTTTTGCGGTACGTAAGCAATTAGATGTACTTGCAAAGGTGGATTGGCCGAGGCGGTCCATTCCTCTGGCCCGCTCTTTCACCAGATTTGACACCGTTAGATTTTTATTTGTGGGGGCATGTGAAGCAAATCGTCTACGCGACCTCAGTAGACACAACTGGAGATCTTCTTGCGAGGATAATTTTAGCCTTCGATGAAATCAGGGAAACCTTTGATTTCGGAAAGCTTGCGGAGTAAATGACGCAGCGTTGCAATGCGTGTCGTCAGGCTGGAGGAGGACACTTCGAGCAGCTACTGTGAATTTAGTGTTACGTTTCGCTCCTGAAAATAACGTTCTTACGTTTAACAGCTGCCAAAATATCAGTTTATTGTTTTATGTTATACATTACTTTCCTTGCATTTGTTACATGTATGACCATTGACTGTGTATGACTTTTATTGTTTTTCCATATTTATGTCCAAACAGGTACATATTGTTAGACCTTTGTCGGATGCATTTATGAGCAATTATTGAATGTTATGGATACTGTAGCTTTCGGAATAAATGTGCATACTTGGGGCCAACGCCAATTTGTTTATGCAAACAAAGATGTACAGTTCCGTTACTTAAATGAAATCTATACATAAATGATTAGACAAAAAATACAGACGTGTTTCCCATTTGGATAAAGGAAAACGATAACCCTGGTGGGATCGAACTCAGGACCTTCTGTTTCACATGTCCAGCTCTCTACCCCCAGACCACAGTGCCTCACGTTATAACAGCCTTTCATACACAAGTTTATACCCATATGACTGCAACATTGTGGATATATTTGGCAACGCTGCCCCTTGTGTGCAGTTCGAAACTGCGCGCCAAACGACGTGATTGGCTAACTTCTATGCTAAATAACTCGGAAACGGCGCGACGTGTCAGATTTTTTTCTTAACATTTATGTCTCAGTAAAACCTGCCCTACAACGTCCTGAAAAGCATTTCAGACATTTTCTGACCATCCTGTATAGGCAAAACAGACGGCGCCGCTGTCAGTCACGTGGTGTCGGCTGTGCTGTAGGCTCTACTATTGCCAACCTCCTCGATTGAAATTAATCGATTGTCATGCTGTTGCTGCAGTGTTGACATCCATATATTATCAAGTTTGAGACGTTCCACTTTTTTGCTAAAATTATTTCGATATTTAAAAATCTCAATGGCCTCTCTGTACAAACGCGCATAATAATGCGACGTCTTTGCTATGACGGACGTCTTGTTAAATTTTATTTCGTGGTCACCTTCTTGACACGTGTGTGGTGTGGCATAAGTCCAAAGTGCGCTCCACCTACTTTCTCGCACGCACGGCGCGGCGTTCTTACGACGTCAGCCACGAGCGCCCTCTGCTACAACTCCGCTCGTAGCCACCACTGAACGACATCGTTCACTTGGAACTGAGATAGGAACCAGTTAACACTTCGGAATCAGATAGGCACCAGTGAAGACTTGGCTATCGGATAGGCAGTAGGCAGGCCTCTAGCTCAACTATGTATCAGCATTCTGCAGTACTGAACTATGTAAAAGTTAAGTATTGTATAAATTCTGTTCAATATATATCTCGTTCTAATTTACTCTAGTGTTTCTAGTTTCTGCTGTCCCACTGGCTGGTCACCTCCTACTTGCACAAGCGTGCAACCTTTATTCCTGTGTCGGTCTTTCTACTCGGCCACCGACACCTACGACGGAAACGAGACACAAAAGCGGCGACAAGGCTGGGACACAAAAGTGGCGACGAGGATGTGATACAAAAGTGGCGACGAGGAGCGATAGAAGAACCGTGAACCAGCCCGCTTTCAGCAGCTAGACAGCAGCAGTCGGAGCACGCAGAAATTAAAGTCTGCACTACTCAGTGATGCATGTTTGATTTGCTTTGACCTACAGAAGCCTGTAGTGCTAGCAGTTGATGCCTCGTCGTACGGTCTGGGTGCAATATTGTCACATCGTATTGGTTCTCACGATCGTCCTATTGCCTTTGCATCCAAGCTACCGACGCCAACGCAACAGAATTACAGTCAGATAGAAAAGGAGGCCTTAGCAATAATTTACGGCGTCACAAAGTTTCATCATTATCTCTATGGCAGAAAATTCTATTTGTTGACAGACCACAAGCCTCTCACGTCGTTGTTCTCACCCACAAAGCCAATTCCGCCACGAACGGCACAAAAGCTTCAGAGATGGTCTTTGATATTGTCTAATTATCAGTATGAGATTTTGTACCGATCTACCACTAAACATGCCAACGCGGACACACTTTCCCGACTTCCGGTTGGCCAGGATGTGTCGTTTGATTCTTCAGAAATGGCATGTTGTCAGATAGACTCCAGAGATGCTTCCGCTGTCGCAGACTTTCCTTTAAACTCTCGTCGGGTTGCACAGGAAACAGCTGCGGATGCAGACCTAAGTGTGGAAGCACGTATTGTTCGCTCAGGGTGGCCTGCCAGAGCCAAAGACATTGATCGGCTTCTGGTTCGACGTTATTTTGCACAACGTCATGCATTGTCTTTAAGTCAGGGTGTTCTGTTGTTACATACCGACAACGACCAAGCAAGAGTGATTGTTCCTCGTTCCCTGCAACGAGAAGTATTACGCCTCCTGCGTCAAGGACATTGGGGTATTGTTAGGACAAAGCAATTGGCCAGACGTCATTGTACCTGGGTTGGTATGGACGCCCAGATAGAGAGCATGACGTCACAGTGTACAGTTTGTGCGGAGCATCAGACGGCTCCTTCGGAACGTTTCTCAGACTGGCCACGCCCCAAGGGACCATGGCAACGTTTACATATTGACTTTGCCAGACCTTTCTGGAATACGCGCTGGTTAATTGTTGTAGACGCTTTCAGCAAGTTTCCTTTTGTGATTGCCATGAACTCGACGACAGCGTCTAGTACAATCAGTGCCTTAACATCAGTGTTTTGCATCGAAGGCTTGCCTGAAACTATCGTCAGTGACAATGGACCTCAGTTTCTTAGTGCGGAATTTCAACAGTTTTGTCGTGTGAATGGCACTCAGCATATCACCACCGCACCTTTTCACCCTCAGTGCAATGGTGAAGCAGAACGTTTCCTGCGAACATTCAAGTCGCACATGGAAAAGATGAAAGGTCAGCACTCCAGGCAGTAAGCTCTTCAAATTTTCCTGTCTACGTATCGGTGCATGCCACGTGACGGCCCGTCTCCTGCCGAGCTGCTACACGGCCGCCGTCACCGCACTCTCCTTCACCTGCTGCAGCCTCCCACGAACCGAGTCGGTTCGTATGGCGCTTCGCGTTTTCAGGTTTCGACGCCGGTGCTGTACAAGGTGTTTGCAATGGATGCCAGGCACCATTCAGTGTGTGCTCGGTCGCAATATGTTTGTTGTACGTTCTTCCACAGGGTCGGAGCTGCGGCGCCACGCAAACTAATTGCGCCTGCAAAGGCCGCGCGATCCTGTCTCTGGTTTCTTGATTCCAGACCGCCAGGGAGCACCTCCACATCGCTCGCCGCCGGGTCCAGCGTCCCCGGACTACGAGATCATACCTATGGAGATCGACGCGCCTCAGCCGCTCTCGCCGCCGCAGCTGACAGCGTCACCGAGGACTCCGGGACCGTGCGTGCCCCCGCCGCCTGGGCCACGCACCTCAGAAGAAGATGACCTGCTCCCTCTGGGCGGAGGCGTGCGCCCTTCCCCTGGTTTTGGTGGGTTTCCCGGGGGATCGCAAGGTGGATGCCGGGGCGCGGTCGGCGTCTCGATCCCAGCCTCTGCTACGACGCCCGTCCCACCAGTAACGCCCCCGCCCAGGCCCTCCTCCCAGTGCCGTCGCCGTGGCCCTCAGCCCTACGCCACGACTACGCCACCAGATAGGCACCAGTGAAGATTTGGCTATCGGATAGGCACTAGGCAGGCCTCTAGCTCTGCAGTACTATGTAAAAGTTAAGTATTGTATAAATTCTGTGCAATATATATCTCGTTTTAATTTACACTAGTGTTTCTAGTTTCTGCTGTCCCACTGGCTGGTCACCTCCTACTTGCACAAGCGTGCAACCTTTATTCCTGTGTCGGTCTTTCTTCTCGGCCACCGACACCTACGACGGAAACGAGACACAATAGCGGCGACGAGGCTGGGACACAAAACGTGTTCCGCTACAGCCGATTTATCAGTATGTCCGAGGCGACAGTTCCTTTTGTGTTCACCCAGACGAGTGTTAACACTTCTTTTAGTTGTACATATATAAACCTGTCCACAACCGCAGGGGATTTTATAGACACCTGATGTAGCCAAAGGATGTCGCTTATCTTTTGCAAATCTTAAAAAATTCTTTTATTTTCGTGGTTGGTCTGAAACAGTTTCCACATTGTACTTGCTTAAAATTTTTCCAAGACGATCAGTGACCTTAATAGTAGAAAAACTTTCCCCTTGGGTTGTTGTCGTTCCTCGTCCGTCCTGGTTGTCAGTCTAGGGCATAGTGCACGATCTATCTCCCTGTCTGAGTAGCTATTCTTCTTAAATGTCACTCTAAGATGTTCAATCTCATCGTCTAAGTGCGCTGGTTCACAAATTTTGTGGGCCCTGTCTACTAATGTCTTAATTACTTCTCTTTTTTGTCGGGGGTTGTAGTTAGAATCTTTGAAGATAACGATCAGTGTGTGTGTCTTTCCTATAGACCTTATGACCAAATGATCCATCCTCTCGTTTGATAACCGGCACGTCTAAAAAGTTCAGTTGACCATTGGTTTCCTTTTCGATAGTGAATTGAATTCTAGCATTGATGCTATTCAGATGTAACAGGAAGGCATCCAGCTCCTCTTCGCCGTGTGTCCATATAACAAATGTATCGTCAACATAAAGATACCATTTGGCTGGTCTTTTTCTGGCAGTCTGCAGCGTGACAATCGATTAATTTCAATCGAGGAGGTTAGCAATATAGCAGAGACCACAGTACAGCCGACACCACGTGACTGATAGCGGCGCACTCTGTTTTGCCTATATACAGGGCGCTTACTCGCGCTCTCGTTGCAGTACGCCGCTTTACCTCCGAAGATGCCTTCCGCAGACGAGGGCGAAACGTCAGGGGAAAAGTTTTATGTATGGACCACGGCCTCTCAGCCCGGAAGCTTTAAGTAATGATACCTGCCGTGAAAGCCTTCATTCTGTTTGTTCTTTGTGTTCTACTTCGAGTGAAATGTGAGCCCTATGAAGAGAGACACTTAAAAAGTTCGCGCCGGCCGCGGTGGCCGAGGTGACTGAGGCGCTCCAGTCACGGTCAGCACGGCCACTACGGTCGGGGGTTTGAATCCCCCCTCGGGCATGGATATTTGTGCCGTCCTAGTTCGTAAGTAGTTCATAAGTAGTTTGTAAGTTTAGGTACTGATGACACCGTAGTTAAGTCCCATAAGCTTAACAAACATTTGAACATTTCTGTCAACAGACGAGGTCGGCCTGTACGCTCTGCGAGTGCCCCTCGTAGCAGATATCCCGCTTTGCTGGTTTGCACCTCCTGTCCCCCTAGAATGGCGGTGATCCGCAATAACGCCCGATATTACCTATTTTCTGTCGCAAAGAAAATAAATTGCAGAAGGTCAATAAATGTATGCAATTAATAGTTCAAAATGTTCAAATGTTTGTATAGTTTATGGGACTTAACTACGGGGTCATCAGTCCCTAAACTTACAAACTACTTACGAACTAGGACGGTGAAAATATCCATGCCCGAGGGGGGATTCGAACCCCCGACCGTAGTGGCCGTGCAGACCGTGACTGGAGCGCCTCAGTGTCCTCGGCCACCGCGGCCGGCGCAATAAATTGTCCTGTTTCCCTGTGCACTACGTAGCTCAGTGGCAGCGTCGCTGACCAATGCAAGAGGCAGGCAGGGGATTGGGTGCTTGTCACCATCATCAATCATCATCGACACGCAAGTCGCCGAAGTGGCGTTGATCAGAGGACTTGCAGTAGGTGGCCGAATCCTGATGTTGATATCCGGTCAATAAAAGCCATGTGATCATTTCAGTTCCTATTTCTCTCAGGCAGTATGTCGCTACGTCATAGCAGTTAGGAACATGGCGCTCATATAAGCGCAGCAGACTGGCCACCGCGCGGTCTAAGACGTAATGCTATGGACTGGGCTGTTCCTCCCACCGGAGGTTCGCGTCCTCCCAAGGGCGTGTTATCCTTAGTAAGTAGTTTGTAAGTCTAGAGACTGATGACCATAGTAGTTTGGTCCAATAGGCTTACGAACATTTGACCATATGGAAAAACTCGACATTCCGGCTGCCTGGCGGTCTCGCCATCCCATTTGACAGCGAGCGGAGCAGGGAGCACTGTCAACGGACGAATTATTAGCACAACAGTAAGGAGAAAGTGCGCGGATAGGTGGCGACAGACAAAAAATCTCGTACCTTTTACGCATTAGCAATAGACAGGTGCTTATACTGTATATAAGTATAGACCAAAGGTAGGTAAAGCAGTAAAGGTTCGCGCAAGGACACACACGCTTCGCAGCGAGGCGGGGGTTTGTCTAGGCTAGGCGGCGGGCTGTACCTGTCCGGGCTAAGCAGGCGAGCGGGTGAGCGCTCGCGCGCGTGCGTGCTCCTGCAGATGCGGATTAATGCGCGCTGTCGCGGCGCTTTTATTTCGCCTCCAAATGTGGGACAGGCGCATTGCGGGCGGAACGGCCCCACCGCCAGATACCGGCGCAGATACTGTCGCCCGGCAGGGCTAATGGCGTCGTTACGGCTCCATTAGCGGCCGGCAGCCACTTGTCAGCACTGTTCGCGCATGCGCAGATCCGTCCCACCTCTCCCGTGTCCAGAGCCTCGCCCGTAACCACGGGCGCTCATGATGCGTATAATCGCGTTACAGCTTGTTAAAGGCAGTAATTTCGCTGCACTGGAGCTTCGTTTGCATTACGACTGTCCAGAGATGTTCCACCGCAAGACTCACGCCACACGCGTTCGTCAGAGCGAAGTACTAAAAGCAACTTGATCCATTACGAGATAAATCCACATTTTTAGTTCAAGAGTCTCACTGATAGAAGTAGCGGATTAGTTCAGTGGATTAAAGATACACGAGAAGCGCTATTATACATTGACAAGTAAAAGTAGGGAAGTGTAACTCTCCGATTTTTCTAAAATTGGTATAGTGTTACGCAATATATAATTGTTGTAATACATGACAACTAAGGAACACGTGTTTTTAGCGGTCGTAAAACATATTTAACTTAAAGTGTTAATGGGCTGTGGCAGCAGACGACCGATTCGAGTACCAAATAAAAAATCAGAGACATATTTTGTCTCGATATATATCACAGATATAAAAGTGAAGGAGAGGCACTTAACTAAAATTTGTGCCATAGCCGGGATTCGAACCTGGCAAGTGCTACAACCACAAAGCCACCGTAACCTGATGAATACGGCGATTCCACGAACTGTCTTGAATCATGTCTCCCTCCACAATACAAACTTCAATTCTCGCTCGTGTTTGCCTATACCCATGTTTTTCAACCTTCTTGAACTGCGACCCCGTTTCCGAGTAAAAAATATTCGGCGACCCCCCTTGCCAATAATAAAGCTATGTCAGGGATTCCAAAGGCAAAGTTTTTATTTTTCTTTCTTACGTGTGCCTAAGATTTATGCAGCAACTGGAGTCTGGTGACGCAGTAGCGGAAACGCTTCGAATTAATAATAATAAACAATTTATTCAGTTAGAAGTTTTGGACTCACAAAAAGGGCCCTGAACCAAATGATTGTTACATATCCTTTTAGAAAGTATTAAGTGCCTATGCACAACTGCATTATAGAATAAAGAATCCACGACACCGGTTGAATAGACTCCTGAACTGTCTAAAAGCATACAAATCCTTCATTTGACTTAGGGACCTCAAGATAGCATCAATGTGAGGCCCAAAATGGAACCAGAATCAATAACTTATGAAATGTTAGCACTGTTGCTTCCATTTAATTTATCATATTTTAACAGCCGCAGTGCAGTCCACCCTCCATGAGACGCGCAGAAAGACCACGTGGACCAAGACGTCACGCTACAGACTGGGAGGTCAATCTCTTCGGAGGTCGAGTCCACCGTAGGGCATGGATGTGTGTTGTTGTCCCAAGTGTAACTTAGTTTCAGTAGTTTGTAAGTCTAGCGACTGACGACCATAGCAGTTTGGTCCAATAAGATTAGAAATATTTGATATAAGGAGCACCTGAACTAGTAGAGTGGTTATTAATCATTTCTTTTTGTTTTGCCATTTATCATTATGTAACCGGTTATATGAGCGGCATCAGTTAAATTTGTGTAGTTAACGAAGAGCCATAAAGCATCTACACATTGTGCATTTTCAACTTTTCACGGAGTAATGTATAGTCCATTAGATTTCGGGAATGCAGCGGCGTAAAATTCACTTCTTCCGCTGATATTTCGGCCGTGTACCTTCCGGCCACTTTCAGAGTGAGTCGAAGACTGTCGACTAGGTGCCGGGCGCGGTCTTATAAGCCTGATCGCGGTGGCAATGCGCATGCAGATGCTGGCTTACTGCATATCGAAGTACTCACACGCGTGCGCCCCCCGTGGCGTCTTCTTACCTTACGTGTGCGCCCTTTCGTCAAAGATAAGCAGCATTCTCGACAAACATCGTATTACGGTTATCTTCGGGAAACCTGTGAACCCTACTCGGATCAGTAAAGAATGATTTGTTGCTTCGCAAGTAAGGTGTGTACCAGATCCCTCGCGTAAATTGTGATAATTCGTATATAGGCCAGACAACACGCACTGTCCACGAGAGATGCGTTGAACACAGAAGATATACTCGCCTATTACAGCCAGATAAGTCAATTGTGGCTGAACATTGCATAGAAACAGGTCATTCCATGAACTATAGTGATGTGAAGATTTTGACACCCATATCTTCGTTTTGGGATGCTATATTTAAAGATGCTGTTGAAATTAGATTGGCCAACAGCTTAATAAACAGAGATAAAGGTTTTAATTTAGACAAAGTTTGGAACCCTGCACTTGGAGTATTGAAATCACAGAGAAGACGTGAAAGTGTTGCTGCCGCTAAGCATATATCGATAAGTGAACACTGGAGCACTTCCGCCACGGGGGGCGCACACGTGTGAGTATTTCGATATGCTGTAAATCAGTATCTGTGACGCGCACGCGCATTGCCACCGCGATCAGGCGTATAAGGCCGCGCCCGGCACCTCCTCGACAGTCTTCGACTCACTCTGAAGATGGCCGGAACGAACGCTGCCGAAATATCAGCGGAATAAGTGAATTTTAGGCGGTTGCATTTCCGAAATCTAATTGACATCTACACATTGTCCATCCCTCAAAACATCAAATTTGTAGACTTTCGTTATGAAGAATTTTCATCCTATCTTAATCGATTCGTCCCACCTTCAGTTCTTTTCAATACTCTTTAAAGGCTTCTTCGTTGCAGCTCCTTCCGCACGATTTACGACTCTCGCACCCTTCTTCCACTTATCGCGTCCGTATAACTACCGGTTCCCCATTGAGACATCTTCTTCCCAATTCCCTCCCCGCTCGTAAACATTTCCTAATTCTCTCGGCAGGACGGCGAACGCCAGGAGTTCCTCGTGTGTCGGTACACCAGAGAGAAAGGGCTTCTGCAGTCGGCGCTCCTGCAAAAACTCAAACTATGAGCAGTAACGTGCAATTTCCTTTCTCTCGGAGATGGTTTTTTCTCCTCCTCGCCGGTGTTTTTATTTGTTTTCGGCCTAAACGGTGCAGCGCATTCGGTGAACAAACAGGCCGCTTCCCCTTGGGTCCCGGTGTAATAACCGGACGCGCTCCTCAGTTATAGTCTAATGGGTCGCTTTGCAAAGAAATAATCCCCTAATTGCTAATGGCCGCTCTCCTTAACGCTTATTTCCATCATTGCTCCACCTCCCCCGGCAGCCTGCGTTTACCGTTTGTCCATGGCTCAGAAAAAGGTCCAGCCCTCAGCCTCTTAGCCTCTGGCCAAGCCGCTGGAGCTCCTGGGTCTGCAACGGCGTCAGCACAACCACTACTGCGTTTTGTGCCAGGCCGAAATGAAGTAGCTAAGAGGCAGTTTGCTGAGCTATTATCTCGAGCAGTCCTTCGGAAACATACATTTCAGGGTGTTACAACTGCATTGTTTAGAACGAGGTGAAACGAAGAAATGAAGTTCTCGATGAAGTTTCTTTCGAACGCACAATTAGAATTGAACAAGATCAGCTGAATATAACACATATAATTTTAACTGTATTTTATTTGGTAATTAAAACTAAGGAGATGCGCTGTAATAACCGAAATGAAGCACTATTATTTTAAAATTATTTTTCTTTTTTCTTCTAGGAACCAACAGATTGAGCAGTTTTGCTACCTGGGAAGTATCGTCACCCCTGAGAGAAGAACTGTCGAAGATATAGGAAACAGAGTGAATAAGGCCAAAGGGGCATTTACAATGCTGACACCAATCTAGACATCAAGGGAACGTAACACCTATACAAAACTATGCATCTTCAATACAAATAACATATTTTTGGAAACATTTCTGTTCCATTTATTGGGCAACAGCACTCTTATTTAAATTTATATATAAAAAGAACATTCTAGAGTGCAAAAATTTATTTTTTCCCGGCTAGTTTCGGTCTTCTCGTAGATCATCTTCAGAAAATATAGCTCTGAAAAATATCGGATACATTTAGAGGACTTTCAGCAATATAAAGTCCTCTAAATGTAACTGATATATTTCAGAGCTATATTTCCTGAAGATGATCTAAGAGAAGACCGAAACTAGTCAGAAAAAATAAATTTTTGCACTCTAGACTGTTATTTATATATAAATTCAATACAAATGTCAAGTCAGTACTGCTCTATGGGTGTGAATCATGGAAAAGTAACAAGCAGTTGATTAGCAGACTTCAGACATTTGTGAACAGAAGTTTGAGGTATATATTGAGGATATGGTGGCCAAAAGTAATCTCCAATGAAGAACTCTGTAGAAGAACCCACCAAACACTCATTGATACTGAGATACGCCGTAGCAAATGGAAGTGGATTGGGCATACATCACGGCAACGTAGCAAGACGAGCCCTGGAATGGAACTCACAAGGTAGCACGAGAAGAGGACCCCCAAGGAATACATGGAGGACGAGTAATAGCAGAAGGGACCGAGAAAGGAGGGAAGACCTGGACTGAGATCAAGACACTGGCGCAGAACAGAGTCCGGTAGCTGAAGTTAATTGATGCCGTATGCTCCACTTAGGAGATACATGAAAAAATTCAAGCAATTCATTTGGTAATTTAAATAATCGAACAAAAGATAGAAACTTTGAAAGTTGTTAAAGTGAAAGTTGTTAATAAAATCGAAATTTTACAGTTAAATAAAGATTAATATAAAATTGCTTCAACTGCACCTGACTGGTTTCTTAAGGAATTCAGAGCTTATTGAATTTGTTAAAAACAACTCCGAAAGACTAAAAACAAATACTCGCACATTTTGTCACCAGAGGCACAGCCACAGAGATCATCCCGTGCGGCCATTTTTTTTATGTCCGAAAAACGATTAAGTTTTGGCATTAGTTTTCTCATTAACGTTGTGTAATGTTTAATGCGTAGAACAACTGCGCATGTTTTTATTTTCCGTATTGTAATCGTATTTTGCTTATCAGTCAACACAAAGTATTTTAAGTTAGTTTTATTTCTTCTGTTGAATACCTTTTAGGGCCAATTTTAGATTTTAATTGGCCTACATTAATCAATGAATGAGCCTATTTTAGGTGCCTAAAATTCTCTCACGGTGTAGTTATCACATCTTTAAAGCTTCACTCATCTATTCGAAGTGTGTCGAAGAAAAAAGTTAGTACAGCTAAAAATTACAGTCCTAATGTAGAGAGTAAACTTTAGGGAACTGTTGGCAGTAGAATTTTCTTTTCTTTTTCCGTACACAGTTCATTGTCTTGCGAATAGAAACAATTTTTGCACTTCTGACAGTAGTCTGGGAAAGAATAAACAATAAAGAAAGCGAATCTTCTTCAAACGCTCCTCCTACGGAAAAACTGAAATGAAGTAACAATTCCTCAGGAGAGGTATGATCATGGTCGGCTTTTGACAAGTAAAACATTGTATGGAATATTACAGTGGCGTACATATTTTATTTATTCACGGCGTGGGGGCTTTAGTACAAGAAGTTAATTTGGATTAGTATCTAAAATATCTGCAGTTGAATCGTGATGCCGTTTTAACGTTTAGAACTGGAACACAGTTGCATTGTAAGCGTTTTAATAAACGAATAAAAAAGACTTCGTGGATATGTCTCGGATTATCTAGGCCCCTGATGTATTCTTACGCTGTGTAACGGGTGCGTTTTCACGATAGGAGAAAATATATTCGCCAAGATAGGATCTCTGTTTCCGTTGTGAGCGCGTAACTAGATCATATTGGCAAGGCGACCTCTAATGCAGCGGTCACTGTCGGCAGCTTGAACTCTGCTCTACAGCCGCTTATATATACGCCTCTCGGCGCCGTTCAGACAGCTACGCCTAGCCCACGCCTGTGTTATCGCTTTGTAATTCTATTTACATGTCACACCCTGTTCTGAATGCCCCGTAAATTTCATATCATTAGCATGTACCCTTCTTGCTACTTATTTTCTCTATCTGTAGTGTATAATATCCGTGCAAAATGCTGTTACGTAATAAATTCATAAACCCTGCTGTTTCCTACACACAAGTGGCATTAGTCTGCAACTCGCTGATTTTACGACTAATATCCCCAAGAATTTTGCGCATAAGTTTCGCTCATGAGAAGTGTTCTTAAAGAAAAGTAAACTACCTGTCAAAGATTATTCTCATTGAAAATTCACCTATACAGTCAATACGATTTATTTACGAATTTATGGTCCCTCAATTTATTTAAAGCAAGAAAAACGATAATATTACATGCATCTAACGAAGATACGAGCTTATGTAATAGGTTCACAGATTTGTGACTGGCTGAAAGACTTCCTAAGTAATAGAACGCAGTACGTTGTTCTCGACGGCGAGTGTCCATCAGAGACGAGTGTATCGTCAGGCGTGCCCCAGGGGAGTGTAACGGGACCGCTATTATTTTCTATCTATATAAACGATCTGATGGACAGACTAACTTGTAATCTGCGGCTGTTTGCTGATGATGCTGTGATGTATGGGAGGGTGTCGTCTTTAACTGACTGTAATAGCATACAGGATGACTTAGACAAAATTTCCAGTTGGTGTGAAGAATGGCAGCTAGCTCTCAATGTAGAAAAATGTAAGGTGATGCGCATGAGTAGGAAAAGCAATCCCATAGTGTTCGAATACAGCATTAGTAGTGAGCTTCTTGATGCAGTCGCGTCGTTCAAATATCTAGGCGTAATCTTGCAGAGCGAAATGAAATTGAACAAACATGTAATGACAGTTGTGAGTAAGGCGGACAGCCGACTTCGGTTTATTGGGAGAATTTTGGGAATATGTGCTTCATCTGTAAAGAAGACAGCATATAAAAGGCTTGTGCGACCACGTCTTGAGTATTGCTCAAGTGTTTGGGACCCGCAGCAGATCGGTTTGAAGGAAGACATAGAGGCGGTTCAGAGGCGAGCAGCTAGATTTGTTACCGGTAGGTTCGACCAATGCGCGAGTGTCACGGAAATGCTCCGGCAACTCAATTGGGGATCGCTGGAAGAAAGACGAGGTTCTTTTCGTGAATTTCTGTTAAGTAAATTTAGAGGGCCGGAATTTGAAGCTGAGTGTAGTACGATCTTGCTGCCGCCTACTTACATTTCGCGTAGTGATCACAAAGACAAGATAAGAGAAATTAGGGCTCGTACGGAGGCATATAGGCATTCTTTTTTTCCTCGTACAATTTGGGAGTGGAATAGGAAAGGAAATGCCTAGTAGTGGTGCAGTGTACCCTCCAACACGCACCTTACGGTGAATTGCGGTTCATGTATGTAGATGTAGAAGCAAGGAAGTAAGAGTAAGTTTCAATATCTCGTTCGCTACGTGTTCATTAGAAACGGAGCAGCAGCTGATTGGGGAAGGTTGGAAAATAAAATTGGCAGAGACACTTCCAAAAGAAATTTGTAACTTGAGTTGCACGTTTTTCGATATTGGACGAATAATAAAAGACCTTTTCCACCGTAATCTAAAGTCCTTCTTACATTTCATAATGAAGAAGGAAGGCGCCGGAGCTCGAGTAGCCAGGAGCAGGTGTCTCTACCAGCTCCAACGCCAATGTTAGAAGCGGCATTTCCCCTTGCCCCTCCCTGCCACGAGAGCGTTCATATGCTGGCTCCAGGGGGTTCAGAAGAGAATTTGAACCTCACTCGCGCATGCTCATTGCACGCTGCGGCAACTGCCCCCTACAGGCCCTATTAGGCGGCCGCGCTACGACCTGTATACGTGCTGTCTCCGCGGCGTAAAACATTCTTCAACTGATAAAAATACTTTGAATGTGTATGTAAAATGATTTGCTATAAGAACGAAACGAATGATAGATTAAAAACAATTTATTTATTTATCTTTTCCATGAAGAGCTATTTTCCTGGAGTTCATTTAAGAAGTGAACACTTAGGACGCGTCGCCACTGCCCTCGGGCAACTCAACACAAAAAACAGAATTCCCCAACCTCAGTTTTCACGCTTTAGTGTTGACTGTTCGCAGCGGCCAAATAGTGATGTGATTCTTGATTACATCATGACTTTTCATTCGAGATTCAGAATCAGTAGCAGAAAACTGGTAATTGTGTGTAGTATTTAACGCCACATTACGTAGACGGACTGTTTCAATTCCCTATTTTACCATATTTTTTATTCTGCTTATGTAGAAGAAAATTAAAAAGCAAAAGTCTGAGGAACTAAATATTTTTAAGCTTTTCATTTCTGCATTTCTTACTGGATATAGCAGCAACAAAAAACCGAAACGATTATTGATCGGTTTTTACAGGAAGGTTAATTTGGAAATAAAAATCCGGTTTTACTGAAAACCCGTTGTTTCCGCTATAATCGCCATCGCTACGTACAATCAGTGAATTCACGCCTTAGACCGTGGGGCCATTAATCGGAATTGGACGGCCACGACTGACAATATTTAGCAGTAAATATCTTTTCTCCGACAGCGTTCACTACTGGAGACGCTGCAACGTCTCTTGCATCAGAAGGGAGCAGGTGCGAGCAAACGCATGCGCTTGCACTTTCGTATCTTTTCTGCATATAAAGGTTTCAGCCAGTCACGGCGAGAGCGGTATAGCTTTTCTCACCTGAAGATGGCGGCCTGGTAGAGCGCAAAAAATACTGTGTACAGTTGACAGCTTTTTGTATTCATATGGGTACGCTGCGTCTTATATGTCATCTAACGACATTGTAACATTGCTGTGTCAAACACGGTGCTATATGAAAAATTTATTTAGTAATTACGACAGGCCTGTTTCAAAACAATTGCCATCTTCAGGTTTATTGATCTTTACTTCCTTGCAACATCGCCGTCTTATTTGCTGTCATGATGATTTGAGCATTTTAGTTAGTATCGCTCTTATAATTCCAAATTTAATTTTTAAAATTTTTTTCGTCTTTGACAGCTATTTTGACAACTCAGTCAGCGATGAGCTGTGACCTTATTACATCGCTGACTGACAGCTATTTTGACAGCTTAGTCAGCGATGTAATAAGGTCACAGCTCGTCGCTGACTGAGTTGTCAAAATAGCTGTCAAAACACGAAAAAAAAAATAATTAAAAAATTAAATTTGACAGCTCAGTCAGCGATGTAATAAGGTCACAGCTCGTCGCTGACTGAGCTGTCAAAATAGCTGTCAAAACACGAAAAAATTTAAAAAAATTAAATTCGGATTACAAGAGAGATACTATTTGCGTTCATTATTAACAGCAGTCAAATTCTTAATAATTTAATAAATAATTTATCATATAGAAGCGTCTTTGATACAGCTAAATTTCTTATAATGGCGTTAGATGACAGCTTGATCCGGCTGAAGACCCGACAAAACAATTTGATATTTTGCGGCAAATAATAAAAGGAGGAGTATGACCCAAGGTTCACGTACAAGCGTGGCGAGATAGATTTGTTTACCACAGCGCCGAGTGGTCTTTCATAGGCGGTGTGATTAATGCGCCGGCGACCGCCAGCGCCTCATTACAGAATTGATTACCCGGCCCGCGCGTACGTCATACGCGCCGCGGACGCAGCTTTGATTTCTCGCCCGCTTAAGCTGTCCGGCTAATGAGACTGTCGCGTATTTATCGGCACTGGGCCGTGTGTCGCGTGACTGCGGCCACGGGCCAATAGTCCGCCGATTTCGTCACTCCGGGTGCCCATTACGCTGAGTAACTGCCCCGTGGATCATTTCGCACAGGTAAACTCCGCCATTACATAATGACTCTCAGCCGTTAATTTGACTATTCGATCTATTGCGGCAGAGAGTTACAGCTTGCTGTATTCATTACTCCGATAAATTAATTTCGATATTGGGAGCGTTTCTCCACGTCATTGGGTAAAGTTTCCAGTAGTTAATATTACACTCAGCGCAGCAGTACTCGAAGATTTTTAACGTAACCCGTGAGATGAGTCGCGTGTTAGGCTTCCAACTTCCTGAAATTGCGGCATAAAGTTCAGCAGGAGGCCTGCAAACGTTGTTTGAGCACGCCTATTTTCACCGCACTATTTAGAGGCTAGCAACAAAACTTTTTGAGCGTTTTTCTAATGATGGACTGTACCAAATATTTATAAATCAACAAATATGAGGCTCATCCAGAACTCTTTTTCTTTCTTCTTTTTTTCTTTATACCGTTTGAATCACCTAACACTTTCACCGCAAATATTGCGGAAATGGAAAGTGCGATTGATGAGCGGTTTTCACAGAATTGATTAGTAGTCAAGGATTCGTACTGTCAGCCAATAAACAGATTGTAAAAATATCCAGAATGTGTATTTTTATGCAGACATACAATTTTTAAGTTGGAATAATGGAACTCAGAAGAAGAGGCGTGAAATGTTTAATACAAGCGTTGTGCTATTCCATGACAATGCTAATCCCCATTCGGCTCATTGCATAGCAACTGTTTCACAGAAGTTCGGCTTTGACTCTTTTGATAATCGAACATATACACTTGACCTACATCCAGCGATTTCCATCTCTTCCTGCACCTCAATAAATGCCAGTTCTCCGTCAAGCGTTTTCAAAACGACGGGGAGTGAAGACAACTGTCGCCCACTGGTTCCGTTCTCAAACGACACACTGCTACGACATAGGAGTACAAAAGTTCATACCACGCTGTGACAAGTGTATCACTTCTTCTGGTGAATATCTCGAAAAATAACTCAAACATTGCTGTAACTGTTTCTAATAAAGCTGCTCATGTAACTATATCGACTATGTTACAAAATAGGGAAATGTACTAACTGGATGGGTCTAGTATTTCTAACAGGAAGTGAAGCGTTGGTATTTACAGCGATGAAGAACACAAGAAACTCATATTAAATTCGTCTTTCATGTTTGATCCATCATTAATTTGGAAATTGAATATACTGAGACCAGCCACAGTCCAATTAAACGCAAGAAGAAGCTATATTCCTCCAAATTATATACGAGGGTTGGAACTAAAATAGTGGTAACTATTTATTCACAACCGATGCAAAAGCGTTACACGTTTGCCTGTATTACTGTCGTTCAGAGCCGGCCGCGGTGGCCGAGCGGTCTGCGGCGCGCCAGTCACGTACTGCACGGTCACTGCGGTCGGGGGTTCGAATCCCCCTTCTGATATGGATGTTTGTGCCGTCCTTAGTATTAGCTATTTCATAAGTAGTTTGTAAGTTTAGGGACTGTCCCATAAGCTCTACAAACATTTGAACATTTGTCCTTCGGAGTCACCAGCATTGTGTAGAACCCGTTGCCAAAGATGTGGAAGGCGTAGTATACCGTTAACAGAGCCTGTTCTGTTGATGGTGCAAATGGAGCGGTCTTCTTACTGCCTGTTGAATCTCTGGAACAGTTCTGAAGCGAACGTCACAAAGTGATTCCTTCATCTTCCTAATCTGATCACTGTCACAAAGACTTAAGTACGGAGTATGGTGATGGTACAGAACTGCCCAGTCCCATCGACCGAACAGACCAGCAAAGTGAAGGGTGGAGTGCAGCCGCTTCTTTCGCAAAGCTGGTCTCAGGTGATGCTTCAAAAACGAACAGTAATACTGTCAAATGACGGTGAACGTAACACCATCACAGTCGTACACTTGAATCACCATAACTTTCCTCATACTGAGGCTGTGATGCACTTTCGACTTTCGCTGTTGACCAATGACACCATTCGTTGGATTGGCGTTTCAGTTTTGGCTCGTACGATGAGGCTCATGCCACATCCAGTGTCACGAAACGGTGTAAGAAAGCCTCTCTTTCGCGCTCATAGAGCCCCAAGTGCGTCAGAGCAGCGTCGAAACGTATCCATTTCTGCATTTCAGTCATATCACGCGGAACCCAGGTGTTCGTTAAGGATGAGACGCGCAGTCGTTTACACTTATCCGATTTCGTAAGTGAATTCACGAATCGTCTGGTGCCTATCACTTCTCACTAACACGGCAACAGTATGCACTTTTTCTTCAGAGACGCTAGGAGGACCTGCCACAGTTTGCCGACCTTGATTGAAGACTTTTACCAAACGTTCCTCTGTTCTGTACGGCAATGCCGATTCCCCGCACGCCTCTTGGAGACTCTGATGACACTGTCGTCTAGTGCGACCTCTAGCACATTCAATACTGATCCAACTCCGTTGTTTCTGTTTCGAAAACATAGAGACACCGATACGTTAGACCGCTCGTTCACAAGTGACCATCTGTTTAGAGGTAAGGTAGGTACGTCAACAGCGTGTGTTATCAGCGACTGTAGCAGCGTCCATTGCATAGTGTCTGCACAGCTGTGTAGCCACTGTTTAAGTTCCAACCCTCGAATAATAAGGCGAAACGTTTAATTACATTTCAAAACATACATGTTGGATACGAACTGCAGCTGTACCGTAAATTGACTTTACTTTCGCTGAAGAAAAACAGCTGGTCGCATTTCTTTTAACGAAAATAAACCGCCAGTTTAATTAAAATTTGTGATAAGTCCGGGATTCGAACCCGGGACTGCTTCTTATAACGTTTACAGCTCCTTTACGCTCTGGTTAGTAAAACCGCACCGACTACCCATGAACCCCTTCCCAAGAAAAAATTCAACTCCGTCTTGACGTGCTTAAAAGTCGTACGATTTTTATTAGCCAGAGCGTCTCGGTGGTGGGTTGTAAAAAGCAGACCTGTGTTCAAATGCCAATCTTGGTACAAATTTCAATTTACTTCTATGCCTCATTATCTGAGGTAAAATTGAGACTGGAACTGTTTCATCAAGATGTATTCATTCGGTCTTCAAAGTTAATTTATTATGCAACCGGTTAACACTTCATATTTATGTCATCCTCAGGTCTCCAAACTAGACGGACGTTCCGTAACCTTTTCGCAAAATATTTGGCACCTTGTAACTGGTATGGTGACCTTTTGGGACACGTTGTTTCTCCACTTTGCATCTACACCATATGTCAAAAGTTTTCAGTTGTGATTGGAAGCGTATGGCGACACGTATCAGATTAAAACGATGTTAATAATAATGCTAACCACTTATATTTTTCGGAAGCTGTCGTAGGGGAGAGGCACGAACACCTGAAGATGACAACAATGACAGCAGCGACAACCTGAAAAATGTAACTCAACTTACTATACAAGCTTTTTCCCAGGGAATAGATTGTTTAGTGAGGTTACAACTCCAAAAAGCAAGCCTGGAGAGGAGAAGCGAATCGGCAAGGACAGCATTGCAAATGACGTCGTCACACGAAGGTGAAAGATGAGTACAGCGCTTGCGATGTGCTGGCTTGGGACAGTAACTTCATCAGAGATGTAAAACGGCCGAAGCACTCTGTGTGACCTCCGCAGGCGTTAATCCTCGCGTTGCCGTGTACTTCTCTGGCCGCTGTTGTGATGGGCCGTCGTTTGCGGTGGCTTGTCGACGATGCAGACTGTACGCTGTCAACGATCTCTACCGGCTGCAGGCTGTTTCTCGTACATTCTCGATACCCTGTAGCTTCTAGGGCTTTAGTGAAACATTCAGTCTGAAAAGTCTAACACTAACGACACAGAAAAACATGCAGACATGTCCATAGTTTAAGTATACGAAATAACATCGTCATAACGTTAGAACGGTTTACGTTAGGACTATCAAACTGAACGTTTGGATGCGAAACATAGTGGAAATTAGTATGCGCCTTTCAGCATGGTTTGGTTTATCGACGAAGACCACTTTCATTTGGATGTGTTCATCAAGAATCAAAATCGGCTCATTTGGCGGACTGAGAATCCGCATTTCGCGATCGGAAAGTCTCTTCACTCTCAACTGATGACTACGTATTTTGTAATGTACAGTCGTGGAATAAATGGAGCGAAATTCCTTGATGGCAAGTTGACTCACGAAAGGTACGTGAAGGTGTTGGAAGATGTCATACCCATTATCCGAGGTGCCACTGATTTCGACTAAATGTTCATGCAAGTCGGAGCTCTACTCCATCGACGCTGGAGACCGTTTAATGTCTTTTGGGGAGCATATTGTAGCTAGGCCTAGATTGGGCGCCATATTTTCCAGATCGGAACACACGCGACTCCTATATTACAGACCATAAAACCATTGATGAGCTGAAAACAGCGATTCAGGAGATTGTTGGTGGTTTTTGAAGGGACTAAACAGCTTTGTCATCAGTCCCGATTCAGGATATCTTCGACAGCATCGCTGTTCCGCCACGTCAGCAGGTGATGCAGAATTTCATTCTTTTTGTGAGCCGCATCACGCCAAAGGCACTTACGTTATGAATCGAAGAGCTTGATATACCATTGTCACACGGTACAAACAATAATCACTATATTACGTAAAGTCCAAATGAAATGCTACGAGAAACAGAAAAAAGGAATATTAGAGTTTAACGCACCGTCGACAGCGTGGTCATTAGAGGCGGAGCTCACACTAGAATTTTATTGATATGAATGGGGAATGAAATCGACCGTGTCCTTTGAAACGAACCATGCTGATTTGCCAGGAATGTCGCGCGGGAGTAGCCGAGCAGGCTGGAACGCCACGTTGCGGATCGTTCCTGGAATACTCCCTCGGGCACGGATGTTTGTGCTGTCTTTAGTATAAGTTAGTTCATAAGTAGTTTGTAAGTTTAGGGACTGATGATCCCGCAGTTAAGTCCCATAAACTTTACAAACGTTTGAACACTTTTGAATGATTTTAGGGAAATCACGGGAAAGCCAAATATGGATGTCCGGAGGCGGATTTTAACCACTTTCGGATGCGAGTCCATTGGTTAACACTGCGGCATCTCGCTGGTTGGGACATACTAATCAGATCCAGGGTTATCTCTGTCGATGAAAGGGGGCGTCATACAGGCTTGTAATCGAAGGATGTCGAAAATCGAACAAAATACAATGTACTATTGAATGCTTATTGTTTCGATAAATCTTAAGGGAACTTGTTACATTAGCTACCGCTAATACACAATATTCGAATGGTCATGGATATTATTAGGCAGCTGTTGATAAAGGGTAGCATTTTAGTTGACTCACATCACTATAAATCATCTACTACGTTGGCTACGACTCCCTCATCTAGTCTTCAGTACAAACAGCAGACGGACTGTACGAGTCAGAGAGAGAGAGAGAGAGAGAGAGAGAGAGAGAGAGAGAGAGAGAGAGAGAGAGAAAGGGGAGGGGCGGGAGGGAGGGAAGGAGAAATGGACAGTGGGCTAACAGATGAACGACTTATTTTAAAGGATGGGGAGGGGAGGGGGTTGAGACCTCCCTACAATATTTCACGATGAAAGACCGCTCCTCATTTATAAAGAAAAAAAAAATTGGGAGACTTGGATGATAAAACTCTTTAAATGAGTGGGCTACTTGGCAATGTTGCAGAAAGGCCGGTTTAGAGACGAGAACGTATAATTTGAGGACCGTAATGAAACTGAAAACCGTTCCGCCTCTAGACACCTCAGCGACCCGGCGCTAAATTATAATTTAGTGGCAATGATTTTCAAAACTGTTGACATTCTGCAAATGAAGTACAGACGCGAATTTCTGCAGGCGTGAAAGCTATGTTTACGCAGTGCAATGAAAGAAAAATTGATGACGGAGCATTTCTTTGGGCGTAGAAAACTGAGGCAAGCAATTCTTAGATTCACTTCTGGGCGTTCCGTGAATCACCTCTATATTTATTAAACAGCCGAATGTTACACACAATTTTACACAGATGTTTCACTGAGTTTCTTGCGATTCACTCTTCACTGCTGATGCCACACTTTAACTATACATCTGTTACAAAGGGGATTTCACTAAAAATGTTATCACTTCAAAACATTGCCGAAAAACTACCGAAGGCGGGACCGAACACTGGTGAATGCTGAGTCGAAAGCGACGGTAAAATGGGTTCTTCTGTCATCAACACCACGTGCTTTCCACACATCGGAGCCACACAGAAGTTAATAATTTACTGTAATAATCGTTTTGAAATGTGAAGAGGAATGGAAACATGAAACACAGTGCTTAGCGTCGACATTGGACTGTTATCAGTACAACACAGATGCGACGCAGATCAGACCAAGAAACCGGTTGTGAATTTATTGGAAAAAGCAGGCACGGTTGCGAAATGATTTTTATTTTTGACGCGTTTTGCCCGTTTGGGACGTTATCGCATTATATAAAACAGAACAGGATAGTTTCCTAATAACTTTACACTTTAATTCGTAGCAGCATTGAATAATGGTCATTGACCGTGGTAGGTGGCAACATTTTGCACCTTACAATACTTGTAACCCAAGCAGTATACCACACTCTGATTACCTTAGATATATTCGTTGATGGGAATGGAACCGTGTTATTACGGAGGTGGAGAATGACTGGCATCGTCGTGTATGCTTTATACTAATACTTAAACTTCAGTCACATGTTGGATGGTTGGATGTTTGTAAAGGAACTGTGAAAAACTCCTTGGAGACTTGGAAAGCTGGTTTGTCTGTGACACTGTGCACATTGGAGAAGACAAAAGGGAATGAAACGTGGTCGCAAGTGAGGGGGAGGGGGTGACAGTGTTGGGGCTTGAGAAGAATGGCTGGGCGTTAAACGCCAACGGGCAGGATTAGGCATTGTAGACATAGCTCAGTTGAGTTTTATTTGTAAACAAATTGTAAATAAATCTTGCATTTATCCTTCAACATTTAATCTGTTAATAAGTAACGTGCGTATTAAGTGCCAGGAAGAAGTAACTAGTGGGATGAACATATACTTGAGTTCATACTTGAGTTCATAATTCACTGATTATGTTCCTGAAACACACTTAAATATTTTGAATCAGTTGGTAATTTATTTATGTTCTAACACCCAAACCTCCAGATGACAGAGCGGTACCAAACCAAACGTTGTATATCGATAGAGTATCAGCCAAAACACTGATATAATTCGTGCTATGTGCTGTAGTCTAGGAGAATGTGCATAAACTATAATAATTAATGACATATTTCATGCGGAGTAGAGGCAAAGCGCAACTGTGAGAACTCAGTATGTAGAGCTCCTATGGGCAAATTGGTAGAGCGTTAGTTCGTTATACCAAAGGTCCTGGGTTCAAGCCCTGCTCATAGTACTTTTTTATTGCAGTAAGTTGGCAATTGTTGTACGGGGCAACGTGTTCCTGACATACCAAAGGACTGCTTTGACTTCGTTTATTTAAAAGTAGCAAACCTTTCGGGGAATAAATAGAAGCAATCGGAGCAGAAGGATAAAGAAACATTGCGCCACACGTGTGGATGTAATAATAATAACGATAATAACAACTGTTAAATTGACAGCACTTCTACATGTCAGGAACATGTTGTTCCATATAACACTTTGTGTATGTAGATGTAGAACAATTTCCAACATGAAAACGAAAATCGCACCACCTTGGCTGGAACCCAGTCCACTTGAAACAACAAACGTACGCTCTATCGACTTCCCCACGGGTGCTAAACACAACGCACTCTAACATGCTTTTCGTGTATTTCGTAGAACGGGTGTCATTACTTCATGTTTAAGTACGTTTTCCTGGACGGCAACACATAGCACGAATTATATTGGTTGATCCTCTGTCGATATACAAAGTTTGGACCGATTTGGTCTGGCATCTGGAGGTTTGGGTGTAAGTATCTCCGCATGGAGGTATTTATTTGTGTAAGAACCAGTTTAAGATCGCGATTTTGTTTATTTCATCGCGCAATTAACGCTTGGTTTGCATATCTGGAAACTACTGAGTGGTGGAAAAATATAGTAATCAGTGAACAACTGGGGGTCTCTGAACTACATCTTTGATATAACAGTTGAAAGTGCGAAACGCGTCAAAAAAGTAGATATATGTAAACATTTCATTATTTTCTGCCCGATTATGAGTTCAACTGGTGGGGGGTTAATAAATTTCGTTTTGGATTGAACCTGGACATTCAAAATTTGCGCGGACGAGGTAATGATAATGGCTCTAACGTGCGTGGAAAACACAATGGACTGCAGAACAGAATTCTGGATATCAGTATGCGTTCATTTTACTTCCCATTCTCAGTTCATAGCTTAAACTTAGTGATGCATGAAACAGCAAATATTTCTCACGAGACCATCTATTTCTTCGATGTAATTCAAGAAATGTACTTCTTCTTTTCATCGTCAACAATTAGGTGGTAAATCATTTGAAAATATTTACAAGGGCTAACGCTACAAGCATTAAGTGCTACGAGATGGTCTAGCGCAATTCTAGCAATCAAGCCATTACGTTTTTACACAGAAAATGTGTTTGATACTCTGTTGGAAATATCAAAAGCTTCTTCTAGTTGGCATTGTGTCACCATTCTCAAAGGGAAGCCACTTGCTTTAAAAATTAAAAAATATAAATTCATTTCTTCTGTTGTAATCTGGTTCGATGTCTTTAGTGAACCTAATTATTTAACTAAAATGATGCAAAACCCGATAATTAATACTCAGATATGCATCAATTTGTTAAAGGGCTCTATTCACAAACTTACACAATATTGCACAGATGAAAACTTTGACATAGTTTTAAAGGAAGCTACCAATGAGACAAACAAATGCTGAAGCACGTTTCCATCCAGTAAATATCCTTCGCCCAAGAAAAAAACCGTCTCAGTTTCAGAATGAATAGCGTGAGGAACTTCTATTAGACCCTAAAATGAGCTTCAGAGTAGAGTTTTTTTCTAATTCTGGATCAGATATTAATTTCCTTAACAAACAGATTTGTAGAGTTACAAAATTTAGACGACGTTCTTTGTTTTTTTATTTTTTTTTTTTTTTTTTTTATTTTTTTTTTTTAGTAGTACATTATTTAGTTACCCTAAGGAAGAATTGCTGAAATGTTTTAAAGATTTGCATATAAAACTTAAGGACCATTCAAGGAATGAAATTGATAATGACGGTACTGATTTGTACAATGAAATTAACGCTTTAAGGTCACATGTCATAGTCTTGTGATCCATATACGCTTCTTCAATATCTAATCAGAAATGATTTAATATCAACTTTTCCCAACACAGTAATAGCGTTAAGAATACTTCTTACTTTGTCAGTCTCAGTTTCATCAGGCGAAAGATGATTTTCTAAATAAAAAATTGTCTAAGATCAAGAAAGCCTCGACAGAGACTTACAAATTTGGCTTATTATTTCAATAGAACACGTGATCTTGGGCAGTTTAGATACTAGATAGATAACAGAAGATTTCTCAATTATGAAAGCAAGAGGAGTACAATTTTTGTGAATACATGTAAGTGGCGAATAAACTTTCACTCAAGTCAGAAATTAGCTAGAATTGAAGTATTCTTGAGTTTGCCAACAGTGATTCTCATTTATATGTAATAGCTAGTGAATTAGTACGTGTATGGATATTCCTTTATGTAAAAATTATTATTAAAGAAATTTTATATCACGAAAATGCCAATGACGATCTTTATACAAGTGAGAAAAAAGTGGTTTTGTAAGAGGGGGGCGGGAAAATCTGGTTCGCATTCGGGCGCTATAGAGACAAGCAGCGGGACTGCGGGCAGCAGTTTTCGTAAGAACACTGCAAAGAATACGGACACTCCTTATTAACAACAAACAATCATCTTTGCATACAGAAGAACTTTTACAATGAACAAACTTTTCTAGAGAAAGATGTAGCTCATTCAAACTGAAGTCAGATTAATAAATACGGAACACAACTGAAGATACTTCGCTTAACAATTATGCAGATGTCAACACTATAAAGGTGGCATACTTTTATCACTTTAGTCCTATTTCTTAAGACTGTTTTGTCTTTAAATTGGTAGTCACCTCACTTCAAAAATTTTCCGTATGGTTCTACTGTGATTATCTAATACGATTTGATGTTGTAAGCTATACTACTTGGTTTGAACATAATTTGCATTTGAGATGATACTTCCGCAATAGTTGAATTTAACACATACATTGTCGAATCGTGTTATGAGAAGAACGTGTTACGTACTGTTAAATTTTACTTATCGTCCTGGTGGCCTCGCGTGATTATGTTGGCAATCAAGTGTCGTTGGCATTAGCCAATCGCGTGACAACGCATATGTTTTTTATGAAATCTTCGTTTTACGAGGACAATTACTTTCAGTGAGTGAACGAGTGCACAGACAAGAACCCATCAACTATAGATAAGGAACAGCATTATTTATTTACTTCATCGTCAGTACGAAACACAAATCAAGTCACTCTATGTGGATTTGTAAGAATATTAACATCTTGGCAAAGACTTTCTACTTTTTGTTGATGTCACCAACATGATCACGTGAGGTCGCCGGGATAGTAGGTAAAATTTTACCGTTACGTACACTTAAAGACAGAAGTAGTTATTCGAAAAACACTCAGAAGAATAAACAGGTATGTTATCCACGGAAAACAACATAGTTATTACGGTCATATTATTAGAAGAAAAGCCGAAGTTGAACGAAACTATCAGATTAACAAAAACAGGAAACGCGACTCTGTCAAAGCAGATAAACAACACTTTTATAATGACCAGACTACTTAAGGAAAATCCGAAATTGGTAAGGGATTATTGTAACAGCAAATCGATGCGTCTCATTACGGTATGTGTCAAATACACTCCAGCTGAAAAAAAAAAAAAAGATCTGCCACATACAAAACGTTACGTCAGTTCGGTATTTTTATGACTTCTTTCTGTAGTAACACACACGACAGCTCACACGTTTATGGTATAGAAATATGACAATGAGACTTTACTGATACCAATGATAATGTATACGACATTGCTAGTCTAGTAAAATATGTCTGTGATATTGACAAATGCAGCGCGGAATTGAACCAAGGATAATAACAGCCGCTGGCTAAGTCGATATTCAGTATATAAAAATCTCCGCATCAAATGCGTTATTGATGACTGTAATTTAAGGGCTTGTAGTCTTACTCGGGGAGCAGAACAAAGCGAATTATGTAACAGCCGTGAAACACTCCCATTGCGCAAGCGCGATCCTACAGCGTGACGTTGCTCACCATACCTTAATATGATTACGTGGCTGCTCCTCCTTGTTATGAAGGCGGAAATGTTGCTTGCAAAAAGTCGTCCACGTGTTGGCTGCGTCGATGCTTTCCACCTGGGTTTCCGAACGAAAATATTAGTTGTAGCTCTAAGTAAAATCAGAAACAATGTACTCGCATAAGCAACAAAAACTATTGGTTTCAAAGAGAATAAAGGAATCAGTTGCATGCAGAGATACTGTAAGACAAGCACCGTAACGACAGACATACACACATACAGTAGATTGGCAAAGTCGCTGGTTTTAGTGAAGCCTGACGCCACCATATTACTTACACCAACGCCAATAAGATTGTATTAGTTCTGAACTGAAATGACGTTTAAATATTTTACCAGTGGTTTGAACCAGTTCTGAAGTTGAGGTAATACTTGCGTACTAGCTTAATTAAAGACAGATTGCAGATGAACATTAAGATACATATGCATTACGTTAAAGCAGAATGCAGTTTTCGTAATAACACTCCAATGAATCCTTACACCCGTTATCTCTGCGTACAGAAGCTCTTTCATAGCGAGCATACTGTTCTAGAAAAAGACGAATTTGATTTAATCTGGAGACAGATTAATAAATGCAGTAACACCACCGAAAACACTGATCATTACTATTATCTAGACGTCATCACTATAAAGGTTGTAACTTTAGTCCTATTTCTTAAGACAATTTTATCTTTATCTTAGTAGTTCCATAAAATCTCGGGCGAACTGCCGGATGTCAGTAACTTCCTGCCACGATATTTCGGCGCAGAGTCTTCTGGCCATCTTCAGGTGAGTACCGCCGAAGTACTGGCGAAGACGCACTGAGCTGTGCTATTTATGCCCAATTCAGCCGACACTGCGCATGCGCGTACCTAGCGTGCGCGTTCACTACAGCTACGTACGCTGCTCCGAGCGCCCTCCGTGGTGGAGGCTTGCCGCTTCGATATCAGATCGATTCTCATCGTCATTCAGTTGCAGGAAACTACGCCGACTACGAAGTTTTTCAATGACAGGATTCCATGCAGCATTTATTTGGAAACCGCTGTCTCGATTGACAAGAGTCTCACTGTCAGACAATCTTATTTCCACAGCTTCATTAATAATTGAGCTCCAAAAGTTTGATGTATGGGCCACAATTTTCGTTTCATTGAATGACCTGTGGAAATACAATGTTCGGCGATTGCGGATTTGGTGGGTTGGAGTAGCCGAGTATGACGCTGATGTTCCACGATGCGGTCCTGCACAGTGCGCGTCGTCTGCCCTATATATGACTTGCTGCACTCGCACGGAATCCTGTAAACACCTGCTTTACGCAGCTCCAGATCGTCTTTGACAGAACCCAACAGCGATGAAATTTTAGGAGGAGGGCGGAAGATGACTCTTACTTTATGCTTTTTTAGTATTCTGCCTATCTGTGATGAAATGTTCCCAATATATGGGAGATAAGCAGTCGATTTGAAAGCCTCTTCTTCTTCTTCCTTGTTCTGTCGTTTGGAGGCGTGCATAGCTCGATTTACTTGCTTCCTTGTATATCCATTATTTAGGAATACTGTCTGCAGGTGTTCCAGTTCCGTGTGAAGGCTGTCGGTATCAGAGATGGTATGGGCTCGATGGATTAGAGTCTTGAGGACGCCCATTGTTTGTGCTGGATGGTGGCAACTAGTAGCTTGTAAGTACAAATCTGTATGAGTGGGCTTCCTGTATACAGAATGACCAAGTGAGCCATCACTTCTGCGCCGCACGAAAACATCTAAAAATGGCAAACAACCATTTTTCTCGATCTCCATAGTAAACTTTATGTTTTCATGTATGGAGTTCATATGATTTAAAAAGTCTTGGAGACGTTCCACGCCATGAGGCCAAGTGTCGTCGACGTATCGCCAAAACACTGTTGGTTTAAAAATAGCTGACTCAAGTGCTCTCTCCTCAAAATCTTCCATAAAAAGATTGGCCACCAGGGGAGACAAAGGACTCCACATGGCGACTCCGTCGGATTGTTCATAAAACTCGTTGTTAAATAAAAAATATGTAGAGGAGAGCGTGTGCTCAAATAGCGCTGTAATGTCCTCACCAAACATGTTGCCAATGAGGTGTAGTGAGTCCACAAGAGGCACCTTTGTAAACAGTGAAACCACATCAAGACCGACCAACAAGTCGTTCGTTTGCAGCAGAAGTGACTGAAGTCTGCTGATAAAATCATTGGAATTCTTTATATGATGTGGACACTTGCCTACTACAGGTTTGAGCAAAGACGCCAAGTATTTAGCCAGGTCGGAAGTGGCTGCTCCAATATTGCTCACAATTGGACGTAATGGCACACTTTCCTTGTGGATCTTAGGCAGTCCATATAGCCTAGGTGGAACTGAACTGCTTGGTTTCAGTCTCTTTATGAGCTCCTTCGGTAGAGAACTATTTGATAGAAGTTCAGCTGTTTTTCGCACCACTCGGTTTGTTGGATCCTTGTCAACTTTGCGATACGTTGAGTCACATAATAAAACGTTGATCTTATTAATGTAGTCCTCCCGTGCATGAGAACAGTAGCATTTCCTTTGTCAGATTTGAGTACTACTGTATCCACGTCTGTTCGTAAGGTACGGAGGGCAGCCCTCTCCATAGGCGAAATATTGCACTTCGGCGGTGTGGCTATCGTCAATACACGACAAGACTCTCGACGAACTTCTTCCGCTTCATCTGTAGGAAGACGGCGCACAGCTTCTTCGATGGAGCTAACAAAGTCCACTAGTGGCGGTGAAACAGGTGTTGGAGCGAAGTTAAGACCTCTTGCCAGCACAGATACAGTGGCGTCATCTATAGTTTTCCTCGTCAATTTGATGACGGATCGTAGAGTTGGAACTTCCTGCATCTTCTGTGTAGAAAAACGGTCAATCTTGGCAGTTTGCTTCGTCACAGCTTTGTCATGGCTCCAGTTTGCTTTAAACCACGTTACACCATCCACCCAGTCCCAGGACAGGGAAGATAATTTTGCTGCCACCTCTAAGTGCAGATGGTACATGTCCTTAAACACAGCATCCAACTCACGCCGACTGAAACGAATCCTCTCTCTTACCAATGCCATGCTTGCTTTGCGCTTGATGTTATTTGCAGCAGCGGTATTTATAAAATGCACAAATTTGGCAAAATTTGGAATTATTCCCCTGTCTCTGCAACTTAATAAGAAAATCAATGAGCTCAATAGTCTCGCTCTTTTCTCACGTAACTTGTCGAATCTTCGAATACACTCCATCACTTCCTCCCCGTAGAGTTGCTTGATGTGATGTTTAAAGCTTTCCCGGCGTATAGATATATCCATAAAATCTCGGGCGAACTGCCGGATGTCTGTAACTTCCTGCCACGATATTTCGGCGCAGAGTCTTCTGGCCATCTTCAGGTGAGTACCGCCGAAGTACTGGCGAAGACGCACTGAGCTGTGCTATTTATGCCCAATTCAGCCGACATTGCGCATGCGCGTACCTAACGTGCGCGTTCACTACAGCTACGTACGCTGCTCCGAGCGCCCTTCGTGGTGGAGGCTTGCCGCTTCGATATCAGATCGATTCTCATCGTCATTCAGTTGCAGGAAACTACGCCGACTACGAAGTTTTTCAATGACAGGATTCCATGCAGCATTTATTTGGAAACCGCTGTCTCGATTGATAAGAGTCTCACTGTCAGACAATGTTATTTCCACAGCTTCATTAATAATTGAGCTCCAAAAGTTTGATGTATGGGCCACAGTTTTCGTTTCATTGTATTTCATTGAATGAAATTTCATTCTGTATACAGGAAGCCCACTCATACAGATTTGTACTTGCAAGCTTCTAGTTGCCACCATCCAGCACAAACAATGGGCGTCCTCAAGACTCTAATCCATCGAGCCCATACCATCTCTGATACCGACAGCCTTCACACGGAACTGGAACACCTGCAGACAGTATTCCTAAATAATGGATATACAAGGAAGCAAGTAAATCGAGCGATGCACGCCTCCAAACGACAGAACAAGGAAGAAGAAGAAGAAGAGGCTTTCAAATCGACTGCTTATCTCCCATATATTGGGAACATTTCATCACAGATAGGCAGAATACTAAAAAAGCATAAAGTAAGAGTCATCTTCCGCCCTCCTCCTAAAATTTCATCGCTGTTGGGTTCTGTCAAAGACGATCTGGAGCTGCGTAAAGCAGGTGTTTACAGGATTCCGTGCGAGTGCAGCAAGTCATATATAGGGCAGACGACGCGCACTGTGCAGGACCGCATCGTGGAACATCAGCGTCATACTCGGCTACTCCAACCCACCAAATCCGCAATCGCCGAACATTGTATTTCCACAGGTCATTCAATGAAACGAAAATTGTGGCCCATACATCAAACTTTTGGAGCTCAATTATTAATGAAGCTGTGGAAATAACATTGTCTGACAGTGAGACTCTTATCAATCGAGACAGCGGTTTCCAAATAAATGCTGCATGGAATCCTGTCATTGAAAAACTTCGTAGTCGGCGTAGTTTCCTGCAACTGAATGACGATGAGAATCGATCTGATATCGAAGCGGCAAGCCTCCACCACGGAGGGCGCTCGGAGCAGCGTACGTAGCTGTAGTGAACCCGCACGCTAGGTACGCGCATGCGCAGTGTCGGCTGAATTGGGCATAAATAGCACAGCTCAGTGCGTCTTCGCCAGTACTTCGGCGGTACTCACCTGAAGATGGCCAGAAGACTCTGCGCCGAAATATCGTGGCAGGAAGTTACTGACATCCGGCAGTTCGCCCGAGATTTTATGGATATATCTATACGCCGGGAAAGCTTTAAACATCACATCTTAGTAGTTGTTTACACGCCCATTATGGTAGTAATATGGCGATTAATGCATCAGTGACACCAATGATGCTGCAATAGGGCATTGACAGCAGTGATATCTATACAAACTGGATGTATAACTGTGGTGTCTTAGCACAGAACTACACCATGCCTGTACATTCAAGTATTTTGCACACAGTTTCTCATTTCACGCCATGTTTTAATTTGGGAAACGAGTTTCCATCAGTTATTAAGTGACAAATAATTGTTTGGTTACATATTGATTTGAAATTAATGTCAAAAGTGACATATTAGGCTTATATGGGAACGCGATCTTTTCGTGTTTTTGTAATAATTCAAAGAAGCCATATTGGATTTTGGGAAGAAACGAAACATCTATGGTAGGAGTGCTCAGACAGTTGAAGTTCAACGTCCAGGTTGTACAGATATCTATAATCACCAGTCAGTGCATATATATGGCTGTCACAGCGTTCGCCGCTATAACATTGGAGAACTTTTACATAATTTTTCAAAGTTCAAAGTGACGTGGATTGTGCCTCAGATCATGGTTGTAACAAGACTCATTTACATGGCGCTAAAGCATCCTATTTATATCTTTCAAACAATGACACTGAAAATTACGTATTGTTAATTATGTACATGTAATTAATTATAATAGAAAAATAAGCAATTACATACAACTGTCTATAGTAAAAGGTAGCGTAGATAATAGCGAGTAAACTGATATACATATACAAATATAATTTAATAGGGTTGTGAATGATACTTTCGTAATTAATGGTATTTATACAGAAACTGAGCAAAACAAAAATAATGGAATGCGGTCTTAGAAAATCAGGCGATGCTGAAGGAATTAGATTAGGTAACGAAACAATGAAAGTGGTGGATGAGTTTTGTTACTTGGGTAGTAAAATAACAAGCGATGGTCGCAGTACAGAGGATATAAAATGCAGAATGGCAATGGGTGGAAAAGCATTTCTGAAAAAGAGAAATTTGCTGACATCGAATATTAATTTAAGTGTAAGGAAGTCTTTTCTGAAGGCATTTGTGTGGAGTGTTGCCTTGTACGGGAGTGAAACATGGACGATAAGCAGTGCGGACAGGAAGAGAATAGAGGCTTTTTAAATGTGGTGCTACAGAAGAATGCTGAAGATTAGATGGATAGATCGCATTACTAATAAAGAGGTACTGAACAGAATTGTTGAGAAAAGGAATTTTTGGCATACCCTGACTAAAAGAAGGGATCGCTTGGTAGGACACATTCTTAGACATCGGGGAATCGTAAATTTAGCCTTGGAGGGAAGTGTGTGTGGTAAAAATGGCAGAGGGAGACCAAGAGACGCGTATAGTAAGCAGATGCAAATGGATGTGGGATGCCGTCCTTATGAGGAGATGAAAAGGCTTTCTCAGGATAGGGTAGGGTGGAGAGCTGCATCAAACCAGTCTCTGGACTGAAGACCATAACAACAACAACAACATACAGAAACTAATGAGAACAAAACATTCCTAACATTACTTGTAAGACATAAAGATACTACTTTAATATTATGAGTAAAGAATTTACTTAGCCTTAAAATACCCATTAGCCTAATATATGAGCTATAACAATACGCCTCTGGCATTAAGAAAGGTAAAGCAGTCAACAATCCGAAGATTGTTTTGAACACCAAAGTGCTTTATTGGCATGGTCCTGTCTGAAGGTGGTTTGCCGTTGCCTTCCTCCGACCTTCGAACTGACATACCCAGCCGGCCGCGGTGGCCGAGGGGACTGAGGCGCTCCAGTCACGGTCCGCACGGTCACTACGGTCGGGGGTTCGAATCCACCCTCGGGCATGGATATTTGTGCCGTCCCTAGTGTAAGGCAGTTGATAAGTAGTTTCTAAGTTTAGGGACTGATGACCTCGTAGTTAAGTCCCATAAGCTTAACAAACATTTGTAACATTTGTCATACCCAGCCAGTTATAGAGAGACCTACAGTTTAACGTGGGTTCTGAACCACGGTGATACTCGCCATTTTTCACATCAGCAACCCTGCCAGAGTTGAAAGAAGTGGAAAGTGAGAGATAAAAATCCTAGGACCTAGCGGGGATCGAACCCGCGACCTTTGTATTTGTAGTCTGGCACTCTAATACAGGGGAACAGAACTTATTAATATTTGCTAATTAAAAGAAATTCTGCGACGTCAAATAATAGAAAATAACTTCAGCTAGTCACGTGAGAAAAAAAATAGCAAAAGTTATGGAAAAGAAAATTATAATAGACTAATTACATCCGTATCTATTATTATGCAGCAGGGATGCAAGAAGATGGGAATAAATCCCAACATCCTTCTTTACAGGCCGTTACGTCTTTGGAGTTTATTTTAAATTAACAAACTATTTTGTTTGTTAGGCTCTTACTAATCCAGTCGGGGACTTATAACCTCTTAGTTTAGTTCTTTCAAAACCCCAAAACAACAACACTAATCCAGTAACACTGGGGAAGATCCAAGGTATCGTGTCACATGTTAGGAAATAGAATCCTCAGGTTAATGCAAATGAGTGAAGCGAGCCAGGGCAGGCAATGATTGGAGTGCCTCCCAAGATGTGAAATATACGCAGCCGCGGCAGCAGCTTATAACGGTAAAAGCGAGCAGAGCGCGCGGCGTCGCGGACTATCCCAGACACGGCCTGAAATGCCACACATCCCAGCCGCGCGGAGGTTAATCATTTCGTGTCGCGATCGCTTTCAAGTATGCAGCTACCGCGAAACAAGTAATGCCGCTCGAGACAGCAAGAAGTAGAGCAAATTCCACGTGGTTTCCTCTTTCGATAAATTGCGATGCGAAAAATTCCTTTCCATACTAAAATGTCAAGGCCTCGCCGAGAGCGTGAAACGAAAGGAGACACTTCTCACTCGGGAGACTGAGTGTACTACCACCTTCTAGAAGAAAGAAGTTGCGTTTTCCAAAGAGAAAGCCGATCAAATTCCTGCAGTCTACGTGAAAATATTTAATCACCATTTGCACTGTTATGAGTACGTGTATGTCATTATAATCTATACAGACGGATGCCGGCCGCGGTGGCCGAGGGGACTGAGGCCCTCCAGTCACGGTCTGCACGGCAAGGTCTGGGGTTCGAATCCCCCTTGTGCATGGATATTTGTGCCGTCTTTAGTGTTAGTTAGTTCATAAGCAGTTTGTAAGTTTAGGGACTGATGACCCCGTAGTTACGTCCCTTAAGCTTTACAAACATTGTAAACACTGTAATAGTTCGGGTCTGTTTGTTACAAGAAAGTCTAATATGTTACCGCCACGAGTCGATTTTCTGTTTAACTGCTCAACGTAATTTTCAGATAATGCACTCAAAACAACTTCACTCGATTTTTTGTCCCTGCCACCAGTTATAAACGTTTGAGACTCCTAGTCTATATCCGGTAAATTAAAATCTCCTCAAAAATTATAACATGATATGGACATCTACTCGAAATATTTTCCAAATTTTCCTTTAGGTGCTCTGCAACAACAGTTGCAGGAACATCAAATTACCATGTTCGAGCCTGCTTTAACCGTGACCTTCAGCCAAATTATTTCACATTTCGGATCTTCGTCAATTTCCTTCGATACTAGTGCACTGTTTATCGTTCAGAACCTTTACAGGGTGTTACAAAGAGGTACGGCCAAACATTCAGGAAACATTCCTCACACACAAAGAAAGAAAATATGTTATGTGTACATGTGTCCGGAAATGCTTAATTTCCATGTTAGAGCTCATTTTAGTATTCATCTTCAAATGTAAATAGGAATAATTCATGCAGACAATTGTCAAAATACCTAATTGTTTCGTTAGTATGTACTGTACTTCCTCAATTCACGTCATCAACACAGATTTTCTGTGAACGTTCGGGCAGGTTTATTGGTGATGTCTTGATTGGGCCTCATGTTCGTCCACCTACGCTCACTAGAGCATGTTATCATGATTACGTAGGATACTCTACCTGTGCTGCTAGAACATGTGCCTTTACAAGTACGACACAACTTGTCGTTCATGCACGGTGGAGCTCCTGCACATTTCAGTCGGCTTGTTCGTACGCTTCTCAACAACAGATTCGGTGACCGATGGAATGGTAGAGGCCGACCAATTCCATGGCATCCACGCTCTCCTGACCTCAACCCTCTGGACTTTCATTTATTTGGGCATTTGGAAGCTCTTGTCTACGCAACCCCGGTACCAAATGTAGACTCTTCGTGCTCGTATTGTGGACGGCTGTGATACAATACGCCATTCTCCAGGGCTGCATCAGCGCATCTGGGATTCTATGCGACGGAAGGTGGATGCATGTATCCTCGCTAACGGAGGAGATTTTGAACATTTCCTGTAACAAAGTGTTTGAAGTCACGATGGTACGTTCTATTGATGTGTGTTTCCATTCCATGGTCCGCCTCCGTAGCTCAGTGGAAGCGTCGCTGACTACGACGCAGGAGGCCCGGTTTCGATTTCCGGCAGGGGACTGGGTGTTGTGTATTGTCCTAATCATCATTATCATCTCATCATCATTGGCACGTAAGTCGCCCACGCGGCGTCAAATAGAAAGAAGACTTACACTCAGGCGGCTGAACAATCCCGTAAGGGATATCCCGGCCAAGACTGCCATACGCTCATTTCCATTTCCATTCCATGATTAATGTGATTTGAAGAGAGGTAATACAATGAGCTCTAACATGGAAATTAAGCGTTTCCGGTCACATGTCCACATAACATATTTTCTTTCTTTGTGTGTGAGGAATGTTTCCTGAAAGTTTGACCGTACTTTTTTGTAACACCCTGTATATTCTGACGGATCCCCTAAGTGGTTTGACCAGTGCAGATAATATTCTCGTTCACGCATCAGTACTGTGCCCCTGCAGTCGGCCCCAGAATGAGTCCCGCAGCCTCACACGTGCGCCCCGACGCTCGGACTCGCATAAGCCGCGGCGGGCGGCGAGAGCGGCTTTTTGCGCGCCAGCAGACGTCCTTTCCCATTCCGCGAATCCCTCCTAATGTGGCGAGGCCTCGCTTCTTGCCGGCGGCCGCCGACTGGTCCTCCTCGCGGGACGGCGGCAGGAAGACCGAGCCCTGCGTTTCACTGAGAGCGGAACCTTGCCGCGCGCGTGACCCGCGTCCTAACGCCGCCGGAGACCTTGTAAACACAACTAGACCACTGTCCGACACAGGCAGTCGCGATACTCTCTCTAGGCGAAGATGTTCGACCGAGGCGACGATAGCGCTCTAAGCGGCCAGTGGGGAGCAGCAGAAGAATGGCGAGGTACAAAATTCAGTGAAAGTAGTGAAAAAACGACACAGAATGAAGAACCGGCGATATTGCATGAAATAGAGCGGCATTCCATTATGTGAAGCGAAAAGAAGACGAAAATTTCCGCAAGTAACAAACATTAGGCCTACTTTTCATGGTCCGTATAAGAACTGTTTTCGATCTAAAAACAAAACAAACTGTACATTTATATTATTACAGACCACTGAAGATGTTTTACGGTGGTGTCGCACAAGTCTAAAGTGCGCGCCACGTACTTTCGCCACGCGCCGCCATGCACGCACGGCGCGGCGTTCTTACGACATCAACCACGAGCGCCCTCTGCGACAACTCCGCTCGTGGCCACCACTGAACGACATTGTTCACTTGGGACTGAGATAGGAACCAGTTAACACTTCGGAATCAGATAGGCACCAGCGAAGACTTGGCTATCGGATAGGCACTAGGCAGGCCTCTAGCTCAACTATGTATCAGCAATCTGCAGTACTGAGTATTGTATAAATTCTGTGTAATATATATCTCGTTCTAATTTACTCTAGTGTTTCTAGTTTCTGCTGTCCCACTGGCTGCTCCCCTCCGTACCTGCACAAGCGTGCATCCTTTATTCCTGAGTCGGTCTCTTTCTACTCGGCCACCGACACCTACGACGGAAACGAGACACAAAAGCGGCGACGAGGCTGGGACATAAAATTTACAATCATTAAAACGAAACGCGTCTGGTGAGAAAAAAATCGCATTTTTATTGTGGTTGCAAAGATGGACAAACACTGCTATTCATAAAAATTCAGGGGTCTGGTGCGACAGGGAGTATGCCACATTACAGGAAATACTGAGCTTTCTCCATTTGCAGTATTCTCATGCCATCGTGTCTCTATCCTGTTAACTAGAATCACATGGCATGGCTCTCGCTCTTTCTGGAGCAGTTGTTGTAAGTTCATGAATGCGCCTTTGCGATCATTTTGAGTGACAAGAGGAGCTATACCACTTACCGCTATGTCCGCTTATTCAGTTGCAGACGTACCAACATAGACATGTTATCAGTTATAAGGGAAGAACTTATTGTTCAAAATACGTACTTGTTGCTCCTACATCCACCTTCTTTTATAACTATTAAACATTATATGCATTATGTCTCTTTCTTGTAATAAACATGTCATTCTTCTATGTATGTAAGTTGTTGTACTACTGGTTGGTTGGTAGCCCTGTTGTATAATGCACTACTCGCCATTAAAATTGCTACCCCAAGAGGAAATGCAGATGAAAGAAATGTTTGTAAATCTATCGGACCAAACTGCGTGGTCATCAATCCGTAGCTTACAAACTACTTAAACCTACGTAAACTAACAAAAGGACAACACACACACCCATGTCCCAAGGAGGATTCGAACCTCCACGTCGAGCAACCCCGCGCTCCGCAGCGAGACGCTTTACACCGATCGGCTACTTCGCCGCGGTGAAATGCAGATGATAAACGGGTATTCATTGGACAAATATATTCTACTATAACTGACACGTGATTACATTTTCTCGCAATTTGGGTTCATAGATCACGAGAAATCAGTACCCAGAACAACAATCTCTGGCCGTAATAACGGCCTTGATACGCCTGGCGTGTACAGGTACAGATTCCCATGCAGCTTCAACACGATACCACAGTTCATCAAGAGTAGTGACTGGCGTATTGTGACGAGCCAGTTGCTCGGCCATCATTGACCGTACGTTTTCAATTGGAGAGAGATCTGGAGAATGTGCTGGCCAGGGCAGCAGTCGAACATTTCATGTATCCAGAAAGAACCGTACAGGACCTGCAATATGCGGTCGAACATTATCCTGCTGGGATCAAATGAAGGGTAGAGCCACGGGTCGTAACACATCTGAAATGTAACGGTCACTGTTCAAAGTGCCGTAGATGCGAACAATAGGTGACAGAGCCGTGTAACCAATGGCACCCCATACCATCACGCCGGGTGATACGGATACACGCTTCCAATTTGTGTTCACCGAGATGTCGTCAAACATAGATGCTATCACCATTATCCTGTAAATAGAACCTGGATTCATACGAAAACATGACGTTTTGTCATTTGTGTACCCAGGTTCGACGTTGCGTACACCATCGCAGGCGCTCCTGTCTGCGATGCTGCGTGAAGGGTAACCGCAGCCATGGTCTCCGAGCTGACAGTCCATGCTGCTGCAAACGTCGTCGAACTAATCGTGCAGATGGTTGTTGTCTAGCAAACGTCACCATCTGTTGACTCAGGGATCAAGACGTCGCTGCATGATCCGTAACAGCCACGCGGATAAGATGCCTGTCATCTAGACTGCTAGTGATACGAGGCCGTTGGGATCCAGCACGGCGTTCCGTTTTGCCCTCCTGAACCCTGCTAACAGTCATTGGATCACGACCAACGCGAGCAGCAATGCCGCGATACGGTAAACCGCAATCGCGATATGCTACAATACGACCTTTATTAAAGTCGGAAACGTGATGGTACGCATTTCTCCTCCTTACACTAGGCAGTACAACAACGTTTCACTAGGCAACGCCCGTCAACCGGCTGACAGCTGCCTGAACAAACCTAAAATGTACGGAGAAGATATGATAGCCGTGATGTCAAAACAAAACTGGCATTTAATATCTGTTATTTGCACAAATACCGAAGTAGGATGTTAAAAAAAATACTGATGAAACTACATGGAAATGTAGGCCTGCATTATTATATATCAGTAAAATTACCGCTACCTCTTCGGGCTTGTACAATTCTGAACCCAGCTCTGATGTTATACAAGATAAAATTAAAAAAAAATTGTAAGCGTAGATCGCCAGCTACCAATTTTCGGTCTCCGATGGCGAGATCACGACCGTAAATTTCGTAACCTGCACGAAACGTTGCTGTGAATTACCTAATCCACATACAAAAACCTCATCAAAATGCACCAGTCGAAACAACTAGGAGATCAGTTGAGAAATATAGGTTCTGGAGCATTGTCATCGTTATGTTGGTTCTAGGGAGTGGTGACAACAACATTATGGTAACCGAGAAAGTGGTAATAAAATAAAGTTACTGCAGGTGGATGGGTGTTGACTTGTGTTTACAAATCGAATTACACAAGCAGTTGGGTGTAGATAGTGTAGTGAGCAGATACTGAAATGTAACAACTATGTGACTTATCCGAAGATGTGGCAGGGAGAGTCGTAGAAAGGTTGGAAGCGGGGCAGCCAAGCCGGCCGCGGTTACCGAGGGGACTGCGGCGCGCCAGTCACGGTCTGCACGGCCACTACGTTCGGAGGTTCGAATAACCCCTCGGGCATGGATATTTGTGCCGTCCTTAGTCTTAGCTAGTTCATAAGTAGTTTGTAAGTCCCATAAGCTCTACAAACATTTGAACATTTTTTGGGACAGGCAAAGAGGGAGGTGGACGCAACTATTGGAGTGTACAGAAGTGTAATTTCCAGATCCTGGACGCGATTTCAGACAACATGGACCCTTACAAGAAGGCAAGGCTGAGGGTGTCCACGATTAACATCAGCAGGAGATGACCGTTTAGCTCGAGTTAACAGCCCGTCTAGAAAGAAGGCTGAATGCAACTCAGCTGCATCGTACCCCCCGACAGCCACAGGACGCTTAATATCAACGGAAACAGTACAAAATCGCCATCGAAAATAATAACAATTTTGATACGAAAGACCTCACTGCTACAGTTCGCGTTCGTTCTAATGTAATAAGCTGGAGTTAGTTATGAGCAAGCAATTACGGTAAATTACTTGAGGTGCGTAAAAAAACTGGGACGCATTGCTGTTTCTTCATTACTATCTAGTGTCTGCCACCATCTATCGGCAGCGAAGGAAGGGAGGTATCTCACGGCTTTGACAGGCGTCCATGGTGAGTTCACTTAGAGACGGAACATATTCCAGAGAAGCGTGGAGAAGGAAGCCAAGACTCTAACCTAACAAGGAAACTTGCCATTCATGGCCAACGCTTTTAAGGAATGAGCAAAGGTACTTGGCACAGGGACGTGGAACTTGACACTCAAAATATTCCCTGTAAATACTTGCAGAGAATTATTTGTTGTTGTATAAAGAAATTCTTTCTTGTTGTATGAAAACTGGACGTACTTGTTCGCAGAAGGTACTCAGTTTCCATCTGCTTGGCGCTAATTTCACCGCACTGATCACAAGTATACAACCCAGAGGGCCATCCCCTTTCCAATAAAATTATTCTGGCAACTCCTCCTTCCGCCGCCTAACCATAATTTCAAAACCACGAATTTAATTTCCTTTCTGGAAATAAGGAATGTACATAGTTACACACAATAGGACTATTTCATAAATAATTTTACTATATTTTTCGGGATGGAACACATTAGCCTATTTTTACTTGAATTACTACGTGAAAATATATTTTCCATGGTGTTTCCAACTGTAGGTAAGACTCAGAAGCAAATTATACTCCTAAATAAAAAATATTTCATATAGTCGATTTGTAAGGAAGTAGATATTTTTTCGAATAGCTTGAAACATGTCCTATATATGTTTGCTCCATTTTTATTTATGTTTCCATCCTTGTCATTGAACTTGTGTGTTCATGTGGATGTGGAAGGTTGCTCTTAATATTGACTGACTGCCGCCCAATGGCTTACAGTCGCCGCTTGGAGCATTAAGCCTCGTTTTGCTGAAGTTAAGAACACATGTCTTCATTTGTCGTCTGCGCTGGCGTCTGTTGGATGGTCAGAGACGAGCTTAGATAGCGAGGTGACCGTGTTGTTAGTGTCGTACCAACCTAATAGTTGACGAAAGAGGTGACAGGAGACCTCTCTGGGAGCGGATGAAGAGGGAATTGTTTTGGCCAGGTAGCAAGGTTTGGTAAACACTAGTCTCTGAACGCGCTCTACGTCAATTTTAGCACGCTCTACATCCGGGGTATGGCAAGGAGAGGTTTTCCATGGCCTTAGAGCTTCACTCTGGATTCTGGCTCCAACGACCATAATTCAGTGTAAATTTATAACTTGCATTTTCATTTCAGTGCCCATTTTGTGTCCGGTTTTGCTCAAGTTAGAATTCACATGTGGGGCCTTCAGCTTTTGTGTAACCCTAGTATGTTTGAATTTCCTTCGTATTTAACTTTTCACGTCACATCTGTATCTGCGAGTATGTTGAATATTTCTCAGATTTTCTTGCTTGAGTCTGTCTTCTCTGTCTTGTATGACCAATTGCACTATGTGCTTTCATAATGGTCGCTACTTCGGCCTTCAGCCATGCTTTTATTAATACTAGCTTTCTTCTATAGCTGGTCGCGGTGGCTGAGGGGACTGCGGCACATCAGTCACAGTCTGCATGGCCACTATCGTCGGGAGTTCGAATCCCCCCTTGGGTATGGATATTTGTGCCGTCCTTAGTGTTAGCTAGTTTATAAGTAGTTTGTAAGTTCAGGGACTGATGACCCTGTACTTAAGCTACACAAACATTTGAAAATTTTTTTCTTTTACACGAACTCTTGCATGTGATTTACTTGCTTATTCTAGATTAAATCCTGTTTGTAAATGGTATGACATTCGTTGTGGTGGCACACCACACAGCACTTAAGAATAGTGAGCCACTGTCTCCCCAGACATGAGTTCGTTTAGTGCACAGTATACTTAAAATTTGTGACCAAGACACGTGCCATCTTGTCAAGATGCCACCGATGCTTTGTTTGGCCATGTTATTGAGTGTTCCCACAGAGTAATGTATCGTCAAGCATTATGCACGTGTCTGTGAATGAATGAATGTGCTTTCAGCTACCCACTGCGTGTTTGCATATTTCCTCCCACGTTACCTCCATATTCATAAAGGGCAGAAACAATTTTACTACGGCCAGTAATTATATGATTTAATTCAATTTTGTACAAGGTGTGAGCTTACTTGGTCTCCCCACATTTAGTTGCTTGTTAATTTTTCTGAGTAGATTATGATTTTAAAGTATCAAACCTCTGATTTATGATTTCATGCTCCCCATCCCATGTTTTAATTATCTATTCATTTATTTTTTAACATTGATTCTGTTTTAAAATGTTGGCTGCTCCCTTAAGGAGTGAGCAGTTAGATAAATTTCCATTGTGCATGTACTGTGGCCACTCATAAAGTAATTTAGAGAGGCAGTGAGCGTTTTAACTTACATTTGCAGGTGTCAACTGCCTGAGATCTTGCTTACTAGAATAACAGGCTACTTTCAAGCTTAAAATTATTTGTTGCATCTTGTTCATTGGATCACTTCCTAACAACTGTTTCGAGGGCTTCCATTTGTTCATTTTCTGACACACCTGTTTTATTATAAGACAATTTATGTTCTGTTCAATTCAGAATTAATGTTAAACAAGAAATTATGTAACTTAAAAAATGAAAAACACCTCTCTGAAGTTTATATTTTCCTCTTATGGAACGGCGGTTATTCAGACATGCACTGATCTGTTTATTTTATTGTGGAACTATTTCCTCCTGTGACTGGAATCACCCGAGCATATACGCAGGTTGTTGTTGTTGTTGTTGTGGTCTTCAGTCCGGACACTGGTTTGATGCAACTCTCTCCTAAGCAAATCTCTTCATTTTCTCAAATGAACGTCTACCCACATACATTCGAATCTTCTTACTGCATTCGTATTTTGGTCTCCTTTTGCGATTTTTACCCCACACACTTCCTTCCCATGCCAAATACAGGATTCCCTGATCTATAAGAATGTGACCTACCAATCGATCCCCTTTTTTTGTCTAGTTATGTCAAAAGTTCCGTTTCTCTCCAATTCTGTTCAGTAACTCTTCATTAGTTACGCGATCTACCCATATAATCTACAGCATTTTTCTGTAATACCACGTTTCAAAACTTTATATTATGTATTTTTTCTGAGCTCCTTATCGTTCAAGTTTCACTCCTGTACAAGGCAACACTCCACACAAATGCCTTCAGAAAATGTTCAAATGTTTGTTAAGCTTAAGAGACTACCTGCGGCGTTATCAGTCTCTAAACTTACAAAGCCGCGGTGGAGTAGCCGAGCGGTCTAAAGCGTCTCGCTGCGGAGCGCGCGGTTGCTCACCGTGGAGGTTCGAGTCCTCCCTGGGGCATGGGTGTTTGTGTTTGTCTTTAGGTTAGTTGACCTAGGTTTAAGTAGTTTGTAAGCTACGGACTGATGACCATGCAGTTTGGTCCGATAGATTTACAAACATTTGATTGATTAAACTTACAAACTTCTTATGAAGTACCTTATACTAAAGACGACACAAATATCCGTGCCCGAGGGGGGATTTGAACCCCCGACGGTAGCGGCCGTGCAGACTGTGACTGGCGCGCCGCAGACCGCTCGGTCACTGCGGCCGGCATTGTCTTCAAAAAAGACTTCCTTGCATTTAAATTAATATTCGATGTTAACAAATTTCTCGTGTTCAAAATCGCTTTTCTTCTCATTGCCATTCTGCATTTTGTATCATCATATGTTATTTTACAGCCGGCCGCGGTGGCCGAGGGGACTGAGGCGCTCCAGTCACGGTCTGCACGGCCACTAAGGTCGGGGGTACGAATTCCCCCTCGGGCATGGATATTTGTGCCGTCCTTAGTATTAGCTAGTTTGTAAGTAGTTTGTAAGTTTAGGGATTGATGACCCCGTAGTTAAGTCCCATAGACTCTACAAACATTTCTATTGTTATTTTACTACCCAAGTAACAAACCCCATCTACTACCCAACCTAATTCCTGTAGCATTGCCTGATTTTATTAGACTGCATTCCATTACTCTTGTTTTGCTCTTGTTAATGTTCATCTTATACGCTTGTTTCAACAGGAAGGAAAGGAAGCTTACGGTTTAACGTCCCGTCGAAAGCGTGGTCATTAGAGACGGAGCTTACGCTCGGAGTTTTGCTTAAGGATGTGGAAGGAAATCGGTCGTGCCCTTTGAAAGAAACATCCCGGCATTTGCCTGGAGTGATTTACGGAAATCACGGAGAACCTAAATCTGGATGGTCGGAGGTGCATTTGAACCACCGTCCAGTGCGTTACCACTGCGCCACCTCGCTCTGTCTTGTTTCAACAGACTGTCCATTCCGTTCAATTGCTCTTCCAGGTCCTCCGCTAAATTTTTATATTAATTTTTATATTTTAGATAGTAAATTATTTTAGGTATTGTTTTTATATATTATTTAGAAATTTATAGATATAAGACGTAGGCTCTGAGTCCTCCGAGTCCTATTCACACTTTGAAGGTTCTTTTATCACTTTTGTTGACAAGTAACCAGAACCCAGCATCACCTGCAGAAATAAAAATATTTCGGTGCGTCCTGTTGAATATGAACCTCCTAGAGTTGGGAAATTAAATTATGGTAATAAAGTAAATTCTCAAAATCTGACGCTGTAGTTTTTGTATTTAAATTCAACAAATTATTGACTTTAATAATGTATATAATGGATAAGATTGCGCAACTGATAATGAATTTCCATCAGTAGCGAGATATTATGAAAGTGTATAAAGCTGTCTTGTATGTTGTAGCCGGTACCGCTAGAAACCATGAAACACAAATCCTCTAGTTGCGCAACTAGTGGAAACGCTACACGCGCCTACGACATTCCCAGGGACTGGGCATTCACACGTTCCGCCGAGTGTATCCTCGCGCATTTCATTGATAGCCATCACGCGCCGCGTCCTCGCCTAGCAATGTATCTGCGCGCTGTCAAGGGTGAGGCGATTACGCGTTTGCGGTAAACGCCAGGTAAAAGTCTGCCCCTCCAACCGTGGCTAATTTTTTCTCCCCGCGAGATGGCTTTTAAGAATTTCGTGACGATGCAAAGTCCTTGCGGATGCCATTTCCCTTGACCAACCTTCTAAATTCCGGGACAGCTGCGTCTAGAATGCTTATAGAGCCTAAAACCGCGTAACTTGGCGAGAAAGGTGAATCTGATAGTCAAGGTCGATCTCGGTTTCGAAACACCGCGGGCAGCACTTTCAAAAGAGGAGCATAATGTTAACCCACGGGTCTGGTCACGCTCTTAACAGGCTGTTAGGGGGAAATTCACCACTTCCGTGGGTCCTTCTTTTATCTCTCGAACTGAACGACTTAGCAGAAACAATGAGAAAACAATTTCACAGCTACAATGTGTTAAAAAGTCTGTACATGTATGGAAACTGAAAGTACGTTGTAGTCAGTTGTATTTACGAAGTCTGTTTAAAGAATTAACGGAACTTTGTGAGATTAAGTCCGCTTTGACTACAAGTAGCTTTTATTGAAAAAACACAACTATCTGTCTGTAAATCTATCGGACCAAACTGCGTGGTCATCAGTCCGTAGCTTACAAACTACTTAAAGCTAGGTAAACTAACCTACGGACAAACACACACACCCATGCCCCAGGGAGGATTCGAACCTCTACGGCGAGCAACCGCGCGCTCCGCAGCGAGACGCTTTAGACAGCTCGGCTACTCAACAGCGGCAAAAAAAAAAAAAAAAAAAAAAAAAAAAAAAAAAAAAAAAAAAAAAAAAAACCAGCACAACTGGTTTTGCGTCTAATAGACGCATCACCAGATGCTCTGTAAGGCATAATAAATGAAATGCTCTTAAAAGTGCGTCTTTACAAAATTAAAAGAACTGTGAAATAAATTCAAATGTTTGTTAAGCTTATGGGAACACCAGTCCCTAAACTTACAAACTACTTACGAAGTATCTCATATTAAAGGCAACACCAACATCCATGGCCGAGGGAGGATTCGAACCTCCGACGCGCGATTCCTGACGTGACGCTCCAGACCGCTCGGCTACTCCCGCGCGGCTACAATAAATTGTTAATTATAAAATACAGCAGTATAAACCATTGGAACAGTATCACTAAATTATGTCTGCCGTTTAGCCACTACCCAGCGTTCACGTCGGATGTTTAAAATTTTTTGAACGCTACCGAACGTTCACGTTCTCGTTAAACCGATGGAACAATGACTGTTGCGGCAGTCATATTTAATATATTAGTGGTGGAGGGCAGGCAAAACCTATGAGAAAAATAATTATTTTTAAAAAATGTATCTGGGATTTGCACCATAATAGGTGCACGACGCAAAAAACCGATTATACTTTAAGGGAAAAGATAAGGTACCTTACCGTACCATGTGTAAGTTGTGGTCATGCCGAACTGGCTGAGGCAGTACTGACCATTCAATGGTTCGATCGCTCTTACTGAGGTGGCGTTAGCGTCGCTAGAAACGGTATCGTTCCCGTAACAAGGCGTGAATAGTGGGGATGGCTGTATAAGTGGCAAAATCTTTTTGTTTATACATTCATACCATAAAGACCCAGATTACACTGAAAAAGTGTATGTTAAAATAAGATCACAAACTCTGAAGGACCTAAAAATGGTGTAAATGCTAATTTCAACAACTTAAACAACACTAGTAAAACTAATATACGAGGGTCACTCCAAAAGAAAGGCACACTTGTTTTTATACAGTTTTCATTCTGCATGTTTGAAAGTTTTACAGTGTGTAGATGCATCCTTCCCGCTTGATTTAAAACTTAATTGAACCTCTTCCATTGAGTGGCGCGGTCACAGCATATCTTCAAGTTGGTTGCTATACTTGACGTTCGACAGAAGCAACGTGCTGTCATTGAATTCCTGTACTGTGAAAACGGGACAGTGGGAAACATCCACAAGAGGTTGGAAAAAGGTGTATGGAGATGCTGCTGTCGATCACAGTACAGTTAGTCGGTGGGCAAGCAGGTTACGTGATGAAAGCGGATTGACCTCGCAGCGGCAGGCCTCGTACTGCACACACTCCAGACAATGTGCAGAGAGTTATCGAAATAGTGACTGCTGACAGACGCATCACAGTGAACGAATTGTCACGCTACGTTGGGATAGGGAAAAGAACTGTTTGCAGAATACTGAAAGTGTTGGCGTTAAAGAAGGTTTGCGCCAAATGGGTTCCCAGGATGTTGACAGTGACTCACAAAGAAACACGAAAAACGGTATGCAGCGAAAGTTTGGAACAGTACAAGAATGGTGGAGATGAATTTCTTGGAAGAATTGTGACAGGTGATGAAACATGGCTCCACCATTTTTCACCAGAGACGAAAAGGCAATCAATGGAGTGGCTTCATGCAAATTCACCCAATGGAAAAAACATATTCAAAAACATACCTTCAACTGGAAAAGTTATGGCTACGGTGTTTTTCGATTCTGAAGGACACTTGCTTGTGGACATCATGCCAAGTGAAACCACCATAAATTCTGATACATATGTGACGACACTGAAGAAACTTAAAGCTCGAGTGCGTTGTGTTCGACCACATCGGCAAAAGCAGGATGTTTTGCTGTTACACGACAATGTACGGGCACATGTCAGTCAAAAAACCATGAAAGCGACCACAACACTCGGATGGACAACTCTGAAAAACCCGCCTTACAGTCCTGACCTAGCTCCATGTGACTATCATCTCTTTGGGAAACTGAGAGGATCTCTTCGTGGAACAAGGTTTGAAGTTGATGACTCCCTTGTGCACGCTGCCAAGCAGAGGCTTCAAAGTGTTGGTCCAGAATTTTACCGTGCGGGTATACAGGAGCTGGTTCAAAGATGGCGTAAGGCAGTTGAGAGGGATGGGGATTATGTGGAGAAATGAAAATATTGTTCCTAAAGGAATAAAAACTGTATTTTAAAAAATTGTGTGCATTTCTTTTGAAGTGACCCTCGTATAAGAATAAAGTCACTCTGAGGGCCAGCAGTGTAGTGCCAAGCGAATTGCAATGGGCTCTGTGAGTTATAATAACCTCAACACCTAAAGATCGAGCAGCAGAAAAAGAATTTTTGTGTGCGGGAGAGGGGGGCCGGGGGGGGGGGGGGGGTGCGAAATGCTAAAAATTAAACTGTAAGAGGTACTCTATAGGCGCAAACTACCCGTTTAAACAATAAAAATTTGACAACAGGCTCTTGTGTCGTAGGTCTGTCTGTGCATAAACGGTAGCAACAGGGGATATACTTATCGCGCGATATACTTCCACCTCTTCTAAAACATGAAGGGTGGTGTCCTTGTTCATGACATACAGAATTTGCATGTTATTTTGAATATGTGATATTGTGTCCCGCTTCACGCTGATGCACCTACACCACTAATTTAGAGCTGTTGTCGATAATGTGCTCTTTAAATCGAGTTTTAAATTTCATGGTTTTATCGGTTTAACGAGAACGTGAACGTTAATTGCCGTAATCGTTTTCACGAATGGTTCACGCGGTGTCAAAATTCTCGGACGGATGTTAAAGATGGTCCTCGTTCTGTACCGCATTTTACATTTACTGATGAAGCTCATGTCACGTATGTCAACGAAACTGTGCGTGTCAATCAAAATCTTACTGTCTCAGAGATTGTACACTCCTCAAAACAATTGGGGGGGGGGGATAAATTGAGATATCTTACGTAATATACGTATACGTATTTCATTCAGATTTGGCTACAATTGTGAACTGTGTGTAATACAGTACGAGGCACCCTGGAGCTACCACTATAGTGAATACGTCACTCTAGTTTCCCTCTCATATGGTGCGTGATCACCTCGGACGGAAAAATGTTCAAATGTTTGTAAATCTATCGGACCAAACTGCATGGTCATCAGTCCGTAGCTTACAAACTACTTAAACCTAGGTAAACTGACCTAAGGACAACACACACATCCATGGCCCAGGGAGGACTCGAACCTTCATGGAGAGCAACCGCGCGCTCCGCAGCGAGACGCTTTAGACCGCTCTGCTACTCCACCGCGGCACACCTCGGACGGCCAGTATAGTTGCACACGTGCGTAGCATGGACAGTATGAGGTTATCAATCAGCTCAATGGATGGTGGCACAGCCCTCGGTCGCGGAGATAAAATTTATTTTACCCGGTTTCGCCAGTTACCAGAATTGTCTTCACCAGAAATTTAAAAAAGCCTCTAACATAAATTGCATTTTTTAAGAGACAGTTTTAAGATTAAAATGTAAGTATTAGTCTTATGTTTAGCACGGAAGTACTATTTACAAGTCCCATAATCACATTATAGATAAGTGATGAATCTTATGTCAATAGAAATAAAAAGTTGGCCATTAAATGTTGCTCGCTTATGCGAAGGAGGCGTCAGAGTCAGCCACAGCCGGATAAAATATATTTTATCTTTGCGACCGAGGAGTGTAACACCATCCATTGAACTTGTAAATGGTCGCTGAAAAAACGCCGCTATCTTAAATATATTTATAACCTCTTGGGGGATAGGTTGTGAGAAATGCTGGCCTGGCTGAAGTGAACCTGCCAAGTGCATACCAGAAATGCTCAGGCTTCGTTCAGTTCCCTCAGCTTTAAGCATGTTGTCCATCATTGCAGCTCTGGACAAGCGTTAGCGTCCACCGGAACCCCATCCCCTATGGTACCAGCGTAGGGCATAACACAACGTCGAAAGATTTCGCCTCTATACCTCTGAGCAGTCAAAGCGCCATGCTGAACTACTGTTTCCTGTTCACACCATTCTCCAACATGATGATCTGGTTACGTTTCCTGCCCGTAAAGAGGATTGTTCAGAGTTCTCCATTTTCTCCAGATGAGAGAACGGCGATTGTCCGGCTGTACACAAAATCTTGACTCATCTGTGAACAGAAGCCGGCGCCATTCATTACTACTCCAATCCTAATGCTACTCTGCCCAATTTCTTCCTTCTAAGCGGTGTCGTGATCTTAATGGAACACACAACATAGTCCTCCATGTGCAGAGGTTACATTCCCGTTGCTGCGTGGAGGGTTGCATTTCACTCCCCCTCCCCCCATCCTTCCATATTACGTTACCAATACACCTAGCAGCCATCGTTACAACTCTGACGTGTTAGAGCATATTCTCCTCTTGTTTATTTGAAGCTTGCTGACAGCTACATTGCAACAGAATAATGAGCGACCAAGAAACTCAATTTTCAACACTCCAGGTTAGATTTCCATCTTGGCTTCCCTGTTCTCTCGATCTTTTGGCTATCGAAAATGTCTGGTCGACGATTACGGAACGAGTGATCGAGGTGCACCAACCGCTGCTACACAAGGTCAAATTTGGCAGTATGTTAGAGCAGCTTGCGATGCTACTATATTCCAACAACTCATTCAGACCATTCAATGCCGAGACGTGTAACATCAGTTATAGTGAGCAATAGCGATAACACATAATACTGATTTTACCATATTCCTCAGTTTACATGGGGCTGTAATTTAAAACGTGTGATCTTTGTACAACTTATTATCGCCCATATAAATTTGGGTGTGATATCTGCTGCCCTTTCTTGTCGTTGCATTTTCGATGGCTTGCAGTGTATTGGAGAAGTATCCAAATGAACGTAAACCTTTACGATCTCAGGAGAGCCATTACGTCCATTGAGGGCTACCGGTTTCGATGAGTCTTACAAATCATCTTCAGATCTAGCTCATAAATATGCAGTTTTTTTTACTGATATAAACGACGTAGAACACAAATTTATGTGAGTCACTGGTGGGCGCGTGGTCTACGGCGTCATGGTACGGACTGGACGGCCGTTTCCGCCAGAGGTTCGAACTCTGCAAGTAGAGATTTCGAAATAGAATTTTGACGCACTCTCAGTTTTCATTTAGATGCAAACTGAAAGGGAAATCTTCTAAATATATAGACTTTTTTTCATTCAGTGCAGTGGTTGGGCAGCAGGTGGAAAAATGTACCTGTCTCAAGTTCAAGATAAACGCTTGTGATCAGTTTTATTATACATGACGACGAGTATGAAGGTTGATGGGGACGACGTTCAAGCCTAGCGACGATGAGGATCATGGCTATGAAACAAATGCTTCTGCTAATAATGATCGTGAATATGGAGTCAAATGCAAGTCTTCACTCTTGGATGGCCACAGGCCTAGAAAGTTTGTAAAATCCCTTTATTCTTTGTAGTACGTATCAGTGACAGACTAAGGGTGTCAGTGGTCCTAGGCGGTGGAAAAACAAAATAAGGCACCCTGTAAACTTGGAAATACATGTATTACTATAAAAAAGTAACTTTTGTGATTTTGAGGCTTCCCAGAACGAGACGCACGGGGCAGTCTAAAAAAATTGGTTTTCGATATCTGGATGCTTCAGAACGAGAGGTGAAGGGCGCTAAAATTAAATAAATAAAATAATACAAAATAAAAATTAAAATAAAAAAGAGCTACGCAAAGTAAACCGGAACAACTGACTGACTGGAGGAGTCCTCATACTTTTATACAAAAAGGTGATCGATAGAACTACTACCCAGTATCTGAGCAACAAGTATACAGCCAGTCACTTGCGGGCAGTATTTTTCTTGAACTTTAGCAGGGTTTCGAGACCAGTAAGAGGGTCTTCCTCAGAAGACAATGTGAGCACAAATGAAATACTACAAGGAATAGGACTGAGAGTTACAGAACTTTGCCTCAGACGCATCCTAGTGGACACTGTCCCACACAGATTCACGTATGGAGACCGAGTTTATCTTTGGAAGTGGATTAGTCAAAAGATAGTGCTTCTTACCAGAACTTCTGACGACTTCGTTGAACCACCAGTATTGCAGAGACGAGACAAACGTTTTTCTACCCACAATGGAAAACTAATGCCATTATGTGGCTAGGAGGACAAACTACAGTTACGTTATAAATAAACTCGGCGGTGACGGTATTATTGAGTTTATGACACACATGGAAACAGAGTATGTCAAGATGTGTGATTATGAAGAGCACAAGAAGGAATTTAAAAATTCACTTCATATAACTTTCAACAGGACAGGTAGGGATGTCTGGGTAAGATACAAAACACCTGACCACTATTTTCGGCTAAGGTGGGGGAGGGGGTGGCGAACTCGGAGATTCAGTGATGCACACCACTGCTACTGTAGGGCCCAGACATTCGATATATGGAAGGACAAAAAAAAAAAAAAAAAAAAAAAAAAAAAAAAAAAAAAAAGAGAGAGAGAGAGAGAGAGAGAGAGAGAGAGAGAGAGAGAAGGAAAAATGCAAACTAATGGTTTCTATGAGTATTGCAAATCATCCTGACCACTATTTTCGGCTAAGGTGGGGGAGGGGGTGGCGAACTCGGAGATTCAGTGATGCACACCACTGCTACTGTAGGGCCCAGACATTCGATATATGGAAGGACAAAAAAAAAAAAAAAAAAAAAAAAGAGAGAGAGAGAGAGAGAGAGAGAGAGAAGGAAAAATGCAAACTAATGGTTTCTATGAGTATTGCAAATCATCTTCACATCCTACCCAAAAATATGCAGTTTTTTTAGTGATATGAACGACGTAGAGCATAAATTTATGTCAGTGATACACCGGTTGCCGCGTTGTCTATGGCGTCATGGTACGGACTGGGTGACGTTTCCGCCAGAGGTTCGAGGCCTCCTTAGGCCATTGGTGTGTGTGTTCTCGTTAGTGTAAATTAGTTTTAGTAGTTTGTAAGTCTAGGTACTGATTACCATAGGCGTTTGGTCCAATAGTTAAAAAATACACTGGTGTCTACGTCGACTTTTCGGTGCCAGATCTGAAAATTATCTGCATGGCTAATTAATACACGTAGACGGTAATGAAAGATATTGTGATCCAGTCGGTCTTCGTTCGTTTATTATAACAACTGAGAACACGGTTGGTCTGATGTGACGTCAGTTACAAAATGTGTCAAGTAACGGTTTCCAGCTGTAACTGCGATGTGGTTAGGAAATAGTTTTATCAGAACCCATATTCTGTCGCAATGCGGAAGCTTCGCTCTAGTTTTGCAGGAATGCTCTGTTAAAGCGGTTTTTTCCTTTCATCTCGACAGAAACACCTACAAATTAGACAAAATATTCACGAAACATTAGCCGCATCGAATTAAGTTGTTACTATAATTTGACTCGGGGAACATGCTCAGCATATTTTATCAGTAGATGCGATGCTAAACTTGTGTAATATGCTTTGCTTTCCTTCGTTTCCTCGTTTTCTCGACTTTGGGCTGTTATACGTAAACCCGTGGCTCTTAATAACGTGAAATAAAACAGATGACTGTAAAAGTTGCATTTTTCTAGTGACAGACATGGCGTATTTCGGTGGTTTGAATTATCTTCCAGTAGATTCGATGCATTTCAATAAAACTAATGCTGTGAACACACGTATTTTTACCAAATGCTATCTTTCGTATCTTTTGTCTTTGGAGCACTAAAATCATACATTGTGGACGCGGAAACAATATAACTGTGTCAGCTGCGTTCTGCATTTTTTATCACACACGGACTTTAGTAACACTCAGCGGCACATAAAATTGAAATCGGTCTTAATTGACATAAGTAGACTGAGGGAGTGTCCTACAAACCAATGACCATTTTATTTTTTAAGATCCAGATACGAGCCGAAGAGTATTGTGTAACGAGTAATGCTGCAGCTAATACGCACTTCCATGGTTAAACGGTTTCTCATCTTCTCTATGATATTCTGGTTTAAATGCATATCTATTTGTAATACTTCCAGGTTGTAAATAAACCATTTAATGCAGTGGGTGATGATTCATCTTTCCTCAGCTTTTGTTGTAACTAAGAGGATGTAAGTAACGTCTTACTTAGTACGAGGTGAAAGAAAACCAGACTATCAAGTCCGGAGAAAGTGGACTCCAGGATATTTGGCCCGCCACCTCGCACCACCTGTCACTGCGTATGACCGTTAACACCAACAACGTATTCTTACGGAACCAAGAGAGTATTTCGAACATTTAATGAAGGAATGAGTGCATTCTGTACACTATTTCTTTATGCACTTGCGTGTATAACTTGATTAACTGAGCAGCACAATAATGAATATACAATTCAACAGCAGATTTCGGTATCATGGATGGGTTCATTTCTTTCACAGTAAAAACATCCTTTTGGTTTAATACGATGTATTGTTTCAAACACTACTCCCTTTGAATCAAAGCGCATATGTATACATTTCAGTTCTGTACACTCGAACCAGTAGCGTTTCTCAACAAATGGGCTAAACAATTTTTATTTATTTATTTTACAAATAATTGGTTTGCAAATTAAGCAGTCAAGTAAAATTATAATTACCTGTGTATTGATAAGATTCGGTTGACGAAACTGACAAAAACTATTTGACAAATATATCAAGAATTGTATGTTACCTCAAGCTGTAAGTTATTGTCACTTCAGCTAGTACTGAAATGAGATATTGCTACATCTATTATTTTGTCTGTTTTAGCAACTGTTATTCACTTAGTTCATAAAATAGGAGTAGCCAGTGGCACTTAATGGGCTTTATTTATCGGTTTCGGCTATTTAGTGACCTCCTTCAGACATATGACGGTACCCTCATATTTTCATTCTAAGTAAGATTAAAGCCTTGTTCAAACTGAACATACGAGGGTACCAGCAATGTCTGAAGAACGTCACTAAATGCCCGAAAATGTTCAAATGTTTGTAATTCTTATGGGACCAAACTAAGTTGGTCATCCGTCCCTAGACTTACAAACTACTTAAACTAAGTTAAACTAACCAAAGGCCACCACACACATCCATGCCCGAGGGAGGATTCGAACCTCCGAAGCGGGAGGCCACGCGATCCGTAAAGTGGAGCTCAAGACCGCTCGGCTACTCCCGGTAAATGCCTGAAACCGGTAAATTAAGGCCATCAATTTCAGTTGGTTCTTTCATTTTTAAAAACTAATTCCTATATTGTTGAAATATGCTATGGTCACGTTGAAGTAAAAGTAGTATTCAATATTCCTTGCAAAATTATACACGACGATTAATTAAGAAAAGAGACTCTTATTAACAGAATATCTAGTCAGTATTCTCTGAAAAACCATTTTCGAAACCAACAGAACTACATAAGATATTTCCTCTTCCGAATTCACGAAGTGGTTAACCGGTGTCCGCAGATTTTATATAACTATGTGAGATGCAGCTGCGCATGTGCCTCTTCTCACACTAAGCATCACAGCACTACTTTTTAGCAACATACCATTGCCTACTGCAAATGAGAACGTTACTTTGGAGCTATATGCCTTTAATAATGTAATGATGATATAATAATGATAAATTTTTTACAGGTTCAGTGAATTACTTCAAAATGAAAGTTTATGGCTTCCCTAAAATACATAACAATGACATGGATTAAGGGCTGAGACTAAGATTGTCATTTTTTGGTAATGAATTAACAGTTAAATGACAATCATATATTTCTCTTCCTTCACTAGAAGTTTCGATCGTATTTGACCGTCTAATACACAAAATCAAAATGTTTGTTAAGCTTATGGGACTTAATTTCGGGGTCATCAGTCCCTAAACGTACAAACTATTTATGAACGAACCTATACTCTGGACAACACAAACATCCATGCCCGAAAGAGGATTCGATCCCACGACGGGAAAAGGCTTCGCGCATCGGAGCGTAGCGCATTGAGCGCATTGAGGCGCTACGCTCCGATGCGCTAGGCCACTGCGCCGCGGCTACACAGATACATTGACTACTTACTGAATAGAGCTAAGATTTAAAAAAATAATCTCTGTTTCAAATCCATTCTATCCATCGAGCTGAAGATTCTTACCGCTACATCTTAAAGGAGACACTCGTCATGGAAAGAGTAAAATATTGGTTTTCCATTCCATCAAACTGTCAACACCTCTAAATAAGTTTAGATAGCAGAAACAGAAGGTATGATGCCCATCAGATGGAAAGCGAGCTGAATCATACATTGAGCTTCAAAAGACGATTAATAATCTACCTTCTTGTGAACGCCCATATCGAGATACTCGTATGTAGATCGGTTCGTGTCACATACCCCAAGTTAAGTACCGTTGGGAGTGGTTTGGACTTTGATCAGTGACTATAATAATAATAATTAATTGGTTTACAAGTGAATGGTTTTATTTCACTGGTTTCGGGAACATAGTGCCCTTCTTCAAAGTTATGTTCATATTGCCACGTTGATAACTGCAGATTGTCCGGAATTCGAAGGCTGGTCGTTAATAGAGCACGACACTTTACACGTAGAACATGTTTACTGCTAAAACAGGCGTACATTCAGTATAGACTGCTTCCTGCTTGGAGTGCACCAGTATTTATAAATAGAAATAATTTTCTGGGACTTACAAGTACATCAAACATACGAAACACATACAACATTCCAGAAATAGTAAATACAAGGAAACAATTTTTTTTCTTCCCGCGGCAAGATTTGAACTGGGGACCGAAAGCATAGCGATCTGCGATAATAACCACTGCACCACGCGTTCCGTCCGAAAAGTCGCGGCAATATTACGGTAACAACATATGTGCGACTGGTTGCTGCTAATTTAATACATAATCTGCTATAAATGCCGTGAGGTATATCGCTCTAGTCGTGGAATAAGATGTATTAAAAAAAAACAGTACCATCTTTTACCCTTTCAGACCCAAGGTTGTAGATGATGTGGCATTAATATAGAGAGGCACGTCTAAAATGCAAAATATACACAGTAATTCAATACAAAAAAGAAAAGAATTGATTTTCAAAAATTTTGTACCCACACAATTGTCTGTTTTTGGCCTTCAGTACTATTTTTTATGAGCTGCACCATCTTATTGTAACATGCCTTTGAAAGAGATGACATAGTAACATCACAGGATCATATAAAATCAAATGGCTGTCAGATGTGATACCTTCACATGTCAAAACCAGGGTATCAACACCTTGTCTATAAATCCTTCTTGCCACCATTGTAAGTGTACTGGAAGTTTGCCGACTGCTGGTGCCATACAGTTTAGAAACGTGGAACTAAAACACGTTGCACACGCTACCACAGTCCACCCCACGATTGTGCGATGCAGGCTCGAACTTACCAGCGTGAATCACAAAGAAATAAAGGGAGAAAAACTAGAAACGCACAATTGTGCTTGCAAATCCTGAAAGAGTTAATGTAAAGGGTTATCTTAACACATCTTATTCCACGACGCGAATGATATACCTTACCATGTTTGTAATACAGTTTATGTGATTTATTTCCTTCTTTCCTTCTTTATCACTTTCATTAGTCAGTATTTACTGGTTTTGCAGTTATTAATATATTAGTTCTGTTACAGTAATAGGAACAATAAGTCAGTTAATCCTTTGTTCGTTCACATTTCACACGAAAGAAAAAAAAAAAGAAAAAACACTGACTTGTCCTTACTATTTATCCTCTTGGTTTACTTTTTTCTTCTTCCTGGGAGTTTTTTTCAATTAAGGCTTCTTCCACATGCCACAGGTTTGTGCCTCGCAGTAGGAGTGGTGTACACCGCTGGAGCTTCGATGTCGTTCTCCCACCTCACCCGAAAATAGTGACCAGGTGTTTTGCACATTTTCTAGGGAATAACGGTTTTGTGATGGACAAAATACTAAACACATTACTATGTAAGTCATGCGGAAAGTTTGCTGCCTTTGTAAGAGAGGAGTTGAAGGACCTGCTCAGATGAAACAGACAAAAGTATTGCAGAATTCTTACAGGTGTTATATCTAAATTGAATTAGATTTTCCTTTAAGAGGGAAAGTATGAGTCAATATAGCAGGCGTTCCTGACACGTTTATTTGTTGATGGAGCACCACGTTCAACATAGCTGCCGCCATGAACTTGTCGTTTCTAGACCTTCGGCTACACCTACAGCAAGTCGTTTTATTCATCTGTATGCCTCTACTGCCCTTGAAAATACGTCCTTTGCACGTCACGTCCCGGGACGCGTCTATTTTCCATTTGCCGCTATTGTGCTCGGACGACAGAATGAGTCCGGCGGCGAACAGGTTGGCCTGGCGTAATTGTGGCAGCCGCCTTTGTTCCGTAGCCTCGGCTGTAGGAGTCCCAGCGCTACAAGCCAGCGGTCGCGGTTACGTAAGCCGTGTCGTACAAGGGAGGCCCGCGGGAATGAAACCGCAACATGCGCCTGGGGCCTGACCGCCGTCCCAAGGAGGACGCCAGAGGGAAACCAGGGCGCAGCAGGAGCAGCGGAGGCGGAGGAACGGCTGCACCAGAGGGAGGAGGGCAGACGTCTGCTGCTTCCGGTAGGCTAAGCAAAGTAAAACGGAACCACTGACTGACTGGAGCAGTCCTCACACTTTTATACAGGAAGGTGATCGACAGAACTACCATCCAGTATCAGACCAGTAAGTGTACAACCTGTCACTTGAAGGCAATAGATTCGTTGAACTTTAGCAAAGTTTGGACTCCAGTGTGGTGTCGCACAAGTCCAAAGTGCGCGCCACCTACTTTCGCCACGCGCCGCCATGCACGGACGGCGCGGCGTTCTTACGACGTCAGCCACGAGCGCCCTCTGCTACAACGCCGCTCGTGGCCACCACTGAACGACATCGTTCACTTGGGACTGAGATAGGAACCAGTTAACACTTCGGAATCAGATAGGCACCAGTGAAGACTTGGCTATCGGATAGGCACTAGGCAGGCCTCTAGCTCAACTATGTATCAGCCTTCTGCAGTACTAAGCTATGTAAAAGTTAAGTATTACTGAGTCTCTGTGAAATATATATCTCGTTCTAATTTACTCTAGTGTTTCTAGTTTCTGCTGTCCCATTGGCTGCTCACCTCCGTACCTGCACAAGCGTGCTTCCTTTATTCCTGTGTCGGCCACCGACACCTACGACGGAAACGAGACACACAAGCGGCGACGAGGCTGGGACACAAAATCCAGTATGCGTGTCTTCCTCAGAAGGCAATGTGGGCACAAATGAAAGACGTAGAGAAGGCAATGTGGGCACAAATAAAAGTCTTAGATTAGTTGGTTCGTTCCATAGATCCGTACTGAGGTGATCCTCGAGGATGTGGAACATGTAATTTTATTAATTCTTTTTAAAAATTGATAATATGATATTAGTAATACAGGTACATACAATGTTACAAGCTGACAATATAATAATACTAATAGTATGGGTACAGATTTATAGACGAATGGAAAAATTTGTGGAATCTGACATCGGGGAAGATCAGTTTGGATTTAGGAGAAATGTAGGAACACAGTATGTATTGTGACGTAGTACAATCAAAAGAAAAACAAAGATTTTCCTTCGGTAAAAGGCAGTCGTAGTTACGAGGCGCCCTCTTTTACCTAGAGATGTCCTCTTTTTTATACCCTAAAATGATCCAGCTTTTTAGCAAATTGGGGATATTTCCTCCTTTTTAAGTTGTGCAACTAGTTCGGGCCGGCCACGGTGGCCGAGCGGTCTGCGGCGCGCCAGTCACGGTCTGCACGGCCACTACGGTCGGAGACTCGAATCCCCCCTCGGCCATGGATATTTGTGCCGTCCTTAGTATTAGCTTGTTCATAAGTAGTTTGTAAGTTTAGGGACTGATGACCCCGTAGTTAATCCCATAAGCTCTACAAACATTTGAACATTTGAGCAACTACTTCGACTAGAGAATGCGGAAATGTAACTCTTTGAATTTTCACAGTCGCAAACTCTAAAGAATTTAAGCTTCCTTCGAAATTGAGATTTTTTTGTAGACGTTTCTCTTTTTAACGTCGCCGCCACGCCGAGCTAAAGCTACGATTTAAGAGATATGTAAATAATATGTGTGGCAAATGTACAAACGCTTGTTAACCTAAGGGACCAAACTGCTAAGATCATACGTCCCTAAACTTACGAACTAATTGAACTAACTTATCCTAAGGACTAAAGACACGACCATGTCCGAGAGAGGACTCGAACTTACCGTGGGAACGGCCTCGCAATCCATGAAGTGCGCCTTAAACCTCGCGTTGCCGGTGTGGGAATTGTCGTGGAATGAAAGTGCTTGGCGCCCAGTTGACACATTTACATATGTAACAATGCAAGATTAATCAGCTTTTAATAATGTCAAATTAGAATTGTAACACTTCAGCAGATCTTTGTGAGACTCTCGAAGAGCCTTCTTTTTAAGGGTGACATTCGGTAACCCTCTTCAAAGTAGAGTCGAAATCTTAGTGAAATTCAATGAAAATATCACCTGCAACTGTCTAGCTGTACACTTATTTATCTGAAGCATGGTACAGTTGTTGACAGCAACCTTGTTCAAGAGTTTTCTTGACATAAAAAAAAAAAAAAAAAAAAAAAAAAAAAAAAAAAAAAAAAACCCACATTCTGACCCCAATTACAAGGTAACACATGGTGGTAATTAGGCCCTGTCAAAATAGTATATAATGCAATGGCAGACAAAGAAACACAATAATCAAACCAGTGAATTGTTGGAAACGTCATCTATGAGACGTGTTTTCAGAGTTTCACAATGTTAAAGAAAGAAGGAACGATTTTCACGTTTTATTAACAATTTATAAAGGTGGTGCTATTTAAGATGTTAAGCAATGGTGAAGACACTTCAGACCAAACCTGCCATATAGACGAACAGTGTACAACGTACGAGAGAGATTTTTAGAACACTAATCTGTTGAGGGTGCACTAAGATCTGTCCGAGGAAGAGGGGTCACAATAGAGGAACATGACTTACGGGTTATTTTTAGCTGTGGTGCGCTAAAATCAGCCATACGATTAGCTGGATTTATCACCGCTGCTTACCTATGCTGTACAGAATTCAAGCCGCGGTGGAGTAGCCGTACGGTCTAAGGCGCCTCGCTGCGAAGAGCGCAGTTGCTCGCCGTCGGAGGTTCGAGTCCTCCCTGGGACATGGGTATTTGTGTTTGTCCTTAGGTTAGTTTACCTTAGTTTAAGTAGTTTGTAAACTACGGACTGATGACGACGCAGTTTGGTCCGATAGATTTACAAACATTTTTTGAATAGAATTCTTGAGCCGAGCGGGAATGGCCGCGTGGTCTAAGGCATCATGTTACGGACTGGCCGAACCTAACCGGCGGAAGTTCGAGTCGTTGGTCGGGCATAGATATGTGTGTGTGTTGTCCTTAGTGTAAGTTAAAGTAGTTATTAGGTCTAGGTATTGAGGACCGTAACAGTTTGGTCCAAGAGGTTTACAAACATTTGAACATAAGAGAATTCACGATTTAATACAAACTGTCAACAGATTTCCGTACTGTCGTGTTCCGTATGAACGCTCGCATTGCGGGCAGCGTTACACCCATGCCAACGATCACGTCAGGGCATCCGTCAAACGGGGTAGAGTTCGCTGGGTAGTCCCGCATCCACATTGCACAGCATATATAAAGAGGATTGGAACTTAAATAGTGGCAACTATTTATTCACAACCTATACATGTTTGCACCTGTTTCTGTCCTCCAAAGTAGTCACCACCGTTGTGTAGACCCCGTTGCCAGCGATGCAGAAGGCGTAGTGTACCGTTAGCAGAGTCTGTTCTGTTGGTGGGGCGAATGGAGCGGTCTACTGCCTGTCGAATCTCTGGAACAGTTCTGAAGCGAATGTCATGAAGTGGTTTCTTCATCTTCAAACTCAAATGAAAGTCACAAAGACTTGTGTCCGAGAGTATGGTGGATGGTACAGTACTTCCCAGTCCCATCTACCGAAGAGAGCAGCCACAGCTTGCACCGTATGCACCCGCGCTCTGTCGTGCAAAATGATGGATGGGTTGCGCGGAAAGTGTTGCCCCTTCTTTCGCAAGGCTGGTCGCAGGTGATGCTGCAAAAATGAACAGTAGTACTGTGAATTGAGGGTCTGCCGTGGAGGAATGTAATGCGTTAGGATAACGTCATCACAGTCGTACACGAGAATCACCATAACTTTCACTGGGGCTCTGACGCACTTTCGACTTTCGCGGCGACCCATAAAGACGCCATTCGTTGGATTTATCTCGTACGCCACGGTTTGCGACCGTTGAAGGCTTTAACCCAACGTGCCACTGTTCTGTAGGGCAATGTCGATTCCCTGTACGCCTCTTGGCCGGCCGAGGGGACTGAGGCGCTCCAGTCACGGTCTGCACGGCCACTATGGTCGGGGGTTCGAATCCCGCCTCGGGCATGGATATTTGTGCCGTCCTTAGGATTAGCTAGTTCATAAGTAGTTTGTAAGTTTAGGGACTGATGACCCCGTAGTTAAGTCCCATAAGCTATACAACATTTGATTTGAACACGCCTCTTGAAGACTCTAGTGTCACTGTCGTGCTGTAAGACGTCTGGTACGTTCAATATTGATCCAACACCGTTGTTCATATTTCGAAAGAACAGTGACACCGTCACGTTAGACCGCTCGCTCACGAGTAACTATGTTTCCTTCGATTGTGCGCAATCCGGTGACGTGGACGGGCGAGTCCATTTGCTCGGAGGTAAGGTAGGTATGTCAACAACGTGTGTTATCAGCGAAAATTGTAGAATCCATTGCATAGTGTCTCCACAGCAGTATTGCCACTATTTATGTTCCAATCCTCGTACAAACATCTGAACACCTGTTCATAAAATTGTGCGGTCAAATCAGGAAGGTTTAACCGCTATTAGGTATCTTGGGACTTCATGTGTGGTTGTCGCAAAGTGCTATAGCCCACACTTCATAATGATAGATGATAATGCTGGACTTCATAGCACAGGTAGTTGTTGTTACCTTGGAAACGAAAGATACAAAGAAAACAAGTTTGTCTGCTGTTATGCATGTTACAATTATCTCCACTGTGTAGACTTCAGATCTTTCTACTTTACTATTAGCTGATTATACTGTTTTATAGCAAAATAAACGCAGTCTTGTAAAACTTCCATTTGTTGCTTCAGTTTAGGATACCAGTGTATTTCTGACAGATTAATTTCTTCCATGTAAAGTAGTACTGGTCTCGAAAACGCACTTATTTTCACGTGATATACTGAAAGCCACTTATCAAAGCAGTTAACCGTCAACTTCAACGCGATACTCTGAATTCTCCGGGAATTCTGCGGTATGCTGCTAGCAGATTATTTTTACAGCGAACAAACCGTCGCCAGAGCATACTAGCGAAATATCGTAGCAAGGTTACAGAAGGCTGACTTGGGATACTTCAGTCCCTCGTCAACGCAACACACCAATCTGCACAGAGTACATGCGCGCACGCACACACACACACACACACACACACACACACACACACACACACACACATGCACACACACAAAGAGAGAGAGAGAGGGGGGGGGAGACAGAGAGAGTAGTTTCTGGCTCAGCCTCAGAAGCCAACCACACACTGGTCTCTCTGTCGAATGAAAGAATCATTCCGTGGCATGCATTTCCAGAAATGCAACGAACCGTTTTTTATTTTTATTTTTTAAGGACCTCGTATGACATTAAATGCTTTTACTCTGCCATGTATGAAATCATTCTAAGTTTCATACGTGATTTTGCGTTTGCGCATTCATGGACTTCAATATCATTCGAAGGAACTGACGTTGTGATGGAGCTTACCACCAGCTGAACATGTGCGATCGAACCTCGGTCGTACGCAGGCGCCGTCAATATGAAATTCACGCCACAGCAAACACCCGACAGGTGGACTTCTCGGAGGAGCAAGTTCTCGAGATGTGTTGGGTTGCGAAGGACGAGCGGACGGCAGCGGAGTATGACGCTCCGATAGCTCGCGTGGCGATTCATCAGCACTCGATCCACTGATAACAGAGTTGACGTGTAGCGACAATTACACGCAACGAGCATTTGACGGTACGATACAGGCAACTAGCGTAATCGTACTATGCTACAGAAAGCATGAAATTTGCATTGCAAAACTTAGAGGAATGTCCCAGTACATAAAACAAAAAACACTAAGACTACTGGGATAACAGTTCAGGAAATTGTATGTCAATTATATTGCTACCCTCATGAAAGTGTTAAAAGGAAAACAGCGTATATTGAGCACATGCTATGAATTGCAAGAAAAACTGAAGAAAACACGAAAGTAATGAAAAGTAGCCTAAATGTGACTAACATCGAAATTGGGCACCAGGAATTCGATGAAGTGAAACATTTTGCTTTCTTGGAAGCAAAATAACATGCAACGGATGGTACAAATAGCAGAAAAGCACAGGAGATTCTGGCATTACTGACCATATCAAGACGAGAAGACCACGAGTATCAAATATAGGCACTGATTTCTTTCTTTTCTTCAGAATCTCCGTCTGAAGTACAGACTTATGTGGAAGTGTATTACGGATTGTGGGTAAAGAAAATCGAAGCGTTTGAGATGCGGTGCTATAAAAGAATACCGAGGATAAGGAGGAATGACAAGAAATGACGTTCTCCGCAGACTAGGCGGAAAAAGGAAAACGTAGACTAGAAATAGTTTTTCTCATTTAGAGAATGGTCTAAACATATATTCAGATTGGTGCAAGAGAATTCAAAATGTTGGATCGTTTGTAAATCTATGGGACTTAACTAGTGTGGTTATCAGTCACTAGCGTTACAAACTATTGAAACTAAACACACAACACATGCACACGAGTATTTCATTCGGATAAAATGTTTGTTAAGCTTATGGGACTTAACTACGGGGTCATCAGTCCCTAAACTTACAAACTACTTATGAACTACTTACGAACTAGGACGGCACAAATATCCATGCCCGAGGGGGGATTCGAACCCCCGACCGTAGTGGCCGTGCTGACCGTGACTGGAGCGCCTCAGTCACCTCGGCCACCGCTCATTCGGATAATACTTAATGAACACATCGATTTCAAACACAAAAATTATCTAGTTAATTAATTGACTTTTTCAATGAAAAAGGCTGAGAATCAAAGATATGGTAAATGACCAGAGGAGCTAAAAACGAAATAAGCCTCTCTGACCAATGTCAACGTTGAAAAGTCTCTGATAACTTAGTCGATTACTATATGTATGTAAAGATCTTTGACAGAGCTTTTATTAATTACGCAAAATATAAAAGTTTTCTTTAATTTAAAGTTTCAGCGTAAGAAGCTGCATAAACCCTGGCAGCTAAAAAACATAACCCACTGCGAAATACGTGAATATTTCAATACAGTTTATACAACAGTCACGCCAGATGTTAGCATATAACGTTCAAACATCGTAGACGTAAGTTATAAGGAAAATTTATAACAAAGTTTTTATGTATATTTTCGAATTATTTAATTTGTAATTAATTAATGTATTTCTTATACACGCAGGCGCTTGATGATGACAAAATGTTGAAACAGCTGCAGCGCTAGTGAATAAAATATAAGCAGTAATCCGGAACTTTCATTACAATGTCATTCAACGACATTTATGACACTGCAGGCCCAACAATTAGGAAGTTAAAATGTTTGTAATTCAATGGGACCAAATTACTTTGGTCATAAGTACTTAAACTAAGGTAAACTAAACTAAAGACAACACACGCATCCATGCCTGAGGGAGAATTCGAACATCCGACGCGGGAGGCATCGCGATCCGTAACGTGGCGCAACAGACCGATCGGCTAATCCCGCACGGCGTGCCACAATGGATATAGCTGTCTTGGTGACCAGTTCTTCAGAGACGGAGCAGAATGTTGATTAGAGAAGAATGGGGAAAAGGAATGATCTGTGCCCTCTCTCACACGAAGCATAGTTCATGTGCTATACAAGCAAATCGTGTCAAATCAAATTCTGGATGGCCGAACGGTTACAAATGCCTTTTTTCTCCCCTAAATAGAGATCTGTGCCTTACCGCTCCGCCATATTGCTCCTTGATACTACAAGAAAGTGCCGCAGACGCCACAGTACGTCCCGTATGCCTGGCAGCTGGCCGGCAGTACAAACAGACGTGTCGCTTGCGACTAAACACCGTCCGTTACAACGCCGCCATTTGTTTGCAGTGCACTCTACAAAGGAGCTAGGCGTGACTGTAGTTGTCCGCAAATGCGTTAATGCGCACTAAAGCGAGCTAAAGTGTTGGTCAAGAAGCACTCAGACTCTTCTTACCTCCTGCCGCCTGTAGCTACAGTGTGCGACACTGGTTCTAGCGTATCACGCAAAATCTCATTTCTGTTCTTCCATACGATGCAATTTTCTTACGCGTAGATGATATGTAACGAGATTTACAAATATTGCGTTCTAGCGGCCCGCCCCAGCTTTTTAGCAGATATACTCTGGTCAAAACAGTTAGGGGTTCGGTTGAGATAGGATCTGAAGTACTGTCATCGGCAAAATAAACTAAAATGGTTCGACGTCTTTCTGTTGGCTCTACGGAGTGGAGACAACATTACAACAACCGAGATAGTAGTAATAACAAAAAGTTGCTGCAGAGGAGGTTGGTATTGACTTGCGTTTACTGTGCTAAACGAATTGCACAAGCAGTTGGGTTGAGACACTTCAGTGAGCAGGCAGTGCAACACAACAACTCACCCGAAGCTGTGACACGGAGAGCTACACGAAGGTTGGAAGCAGGACAGACACATTGGGTGGTGCCTGCAGCTTATCAGTGTCTGAGAGCGTAACTTCCAGAACATGGACGCGATTTCAGAAATCAGACACTGTTATAAGAAGGCTAAGCGAAGGTTGTCCACGACTAGCATCCGCAAGAGATGATCGTCTACTCCGGTTAAGGGCCCATTGTGTGTCCCATTAAGACCATGGGAAGGTAGAAACTGGGCAGAGGAACATCAGGATTGGAGTCGTAACGGTTCTGTTCACATATGAGTCAAGATTTTCTGTTTACCTCGACAGTCGTCGTTCCTCCATTTCTGTTAGCCAGATAACGTCAACTCAGAACATTCCACCTTATTATTGTGGCGCGCGAATGGTGTGGGTAGTCATTCAGGATGGAACTTTGAGTGCTCACAGGTGTAGAGACGACATCCTTCGACCGTTTCGTATGCCCTAACCTCGTGCCATAGGACATGGGTTCATTCTGGTGGAGGATATCGTTCGTCCCCACATAGCCGTACTGGTGGACAACATGCTTGTCTGCACGGTCACTCCGGTCGGGGGTTCGAATCTCCCCTCGGGCATGGATGTGTCGTCCTAGTTCGTAAGTAGTTCATAAGTAGTTTGTAAGTTTAGGGACTGATGACCCAGTAGACAAGTCCCATAGACTATACAAACATTTGAACATTTTGAACAACATGCTTGAAGGTGGGGGACTTGTACGAATGGCCAGCTTGTTCACCGGACTTAAATCCGTTTGAGTATGTCTGGGATGCACTTGGCAGACGCATTGCAGCCAGACCAGCACCTCCCACAACGATTGGATATTGAACTCATGGGTAGGATGGCCAAATATCCCTCAAGACCTGATTGACAACCTTATACTGCGCATGCCACGCAAGAGTGCAACTACACTGGTTGTCTGCGGTGATCGCATGCCATACTAGAGGGCATCCCCTTGGTGCCTCGTCCTAAGTAAACGCATGTTATACCTCAAAGATTTTAGGCAGAAAAATATAGTACTGCTATCACATACAAGTTAAAACTGTAGTCAATATCTGAATAAAATACTTTACTATACGTATATTGTATCCCCTAATTGTTGTAAGCAGCGTATAAGTACAGTAACATGCTCCTCCCATGGAAAAACAACGCTTGTTTTTAAGACAAATGGGAAATTATATCTCTTTTATAAATACATCTTACGTGGAGCGTACAGACAATGTTTCAAGTATACCAGCAGTCACTACAGTTCGTTTTGATGAAGGAAGGAATGAGGATTGGAGTTTAATATCTCGCCGACAACATGGACATTAAAGGCGGAGTTTGACTTGTTGGTGTAGGCTATTGAGAAGTGGTGAAGCTTTCTCCTTACCGCAATTTTAAGCGCAGTGACCTGTTGGCCACTTCTCCCTCCCCCGCCCCCTCCAAACACACACAAACACAAACTTCCTGTGCTGCAGGAAAGAGGCGATTATTTCGTAGACTGGCTTCGTATAAGGACTACACGTCGCCAGAAAGGTAGCAGCACGTGTGCGCCATGTGGAACGAATTCAGCTCTGACACACGAGGAGATGGTCGACTGTTACATTCTAAAACAGGGCGGAACGTACCCGAACGGCGAAACGGCAGTTCCCGGGGAATTTTATTTACTTTTGTCATTAATAAAGAGCCACGTAGTACAGCCGCTGCGCCGGTACCTGTCAACGTGGCAATGAACGACCAACTCGATCTTAAGAAAATTACTTACTGAAGATGTATGATTTTGGACTTAGTACGAGTTTCTTTTCCCGCTAAATGAGTTTATATTCTTTTATTCGTCATACCCTATATATAAACGTGTTGAAGCACAGAAAAATGTCAGACCTTCACTATTTCCATAGCACACCCTGCTGTATCAAGATAAAGGAACGAAAATAGCTTAAAATGATTATAATGGACACAATAAATAAATAAATAAAACGGCTTCCCGTTTAAAAAAATGGCACAAATGCAGGCAACAAGTTGCCTCATTCTTCATTCCACAGACGATCGTATTCGCTTTTTCGTGCTGAAAACAATTGTAGAGAAAGGTGGGGGAAGAGAAGGGACAGCGAAATCGGGAGACAGAGTGAGATAAGACAATTATGGTGAGATTCAGTGGCAGTAAAAGAGGTAAACCCATCAGTTGTGGTAGAAATAACATTAATGGATGCTGGTGGTAGCAGTGGGAGGTAAAGTGAGAAGAGATTTTAGAATTTTAGAAATGAAGAAGAAAGGCGAAGGTACTGTGTATGGGCTTTGGCGCTCTGGAACCCAGATCAGAAGTTTTCATTTTTATTTTTATTTATTTATTTATTTGCACAAGTAGAAACCGCGTGGTGCGAAAGATTTTAAAAGTGACGAGCTGAGGCATATTACTTTAAATCATGACAACTTGTTCGTATGACGTTCTTGATCTTATAACTGACAAGCAGATGCAATTATCTGTAAATCATGACACAGCGCAACTGAACTGTCCAGTTGTTAATGATGAATGGAGAGGTACTATGTTGTAAAGAGTTGCAGATCTGAAGATATCAACGAAGTAATCTGAAATAAAGCGTTCAAATTGTTCAAATATTTGTCATCAGTCCCTAAATTACAAACTACTTATATTCTAACTTATACTAAAGACAACACAGACATCCATGCCAGACGGAGGATTCTAACCCCCGACGGAGAGCGGCTTCGCACATCGGAGCATAGCCTCTCAATGCGCTCGGCCACTTCGGCGCCTCATAAAGAATTCAACAGCTATCTTGAGATATATATATATATAGGGGTTACAACCCCGACCAAACCATCTCCATAGTCATGTGCAGAAAGATAGAGACAGATAGTAGTTTTTGAGAAAGAAAGAACATTACCAATGTCAGAGAAAGAGCATGGGACACAGACAATGGCAGAGATAGGATAGATCGACGATATAAAGGAGTGATCTTCTCACAGACAGAGAGACAGGAGAAAGTGCCATTGGGAGATAAAGGAGAGAGAGACGTATGTAGAGAGTTACTGTGCGGAACTTCTTTACGGAAAGACACTGGCTAAAATGGTTTCAACATTTGGGTGTTAAAAGAACACGAACATGTTTTCACGCCAAAATTATTGCTGAGTAAGTCGATATGAGGACTAATACTGCTAGTACCCCCATCTTCCTGGCAGATATTTCTTCTTTATTTTATTATTTTTTAGTATTTATTCATTTTTAGTAGGTTCGTATTTACTTTTTTTCTGCCTCAACGAACATTTTCTGAAGGTTAACCAATACTGTTTTTTAAAGGTACAGTCTATCGTAAGAGAAATTTTTTTATTGTTGTTACGTGACCGGTTTCAGAATGATTGTGAGACCCTCTTCAGGATAACCATGGCAGCCGATCGTGGGCAGGTCAGGAACCGTTGGCCGTGGAAATCAAATGAGGAAGTTAATTAATGCCTGATACATTTTCACTGAGCAGCAACAGTGCAACTGTCTAAAGGTTGCGCTGGCAACGTTTGGAAACATGTTTTAGGCGAGATGATTACTGACTTATGCCGATAAGTACGTATCAATCAGTAATTATTTTCATGTGATTTTTTTATGAATGGGGTGAGGAGGCATTTAAGATTATTGCGGTTGAAGAGATGAATGTCGGAACCAAACACTTTGAAAACCAAGCAATGTTCCAAAATTAATTTTAAATTACTGTCTCAAGGTGAAAAAGAAATAGCCGGCCGCAGTGGCCGAGCGGTCTGCGGCGTGCCAATCTCGGTCTGCACGGCTGCTGCGGTCGAGGGTTCGAATCCCCCCTCGGGCATGGATGTTTGTGCTGTCTTTAGTATAAGCTAGTTCATAAGTAGATTGTAAGTTTAGGGACTGATGACCGCGTAGTTAAATCCCACATTTGTAAATTTTTGAAGCCGGCCGCGGTGGCCGAGAGGACTGAGGCGCTTCAGTTATGGTCTGCACGGCCACTACGGTCGGGGGTTCGAATCACCCCTCGGGCATGGATATTTGTGCCGTTCAAATGTTCAAATGTTTGTAGAGCTTATGGGACTTAACTACGGGGTCATAAGTCCATAAACTTACCAACTACTTATGAACTAGCTACAACTAAGGACGGCACAAATATCCATGCCCGAGGGGGGATTCGAACCCCCGACCGTAGTGGCCGTGCAGACCGTGACTGAAGCGCCTCAGTCCCCGCGGCCACCGCGGCCGGCTATTTGTGCCGTCCTTAGTATTAGTTAGTTCATAAGTAGTTTGTAAGTTTAGGGACTGATGACCCCGTAGTTAAGTCCCATAAGCTATACCAAAATTTGAACATTTTTGAAATTTTTGGAAAAGTAATAATAATCCCAACAAAACTGTTCCTCCTGTTGGTTACTACCGCGCCTTCCAGCACCTGATGACGTATCCCTAGGCGACCTCCACTGGTGCAGCAAAATGCAGATGAGCTGTTAAATACCTAACAGTGTAACCTTCTGCTGATGGGCCATTTATTTTGCGCCGGCGTGTTTACATTCAGTGGGAGATTCTTCCGTATATTACGGTTCCCTGCACGCGCAGAAGGGCGCAAATAAAATGCACCGGAGAATTTACACGTAGCCGGGGAGCAGCTGTGAGCCGCGTGAAATATTCCGCCTGTTATCAAGCTGGCCGGCTCGCTCGCAAATGCATTCCTCCGCTGAACCAGTTGCGCGTGTTTGCTTTACGATTCGGGAATTTCCGCGGCGCACTGTTGGCTGGCCTGGACGGGCGGCTCGGGCTCGCCTGCGCTTTATCTTGTACACACACATTCATCGCGCGCTTGTTTCGCCGTGAGGGAACGTAACGGTGCATTAAAGCGCGCCTAAGTATGACTTCTAGTGGCAGGCGAGAACTATTTGCGGTGCCCGTAATGGAAGCCACAACTCGGTCCCAGAGTTTACGCCGCCGCGTACAAGTCGGCGTCACGTCCAACTCGTGCCAAGTTCCTCCGCTGCCGTCTTGGGTTGCAGAGGCGCTAGTCGGAGAGAACGCACGGCGAACGTAACGACGACACTGAACTCTGGGATGAGGTATCGCCGGGGTCAGAGGGCAACTTGCTGCCACGAGATTAGTTGGCAAACGCACAGCACTAGCCACGACGCGCCGTACACATGATTCTGTGCATGTCCTTGCCGGTCGCTGTCGAGTATCGCATTCACTATATCTCTTCGGATTACTAATATTGTATCTGGGAACGAGTATACTTACGAAAGTTACAAATCAGCAAAATAAACTACTGCGAGGAGATTCTTAGCTGAATAAAAGGTGAGTTCTGCAGGTAGAGATTTCGAAATAATTTCAAAATTTGAGCCGACCGCAGTGGCCGAGCAGTCTGCGGTGCGCCAGTCACGTTCTGTATGGCCGCTACATTCGGGGGTTCGAATCCCCCCTCGAGCATGGATGTTTATGTCGTCTTTAGTATGAGGTAGTTTGTAAGTTTATGGACTGATGACTCCGCAGTTAAGTACCTTAATCTTAAACATGTAAACATTTTCAAAATTTGACGCTTAGCACTCTCAGTTTTCATTTAGATACAAACTGAAAGAAAAACCTTCAAGCCGGCCGCGGTGGCCGAGGGGACTGAGGCGCTCCAGTCACGGTCTGCACGGCCACTACGGTCGGGGGTTCGAATCCCCCCTCGGGCATGGATATTTGTGCCGTCCATAGGATAAGCTAGTTGATAAGTAGTTTGTAGGTTTAGGGACTGATGACCCCGTAGTTCAAATGTTTGTATAGTCTATGGGACTTAACTACGGGGTCATCAGTCCCTAAACTTACAAACTACTTATGAACGAATTTACTAACTAAGACGGCACAAATATCCATGCCCGAGGGGGGATTCGAACCCCCGACCGTAGTGGCCGTGCAGACCGTGACTGGAGCGCCTTAGTCTTCTCAGCCACCGCGGCCGGCGACCCCGTAGTTGAGTCCCATAAGCTGTACAAACATTTAACCATTTTTTTTAAACCTTCAAAATATGCAGGCCTTTTTTTCAGTAGGTTGACTGTTTAGCTGGTAGAAAAATGTACTTGTTCCATGTGACGATAGTGATAAATGCTAGTTATGTTTGCATTATTCATGACGACGACGACCAAGCCGAGGCCTGGCGACGATCGTGGCTCTAAAAATATGCTTCTGCTGATAGTGATCGTGAATATGGAGCTGAAACGCTTCATTCGTCGATGGCCACAGGCCAAGACAGCTTGTAAGCTATCTGAATTCTTTGAAATACGTATACGATCTTTGTTTCAAGCGGTTAGCGAGATCTTTGGCTCTGGCAGTTTGACTGTTGTCACTTGTCGGTTAGATGCGAGAGAGAGAGTGGTCGAATAGTGGCAAGCAGGAACAAGTTTTATTTACTTTATGAGAGATATTGGAGATTTGTAGTGGAATAATCATCTTTGGGACTTCTATATAACGATGACGTGAAAAATATTGTAAGAATGTATTTGAAAAGATTAACTTTTGAGATGCTGGTGGTCTCATTGTAGCTGTAACAACAATTCATTTCTTTGCAAAACTTTAATGTCCTCTCTTGTAAATTTTTGATTCCTGTACAATTTGATTTGTAATGCACTATATGTGTTCTAATACGTAATTTCCGTGAAACTGAAATATTTCCTGGTTTTCATTTTATTTCATGGCTTGTAGTTAGTACGTCTCCAGCCTATGTGAATTAGCCTGAACGACATCGCCGTATATTTTACAGGAAGCATTTTCAGTTTAAACAAACTTTTTATGTTTCATTTATTTTTCAGTGAAGAGTAGAGTAGAGATGTTAGCTGCATGCTGTATTCCGCGTGTCGCCTGTTGCTGCTGCGTGAAAGCATTGTGGGGCGTGTCCTATGTGTTCACTGGTTCAGTGAACCCCCAGAAAAAGCACATCGTGAAAAACATGTAAATAAATAAACAAATAAATTAAATCAAAGTGTTTTTAAACAATCATTCTTCGTTTCGTTCTTCAATCAGTTCATTTTAAATGTACATTCATAGTATTTTTATGGTATGAGCAATGTCTTGCATCGCGGAGACAGCAAATATACTAGTCGTAGCGCGGCCGCTTAATATAGGCGGCAGTGGCCGCGGTGTTGTAATGCGCATGCGCGGCTGAGGTTCAAATTCTCTTCTGAACCCCCAGGAGGCAGCATTATGGGCGCTCCCGCGCTAGGGAGGGGCGAGGGGAAACGTCGCTTTTTGGCGTTGGATATGGAAGAGACACCAGCTCCTGGCTACTCGAGACCTGGCGGTTACGCACGAATGCTCCCAAAGCAAGACAGTAAAGCTACTGCGCATCTTGGGTTGCGCATGCGTAAGTCCTCCATGAAGGCAACATTCGCCCTTCGTATTTGTTTTTGGCACATTGAAGATTCATCAAATACACGTCATATTTGGTAAAGTAACCTGTAACTATAAAGGCGAATGAACTGTAAAAGCCTTCAGGAGATACGCTCATGAATAATAATGAAGTAACTACTCTTCAGCTAGCAAGAATATCCGTGTGGTTAGCGGCATGGCGTTGCGACGTCGAAGTTAGTGGGTTCGAGACCGACTGAAAGTAATTTTTGTAACCCCATCTTTTTTTGTAATACATACGGGAACAACAATGACTTTTGTGTTGTTACTTGCCACATATCTTTGGATGTTTTTGTAAATGTGTCGCGATTTTGAGGGCAAATTACACCTATAATCTTCGTTGTAACAATTATTTAACAATTTGAAAAGATGCGGGTAGAAGCGGCCTTTGGGCATGCATAAGGTTAGGAGGGGGTGCTGCTTATAGTGTCACGTGACCCGAAGGTAGTTTCTCACTTCATCGTAACAGATTCATTTTGGTACAGTCACTTAACACTATAATCAGTGTTTTAGTGTACATGTGCACATTCATATGTTCTTGGTGTTTATTACCAAAGAAAAAATGAACAACATTCAGTATTTTTTATAAAAAAATTACTCAGCTTTAACCCTTAACAACAGACGGGAATCAAATTGACTTCGCATTGGTGGATACTCATCGGTTGCACATTGTTGTATTTCCGTTAACTGCACCGTACTCTGAGACTCTCAGTAATTTCAAACTAATCTTTCCTCAGTTTTCAAGTGCAATGTGGAGACAATACATCTGTTTCCTTGTCACATATTTGTTTCTGAATTCAGTGAAGCGCATTACGGAGTCAGACTTACTCTACATCTATGTTAGTGTGAGACAAAATTGGTAAGCTTCCTTCTCTAAATTATATACTTAGGAAAAGTTTTTATTTATATAACAACAACTAGAGTTCTTTATACCTTCTAATCTGACTGTTAACAGGAAGGTTATTGCTAAAGAAGAGGAGCAAGCAGTATCCGGTACCGACAAGCTGGCAACTAGAAAATATTGCTGTATATGTCCTAAAAACTGAGAAGAAGAACCATCACATTATGTAGAAGTTTTAATCGTCCAGTCTGTGGACAGTGATCATCAGTTGTGTACAACAATTATATATGAATTAGCATAACTTTATTTTGTAAAAGAGTCGTATTTTACATTATATTTATCTGAAATTATAGTGAATCACATTGTTTATTACTTTCTAAGAAATAAAACTCAATAATTTGAGAAACTCTTTGTTGTTGTTGTTGATGTTGTTGGTTTTTGAGGGGACTAAACAGCTAGGTCATCAGTCCCCTGAAACTTTGAAAACAGTTTAATTTTATAACTCACCTTGGAGGTGTATGTTTTATCAATACTTTAGTGTTAAATATAATTCTGATATACTAAACATCTTGTAATTGTTCAAAACCTCTTAATTACAAACTATATAAATAAAAATAAATAAATAAAAGTTGTGATAGAAAGAAGTAAATGACAAAGGAAATATATAGAGTAAGTTTAACTCCATGGCTGTGGTTATGTAACACAAATTCACGGCTTTTGATTACGACTTAAGCGTGGAAGAGACGTGTTAAATAAAGGAGTTGAAGCAAGCGCAAACAAGGCGAAGTAAATGCAAACGTAGGCTTCCGCGGCTGTTATCACCATCAATAAAATTCTTCCGGGTATGAGACCGCGTCGTCATTTTATAAACTCTACCGACCTTTCGCCGCGGTGGAGTAGCCGAGCGGTCTAAAGCGTCTCGCTGCGGAGCGCGCTGTTGCTCGCCGTGGATGTTCGCGTCCTCCATGGGCCATGGGTGTGTGTGTCTTTGTACTTAGGTTAGTTTACCTAGGTTTAAGTAGTTTGTAAGCTACGGACTGATGACCACGCAGTTTGGTCCGATAGATTTACAAACTAATTAAATTAATCTACCGACGTTTCGGTCGCTGTTGCAGGCGGCCTTCATCAGGGTCTGTGTCTGACTGTTGAATGTACGATAACCAGGCGACAAGTCAACAGCGGCACGCCACAACTGCTGTCCGTTCTCTCCGGTCCATTCCGCCAATAGCAACTTCTAATGCAAAAGCCAATCGAAAACGTCCATTTTGAGCAATAAGGGGGACGAATGCAACCTCCAATCATATGAAAAACAAGCCATTAAAAAAACCGACAATCAACGCCCCTTTCCACCAATGGCGTGCAATAATGTAACCACAAATAAAGGAAAACCAACGTCCCCTTCCTCTTCCTCATCTGCTGCTATATAAACCCCAAGCTATCGTACATTCAGCAGTCAGATACAGACCCTGATGAAGGCCTCCTGCAGCAGTGGCCGTAACGTCAGCAGAGTTTATAAAATGACGACGCCTTCTCATACCCGGAAGAATTTTATTGATAAGATGAGGTAAGATATTCTGCAGATCTTGTAACGAGAATATATCTAATAAAAGGGGGGAGGGGCCGAAACACCGACGCTCCGAGCGGGAGGAGCATTTGAAGCAGCAGCCGCCACCTGCCTGAAATATAACTGAGAGTACTGTTTTTTTTTCTTTTTTTTTCTTTTTTTTCTTTTTTCTGTGGTTTTAGGATGCACAACTGCTGAGGTCATTAGCGCCCAACACTGCCCATAGTAAAATAGAACCGGGGTTAGAACTTAAATGGCTTTCGCCATATTTGCACGATGTATAAAAAGTAAAACTCTGTTAACAGAATGCGGTTCATCAACTAAAATATCAGACATTTCAAATGGTAAACATAGATCATGACGGAGACGATTAAAAAACGAACATTGCACTAAAAGATGGTTCATAGTAAAAGGTTCATCACAGTGCTCAAGAGTACTGGTAAGTACTCGTAAGTTGAGTGTTTCGCTGAGGCGGCCATTTCTCAGTGGGAACCGCCCCGCGTCTCGCTCGCGGCGGCCAGTGTGCCGAGTAATCGTCGCCGCCTCGCCCTCTCGGTCGCGTTATCGAATTTCGCGTCGCGTCTCGTCTCGTCCCGCCTCGGCTGGTTTTGTGCGGCAGCCTTGGCTGCGGCTGGTGAAATGTCGGCGCCGGCCGCGGCCTGTCCACTGCGCGTGCGCAGCATCTCAACGCGCAGCCGACTGCGCATGCGCACGCGGTTCGGCTAATGAGCGCCAGCACGCTCACTCATTACGCACCGCGCAGGGGCAACGCGAGACCCAGACGCATAAACACCGCGCACCCCAGCTTTGTCGTCCTAGTCGTCGTCTGCTGCTGCTGCTACTCCAACCGCTGCTGCCACTTCCACTGCCACCGACAAGCACGGGAAACGAAAATTTTATATCTGCACTGGGCTGACAAATTACGCGACTAAGGACCGACTGAATACTTGGTTTCTACATCTACATTCATACTCTGCAAGCCACCATTGTCACTCCCTCCTATTCCATTAGCGAAGGGTTCGCGAGAAAAATAATTGTCTGTATCTCTGTGTTGACCCTAATCTCCCTGATCTTATTCTTATGCTCAAAAAAATGTTCAAATGTTTGTAAATCTATCGGACCAAACTGCGTGGGCATCAGTCCGTAGCTTACAAACTACTTAAACCTAGGTAAACTAACCTAAGGACGACACACACACACACACACACACACACACACACACACACACACACACACACACATGTTCCAGGGAGGACTCGAACCTCCACGGCGAGCAACCGCGCGCTCCGTAGCGAGACGCTTTAGACCGCTCGGCTACTCCACCGCGGCATTATACTCGCTTAGTGAGATTTACATTTCTGAAAAATGAAAAAAGAACACCACGAATTCGTCAACCCGGCACAGCGAAATTTTATTGACTCATTCTTAACGATGTATACAACACAGGATCACGCAGTCAGAACCATACACATGTCACCAGAGCGTTCACAATATCGACGCTAGTATCGTGTATGTCCTCCTTTTGCAGCAATGTAGGGTGCAACTTTCTCGTGAAGACGATTGTAGAGGTGCCGAATGAAGTCGTACGGTATGCCTTGTCATGCGATTTCCATCTGATGCCTCAGTTGGACCGGATCTCGTGCTGGTCGTGCAGACCACGCCAAGATGACGTTCCATCCAGCCCCAGATATGCTCAGTGAGGGACAGATGGGATAATGATGGGCAGGGTAGTTGACGTACACCTAGAAGAGCAGATTGGGTTGTACGGGATACGTGTGGGCGTGCACTGTCCTGTTGAAAAAGCACGTCGCCTTGGTGGTGCATGAACGGTGGCAAGACAGACTGAATGATGGTATCGATGTACCGTGTCTTGTTTTGCCAGAAGGTGAACAGACGGTTTGTCTATCTGCATGGAGGCAATCTTGCAACATGGCTATAGAAAGCTACTCTTCTTTTTCTTGCACAAGCAGAGAGCTCCACAATATGCTCATAGTGCTTCCAATTATGTCGCCTTCTGAATTCTCCATCTTTTTCTACTGGGCCTAGGATCATCCTGAGGATTTTCCTCTCTCTGGCCTCCAATTTCTCTACCATACCCCTCCAGTTCATGGAAAGACATTCCATGGCATACAGAGCTTCTGGTCGTATGACTGATGTGTAGTGCTTAAGTTTCAGGTTGCGTGATAAGCACTTTTTGTTGTAGGTGTTCATAGTCAGTCGATAGGCTAGTTCCAACTTGTTGACTCTCATGAATATTGATGTTTTTCTGATAGGTTGGGTACAATCCATTTGCCAAGATATTTGAATTTCTCAGTCATTTTGATGCTTCCCTGGTCTAGTAACATCTCTCTGTTCGCTTCTTTGATGTTGCTGAAGAATTCTATTTTCTCCAGGGAGTATTGAAAACCCCTTTCGCTGCCTGTTTTCTAAGGTAGTTTACCTGTATTCTTGCCATTTCGAGAGAGTCAGCAATCAGTACCATGTCATCTGCAAAAGCCAGGCAATCTACCATCAGTCCTTCGTTCTTGCGGCCTAAATTTGTCAGTTCCTTGCGACTTTCTCTCACAACTTTTTCAAGGACACGGTTAAAAAAGAAGCCCTTGTCTTACTCCAGTTTTTATTTCGAACATTTCTGAGATCTCGCTTCTAAATTTGGCCTTGGAGTGCGTGTTGGTCAAGGTTTCTAGAATGAGTCTGCGGGTTTTGTTGTCTAGTCCTAGTTCCTGAAGTATTTTGTTAAGCGTTTCTATGTCAACGGATTCGTAGGCCTTCTTGAAATCAACAAAGGTGACGACCACTTTCGTTTTCTCAATTTGGAGTATGCCAGTACAGTTTTAAGGTTGAGGATCTGTTCAGCACAGGATTGGGTCTTCCTGAAGCCTTCCTGATATTCCCACAGTTGATTATCCAGGTTATCTTCTGTCCTTGTTAGTAACACCTTGGAGAGAATCTTGTATGTTACTGGAACCAGACAAATTCCACGGTAGTTGATAAGACCAGTATTTTTTTCAGATTTACTAATTTATACCTAAAAATTCACCTATAATGTAGAAGGAGTTGCCATTCACAAATGCTTTTAATTTATTTTTAAATGCTAGTTGGCTATCTGTCAGGCTTTTGTTGCTGTTTGGTAGGTGACCAAAGACTTTTGTGGCAGCAAAGTTCATCACTTTCTGTGTCAAAACTAGATTTAAGCTTGACTAGTGAAGATCATTCTTTCTCCTAGTGTTGTAGTTATGTACACTGCTACTGCTTTTGTATTCGGTGAGATTGGTAATACATTTCATACGTGAATATATATACTGTGAAGCTACCTAGCTCTTCAAATAACTGTCTGCATGATGATATTAGTTGGGTTCCAGCAGTTATTCTCACTACACGCTTTTGTGCAATGAATCCTTTTTCCTCAATGATTAATTACCCCCAGTAAATGATGCCATACGAAAGCAGAGAATGAAAATAGGCGTAGTAAGCAAATTTACTGAGACGTATATCACCGAAATTTGCAATTACCCTAATAGAATAAGTAGCTAAACGCAGACGTTTCAGCAGATCTTCTATGTGTTTTTCTGCAGTTCATCCCCTCATCAAATGCATGCACCTAAAAATTTTGAATATTTATATTTATTAATGGTGCCATTCCATTTACTGTATGGAACTCTATGTACTGTGTCTTATCAAAATTTAATGATAGTCCATTTGCTGAAAACCACTTAATGATTTTGTGAAAGCTGTCATTTGCAATTTCTTCAGTTAGTTCATGTCTGTCAGGTGTGAGATCTATACTTGTATCGTCACCAAAAAGAACCAGGTCTGCATCTTCATGAATATAGATAGAATGGCAATTCATATATATTAACAGCAAAGGGCCCACTCCATTTTTGATTGTTCCCCAGTTTGAGGAAACCGCTGTTTTTTTGCATATTATGTGAACTACTTATGTCAACATTCTGCACTCTTCCTGTTAGGTATGATTTAAACCATTTGTACACTGTCGCATTCATACCACAATAGTTTAACTAGAAGAATTCCACGATTTACACAATCAAAAGCCTTGGAGAAATCACAAAAAATCCCAACAGGTGAGGTCCGGTTATTCAGAGCATTTAATATTTCATTGGTAAAAGTATGTACAGGGTGTTACAAAAAGGTACTGCCAAACTTTCAGAAAACATTCCTCACACACACAAAGAAAGAAAATATGTGTCCGGAAACGCTTAATTTCCATGTTAGAGCTCATTTTATTATTTCTCTTCAAATCACATTAATCTTTGAATGGAAACACACAGCAACAAAGCGAACCAGAGTGACTTCAAACACTTCTCGTCAGCCCACAAATGTTGATTGTGAAAATTTACAATTTGATCACGTTGGAATGAAGCCTCATTCGTAACTAGAACATTTGCATTGAAATGAGGAGTGACACATTGTTGGATAAACCATTCGCAGAAGTGTACCCGTGAAGGTCAATCAGCTGCTGATAGTGCCTGCACATGCTGTAAATGGCACGGATACAACTGGTTCTTCCGTAGTACTTTCCATACAATGACGTGATCAACGTTACCTTTTACAGCAGGAACTTCTCTGACGCTGACATTATGGTTATCGTCAACTGCACGAAGAATTTCCTCGTCTATTGCAGGTGTCCTCGTCGTTCTAGGTCTTCCCCAGTCGCGAGTCATAGGCTGGAATGTTCCGTGCTCCCTAAGACGCCGATCAACGTCTTCCTGTCGGGACACCTTCGTTCTGGAAATCTGTCTCGATACAAACGTACCGCGCCACGGCTATTGCCCCGTGCTAATCCATACATCAAATGGGCATCTGCCAACTCCGCATTTGTAAACACTGCACTGACTGCAAAACCACGTTCGTGATGAACACTAACCAGTTGATTCTAAGTACTGATGTGTTTGATACTAGTACTGTAGAGCAATGAGTCGCATGTCAAAACAAGCACTGATGTCAACATTACCTTCCTTCAATTAGGCCAACTGGCGGTGAATCGAGTAAGAACAGTACATACTATCGAAACAATTGGGTATTTTGACAATTGTCTGCAGGAATTATTTCAATTTAGATGACATAAAAGTTTTGTGAGTGTTGTACTTAAATAACCGACGTTTCGGCCAACGTTACAGTGGCCTTCATCTGGGTATACGTTTATGTCATCTGACTCTGGCCGGCTGCGGTGGCCGAGGGGACTGAGGCGCTCCAGTCACGGTCTGCACGGCCACTACGGTCGGGGGTTCGAATCCCCCCTCGGGCATGGATATTTGTGCCGTCCATAGTCTTAGCTAGTTCATAAGTAGTTTGTAAGCTTAGGGACTGATGACCGCGTGGTTAAGTCCCATAAGTTCTAGAAACATTTGAACATTCGATTTTCTTTCTTTGTGTGTGAGGAACGTTTCCTGAATGTTTGAAATGTTCAAATGTTTGTAAATCTATCGGATCAAACAGCGTGTTCATCAATCCGTAGCTTACAAACTACTTAAACCTAGGTAAACTAACCTAAGGGCAACACACACACACACACACACACATGCCCCAGGGAGGACTCGAACCTCCACAGCGAGCAACCGCGCGCTCCGCAGCGAGACGCTTTAGACGGCTCGGCTACTCCACCGCGGCAAGCTCCAGCAATAATTCTGATTACACGCTTTTGTAGAATGAATACTTTTCTACTCAATGATGAATTACCCCCATAAAATGATGCCATACGAAAGCAGAGAATGATAAGAGGCATAGTAAGCTAATTTACTGAGATGTATGTCACCAAAATTTGCAATGACCGTGATAGCATAAGTAGCTGAACTCAAACGTTTCAGCAGATCTTCAATATGTTTTTTCCATTTCAACCCCTCATCCATGCATACACCTAAAAATTTTGAATATTTATATTTATTAATGGTGTCGTTCTATTTACTGTATGGAACTCTATGTACTGTGTTTTATCAAAATTTAATGATAGTCCATTTGCTGAATATCACTTAGCCGGCCGCGGTGGCCGAGGGGACTGAGGCGCTCCAGTCATGGTCTGTACGGCCACTACGGTTAGGGGTTCGAATCCCCCCTCGGGCATGGACATTTGTGCTGTCCTTAGGATTAGCCAGTTCATAAGTAGTTTGTAAGCTTAGGGACTGATGACCCCGTAGTTAAGTACCATAAGCTATACAAACTTTTTTTTAATACCACTTAATGATTTTGTGAATAACGTCATTTGCAATTTCTTAAGTTAGTTCTTGTCTGTCAGGTGTGAATACTATACTTGTATCGTCAGCAAAAAGAACCAGGTCTGCATCTTCATGAATATAGATAGAATGGTAATTCATTAATATATATTAAGGACAGCAAAGGACCCAAGACCGAACCTTGTGGCACTCCATTTTTTATTGTTCCCCAGTTTGAGGAATCAGCCGTTTTTTGGCACATTATGAGAACTACCTATGCAACTTTCTGCACTCTTCCTGTTAGGTGTGATTTAAACCATTTGTACACTGTCACACTCATACCACAATAGTTTGTCTAGAAGAGTTCCATGATTTACACAATCAAAAGCCTTGGAGGGATCACAAAAAATCCCAAAAAGTGATGTCCGGTTATTCAGAGCATTTAATATTTAGTTGGTGAAAGTATATTCGTAGCATTTTCTGTTGAAAAGTCTTTCTCAAAACCAAACTGACATTTTGTTAGAACTTTATTTTTACCTAACTGTGAAGCTAGACTACGTCATCTTGGGTGAATTCTTTGATTAGAGGAGACAGCCAGCCCTCTCACCGAGCTCTGTGGGCCGCCGCTGCGCCAACCACACAGCCACCGTGGCCTTACGGATAACGCGAATCCACAGAATATCCCAAAGCACGTTTCCTCAGTCAACACAAAATTCACTCGATGTTGCTCTATGTAACTTGTATCAATATTGACGATGTTCTCCAATAGTAAAATAGTGTCCCAGCGTTCAAGGTAGATGGGACAATCTTGTCTTGCCTCTCAGACATAGGTGATATTTAGATCTCGGATTTTAGGTAAAAACCTATTTTGTTCCTCATTAAGTAAATGCATTAAAAATTGTACATACAGGAATTATACAAATTTATGATCGAAAACGCTAGTTTTATAGCACCTAAAATATCTAGTTTTAGGTAAGTACCTCATTGTACCTACATTTTAAAAATCGAATTATATAACATTTTTAATGCAAAACAGTCTCTCGTGGTTTCTCAGCTAAGAATTATGCAAATATTTAATCGAAAATTGTAATTTTATAGTACCTAAAATACCTAATTTCACATTAGAACCTGACAGTATCTAATTTTTAAAAATCCAGAAATTAGAAACACTGTTCTTAAATTGCCGGAGGAGGCAGTGAGTATTCCTTCAGCTAAAGATGTTTGAAAACACCCAACAATTTCCAACGACAAATCATAAAATCTCAAAAAATATTCGAATGAGATTGTCAGAAGTGAGACTGTGCGGTGGTCGTTGACATCAGACGTATCCTCCTTTTTGTGCAGTGGTTTAACAGCATATTTCCGTTTCTTTCAGGAAAAACACGCTGCTTCAGAGACGCGGGCCTGCGCAGACGCGATGCGCGGGGCGCGCGCCTCAGTATGCGTCCCGGCCACTCGGCGCGCACAATTACTGTGCCATAAAGGCGGCGGCGGCCACTTTCCTGCAGCCGATGTTTAATCAATAGGCGCTTCGCGGCGGCTTTTTGCGGCCAGTGAAAGTCTCTGGCGGCCATTAAGACGGCCGGTAAAGGCAGGCGGGAGGCAGGCGGGCGAATCTGCCGCTCTGGGCAGCGGTGGATTGCGCAACGCGCCTCCACTCGACTCGACGCGTCGGTCCGTTACTTCCCCTTTCCTCGGCGGCCGCAATCATTCTTCAGTTTCACTTTAATTGCACAGTTATGGCGGCGTCTGCGGGCAGAGGCCGGAGCCGCATAAACAACCCGCCGGCATGACTGCGCGCGTGGCGAGAGCGTCTTCTGCCTTCCGGGAAGTGACTCAGGGCGGCGTCCGTAACCACAGGAGAGGTACTCACGAGGGACATTCACGATTTAGCACCGGTTTTTTTTCTCACGAACTAGTGACGTGCATGCCGTTACTTCAAAGATTGTTCACAACGTCGACGCCATAATTCCATAGCCGCCGCGAACGTTTCTTGAAGAATATATAGTCAACAATCCGAAGATTGGTTTGAACACCACAGTGCTTTACTAGGCATGCTCCTATTTGGAGGTGGTATGCTATTGCCTTCCTCCGACCTTCGAACTGACTTACCCAGCCAGTTATAGGGGAACCTACAGTTTAACGTGGGTTCCGAACCACGGTGCTACTAGGTATTTTTTCACATGGGCAATACTGCCAGAGGTGAAAGAAGTGGAAAGTGACAGATAAAAATCCTAGGACCTGGCGGGGAATATGTACGAGGTATATCGAGAAAGTAAGTTCCGTGGGATGTGGCTTGCCGTTCTTATGAGGAGATGAAAAGGCTTGCTCAGGATAGAGTAGGGTGGAGAGCTGCATCAAACCAGTCTCCGGACTGAAGACCATAACAGCAAGTTCCGTTTGGTTATATAAAACAAACGTGTACAAATACAGAAAAAATATTTATTGTACAAAAATCTACAACTATTAAACTACTTTTCTACATAGCTGCCTAAATTTTGCAGGCACAAGTTTCTGTACGCCTGCTTCATAGAAGTTTGTCGCTTGTGTATACAGCCATGTGGTAGCATGTTCTTTCAGCTGGTCATCGTTGAAGTGTTGACAGGACAAATTTTAGGTGTAAGAAGAGGACTTCCATCAAAAGGTGGTGTTTCTTTCCACGATAGTGCCCGACCTCACACGGCGAATGTGCCCAAACAACTCTTACGGGAATTTCACTGGGACGTGTTTGATCATCATCAGTACAGCCCGGGCCTCTCTCCTAGCCACTTTCACCTCTTCTTACACCTACACATCTGTCCTTGGTGGTCAACATTTCAACGAGCTGAAAGAACATGCTACCACATGGCTGAATACACAGGTGGCAACCTTCCATGAAGAAGGCGTACAGAAACTTGTGCCACGCTATGACAAGTGCCTACAAAATTGCGGCAGCTATGTAGAAAAGTAGTTTAACAATTGTAGATTTTTGTACGATAAATATTTTTTCTGTATCTGTACACGTTTCTTTTATATAACCAAACGGAACTTACTTTCTGGACGTACCTCGTATACATGGTAAAGGTAAAGCAGTCAACAATCCGAAGATTGGTTTGAACACCACAGTGCTTTACTAGGCATGGTCCTGTTTAGAGGTGGTATGCCGTTCCCTTCCTCCGACCTTTGAACTGACTTACCCAGCCACTTATAGGGGGACCTACAGTTTAACGTGGGTTCCGAACCACGGTGCTACTCGGTATTTTTCACATGACCAATACTGCCAGAGGTGAAAGAAGCGGAAAGTGACAGATAAAAATCCTAGAGCCTGGCGGGGATCTAACCCGCAACCTTTGGATTTGTAGTCTGGCTACGGAGAGGCACCAGCTCCTGCCGCTAGACATCCCCTCCAGCAACTAGGTCGCTCTGTAGCGTCATTGGATGACGTTCCCGGGCAGGGGTCTCCATGCTCAATTTGTTCCTCGAGACACTTCCCACATCCCCTAGAAGTTTGTTGTAGTAGTAGTGTAATTCTGAAACACAGTGACTTATGGGACACACACCCATCTCAATCTTCGACGTCCATTTATTGCCGGAAATATGCGCAGGACGAAATTTTGTGACAGACATTTTTTTATTGCTAGCATGTGAGGAATCGGGCTGCGAAGACCGAGTTCGCGAATTTAGATTCACACTGAATATAGTCTCATTAAAGCAAAGATATTGAGCAGATGGCGAGGCAATGAATTAAAATTTGTGGTACGACCGGGATTCGAACCTAGGACCTCCTGGTTACTTTTTTCTTGTTGCTTTATTCACTGGACAGTTCCGTTAATTGCGGTAATGAATCGTACCTGATGGTTGTTGATCGACGAGTTTTAGCTGAGTTTTTATTTATTTTTTTTTAATTTTTTTTTAGCACTGTCTTTAGTTTCTCACTAACTTTCATACCAAAAGATCCTGGGTCCAAGTTGACTTTTTATGTCCCTCTTCTATCAATCGCGATTGCATGTAGATTGCTTTCCCTGACCACTAGAGATTTAATAATAAAGACCAAAAATGCATAATGAGATTTTATGGCCGGCCGCAGTGGCCGTGCGGTCTGCGGCGCGCCAGTCACAGTCTGCACGGCCGCTACCGTCGGGGGTTCGAATCCCCCCCTCGGGCATGGATGTTTGTGTCGTCTTTAGTATAAGGTAGTTCATAAGTAGTTTGTAAGTTTAGGGACTGATGACTCCGCAGTTAAGTTCCTGAAGCTTAACAAACATTTGAACATTTTTTGATATTTTATGCATTGTCGTTGGAAATTGTTGGGTGTTTTAGAACATCTTTAGCTGAAGTAATACTCACTGCCTCCTCCGGCAATTTAAGAACAATGTTTCAAATTTCTGGATTTTTAAATATTAGATACTGCCAGGTTCTAATGTGAAATTAGGTATTTTAGCTACTACAAAATTACAATTTTCGATAAAATATTTGCATAATTCTTAGCTGAGAAGACCACGAAAGAATTTTTTTCATTAAAAGTGTTATATAATTCGATTTTTAAAATATAGGTACAATTAGGTACTAACCTAAAATTACGTATTTTTAGGTGCTATAAAATTAGCGTTTTCTATCATAAATTTGCATAATTCGTGTATGTACAACTTTTAATGCATTTATTTAATGAGGAACAAAATAGGTTTCTACCTAAAATCCGTGGTTTAAATATCACCTATGCCTAAGAGGCAAGACAAGATAGTTGAACGATGGGGCCCTATTTTACTATTGCAGGGAATCGGCAATATTGATACAAGTTACGTAGGGCAACATCGAGGTAGAAGTGAATTTTGTATTGTCTGAGGAGACGTGCTTTGGGATATCCCGTGGATTCGCGTAATCCGTAAGGCCACGGTAGCTGAGTGGTTGGCGTCGCGGTGGCCCATCGTCGGTGAGAGGACTGGCTGTCTCCTCGAATCAAAGAATTGACCCAAGATCTCAAGAATCAACATGGAACAAGTACAATATTACTTCCGCAAGGAATCGAGCTACCCGAGGCCCTGAGGAAAGGGAAACAAGTTGAGATTTCTTAGTAAGCATGACTTCCCAAGTTCGAATACCGGCCGTGACACAAATTCTAATTCATTGCCTCGCTTTCTATTCACTAGCTTCTTCAAGAGTCTGCTATGACTAATGAAAAATCTCTGATGCAATTGTAGCATTTAGTTTTTGAATCCACTGTCACAGCCGATATAAAGGAGTTCCCATTCATATCGTCAACACGCATCAACTGCCTAACAACATGCCAGACGCGAAGATTTGAGGTCATTCGTCAGCATTCGCGGCGCCCACCTCGACGACCCTTTTCGCATTTTCAGGTTCTCATACACGGTTGTGTGCACAGATCCCACTGAAATGCCAACTTTGGAGACGATGTGTTCTGCAGTGCTTCGTTGAAAAGGCGAGTGCAGAATCGCGATTTTGGAGGTCTTGGCAAATGGTTACTGTTTAAGTTACGGTTGTGGGGTGAAACGTTTTAGGTTTAGCTATGACCAGCGCCCATGTGGATGGTCGTTGCTGCGGCGCAGCGCATTGAGGCGCTATGCTACGATGCGCGAGGCCGTTCTCTATCGGGGGTTCGAGTCCCCCCTTGGGCATGGCTGTTTGTGTCGTCTTTAGTATAAGGTAGTTCATAAGTAGTATGTAAGTTTAGGGACTGATGACCCCGCAGTTATGTCCCTTACGCGTGACAAATATTTGAACATTTTTGGATGGTCGTTAGAACATATATCGTATTATAGATATATAGGTATAAAAGCCAAGTGTGTACGTCGCACCGTGCAAGAGATGTCAAGTGGGGTGAAATTACTGCTCAGCTAATGGAGCAGTTTTATGAGCACCGTTTGAAATCTAACTTTGGCTCAAAAAGGGGTGAATTATGCTGCCACAAAAGTCTTTGGTCACTTACCAAGTAGCATCAAAAGTCTGACAGATAGCCAACTAGTATTTAAAAAGAAATTAAAGGAATTTCTGAATGGCAACTCCTTGTACAATGTAGATGAATTTTTAGATAAAACTTTAAACAAAAAAAAAAAAAAAAAAAAAAAAAAAAAAAGAAAATCTTAAAATATATATTGTCAAGTATAGGCACAATTTACTAAACTGACACGTTCCACATCATTACGAATTACATGATCCAAGGAACAAGTATTAATCTAATCTAATCTATTGAGATTTTAGTGGAAAAACCTATTTTCCTTGTAAGTATTCACTTATTCCTGATGTCGGCAACAAATAGACGATTTTTGTTTTAACTCTATGAGAAATATTTCATTAATTTATTAAAAATATTTGTTAATGCGATCGATGGCCTGAAGCGGGAAATCCGGGTTCGAATCACGGTCCAGCACAAATTTTCAACTTCGCTATTGAATTTATTTCAATGGCTTGAAAATTTTTAATTTGAGGGATGTCATGTGGTACAACATTATGCCATGTTATACGACATGACATTATCAGTCGTCCATATACAAGAATATGTCAAGAATTTTTCAGTTAAATTTTTTTTATGAAGTTGCTAGATAATTAGAGGAGTTTGTACTACCCGTTTACATCTTTGACTCTGAACAGGACATATTCGCCTTTTGCTGCGTTCTGACAGGGTCATTTTTCTGTCTGTTTTTTTTTTTTCATATTTGGAAACGCAGTCGGCGAATACCTGTTGATTAGTAATGGAATGAAGTATAGTAAGTCGGAATTGTTTTTTCTTGTTCCTACATTTCGCCAGAACTCTAACTAGTCTCCTGCGGCGGCGTCGTCGTCTTTACCTCTTTCGTAAATAATTGATACCTGTTCTACAACTGTTACTAATCTGACGGTTCAGAAATAATCAAACGTGTCAGCGCCTCCCAACATAATATAGAAGTCTAAGCCTGTTTTGCTTATAATTTGTTTTGCATACAAGAAGAGTACTTTTGTATTGGCTTCTTCATCAAAAGGTGTCAATAATTCTGAGTTAATATCGTCTCTTACCGACTTCTAAATACTGCCTTTAAATAAGTACCTGTTGTCGTCGGCATCGTCCAAAAAAATAGTTGCGTTATTAAACTTTTGTGTCACGATTTAAATAAATATTGAGAGAAGGACTGAAGAGAAACCTTGACACGACAGTGTTGTATATATCAAAGCACGTGCCGGCTCTCTCTTGTCCTCCATACAGGTGTAAATTAGTGACGTAATTAGTGTATGGTGCGAATGACAGCCTTCTGGCCTTTAATGAACACCACTAGGACCTTTGAGTGAAAGCTTAAAGGTGCTGATTAGCTCAAATTACGTGCAGCAAATAGGCGAAATCCGGCGCCAAACGCCGTTTGATGTTACCTGACAGCGCACTTTTCTGTGAACTGCTACGTCCTCAATAGCTGAGTGTCAAGAAACATCTTACGGGATTTCGTCTGCTGTATTAGACGGTGTAGTAACACCCATGACACTATACCTCCATTTTCTGTAAAGTATTTCTTAGAGTTTTTCATCGTAATATCAGTGAAAATTATAAATGATTTCATCGTCTTCAAATGTTGCTATAAAACGAAAAGGCGTCCTTGGAAACTTGGACAAGGGAATGACAAAATTTAAATGTGACAGCATCAAATGGGGAGGAAAAATGCTGTGAACTCTTAGAAAATCAAGCAGTGGCAATTTTCGATGAGTGATTGTAATGAAGCTGGGCCTGTACTGCATTTCTTTTATCACTGAAAACACACATAGTTCTGTGTTATTTCACACTCACCTTTCGAGTCCTACAACAGTGCACTGACAAAAGCTATTCATAACTTTATTTGAAATGTATGTCACAGGTTTTACACAATTTTTGTACGTTCTACATTGATAAACATTCCAAGTATTATTAGTTCATACTCATACCGAATAAACAAGCAAAATTGTTCACTACTGGTTTTAATTAATATTTTATATTTAAAGTTTTGTACCTACTGTTTGAAAAAGAACACTCTACTGTGTATCTGAACTTTTAAACAGCGTTTCTTTTGTGAAATGGTAAAGTATAACATTGTTACTACGATTTTAGTTGACGAAAAAAATTATAACTCGTCATTTTCCGTGGTACAATGCGCTTAAAATTCAAAATTTTATATAGTTTATGCCATCCTTCTTTAGAGGTATAACTTATATATTTGAAGTTGTTCATATCTGATTTCTTACCTTAGCAAGCGATGTTAGCTACATTACGTTTTTCTACGTTGCTTGCAGTGGCCATTTGAGCAGCAGCTGAAATTATGTATTTCACTATTGCAAATGATGGGTTTTATTTTTATAAGTCACCCATACGCGTTTCGCCTTTGTCACAAGGCATCGTCAGTGGGTGTCAGCACTTGCTACTCCACATCAGTCTCTTTTTGGCAACCAGGTCGAAAGGTTCCACTGTCTTATAAAAACCCTTTGCATTTTTCTGGTTCCACTGTCATCTGCTGCCAGACTGTGTCCATGCTGTGGAACCTTTCGACCTGGTTGCCAGAAAGAGACTGATGTGGAGTAGCAAGTGCTGACACCCACTGATGATGCCTTGTGACAAAGGCGAAACGCATATGAGTGACTTATAAAAATAAAACCCTTCATTTGCAGTAGCAAAAGGCGTTTCCTTTAAAAACATTACAGTGAAATACCTAATTACGTTTTTCTGATTGTTGCACGAGAATAATTTATATGGAGTAAACGTGACCTTTCTTTACCAGTAACTTTTTCACGGCAATTTCATTCTCGATTCCGTACAGAGACGTCGCTTAGGACAGGTATGTTGTTCAGAGGAGAAAACTGAGTGAATTATTCAATGACGAATGTTTTGGAAACAGTTGCAAAAACACATTTATTGATATAAAGGAGAACATTGTACCTAATGAACCGTTTTCTATCAGGAACATGGGACTTGCAGAAGCAAGAACCAGGTTTCATAATTCAGAAGGAAACTTAACACACAATTCGATAAAAATTCTATCCCTCATATATCAAGCAAAATTTTGATACCATGCTTTCGCAGAAGGATCTTGAGGCAATGAAAATTGCCCGCTGACATTTTGTAACCTAAACTTGATCTTTACTTTAAATAATTAGTCAATTACACAATTATCGACTTGAGCATTTCTGCACTATGATACTTTGTACAAGTTTCTTTTGTTGCTGTCAGCTACTGTTATAGATTGTCTGTTATTCTACGCATTGGCACATTACTTGGTTTGCATCGTACTTAACAAATCAACTATTTTGACAACACAACATTTTGTTTATTAATGAGGTAAATCTGACCCACAGCACGTGTCGTTGCAAATAACAATCATTACTAAGGCCGCAATAAAAGTCATGCTCAGTATGTGTCACATTAGTAACCTAAACTTTAATATTTAATTAATTAATTAACGCATACATAATTGTGAACTTTAGCGTTTTCACTGTGCCATACTCTTGTATGTTATTCTGCTGCTATCACCCGCTGTTAGCAATTGTCAGTTACTCCACCCATGATCACATTCATTTTCGGCATCAAATTTGTGTCAACCATTGGTTAGTATTTTAATTAATAAACTATTTGTCTGTCTGATTAACGAATCGGACCTTGAGCTCCAAGCGGACTTTTCCTTCATTGTTTAACCAGACTCGCGTGCTGGATAGATACTCGCACTGACAGAGCAACACTCACGGCAATCAGTTGATGCCAGTCTGATTAATAATAATATTTACTATTACGCTACTTACAGACATTCAGATAAGTTTTTGCATTTACAGTTCTGTATCAGTCTAGACAGGCACTGTTGCATCTGCACAAACAGAAGTCCATTCACATTCACACACACACTCTAGTTTCCGATCATAATCGTAGTTTAATTTAATTTAATTATATTTTTATACATATATGTTTTAACCATACTGAGGTAACTTATGGCCTTTAAGTATGATGAAGGGTAAGTAAATGATTAGGCCCTACTTTAATGCATATTGTTTGAATTTTAAATAATCTGTGAAAGCCACTTACGTATCCAAATTTAAGGCAGCCAACATTTTCAAAACTCAATGCGGGACATTTCCAGGATGTGAAATAGAACTAAGATCAAGTGACTCATTGTGCCATTTATTTTGAAACTAGGTAAGAAATTTAGGCGAGCAGAGTAGGCCTACTATTTTACTTTTAAAGTAACATATCTGGCATGAGTCACATTTTTTTCTTAGTTTTATATCTTTATTTAGAGTTAGTAAATATTTTCTCGTACTTCTATTTTGAATTTTAGAGTCTGGCAACTTTTACATATTATTTCTTCGTTACGTTTTTTGCCCAAGGAATTATGTTTTGCAATAACTCGAATTAAATTTGAATTACTATGTTAGAGAAGTTGTTTCGATAAAGTGGAGAGTTTAATTGTGCCTTCCTACATGCAATGTTCACTCACTTTCGTTGTTGCATTTTCAGAATTTTGCCACCATTTTATTCCCAAAGGAAGTAAGATGAATGCCGATATTGTAATTTCAGGTCAGATTTTAAATACCTTTATACAGACTGATAACAGTACATCATGTTTGCCACCTTGAGCGCCAAGAAATTTTCCATTACACTTATTGAAACGTAGTTAAGAAGGCACAGAAAATATGTAAAACACAGAATTTTTAAATAACTTATCCTATTACTAAATGCAGTACCAGCTTAAAACAAAAACAATTTGCACTGCTAGTGAGTTTGTAATTTTTAAATAGTCAGATGATGTGTATCTTTTCTTTTGTATTTAATGAAGAATACTGGCGTTTATTCGTAAGAAGTTGACTTGCAAGCAGTAAGACATAGCGTGCCGTATACAAATAATTTCGGCTTGTGTCTTAGACTAACAATTTTAAAATTCCAGAATGAAAATTTCACTATGCAGCGGAGTGTGCGCTGATATGAAACTTCCTGGCAGATTAAAATTGTGCGCCGGAACCGGGACTCGAACCTGGGACCTTTGCCTTTCGCGAGCAAGCGCTCTACCGACTGAGCTATCCCGACACAACACGATGCCACCTCACAACTTTACTTCTGCCAGTACCTCGCCTTCTACTTTCCAAACTTCACAGAAGCTCTCCTGCGAAACATGCAAGACTAGCATTCCTGGAAGAAAGGATATGGTGGAAACATCCCGTAGGCTGTGGCTAAGCCATGCTCCACTATATCCAGACATGGCTTAGCCACAGCCAAGGGGATGTTTCCACCATATCCTTTCTTCCAGGAATGCTAGCCATGCTCCACTATATCCAGACATGGCTTAGCCACAGCCAAGGGGATGTTTCCACCATATCCTTTCTTCCAGGAATGCTAGCCATGCTCCACTATATCCAGACATGGCTTAGCCACAGCCAAGGGGATGTTTCCACCATATCCTTTCTTCCAGGAATGCTAGCCATGCTCCACTATATCCAGACATGGCTTAGCCACAGCCAAGGGGATGTTTCCACCATATCCTTTCTTCCAGGAATGCTAGCCATGCTCCACTATATCCAGACATGGCTTAGCCACAGCCAAGGGGATGTTTCCACCATATCCTTTCTTCCAGGAATGCTAGCCATGCTCCACTATATCCAGACATGGCTTAGCCACAGCCAAGGGGATGTTTCCACCATATCCTTTCTTCCAGGAATGCTAGCCATGCTCCACTATATCCAGACATGGCTTAGCCACAGCCAAGGGGATGTTTCCACCATATCCTTTCTTCCAGGAATGCTAGCCATGCTCCACTATATCCAGACATGGATTAGCCACAGCCAAGGGGATGTTTCCACCATATCCTTTCTTCCAGGAATGCTAGCCATGCTCCACTATATCCAGACATGGCTTAGCCACAGCCAAGGGGATGTTTCCACCATATCCTTTCTTCCAGGAATGCTAGCCATGCTCCACTATATCCAGACATGGCTTAGCCACAGCCAAGGGGATGTTTCCACCATATCCTTTCTTCCAGGAATGCTAGCCATGCTCCACTATATCCAGACATGGCTTAGCCACAGCCAAGGGGATGTTTCCACCATATCCTTTCTTCCAGGAATGCTAGCCATGCTCCACTATATCCAGACATGGCTTAGCCACAGCCAAGGGGATGTTTCCACCATATCCTTTCTTCCAGGAATGCTAGCCATGCTCCACTATATCCAGACATGGCTTAGCCACAGCCAAGGGGATGTTTCCACCATATCCTTTCTTCCAGGAATGCTAGCCATGCTCCACTATATCCAGACATGGCTTAGCCACAGCCAAGGGGATGTTTCCACCATATCCTTTCTTCCAGGAATGCTAGCCATGCTCCACTATATCCAGACATGGCTTAGCCACAGCCAAGGGGATGTTTCCACCATATCCTTTCTTCCAGGAATGCTAGCCATGCTCCACTATATCCAGACATGGCTTAGCCACAGCCAAGGGATGTTTCCACCATATCCTTTCTTCCAGGAATGCTAGTCTTGCATGTTTCGCAGGAGAGCTTCTGTGAAGTTTGGAAAGTAGGATGCGAGGTACTGGCGCAAGTAAAGTTGTGAGACGGCATAGTGAGGCGTGTCGGAATAGCTCTGTCGGTAGAGCGCTTGCCCGCGAAAGACAAAGGTCCCAGGATTGAGTCTTGGTTCCGACACAGAATTTTAATCTACCAGGAAGTTTCAATTTTAAAATTACTGGAATGTGGGACGCTTTTGCCATTTTGTGGAACATTTTCACTAATTATCCCAGTGCGGGAGAGCGAGTCCAAATGCTGGAGTGTCCCACAGAATCCAGGACGGTTGGCCGTCTTATCCAAATTCAATGTTAAAACACACGGGATAAGGTAAAGATTTGGTGTAAATTAATTATGGAAGCAGTTGATTTTAAAAAGAAGTATCGTTTTAATTTGAAATACTTATTTCTCCCGACAACTTCCACATCTACATAGATACTCTGCAAATCACATTTGCCTGGCAGAGGATTCATTAACCACTTTCATAACTTTTCTCTACCGTTCCATTCTCTAACAGCGCGCGGGAAGAAAGAACACCTAAATCGTTCCGTTTTCGATCTGATTTCTCTTATTTTATTAGGATGGTCATGTCTCCCTAAGTAGGTGTGTGCTAACAAAATATTTTCACATTCAGAAGTAAAAGTCGGTGATTGAAAAATCGCAAACTGATCACGCCGCAATGAATAACGCCGGCCGCGGTGGCCTAGGGGACTGAGGCGCTCCAGTCACGGTCTGAACGGCCACTGCGGTCGGGGGTTCGAATCCCCCCTCGGGCATGGATATTTGTGCCGTCCTTAGTCTTAGTTAGTTCATTAGTAGTTTGTAAGTTTAGGGATTGATGACCCCGTAGTTAAGCCCCATAGACTATACAAACATTTGAACATTTTTGAATGAATAAAGTCTTTCTTCTAATGATTTCCACCCCAATTCATGCAACATTTCCGAGACGCTTTTCCCCCTTGATACGTGATAAAACAAAACGAGCTGCCCTTCTCTGAACCTTCTCGATGTCTTCCGTCAGTCCCACCTGGTGAGTGTTCCGCAATGGGCAACAGCACTCCAGGAGAGGACGCACAAGTGTGATGTAGGCAGTCTCTTTGGTGGAGCTGGTTGCATCTTCGAAGCGTTCTGCCAATGAAACATAACCTTTGGCCTTGCCCACAATATTTTCTGTGTGTTCTCTCCAGTCTACGTTGTTCGTAATTGTGACTTCTAGGCAGTGGCGGCTCGTACAAAATTTGACCAGCGTGCTAGAACATTACAAAAATAAACGGGAAACAAAATATACTAAATTAAAAAGTCAACCTTTGTATGATTACCTTTAATTAAACATCAATTAATAATGTATTGACAGTAAGACCTTCAGGGGAATCTATAACAGCGCTGCCAAATGCATGTATTCAATGCAGGTAGTAAATATAACGTATAAAAATATTAATTTTATTTACAGATATTAAAAATTAGACTGAGAGGTATTTGAATACGAGCCTCACACAGGAATTGAGAGACAACGCGCAAGACTCCTGAGTCAGCGCGCTATTTGACTCTGTAAGCCGCAATATTCGTCATATACTATTCTTCCGCAGCCGTCACACGCAGCGCGAAGAGAAATTTTGATCTGGTGCTGCAGTCGGTCTCAGCACACATGAGTCGCCAGGCCTGACGTCACGTCTGCGCATGCGCAGTAGCGAACAGAAGACTGCGCCGCATGTCTGCGCACTTACTGAATCCCACTTCAACACACGGTCCTGGTTTCCAGCTATCGCGGCGAGAGCGCTCCAAAATGCATTTTCATCCTTATTACTATCATTCTAATACGCACTGGAAAGGAATTGGCATAATTTTATTGTGATATCTGGCTCGTATTCCAAGAGAAAGGATATAATTTTACAGCGACTTCTCACTTGCATTCTAAGAGAAATGGCATAATTTTAGTAATATATTTACAGTGTGTTGCAGCACATTAGCACATTATCACCAGCCACCATTGCTCCTAGGTATTTGGTAGAATTTACGACCTTAAGGTTTGACTAATTTATCGCGTAATTGAAGTTCAGCGGATTTCTTTTGGTGGTCATGTGTATTACTTCACACAGGTCTAAGCTCCCGACATTACGGTTGTTTCTGCAGACCTTTTAGTTCCCCCTGTGGCTGCTGGCGCCTAGAGCAGCTGCCTGGCCGTGCTGGCGCCCCGTGGCGCAGCAGGTGTTCCCGGCGCATCCCGCGGCAGGTGGCAGACGGCGGCCGTGGCATCCTTGACCGGCTTCTGCGCATCTGCAGAGGCCATCTCCAGCACGCGCCGTGCCTCAGATTCGACCATCACGAGCCGCGGCGACCCGGTACCTGCCGGGGCGAACCACACCGCCCTCGCCCGCCACCACCTGTTTCCTCTTCCTGCGCCGTAACTCCTATCACGTCGCATCAGAAGGTGTGAAGCGTTCCTCTATCCCAGTGGATCCCACCCTGTTTTGTTAGAGTAGGTACCACTTTGATTTCCTTGCCGTGAGCATGGGACTGTATCAGTCTAAATTTGCGGTATGCTAATGACATAGTAATTCTGTCAGAGACAGGCCTAGAAGAGCAATTAAACGGAATGGACACTGTCTTCAAAGGAAGATATAAGAAGATTATTAGCAAGAGTAAAACGAGGGTAATGGAATGTAGTGCCAAAAAATCAGGCGATGTTGGATGATCAAAATTCATCGTAATGATGGTTTATGATCAGCAGCTCGGAATGTTTCGCAGGAGAGCTTCTGTGAAGTTTGGAAAGTAGGAGGCGAGGTACTGGCGAAAGTAAAGTTGCGGGATCGTGAGTCGTGTCGGCATAGCCCAGTCGGTAGAGCGCTTGCCCGCGAAAGGCAAAGGTCCCAGGTTCGAGTCCCGGTTCCGGCACACAATTTTAATCTGCCAGAAATTTCATATCAGCGCACACTCCGCTGCAGAGTGAAATTCTCGTTCTGGAAACATCCCTTAGGTTGTGGCTAAGCCATGTCTCCACCATATCCTTTCTTCCAGGAGTGCTATTCTTGCATGTTCACAGGAGAGCTTCTGTGAAATTTGGAAAGTAGGAGGCGAGGTACTGGCGGAAGTAAAGTTGTGAGGCGGCATCGTGAGTCGTGTCGGGATAGCTCAGTCGGTAGGGCGCTTGCCCGCGAAAGGCAAAGGCCCCAGGCTCGAGTCCCGGTTCCGGTACACAATTTTAATCTGCCAGGAAGTTTCATATCAGCGCACACTCCGCTGCAGAGTGAAAGTTTCATTCTGGGAATATTTTGTCAAAACAAATTTCTTTCCGTCGAAGTTGCACAATTTTGAAGTCAGTGACTACTTTCGGACTCTACCGTCCATTATCAAACCATTAGCCTTTTTCAAAACTTTGTAAAACCAATGCATGTTACAAATAGCTGCTAAAACTTGTACATTATCTTCTGTCGATACATATCACTAGTTATATTAAAATTTAAAATGGCAGTTAAAAGAGGGGTTATATACATTTTAAATTTTAATGTAACTAGTGATATGTATCGACAGATGATAATGTACAAGTTTCTAGCAGTCATTTCTAACATGCTTTGGATTATTATGGTTTGATAATGGACGGTAGATTCCGAAACTAGTCACTGACTTCAAAATTGTGCACTGCGACGGAAAAAATAAATTATTTTACAAGATTTTGAAGGAATTAGATTAGGTAATGTGACGAATAAAAGTAGTAGATAAGTTTTGTTATTTGGGTAGCAAGATAACGTCTGATGGCCGAAGTAAGCAAGAATCAAAATGCAGAATACCTACGGAAAGAAAAGCGTTACTGAAGAAGCGAAATTTGTTGACTTACAATATTAATTTAATCTGCCAGGAAGCTTCATCAACTTAAATGTTAGGAAGCCCTTCTGAAAGCATTTGTCTTGAGTGTAGCGCTGTATCGGATTGAAAAGTGGACGATAAGGAGTTCAAACAAAAAGATGATAGATGCTTTCTAAATGTAATCCTACAAACGAATGATGAAGATTATATGCAGATGATTAGATCGGCAGATCACGTAACTAATGAGGTGCTCAACAGAATAGGGGAGAAAAGGAGTTTCTGGCATATGCTAAGAGAAGGGATAGGTTGGTGGGACACGTTCTGAGACATCAAGGACTAATCAACTTAGCATTAGAAAGAAGTGAGTGGAGTAAAAATCGAAGAGGGAGACAGAGGAACGAGTACAGTAAGCAGATTCAAAAGGATGTAGGTTGCCGTTCTTATTCTCAGATTAAGAGACTTGCACAAGACAGGGTAGCATGGAGAGATACATCAAACCAGTTTTCGGACTGAAGATCACAACAACAATAACAATCTAAATAAAAATTGATCTGAAGTAACAGAATGAATGTAATACAAAACAGAATTTGGTTAGCAGCTATGACTTTTGAGCTTTCACCGTTTTTTTCAAGTTTGTACATCTATTTCTCAAAGCCAGCATTTTTCAACCCAGGGAGGACGCAAAGTCTTGTTCGGGGGTCGCCGTCACAGGTCGAAGTACGTGTAGGGTTTCAGTAATACAAAAACATATTCCTAATTGAAATTTATTTAATGCCAAAATCACAAGATTCGTTGTGTAGAGTGGATTATCAGTTAAATAGATCATAAACTGTTTTATAATATAGAGAGTTAATGAAGAATAAGCGCAAAGCCTGTAGTCTGTTTTCAGGGTCCAAACTACACGTACAATATCATGATACAATACGTAATACTGAAAAATTAAATAAAATATATTTTTTGTCGGAAATCTTATGTAAAGAGGATAATGTGCGCCATTTCAAAAATTACATAAAAAGAATTACATCCATAAATTGAAAAGAGAGCTGTGGCCAAAGAAATGAAATTAAATGTGTTTCCTTTGAGATTACACCGTTTTATTAGGGTCCGCGAGGAAGGGTGGAGGTCGTCAGAATATCTTTATTCGGGAGAGGGTTGCCTGAATATTTTTACTTGGAAAGTTGTAAGAGACTGCTCTAAGATACATGCATATTATCACTTACTTTTCATCACTTTCTGGGTTTGTTATTAAGCATGAAAACTTCGCTGACCTAATTAAGTCATGGAGAAAATCGTAAGATCATTCAAAGCGATTTAGCGATACTTAGCCTTCTTATAACATTGCCCAAGAGCATGGACTCATATCCATTCTTACAGATTCTATCATTTTGGAATTTAATAAACGTTCACAGTACTAGGAGACGAATCTATTATCTACAGTCTTCATCACCAGTAAAGTTGTCAAGGTATCGTTGACACACACAGTAGGATTCACTGACAGCGTAACCAGGATTTATTAACTTACAATGAATAAAAGTTTGAAATATCTTCCGCTGAACATAGTTCAGCTCCTTCGGACCACGGTCTGGACGGTGGTTTTCTTGTAAAATAAACAGTACTATGTACAGTGGATCGCAAATCTTTAGTCCTCTGTCGGGGTCTATTTATATTTACCACGATTTAGTAGAAGTTTTTATCTGTATGTAACATTCAACTGACAAATTATTTACCAAGGAGGGAAATGAAGGATTAGGAGGGGAAGGAAGAAGGATTAGGAAGTGAAGGATTGCATTAGCTGCATTGAGGCGCTGAATTATATAACGGCGACAAGTGGAAATGTAAGCCGGGCCGAGAATCGAACCCGGGTCTCCCGCTTCGGGCCAGCGATCGCCTCAACGACTTGGCTACCCACGCTCGCCTCCCATCCGTCCCAAACATCCAGAAGTCGCACTCTACGGCTGTAGCGCCCGCTTCGTCCGTGCCCTCTTACACTCACTATTAAGGATTCCCGTATGTGGTCGGACCTATTATCGCATCTGCGATCAGGTAAATGAACCAAACGTCTTCTTCGCGTATAAATACTTATTGTGACGTCACCATTCGTCACAACCCCGGCGGTCTGCGTATGTCGCCGCGCCACTTGAAGACGAGGCCATAAGTCGCCCAAAGAGATAAACTACCACAGAGTGGCAACACCGCGACCAGAGTGAAGCAAATTGAACAACCGTCCGCCGTGTTATCGGAACTCCATAGGGGCGTGTTACATGAGAGAACGTTGCAATATTATTAATATATAACTTTTTGCGCGGTTCGGTTTTAGCCAGAACAACTTTACCGCCGTGTGTAGTGCATAAACGCTTTGTACACATTGTTTCTCGAAAGTGTCAAATGTTTGTATAGTCTATGGGACTTAACGACGGGGTCATCAGTCCCTAAACTTACAAACTACTTATGAACTCCAGAATGAAACTTTCACTCTGCAGCGGAGTGTGCGCTGATATGAAACTTCCTGGCAGATTAAAATTGTGTGCCGGAACCGGGACTCGAACCTGGGACCTTTGCCTTTCGCGGGCAAGCGCTCTACCGACTGAGCTATCCCGACACGGCTCACGATGCCGCCTCACAACTTTACTTCCGCCAGTACCTCGCCTCCTACTTTCCAAATTTCACAGAAGCTCTCTTGCAAACACGCAAGACTAGCACTCCTGGAAGAAAGGATATGGTGGAGACATGGCTTAGCCACAAGTTTGGAAAGTAGGAGGCGAGGTACTGGCGGAAGTAAAGTTGTGAGGCGGCATCGTGAGTCGTGTCGGGATAGCTCAGTCGGTAGAGCGCTTGCCCGCGAAAGGCAAAGGTCCCAGGTTCGAGTCCCGGTTCCGGCACACAATTTTAATCTGCCAGGAAGTTTCATATCAGCGCACACTCCGCTGCAGAGTGAAAGTTTCATTCTGGAAACATCCCTTAGGCTGTGGCTAAGCCAAGTCTCCACCATATCCTTTCTTCCAGGAGTGCTAGTCTTGCGTGTTTGCAAGAGAGCTTCTGTGAAGTTTGGAAAGTAGGAGGCGAGGTACTGGCGGAAGTAAAGTTGTGAGGCGGCATCGTGAGTCGTGTCGGGATAGCTCAGTCGGTAGAGCGCTTGCCCGCGAAAGGCAAAGGTCCCAGGTTCGAGTCCCGGTTCCGGCACACAATTTTAATCTGCCAGGAAGTTACTTATGAACTACTTACGAACTAGGACGGCACAAATATCCATGCCCGAGGGGGGATTCGATCCCCCGATCGTAGTGGCCGCGCAGACCGTGACTGGAGCGCCTTAGTACCCTCGGCCACCGCGGCCGGCTCGAAAGTGTCAGCGGCTTTATTTTAAATACAGTACCCTTGACGATCAGCTGCATTTGCAACTAAGCGATATGCCCTGGTAGTTTAAGACCCATCTACATTTACTTTTGTACGTCGTTTCCAACCGAAAATTTTCGAAGAATGGTAGACGTTTCGGAGCCTAACTTTTTCAGTAAGAATACGTTAGTTTCAATTTAATGTTGGAAGCTGGAACTATTGCATGGGCCAAGAAAATACAATCCCACACTGGAGCTTTATACATAACCCACCCAGTTAGTAGAATATACAATAAAGTTTGTAGTTTGTCTTAGGTTTAATGAAGTAGTAGTCAATATTATGCTTGTCTTTCTCATAAATCAGATTACGATACTCTGAATTAAAAAAAAAAAAAAAAAAAAAAAAAAAAAAAAAAAAAAAAAAAAAAAAAAAAAAAAAAAAAAAAAAAAAAAAAAGGAAATGACGTTAGCGAATGCACTCATTCGCAATTTACCTTGCCGTTTCAGCTTTTATGATGAAAAGTGCGTTAAATATATTTAGCCTTACTTCCTTCACTTCATACAAAAATTTTGTTTCAAGATTTGAAGAACAAATACGAGTGCTTCGTGTGGGAAACCTATTCTCTCTTCCCACTGCAGCAAACCATTTTTTCGTCAGCAGCTTGTTTACAACGGAAAGCTTGGATAAAATAATGTTTGTTTAACTTTGTTAACATTTAACTCAAATGCGCAAAACAACATGCAACATATGATATTTTAAACTGTACTATTTTGAAAAAAAGGAAATATTGCATTGTTAATGTTTCGGCTGGTACAGCAATACGTTACACATACATTAAGCATGATTTCTGAAAGAAATGCTTATCTTACTTGTTCGCACACGTACTATCTCGATTTCAGAAAGGCACTGCCTGACTTCCCATGAGACGACTAGTATTACAGCGTGGCACCGCAGGGAGCGCTAAGGAATGTGTCACCGCCCCTCTATGTATATTCTATCTGTTTGAAGGCGCCCCACAATACTTCAGCCGCCGGGGGAACCTCAAGTCTCGGTACCTCTCTGCCTTGCGCCGTGCGCCGGCCAATTAGAAAAAGAGGGCTCGCCAAGAAATGCCGTCGCACCGACTACCACGAGAAGAGGATAGCGGAGGACGGCAGACCAGCTACCGAGTATAGCAGTCAGTAGCGGAGCAGTCTAACAGCAACCAATCCGTATACAGCGAGCCAGCACAAGCAAGAACACTAGTAGTGACTGAAGTATATCACTGAAGAACCCATTGTACCACAAGCACATCAAATAAATGTTGAGTATACTTTCTTTTGTGGTAAAAGTATAGGTGAACTAATGACTTCTTTCAGTTACAGACCTTGTACCTACCGTACCCAGAGCAGCATCCCGAAAATACAAAAATACTAATTATAGATTGGTGTCTTGTTTGTTCTTTCCGACATGTAATGCCACATGATGCCTCACTATCAGTTGAACTAATAATTTGTAAATGTTATGTACAACCCTAGCATTATTTTATCAATAATCTTTGAGTCTATTGGAAATTTATGATAGGGCGAATTAATTATTAATTCCGGTAGTTTATGTCAAAAATTGCTGTAGTGTAAGTATACCAGTAGTCTGTACTGACGGAGTAATCGACACTTTAATTGTACATTTAAAACACGCGTTTAATCGCTAAATAGATCCGACATTACAAAATAAAAATTTACGTCCCGTTGGCGATGAATAGTACGAATGAGTGACGCTGACAGGGCCTCGGCTCGTTTTGAACTGACGATCAGTGGTGCGAAAGGTGCTTTTTATAAATATAATTATTATACACTGAATTAATCTTGAATGTTCCTTCATTTAATCGTCCAGGTGGTGCATCAGTTTTAATTCCTAGCGCAGGCATTGCACATGAATGGAGGACAATTGATTCTCTAGTTAATACTTGCACTTCTATATTCCACTCTGTCATCAGAAATAGACTCTGGATAATAATGGAAAAGCGAGGGTACCCCATACATCATATACAAGTAAATGTTCAAATGTTTGCAAAGTTATGGTTCCTAACTGCAGTGCTTAATCTATTCCTAAACTTACAAACTACTTGAACTAAATTATCATAAGAACAACACAATCAGCCATGCCAGAGGGAGGATTCGAACCTCCGGCGTGGAACAGCCATGCACTCTGCAGCAGGGCGCCTCATTGTGCACGGCTATTATACAAGTAATGGAAATCCTGTTTGAGGATACAAAACATAAACAAAGGCAGCTCTAAAAAAGATAAAATAACAATAAATGCCGCGGTGGAGTAGCCGAGCGGTCTAAAGCGTCTCGCTGCGGAGCGCGCGGTTGCTCGCCGTGGAGGTTCGAATCCTCCCTAGGGCATGGATGTGCGTGTTTTCCTTAGGTTAGTTTACCTAGGTTTAAGTAGTTTGTAAGATACGGACTGATGACCACGCAGTTTGGTCGGATAGATTTACAAACATTTGTACATTTTTTTACAATAAATCAAGGTGTCAGACAGGGATTCAGCATGTCACCAAATCTTTATAACATCTGTATTGATGACCTCTTAAAAGACTGGAAGAAGGTAGTCAATGATGATGTACAGCTGCAAAGGAACTACCATCTAAATGTTATGCTGTATGCAGACGATGGAACTGTATTACAAAATACTGAAGCACAGCTACAACGCTCTGTGTACAAGTTGTGTGAGATAGAAAGAAAACTCTACAATTTAAAAATATCATGCACTAATCAAAGGTTATGGTCCACTACGGTACATTCTCAGTTCGATCTAAGATTGTCATCGAAAATAAGACTCTTGAGCACGTCTCCAGTTTCATTTATTTAGGCAGTAACAGAAGTGTGCATGTAAAGGACATAGAAAAGAAAACCAAAAAATGTTCAAATGTCTGTAAATCTATCGAACCAAACTGCGTGGTCATCAGTCCGTAGCTTACAAACTACTTAAACCTAGGTAAACTAACCTAAGGACAAACACACACACCCATGCCTCAGGGAGGACTCGAACCTCCACGGCGAGCAACCGCGCGCTCCGCAGCGAGACACTGCTCGGCTACTCCACCGCGGCAAAAGAAAACCAATAAATTTCAACATATATGTGGAACTATAAACTAAATTTTAAGAAATAAAGTTACATACAAATCTGAATTTATATAAAGCAATGACAGGACCTACGCTCCTTTGTGGAAGAGAATCCTGGATTGAAAGGAAAAAGAGACACAAATAAGATACAATGAGGAAGTCTTCTCGGGTTGACAGCCGAGTCAGTGCCTCGTTCTCTGGCAACGTTTCGGCAAGTTGCTTACTTCAGGCGAAGATGGCAAGTAAGAAACTTGCCGAAACGTTGCTAGAGAACGAGGCACTGACTCGGCTGTCAAGCCGAGAAGATTTCCTCATCGAGATCCGATGAGGAAGTCTGCATTCACATAAAATAAGATACAGTCAGCAGAAATGAGAATTTTAAGGACAGTCAAAGGTTGCACAAGGAAAGATCACATAAAGAATGATGACATTAGAGCAGAATTAGGAATTCAAAGCTTAAACGAAAAGACAAGAATACAGGGAAGAATGGAAACAACACCTCGCAAGAATGAATGAAGAGAGCGAATTCTAGTCGTGGTGAAGAAGTACAAATCCTTGGGAAGAAGAGATTATGGACGACCAAGTAACAGATGGAGCTAACCACGTGAAGTCGGAACAGGCGTATTGCCTTATCCTTCAGTGAAGATGGTAATGTTTGATGTTCAAATGTTTTGTAGAGTCTATGGGACTTAACTACGGGGTCATCAGTCCCTAAACTTACAAACTACGTATGAACTACTTACAACCAAGGACGGCACAAATATCCATGCCCGAGGGGGATTCGAACCCCCGACCGTAGTTGCCGTGCAGACCGTGACTGGAGCGCCTCAGTCCCGAAGATGGTAATGAGTGATTGATTGTTATTGAAGGACTTAACGCATATCCATACTCAACGAGATCAATTTATGTAGCATGTCACAATAAGTTACAACCAATACTGTATAATTAAATAGGATTTACACGTGATATTTAATGTGAATCCCCTTAAGATGCCGACAGCAGGTACTTTTACCCTACCTGTTGTCAATAAAGTTTTTCATGCAACTAAGTTGTCCTTTTTTTCTTTTAAAGAACGGAATTTTTCTTTGTAGCTGTGCCTCGTATATGCAGGCCAAGAGTCTACGCGAAGCAGCGTCAAGCAGCGAGGGGCCGTGCAGACTGCAGAGCGCGTCAGGATACAGTGGCTGCCCTGCGCCTACTAGTCGGAGGCGTCCCCGCCCAGAACAATGACCACCTCTGCTGTGCTCGCCTGCGGCCGCCTCTTCGGCAGTCCGTGACTCACTGGAGCATAAATCCCTGGCCGTGACTCACTGCAGCCTGATTCAGCTCTCTGTGCAGCGAGGCTGGCCGCGTGCGCAAAAAGAACCACGTGCCGGGCTGTTACACCGCGCGTCGTTTGTCCAGTCGCTATGGCTCGGGTCACGCTTCGTGAGGTTCCGCCGGTAGGCGCCGCTCCTCTCCATCGCACGCCACTTGTAAAACGTTCAGTCACCACCGCGGGCGGCTGGACACTAAAATTACTGGCGTGTTCACTTCTCTTTCAAGCTTACAGCTGCGAAATTTGTTTCTAAAACGTACTAAATGCTGTTCAGTCTTCTTTCAGATTAAACTTCAAGAACAGATCATCTGCAGGTGAACACTAAAGCACACCACGTAACTGAACACACTATCATGCGATTAAAGATAAACGGAAAGCAATGAATTAAAATTTGTGGTGCTGGCGGGAATCGAACCCGGGCGTCCATGCCTACTAGGCAGACGTCTTACCGTTAGACCATCGCACCTCTAACGACTAAGGCGCCTCGGAATAGTCCGGGTTCGATACCCGGCCGCACCACAAATTTCAATTCATTGCTTCACTTTTATCTTTAATGTCTTGGACATATTTGAGACGAAAAACCGTCTCATGCTTTCTCAATCTATAACTAAATTGATATTATGCGGATGTAAGGTTATAACTGACAACTCATTAACTCCAGTGGAAGACTGCAAGAGAGACGCTCTGTAGCTCGGCACAGGCATTTGTCGAAGTTTCGAGAACATACCTTTACCGATGAGTCTAGCAGTATATTGCTTCCTCCTACATATATCACGCGAAGAGATTATGAGTATAAAATCAGAGAGATAAGAGCCCACACAGAGGCATACCGACAATCTTTCTTTCCGCGAACAATACGTGACTGGAATAGGACGGAGAACCAATAATGGTACTCAAGATACCCTTCGCCACACACCGTCAGGTGGCTTGCGGAATATGGATGTAGATGTAGAAGAATAAATTAATAATTGCCTCTTTTTACCGAACTCCTGACTCAGATGGTTCAAGTGCAGAAATTGAAGAAAGCTTGGAGCAAATTTCAAAAACGTTCCCCCAGCATACATTTTTAATTGGTGGCGACTTTAACTTACCACTAAAAGAAATCCATTAAATTTCAGTTACACGATAAATCAGTCAAACCTACAGACCGTCAATTATACTAAATATTTAGGAATAACAAATATGAACAACTTAAATAGGAAAGAATATATAGAAAATATTGTAGGGAAGGCGAACCAAAGACTACCTTTAATTGGCAGAGCACTTAGAAGACGCAACAGTTCTACTAACGAAAGTGCCTACACTAGTGCGTCCTATTTTGGAGTATTGCTGCGCATTGTCTGATATACAACAGGTGGAACTGACTGACAAGGAAAGTACTTGGGCTCGAAAAAAACATATCTGTATGAACGTTTGGTTACAGTATCTCTACGTACACCTCAATGTGCTGGTGGGTGTCTTTTTTATGCAAAACTTTGCAATCATGCTCTAGATAGCACTGTAGATGTAACTGTAGACGCCATACGTAATGTAGATATCTGAACTATAACTTATGTAATAATCGTCGTACATGTTCTCCAGCGTATTGTCATCAAAAGTCGTAATGATAGTTGCAACTTTAATCTACTTCTCGGAAGACTGTTGGTATTCACTGCCACTGCTTCCGTCGCCTCATCCCGCACTTACCGTAGCACTACCGCTTGCAAAGAGTTGTTCGCCATTATCATCCCTATTATCATCATTATGTGTTGGTGTTACAACAGTATCTAACGTAAGCTCATTTTTCTGTACCACAACAGATACGAGAAAGCATACGAATGATTCATCTTCTACACTAATACCATCTTCACGAAGAATGGTTCTTTGTAACTTCACCTCAACCAATCGCAATACTTTAGCAGGATTGCGTTTGCCTTGCCACATTGCACTTTGACCTGTCAGTTCGCCAGTAGGGACGAATCCCCCCTCGGGCATGGATACTTGTGACGTCCTTAGTATTAGCTAGTTCATAAATAATTTGTAACTTTAGGGACTGATGACCCCGTAGTTAAGTTCCATAAGCTCTACAAACATTTGAACATTTGAGAGAGAGAGAGAGAGAGAGAGAGAGAGAGAGAGAGAGAGAGAGAGAATTCGCAACATCAATGTCGCACTTCTCGCATTCTAATCGCCTTCTATCCTTGTCTGCCCAGTCTCCTTCCCGGCTAACAACGTGGAACAAGACGACCGAATCGCTGGATGCCACCATCAGAAAATCTAGCTGCTGGTTTCACCGAGGAATGGCCTGTGTGGAGAATCCTTATTCAGCTCAGGACGGGTGTCCCAAGATCCACAGACAACCAGCAGAAATGGGGTTACGCTACACCATCAACCTTTTGTGACTGCGGAGTTAAGCACACTACAGTCCACTTATAACAGTGTGCACTGCGCCCGTCAAGATGCACCACTGATGATCTGATGTCCGTAAGCCTCTAAGCTGTTGTGACTGCCAAATTCTGGGCTAAAGTCGCTTAAATTGTCATCTCTGTCTAATATTATTTTTCGTTGCTAGCCTTGTTTATCATTTCTTTCACTTCTAAATGTAAATTATGACTTATAATATGTAACCTAGTTGTAACTTCAGCTAATAGTCATTATTATGCATATATCTATATCCATGTACCATTGTGCACTGAAGTTGGATGCTATGACACGAATAAATAAATAATAAATAATCCCCTTTTTCGCATCTCCACTTAAATACTATTTATGCACTTTTTACTTGGCCTCCCTCGTTTATTTCTTTCTGGTGGAATCCGACTCTATGCTTGTAATGGAATCCTTCCCTGTTCCATACGTCTCAAGTGTTCATACCGTTTCAGTTTTTATCATTAATTTTATCTATCATATTGGTAGTAGCTGTCATTCTTCTTCTAATTATTTCTTTCCTCATGTGATCAAATAACATTAAGCTGCAGCGTCTCCAGTATGACATCTGTGCGGCAAGTAGTTTCCATTCTCTATTTTTATCTATGACCAACACTTCTGACCCATGCGTCGTGACCGGTTCTATTTTTGCCTTAAATATATTATTCTTTGTCTATTTTGATTAGTTATTATTGCACAGTTTCGGGTGTAGAGTCTTCATCTTGTTCTTTCCTTTCCCTAACTTCTCATCCCTTCTATCAAAAATGTTCAACTGTTTGTATAGCTTATGGGACTTAACTACGGGGTCATCAGTCCCTACACTTACAAACTACTTATGAACTAGCTAACTCTAAGGACGGCACAAATATCCATGCCCGACGGGCGATTCGAACGCCTGACCGTAGTGGTCGTGCAGACTGTGACTGGCGCGCCGCAGTCCCCTCGGCCACCGCAGCCGGCTCCCTTCTATCTTCACTAAACATAACTCCTAGATTTTCAAATTCACACACTTTTATCTCCCCCCCTCTCCAGTTCTATGTCTTGTCCTTTACCTCCCATTAACACAAGGTTTACAACTGTCAAATATCATGACGAAATCCTGGGACCTCATCTCTGCCTGTTGCAAGATGCTGTGGTGTCGACACTACATTGATGGACGAACTCGTACATCACGCGTAGTTGTTGCTTCCTTGGAAGGTAATGTACGCATGGCGTGATCTGCTAGCTCTCCCGATTTGAATACCACAGAGCATGTCTGTGATACACTAGGGTGACGAGTTGCATAACGTCAGTGTCCAGCAAACACTCTCCAAGACATGCAAGCAGTTGTGTAGCAAGGATGGCCGTTATTGCCTCTACACGAGACTGATGACATCATTCGCAGCATGACCCTACTTTGTGAAGGTTGTCACCGCTCACGCTCAACACATTAACCTGTTGTCAGAATGTGTGTGCAAATTCCGACAAGTGGAAAAAAGTGAAGTAAATATTGATGTTGCAGTTGTTTCCGTTCTGTTTTCTTTACATTGCTTCTACTTTACTTTTACCAGCTTATACCGAATTGTGGCAAAATAAACACAACCTTGCTAATTTTCAGTTTTCGACAACAGTTACATCACTATATGACACACTATTACTGTACTGGTAAGTGGGTATTCTGGCGGAAGACATTGATAATTATAAGACAAGTTTTATTTTTGCAATACTAAACAATTTTAGTAATATGAATATCTAGAAAAATACCAATATTTAGTTTTCTGTCTCCTCCATACCCAGAATGAAGAGAAAAGAAGTAACCGTTACGTCAATTTAAAAGTAGATACTAGCGTCGATCAGCACCAAATAAGTTACATTACGGCCAGTACAAAGGCTACTACGAGATGTGTCTGAGATGGCACGAAGAGAATCTCTATCTATATAAAAGTGAAAGGACTCTCACTCACTGACTAAAAATTAAATCTCGAAAACTACTTCATCTATGAAGCTGAAATTCGGCAGGAATTTCGTTTATACACAGAAGACGTCAGCTAAGAAAGGATTTTGTGATAGGTTCGATAGTTCAGGAAATATAACGTCATAAACAATGAAAATTTACCCGTCTTGCGACACGTAATAGTATAACTCTATCAGTCCACTGTTTGAGAAGGGGAGCACTTAGCGACTTGCAACAAACTTTAAACACAATTTCAAACCTTTCGGAAACTTTTTTTCGCTAACAACTGCAGCAAAATGATGAAAGGGAAAAAAAGTTTGTCGGTTACTACTTTTTCGGCGTCGATGCAGTAAAATTTCGGCAATTGGCATGACGTTACAATTTATTACTCGTACAATATTAATTGTGTTCGCCAGAAACGTTACAGAAAGTATACACACATACCACAGAACGTACGTTAGAAATTTTATCATAATACGACGCACATTTCCTGAGATATGGAGTCATAAACAATTAGATAAATGAAAAACCTCTTCATCACGCATGACGTTTTGATTTATTACGTCTTTCTTACTAACTCTATTCGCCGCGTATTTTGCAGAGATTTTACATATACGCGACTCGATGTACCTTCGACATAATGTGGTATTACAACATATAGTTCAGGTGCTACGACGTCAAAGACAATGAAATGCATGAAAATTCACCGCAATAAACACAAGGTTGTAATTTACTACGTCTTTACTACCAACTCCATTTATAATACATTTCGCAGGCAGTTTCCTAATATTCCTTCAAACCGTCTTGATTGCAAATTTGTTATTAGTTAATGACGCGTTTCGCCCTTTAGCAGGGCATCTTCAGATTATCTGCGTGACAGCATTTACACAAAATTACAAGGCGGAATTACAAACGGTTATAATGGTACATGGTCTTCTTTTGTGTTAAGAAGACAGTATAAATAGTAAACAAAGCTTACAATGCGCTCTCCGTCGTGTGACACCATAAGTTGTTATTGTGGTGTTACTATTTTTCTGGAAATTTTTTGCATTTCCTTGTCGCCCTACAAATGATCGGGTAACAACGAATTACCGTTGGAACATATTCGGTATAGATGTGAGAAAATAAAACAGATTTTTAAGATTACCTTAATAGAAGCGGTGGTCTCTGGTGATACAAGATAAGCCCATGTTTACAATTGCGCTCACGGGCGGTGGGCGGCCGTGGTGTGCTGCTCCGCCGACTTGTACAGACTAACTAAGGGAATGTGGGTAGGGAGTGATGTAGGAAGCCGATGTATAAGACGGGGCGGGTGAAATGTAGCTATCTGAATACAAATTTAACGAAAGGGAGGTTATTAAAGCAGGACAGAAGTTTATAATTTATGTTGGTATTTGTAAATGAGAGGAATTTTATTTGAACATTTACAACTACAAACATAAATTATAGCCGGCCACGGTGGCCGAGGAGACTAAGGCGCTCCAGTCACGGTCTGCACGGCCACTACGATCGGGGGTTCGAATCCCCCCTCGGGCATGGATATTTGTGCCGTCCTAGTTCGTAAGTAGTTCATAAGTAGTTTGTAAGTTTAGGGACTGATGACCCCGTAGTTAAGTCCCATAGACTATACAAACATTTGAATATAAATTATAAACTTCTGTCCTGCTTAATACTTTCCCTTTCGTTAAGTTTGTCTTCAGATAGCTACATTTCACCCGCCCCGTCTTATACATCGGCTTCCTACATCACTCCCTACCCACATTCCCTTAGTTAGTCTGTACAAGTCGGCGGAGCAGCACACCACGGCCGCCCACTGCCCGTGAGCGCAATTGTAAACATGGGCTTATCTTGTATCACCAGAGACCACCGCTTCTATTAAGGTAATCTTAAAAATCGGTTTTATTTTCTCACATCTATACCGAGTATGTTCCAACTGTAATTCGTTGTTACCCGATCATTTGTAGGGCGACAAGGAAATCCAAAAAAATTCCAGAAAAATAGAAACACCACAATAACAACTTACGGTGTCACACGACGGAAAGCGCATTGTAAGCTTTGTTTACCATTTATACTGTCTTCTTAACACAAAATAAGACCATGTACCATTATAACCGTTTGTAATTCCACTTTGTAATTTTGTGTAAATGCTGTCACGCAGATAATCTGAAGATGCCCTGCTAAAGGGCGAAACGCATCATTAACTAATAAAAAATTTGCAATCAAGACTGTTTGAAGGAATATTTATTCTAACTGATTGCTGTACACTATGGATTGGAAATCAGTTTCCTAATATTCCACTATACGAACCTGGTAAATAATGTTTTTTAGTACGCATAATTCATGAGATATTACCTCATAAGCGTGACATCCGTAAATAGGTACTGCATTATGTTTGACATTTTGTTAAGTTCAAATGTTTGTTAAGCTTATGGGACTTAACTACGGGGTCATCAGTCCCTAAACTTACAAACTACTTACGAACTAACTAAGACTAAAGACTGCACAAATATCCATGCCCGAGGGGGGATTCAAACCCCCGAGCGTAGTGGCCGTGCAGACCGTGACTGAAGCGCCTCAGTCTCCTCGGCCACCGCGGCCGGCTTTTGTTAAGTCTTTAATACTCTGTTCGCAGCACATTCCGCAAACAGTATCCCACTGAAAGTAGCTACAATATTATATCACTGAACGACACATTGATCAGCAGAAGCGTTATAAACATTTATCTGAGGAGATTGTTTCTCCCACGGACAATTATTTATAGCCTGCTCCTCTAAGTTCGCCTGATAGTTTTTATACTCTGCAGACGGATAATAAAACTAAAAATGTGGTCTAGCGAGAGGTTTTAGAAAAGTAGCTTGGTTATTGAGGCTACAAAATACAATTTTCTCTTATTTCATATGTTGGACAGAAACAAATATTCTTTCTACCATGTTGTCCAAGACCTAATTCACAAAGCCTCTCTACTGTTGAGAGCTAAATGACTGGAAATTAATATTAATTACTATTAAGTCTCCTTTTTGTATCAGTATGCTAGCTATTCTCTCTTATAAGTCATTCACTTATTAGCTATTGGGGTATCTAAGAAGTTGAGAATATTCCTTCATTTATTATGTAATTACATTGCATTAGTACCCTAATGTCGAGGCGTATTAGAGAATATAACGGGAGTCAGTATGTAATTACATTTCAGTAAGTATAAGGTGTTGTTCTTGGCAGAGTTTGAGATGTGTGTCATGCAAGAAGTACTCATTGAATCCCTGTGACACTGATTAACGTCAGTAACGCTCTAAGGAGAAATTTCTTTTAATCGATAATGAGGTCGACATTTTAGCACAGCTAAGAGCGTACGCTTTCCCTTCCCCTTATTGCCTGCATCCATAAAGCAAATAGCAAATCAGAGAGGGACGGATCGACGTACGTATGAAGTTCGGTCTTGCGAGTTGGCACATAGTCTGAGATGGAGTTTAAATTCAAATATTTGTGAATCTATGAGACTTAACTAAAAATGTTCAAATGTTACGGGACCCGACAGCAGTGGTTATCGGCTCCTAAACTTACAAACTACTTTAACTTTTCCTAAGAACAACACAAACACCCATGCCCGAGGGAGGAATCGAACCTCCGACGTGGAAAGGCCGCACCCACTGTATCAGGGGGCCCCAGTGCTTACGGCTATTCCGCCGCGGCAGTCTTTATCATCAGTCCCTAGGCTTACAAACTAAGGACAACACACACACACAAAACCATGCCCGAGGGAGGACTCGAACCTCCGACGGGTGGGGAACCGCGCGTTCCGCAGCAAGGCGCCTTAGAGCGCTTGGCCGTTCCGCCGTAACTAAGATGGAGTTCAGCAGGGTGAAACCTCATGCTACGGGAAGGCTGCGTCCTTTTCAGAGGAACCATTCACACATTTCATTCACGAGATTCAGCGAGGAAGCGGAAAGAAGTGTCGCCAAGGAGATCTGAATCTCTGTCCTCGCGAATTGAGCGTCCTACCACTATGCCAACACGCACGGTCAGAATAGCTATATCGACAACGCTGCACTTCATCTGCAGCTACACTCGTGATGTCTCCTCTTAGTTTGTAGTAGACGGCACATTCTGTACCACTGTTATTTTCTCCTCGGTTAGAATGGCAATTTCTGCAACGGAAGAATATTGTTCGTGACCCATCTTAACGAGTTCGAATCTCTGTCATTTTATCTTCAGTGCCTTTTTCCGATATACAATGTCCCCTAAAAGGTACGACACGGAGTCATATAACTGTAAAAATGATTATATTTGCGAGAAAAAAAGAAACGTTTACTTGCTGTAGCAAATCAAAAATTGCTCAGGATCATTAATCAAGACCTTTTTGATTTTTTGTGGCTGGAACATGACATAGTCGATATTACAAGTCAGAAAAAACCGGTTCTAACACGCCCACCTCTGTTTACAGCTGCAACGACGTCCTGAATAAATATAGCACCTATCGGCTTGTCACTGGGTTTCATTTCCTGTAACAACTTCTCTGTGTACAGGCACAGATGAAAAGACATTCTAAGAACGCGATGCTCTGGTTGCTGTGTCGCTTCATGGAATGCCTCTGAACTTTGGAATCTGTTATCCTTTAATCAAATAAGAGACACATACACGCACGCACACACACACACACACACACACACACACACACTCACACACACACATAAATACTGTCTTTTTATTTTTCTTTGCTTAATTCATTCTTCGGTTCATTTATTTTCGGGTTATATTATTCTTGTCACAAGGAAAGACGAAATATTTATTCATTAAATACTTTCAGCTGGTGCGACAGATAGATGTTACCTTGTAAGTTAATTAGAAGTCGATTTACATAAAGTTGTACGTTTTGGGTCAACTATACAGGGTGTTACAAAAAGGTACGGCAAACTTTCAGGAAACATTCCTCACACACAAAGAAAGAAAGTATGTGGACATGTGTCCGGAAACGCTTAATTTCCATGTTAGAGCTCATTTTAGTATTTCTCTTTAAATGTAAATTTCATTCCAACTTGATCAAATTGTAAATTATCACAATCAACATGTGTGGGCTGACGAGAATCCGCACGCAATTGTGCAATCACGTCATCAACAAAGATTTTCTGTGAATGTTTGGGCAGGAATTGTTGGTGATGTCTTGATTGGGCCTCATGTTCTTCCACCTACGCTCACTGGAGCACGTTATCATGATTTCATACGGAATACTCTACCTGTGCTGCTAGAACATGTGCCTTTACAAGTACAACACAACATGTGGTTCATGTACGATGGAGCTCCTGCACATTTCAGTCGACTTGTTCGTACGCTTCTCAACAACAGGTTCGGTGACCGATGGATTGGTAGAGGCGTACCAATTCCATGGCCTCCACGCTCTCCTGACCTCAACCCTCTTGGCTTTCATTTATGGGGACATTTGAAAGCTCTTGTCTATGCAACTCCGGTACCAAATGTAGAGACTCTTCGTGCTCTTATTGTGGACGGTTGTAATACAATACGCCATTCTCCAGGGCTGCATCAGCGCATCAGGGATTCCATGCGACGGAGGGTGGATGCATGTATCCTAGCTAACCGAGGACATTTTGAACATTTCCTGTAACAAAGTGTTTGAAGTCAGGCTGGTACGTTATGTTGCTGTGTGTTTCCATTCCATGATTAATGTGATTTGAAGAGAAGTAATAAAATGAGCTCTAACATGGAAATTAAGCGTTTCCGGACACATGTCCCCATAACATGTTTTCTTTCTTTTGTGTGAGGAATGTTTCTGAAAGTTTGGCCGTACGTTTTTGTAACACCCTGTATAAGTGAGAGGGTAAAAAACACTGGTTGACTCAGGCAGGACAGGACGCTTTCGGGATTCTCTCAGTAAACCGCATCGCTGTGTATCACACTATGATGCTACGTCTGTCACCGAAGGTGAAAGAACATCTACATTCCCATTCGAGATTAAATACTTTCTGAAACAGGCAAAGTAGGAAACAGCAACAGAATAAAATCGAGGTGTTTGAGAGTGCTGCCATAGAAGAATGTTGAAAATTAGACACACTAAAAAGTAAGCAAAACAGCGATGAAAGGAATACAAGAGCGGGTTATGTTAATTTGAGGCCGCTCTATGGAATCGGTATGTGAAATTCCACTTGAAAAATAATTGTATTTGTAACAGGAAACAAAATGGTGATCTTCAGTTACGGGCTAGAAGGCTGCTCCCGCCGGAGGTTCTAGTCCTCTCTCGGGCATCGGTATACGTGCTGTCCTCAGTGTAAGTTAGTTTAAGCAGTGTATAAGAATATGGACTGATGACCGTACCAGTTTAGTCCAACAGTTTTTCAAACATTGAACTCTTTAATGTGATGAACAGTGCTTGTCTGATCCAACATCTGTTCGTTCCGTACTCTCATATTTTTAGACTTCAAAGCAGAACTGTGCTAAGCACCTTTCATGTCAAGGGGCACGGCGTCATTTTCATAGTCTTCATAGAACCACTTTCACACTGATGATTGAGGTGATTGTTGTTGTAGTTGTGGTCTTCAGTCCGTAGACTGGTTTGATGCAGCTCTCCAGGCTACCCTATCCTGTGCAAGTCTCTTCATATGAGAATACGTTCGGCAACCTACATCCTTTTTTTAATCTACTTACTGTATTCGTCCCTCGGTCTCTCTCTACGTGTTTTGCCCCTGCACACTTTCTTCTAATGCAAATTTGACGATTTCTTGATGTCTCAGAATGTGCCCCACCAATCTATCCCTTCTCTTAGTTACGATATGCCAGAAAATCCTATTCTCCGAATTCAGTTAAGCACCTCATCATTAGTTACGTGATCTACCCATCTAATCATCATTCGTCTGTAGCACCATATTTCGAAAGCTTCCATCATCATTTTCTCTTAACTCCTTATCGTCCATGTTTCACTGCCATACAATGCTACACTCCAGACAAATGCTTTCAGAAAGGACTTTCTAACATTTAAATTAATATTGGATGTTGACAAGTTTCGCTTCTTTAGAAATGCTTTTCTTCCCATATCCATTCAGCATTTTATATCTTCTCTACTTCGGCCATCAGAAGTTATTTTGCTACCCAAATAACAAAACACATCTACTACTTTTATTGTCTCATTATCTAATCTAATTCCTTCAGAATCGCCTGATTTTCTGAGATTGCATTCCATTACCCTCGTTTTACTCTCGTTAATGGTCATCTTATATCTTCCTTTCAAGACATTGTCCATTCCATTCCATTGCTCTTCCAGATGCTCTGCAGTCTCTGACAAAATTACTATGTCATCGGCTAACCGCAAAGTTTTAGTTCTTCTCCCTGAACTTTAATTCCCTTTCCAAATCTCTCCTTGCATTCCTTCACTGCTTACTAAATGTACTGATAGAACAACATCGTGGAAAGGCTACAACCCTGTCTTACTCCCTTGCCAACCTCTGCGACCGTTTCATGCCCTTCGATTCTAATAACCGCTGTCTGGTTTTTGTATAAGTTGAATATAACTCTTCGCTCCTTATATTTTACCCCTGTTACCTTCAGATTTTGAAAGAGTTTGTTCAGTCGACATTGTCAAAAGCTTTCTCCAAATGCTAAAAACGTATGTTTGCCTTTCCTTAGCCTATCTTTTAAGATAAGTCGTAATGTGAGTATTGCCTCTCGTGTTCCTACATTTCTCTTCCAATCTGATCTTCCCCAAGGTTGGATACCACCAGTTTTTCCATTCGTCAGTAAATAATTCGTGTTAGTATTTTGCAACTGTGACTTATTAAATTGATATTTCTGTAATTTTCACATTTGTCTGCACTTTCTTTCTTCGGAATTGGAATTATTGTATTTTTCTTGAAGTCGGAGGGTATTTCCCCTGTCTCATACATCTTACATACCAGGTGGAACAATTTCTTCATGACTGGCTCTCCTAAAGATATCAGCAGTTCAGACGGAATGTCATCTATTCCAGGGGCCCTGTTTCGACTCACATATTTTAGTGCTCTGTCAGATTCTCGCAGTATCGTACCTCCTATCTCCTCTTCCTCCACTTCGTCTTTCATTTCTTCCATGATTGAGGTATCGGTACTATTTATTGATCGTTCCACTGCCGCGAGGAATGGCCGCGTGGTCTAAGGCGTGATGCTGCGGACTGGACGGCCGTTCCCGCCGGAGGTTCGAGTCCCCCCTCAGGCATTGGTGTGTGTCTGTGTGCTGCTCTTAAGCCGTCCTTCACGGGACGTGTTATGCTACCGTGGCGCACGCCAGACGTGCTGCCTGTCTAGCTACAGGACGCTGTGAAACGACTGGTCACATCCCACCGAACGTGACGTGCTGCTCATCGTGATTTGCGACCACAGCGTTCTCCAGCGCTCGTTGCGGGCTGGCGCATAGATTAATAAGTTTACAAAATATGGATGCGCGTAAAATTGCACGGTACCTCTGGTAGTGATCGTCGAAAGAAAAACCTGAATACTGTAGCTTCCTTGTGTTTGCACTTTCCATGCATTGCTCTTCCAGAAATTATAATTGTTTTACACTTTCAGCAAAATATCATTAAAGAAACAGTAAAAGGTGAAGTCCATCATCTGCACCAACTCCACTTGTCTTGTTCTCTTGTGTTCCTATTTTTCACGATGTATATATTCTGCATATCAAATGATTACTTTGACATTCACACTGTTCGTTGTGATAATTTTAGCTTTTAGTATTGTACGTAAACACTGTTCCTCTTTTACTGCACCTTCTTCATGAACCACACGCTCTCTTCACTGTGAAACTGAAATATTCCAACTCTGTACTGATCTGCAACAGCATTTAAACACCGTGTCGAAAACCGAGCGCGCGGTGGAGTAGCCGAGCGGTCTAAAGCGTCTCGCTGCGGAGCGCGCGGTTGCTCGCCGTGGAGGTTCGAGTCCTCCCTAGGGCATGGGTGTATTGTTGTCCTTAGGTTAGTTTACCTAGGTTTAAGTAGTTTGTAAGCTACGGACTGATGACCACGCAGTTTGGTCCGATAGATTTACAAACATTTGAACATTTCTGAAAACCGAGTGACGTAGAGTACTGTCTCGAAATTTATTTGTCCCTGTACTGTTGCACGAAAACCTCAACAAGTTCTCTCGTGGACAGAGTTAATTCTTGTTTGTAAAAGAACAAATAACAACGAATATCGGATATTAAAGTTAAATTAACTCGGCAGAGATAACCTCCTTTGTTTGGTGCCTGGTGTTTCTATGTCTGAAATAAGAGCCACAATTTTGATCCGGCAGCCGTATTGAATCTGAACACAAAGGATTGAAGGACATTCGCTGCTTCCAGTGGGCACTGAATTGCGTCACTGGGGAAAGCTGAAAATTTGTGCCGGATCATGGTTCGAACCCGAGGCTCAATGTTCAAATGTTTGTAGAGTTTATGGGACTTAACTACGGGGTCATCAGTCCCTAAACTTACAAACTACTTATGAAGTAGCTAAGACTAAGGACGGCACAAATATCCATGCCCGAGGGGGGATTCGAACCCCCGACCGTAGTGGCCTTGCTGACCGTGACTGGAGTGCCTCAGTCCTCTCGGCCACCGCGGCCGGCAACCCGAGGCTCCTGTTCACTAAACAGATTCACTGATCACTACCCCATCCGAACACAGTCGTCATAAAAACTGCATGGACTAACTAAACACGCTTCATGTTACCCCCAAATTATCAACTTACGCACACACTACTGACGCAGTTCCACTGACCGTTCTCCTTACTTCTCGCGTCGGACATGTCCTAAACAAAAAACACTGCGTATACATTTTATCTTTCTGAGTAGCCACTGTCATGTAAAATATTCTTAGAAGTTTTCTCCATTTTACAGGTTAATTGTTTTATTCACTTAAAACTTCCGGTCTCATAGGCCGTCGTGGAATTGTAAAAATTTCCCCTAACGTTTCATCTTCGGATGCGGAAACATCCTCAGAGGTAAAGTGATGAAGTGCGGTCAGAATTTGACGGAGGGCCGTATATGTAGGTGATGTAGAGGGCGCCACAAGCCATCTCGTGACGTCGGCGCCGAGACTGTCTCTGGTATTGCCAACATTATTGACAGAGAAGAATTGATTGTCATTCTGCTGGTGTAACGTTGAAGTCTAATTTAACAGATTCTTCTTTACTGTTGAAACTATTGCGTCGTTTTTAGATTGCTTCTCTATACGTGCGCGCGTAGTAATTAGACGTTTTTGAGATGACACTAGTCTCACTAAATTGAATTTCGCGGTGCGCTGTTGGTAAACACGGTCAGCTACGGCCGATTTCTACGTATGTCAAACGCGTCAATTTCTGTTATGTTCGCCTAGACAAGTGTTAACACTTTTTTTTAGTTCCGATGTATACTAAACCACATCTTTAGGAAATATTATACACACCCGGTGTATCCCAAGAGTATCGTACATCTTTTGCACATCTGAAATATTCTTTGACTTTCTGTCCGGTCAGATGTTTGCTCAGTACATTTCCAATACGGTCTGTAGGTTTTTAGTGAACGGAAGAAAACCATTCCCCTTGGGAGGTTGTTATTCCTTTTTGGTTTTGACTTCCTCCCTAGGACGAAGATCTCGTTTCATTTCTTTTGTAGAACAGTCATTATTCTTGAAGGTCAATCACAGATGGCCCACTTCATCTTTTAAGTAAATCGGTTCACAGATTTTGTGCGCCCTTTCGACCAAAACTTACACAATACCTGGAATAGTAATTGATGTACTTATACAGGTAACGATCAGTATGAGCTGCGTTTCTGTAAACCCTGAGACCCAAAGTCCCGTCCACTAGCTTGATTATCGACACATCGAAAAAACTGAGATGCCCATTTCCCCCTGTTTCCACTATGAATTGGATTCTGGGATTGATACTGTTTAGATCTACGAAGAAGGCACATAATTCTTCTGCACCCTGTGTGAAAACCACAAAAGTGTCGTCGACATAGCGATATCACCTGGCTGGCTTTTTACTAGCAGTATGCAACTCATGTTGTTCAAAATACTCCATAAATAAATTAGCTTACCGCTGGCCTCAGCGGATTGCCCATAGCCACTCAGTCAATATGTTCATACCTGTAGCGGAAAAATGTTTACCAAGAGGGCAACCACGAAATTAAATTTAATGACACTTGTCATCACTATGTGCGGACGTATAGAGAAGCAATCGAGATCTACCAGGGCCGCAATGATTTTAACAAGAAAGAAGAAGCTGTTAAATTACAAAAAAAAATTGTGATTCAGTGTTACACCAGCGGAATGACGATCTTTTCTACGCTATCAATAATGTAGCCTACGAGCCGACGTCACGTGATGGTTTGTGGCGCCCTCTACATCGCCTATATGTACGGCACACCAAGTTCTGATCGCAGTTCATCACTTTACGTCTGAGAATGTCTTCCGCAGCCGAAGATGAAACGTCAGGGGAAAATTTAACAATTCCACCACGGCCTACGAGCCTGGAACATGTAAGTGAAGTTAACGCCGGCTGTGAAATTTATTGTTCTTTATGGCAGTATCCAGGTTTCTGCCTTACGGCATTCTCAAGAGTTGCATTGGAATGAAAAATAAAAATGATGTGACAAGTGTCTGTCCGAAACGTTGTCAAAACAATACAGTCTTTACATATTTGCTAGTTCTTCACATATCTAACGATTTTACTATTTTTGACAATGATTTCGGTCTTACACTATTCACATTATTTTTCATTCAAATGCAACACTTGAAAAGGGCCGAACGACGAAATCTGGATAGTGCAATAAAGAATAGTTAATCAGTCAACTTGTGGAAAAATCTTTGCAAAAACTGTATATGGCTGTGGCTCTTCACTGAACCTGCATAGTGAGGAGGACACCCGGGTTCGAATCCTCGACCCGGCACAAGATTTTTAAGTTTCTCCATAGAAGTAATCAGCGCCCTCTGTCACCGTATGTCTTTTATCCCTTGTGTCTTGACTGATTCGTTTTGGTTATCACCATCTCAGGTCGCCTACTGTATCTCCTGTTTCTCTATATTACGAAACTGGTTGCCTTTTTTTAAAAAACAAAATAGTACATCTACAGTTTGGGGTTTTTAATTAATTCTGAACGTATAATTAATTGTCTTTTACATCGGTGCTTGGCATAACATGATAGAAATATTAAGAAAGAAAAATACTTCCAAATGTTCAGAAAATATTATATTTTAACGCGATCACTAACCTATTGTCGGTTTCTTAAGTGAGTGATAACTGACTGTCACAGACACAGCCAAAATAACATGCTACTTAAAAAGATATTAAGAGAAAAGATACCAATTTTGTCACTAGAATGTATTACATTAATTTTTTTCTTTACAATTAATGTAATACATCAAACTGACAAAATTTGTATCTTCTGTCTACATATTTTTAAGTGGCATGTTATTTTAGCTGTGTCTGAGACATTGGATTGTCACTTGAAGATGTAAAAGCTGAAAACAGATTTGTGACCGAGCAAATAAATAATATTTGCAGATAATTTGGAAATGATTTCCTTTTTTAATAACTCCGAGTTGTTTGAAGACGAGCGCACTACGATCACCGACGCGAAAACGGTCCACTCTGTTGGTTAGATTGCTCGTCTGAGAAGAAAATTTCTTAGCCAGTATTTGAACCCTGATGGGACGATATGTTCTCATCAGACCGTACTGGTACGTAAAATTCGATAAATTGGTTGTGTCGGAGGAGGGATTTCGCATCGAATGCCAATTTAGATTAGTTGCCCTCACGGCGCTATCCAAGAGAAATACGGGACTAAGAAACTGTTAGATGGCGATCTGTTGCTTTAGAAAACGTTAAAGCAACATAGACGCGTCCTGACATTGCAACTACGTGATAGAAAGCAGGCTGAAGAAAACTCGCGACAGATCGGAGTTGTCGACCTTTCCTCATCGTCATTTTCTTATTTTGCTACTTCTAAGATTCTATTTCACTTACATCTGTGAGTCATTATTCTGTAATTACACCTTACAGTTACCTCACAGAGTATCTTGTTCAATGGCCCATAATTCTTTTGGAAAAAAACGACGCAATGCTGTACTTATACGACATGCTCATTAACCGATGTGTAACGGCCTCTGTAAAGTAGCGACTTGCAAGTCAGTTGCAAGGTTGTCACCAGCATCTTTACAACTACGTGCAGAATGATTACTCTGCCAATAAAGAGACACGACACGTACACACTATGTCGTCATAGACACATCCAACTTTAGGTGCTACCGTGCAGCAGCTAAAGAACACCTTTCCTTGTTTTTCACCTATTCCATTTTTAGCGAGTAAACAAATAGTGTACAATCAGATTCGGTATAAAAACGGAAGTACACACGTAACTCCAGTTATTTTCTACTTGTTACTATTTTGTAACGGTAGGCTTATGGTTGTATAGTTGTCGACACGTAGATAGGGGAACCCGGGTAGAACGAGGTACAAAGTTGAAAACATTGATTAAAAGTACAAAAATGTTAAATAAGAGAGTTACCAATTTTGTATGAACACATTATAATGTATTAATCACGAAAATATAATAAAATTGCCATAAAATAAAAGAACAATATTTGTATCACTCAAAAACAGAAATAAATAGCCTTAAGAAAATGACAGAATAAATGACAACTGTAGTTTGACAGTAACATTCACATTAAACTAAGTAAATACCGAGCAAAGCAGTAGTTTTGCATTTCCGATAATTTTAACGTTTTTATAATCACTTCTGCTCCATGCACGGTATCTTTCTGTTTTTGGATACTCTCTCCTTATTTTTCTATTTATCTTCATGTCATTTCCTTAATTTTATTCTCTTTCGCAAATAGTTTTTCTTTGCTCTTTCATCTTTGGCAAAGTTCTTTTCCTCTTTTTCCTTAATAATGGCTTCCAAGTCTTTGTTTGTACAGCGAATCAGTTAAAACAACAGTCTTCCTCCCCCCCCCCCTCTTCGGTTTCGTGCTTTCCTTAACTTTCGGAAAGGGCAACAGAATTTCAGGTGAAATATGAAATGAGGAGGCCTTGTTGTCAGTTGTCATCCAAGAGCACCCAAAACTAGAACAATTAGCCTCAACAACTTTGTCATTCTTAGGCAGCCAGTTCACTATGACAGTTTGCTGAGACGTCGCAAGCTTGATCATCCAACCCGTCTGAAATCGAAAGAAAAATATATTAGCAGCCCAATAAAAGCGGGGTACTTCCCCATTCTGCTCCAGGTACCTGGTTTACATTATGGATGTAAGGCCACTAAGCAAAGATACGCAAACGAACATTTAACCGCATGAAACTAAAGATTATTAAACAAATATCAAGCATCTACCAACAACAGTCGTATTGCAAATAAGTACGTATACTTTTTCGTGCTTCCACTTCGCCAGAAGTTATAAGGCAAGAGCAAAATTTAGCACAACGGAAACTTCACGCACCAACTCTTACGAAAACCAAACAAACATAGCTACCAAGGTTGAGCAGTAACTGTCTGAACCAGTTCTACTTGTTACCACTCGCTGGCAGCACCTCCTTGACACGAAAATACATACATCTTCATACTGCCCGGTACCCTGTTCAAACCCGGGTTTCCCTACTTCAGTATTAGATGGACTAAATGTAATTTTTTCAGTGAAAATAGCACTTTTGTATGTATGTGTGTGTGCGTACGTGTGTGTGTGTTTTTGAGTTTGTATTTGAGGGTGGTGGTGTTCATTGTCATATTTCTGTAGTTTGACTTACAATCAACAAGCATTCAGGCACTCACACGCCCGAAGCAAAGCGAAACTCACCCAACTCAGTGTGCTGATACGAAGCAGAAGCAGACGCTGCTATCGCGGGCGAAATTCAGCGAACCAGAATGTATTACACAAAACAAAAAACATAAACTTCGTAGGTCGCTCTGGTCTGTCTTTATTTACTTGAGATGGTACGCGATAATAGTGAGATTAATTTCCATTCAGATCAAACCGTGAGCATGCGGAATTATTGAGACGCACGGCACGTGTCTGCTACATTACATATTCGCACCCCCACTGAAGCCGAAGTGCATAAAGATTGTATTCATTTCAACAAAAACCAACGGAATCACAGATTACGAAGCAAGAATACACAATAGGAAAGCACTGGTGTGTGAGCAGTGACGAGAACTCAAGTGACTAGCTATAAACCCTTGAAGTCGGAGTTCGGAGCCACGTGGTTTCTTAAACCAGTTAAAAAAATACAATATTCAATTTCCTAAAAATAAAGAAAAACAGCTACGCTTAGAAATGCGTAGGTATCATAAGGAAGCTAATGAAATACAGTTAGACGAGTTTGGGAAGGTTTTACACGGATGTACGAAGTCCAGGCTTCAAAAATCAGCACAGTGGAATAAATTCAAAGTCGGAGTAAATAAAATAAGAAATACGGTATGTAGCCCCTAGAAATACTAGTATTTCATAAGTGCGCTAATAAAGGGGTTCGTACAAGGCTAGAAGAGAATTTACTGACGGAGTCCGAATGCAAAGTACAAGCAATTTATAATAGACGGAGAGGAGATTGCGATGTACCAGGGGAAATCAGAGAGATATATGCCTGAAGGGCATGGAAACAGACACAGGGTAGCTGAAGGCTTTGTTCTAAGAACACACCAGGTGGAGTACATATCACTCGTGGAAGCAGGAAACGGAAAGAAATATTTCACATGCACTACAGAGAATAAAAATATTCTCGCATATTAGTCACGTTCCACAAAGCTAGAAAGAAATTAAACAGAGTTCATACACCTCCAGATAGTTTCACACAGGTTACTGATTCCCAGCCGTTATCAAACCGAATTAGTAGCATATTCACCGCGTTTACCTGTGCAAAATCACCGAAATGAAATTGAATACATTTCCGTACATGATCGGAGAAACTTATCCCGATCTGAAGTCTAATAAACCAGACAACGAATCGCTACCATCTGAAGGGAGAAAAGAGAATTCAGAACGACTTACCAGGTCAAAGCACAACCACCGAATGTCCAAACGGCCCATGAGCCCGCCACCAGTGGCCGAAAATTCACCGGAAATCGGCAAAACCCAGGAAAAACGAGGTGGTGGGGGACAGCTTAATCCTGCACGTCTTGCTGAGGCTCGCTAACTGGGCATTGCCAACCCAACTTGAAACCAAGGAGTGGAAGAACCTTTTTGGTAGCATCAGAAGCGTATGTCTCTAGACATGGCGTCAATATCATAAACATTAGTATCGTTGTTTTGTGAGTGCCGTAGTCGCCGTAAAATGAAAGGTTTGGTAGCTGTAAGAGTTGTGGCGAATCTATTGCATGTCTGTGTGAAGTCGCTGCATAAGACTAAACATAAAAAGAGTAAGAAACGTGTTTGGGTTCATGAATGGATTAAAACAAGACGTCAGCTCTGTTGCTCAGCGACCTTGCTGAAAGAAATTGTGATTGGAGACCCTAGAAGTTATTTCAATCAACTTAGAATGTCACCAGAGGAATTCACGTTCCTTTTAAACAGAGTTAGCAATGCAATAAAGAAACAAGATACTGTTATGCATGAAGCATTGTTACCATAATTGAAGTTACAAATTGCATTACCTTTCTTGTCAAGTTGATATTCACCTCTACAGTACCTGCACCGTGTTCCCAATTGCCATAGTTCGTTTGTACAGGTATTTCGAATTGGATGTATTTTAGTCTGCAATTCACTGATCGTCAACCCATCAATATTTAATTTCACAATTAACTGCCAGAAGAGCACTAACACGCCGTTAAAATCGCACAAACACCTACGCAACGCATATACAGGGTGTTTCACTAAGTGTGTTTGCCTCTGTAACTTATAAAATAATGGGTGACGGGAAATTTTAATGCGGTAGGTCAACACAAGAAATGTTACACTTTCTGCGGAGCTATGAACATAGTTTATTGTATCATTTTCCAATGAGTTACACCACAAAGATATAATTTTTTAAAAATGGAACAATAGTTTCTTCTACCGTGTATTGGATTCTTTTAGACCAGCTGCGTCCAAATAAATTTAAACTACATTCCTATCACTGTTAGTTTGGGAGCTACAACCCTTCAAAGTTCCGGGGGCGGAGGCTGCGATAGCGTAGCTGGCTGGCCGAGTAGCTATCCCCTGGGGCACGGCCCACTGTCTCATGACCACCAGCCAGTTAGCTACACTGTCGTAGCCTCCGCCCCCTAAACTTTGAAGGGTTGTAGCTCCCAAACTAACAGTGATAGGAATGTAGTTTAAATTGATTTGGACGCAGCTGGTTTCAACGAATCCAATGCACGATAGAAAAAAAATATTGTTCCATTTAAAAATTATATATTTGTGCTGTAACTCTTTGGAAAATTATACAATAAACTATGTTCATAGCTCCGCAGAAAGTGTAACATTTCTTGTGTTGACCTACCGCATTAAAATTTCCCGTCACCTATTATTTTATAAGTTACAGAGGCAAACACACTTAGTGAAACACCCTGTATTTTCAAAAACCGAATTATTTCTTCCGTTCCCCCCTTTATGTTGTATTTCATTCTGTATTGGTCATAACCTAACCTAAAAACAAGCGCAATCAGTTTCGTCAAAGTTGGAACGTGCTGAAACTATTTAGTTTCGTTAACGAGCTGTGCGAACGCCTGCCGCGCATGAGCATTGGCTAGTAGCGCAGTTTCATGAAACGTAGTGTCGTCGTGTATACTAGCCTTTAAACTGTCACATAAGGTCTATGCAGTGGCGGATTCAGGGGGAGGGTCATGGGGCTCATGCCCCCTCCCCCAAAGTAAAAAAAAAAAAAAAAAAAAAAAAAAAAAAAAAAAAAAAAAACTGTTTATCTTTTGTAGACATATTTTTTTTGTTTTTGCATATTAAACGTGTACTGAAAATTTCGGGAATATTTATTTTTGATATAGTAATATTTTTTTATTGGTCACATTAACCACTTCAGATATTCTCATTGTATATTGTTCTCTTATATCAAAGTCTTTACTAACAACCGCCCCCCCCCTGCGCGAATCTAATAATTAGCACTTCTCTCCTTAACACACTCTTATAGCCACAGACCGCATACCAAATTCCAGTCGCAGTGCAAAGTGAAACACTGAATGCACACTTCGATTTCACACTGTGCAAATCATGGCGTTCTCAAGGATCCATTATAATTCGTAAATTAACTACGTGACAGATGTAGTTTGCGAAGATTTTGAGACATATTTTTCAAAAACAGTATTTTACGGAAGAATTGTGTTATTTTTGTCGATGGGACGTGCTATTTACTTGTGTAAACAAATTATTGGTTATCATTACTATAATTATTACACCAAAATGTACCTCCAAAGACCTACTCACCGCACACACTCAATTTCAAAAACAAAATCGTATTCCAAATGGGTAAGCTAAGTTAAAAAAGATTTATACGAAGTTGAAATTTCAGAGAAAAGGTCAAAATTACCTTCTTCCACTTACTACGCTAGTTGCACGCCCTGTCATCAAATAGTAAGAAGAGAGAAAAGAAACACAATCAGCCAAAATGAAAAGCTTCCGGCTAAAGAGGAAAATACCATCAGGGAATAGATAAAAACCTTCGTGGTCCATAGCAGACCGTAATAAGAGGAAAAATTACACTAAAACGTCATATTAAGAACAACATAAATAATTACAATAAAATTATATATTTCATCGTTATTAAACTCGTATATATATATATATATATATATATATATATATATATATATATATATATATATATATATATATATATATACGTTGAAATGATAGGTATATTTATCTGGAGGGGAAGGGGGAGGGGCCGAAAACAGTGCCACGTGACCCCCTCCAAAATCGAACCCTCGGCCTCGATCCGCTGCTGGGTCTATGGTCGGCGGAGTTGGAGGAGGTGTGGGCCACGTGTTTCGGCCTGGTCGGCCACCGCCCCCCGGCGCGAGCCGGCCTTCCCGATTGGGCCGCGGTGACGCACGTCGTGCGGCCCAGCAGACAGACGCGCCACCCGCTGTGAGCCGTCGTGTCCACGTCACACTCTGTGTCCACGTCCAGCCAGAGGCCACCGTTCGCCACCAGTGGCCGCTGCGTCAGTCGACACGAGCACCAGCCTCAGCCGTGTTGTACAATAGCGGGAGCAGACGACATGGCCTCGGAGATGCTCAAATGTTTGTAGAGTTTTATGGGACTTAACTGCGGGGTCATCAGTCCCTAAACTTATGAACTAGCTACTACTAAGGGGGAGGAGGCGATGTGAAAATAGAGGAGGGAGGAAGGGACAGACATGGGGAGAAGGAGAGATAGGGGTGTGTAACCCAAACATATTAGCTACTGCGAAGCGTTGCCGGGTTTGCTAGTAAAGGGATAAAAGCATCACAATTCGGCAATCAACAAACATTTTCTTCCATTTTCGGCATTATAAGTGCTCAAATATCAGTCCACACCTCACGCACTGACGACTTGCATCGACTTTCGAACTACACAAAGAACTATAACATCGGTTGAATAACCTATGACCTTCAGTCTATCAAACAGCTATTAATAGCAATACTATTACTAGTGTAGCATATGATCACTATACCCAGATGAAGGCCACTGTAACGTTGGCCGAAACGTCGGTTATTAAAGTAATAACCTTCTTACATCACGGCCGGCCGCGGTGGCCGAGGGGACTGAGGCACTCCAGTCACGGTCTGCACAGCCACTACGGTCGGGAATTCGAATCCCCCCTCGGGCATGGACATTTGTGCCGTCCTTAGTCTTAGCTAGTTCATAAGTGGTTTGTAAGCTTAGGGACTGATGACCCCGTAGTCAAGTCCCATAAGTTGTACAAAAATTTGAACATTTTTACATCATGACGTGGTGCAACACCCACAAAACGTTTATGCCATCTGACACTGGCCGCGGAAGCCTACATAATTATATTGTAGCATATTTCATGTGTCTGGTTGTCAAAAAAATGTTTAAATGTTTGTATAGCTTATGGGACTTAACTACGGGGTCATCAGTCCCTAAACGTACAAACTACTTATGAACTAGCTAAGACTAAGGACGGTACAAATATCCATGCCCGAGGGGGGATTCGAACCCCCGACCGAAGTGGCCGGGCAGACCGTGACTGGCGCGCCGCACACCGTTCGTCTACCGCGGCCGGCGCCTCGGAGATAGGTACCAAGATTTCTGGGAGAGTCAGCCATGACAGAACTATTACACGTGGTGTGCAAGATATATGAGAAATACTTAAGGAAAAATCTGATAGTCATCTTCCCAAAGAAAAGCAGGCGCAGATTGGTGTGAAAATTAAACTATTTCCAAACAGATCTAAAATGGGAGGTTTTAAAGAAGCAGTCGCAATCTATATTGTAAATTTAATGTTGCCATTTTCAGAAAAAATGTTCTTTTGTTGTTATTGATGTGTAATATTTTGGTAATCTCCAGTTGACGGCAGCAACTTCAGAAACCAGTCGAGCATAACGAATAAAAATACAAGAGTGAGTCAATAAATAAGTCGCAAAGAGATGTAGACACGGCAGTACTGCGTTTACAAGCCTGAAAATTGCTTTCTTTTCAATTGACTCCACCTGTCGGAATTTTTGTGGCAGCGTTTGCGTCCTACAAGTGACGCTCTTGAGCTGTAACTATTTGGTCGCTTAACCCTTTAATGAATGACTTTTTATTTGAAGCTATAAAAACTAATGTATAGCGCGTACATACTGAGAAAAATATTGAAAATATGTTTCCTTAAAATTATTATGCACTACTATCAGCAAAAAGTTCATAACTGGTAAGATACACAGTGCTTCCATAATGTAACCGATGCATTAATGTAACTATTATGCCTTCAAACTTTTCAGAGAGTAACTCATTATGCTACAGTGGTATATGATTGACAAATATTACATGACAAAGGAGGAATGCTAAAGTAAACAAAGGCACATGTTAGGAGTAACTCAATTCAGCTAACTGTGAACTTATTCAGTAACGCTCTCCGTAGTAATTGTAACACTATGCATACAAGCAGCTACAAATGGATTTGTGGTAAAATTTTGATTAGTTTGTGAGATAATGGAAAAATAAGTTATGTAGCTGATCAGCTACACTATGCATTAAAGGGTTAAACTGCTGCAAACCACAAAACGGATGTGTTGTAGAGAAATACCCCTACATAGCGCGCGGTACTGCCGTGTCTACCTCAGTATGCGACTTACGTACTAACTCACCAAATGTTGAAATATTCAAATGTTTGTTAACCTTAAGGGACTTAACTACGGGGTCATCAGTCCCTAAACTTACAAACTACTTATGAACTACCTTATACTAAAGACGACACAAACATCCATGCACGAGGGGGATTCGAACCCCCGAATGTAGCGGTCGTGGAGACGGTGACTGGCGCGCCGCAGACCACTCGGCCACTGCGGCCACTAACTCACCCTCGTATTATACAACTCTTGGTACAAGAATAATTTTTCAAAATTATACATCGTGAATATAGGCATCATGGCGCTACGAATAGGCGGAGTTACTACCTAATTAAAAAAAAACATACGAATTTCCATAAATATATTACTTAACATTTACGGTCGCTGAAAGGAGTTTTTCACCGCACCACATGGCTGGCGGCTGTAAGATAACTGCTGTAGTTCATATTTTGTTCACTAAATGAAGCAGCAGTCGATGTGTTCTGTATATCAGTTGTATAAAATACATTAGCTGTCCCAACTGTTGTGAAAAACAGAAAAGCCCTACCAACAAGCATCAAAACAAAGAAACTGAAGCAAAATGAAACGATATTTTGAGGAATGGGCCAATTGTAGCGCTGAAGTGGAAAAATAAGCGTGATGTATACTGCCTTTCTACAAAACATCATGCTACCACAAAAGACGTCCCAGAATGTTCAAAAGATGGGATTACAGCAGTAATGAAACCAGACGTTGTAATTGACTACAATAAGAACAAGACTGGTGTAGATCGTGTGAATCAGCTGTACAGTTACTACCCATTCGCACTAAAAACAATGAAGTGGTGGAAGAAACTGTTCTTTCATGTTTTTCTAATGTCTGTCGTGAGCAGCTTTATTTTGTACAAAGACGTCAGTAAACAGAAAATCTCTCTTGTGGACTTCATGAAAAATGTTAGCTTGACGTTGGTAGAAAAAGATGGAGGCTTTAGATCTGTAGAGCCAACACTAAGCACTAGCCTGGATAGAAATTTTGGTTGTAACTTTCCAGAAAAAGTACCTCACACTGCCAACATAGTAGATACTACACGGTACTGCAAAGTTTGCTCCGACAAATGGAAGAAAGAGACTGGCATGCGGGTAAGAAAGAAAAGCAGATGGTGGTGCAAAGACTGCAACGTAGGACTCTGCGTACCTCAGTGCTTTCAGGACTACCACTTGAAAGTGAATTATGTATAACATATATGTAATCTTTTTATATCATAAAATATGGAATAAAAAAAACCTATTGTGAACCAAATTATTTTTATTATAAACACCAGAAATCATGTTATGAAATGTACAAATTTTTTCCATGTGAAGGTTTCTCATGTTTTTTGGAATGCTGGCACACCTCTACCAATGCAGGCAGACATCTATAAAGGATGGAGTTTCAAATGATGCTAGAAATTTGCCTTTCTGGCTCTTAGTTACTGTACAGTTATTCGTTAACGTTACATAAAAATCGCCGTTTCACCTGCACAGTCGAGGTACATACATAGCAGTGTGGAATGTGTTAAAAAGTCTCCAAATGACAAATCACACTTAAATAATGTTGTATAATACACTTTTATAAGTAACCTGTTGAAATATTTGAACTTACACCTGTTACGCTTTGTATGTATTATGTAAATCGTAAATAATAATGAGGCTGGCTGCAATTCGGCTCGCCACGGTGGAGTGGCCGAGCGTTCTGTGGCGCCTTGTTGCGGAGCACGCGGTTGCTCGCCGTCGGAGGTTCGAGTCCTCCCTCGGGCATAGGTTTATGTGTGTGTGTATTGTTCTTAGCATAAGTTAAGTAGTATGTAAGCCTAGCGACTGATAGCCGTTAAGTCCGTTGGATATAAAAACATTTGAACATTACATTACGGTTTCCGAAAGGAAGAGTCTGCAAAACGATGGAACTCTTTATACTATTTCGATCTCATGAGGCGGTTGCCACAAAATATTGACTATTGTCCGAGTACTGCGCGTCTCTTCCTGAAGTGTTGTGGTGTTTACATAACGTTATATTAGCTGGGCGAACCGCTCAAATACGAGTAGTGTTCAATTGAAAAGGTACGAAACGTGTTAACAACCAAGCCGGTCGAAATTTGAATTGCCGCTTTGGGATAAATATATATAACAAGCTCTCTTGGACTGTTCGCAGATGATTCTGTCGTTTAGTACTCTAAAAGATCAAAAGTAACTGCAAAATGATATACATAAAATAGTGAATGGTGTAAAAATTGGCAATTGACCTTTAATAACAATTAGTGTGAAATCATCCACATGAGCACTAAAAGAAATCTGTTAAGCTTCTTTTACCGGTAAATCAGTCAAATCTAAAGGCCGTATTTTCAACTAAGACCTACGAATTACAATTACAAACAAATTGGAAAGAACTCTCAGAAAATATTATAGAGAAGGCGTACCAAATGCTACGTTTTATTGGCAGTACACTTAGTGGTTTCAACAGTTCTACTATAGAACTGTTGATTGGCGAACGCGTTTACTCGTCCCAGCGGAAACAAAACCGATAAATAGCAGACGACTGCTGGCTCAACTAGCACTGGCGTAGAACTACACACGACTGGGGCGTCGGGAGCGTCTCCCGTCATTTTTATGTCCGTCACTCGAGGACACTGTATCGCTCAACCGAGAAGAAGTGGGGCTCCGCAGCCAACCTGACAACACGCCTTCTGCGCCCTAAAAAAAAAAAAAAAAAAAAAAAAAAAAAGTTCAAATGTTTGTAAAGCTTATGGGACTTCGGAGTCATCAGTCCCTAAACTTACAAACTACTTACGAACTAGGACGGCACAAATATCCATGCCCGAGGGGGGATTCGAACCCCCGACCGTAGTGGCCGTGCTGACCGTGACTGGAGCGCCTCAGTCCCCTCGGCCACCGCGGCCGGCTCTGCGCCCTTCCCCCGGCCCGTGCGGGCAGGGTCGGCGCCTTGGGGGGTTGGGACACCTGGACTAGCGGTTCTGCAGCCAAACGACGCGAAGGCGTCTGTCCCTCCGCCGTTGGTGAGGAAGAAGCGAATTTAAACTAACGGCCAAACGGGCCTTTCAAGAGTACGCCATATTGCTCAATTACTGTGATAATTAAATGGGATTCGATAAAATTATAAATCCACCGCCTGTAGGAAGTCTAGGACACCTATGGAGGTTCTTATTTGCCGGGGAAAATTCAGTTAAATTGGCAATTAATTTACACTACTTGTAAAGTACTAGGCCGATCAGCCAGCGACCGGTATCATTCTATTCGTAATTTCCCGTAAGGGCCGAATCTGCTGTCAAAATCACGAGATTAATTTCATTGCGTCACTCTCCCTTTGTCACAGGGCTGGACTACCTGCCTTCCCTCAGCAGTTAGGTAGCCCAACATATTGGTGCTACAAAATCCACCTCCGGCCATCTTTATTTAGGTTTTCCGAGATTTCCCTAAATCACACAAGGCAAATGCCAGGAAGTTCCTTTCAAAGGGCACGGCCGATCACCTGCCTCCAAGCGTTAGCTCCGTCTCCAATGTCCAAGCTGTAGACGGGATGTTAAACCTAACATTCCTTCTTCGAACTGTTTGACACCCTCGATGTAGATGCTTTGTTACTGTAATGAACCTTTGACTCATCATCATCATCATCATCATCATCATCATAATCATCTTTAGAGACTGATTATGCCTTTCAGCGTTCAGTCTGGAGCATAGTAGGTCTAATAAAATTCCTCCATGATCCCCTATTCAATGCTAACATTGATGCCTCGTCTGATGTTATGTCTTTTACTTCAAAATCATTCTGCACTGAATCTAAGTACTTTCTTCTTGGTCTATCTCGACTCCTCTTACCCTCCGCTGCCGAGCTCATGAGTCTCTTAGGTAACCTTGCTTGTCCCATGCTTGTAACATGACCCCACCATCTCAGTCTGTTCGCTCTAACTGCTTCATCTATGGTGTTCATTCCCAGTTTTTCCTTGATTACCTCATTATGGACACCCTTCTGCCATTGTTCCCATCTGTTAGTGCCTGCAATCATTCTTGCTACTTTCATATCTGTAACCTCTACCTTATGAATAAGGTAACCCGTATCCACCCAACTTTCACTCCGATACAACAAAGTTGGTCGAAAGATAGAGTAGTGCACTGCTAACTTAGTCTTGGTACTTACTTACTTCTTGCAGAAGCGAGTAGATCTTAGCTGAGCACTCACTGCATTAGATTTGCTGCACCTCGATTCCAGTTCTTTCACTATGTTGCCATCCTGTGAGAAAATACATCCTAGGTACTTGAAACTGTTCACCTGTTCTAACTTTGTTCCTCCTATTTGGCAGTCAATCTGCTTAAATATCTTTCCCACTGACATTACTTTCGTTTTGGAGATGCTGATCATCTTATCATAATCCTTGCACCTCTGATCGAGCTCTGAAATATTAGTTTGCAACCTTTCAATTGAGTCGGCCATTACAACTAAGTCGTCCGCATATGCAAGACTGCTTCTTTTGTTTTCACCTATTTTAATCCCGCCCTGCCAATCTACTGTTTTCGAACCTTTGACTGTGAAAATAAAATCACGGTGGCAGCTTCCATTGCGCCGTGCTCTACCGCGTCGTCGGAAGTCCAGCAGGGGGAGAGGCACACGGAATGGCAGGATCGGCGTGGTCGCAGAATAATGAATGAGCCAGGGCCACGGCAAGGTCGGGATGGCCGTCGCTCGCCGCTCCGCTAACAAGAGGCTGCCGGCGGAAAAAAGCCTGACTGATGGCTGAATGGCGTGTCCGCCGCCGGCCTGCCAGCCATTGTCAAATTGTTCGCAAATGGCCGCGGTCGCCCGCTGACTTTATCTCACTGGATTGATCCCTCGCGAGCGCAATGGATGCGCCCGGCGCCAACTAATGACACGTGCCCGCGTATATCTGCCCCCATCACGACCGCTGCCGCCGCCATTGACGCTGCTGCCTCGTGTACACACGACGTTCTGACCACTTTTATAGCACCACTTTCTGTCGGATATACAGCGAGCATCCGAAGAGATACCATACAGAGTTTTAGTCCTGCCGTGTAAGGGTGAATACATAGTGGAGCGGCGAGTCAGGAATGGAGCGACGAGTCAAGAGTCGAGCGATGAGTCAAGAGTCGAGCGGCTGGTTAAGCTGCACGTTTCTGGAAAAGAAGATGTCAGTGGCGCTGCACACGCGTATAGTGGAGCGGCGAGCCTCGCTGCGTCAGCCAGGAAAAGTCGTTGGACAGCGAATACGATGTGTTGTACGAGTCTAGTGCACTTAAGGTGCTGGCGGCTTTAGGGATGAGGAATTATGCTGTCCACCTGGAAATCATTAACGTAAACAATTATGCGAATATCATCATTTATTACACTTGCTACAGAAACTTCCTGAGCGTTTTACCAGCATCATAACATATTTCAGTACATCTTGAAGCTGGTTGCATGACATATGCAATCAAAATCCCTTAGGATGTGGCTAAGCCATGTTTCCACCATATCCTTTCTTCCAGGAGTGCTAGTCTTGCATGGTTCGCAGGAGAGCTTCTGTGAAGTTTGGAAAGTAGGAGGCGAGGTACTGGCGGAAGTAAAATTGTAAGGCGGCATCGTGAGTTGTGTCGGGATAGCACAGTCGCTAGTGCGCTTGCCCGCGATAGGCAAATGTCCCATTTTCGAGTTCCGGTTCCGGCACACAATTTTAATCAGCCAGGAAGTTTCAAATTGCGTTAACTTTGCAAAGCAGCCAGTTGAAACCGAAGAGAAGCTTATTCTTACTTTAAGATATGTTTTCCCCAATGTACTATTATAATAAAGAATGCGCAAACAACTACTTAACACGATATTCGGGTTCACGTTCCTGTGGTCTGTGTTTGCTTTAACAGAAGTTCTTTTATAATTGGATCGTGCTGCCTTGAACAAAAGACCACACTTCTTTTTATTACACGTACATGTTTCATAGCGGGTGCACCATCTTCAGTCGCCCTTTATTTACTTATTCTTATTACAGCTTCAGCAATTCCAGTTACAAAAAGGTTTAAAATAACTATATTAATAAATAAATAAATAAAAATTAATGAATAAAAAGTAGAAAATCAGGAATACCTGACGAATAGGCTACTAACATTAAATAAATAAAACCCCTATGAAGACGCTGCAAGTGCAATGAAACCTGTATGGGGAATAAATAGAAGAAATACAGTGTTTTTGCCAAGTTACAAAAACCTTTTACGTAATATTAGTTGTAGTCTTGTAGTAATTAAGGTATTAAACAAAAGAGAGCTTAAGGTAGAATCATGACTATAATGTCATTCAGTTCATTCTAAATAGGTTTTGATCTACTACTTCTTTACTACTAACTGTATTAGGAACAAATTTTGTAGAAATACAGCACTTATACAAATGAATACATATCTGCAAAATGATACAACTATACAACACATAATTCAACAAATTTGAGATCATATATATATCGCGATGGGTAGGAACCTGTCACATTATGTACTACGTTTTAATATATTTCTTATTTAGTAATAAGCTCTCTTGTATTACAGTCAGTTTAAGGAAACTCCTGTAGGCTGACAGAGCCCTTGAGAACTTTGAACAGTGAAGTGCATATGGCTGCAGACGAAAGCAATACACTTCTTTAGAGCCACAGGAAAAGGAAGTAAATGAGACAGTCTACATCCAACGAATAGCCATTATTTCTGACGGATCTACCTTTTAACTTCAAGAGACTGTACTTTCTAATGAGACTTGCATTTTCGATTACGATTAATAAACCACAGGGCACTCTACTAATGCGAAATGGATTTGACGTTTCCATGTTTCTCACACGGGAAACTTTATGCCGCTTCCACAGGGGTGGACTCACCAAATAATTTATTCATGTTAGATCCTGGACAAGTAACAAGAAATGTTGTTTACAGTCACGTTTTGAATTATATGAATGTTACATATCATTTGTATTTTGATTATTACGTTTCTTTGTTTGGATATGGCACTTATAATTTTGTAAATTATGCAAGACAGCTTCTTTTCTTATACATTCTCGTGTAAATATAACATGATTTTATAAAAGAGGGGAGGGACAGAGAGAGGAGTGATAGCAGAAGTACTGAGTCAAGGCTGGAATAAGTAAATAAATACAAGGACAACACCGGATTTTCAACTAGTATTATAATAATAATAAAAATTTCCCCTTGGTGGTTATGATATAAAATACTGATTTCAAAATGTCGCAAATGTATTTAGTTTACCGAATGTATATACCCAGTGCATTTTCAGGTCCAAGGGACTAATGTACGCAGCATAAAATATTTTCACTGAACGATCTGTCAAAATGCATTACATGTTCTGTGTTGTAAGAAGTAATGGACACCTGATGGATCTTTTTCTATATTTTAACTGACAAAAATTTTATGCGGTGTACATTAGTCCCCTGGACTTAAAACTGCACCTAGGATGTTCATTCAATGAACGAAATCGATACACGATATTTTTAAATAAATATTTTATATCATAACTCAAAGCAATTTTTATTGTTTTAAAACTAGAAATTCACTTAAGTAGTTTTAGGAAACAGTCGAAATTTGGAAAGCTGTGACAATATTCGTAAACTGACCATGAGAAACGCTAGCTAGATTAACATAATAGTCCAGCTAACGTTCGCACCCAAAAGATATTGCCCATAATTGCGAATTGGCAACATCTATGGTTGTCATGTTGCCTGACATCGTCTTTGACTTATGACATCTGTTGGTAATCGTGTTGTGTTATGTTCTGATTAGATTCAAGTTATGTGTTTTTACATTTCCCACGTTGTAACTTAAGTCATCAATGTGGCAAAAAGACCACTACACGTAGTATAGACAGATGAAATGTATGATGCGCGATTTTTGGAATTCGTCGCGAGATGTGGCAGTTTTTCTCGCATCTAATTGTTTATGACGTCATATTTCCTGAACTATGTGTTGTACGCAATCCTTACACCGACGGCTACCGTCCTCTTGGATTAACGGTCCTGTGTGTGACTCCACTTTATACGTAAAGATTGTGGCGGTTGATCACATCTTATTATGGAGCTGTCACACAAAAATTTCTAATTCTTTTCTAGATACTGTGGTTTGTTGACAAATTTAATTTTAGGTTATTTTTCTCAGAAGTTTGAACTTACGTCAAGAACAAACATACCTTTTCTTTGGCGAGAGAAAGGAGGGAGAATGGGGAAGGGGGGCGATCAAATGTGTGTGTGTGTGTGTGTGTGTGTGTGTGTGTGTGTGTGTGTGTGTGTGTGTGTGTTTTGTCACAGAAAGAGAGAGAGAGAGAGATTAACCATTTATTGTATGACATAAGCAGTGGACTGCATTAAGATTAAAATATAATGGAGTCTAACAATACAGTTATATAAACCAAAAAGAAACGTTAGTTAAGCAAGAATCATCAATAGCGAAATGAAAAAAAAAATGCTTCGTTAAAATCGCTGTCCCTCGTATTCTATATTTCTTTCTGCAATACATCAATGAATAATGTCTTGCGATAGTTTTAGCAGCCACTCTGTAAGTGCGTATTAAAACTGACGCGCTGCGCAACTCATAGGTATTTTCATTTTCTTAATGGACATATAAAAATTAGTATAATAAACTAAATAGTTTCACACCTATAAAAATTAATGTACTTGAAATTAAGGGTGGTTTGCTTGTGCTGTTCTGAAAGTCATGGATTGAATTACACGAGTTTGATTTGTTTACACTTCCTCTCACTTTCGAGGAACAGTGATTGAAACAATGATAAGTAGGATACGAACACAGAACGAGAGAGTAAAAGAACACTTCAAGCACAATATTTACTGTTTTGAAAGTATTTGCGGTAGATATATTCTGTTAATTTGAATATCAAAAGCGTTCCCTATAATTACATTTGGTTGTCTCACAATATCTTTGAATGACACGTATAAGAGGTAGATCTTATTCTAATAGGGAGCCATTTGCCTCCTGCGAAAGTTCATTACAGCTTCTGTGCTCGGCAAAAGCTCTGGTGCTTACTCAGTTACACGAAACATTTGTCTTGTCGTACAGTCGTACTCGTAATGGATGGCGCTGGATAACAATGAAGAATTGCTACTCGGATTCCGCTCGGAAAATGCAGACATATATAATTGTAGATGTCGACTGGAGTGTGAGACAACATTAGGTTTCGTAACTCACTGCGTGATCTCTTAATTATGGGCACTTAGCCAGTGGCAGTTCGAAGTGGATAATCCAGCAGTGACATAGCAGTTTGTAATTTGGGAGGAGCACACTGCTTCTGGTAAAAAATACTACGAAACGGATGCTATCAATGTCACTGTTTTCCGGAACCAAGTACCTGTTGGAAATCAATGATTTAAAGCCATTGAGGCGTAAAAAATCTAATAACTCGCGTAATTATTGACTGAATTAAAAAACATTAAAATTCTATTATTATAAAAATACGTTAGAAGTTTAACACTATAATAAAGTAGAGTTTGAAACTATGCGTGTGTCTTCAGGTAGCGTGACTACGCGCAAATATCCAGAATTTATTCATCCAACAGTTCAGAATGTGAACACTCGCCGATTCCTACAAACTTTACACGTAATTTCAAATTTGTGAAAGAGACACAACCATCAGTCACCGAAACACACTGAGTTATCCCAAATCGACTTGGGCTGTTTCATAGCAATCTTGTGTCAGAGCTAAAATAAAGGAGCACGATACAGGACAGCCATAAGTTGTATGACAACATGGAACTTACCATACGTCAGCAGGTACAGTCGTATTACATCACAGTTATTGTACGCTTGGCTATCGAGATGCATTGGTACACATAGGAGTTCTTAAAAGCAGTTTCAATTGGCACACGGGGGGGAGAGACAGTGATATAAGTTTCACCTCACAAAAACACCGAGCGCCCTGTATGTGGTCAAAATACTCAAACGTAAAAAATATTTTTTTATTATAATGTACCAATATACAAAAGTAAGGCATAAAAATTTATATAAGAATTTTTTATAAAATTCAACAATTGTAGAAAGCTCATAAATATAACCTGCATTTTAAAAAGTCCAAACCTACAGAATCAAAATTATGGTGCAGTCCAATCAGTATGTTCTCTAACCTGTAAATCTGACATATCTTTTATCTATGAGGTCGAAGAAACGAGAACATGGCAAGTACAAAAACAGGAAAAATATCGACGGATGGTGGGAACATGTATTTGTGTCAACTTCAAAACCAAATAATGAAAGGAATAAAACATATATCTGACAACATTTTATGTTCATGCAGTAAAGCCTTAACATCAGATATGATTTTATAATTTATTACTTTTGTAATTCGACTTAACTGTCGGCAAGTAATGTGACTGGAATTAATTAGAATAATTATATTTGGCACCACATGTGGCGGTGAGGCCATCTTCACAAATAGTCAAATTTTACTATTAGTGACTGTGACTTGACCATGATATTTGGTGTCAAATACATTTATTTAATTTCATTTTTTCTTTATCACTGACTCTACTCTCAACTCAGTTTGCAGAAAGTATCAATATACACCACTGAAAGTAATTGCATTCATTGCTTGGCACGTAGTTAAGGAGATTTGACGACATTCTTAAACGATGACGTGCTTAAAAAATTTGGAACGCCAATTACTCATCCAGTGCTACATAATTTGAACACTTAGCAACTTTCAACGAAGTAGGTTAATGCTTAATGATACATATTAAAATATAAAGCTGTCAAGTACACAAACTTCTGATGCTGTCTTAAACAGGGGGTCGGTAAACTATAAGCTGACAATATCAAGTGTAAAATATGTTTACAAATTCGCAAGATGGTTACTTTGTTTTCCTAATTCTGTATTCCTAGCCCGTAGAACTTGTTATCAGCCACCTATATCATTAACAAGATGAACTCAGGACACGATTTACACCTGCAAGCCATCTATCTAATGTCCTCTAAGCGTAATTTTTAAACGATTTTCGTGGTTATTGAGCAGTTTAAAGAACTGAAAATGCTGTCATATCTGACACGTTAAGTGGTGTAGTCCCTTTTAACATTTAACACGATAAGACAAATATTACAATTACAAACTGTATTTTTAGACGTTTATGTTTAACTTTATCAGTTAAAAGGTGCGAATTTATTGTCAGGTTTTGTGTAACTAGTTTTGGGCTTGTTATTCCATTCTCAGACACCTAACCTTAGCCTCAATAGTGTTTACAGAAACAGTGTATTTACTTGGAAAATTTAGTGGAACATTATCGAACATTGATAGATTCTCGTACTCTTCCCAGTATACGTATTCACTCCGAAAGACATCGTGACGTTCAAGAAAAGGAAAATGTTTTTAATTTAGTTAAGCGAAGTCCTCGTTCAAGTACAAGGCGCCCAGCTACCCGATTGAACGTTTCACAATCTAAGGTTCATGATAGTTGACTGTACAATTTTCATGTGCAGAAAATTCACCTTTTAGAAATATATGATTCGGTCACCAATTTGCACTTTTGTAACTGGTTAAATGCAAACCGGCAGCTCTATCGCTTCTTAATATTCGGTAACGAGGCAATCTTTACAAGAGATGGCATCAACAACATGGGTGACATACATGTCTGGCACCTAAAAATCCTCATGCCACGGTTTTATCTCAGTTTCAACGCATATTCAATATCAGTTTCTGGTGTGGTGTTGTGTGTGACCAGTTACTGGGGCAGTTTATTTTCCCGGGAAATTTATCTGATTAGATGTAGGGTACCTTTTACGAGAAGACTTGTCGCAGCTTCTTGAAGATATTCCTCTGGAAGGAAGACGTGAAATTTACGTCCAACAAGACGGGCCACTTGCACACATCCACCACTCTGTAACAGCTTATCTTAATCACCAATTCCCACATCGATGGGTAGGTCGCGGGGGCCCTATCAACTGGTCTGCCGTAACCCCAAACACTCCTAGATTATTGAATCTAGGGGTGGATGAAAGACATCGTGAACGAAGGTAAGGTGGAAACACGAGAAAAATTGATACAACTCATTTCCGATGCCGCAACGTTAGTAAGGAACGATCACGTGAAATTACGAAATGCTACTTGCGCGTTTCACTCCCATGCGAATTTTTGCAATCAAATGCAAGGAGGAAATTTTGAACACTCTGAATACAAAATACTGCGACAAATTTGTTTAAAACAATTATTACGTGCATTTTTGATAGTGAAATCCTACAATAAAAGTTTTTTCTGCCACTTTCCTTTTTTCAATTACATCAACCATAATTCGGTTCTCCGAAACAAAAATTGTCTCGTTATACTTAAAGTATTTTACAAGGAAACGCACTGAATTAAAATTTGTATTGTGGCTGGGATTCGAACCCAGGACCTCCTGCTTCCTAGGCAAGCGCTTTAATCCGTTCAGCTAACACAGCATTACAGACAAAGCGACTACATGGACTGCCTTCAAGCATGTCCCCCTCTACACTATATACTTCAATTCTGCCTCAATGTTCCCTGCGAAATACGTATCAAATTGCCAAGGCTCTTCTGTATTGGAATGGCACCCCAGGAAAGAACGTGAATTGGAACAATCTTGTTACTCAGGCAGAGGTGATATAAATATCACCAACAATCCCGTTCCATGACAAACACTATCTCGTTATAACAAAGGTCTTAAATATAAGGGAACATGGGGATGGAATTAAAGTATGTGTTGTGGAGAAAGATGTGCTTGAAGACAGTCGGTGTAGTCGCTTTATCGGAAACGGGGTTTCGCTGAGCGGTCTAGAATGCTAGAATACAGAACAAAAACGAACACACGTCCGCAATGGATCCAAATACCTGAAGAAAAAAAGAATAAATAAATAAATAAATCTCTTAGAAGAAGTAGCTAACAAAGCAGGTTTAATAATTTCTGTAGAGAAAACAAAATTTATGACAAACATAAAAAATGCTCCAGAAATCCTACTAACAGATATTGGGCCGATAAGGAGGGTAAATAAATTTATATATTTGGAAGAAATGATTCAGGAAAATGGCTTAGAAAAATTTGCTGTAGAAGAAAGCGTACATAAAATGTTCCTGGTATAACCAGGAACATTTGCAACAAAAGCCTCTGTTTAAAAATCTGAAAATGCAGCACTACAACACAGTAGTAAAGCCAGAATGTCTTTATGCAAGTGAATGTTTAGTACTGAATTACAAATTACATAAACTTGAAGTCCTAGAAAGAAAAATCATTCGAAAAATACTTGGTCCACTAAGAAATACAGAGGTGTGGAAACTAAGAAGTAATGCAGAAGTTTATCGCAACATAGAAAACATAACCGAAACACTACGGAAGAGGCGACTGCTATTTTTGAACATGTATACCGAATGAACAGCAACAGGTTAATGAATATCTCTGGGACAATAAGTCAACAATAGCATGGATTCAAGAAGTAAGGAAAGATTTGGAAAGAAACAATATAAGTGAAAAAGATGCAACAGAAAGAGAAACTTTTTAGAAGAAAGTGTTAAAAATGGAAGGATTCCAAGGCAGGAGGGAGAAGAAGGCAGGAGTAAAGTGGTCTGAGGAGAGAAAAAGGATGCATAGTGAAAAGATGAAAGTATACAGGAGGAAAAAGAAAGAAGAACAAAGCAGGAAACATTGAAATTGGTGCGTGGTCCTTAGATGGCCGAAACGAAGAAAGAAAGAAGAAAAATAAAAAATCGCCTGTCTAATAAGCAAGATGTCCCGGGTTTGAATCTTGAGACCACAGCACAAATTCAATGCCCCTCCTTATATTTAATCCCTTTTCCAATTACTGTAGCTCCTTAATTATGGATATGACCCCCTTTACTTTATTTACACTACGGAATACCCTCCAGAAATCGGCGGATAACCTCGTGACTCACCCTGTATTTGAGTGTTCGTAGAAATGGGTATGGGGATATGAACTGAAGAGGCGGATGAACGGACAGAGCACGAGCAAGCCGGCCGCGGTGGCCGAGCTGTCTGCGACGCGCCAGTCACAGTGTGCACGGCTACTACGGTCGGGTGTTTTAATGCCCCCTCGGGCATGGATATTTGTGCCGTCCTTAGTGTTAGCTATTTCATAAGTAGTTTGTAAGTTTAGGGACTGACGACCCCGTAGTTAAGTCCCATAAGCTCTACAAACATTTGACCATTTCAATTTGAGGACGAGAAAACGGAGGGGTGCAAAAGAGAGGGGCTGAGATAGGGGTAGGAGGAGATGAACAGAGAGGACGAGATGGTTAGAGAGAATATGAGATGAGACGGACTGCGTGATATGGGATAAATAAATACACAGCCAACGCCGGGATTTCTGGTAGTAAAAAATAAACCCCCGCCTATGTTTGCGATAGAAGGAACAAGACAAATAGGGGAAGCAGGCAGGTAGCAGAGGAAGGTCAAAGGTGTGAGGGAAGGATGGGCAGAGAGTGAGAGGTAGAGTAGTGAGAGTGTGCAGGAGCAGAGCGCGAGATGGATAGGGCAGGGTGAGGCGGCGGACAGGCGGGAGGGCCTCGTTACTGGCGCCGTGTCTGCGCACGCACCTGACAGCCGCGTATTACTTACGGCCTCGTTACTCCTCTTTTTTCCAGCGTGCCTCTGGAATACAGTGACCTTTTCGCGGGAGTGCGGGGCGAAAGGACACGCTCACCGGCCCGCGGGCTCAAAGGTGAGGCCCTGCGGGATGGCCACTAGAAGGCTGCCTGCTGTCGCTAGGGCAGTCCGAGAGAGCTTGCCGCGCCCTCACCGTGGACTGGTGACACTTCGTAAATACACTACTGGCCATTAAAATTGCTGCACCAAGAAGAAATGCAGATGACAGACAAAAAATTATACTAGAACTGACATATGAATATATTTTCACGCATAGATACTGAGAAATCAGTACCCAGAACAACCACCTCTGGCCATTATAAAGGCCTTTATACGCCTGTGGTATCAACACGATACCACAGTTCATCAAGAGTAGTGACTGGCGTATTGTGACGAGCCAGTTGCTCAGCTACCATTGACCAGACGTTTTCAGTTGGTGAGAGATCTGGAGAATGTGCTGGCCAGGACAGCAGTCGAACATTTTCCGTATCCATGCGGTCGTGCATTATGCTACTGAAATGTAGGGTTTCGCCAGGATCGTATGAAGGGTAGAGCCACGGATCGTAACACATCTGAAGTGTAACGGCCACTGTTCAAAGTGTCGTCGATGCGAACAAGAGGTGGACGAGACGTGTAACCAATGGCATCCCATACTATCACGCTGGGTGATACGCCAGTATGGCGATGACGCATACCCGCTTCCAATGTGCGTTCACCGCGATGTCGCCAAACACGGATGCGGCCATCATGGTGCTGTAAACAGAACCTGGATTCATCCGAAAAAATGACTTATGCCATTCGTGCATCCAGGTTCGTCGTTGCGTACACCATCGCAGACGCTCCTATCTGTGATGCTGAGTTTATAGTCCACGGTGCTGCAAACGTCGTCAAACTATTAGTGCAGATGGCTGTTATCTTGCAAACGTCCCAATCTGTTGACTCAGGGATCGAGACGTAGCTCCACGATCCGTTACAGCTATGCGTATAAGATGCCTGTCGTCTTGACTGCTAGTGATACGAGGCCGTTGGGATCCTGCACGGCGTTCCGTATTGCCCTCCCTGAACCCACCATTTGATATTCTGCTAACAGTCATTGGATCGCGACCAATGCGAGCAGCACTGTCGCGATACTATAAACCGCAATCGCGATAGGCTACAAACCGACCTTTATCAAAGTCGGTAACGTGATGGTATGTATTTCTCGTCCTTACACATAACAACGTTTCACCAGGCAACGCTGGGCAATTGTCGTTTTTGTACGAGAAATCGGTTGGAAACATTTCTCATGTCGGCACGTTGTAGGTGTCGCCACCGGCGTCAACCTTGTGTGAATGCTCTGAAAAGCTAACCATTTGCATATCACAGCATCTTATTCCTGTTAAATTTTGGGTTTGTTGCACGTCTTTGTTGTGTAGCGATTTCTATGGCCAGTAATGTGATATTTGAGGAAAGTATATTTTCTAAAATGATATAGAACTATAATTTTACGGATCACTCCTGTCAGAAGTAAATGTAAGACGTTCGATGAACATATTGGTGCGGACGATGGAGGATAATTGGGCTACGGCAAGAGGTTACCGGCAGCACTATATCACCGACAGTGCCTCTGGGTTACTGATTGTATCAGTTGGACTCTAGACAACTGAAACACCATGACTTTGTCAAATGGGTCTTGATTTCAACTGTCAAGTTCTGACAAGGGGGTTAGAGGGCGGCAGGGGCACCATGGAGCCATATGGACACATAAAAAGTCACTGCGCAATCTGTAGCTGGTTTCATAATGGTATGTGTTGTTTATACATGGGATGACGCGGGTTCTCTGGTGCGGCTGGAGCAATCATTAGCTGGTAATCTTTATCGGACGCTTGGAGAATTCTTGAAGCGTTTCAAGGAAATAATGTTCCCGAAGAAGAATGGATTTTTCATGGATGACAGTTCGCCGTGTCACCAAACCCCAAATGTTGGCAATGGAATCGAGGAACATCCTGGGCAATTCCAGCGAATAATTTGTCCACTCATATCGCTATAAATGAATTCCATTGAACATTTGTTGGACATAATCGAGAGGTCATTTCATGCACCAAATCTTGCAACGTCATCACTGACATGTATGGACGGCTGCATGGCTCACTATAGCTACCTGCAGGGGAGTCCCGGCCACTCGCTGACCAAGACACATCGACGCCGTATGGAACAACAATCCGAAGATTGGTTTGAACACTACTGGGCTTTACTGGGCATGCTCCTGTCCATTGTAGGGAAATCTAAAGTTTAATGTGGATCCGAACCACAGTGCAACTTGGCATCTTTCACACCGACAACATTATTGGCCGCCATGTTATTTTCCAAAGATCTTAATCCAAAGAGATAACACACTCCACCAACGATATTATTTAAACAGCTTCTTTAAACGTTAGTGCTGCCAACATAAAGAACTTCTTTAAACAGTAATAATAACATAAATGCTGTTGCACGCAGATATGCCAAGAGGTGCCTCACACAGAGAGCATCTCAGTGTGCCCCTGTGAACTACAACACCAAGAAAAATCGCTTCTCGGCTTTTGTCAATATTCCAGAGGTGAAAGGAGTGAAAAGTGACACATAAAAATGCTAGGACTGAGAGAGAATCAAACCCGCCACCTTTGGATTCACTCGCTCTGTACCACTGTACTACCGAGTTTTTATTTAACTGATTATTCTGATTTTGGTATCGCTGTCTTTTTTCGTATTAGAACCCCGCAGGGTTGTTAAATACCGTTAATCTCGATTTAGGAAGGTAGTGAAGGATCTCACATTTTAAACGTTTGTATTCTGAAACTTTTCACTAATTGTAATAACGGAATTAGAACTAACAAGTAAAAGAATACGTCTTTCGGTTGTTCTACAAGACGATCACCATTCAGCACAATTTTCGTTCAAGTGTGAAGACAACGAAGATGAACAGAGACATTGTAGATACTACTCGAAAAAAGGTAATGTAGAGACGATCCCTCGTACATATTTGGTTGGTGTAGTGACACAACCTGGCTATATAAATCTGGTCTCTGAGCATAGAACTACAGCGTTCCAGCACATTCATAATGTTTTGCACTTATGTCTCTACTACCCGCCCTGTTGTAATTTGGCAAACGAATTTCCGCAATTTCTTCGTGATAATGTATTTCTTTCTTACTTTTAGTTTATGCCAATATGTGACGCAATAGAATGTTATGAGAGCGAAATCGAAATTTATTTACTTTTCGTGTTACAGTAAAATTTAGTGGCAGCTACAATGTAATTTAGCGAGAATCTAAATGTGAACATATATGACTGACACACTGAGATTGTTGAAGTTCAACATCCAGGTTGTATAGAGATAACTGAGTTGGTGCATAAGTTCGTAGCGGTTTTGTTTTGCATGTAGGTATTCCGGTTGCTATTGGTTTCTTTATCGATTGTCATGTTTTGTTTGCATTGGTAATGCATACTCTAACCCAATAACGTGGTTATAGTGCATGCTTCCTTGCTCGTCAATAATTGGCTCGCGAACAACACCAGCCATTCCTTCCCCGTATCGTTACAGGTGACGAGAAATGGTGCCTTTATTTTAATATAAGCAAATGGAGGATACAGTTGAGCCCAAACAAAGCAGCATGTACCCTTAGAAAGACTTAGTATACCCACAAAAGACAATCTTACCCATCCTGTGGAACAGCGATGGAGTACTATGAGATGCTTTATCGTTCTTTCAAACCAACCACCCCAGCATTCGACTAGAGTGATTTAGGAAAACCATGAAAAACCTAAATCTGGTTGGCCGGAGGTGGATTTGGAACACCGTCATCCCGAATGCGAGTCCATTGTTTGCTTTCTAGGGATGTAACAGCAATTGCTGACTTTTACTGTCAAAATGTAAAATATTCGTAGACGCAATCCAAGAAAAACGGTCAGGTATTGGATGCTACTCCTCGAAAACGCCGACTGATATTCAGCTGGGTTGACAAAAGCACTGTAAAAGATTTAGGTTGGGAAGTCGTTTCACTCACGCCTCCTTCGGCTGATCTTGTGCCTTAGACTGCTCACTTTTTTTGCCGTTCTGTCGAACTACCTTCAAGGAACTTCCAGAAATGGTAACGCTGGATGAAAATGATGCCCGAACAAATGCCAGTACCACTGGCTATTGTTATATGTTTTTGGAAGGGTTGTTTAATGGATGTGAGTTTCTTTGATGGTACTTTCCGCTCGCTTGTGAGCAATACGCTACTAATTCCTACACTAAGCGTCGATCCTCTTCAGGTCTTATAACAGCGTCGCTTGCAATTAGTCGTGTAGGTCATGTCTGTAGAAGTCTGGGCTAGGAATATTTTCAATCCGACTTTAACCTAGCCTTCGCCTCCAAACGATTTGAACTCATCAGGAATGACGCAAGGGCCGGCTGCGGTGGCCGAGGGGACTGAGGCGCTTCAGTCACGGTCTGCACGGCCACTACGGTCGGGGGTTCGAATCCCCCCTCGGGCATGGATATTTGTGCCGTCCTAGTTCGTAAGTAGTTCATAAGTAGTTTGTAAGTTTAGGGACTGATAACCCCGTAGTTGAGTCCCATAGGCTTTACAAACATTTGAACATTTTTTGAATGACGCAAGCAGTAGGGATCGCAGGAATATGTAAAAAAAAAAAAAAAAAAAACTGCAATAATGATTTCTACTACAGCTTAAATTTTAACCTAGAACGTTCGCTGTTTCTTCTGATTTACTTGACAATTCTTACCTGTGCGTTGGAGCGGTCTTTGTGGTATCACGAAGGAAATTTCTGCTCCCGAAGCCTGAAAAAAACGAAAAAAAAACTATTAATAAAGCTGTCAGGAACAACAGAATCAAAACTGAAAGTAAACCAGAATTACAGACACTCTTTGATAACGAACTAAATAGGTGAATACATCGTGCTATTTCACGTGGCAAAAATTGGGACTTTTATGCTTCATTAACTGTCAATCCTGTTTTAAATTGGACAGATCACGATGAAGCGGTTTTTACTGCGAGGAGACAATATTAAGACGCTTGTGAGGCTTTACATACTTCGCGAACATCCACACCTTTAATTACGTTCGGCTGTACCTTTAATTTGTATTAAGTAGGGGAAATTGGTGATAGCTGTTACTGTTTTTGAAAATCATTTTCTTCAAGCGGCGTGGTGGTATTATAATACATCACAAATTATAATGTAGCGTAATATCATAAAATAATTATATTTTCGTACATAAACGAATTAAAACTTTTAGATGTTATTTGAATTTCTGCACAACGTAACAACATGCTCCACATTGTTGTGTGTTGTTATATTAGACAAGATTTGTTTGCAGACACAAACCACAAATTGTCTTTTTTGTTCTCAGTTAATTTTTGTTGCTATTATGGAAACATCTTTTATGTTCAATAAATGTTCAAATGTCTGAAAATGTATCGGACCAAACTGCTTGGTCATCAGTCCGTAGCTTAGAAACTACTTAAACCTAGGTAAAGTAACCTAAGGACAACACACACACCCATGCCCCAGGGAGGACTCGAACCTCCATGGCGAGCAACCGCAAGCTCCGCAGCGAGGTGCTTTAGACCGCTCGGCTACTCTACTGCGGCTTTTCTTCGAGTGGATCGGTTCCTTGCGGTGGTTCATCTCAATTATTTATAGGCTGTTCGATGAGTTCTTGGCAAAGTTTTTTTTTTTTTTTTTTTTTTTAATTACAGAGGGTGTCGAGCCCTCTGACAGAGCGCGCTGAGTCACTTCGCCGGCTTTTTTTGCGCACTGGGAATTTGGACCTAGGTCCTTCTGCTTACTACGCCGTCGCTCGTGACCACTGTGCCATTGGGGCCCTATATACCTTCGAAAATCCGTGATTCCTTGGGGGTTTAGAAGCTTTGGCCATCCGTTTTGCAAGCGAGAACTTTGCACACGCGGCCAGACTTCGAGTTTCCGCTTAGGACTGCATGGCCATTCTCACACTGGAAGTTTTCATTGAAGATGATAAGGATAATTACATGCCGGAGTTTAAAGATTCAGATGATAATGAAAGAGAAGAGCACTGCAAAGAAAGTGACTACGCAACTGCAAGTGATCAGTCTGATGACTATATATATCATTTAGAATATTCGCACTAGAGGTTTCCCGTGTCACGCTATGTATCTGCAAAAGAATAAAAATAATAATACCGTATGCAACATAATTATCGAGTCATAATCTTCCATCAAGTTTCATCACTTTTGAAAGAAAATAAATCGTCTTTCTCCTTTTCACCTCACTTATTACAGGAATGGTTGTTTTAAGTTGTATAAGTATTTATGTTCAAATATTTCTGTTCCTTTGTCTGTTAACATCTCTAATTGTAAAATGGTTAAAGTCTTTTTATTTCATTAATTAAAGAAACGGTATGCCACCCTAACTTTTGTAGCCATTTACACCTTTTATTGATTTATCAACTATGGATAATTATTGGAGTAACTTTAAAACTGTACTTAAATGAATTAACAAAAGATTAAATTCAATGCCTAATGTGTAATTAAAAAGTTTCTTTTACTTCTTAACATCAAAGACATATTTAAGTGGGGTGCAGTGAACACCTCAGCTCCCTTGTTATGAATGCTCACCTCCCTAGTTCAAAGTTAATATATAGATCGTTAGTATGTCGGGTGTATTCTACATGTACATGGGATACTCTGCAAATCACATATAAGTGCCTGGCAGAGGGTTCATCGAACCACCTTTATACTATTCATCTCCCATTCCATTCTTGAATAGAGCGCTGGAAGAAAGAACACCTGAATCTCTCCGTTCGAGCTCTGGTTTCTAGTATTTTATTCTGATGATAATTTCTACCTATGTAGGTGGGAGTCACCAATATATTTTCGCATTCGGAGGAGAATGTTCGCGATTGAAGTTTCGCAAGTAGCCCACGCCGTAGCGATAACCGCCGTTGTTGTAATGATTCCATTCCAAGACCCTCTATCATTTCCGTGACACTGTCTCCTCTGTATCGTGAGAACACAAAACGAGGTGCCCTTCTCTGAACTCTTTCGATGTCCTCCGTCAAACCCACCTGATAAGAATTGCACACTGGACAACAATATTAAAAAAAAAAAAAAAAAAAAGGGCGAACAAGCTTAGTGTATGCAGTCTCTGCAGTAGTTCTGTCGAATCTTTTAAGGGTTCTGGCAATAAAACACAGTCTCTGATTCGCCTTTCCCACGACATTATCTACGTGTTCTTTCCAGTTTAAGTCTGAAGTAATAGTAATTCCTAGGTATTTTGTGGAGTTTACGGCCTTCACGTTTGATAGATTTATCTGGTAAACAAAGTTTAACGGATTTATTTTCGTACTCATGTGGACGACTTCACACTTCTCATTATTTAGGGTCAATTGCCAATTTTTACACCATAGTGATATCTTAATTTAGATCGTTCTGCAGTTGGTTTTGATCTTCAGATGATTTTACTAGACGCTAAATGACGGCGTCATCTGCAAACAACCTAAGAGAGCTACTTAGATTTCCCCTAAATCGTTTATATAAATAAGGAACAGCAGAGGACCAATGACACTACCCTGTGGAACGCCCAATATCACCTCTTAGTCGATGCCTTACCATCGATTACTACAAACTGTGTCCTCTCTGACAGGAAATCCCCCATCCAGTTGCAAAATTGGGGCGATATACCATAGCCACGCAATTTGATTAAAAGCTGTTTGTGAGTTACGGTATCAAAAACCTTCTGGGAATGAAGAAATACGGAATCAATTTGAGAACCCTTGTCGATAGCACTCATAACTTCGTGTGAGTAAGGAGCTTGTTGTGTTTCGCATGAACGATGTTTTCTAAACCCGAGTTGCAGCAGGGTTTTGGAACATATCTTGTTTTCAAATATTATGAATTATCTCGAACAGAACGATCTATTGACCCAAGGTCAACACGGATTTAGAAAATATCGTTCATGCGAAAAGCTCCTTATTCACTCTGCTGTTCCTTATATACATAAACGATTTAGGGGAAAATCTAAGTAGCTCTCTTAGGTTGTTTGCAGATGACGCCGTCATTTACCGTCTAGTAAAATAATCTGAAGATCAAATCCAACTGCAGAATAATCTGAATGAGATATCAGTATGGTGTAAAAATTGGCAATTGACTCTAAATAATGAGAAGTGTGAAGTCGTCCACATGAGTACGAAAAGAAATTCGTTAAACTTTGTTTACAAGATAAATTAATCAAAAGTGGAGGCCGTAAACTCCACAAAATACCTAGGAATTACTATTAGTTCAGACTTAAATTGGAAAGAACACGAAGATAATGTCTTGGGAAAAGCGAACCAGAGACTGCGTTTTATTGACAGAACCCTTAAAACACGCAACAGAACTAAAAAAGAAACTGTATACACTACGCTTGTCCGTCCATTTTTGGAGTATCGCTGCCCAGTGTGAGATCCTTATCAGGTGGGTTTGACGGAGGACATCGAAAGAGTCCAAAGAAGGGCAGCTCGTTTTGTATTGTCACGATACAGGGGAGACAGCGTTACGGAAATGATAGAGGATCTGGGATGGGAATCAATACAACAACAGCGCTTATCGCTGCAGCTTGGGCTACTTACGAAACTCCAATCGCCAACATTCTCCTCCGAATGCTAAAATATATTGTTGGCTCCGACTTACATAGGTAGAAATCATCAGAAAAAATTACGAGAAATCAGAGCTCGAACGGAGAGATTCGGGTGTTCTTTCTTCCCGCGCGCTATTCGAGAATGGAGTGAGAAATAGGATAGTATAACAGTGGTTCGACGAACCCTCTGTCAGGCATTTAAATGTGATTTGCAGAGTATCCCATGTAGATGCAGAAGTTGCCGAACTAAACTAACAAAAATGTGTGTATATAAAAAAATCTACTGTTTTGGGAAAGCCGGCCGCGGTGGCCGAGGGGACTGAGGCGCTCCAGTCACGGTCTGCACGGCCACTACGGTCGGGGGTTCGAATCCCCCCTCGGGCATGGATATTTGTGCCGTCCTTAGAATAAGGTAGTTGATAAGTAGTTTGTAAGTTTAGGAACTGATGACCCCGTAGTTAAGTCCCATAAGCTTAACAAACATTTGAACATTTTGTTTTAGGAAATGTTCAAGAAATTGAATATAAAGGAGATTCATTAAGCAATCGTTCAACCATAAAGCAAGATTTTGATTTCCACGTAAAAACAAGAATAAAATTTCAATATTCCTTAATGTTGCCATGTTACTTGACCTTCCCCTACCGTACAGCTGAAGCTCTCATTTCAGTATGACAACCAGATTAATTGCGTCACTGTGATTGCGTGTAAGTTGTTCTGTGCTGGATGGCAGCCTGGTTACGGTGGACGGAGAACCCGCGTCTGTTGCTTCCAGCGATTGAGTGGTTAATGGTTATGCGGCCAACCGTCCCGGATTCTGCGGGAGAGTCCCGGATTTTGCCGCACCGTCCCGCGTTGGGAGACTCAGTAAAAGTGTCCCGCAAAATACCTAATTTGTCCCTCATGTCCCGCATTTTGGTAATTTTCATATTCGACCGACTGAAGATTATTTCCACGTATCTTAAGCATAAGTTCATCTCTTGAATCAGATTTACGAGTATCATTATATGCATTAACTTTAGTTGTCTAATGTACATAAAAACAGAAATAAATACACAGTACAACTGATTGGAACACCACTTGCTGTTAGCCCGGGGCCCCACTATTAATTCTCGGAATTGGCAGAGATCTTTATAGGTTCCAGACGAAAAATTCCGGGTGATGCAGAAGTTCAACCGGCGATACTACATCTACATCGATACTCTGCAAATCACATTTAAGTTCCTGGCAGAGGGTTCATTAACCACTTTCATAACTTTTCTCTACCGTTCCATTCTCTAACAGCGCGCGGGATGAAAGAACGCCTAAATCGTTCCGTTTCCGATCTGATTTCTCTTATTTTATTGGGATGGTCACGTCTTCCTAAGTAGGTGGGTGCTAGCAAAATATTTTCACATTCAGAAGTAAAAGTCGGTGATTGAAACTTCGCAAACAGATCACGCCGCAATGAATAACGTCTTTCTTTTAATGATTTCCACCCCAATTCATGCAACATTTCCCTTCTCTGAACCTTCTCACAGTCTTCCATCAGTCCCACCTGGTGAGAGTCCCACAAGGGGCAACATTACTCCAGGAGAGGACGCACAAGTGTGATGTAGGCAGTTTCTTTGGTGGAGCTGGTGCATCTTGAAAGCGTTCTGCTAATGAAACGTAGCCGTTGGTTCATCTTCCCCATAATATTTTCTGTGTTCTCTCCAGTCAAAGTTGTTCGTAATTGTAACTCCTAGGTATTTGGTAGAATTTACGACCTTAAGATTTGACTGATTTATCGCGTAATTGAAATTCAGCGGAATTCTTTTACATCTACATCTACATAGATACTCTGCAAATCACATTCAAGTGCCTGGCAGAGGGTTTATTAACCACTTTCATAACTTTTCTCTACCCTCTGCCACTTAAATGTGATTTGCAGAGTATCCCATGTAGATGCAGAAGTTGCCGAACTAAACTAACAGAAATATGTGTTTATAAAAAAATCTATAGTTTTTGGAAATGTTCAAGAAATTGAATATAAAGGAGATTCATTAAGCAATCGTTCAACAATAAAGCAAGATTTTGATTTCAACGTAAGGACCAGTATAGTGGTCATGTGTATTACTTCACAGTTTTCTTTATTTAGTGTCAATTGCCAATTTTCGCACCATGCAGAAATTTTGTCTAAATCGCTTTGCATTTGCTTTTGATCCTCTGTTGACTTCACTAACCGATAAACGACAGCATCATCCGCGAACAGTCTAAGGGAGCCATTCAGATTGTCTCCTAAATCGTTTATAAACACGATGAAGAGAAGGGGACCTATAAGTCTTCCCTGTGGAACGCCAGATATCACATTGTTTAAGTTTTAAGTTAGTTCGGTGAACTAATTTACACATAAGAAATTGACTTCTCTTCCTTCAATACCGCTCAAGTACTCGTAGTATAGTATACTGTTGGACCAATTTAATGGGCTTACAGTTGACTGTTGACAGAGTAACATTTCCGCGATGCCTTGTATGTGCTACGACTGTCTGACTGGGAAAAACATTATGGTCACGTTTTCGTCTGAAAATAAATAGAAATATAGTGAAAATTACTATAGAGGTGCCTATTATTGTGTCCTACGTCTCTAGTGCCCTTGTTACAAATCGAGGCACAAATTTCTCACATTTGCACCAGGAAACTACACTCAGCTAATGTAGGTATACAGCCAAAGATGCGGTACAAATGTGGGTCGTGCGAGACATAATATAGGCGGGACACGGGACATTGATTTCAAAACTGGTACTTCCAGAAGGACTTGTTCCCTTGTTTAATAGATTTGTTTCCGAGTGGACGGAAGGGCCTCATTTTTTTTTTTTTTTTTTTTTTTTTTTTTTTTTTTTTTTTTTTTGCCGCCCTGGGTGTCCACCAACGTTAGTCCACCAGTAACACTGCGTCACGCGTTCAAACTCCTAATCCACATCCTCAAAACGTCCCGCCGAAGCCGAAGAAGTTGGCCGCCTTAGTCAATGGTAGGTGTCCGGTGCGTGCTGGAGGGGGATGCGCAGACAGCTGAAAACTGGGACGGTTTCCTACGTGAAGCGGACTATAGTCGAGGACTAGATCCCTTTCTGCAGTAAACATTATTTCTGTGAAGGATCTTAGTGTCTGTTTTGTGTCCTATTCTTTTTTGTTTTATTTAGCATTTGAGACATAGCCAGCAATGTTCACAACCGTAACTAATCGTTATATAATGCACGAATCAGTTTTTTGTCTCTCCTGTAAACTTTATAACAGTGGAGTAGTTGCCTCTCCGCGGTCATGGCGTCTCCATATTTGTACCGAACAGAGCCTGGGGCCCAGATAGCTTACATGTGACGTAGGTGGCGTTCTCCTATCTTATCGATGAACGTACAGAAGTTCAGTTCGTTCATAACATCTGACATACTTCACATTGCTCTGCACGTTCGAAAAGCCACCTCAACGTGTGGGTTTCTTCTTTTGACGTTGTAGAGGTGCTAAAGCTTTACGTCTTCATCCACGGCTTGGACATACTGCAGTAGGAGTTCACATCTTCCAACGAAACGAATGCGCTGTCGGCGGTAAATGTAATAGAAAAGTAAAGCATGCGATGCGATACAAGTGTGGGTCCTGCGACACGTAATGCAGGCGGGACACGGGACATTGATTTCAAAACAGGTACTGCCACAAGGACTTGTAAAAAGGAGTTCCTGTTTCCGAGTGCCCTGAAAGGCCTCATTTTGTTTTGTCGCCCCGGGCGTCCAACAACGTTAGTCCACCAGTAACACTGAGTCACACGTTCAAAGTCCTAATCCACATCCTCAAAACGTCCCGCATTGGGAGCCGAAGAAGATGGCCGCCTTGGTCAATGGTAGGTGTCCGGTGCGCGCTGGAGGCCGGCGGCTGCTGGAGCCTCCAGAGAGCCTGGCGGCGGCCGGCCACGCTCCAGTTGTGGCCGGCCATCCGTGCCGCCAGCACGGCCGCCTACTAGCGTGGAAACGACGCGCGGCCGCAGGAACCTCACCGACGCCACTTTACTACCCCCCACCCCCTCATTCTCCTCCTCGTTACACTTCAAATGCTTCGAGGCTCCTCTAGCGACAAAAACACGCTACTCGTTGGAACGGATGTAGCGTTTCCATTTTCCTCCTTGTAGGTTAGACGGTATTACTTTACTGCCGAGCAGCGCATTCGTTTCGTTGGAAGATGTGAACTCCTACTGCAGTATGTCGAAGCCGTCGATGAAGAAGCAAAGCTGTAGCAACTCTATAACGTCACAACATGAAAACCACGCGTTGAGGTGGCTTTCCGAATGTGCTGAGCAATGTGAAGCATGTCAGATGATCTGAACGAACTGAACTTCTGTACGTTCACAGCAGCGGCGTAACTATGGGGGGGGGGGGGGGGGGGAAAGGGGGGGGGGGGGAGATGATGGGTATAGACCAACAGACCCCCCCCCCAAAAAAAAAAATCGTATAACAGCAATCTGGTAAAGGTAAAGATCGGAAACTTGAAGTGTTTTACCATGAGCTTTCACCAGATGGGAGTGAATTAGCTTCTTCAACGGGAGTGGTAGATGGTAGTCTGTCTGTAAACTGACTAAAATTTTGCTCGTCAAGTAGATCTATCGCCCCCCGCCCAAAGCCAAGTCCTAATTACGCCACTGGTTCGCAGATAATTTAGGAGAACGCCACCTACGTCACACGTAGGCTATCTGGCCCCCAGGCTCTGTTCGGTACAAATATGGAGACGCCATGACCGCAGAGAGGCAACTACTCCACTGTTATAAAGTTTACAGGAGAGACAACAAACTGATACATGCATTATATAACGATTAGTTATGGTTGTGAACATTGCTGGCTATGTCTCAAATCTTATATCTATAAATGTGAATGTCTGTTCGGTGTACGTTTATCACGTCTGAAGCACAAGACACAAAGAGCTAAAAATTTGTACAGTTACTAATGGCTACCCGGGGAAGGCTTTAGGCACGATTTTATGGCGATCGGATATATATATATATATATATATATATATATATATATATATATATATATATATATTATTATATTAAAAGGGATCTGATAGATATTTAGTGATTTGGGAAATGCGGAACAATAATTACTCTTTGAAAAATATATTTACTCTTTGAAAATGATTTTATTGGTTGCATTGTTGTTTGAGGATTGATAATGATAAAAGGGTGGAGTATATTGGGATGGAAAGTTATCGGTGTATATAAAATTCTACGTGTATGTGTATGTCAATATTTCGCTCTGCAGCGAAAACTACAGAACGCAAACGAATGGACAGTGTGTAATTGTTGTCCGAAGTCTCCCGTTGTACACCATAGCAGTTCCAAAATGTTCAAATGTTAGAATAGTCTATGGGACTTAACTACGGGGTCATTAGTCCCTAAACTTACAAACTACTTATGAACTACTTACGAACTAGGACGGCACAAATATCCATGCCCGAGGGGAGATTCGAACCCCCGACCGTAGTGGCCGTGCAGACCGTGACTGGAGCGCCTTAGTCCCCTCGGCCACCGCGGCCGGCTAGCAGTTCCATGCCGATAGCTATAAGGGGGTGGAAGATATGATGGTTGAAAGTCGTCAAATTATTAAAAAAAAAAAAAAAAAAAAAAAAAAAAAAAAAAAAAAAAAAAAATCGGACTGAAGGCCAGCGATGACGTTTGCGACTCTTTAGCAAGGAGGTGACATACAGCGAAACGTGATGCTACAGACCATATCTTTGGTCTATGCATGCTACAATGTCTTCAGCTCTTTCTCTGTAAGGATAAGTACACGAATAAGGAAATATAACAATAAATAAGTAAAGCAGTAAAAGAGGAATTTCATTTAATACATCTCTTTTAAAACATCTATTTGACGTTTCGCTCATTACATCAAGTGATCGATCTGTGATATTATTACAATCATTATTGTTGAATTTCGTGATTGGATTCTTCGAAACGAGTGCCTTTTTACGTGTGATTTGATGTACACTACTTACTTTCCTGATAATGTTGTTTAAAAATGTTTGTTTCTGAAGAAGGTAATTTATTTCATTTCATCCTTCAAAACCAAAAACTCATAGCACACTACTGAAAGATAGCTTATCTATCAAATCAACCAACACGCGAGCGGAGCCAAGGGTTTAAGCTAGTGCCAAATAAAACAAAAAAGAATAGGTCACAAAATAGACACTAAGATCCTTCACAGAAATAATGTTTACTGCAGAAAGGGATCTAGTCCTCGACTATAGTCCGCTTCACGTAGGAAACCGTCCCAGTTTTCAGCTGTCTGCGCATCCCCCTCCATTCCTGCACTGGCAGCAAATAATATGCTTTCTCTAGGCGCGTGGCTGATCGCGAGTTAAGACGTTTCTCCCGCGGGCTCCATTGTTGGCACTCGGCCGTAGCTCCTCCCACCAACTTTCCCTCTATCGCTTCACCTTTATGCATGGAAGCATCTTCCTACATGACGCGAACTATAGTTCCTTATCTGCAGTAAACAACATACTGAAGGCGCTGTCAAGAGTACGCTATCATACAGGCGTCTGTCTTTTCTATAGTAATCGATGCATTCTGTTCTGGTAAATGATATCACGAAAAGAAAAAATCCCGAAAGTTAGACTAGCTGCCTTTCTGCAGTGAGCGATTCATATTGGCTGTCTTTGTGCGTATACGCCGCGAAATGGCAATAAGGATAAAGTTAGAGTGTTTAGAGCCCACATGGAGGCACACAGGCAATAGTTTTCCGCAAATGATAAAAGACTGGATAGGAGGAGGAGGTGACAATGGTACACAAAGTACTATCAGCCACGCACCGTGAAGTGGAGTACGGATGTATAGAATGGATCCCACTCGTTCAGTTTGCTCTAGTTTTAAGGGTAGTTGCTCGTAGTTGGGCCTTGTTGTTCTGGGACAATGGTGTCATGGTTGCGGTATGGAAGGGCATGCAGTCGGCACAAAGCCCCGTCAGTCTTTGTCGAGTTTCTCGATTTGGAAGCGCCACTGCTGGGTCAAGTGGCTCCTAAGTTGGTCTGACGAGGCTGAGAACATCCCGTTCTAGTCCTTCCATGAACGAAAGAATCCTTGGCATTACCGGGAATGGAATGCATGTCAGCCATGCTGATCACTCAGCTACGGACGCACACTACTTTTTAAGGTACGAAATGAAACTTAATAAAAACAAACTGCTCAAACAAATAGTGTATCAGATGTTCAAATGTTTGTAAACCTATGGGCCCAAACTACGTTGGTCATCAGTCACTAGTCTTACAAACTACTTGAACTAATTTAAACTAACCTTCGGACAACACACACATCCATGCCCGAGGGAGGATTCAAACCTCCGACGCATGAGGCCGCGCGATCCGTAACTTGGCGCTCCAGACCGCTCGGCTACTCCCGCGCGGCAAGTGTATCAGGTAACGAATAATACACAATATACACATGTAACGTATTTATTCAGATTTTGTTACAATTGTAATTTGTGTGTGATACAGTAAGATATTTATCTGTATGTCCGAAAGAACATACGCCACTTTTGATCCCGCAGTTATTATCTATTCATATTCACGGAATGTACAATAACAAAGTCTGAGGAAGTCTTAATTTTTAAAATTTTAGAGACATTGTACAGTATTAATTCCAAAGACGGTGCTTTTTAATAAATTATTTAATACGACAGGCCTGTTTGGGCATTAATGGCATCGTCAGGTTAACTGTAAAATACACAGGCGGGTGCACTTTTTAATGGAACAGGACAATTGTAGCTCAGAAATATACTCTTTGTACAAACATTGGTAGATGTTCTTATCCTTGTAAGATCGCTGTTATGTGGTCTGTTTGGTTCTTATTTAAGAGATGTATTAGAACTGTTGTTGTTGTACTTGTTGTACTTTAAGTATCTATCTATATATATATTACGAAGTTACATGTAGTTATTTCTTTGCTGTTACCTAGAGCGTATCTTCTTTTCGTTGGTATGTTAATAGTATAAATGATGTTTCTGTGCTTATAGCCGACCGCAGTGGCCGAGGGGACTGAGGCGCTCCAGTCACGGTCTGCACGGCCACTACGGTCGGGGGTTCGAATCCCCCCTCGGGCATGTATATTTGTGCCGTCCTAGTTCATAAGTAGTTTGTAAGTTTAGGGACTGATGACCCCGTAGTTAAGTCCCATAAGTTTGACATACATTTGAACATTTTTTTTGTGCTTATATGTAACTGATTGGCCATATATTAGTTTGTGGAATTAATTCTGGTGTAATTTTGTGGTGTTTGAGGATCGTAACAATTCATGACGTTTTAATCGGAACTGTATGCTTTCCAGTGATTACTTATTATTTCGTGAAAATAAAATCTCTGAAGTGTTTGTAAATTTCGTCTCTTTCTCTGTAGTAAAATAAACTTTTTCCAAGTAACGCTTGTGCTTCATATCGCGTTGTTCATTTAAAATATATTCAGGGTGAATAAAAGGAAGTTGGGACAGGTGCAATGATCTAAACTAGGTAAAAACTAGCGCTTCATAAATTTGAAAGGTTCGCTCTAGAATCTTTATTTATTATTAGTGACAAAGAGAGAAGCCGCGGCGGAATGGCCGTGCGCACTGAGGTGCCGTGCTGCGGCGCGCGTTGCCGTTCGTCCTCTGGGGTTCGAGTCCTCCCTCGGGCATGGATGTGTGTGCGTGTTGTCCTTAGGTTAGTTTAAGGGGGAGGGCGTACACAAAAATGACCAAAAATCTGAAAAAAATTAATTTAATACATGGTATTGAAATTTCAGTTACCAAATATTACGTTCCAATACCGCTTCTAAATGCGCAAAAATAATAATTTGTAATAGCATGCGCAGGGCCACGCCTTCTTCCTTGTTCTTAATTCTCTTGTATTATCTGTTTATGTGGAGTTTTCTTTTCAATGTTGTGACTGGCTGGTCATGAGACAGTAGGCCGTGCACCAGGGGCTAGCCATTATGCCATTCAGCTACGCTGTCGCATCCTCCGCCCCCGAAACTTTGAACGGTTGTAGCTGCCAAACTAGACGTGATAAAAATGTCATTCAAAATTCTTTGTACACAGCTGGTGTCAAAAATTCCAGCGCATGATAGAAACAACCATTATTCCATTTAAGAAATTGTATGTTTGCATAAAAAATACACTTTCTAAGTAATACTACAATCTGAAACTTCCTGGCAGATTAAAATTGTGTGTCGCAACCGGGACTCGACCTGGGACCTTTACCATCCGCTGGCAAGCGCACTACCGACTGTGCTATCCCGACACGACTCACAATGCCGCCTTACAACTTTACTTCCGCCAGTACCTCGCCCCCTACTTTCCAAACTTCACAGAAGTTCTCCTGCGAACCATGCAAGACTAGCACTCCTGGAAGAAAGGATATGGTGGAGACATAGCTTAGCCACATCCTAAGGGATGTTTCCAGAATGAAACTTTCACTCTGTAGCGGAGTGTGCGTTGATATGAAACTTCCTGGCAGATTAAAATTGTGTGCCGGAACCGGTAGTGCGCTTGCCCGCGAAACTCAAAGGTCCCAGGTTCGAGTCCCGTTTCCGGCACTCAATTTTAATCTGCCAGGATGTTTCATAACATCGCACACTTCGCTGCAGAGTGAAAGTTTCATTCTGAATACTACAATCTGTTTGTTGGCTAAAAATAGGAGCCCCTGACTTCCAATCCATTCTGTGAAAATCGCACATCAATCGCACTTTCCGTTTCCGCAATATTTGCGGTGCAAGTGTTAGGTGATTCAGCCTGTATATAAAACGGAGCTATCATATCCAAAATGTTTTCGAAAAAACGAAACGTTGTTCTCGAACCGTACAGTCTCATCCGTGTGTCAACGCACTGCTAACCGGGCAATTCGATTCTCGTGCTGCCGCGGCGGAGTAGCCGAGCGGTCTAAGGCGCCTTGCTGCGGAGCGCGCGATTGCTCGCCGTGGAGGTTCGAGTCCTCCTTGGGGCATGGGTTAGTTTATCTAGCTTTAAGTAGTTTGTAAGCTACGGACTGATGACCGCGCAGTTTGGTCCGATTGATTTACAGACATTTTGAACATTTGTTTTACTGATGATTTAATACATTTCAATGGAATTATTGACTACGGCTGTGTGCATTTTAAACTCTGTATCCAAAATCTTGACTACGTCTAAGATGACGCATTTTGCAGACACATAAGGAAGATACTCGTAGACTGACAGAAATGGACAAAGGTCATAGGCTGGAATGTTCCGTGCTCCCTAAGATGCCGATCAATTGCCTCGAACGTCTTCCTGTCGGGACACCTTCATTCTGGAAATTTGTCTCGATACAAACGTACCGCGCCACGGCTATTGCCCCGTGCTAATCCATACATCAAATGGGCATCTGCCAACTTCACATTTGTAAACATTGCAGTGACTGCAAAACCACGTTCGTGATGAACACTAACCAGTTGATGCTACATACTGATGTGCTTGATGCTAGCACTGTAGAGCAAAGAGTCGCACGTCAACACAAGCACGGAAGTCAACATTACCTTCCTTCAGTTGGGCCAACTGGCGGTGAATCGAGGAAGTACAGTACATACGAAGGAAACAATTGGGTATTTTGACAATTGTCTGCAGGAATTATTTCAATTTAGATGACATAAAAGTTTTCTGGGTGTTGTACCGCGTCATGATGTAGAAGGCTATTACTTAAATAACCGACGTTTCGGCCATCGTTACAGTGGCCTTCATCTGGGTATTCGTTTACGTCATCTGACTGGCAGGCCGCGGTGGCCGAGGGGACTGAGGCGCTCCAGTCACGGTCTGCACGGCTACTACGGTCGGGGGTTCGAATCCCCCCTAGGGCATGGATATTTGTGCCGTCCTAGTTCGTAAGTAGTTCATAAGCAGTTTGTAAGTTTAGGGACTGATGACCCCGTAGTTAAGTCCCATAGACTGTACAAACATTTGAACATTTTTTGAGGCGTTTCAGTCACGGTCTGCACGGCCACTACGGTCGGAGGTTCGAATCCCCCCTCGGGCATCGATATTTGTGCCGTCCTTAGTCTTAGCTAGTTCATAAGTAGTGTGTAAGTTTAGGGACTGATGACCCCGTAGTTAAGTCCCATAAGCTTAACAAACATTTGAACATTTTTTAAGTCCCATAAGCTTAACAAACATGATGACCACGCAGTTTGGTCCCATTGATTTACAGCCATTTGAACATTTTTTTTTTTTTTATTCTCGTGCTGGTGTGGAAGAGAGAAGACATACCGTCGACGACAGAGTGAGCCGTCGGAACGGGCCAGGGCGGTGAGGAGCGCCGCGAGTCAATGGCACGAGGCGCGTAGGTATTGGGCAGCTGGTCGGCGGCGGCGGCGTGGACAGGTTTGCAGAGGTCAGTGGCGTGTGTGTGGGCGTGTGGCGCGGCCGCGGCCGCATCTGGGTCAAGGGTGAGGGAGCAGCGGCGGCTGTGGCGGCTGTGGCGGCGGTCCGTTAGCGCCCAAGGCAGCCGGCAGCGGGGTGTGGCCGCGGTGGCCCAGGTGTGTGGCCGGCCAGCCAGACCGACGGAGCACGCGAGAGTGCGGACAAGGCAGACGTAACTGCACTGACAGTAGTAAATTCTAAACACTAGCTATAGTGCCGTCTACATCTACACCAACAGTACACTCCCAAAAGAGATTGGTCGGTTTTGATGCGATGACGGCAGAAGCTATCTGGGGGATAGTACTTTTTAAGTCAAAATGTTCAAATGTTTGTAAGTCTATCACACCAAACTGCGTGGCATCAGTCCGTAGCTTACAAACTACTTAAACCTACGTAATATAACCTAAGGACAAACACACACACCCATGCCCCAGGGAGGACTCGAACCTCCACGGCGAGCAACCGCGCGCTCCTCAGCTAGACGCTTTAGACCGCTCGGCTACTCCACCGCGGCAACTTTTCAAGTATTCTCTTTGCTAAATAACTTATTTTATATAACATTTCCTAATTTTGTACAACTAGACACCTTAGACATTTTTGTCCTCTACAGAAAAAAAAATCATCTTCACAAAATTAAAGTACTGGCGACTCTGTGCTAATAAAAGTGATAAAAAAAAAAAAAAAATAAATAAAACATCCTGTCTAAAGTAATGGATTCCTACATCAGGTTGCTATATCACTCCTGTAATAAGCGAACATGTCTGGGCTTAGTTATTATATGCTTTGTTCCGATGAACACTTGTTAGTTATCTTCACTGGAAATCTGTTTGTTCTCATGACAGGACTGTCAAATGCAACCTTGCAAAGCGGTTTCATCAATTTTGTAATTATTACAGAAGATTGTAGGTTAATATTATCAAAGTTTTCCTATTTGGGTACCTGGATATGTGGGATAACCATTGTCAACTATTCATTAAGCACAACAGCTCTTTGTGCAACAGTAGGAAACGTACTATCTTGTACAGCAGTTAAAAGAAGCCTGATGTACGAATAATTTAGTTTAGACAGGATGTTTTATTTTATTTATTTTACTTTTTATAATCACTTGTGTTAGTACAGAGTCAGTAATGTTGTGAAGAGCAGTTTTTTTTTTTTTTTTTTTTTTTTTTTTTTTTTTTTTTTTTTTTTAGAAGACAAAAAAGTCTGGTGCTACAGGAGTACTTGAAAATGGTGACGCAGCTTCACTGAAACTACTTGTATTGAATAAAGAAATGTTATAAGTAATATAGCGAGTGTGCCACAGAAGTACTTTGTTTAAATAACTTCATTTTACAGAAACTTTTCCAGTCGCACTCCTCACAGACAATGTTTGATGTTACAACTATTTACAGTTTGTCAATTTGATATATAAAAATAATCTTCCTTGGAAGAAAATATTTCTTTGACACCCATAACAAAAAACATACATCCTTGGAGGGTGTTATTCATCTGACCTCTCATAAAAATAATCTTCCTTGCACGTTTGATATCGGCATGACCTCCCATTAAGGAAAGTTAATATATTGTAAGCTACGTATATCTTCAGTATTTTGTCCACGTGCCATTGGCATCAAGAACAGCCCGTATCCTTCGAGGTATAGAATCTACAAGTCTGCGTAAAAACTCCTCGTCCGTAGCAATCCATCCCATGAAGAATAAACCATATCTCTCACGGCATTCGCAGTTCTTGGAGGAGGGCCTGGGAAAATTATCCCGCACAGTCTTCTTGAGGTTACCATCGGATCGGAAGCATAGCTTTTAGCGAATTAATATTAAAAATATTACCTGTAAGAAGTCTAAAAAATAAAGTGACTCCAGTGGGATTCGAACGCGCGCCTCTTGCGTTCATAAATCGTCACTCTATCTACTCACCGTATGAAATGTAAGTAACAAACGGTTCATTGTAGTAATTGTACCCACATGTAATTCTTATTTCTCTACCGTTGCTAGGTGCTAAAGTAATGTTTTCCAAAATAAATAATACGTGACTTTGCAATGAATCTCAACATGTACTGCATCTTAACTATTGTATTGCCTCTATTTGACTATGTAAACAGCAAGTTGAAGCTGCACAGACCGCTGGAGTTGGCAACACTCGCGTTACGAGCTTGGCCATGCGCAATGCTCTGTTGTTGGACTTCAAATTATTCGGGCCGGATAATATAATTGTATCCATTGTACATGTACTGATAACGGTTTCAACGTCGTGCGCCAACAGATAGCGTAGGGAAAGTTGAGGGGAGGAGATACGGCTGAGTGCTACCAATGGAGCTCGCGGGAGATATATTGTCTTAACTCGCGGTCAGTCACGCGCCTAGAGAAAGCATATATTTACTGCCAGAGCAGTAATAGAGGGGGATGCGCAGACATCTGAAATCTGCACCTGCGTAACGGCTGCAGTGACCATAGTCCAGCTGAGCATCGCCTTTGTTCTGTGGTAGAGCTATTGGACGAAGTGCTTGTTCAAATGTTTGTTAAGCTTAAGGGACTTAACTACGGGGTCATCAGTCCCTAAACTTACAAACTACTTATGAACTACTTACGAACTAGGACGGCACAAATATCCATGCCCGAGGGGGGATTCAAACCCCCGACCGTAGTGGCCGTGCAGACCGTGAATGGAGCGCCTCAGACCCCTCGGCCACCGCGGCCGGCCGAAGTGCTTGTTTAGTGCGTAGGTTGTGAACTGAGAACGGAACAATGGACGAGCAAAGCTTCAATTTAAAGTGTTGCTTTAAGCTTGGTGTGACACCTAAGGAAACGCATCCGATGTTGGTACGTATTTATGGGGATCAAGCACTGTCCGTGAAGTGAGTACGAGTGCTTCGCCCATCTCCGAGGAGGTCGGAAAAGTGTTTCTGACAGTCCTCATAGCGGGTGACCGGCGACCGCCGTCAGTGACGAAAACATTGAGAAAATGGGGACATTAAATAAACATGAACGATCGACGTTTAACTCTGTGCGTGAAAGCGGATGAACTAAAGGTTAACAGTGAATTCATGCGCCAAATGCTTACCCAGAAGTTATGGAAGAGGGAAACGTGTTGTTGTCATGTGGAAAATCACTTGACTGACAATCAGAAGCAGGCACGTTTAGAAATTTCACAGATTTTTCGTAGAAACGGCGGATGCGACACCCAATTTCTTCAACCGTAATGTCACTTAGGGTGAAACCTGTTGTCTCCAGTACGACGCTGAAACGAAATGGCAAAGCATGGAATGGCGTTCTCCGACTTCACCTCGTCGGAAAAAGGTCAGAGCCGAATAATCACGCATCAGAACGATGCTCATCACCTTTTTCGATAGGCAGGGCATTATCCACTAGGGAATGACGTTGAACGCTGCAAGGTACTTTGAAATACTGACTCGTTCCATGCAACGTCTACCCAGAGTACGAACCTAGTATACACAAGGTTCCTGTTTTTCACGACGACGCTCACCCACACACAGCCAATATTGTCACACGATCTCGTGAAAAAAATAAATAAATAAGGGGTAGGGGGTGCATGTTGAACATCCACCATACTCGACGAATCTCAATCCGACGCCTTCCTATTCCCTTCACTCAAACTTGCTTTGAACTCAAACAAATTTGACGATATTCCTGATGTTCAAATAAACGTGACGATGCTTTTGCATTGTTGTTGTGGTCTCCAAACGTTTGTTAAGCTTAAGGGACTTAACTGCGAGGTCATTAGTGTTTTTTTTTTGTTAAACTTATGGGACTTAACTACGGGGTCATCAGTTCCTAAACTTACAAACTACTTATCAAGTACCTTATACTAAAGACGGCACAAATATCCATGCCCGAGGGGGGATTCGAACCCCCGACCGTAGTGGCCGTGCAGACCGATACTGGAGCGCCTCAGTCTCCTCGGCCTCCGCGGCCGGCAGGTCATTAGTCCCTAAACTTACAAACTACTTATGAACTAGCATATACCCACACCGGTATCGGCACTCCAGGGTTACAGCGATTTCTTGCTACTGCGGTTAAACGTTAATTATGACGCGGCGTTGCTGCTATGTTCTAACACACGCACACGACGATTAGCAACAGCGATGCTCATTGTGGTTACATTTCGCATTGCAGCGAACAGAAGAAGAGCAACTTTTATAATCAAATATACGGCGAGGTGCTACATTTGGTGATATTTATTTAATGAAACATGTCGAAGTTCCTTATTACACTGTCAAATATCTTTGGTGTAAATACATGACATATCGACTTTGACAAACATATATGGCCGTGTAATACCAGTCTCAGCTCTATTTATCGACTGTTCAGATTCTATAAGCGTTCATTTCAGTGTGTGCCACTGTGAGTACGTTTCGACAGTAATACGTTAAAATTAAAATATTTTTCAATTTGAATGATGACGTTTAGTAGGTAAAATACGAGAATTTTATGGTCTCTGTCTCTCAGTCAGTGCGGCAATTGTTTTGATACTTACGCGTCGTTTTGAAATTTAACAGACATGACATCCGAAGATGGCTGTCCTCACGTGTTTGTTTAAAGCCGGCGGGTGATATCCTCATCCTCAACCAATCCGCATGTTTTTATTTCTCTCTCTCTCTCTTTTATTTTTTATTTATTTATTTTTTTAATTCGTCGTCAAAATTTGGGGGGGTGCGTGGATTACTCCAGTATATACGGTAGGCAGGTGTGGCAGTATCTTTGATCTTCGGCTCTTCAGCGTAAAGAATCCGTTAAAATATGGCGAGGGAGAGAGATACAACGTAAGAACTTCATAGAGTACGTTTGCCAGACGCAAATGTTTATAAAACTATGGGAGCAAAGTGCAGAGGACATCGGTACCTAGACTTACAAACTACTTTAACCAACACACACACACACACACACACACACACACCCATGCCGGAGGGAGGACTCGAACCTCCGACGGGAAGCAGACGCGTAAATCGCAGCTAGGCGCCTTGGAGCGTACGGTTAAGCCATCTCGACTTGGCGGATACACCTTATGAGTTAATGACTAGTAGCCATATAACGTGTAGTTCGTTGCGTAGGCGTTACTTCCTAATGGTACACGGAAACCGAGCGAGGTGGCGCAATGGTAACGTAATGGACTCGCATTCGGGAGGATGGTGGTTCAAATCCACCTCTGGCCATCCAAATTTAAGTTTTCCGTGATTTACCTAAGTTACTCCAGGCAAATGCCGGGATGGTTCCTTTCAAAGGGCACGGCCGATTTCCTTCCCCAATCCTCACCCAAAACCCCGAGTGTTAGCTCCGTCTCTAATGACCAATCTGTCGACGGGACGTAAAGCCCTAAGCTTCCTTCCTCCTCCTCCGGTACACGGAAGCTCGTGGACTCGGTTGGGCCGCAGAGCGAGTGTAGCGTCCGCTGGCGGGACTGGGATCGGGCCGAGGGTAGCGCGGCCGTGACCGCCAGCGTTTCTGCAGCGGGCGGCGGCGGCGTCATCAGTTGCCGGCCGCGCGGTGCCTGTGGGCGGCGTGGGCGGCGCGCATGCGCGCAACGGTTGTTGGCGTGGCGAGCGCCACTGTAATTGCGCGGCGCAGATAGCATCGCTAACTGTACGGCCCGCGCCCGCGGCACGCGCCCGGGACCAATATGAAGCGTGGACGCTATTAGCGGGCCGCCAGCACGGCCACGGCCACGGCCGGCTGCGTCTGTCTGGGCCCGTCCAGCACCAAGGAGGACCGCTGGGGTCACGACCACATGTATCAAGAAGACAATGTACAAAGATCACACATTTGAAAATACAGCGCGGGAATGGCTGTGCGGTCTTGTCATGTATTGTGCACCTGCTTCCGTCGGAGGTTCCAGTCCTCCCTCGAGGATGTGAGTGTGTGTGTGTGTTGCCCTTATACTGTAAATTAGTTTGAATAGTTTTTAAGTCTAGTGACTCCTGACCTCAGTAGTTTAATCCAATAGTTGTTTTTTTTTTTTTTTTTTTTTTTTTGTGGAGGTATGTGGTGGAGGGGGTAGAGGAAGAGCCCAACACCTTGCTATGCTTGAGGGTGGACGACTACCCATGCTCTTTAAGCCATGAACCGTCAACCATCATTAGTATTAGGCCGTTTCCTACGTGAGCGACAAAAGCGAGCGACTACGCACGACATTCTGTTATACGAGACTGCAGCTGCAAGCAGGATCTCCAGCCAAATTTTCGATAGTACTTTTGTGTCCCAGCCTTGTCGCCACTTTCACCGGTTGTTGTAGGAGTCGGTGCCCGAGTAGAAGAAGACCAACACAGGAATAAACGGTGCACGCGTGTGCAGGTACGGAGGTGACCAGCCAGTGGGACAGCAGCAACTAGAAACACTAGAGTAAATTAGAACGAGATATATATTTCATAGAGACTTAGTAATACTTAACTTTTACATAGTTCTTGACTGCAGAATGCTGATACATAGATTAGATAGAGGCCTGCCTACTGATGATTCCTAGTGCCTATCCGATAGCCAAGTCTTAACTGGTGCCTATCTGATTCCTAAGTGTTAACTGGTTACTATCTCAGTCCCAAGTGGACGATGCAGCAGTCGTGGCCACGAGCGGAGTTGCAGCAGAGGGCGCTCGTGGCTGACGTCGTAAACCTCAACCATCATTAAAATTAGGCCGTGTACTACATGAGCAACAAAATCGAGCGACAACGCGCGAATTCTGCTATGAGACACTGCAGCTGCAAGCAGGATAAAGATAAAATGTTTGTAAAGCTTATGGGGCTTAACTACGGGGTCATCAGTCCCTAAACGTACAAACTACTTATGAACTACTTACGAACTAGGACGGCACAAATATCCATGCCCGAGGGGGGATTCGAACCCCCGACCGTAGTGGCCGTGCAGACCGTTGATAGATAGGATGTTTTGGGCGCACAACAGCAAGGTTTTTAGCGCCCTGACAGGATAATTAAATAACAGTAAATGAAGTAAGCCATGGCAACAACACGAACACATATTGCAAATCAGCGATGTAAAGTGGCAGACCGCAGTACCCAAACAGACCGTGACTGAAGCGCCTCAGTCCTCTGGGCCACCGCGGCCGGCTGCAAGCAGGGTCTCCAGCCAAACTCTTCGATAATACGACTACGATTACAGATACTTTTGACTATGTCGTTAATATGTTTTTTTTTTCCTTTTTGAGTACAAAACATCAACAATTGATTATGTTTAGTGGTCCTCATCGCGAAGTGTTTAGTCCTTCCCAGCATATCTTTCAGGAAAGGTTCTATTCAGGACGCTTGGGATGCGTTGACATCTAAAACAGCTATACAGATTAGTAATACAAGTTTTATTTACGAATATTTACAATTAATTAACTTCTATCTGTTCTAGTCTCACGACGGCATCTTCTTCCTCAATGCTAGCTGTGCTGAGTCCTAGTGACTGCCTAATTCGGAGCCGAGTTCAGATGGGCTTTTTTGGCTGCATGTCAGCCTAGATATAGCCGCTTTTAAAGGGCGCGCTTCTCTGTTTCTCCCTCCAGGATGCGCGGCGCCGGCGTGTGATTAGCTGCCGGTCGTCCACTGCCTTCTCCACGATCGTTCTCTTGCGTCTGGCGTGTGGCGCTGACTTTATGCTGCAACAGATTAAGTAAGAAGACAGCCTTATCGAAAGAAGTCATTAAATCATTTCAAAACACGTTGATCATGGTGTAAATCTGACTAATTCTCAGAATAAAAATACAGAAATGGACACAAGCAATTGAAAAATATAACTTCAGTCGTCTATGAAGTCCAAGTTCTTTAAGGACACTTATTTTCATCCATATAAGTACAATTTTATATTCTGTTATTTCAGGAGCAGTTGCAGTTTGATAAATTTCAGGGGTTATTAGCTCGCAGAATTCTTGCGACATCCTTTATAACCTTCACAAACGGACATTCTCAAGAACTTCGGCACTTTGTAGCGCGTGCGACAGCGACAAGATTCAAGAGTTCTGAATCTCAAATGTCACCCATAGTCGCGTCTGACGCGCAGCGCCGCAAATGTCGTTCACGTAGGCCAGATCGTTAACCACATATGTGGCTGAGACTAGTCGCTTGAAGCTGTCGCTAGCATTTGTCGCTCACGTAGGACAGATCATTAACTATACAAGTGGTTGAGATTTGTCGCTTGAAGCTTGAAGCATTTGTCGCTTACATAGGACAGATCGTTAACTATACAAGTGGTTGAGATTTGTCGCTAGCATCTGTCGCTCAGGACATGACCTTAGTCATACTAGGCACTAATATAAATTATGAATAAGGAAAAGTTATTCTCTACACTGGTCAATACAATTAGAGGATCGGTTAAGATATCTAGATACTGAAGTATTGCCAATGGAGAAATGATCTAAAATGGTTCGACGTCTTTCTTTCGGTTCTGAGGAGTGAAGACAACAACATTACGGCAACCAAGGTATGGTAATAACAAAAAAGTGGCTCCAAAGGGAATTGGTGTTGTGTTAACTCTACCAAACGAATTACACAAGCAGTTGGATTGAGATAGTGTAGTGAGCAGGTAGTGCAAAGCAACAACACCGTCAAAGTTATAGCATGGGGAGCCATAGGAAGGTTGGAAACGGAACATACACAAATGGAGGTTGTTGCAGCTATTGACCTGGACGCGAATTCAAACAGGAACCGTTAGAAGAACGCAAAACCAAAGTCGTCTACGGATAACTTCAGCAAGAGATAATTGTTATCTCAGGTTAACAGCTTGTCGAGACTGGATGCTGAAAGCAACTCAACTACATCGTACCCTCCAGGCAGCAAAAAAAAAAAAAAAAAAAAAAAAAAAAAAAAAAAAAAAAAAAAAAAAAAAAAAAAAAAAAAAAAAAAGGTGCAAATGTTTGTAAATCTATCGGACCAAACTGCGTGGTCATCAGTCCGTAGCTTACAAACTACTTAAACCTAGATAAACTAACCTAAAGACAACACACACACCCATGCCCCAGGGAGGACTCGAACCTCCACGGCGAGCAACCACGCGCTTAGCAGCGAGACGCTTTAGACCGCCCGGCTGCTCCACCGCGGCCCAGGCAGCAACAGGACGCTCAGTATCAACACAAACCGTCGGAAATCGCACTTCGAGAATGTAGCTGCTACGCACGAACGCCTATGGTGTGTGTCTCATTCAAACCACCACGCCTTTCAGCCCGCAGATACTGGGTGGAGGAACATCAGTACTGGAGTCGTATGGAATGGCACCGGGTTCTCTTCACCAATGAGTTGAGATTTTGATTTCAGCCGGACAATCTTTGTCCCCTAAACATTCGAAAGAATTTATTCATGGGTAACTTGTAGGTTACATAATTGAATCAGTGACATTAGGTTGTTTCTATATTTATTTTCGGAATTTATATCCTTTGGGTAATTTTCTAAGGCATATGACGCAAAAATAGAGTAATAACAATGTTAATTAACTGTTTGTGTGGCAATGTCACTCTCAAGCAACATCAAAATTGCGTCTGAAGTTTCGTCATCGGATGGGCAATAGCGCTTGAAACCAATATTTAAGTTCTCATACAGCAATGATTCGTTATCGTTTGCTAAAAGTTTCTCAACAGAATGAATTATTACCAGATATTCGAAGCAGAATTTAATGGGATATTAATTTCTTTCCTTTCTGTGCAGTTATTTTTTCCTCCGCAAGGAAAACTACATACAAACAGAAAGCCTAGTTGATGGGTTGTTATGCAACAATGTTGGCGAATTCTTATTTGGGGCATTCCGAATGGATTGATGTTTACTGGGAAAAGGAGTCCTATCATAATACTATGGAATGGACAACCAGTCAAAAAAAAATTATTTTTGTTAAGCTTATGGGACTTAACTGCGGTGTCATCAGTCCCTAAACTAACATACTATTTATGAACTAGCTTATACTAAAGACGGCACAAACATCCATGCCCGAGGGGGGATTCGAACCCCCGACCGTAGCGGCCGTGCAGACTGTGACTGGCGCGCCGCAGACCGCTCGGCCTCTGCGACGGCAAGCAGTCCAAAAGAAGAAGAAAACAGCGCCTCTTGTACCAGTAAACAACTACGAAATAACAGTTTTATTTATTATTATAATTAACCAGATGGAAAAATCAAGCTTCGTCTTAACGGGCACTTGACTGTGATACGTGGAAAATATGGGATTGTTCTGGACTTAGTGCCAAAATGGGCTTGTTTTCATCGTTTCACATGAAATAGTGAAAAATGCAGCCATTTTTACATACACAGGGACAACACAGTGGTATTTATCGTGCAGCACACATGCGTTTTGGGACAATGTCACAGGCAATAAACATTTAGAAGAAAAATCATGCCTATACAGGTCTTGTTTAAGTAAGTAAAAATTCTTTATAATACTGTAGTAAATAAATACTGCAACCAGCCACAAGATTGTTTTTGTTAATCAATTTATTTTACTATTACTAGTTTCGGTCCAGAGCCCATCATCAGACTGTAGTGTTGCTTTCAGGTTTTTTCAGGGTTTTTTTCCCATTGTATTCGCGTATTGAGAGTGGGAAGAATGATTGTTTCAATGCCTCTGTGTGTGTTGTAATTACTCTAATCTTGAAATCACGATCCATACGGGAACAATATGTAGGTATACGCATTGCCAAGGACCAGAAACCAAGTAACAAAATTTATATATTTCTATCCTAATAATAACAACGTTTTCTTGCTTTAAAAAGTTTATATATTTCTATCCTAAATATAACGACGTTTTCTTGCTTTGTAACCTATGGATTCACATAACTTTGTTATTTTATGACACCACTCTAGACCTGAAATCAACACTACCGTCTGATGATGGGTTCAGTCCCAAAACTAGTAACAGTAAAATAAATAGATTTAGAAGAAAAAAAATCTTCTGGCCGGTTTCAGTATTTATTTACTACAGAATTATTACGAAAATAGCTGCGGTGTTCAATAAACAAAAATGGATGAAATAATGAAATTTCTTTCCTTGTGGGATTCCTTGTGGCCGAATAAGAGTTAAGTAAGAAAATAAAAAAATTAAGATAAAATAAAAACAATTTATCCTCAAAAACGTATGTGAGTGCTTTCTCTCCGCTTGGAACACAAGTATCGCTCCAGTTGTCAAGCACCACAACTTTTGTTACAGAGAACGTCGCTGCTGTATTATACTGTGATACTTTGTAAATTTCATCTCTGTTCTGGTATAATGGCTGCCAATGAAGTATCTGCACTATGCCACTTCCAACAAATTGTTACGAAATAATTAAGCGATTAACGCACGCCTTGGCTACACATGGCTCTTTGCAAGCTGCATGTATAGAGCAACAAAACACCGACGGCCGAGTGCACTAAGAAATGACCCGTGATGAAGGGTCTTATTTATTGCGCTGTTAGCAGTGCCCGCGGCCTTATATAGCCAGGACGATCCGTACCTGATTCCATTAAACGATGGGGGACTCTCGTCTGCACACTCGCGCTGTTATGACAAATCGTCGCAGCAGTGACTGGCGCGGCGGTAGAATAAGAAAGTCTGGTCCCGTACAGCCATTAGTGCGACGAAACAGGACTAAGGAGCGGTGATCACACTTCACGGCGATTCTACAGCTACAATGTTGCACTCTAGGCGGTCGGGAGCAGTGCCGTGGAAATTGCAGCCACTGATCTCGCTGCCTCGCTTGTAATCAAATGATGCTGAGGCACTATTAGGCCCGGCTGCACGCAATAACGAGTGAACAGATCGCAGTAAGCTGCTGCGTGCCGCAAGTGCCGTACAGAGAGGTCAGTTGTCTCGCAGCTTCTTTTTCATTTGAGGGTTTATTGGTCACTTCTCTCAGCAGCACATCTCTGGAGCGCAATTGCCTTGCCAATCTCCACTAGCTTTATGAGTTACCAGTTGAAAACCCGAGGACGCTCGGGTACCTCTTTATACCACTTTTAATTCAGAAAGAGAAGGAAAGAGGTGGATAGAGTGAGAAAAGTGAATATATTGACAAACTTCAGACTAGCAAAATACGTACAGCGGGTTTTCAGCTACTCCTATATACATCGGTCGAAACAATCAGGGAAACAGTTGAGATGTCTAGGTTCAGAAGTATTGTAATTGGCAGAATGACCTACAATGGTTCGGAGTCTTTCTATCGATTCTACAGAGTGGAGATAACAACATCACGGCAACCGAGATAATGCAAATAACATAAAGTTGCTGCAGAGGGGGTTGGTATTGACTTGTGTTTACTCTACCAAACTAATTAAACAAGCAGTTAGATTTGGACAGTGTAGTGAGCAGGTAGTGCAATGAAACAACAACCTGAGTTACGTGAAGCTGTGGCATGGAGAGACATAGGAAGTTTGGAAGTGGTACAGACACAGATGGAGGTGGCTGAGGCTATTGGAGTGTCCCAAAGTGTAATTTCCAGGATCGACAGGCGATTTGCGACAAAAGGAACCGCTGAAAGAAAGAAGGCCACTGTCGTCCACGGGTAAAATCAGCAGACGTTCTCCCCGTTAACAACTCGTCGAAACAAGAGGCTGAAAGCAGATCAGTTACAACGCATCATCCAGGCAGCAACAGGGCGCGCAATATCAACACAGAAAGCCCAGAATCGCCTTGGGAAATGTGGCCGCTACGCACGGACGCCTTTGGCGTGTGTCTCGTTAAAACCAGACACCGTTTAGGCCGCCGAAACTGAGCGGAAGAACATCAAGATTGGAGTCGTAACTAATAGCGCCGGCTTCTGTTCACAGATGATTCAAGATTTTGGGTTCAGTCGGACAGTATGGAGAGAACGTGGAACTCAGAACAATCCTACTTATGTGCAGAAAACATCACCGTATCATGGTGGTGTACGAATGGTGTGGGCAAGAGTCAGCATTCGCGGATGTACGCACCTCTGTACCGTTCAGAATGGCGTTTTGATTATTGAGAGGTATAAAAACGAGATGTTTCCACCTCATGTTGTGCCCTTCTATGCTGGTGCCACAGGAGATGGTTTCTTTCTGGCTCAGGTTAACGCTTGTCTTCACAGAGCTGTCTGTATTGGTGGACAACATGCTTGAAACTCGGGAAATTGAAAGAATTGCCTGCTCGTAAGCCGGATTTAAATCCGATTAATGTGTCTGGGATTCACCTGACAGACGCATTGCAACCAGACCTGCACCTCCCACAAGGGTTGCAGAACTGGATATTGCACTCGTGGTAGAATGGCCAAATAACCCTCAAGAACTGACTCATTACTTCATACTGTCCATGCCAAGCAGGTCAGCAATTGTACTCTCCGTCCATATTAGATAGAGGGCAACAAGGATGACTTTTTCACTGTTATGCTAGCCCCATGATACCTCGCTCTAAGTAAACGTCATATAAGCCTCAAGTGAAGAGTTGAAACAGCAAAATATCGTACTAACTTGTTCCCCTAATTGGTTTGAGCATATATATGAAATGGAGAATTGATAAAAACGCTGAGCTGTTGACAGGCACTAAAATAGATAATCTCTTACACACAACTTAAATTTTCGGCCAAGGCCTTCGTCAAAATGAAACACATACTTCTACGCAATCACTCACACAGACAACCACCACGTCCGGCCACACTAGTGCCACAAGCATCTAGACTGTGAGTGAGGTGGGAAGTGGAGGAGGAAGGACCGGGTAAACGTGATGGAAAGTTTCGTGTTGCATGATGGATTTTAAAGGCTTTGATAGGCGGGAATTTGAATTGCGGCATGAATACAGTGAAGGGAAGGGACAGAAAATAATAAAAGGGGGGGTGTAGAGGAGTATGGGAAGGGAGCGGGGGAATTTGTAACGATAAAAGTACGGTGAAAAGGTAGGAAAAACAGGAAAATATAGAAAAAAATAAAAATAAAAAGTGATTAATTAATTGCACTAGTACTGGCTGTGGTCGAAATTCGACCAGTTGTGTTTGCAAAGTCATTAAAATGAAAAAAAAAATGTATTTGGAATTTATTGAGCCTGCAAATTTATAGGTTTCATGTGAATGCTATGAGAACGGGTGAAAGAAAGGGCAAAGAGGAAACATGAGAGAATGAAAAACACAAATGAGGGAATTAATTGCTTTATTTCACAATCAGCATTATAAAACTTCAGTAAAAACAACATTTTTCGCACAAATCCTTTCATCATTCGCTGAATGTCCTTGTTCTCTACGTTCACAAACCATCAAATGATCGAACTCTACTTGCTGCAAAATATAGCTGACTATGTGTGAAAACTGGTTTTCTTAATAGAATCCCAACTGTTTCAAATGTTTGTCTTTGAGACTTATCGAATTCTGCATTAATAAACTGAATTGTTTAATTGTATTTAAAAGTTAAGAATTGAAAATTACGAATACTTAAATAAATAGGGGCAGTGGGAACAAAACCCAGGACCTTAATAGTGGAACTCCAAGCGCTAACTGACTGAGCTATTTTTAACTATGTCAGTATGCCACCTACAACGGGTTATAATATAGTGGCAAACTTACGGAGAATTTGGAGTATCTTCCTAAAATTTATTATTCTTTTTACCACTCTTAACGGCTAAGTGCACATATAATTTTTATATTCGCAACATCTATGACAATCCACCTATCGAATTTTGTACGTTTCATTGGCCTTCTTGTATGATTAACATTAAAAATCTGTACCCTTAGTTTCGTGTTAGCGTATTTATATTTTGATATTGTAAAGAACAACATACAGTTGCAAGGAAGATATGAATTGGAGAGAGGCACGCTAATGAGTGGGGGATGGAAAAGGGGAGGAAAGATGTTAGGCACAAAGTGTACGGACGCGAAGTTATTTTAGGTTCAGGCTAGGGTGGTTCCGGGACCGTAGAATGTGTTGAAGGGACAACTTACATCTGCGCAGTTCAGAAGAGCTGGTGGTGGAGGGGAGGATCCATATGATTCGGGTACTAAAGCAGCCATTAAAATCCAGAATGCTGTGCCACAGGTTGGTCCATCTTGCCTTTTTTTTCACAGTTTGGCGGTGGCCATTCATCCTGACAGACAGGAGGTTCATCGTCATACCAATATAAAACGCTGTGCAAAGGTTGCAGCAGAATTGGTACATCACATGGCTGCTTTCACAGGTGGTCCAACGTCGGATGGGGGTAGGATAAGCCTGTGTCAGGACTGGAATAGGGAGTGCTCGGTGGGTGGATTGGGCAGGTTTTGCATCAAGGTTTTCCACAGTGATATAATCCCTATGGTGAGGGGTTGGGGTTGGGTGTGGCATAGTGATAGACTAGGATGTTGTGGAGGTTATATGGGCGACGTAACACCACTTTTGGACGGGTCGGAAGGATCTTGTGTTAGGATGTCTCTCATTTCAGTGCAAGATGACAGATAACCAAAGCCCTGACGAAGTATGTGATTTAGTTGTTCCAGTTTGAGGTGGTACTGAATGACAAGAAGGACACTAGTATGTGAATGGTTACTGGGGTTGGAGGGAGGATTGGTGGTGTGTATATGCATAAAAGCTACTCAGCCTGGTAGGTGGTATCTGACTTGGAAAGCAGCGCCAGCGTGTCTGAGGGGCGGCAGTCTGGAGCTGGCGGTGAGGCGAGCCGCTGGGCTCCTGCGGGCGATACCATCTGGCCGCGTGGCGGTGCGGCTGCTCCATTAGCAGCGGTGCCGACTTATAGGCCGCGCAGCGCCGCCCAGCGCTCCTAAATCAAGCGCGGCCCACGGCGGGCACGTGCGAGCACCGCGCCGGTCCCAGTTCGATGCCCAGTGGGCGGTGGCGTATCGAACAGATAATGGAACCTAATGAGCGGTAGCGCTCATTTTCGGTACAACATACATTTCAACATTTTTCGTAACTTGAAGATGATTTAGGGCTTAGAACGCTGAACTAGGTGATGTCTCGCCTCCTGTGACTAGACTGGTAATCGTCTTACAGGCGCGAACGGCTGAACCTTTCGAGTAGTATGATCGTGGTCTATGAAACTCTTCTGTTCCTGAAGTTTCGTCCAAGACTATGTTGGGCATCCTCAGAGGCGCTCCTCTTCCGCTAAGTCTTGCCGACTGACGGGTCGGACGTCTGGGACCGACATATATAGTGTATGACGGGGGCGAGGTTGAAGTCATACGCAATGAGCAGAGATAATCCTTCTCAAAGAGAAAAATTCTTCATCGACTGTCGCTTAGTCAAAGATGAAAAACTGCTTAGCGATTTTGCAGCGTTATTGACCATATGTCTCTAAGTTTCATTGTCTCCTCTTTCCTATTAAAAAAAATTACGGTTTAGATCGGAAAGATTTTACAGAAACATAAGACCAGTTTTTAGACCAACAAGAAAAATATGTCCAGCTCTCTGATCTATAAAGTATCATCGCTCTCCTCTATCGGCATAAAATTCCGTGTACATTGGCAAAGTTCATATTGGAAGCACAAAAAGTAGTGTCAGTATACAACTAAACACATAAAAGTCTTTGCCGACTAGGAAAAATACATAAATTTGCTGTAGCCGAGCATGGTCTTCAGTCAGGCATTCATGAAGTTAAATTTTCTGAAACAAAACTTTAATCTACAACGAAGAATTACTATCCACGATTATTAGAGAAGCTATTGAAATATATAAACATAAGAAGATACCATAAAGTGTGTAAGGAAAGAGTTACTGTCCTACCCGTTCATTGAAGTTACTGATGCTTTATTCCACCGTGTGATACGTTAATGGAACTTCTTACGCCTATATATGAGTCTTATGTCATCAAAAATATGTAAGTGAACAAAACAAATCGGCAGACATAAAACGTTCCATAATATCCGCAGAGTGCAATAAAACACTAGGTGACTTCAACGCTCGGGTAGAACAGTAACCCTTTCCGAACATACTACATGATAACTTCTAAGTGTGCGTGGCAAATCAATATATTTCAAGCTTGCGTTCTCGAACGAGAAATGACTCCGTCGAATAACCAAAGAACTGTAACAGAGTGGGAGACTGACCACAAACGTTTTCTTGTTTGCCCTTTTTTTTAAAAAACTTTTCCGTAAAGTGTTGATTATGAGAGGCGTTGAATTAATTTTTGTGCTATGGCCGGGAGTCGAACCCGGTACCTCCTGCTTACTATGCAGACGCTTCAAACTGCTCAGCTAACACATGGGACAATTTATGTGTCAAGGAATTAAATTGTTGTTGAAATTTTCAGAAAAGAATGCAATTACGGTTACATATTTGCTTTCTATAATTTATGGCGTTTTCGACAATTTGAATGAAAGATTATATAAAAGAGATGTATGTCCATCTGCCACGAATGAAAATTTATAATTATTAGGATATAATTCTATGGTCAAAGGCCAAATCAAAAAGCTTTTCCGCAATCGTGACTGCATTCTTTCAACATATTGTCAACCGGTTGCCAGCGGAATGGAACCAATGTTGAAAAAGCTTCTCTTTAAGATATGATCACATTACGTCCAGATGGCGATATTCCTCGCAGACTGCACAGAAAAGGCATCTGTAATGCTTTTGTAAGCAAAGAGGCCGTGCGTGTGCATTAGCACTGGTATTGTGAACGCTGCACATACCTTCCACTCGCGTTTGTGGCGAGCTACTGACAGTATTTCTCTCCACATGGCCTTTAAGAATAGTTTATCGACTAAAAGTATTTGATAAGTTGTTAGTAGCCGTCGGCTGGATTGGATACGCTTAAGCTAGACGCCGCTCGTTTCTGTTGGTGAAATGCGAACTCTGAACAGCCCCTCCCAGCCGTACTCTCGTGGGCGGAGGTCTTCATCAGAAATGCAGATTATGCCGGCCGCTCTGTACGGGATATCGTCCCAGCAGAATCTGAACTCTAATGAAGCATCCGATAACAGTCGTGACCGTCTTCGCAAACGACATCTGCCGTTATGGGCATGCTATTGTGAGACAGTGTTAGAAAATCAGCTGTAAACATCGGAAAATCTGCTCTTGGTATCCAAATATGCAGGCAGCTTTTTTGTGGCACAGTTTTTGGCTTCTTTGATACTGTCCAAATTTTTATTTATTTATTTTTTGCCCACTTTTAGTGTTACTGCCGTAACCTAAAGTGGACCTTTGCGATCGTATTTTGACAGCTCGAAATTTAAATGACAATAACGGCATATCTATTCATCTGACACGAAAATTGAATAACCTAATTTGTAGAGGAGATAATTCTCTACAACTTTGCTATCTTTTTTTTTCATATCTCGTAGCGTTTCAAAGATATTTGCAAAAATAACGGCGATTTTGGGATGTCTGTCTGTCTGTCTGTCCGTCCGTCTATCTGTCTGTCCGTAACGTGTTCCCTGTTTTTAAGACGAACCGTTCAACCGATCAGCACCAAATTTTACAGACATGATTGTAGGCTGCCAAAGACCAGAACCTCCCTTTTTCAAATTTTTCGGACAAAAAATACGGTAGTAATACCTAAAAAAGCCGTTTGTAGTATAATTGTAATTGCAAACGAACCGTTCATCTGATACGAAAATTGAATAACCTAATTGGTAGAGGAGAAAATTCTCTACAACTTAGCTCCCTTATGTGTTTTTCATATCTCGTATTGTTTGAGACATATTTGCAAAAATAACGGAGATTGGACACCCTCCATTGAATTAACGAAAATCAGCCGTTAGGAGATGTCACATGGCTTTCCTCGCGCAGAACTCTCTGTGGCATACGCCATCTTGCGCGTATTTGATGATTTTCTTATTGTAACTTACACGTTGTCCTTTCAAAGCAATGGCTCATAGAAGAATTAACAAAAACAAATCGTTCTTCGTACAATAAATGATAATCTAGAGTGTACAAATGGCATATTAGCATCAGTTAACAACGGCCATCAATAGTATGAGATTATAGGACTCATCTTCTGATTAACAGCCGTAGCGTAGTGGGCAAGGCGTTAGACTATGATGCCAAAGGGTGGTGGTTCGGAACCTGTCACTACCTAATTTTTTTCCTAAAAGGGTTTCAGACACTCTTATTAATTACTTTTTTATTATTTAGATTATTATTTTGGTCCAAAATGTTTGCAAAAACTTATAAAACTACAAATCTAAAGTGGGCCGTAAAACACGTCATTGCGATTTTTTATATACAAGACAAATATCTGCTGCATCAGTTGCCTGCAAGAACCTCCGCTGCGAATTCCAGTGGATGAGATCTCCAACAAAACCAAAAGTTTGTAAATCTATGGGACTTAACTACGCTGGTTATCAGTCCCTAGGCTTACAAACTGCTTAAACTAACTCACGCTAAGGACAACAAATACGCGGTGGCCGAGGGGACTGAGGCGCTTCAGTCTCGATCTGCACGGTCACTGCGGTCGGGGGGTTCGAATCCCCCCTCGGGCATGTATATTTGTGCCGTCCTAGTTCGTAAGTAGTTCATAAGTAGTTTGTAAGTTTAGGGACTGATGACCCCGTAGTTAAGTCCCATAAGCTTTACAAACATTTGAACATTTTTGAACAACAAATACACCCAGGCCCGAGAGAGGACTCGAACCTCCGACGGCGAGTAGCGACGCGCTCCGCAGTTCACAAACAATTTTTCCTTCTAACGTTAGTTTCATTTACAAATTGATAAACCTCCTCCTGCTGTAAAACTGGTTTAGTTTAGTTTATTCTGCTATTTCCTTATTATCCTTATTCCTGGCTCTTCCTTCTGTTACAAACTTTAGTTTTAACCTGTTTATTTTAAAAATATAGTTTATACAATTACTTGCATTAGACTCTTATTTTCCGATTCAGCAACACTTTGTATCATTTTGTCTGCACTTTACAGAAAGATTTTCTGTGTTCCATTTTTTAACTAACGGCTACCACTCTCACTTTTCCAAATTACTTGCTCCTGTAAATAGCAATGTTTTAGCCAACATCACATCAGTTTGTAAAGAAGGAATTACTGACTACATCTTGTTAATCTGCCTATCGGTTGTCTTCTGAAAACAATTTTCTGGCTTTTCGTTCCTTCATTGTCAATACGGTGTACTTATTACGATAAACAATTAACTAGGCTAAGTAATTTTAGTGTAACATAAATTTGATTTTCTTAGGACAATGATTTTTATTGCATAATCCAGTATTCGAACCTTCACTGTCCTGGTTGCTTTATGATGCGACTACATCCTCCGTGATGGCGACTCCCTCAACAACGCTTTGCGACCCACAGGTTGAAAACATTTCTATAGAGGACCTGACGTGAAGCACGTGTTGTCGCACATGGCTTGTTTCCCGTGTTACAGGAATCTGTTGTGGTTAATATAACATTCCCAAGCAGGTTGATCATTTTTGTTGATACAGTGTAGTGTACTATGTACAGTTCTCTACAGAAGGTTCTCAAAATGGCTACCACGAGCTGCAGTGCAGGCGTCCATGCTCCGTATCACTGACTGCCTCATTAGTTCCCATGTTCCAGGCGTCTTTCGTGTCAGCTGACACACTTGCTCTATGCGCTGACGCAGCATTTCCACTTAAGAATATTTGTGGTATCCACAATGGCCTTTAAATGGTACCATAAGTAAAGCTCTAATTGATTGGGGGTCAGGAGAGCGAGCAGGCCACGATGTCGGTAACTGACGCCCTATCCATTTGCATCGCTGATGCAAAACTGCTTTATCAACACGAACAAAACGAGGCAAACGAAATATACATGTGCGCCCTCCAAAATTGACCAACCTACATAGTGAAGTGGTCTGTGTTATGTACACCTCAAAAAATGACCGTAACACGGTAATGAAAGTAAATAAACCATATGTATGCAGGCCATATTTTGCCTTTTATCCGGTCCTCCATCGACTCCTCAGACCTTTATTCATATATTTAATTACACCCTGTTTAGTCTCGGGACGCGTTAACTGCGAGCTTCAAGTGTTTCAAACGTCAGCTTCTCTTCTTAGTATCTCGGAATGTAATTGGCTTATTCCTATGCACCCAACACCATTCTTTTTGTGACATTTCACGCAATTGATTGCTTAAGAAATAATATTCGGTATTCATTTAAAAATAGTAAGTTTATGTTGAAAATAATATTTGTTTATTCTTCACAATTCTGTCGAAGTTGCATTAACTATTTATTTGGTGACTAGTTTCAGACGATCCTGTCCATTTACAAACCACATTCATCATTATAAATGTAACATACAGTGGATCATTTATGTGCAGTAAACCCAATACATCAGTGACACAAGTCAAACTGACAAATTTCAGTGATTACATGTTGTTGTTCTTTTATTAGTACTTTGATGACTATCAGTCAGAACAACAACATGGTCACTGAAATTTGTTAGTTTAACTTGAGTCAATGATGTATTGCGTTTGCTGCATAGATATGATCATTGTATGTAACATTTATGATGAGGCATGTGGTTTGAAAATGGACAGGATTGTGCGAAACTAGTCACCAAATGAATAGTTAATACACTTCGACGGAAATCGTTAAGAATAAAGAGTTTGTAAAAAGTTGCTGGTACCGCTTCCTTCATTGTATTGGACTTTCATATATTTCTATATATTTTAGGCTGCATCATAGTGCTTACTTTCATAAGCCCTTGCCATACGATCATGGCCGCGTAAGCCGTTTTTCAATATCTATTGTAGTTCCAGAGATAATTTCGTTCCATATACCTACAGCACCGCAATTGAATTGACTGATGTATTTTTTCGAAGAGTCTATGTCCGCAGGAAGTGTTTTATGGACTTCCCCTTGCATTTGATGCGAGACTAAGTCACACTTGCCGGGTTTAGCTAGTAATTGTAGAACATTGTACGTGACAATATGTCTTGAATATCTATGACCTGTTTAGAGTTTCAAGGTAACAGGTACAAATTCTGTGGCAGTACACTCTATTGAACCGAATGGCTTTCAAAGACGATACGGTGTGATTTGGCGTAAACTATCTCGCTAGTAGACTTGCGCATAATAGTTCGCGAACTAATTCGTTCTTTTAGTTCGTCCGCTCCCAGCGACGGGTAAGCGGCGTGGTCTGCGCATGCAGGTGTAGGGAGAAGTTCCCCCACTAGCTGCTACATGCGCTTGCTGCTTGAGCCGCTAACCATATCAAGCAAACCAAAAGAAACAGTTTGTGGATAATTTCTAGCGTTTAAGTTTAGAGTTATCTCTGTATCGTGGCATTATGGAATTTTATTAGTCAGATATTGCAGAGTGCAGAATACTTCAAAACAGAAATTTTGTAGCACTGAACTATGTAATGTAACAGGCAGACGCTAACCTCGAAATGGCTCTGTGCAGCAGAAGGCAAGCACGTGATTTTTAATTCTGCTGCGCGCCCTCTCGCTATTGCCCGTCGATCTTCGGAAAAGAATCCAACGAACTATGAAGCGAGATACGTTTGGCATAATGGTTCGCGACTGGTAACGCATGTTTTAGTTCGCGACCGATTGCACATATTTTAGTTCACGAGCGATTGCACATATTTTAGTTCGCGACCGATCGCGCATATTTTAGTTCGCGACCAGTATCTCTCCTTTTAGTTCGCAGCTCGGCCGCGAAGTAGGTCGCTCTTTTTAGTTCGTCCACTCTTTTTTTGGCTTTTGCTACCGCTACTAAATGAGCTCTTTCTTTTATGACAGCTTGTTTATATAATGGTGAGTGTTGCCAAAGCTTTTGCATTACCCTTATTTTTGGGCAATTAGACATCAAATAAACCATGAATCACGCGATTCTGCCGCGGTGGATTAGCCGAGCGGTCTAAAGCGTCTCGCTGCGGAGCGCGCGGTTGCTCGCCGTGGAGGTTCGAGGCCTCCCTGGGGCATGGCTGTGTGTGTGTGTTTGTCCTTAGGTTAGTTTACCTAGGTTTAAGTAGTTTGTAACCTACGGACTGATGACCACGTAGTTTGGTCTGATAGATTTACAAATATTTGAACATTTTCACGCGATTCTGCGCGCTCTCGCGTCCTTTCACTGTTCCCCGTCAGTATTCGGAAAAGGAGCCGACGAACTAAGAGGCGAGGGATCTGCGAAGTAGTTCGCGTAGTTCGCCTGTGGGAGCGCTCTTCCGAACTAGTTCGTTCGCGAACTACACAATACTACTTGCTAGCATCCCACGCATAGGCTGTGCGTGTATTTGTCCGTAGGTTAGTTTACCTAGGGTTAAGTAGTTTGTAAGCTACGGACTGATGACTACGTAGTTTGTTCCGATAGATTTACAAATATTTGAACATTTTCACGCGATTCTGCGCGCTCTCGTGTCCTCTCGCTGTTCCCGTCAGTCTCCAGGAAAAGAGCCGACGAACTAAAAGGCGAGGTATCTGCGAACTAGTTCGCGTAGTTCGCCTGTGGGAGCTCTCTTCCGAACTAGTTCGTTCGCGAACTACACAAGACTACTTGCTAGCATCCCACGCATAGGCTGTGTGTGTGTTTGTCCTTAGGTTAGTTTACCTAGGTTTAAGCATGTGATTACGTAGAGTTTCCCGGCGTATAAATTGTTGATATTCATGTCGGGTTTCCAGACGGAACATCGAGTCATCTTGACACAATATTTCAACGGACCATCTGGCCGCCATCTTCAGGTGCTGAGTCTCGTAGGAAACTGAAGTCTTGCCGTGCCCGGCGGCCTTATATACGCCGCGAAGTACTAACGGCGCGTGCGCCAGAGAGTCGTGGCTGCGTCCTCTGCCGCAAGCAGCCGGTGCAGCGCCTCAGTGGAGAAAACTGGCAGGAACGATGTATCGCTTACATGCGCTAGTTGTCACAGGTGGAGAAAAGAGCACGCTGTTTTTTTAAATTAGACAAAACTGGATTCCACATGTTGCTAAGAGGGAACCTCTTGTCTCTATTTATTAAATTGTCCGCCAACCTAATCTCAATAGATTCCTTTAAAACGCATTCCCAGTAGCGAGACGCAGAAGCAAGTACATGTGTTTCGTCATACTTCATTCTGTGTCCTTCGGTTAAACAATGCTCCGCTACTGCAGACCTGTCAGGTTGTAACAAACGTGTATGTCTGTGGTGCTCGGTGCATCGATCATTGACGGTGCGAATCGTTTGTCCTATATATGCTTTCCCACAGTGGCAAGGAATCTTATAAACACCAGGTTTTCTCAGCCCCAAATCGTCTTTAACTGAGCCAAGAAGAGCCCTAGTCTTGGCAGGTGGTCGAAACACACTTTTTATATTAAACTTTTTTAAAATCCTTCCAATTTTTGATGACACATTTCCTACGAGACTCAGCACCGAAGATGGCGGCCAGGTGGTCCGTTGAAATATTGTGTCAAGATGACTCGATGTTCCGGCTGGAAACCCGACATGAATATCAACTAGGTTTAAGCAGTTTGTAAACTACGGATTGATGAAATATTTGAACATTTTCACGCGATTCTGCGCGCTCTCGCGTCCTCTCGCTGTTCCCCGTCAGTCTTCGGAAAAGGAGCCGACGAACTAAGAGGCGAGGGATCTGCGAACTAGTTCGCGTAGTTCGCCTGTGGGAGCGCTCTTTCGAACTAGTTCGTTCACGAACTACACAAGACTCCTTGCTAGCATCCCACGCATAGGCTGTGTGTGTGTGTTTGTCCTTAGGTTAGTTTACCTAGGTTTAAGTAGTTTGTAACCTACGGATTGATGACCACGTAGTTTGGTCCGATAGATTTACAAACATTTGAACATTTCCAGGCGATTCTGCGCGCTCTGGCGTCCTCTCGCTGTTCCCCGTCAGTCTTCGGAAAAGGAGCCGACGAACTAAGAGGCGAGGGATCTGCGAACTAGTTCGCGTAGTTCGCCTGTGGGAGCGTTCTTCCGAACTACTTCGTTCGCGAACTACACAAGACTACTTGCTAGCATCCCACGCATAGGCTGTGTGTGTGTTTGTCCTTAGGTTAGTTTACCTAGGTTTAAGTAGTTTGTAACCTACGGATTGATGACCACGTCGTTTGGTCCGATAGATTTACAAATATTTGAACATTTTTCACTCGATTCTGCGCGCTCTAGCGTCCTCTCGCTGTTCCCCGTCAGTCTTCGGAAAAGGAGCCGACGAACTAAAAGGCGAGGGATCTGCGAACTACTTCGCGTACTTCGCCTGTGGGAGCGCTCTTCGGAACTAGTTCGTTCGCGAACTACACAAGACTACTTGCTAGCATACCACGCATAGGCTGTGTGTGTGTTTGTCCTTAGGTTAGTTTACCTAGGTTTAAGTAGTTTGTAAGCTACGGACTGATGACCACGCAGTTTGGCCCGATAGATTTACAAACATTTGAACATTTTCACGCGATTCTGCGCGCTCTCGCGTCCTCTCGCTGTTCCCCGTCAGTCTTCGGAAAAGGAGCCAACGAACTAAGAGGCGAGGGATCTGCGAACTAGTTCGCGTACTTCGCCTGTGGGAGCGCTCTTTCGAACTAGTTCGTTCGCGAACTATACAAGACTCCTTGCTAGTATCCCACGCATAGACTGTGTGTGTGTTTGTCCTTAGGTTAGTTTACCTAGGTTTAAGTAGTTTGTAACCTACGGACTGATGACCACGTAGATTGGTCCGATATATTTACAAATTATTGATAGAGCTGAAGCATTTAATTAAAGTTTGTGGTGCGGCCGGGAATCGAACCCGGACCTCCATGCTTACTAGGCAGACGTCTTAACCGTTAGACTACCACACCACTAACGATTAAGGCGCCTCGGAATAGTCTATGTACGATTTCCCTCCACAACAAAAACTTTAATTCAGCTTCTTTGTTCCAAAGATAATTGCCACTACTGCCAAGGCTCTCTATCTATCAATAATGTCTTTGACATATTTGAGACGTAAATCCGTCTCTGGGATTATTTACTTGTATTAATTGATATTTATATCAACATAACAGGATTGTTCCATCATGTCCATTGCTGAGGTGCTATTCCGCTGCATGGAGAGCCTTGGCAGTAGTGGCAATTATCTTTGGAACAAAGAAGCTGAATTAAAGTTTGTGTTGTGGAGGGAAATCGTACATAGACTATTCCGAGGCGCCTTAATCGTTAGTGGTGTGGTAGTCTAACGGATGCCGGGCGCCGTGGCTCAGCGCGCCCGGTCAGAGGGCTAAACGGCCTCTGTAATAAAAAAGCTGAGCCAAGAACAAATCGAACAAAAACGAACAAACTTGATCAACGTCCGCAACGAACAGAACTGCACATAGGGGAAAAAAAAAAAAAAAAAAAAAAAAAAAAAAAAAAAAAAAAAAAATAACGGTTAAGACGTCTGCCTAGTAAGCATGGAGGTCCGGGTTCGATTCCCGGCCGCACCACAAATTTTAATTCAATGCTTCAGCTCTATCAATAATGTCTTTGACATATTTGAGACGTAAATCCGTCTCAGGGATTCTTTCATTGTATTTAATTGATATTTACAAATATTTGAACATTTTCACGCGATTCTGCGCGCTCTAGCGTCCTCTCGTTGTTCCCCGCCAGTCTTCGGAAAAGGAGCCGACGAACTAAGAGGCGAGGGATCTGCGAACTAGTTCGCGTAGTTCGTCTGTGGAAGCGCTCTTGCCGGCCGCGGTGGCCGCGGGGACTGAGGCGTTTCAGTCACGGTCTGCACGACCACTACAGTCGGGGGTTCGAATCCCCCCACGGGCATGGATATTTGTGCCGTCCTAGTTCGTAAGTAGTTCATAAGTAGTTTGTAAGTTTAGGGACTGATGACTCCGTAGTTAAGTCCCATAGACTATACAAACATTTGAATATTTTGAACATTTTGGAGCGCTCTTCCGAACTAGTTCGTTCGCGAACTACACACGACTACTCGCTATCATCCCACGCATAGTCCCGACTTCATTCCTCTCCCAACGCTCCTGCAAGCTTCGCCGCTGTTCAGCAGAGAACTACAGGATGCTGGTACACGGACAGTTGGCTTATTCGCGTTCTTGCACGCGGAAAGCAGTATTCGCGTTCGCGCGGCATTCGTGTTGCGCGCTTCTGCGGCGAGCAGTGACCTCGGCCCCAGGCACAGTACAGTGTTCCGCGGGAGCTGTACAGTGTACAGGCGGCAGTCGTCGGCTGAGTAATGGCCGCGCGCGCGCGCGACAGCCGGCCCGCTGCCGTCGACGGCCGGGTCATTAGCGCCGCGCCGCGACCCGCGGTGGCTCCCAGAGCCGAGTTCAAGGCCCGGCACAATTCATTAACGTCGCAAGTCGGGCCGCGGCGACACCGCGCTTTTCTCATTTAAATACCGCGCCGTGTAGCGCCCGGGCGCGCCGTCATTTCTCTTGAAGGCGCCCGCCGCAGATTCTGCACACTCACATTCCACGCCCACCGCCGGAGACTATCAGCTGGCCGGGCTCGCCCGTGGGCAGCTCCTTTTGTTCCGGTACGTATTAGAGTGCGAGAGTATCCAGACGCCGGCTCGTTCGGAGTCGGATTATGTGCTCTACACGGAGCGCCGGGCCCAGCGCCCAGGCTGGAAGGTACTAATTTATGACACTGACGCAGCGCTACCAGGATAACTAAGCAGGTGCTGAGCGAACAGGCTGCGGCAAAAATCTGCGTCTCGGCACACAGTGTAACGTCGTGACAGCGTCCCTATAGTTCGGCCGAGTCAGAAATGCTATTCACTGCGTGTGATTACGGTCTGTGGTGTCAAAAAATTAACCCAACACTGAAAGTACCAAAAGAAGCACTAGGAGCGGATAGCAAAGGAACTTAACTCGGTGAAAGACTTATACCAGACAACGGAGCTGATTGATGAGAAATCTAATGCTCTCCGGGATAACAAACTACTCAGTGAAACGAGACGAAAGAGGTATAATAATCAAGCAGACAGAATATGTAAACAGAGGTCTTCGAGGGAACTGCATGTAGTAGTCATGGGTCACAATACAAAGGGTAGCATTAAATAAGCATGATAATTGGACAGCCGCGGTGGAATGGCCGTGCGCTCTAAGGCTCCTTGTCGCAAAAACGCGCGGTTGCTTCCCGTCGGAGATTTGATTTCTCCCTCGGACATGGTTGTACGTGTTCTCCTTACGTTACTCTAAGTAGACTAAATAACCATAGTAATTAAGTCCCATAGATTTACAAACATATGAATATTTGATAATTGGACATACATCCTCCCTTCCATCCCCTAACTCTCTGGCCATCGCCTCCCCTATCTGTATGCCTATTTGTTTTCTTCTAGCTGAAAACCTAGAGCTGCACATGTATTTATTTCTTCAAATATTTTGTTAGTCCATGTACTTCCTCCTCTTTCTTTCCTCCCCTCCTCTAGCAACCTCTGCCTGGTCTTGCCCTCCTCATCAGCACCTCCTGTTTCTCCTTCGCCACCTCCGTTTCCTCTCCCCGCCCTCTCAATCCAACCATCCATCCCACTGTCACCGTTATTACCCAACCCCACTCTCTGCCAATCGGGGTTGGAATACTTGAACGGAGTGACTCTTGTACGGAGTGACACTTCCGCGGGGCTATTTCCGCGGCGGACTAGCCATGCGCGCGGCCGTTCGCCGTCGGAGGTTCGAGTCGTCCTCGGGCATGGGTGTATGTGTTGTCCTTACGTTAGTTTAACTTAGTTTAAGTAGTTTGTATGTTAGGAACTAATAAGCAAGCAGTTAAGTCTCATAGATTTATAAACATTTGAACATTTTGAACCGGGGTTCTTGGCGGACTAACCGGCTTTTCGCAGGTACAGGTGCACTAAGAAATCCAACAGTTCAGCACAGCTGCTCTTGCGTGCTGGCTGGCTCTCACACCACCACAGTAAGCAACCATGTATCGCTTCAAGGTAAAACAGAACCGTTTTTACTCCGAACTTGGAATAAACTTTAGAGGGAGAAACGAGATGGAAGATTTCCAGGAAAACTCAAGCTAAACAATTGGCAGCCACTCTTTGCATATCAATTACTTTTCCTGTTGACTGCGTAAATGTAAATTAGGGAATACACTGATCTATTTAGTACTATCAAATAGTTATAAGGAAATAGGCAGAGCTTACAATCTGATATTGCGTACCATTGCTCCTCCACTCAATAAGTCTGTCAGTAGATTTTTATTCAGAAAATTCAAGCCTTTAAAAAGAAAGTGTTCATATAGGAGTCACGTGATAGTTACACTAGGAAATCTTCTCCAGATGCTGATAAATTCGACTTTTTAAGGTCGCCCTGTAGAAACGGCGTCTTCCATCTTCATAAGGAATTCTTGAACAGTAACTACTAAAACAAGAACCTGTTTCAAGTAATATTCCTAGACAAAGAAACAAGTTCCGCTGTGAATAACTTGAAAATAAGAGCTTTAAACTTCAGATACTACTCCATATCTGTTATTATTTAAAGGAAAAAGTGGTACAGCTTGTTACTTTCTGTAATGGAGATGAAAAATAATATTTTAAAAGTAATAAGTCTTATAACACAGACTTTCAATTTTCATCCTATAAAATATATTGTAGTCATCTGGCACCACTTGATAACGCGAGACAGTTTCAAATATTTTTAAATCTATGGTATCAAATAGCTATGGTCATCAGTCTTTAGGCTTGCAGACTACTTCAACTAACTTAAACTAACCTAAGGACACACACACACAGCCGGCCGCGGTGGCCGAGGAGACTGAGGCGCTCCAGTCACGGTCTGCACGGCCTCTACGGTCGGGGGTTCGAATCCCCCCTCGGGCATGGATATTTGTGACGTCCTTAGTATTAAGTAGTTCATAGGTAGTTTGTAAGTTTAGGGACTGATGGCCCCGTAGTCGAGTCCCATAAGCTTAACAAACATTTGAACATTTGAACACACACACACACACACACACACACACACACACACACACACACACACACACACACGCACACGCACACACACACGCACACGCAAAACCCACACACACACATGCAGAGGAAGGGCAATAAAGTATGCTGCCCATAGGCCACCAGACATAGTGGACGCGTATTTGACAACGTGAGCATTGGGGGACTATCACGATCCAGGGCAAAGCCACCTGAACAGAAAATCGGGGCGCCATCGCCTAACGCCTGGCAGAGCAGGTCGCGAACGAAAAAGAGATTTCAAATGTTTCTAAACCTGTTGGACCAAAGTGCTGGTCATCTGCCCCTAGGCTCATAAACTACTTAATGTAACGTATACAAAGGGCAATAAATTCACGCAAGCCCGAGGGAGGACTCAACCTCCGACAGGGAGCATCGGCACGCTCCGCAGCAGCATTTTCTTAATCCCTATTGGTTTTGCTTGCCTTACGCGAATTTCTGCTCACTTTTCACGCCATCTAAGGAAACTGAAGTTATAATTAATCCTTCAGCACTAAAATTAATATTCCCTGTTCTCTTTTGTGAACGAATATCACTGCCATTGCGTGTTTTGATCTACGAGGCGCAACTGGTGCTTTATTTTTAACGTCCCTTGACATTCCGTCCACTGGGAATGCACTTGGATTTTAGACGGTGTGTGATTTAAACAATGATCCAATGTTTGTAAAGCTTATAGGACATAAGTGCGTTGTGATCAGTCCCTAAACTTACAAACTATTTATGAACTAACTTTTACTTAAGACGACACAAACATCCATGCCCGAGGGAGGATCCAATCCTCCAACCCGAGGCGACTGAGGCGCTTCAGTCACGGTCTGCACGGCCGCTACGGTTGGGGGTTCGAATCCCCCCCTCGGGCATGGATATTTGTGCCGTCCTAGTTCGTAAGTAGTTTATGAGTAGTTTGTAAGTTTAGGGAGTGATGACTCCGTAGTTAAGTCCCATAAGCTTTACAAACATTTGAACATTTTGAAACCTTCAACGCGGGAGACCACGCGATCCGCAACGTTGCGCTCCAGACCGCTCGGCTACTTCCGCGCGGCAGTATAATGTCACTAACGTTGACCTCAGGCTGTGTCCTAGCATCCAGCCTCACATTTACGTGATCCCGGCCTGCTCTGCCTGATGTCAGACGAGAGCGCCACGGCTTTCCCTTTCGGTGCTGTTGTCCACTGCCGCTCAACCTACAGTTAACGGAGATAACTGGTAGTTTAGTGAAGACGAACATTGAAGTTAGTTTGGGAAGAGGAGTTGGACTGACGGGTGGTGAAACTACGAGCAACACTATTGGTCGTTAGACAGCGATGTTTAGTCAATGAAGAATCGTAAGTGGGTGTGGGGAGTCGCGGCGTGTGGGCCCGTGCTGCGCCCCTCACCTCACCTGGGCGGCGACGGCTCGCGTGACTGGCCCGGGGTTCGGCTTCCTCGTTATCCGCAGCTGCACACGTCCCGAGGCGCAGCGTGGCTCAGCACAGCAGAGCGCAGCAAACCGCCGCGGCCACGCCCCGCTGCCCCGCCGGTGCCACTGGCCTCCCAGCCGCACGGACACACACCACACTCGTGCCCAGAGAACACCGTTCTGTCCCCTCACAGCCTCAGCCCAACTCGCGTTTCATCAGCTTAACCCTACAGCGGTGCGGTCGCTATAGAAACGTCATACGGTAGGGCGCGAGGATGGTAATTGCCACTGTTATTCCGGTTCCAGGACAGCCCCTACTGGCCGGCAAACCTTTTAACAGATAAGAGTTCCCGGTAGCCTATACCGAAGGCGTACCTCACGGTACACACACACAGCTACACTCCTGGACATTAAAATTGCTACCTCACATGACGCGAAATTTAACGGACAGGAAGAAGATGCTGTGATAAGCAAATGATTAGCTTTTCAGAGCATTCACACAAGGTTGGCGCCGGTGGTGACAGCTACAACGTGCTGACATGAGGAAAGTGTCCAACCGATTTCTCACACACAAACAGCAGTTGACCTGCGTTGCCTGGCGAACTTTTCTTGTAATGCCTCGTGTAAGAAGGAGAAATGCGTACCATCAGGTTTCCGACTTTCATAAAGGTCGGATTGTAGCCTATCGCAATTGTGGTTTATCGTATCGCAACATTGCTGCTCCGCGTTGGTTGAGATCCAATGTTAGCAGAAAATGGAATCGGTGGGTTCAGGAGGGTAATACGGATCCCAACGGCCCCGTATCCGCATGGCTGCAACGGATCGTGCAGCCACGTCTCGATCCCTGAATCAACAGATGAGGACGTTTGCAAGACAACAACCATCTACACGAACAGTTCAACGACGTTTTCAGCAGCATAGACTATCAGCTCAGAGACCATGGCTGCGGTTAACCTTGACGCTGCATCACAGACAGGAGCGCCTGCGATGGTGTACGCAACGACGAACCTAGGTGCACGAATGGCAAAACGTCATTTTTGGGATGAATCCAGGTTCTTTTTACAGCATAATGACTGTTGCTTTCGTGTTTGGCCGTTACATTTCAGATGTGTTACGACCCGTGGCTCTACCCTTCATTCGATCCTTGCGAAACACTACATTTCAGCAGGATAATGCACTAACGAAAGTTGCAGGTCCTGTACAGGTCTTTCTGGATACGGAAAATGTTCGACTGCTGTCCTGGCCAGCACATTCTCCAGATCTCTCACCAATTGGTAACGTGTGGCCGATGGTGGCCGAGCAACTGGCTCGTCACAGTACGCCAGTCACTACCCTTGATGAACTGTGGTATCGTGTTGAAACTGCTTGGGCATTACCTGTACACGCCATCCAAGTTCTGTTGGACTCAATGCCCCGGCATATCAAGGCCGTTATTACGGCCAGAAGTAGTTGCTCTGGGTACTGATTTCTCGCCGGCCGTGGTGGCAGAGCGTTCTGCGGCGCGCCAGTCACAGTCTGCACGGCCACTACGGTCGGGGGTTCGATCCCCCTTCGGACATGGATATTTGTACCGTCCTTAGTATTAGCTAGTTCAAAAATAGTTTGTAAGTTTAGAGACTGATGACCCCGTAGTTGAGTCCCATAAGCTCTACAAACATTTGAGCATTTTTTACTGATTTCTCAGGATATATGCACCCCAAATTGCGTGAAAATGTAATCACATGTCAGTTCTAGTACAATATATTTGTCTAATTAATACCCGTTTATCATCTGCATTTCTTTTGCGGTGTATTAATTTTAATGGCCAGTCGTGTACAAAGCCTAGCACCGACAGACATTTCCGTGTACACCAAGGATGACAACAACAAGACATGAGCACATTGGGAAACAATGACGTGTGCCCTATTGTAGTTATGTAGTTAGAAAAATAAATAAACTTTGTGGCTATAAAATATGTTGTGAAATGATATTTTATAATATATATAAGACATGAAATTTCCTCGCAGATTAAAATTGTGCGCCGGAACCGGGATTAGAACCTGGGATCTTTGCCTTTCGCGGGCAAGTGCTCTACCGACTGAGCTATCCCGGCACCTTCACGGTCCGTTCTCAAACCTTTCCTTCTGCCAGTACTTCACCTCCTACTTTCCAGACTTCACAGAAGTACTGCGAAACTTGCAAATTTTTTGTTTGTTTGTTTGTTTGTTTGTTAAGCTTATGGGACTTAACTACGGGGTCATTAGTCCCTAAACTTACAAACTACTTATGAACTAGCTAACACTAAGGACGGCAAAAATATCCATGCCCGAGGAGGGATTAGACCCCCCGACCGTAGTGGCCGTGCAGACCGTGACTGGCGCGCCACAGTCCCCTTGGCCAGCGCGGCCGGCGCGAAATTTGCAGAACTATCACTACAAAAATAACAATAATTGTAACTACATTATTTTATCATAATTAGTGTTAGTTTCTAAATACATCTTCATAGTGGGACAATGTTCTACTACCGGGTGATCAAAAAATCAGTATAAACTTGAAAACTTAATAAATCACGGAATAATGTAGATAGAGAGGTAAAAACTGGCACATATGCTTGGAATGACATGGGATTTTATTAGAACAAAAGAAAAAAAGGAAAGAAGGTACAAAGGAATTCTAGATGCGTGAAAGATCCCTTGCGCGCGTCGTTTGGTGATGATCGTGTGGTCAGCCGCCACTTTCGTGATGCTTGGCCTCCCAGGTCCCTAGACCTCAGTCCGAACGATTATTGGCTTTAGATTTACCTGAAATCACAAGTGTATCTTGATTGACCGACAACTCTAGTTATGCTGAAAGACAACATCCGACGCCAATGCCTCACCATAACTCATTACAGTGCTGTTTACATTATTCCTCGACTACAGCTATTGTTGAGGAATGATGGTGAACATATTGAGCATTTCCTGTAAAGAACATCATCTTTGCTTTGTCTTAATTTGTTATGCTAATTATTGCTTTTTTCATCAGATGAAGCGCCATCTGTCAGACATTTTTGAGCTTTTTTTTTTCTAATAAAACCCTAAGTCATTCCAAGCAAGCGTGCCAATTTTTACCTCTCTATATACATTATTCCGTAATTTATTAAGATTTTAAGTTTATACTGACTTTTTGATCTCCTGGTATAACATATTTGTATTGACGGAGGAACAGTTAAATAAGTAAAGAGAAGTAGGTAAATCTTCTATTTGAAAGAAGAGGTAGTTTCTTGAGAGAATTTATTGACAAGTACATTTCATCATAACGTGTAGGCTTTCACGGCCGGCGTCTTCAGTAATTAAAACTTCCGGGCTGAGAGGCCGTGGTCGAACAGTAGAAATTTCTTCCCCTGACGTTTCGTTGCCGTCTGCGGGCAACATTTTCTGAGGTGAGTCGACTCACCTCAGAAGATGTTGCCCGCAGCCGGCAACGAAACGTCAGGGGAAGAAATTTCTACTGTTCGACCACGGCCTCTCAGCCCGGAAGTTTTAATTACTGAAGTACATTTCAGGTAATTTTTTTATAAGTGATAGTTGCATTTTAATTTGTCAAAGAGTGTTTCGATTAGCAACAACAGATATCACCAGACAACCTACACTGATGTTTAGGCATTTTCTGTATCGGGAGCACGTCTGTGGAACAATCTTTCTCAAAAGTTAAGATTCAAAACTTTAAAAGACAGATAATGGTTCACCTTCTGTAACAATAGCCATCTTTTACTCCACTTACCAGACTGTAGCCCACTGTTGTCAATTCCTCCTCCCCCCACAAATGTTTTCCTTTCCTTTCGTCAGCAGAGATCTCTATTCATATATATTTCCACTTCCTCACATCCTTTGGCACGGTCATTTTTCAATCGTCTCCTCTTTCACTAATCATTTTCCCCCTTCTGTTTATATTAAACTTAATTCAAATGTGTTAAACATCTATCTCCATGTAAATATCTCTTGTTATTATTATTATTACTTCGATTTTTGTGTTATTATCATTATCATTATTATTAGCATTATCATATATTGTTATTATTAATACTGTGTTTTTTGTTATTAAATACTTTGTTTATGTTGTTCCTGGTCAGATGTAAGAGAGGGCCCTATGGCCCTAATCTGGTCAAGTTAAATAACCAAATGCCGGTCGCGGTGGCCGAGGGGACTGAGGCGCTCCAGTCACGGTCTGCACGGCACTGTGGTCGGGGGTTCGAATCCTCCCTCGGGCATGTTCAAAATGTTCAAATGTTTGTACAGTCTATGGGACTTAACTACGGGGTCATCAGTCCCTAAACTTACAAACTACTTATGAACTACTTACGAACTAGGACAACACAAATATCCATGCCCGAGGGGGGATTCGAACCCCCGACCGCAGTGGCCGTGCAGACCGTGACTGGAGCGCCTCAGTCCCCTCGACCACCGCGGCCGGCTACAAACATTTGAAATAACCAAATAAATAAATAAAAAATAAATACCGATCAGGTAAAGCTGATCCTATTTCGGAAATGTGTTCTTTCCGATGATGCATCAAACTGTGGGAGAAGATTTTTAAAATAATCCCAGGGACTGAATATCTAGGGAACGTAGGCCTGCAGACTCCGTAGATGCAATTTTGTTGCCGGAGAGCGCACGTGTTCAGTACAAATGGTTCGCACAAACAGCGCGCAAATTGCGCACCACTTATCTTCGCTTATTAAAATCTGAAAGCTGTTACTACGGAAAGTAATGTACATGCGCACTAGTGGGTGTAATAAAGTTCTGGAAGATGTTCTTAGTTTGCTGCAAGTTATGCGTCTGACAACTCGCCCGGCGAGGACAAAATGTTTTATGAGTGCTGGCGGGAGGGTCGAGGGTTGCGGGTGATTACCGAGTATATTGCACGATATCTCACGCGACGCGTCGTCCGTTACACGCGCCGCGTACGCCAGACAAACTAGCCGACATGCTCCGCGTGACGGGAACACTCTGCAAGGGTGTAAACGCGTAGGATAGCCGCTCCAGTCGCCGGCCGCGCTGTACCTGTGGGAACCCGCTATATACTGAAGCTAGCGGATCTGTCCACGTGTGAGCTGCTGACCACAGTGACTAAACCACACTGCCTATTGTTTTCGTAAAATCCTAGGAGCAACTGAAGACCTACATCTACATTCATACTCCGCAAGCCAACCGATAGGTGTGAATTTTGCGACTTTCCTTTCTAATTTTTTTATTATTATTATAATTTTTTTTAGTGAAAACTTTCCCAAATCCATAATGAACAAAACAACAAAGAAATTACCCCTCTCCGTCGTGCAAATATTCAGTTACAGTGTTGAAATCAAACAAAGACACATTGGAAAACGCTCTTTCAGGTTTACTCGAATTTTCCGGTAGATTAAAAAAATAATAATAAAATAAAATAAAATTCATACAAACCTCGTCCTTTCAAGCCATACTCAAGTGATGCTCTTACAACTTTGTGGCAATTGATTTTTATTGATAGAAAAAAATCGCTTTCAGTATTTCCAAAATTTTCCTGCTTTCCGGACGACTTTTCCAAATTTTTATTTGATGACAACCTTCATATTTCTTTCAACATGAAACGTACCAAATTTTATCGCAATTGGAAGAACGGTATTGATAGCTCACTGGAAAAAGTTGTTTAAGTTTTTCCCGATTTTCCTCTTTTCCAAACAACTTTTCCACATTTTATCACCGTTTAAACTTTCCCTTGACGAATATTTCAAGATTAAATTAGCCAAATCGGTTCAGTCGTTCTCCAGTTTTAGCGAGACTAACGAACAGCAATTTATATATATATATATATATATATATATATATATATATACGAGGCGCGTCTAGAAAGTAAGTTCCGTTTCAATTTATCTCCGCTACAGCGCTGCGATTGCAGTTCCGCACATGCGCTGTAAACGATGTGTATCAAGGAGAAGAACGTGCGCCATTTGGAGATCGCTGTCAGTTACGTACGCTTTGTTGTGCTTGTTTGAAATGTCGGCGTTGATTGAAAATCCCGCCGCCTGTTATATCAGGTCGGTGATTCGGTTTCTGAATGCGAGGAAAGTGAAAGCAAGTGAAATTTATCGGCAAAGTTGCGATGTTTACGGGCCAGTTGTGATGAGTGATTCGATGGTGAGAAGATGGATCCGACAGTTCAGTGGCGGGCGTAGTGATGTGCACGATGAAGAACGAAGTGGGGGTCCACCTTTGGTTACAGAAGAACTGGTTCACGCGATTGATGACAGGATCCAGGAAAACCGTAGGTTTACAATTAGTGCTCTCGCTATTGACTTACCCCAAATTTCACGATCACTGATGCATGAAGACACAGGTGGCAGATTTCTATGAAGAAAATATACATAACCTGGTGCCACGCTATGACAAATGCCTGCAAAATTTCGGCAGTTATGTGGAAAAGTAGTTTAAGAGTTGTAGAATTTTGTGCAATAATAATTTCTTCAGTATCTGTGTACAATTTCATTTTATTAGCAAACGGAACTTACTTTCTGGACGCGCCTCGTAGATAGTTTAAAGATGTAAAAATTAAAAAAAAATGTCCGTCATCAATATTTGCTATTGTGTAAACGAATCAAGGTTCCCGTTTAGTCAAAGAATATCTTCCATGTGCTTATTTTTTTTCCACTGACAGGTTTCACGTACCGAAAAACGTCAGATGTTATTCAGAGATTCAGGCACTGCCTTTCTTATGCCGTCCGCCTTTCGATCCGCAATTGCTTATATGATTTGCCTTGTCCCTATTTTGAGAAATACATAGATTCTTAAAAAGTTGTATAAATTTGTTTCTATACCATACTGACTTTCTAGTATCTAGTGCTTTTACATAAAAAAAATTACGAGTCACGTCCAGAAAGTAAGTTCCGTTTGGTAATAAAATTAAATTCTACACAGATACAGAAGAAATTTTTATTGCACAAAATTCTAAAAGTCTTAAACCACTTTTCCACATAACAGCGGAAATTTTGCAGGCATTTGTCATAGCGTGGCACCAGGTTTTGTATACTTTCTTGATAGAAATCTGCCACCTGTGTCTTCAACTAGTTGGAAACAGTGAAATTTGGGGGAAGTACATAGCGAGAGCACTAATTGTAAACCTACGGTTTTCCTGGATCTTGTCATCAATCTCGTGAACCAGTTCTTCTGTAACCAAAGATAATGTTTGTCAAAGATAAACTCAAGTGTCAAATAATTTTGGATGTTTGTTAAAATACGTCACAAAGAATATTATGTGTTGGGTACATTGATATTATCACAGTAGTAGAGTCGTAATCGTATCGTCCATAATTTTTTTATTATTTTTGTCCGGTATGGTTGCGAAAATCAAAAGCACAAGCAAATCTAAAGTGGGCCGGAAAACACCCCAATGCGATTTTTTCTTTTCTATAGAGGCCTTCCGAGCATAAAACTGGTGTTCTTTTTATACCCAAACATGTTCAGCTGCAGCAGCATCGGTGGGTATTGTCTGTTCCGCCCCGTTTAGAACAACTTGCTGAATTATAAATCCTGAATGCAATCAGAAGTCTGGCCTGACATTCGTTAAGCTGCAATCCCGCTGCGCTATAGGTGGGACCAATCTCGCCGGTTACGAATTGCGATTGCCTTTCGGCGCGCGCGCAGAAGCCCGTGTGGCCTGGGTGTGTGTGTGGCAGGGGCGCTTTCACGCGCCGTTATTGACAGGTAATCGCCGCCGCCGGAGAAAACTTTAAGGCCGAGCGTCGTTCTGGAATTAAAGCTGCCGATTGGCGGCGGCGGCTTTGGAAGCTGGTTGCGAGTCACTGATCCGGAAGCAAAGCCGGCACTCTGGAGGGGGACAGTGAAAGGAACCAGCAGGTGGAATTAACAGGTGCCGCGCGCGCCCCGACAAGTGGGCGCGCTGTTTCGGTAGGGCAGCATTCCAGTAGCTGCTGCTGTACACCTAAACTTACAGTCATGTATTTTTAAACGGTGAGCCTAATTCCTCTACTGGTTTCTATATACGAGGCGCGTCCAGAAAGTAAGTTCCGTTTGGTAATAAAATGAAATTGTACACAGATACAGAAGAAATTTTTATTGCACAAAATTCTACAACTCTTAAACTACTTTTCCACATAACTGGCGAAATTTTGTAGGCACTTGTCATAGCGTGCCACAAGTTTTTGCATGCATCCTTCACAGAAGGTTGCCGCCTGTGTATTCAACCATGTGGTAACAGCTCTTTATCATCGTTGAAGTATTGACCACCAAGGACAGATTTTAAGTGTAAGTATGGTGTCGCACAAGTCCAAAGTGCGCGCCACCTACTTTCGCCGCGCGCCGCCATGCACGTACGGCGCGGCGTTCTTACGACGTCAGCCACGAGCGCCCTCTGCTACAACTCCGCTCGTGGCCACCACTGAACGACATCGTTCACTTGGAACTGAGATAGGAACCAGTTAACACTTCGGAATCAGATAGGCACCAGTGAAGACTTGGCTATCAGATAGGCACTAGGCAGGCCTCTAGCTCAACTATGTATCAGCATTCTGCAGTACTGAGCTATGTAAAAGTTAAGTATTGTATAAATTCTGTGCAATATATATCTCGTTCTAATTTACTGTAGTGTTTCTAGTTTCTGCTTTCCCACTGGCTGCTCCCCTCCGTACCTGCACAAGCGTGCTACCTTTATTCCTGTGTCGGTCTTCCTACTCGGCCACCGACACCTACGACGGAAACGAGAAACAAAAGCGGCGACGAGGCTGGGACACAAAAGTAAGAGATGAAAGTCGCTAGGAGAGAGATCCGAGCTGTATGGAGGATGATCAAACAGGTCCCATTGAAATTTCAGTAAGATCATGAAAAAAAAAAAAAAGTAAATAAATCTTTTGACACCTAAAATCTGTCCTTGGTGGACAACACTTCAAAGATGATGACGAGCTGAAAGAACATGTTACCACATGGTTGAATACACAGGCGGCAACATTCTATTAAAAAGGCACACAAAGCCTTGTGCCATGCTATGACAATTGCCTACAAAATTTCGGAAGCTATGTAGAAAAGTAGCTTAACAGTTGTAGATTTTTGTACAATCAATATTTTTTCTGTATCTGTACCCGTTAGTTTTATATAACCAAACGGAACATACTTTCTGGACGCGCCTCGTATAAAACCATGATCATAGGAGGTGAAGTAGGAAATTTACATCCATACCCTGCAGCTCCCCCTCAAGGTGTGTGGTTGAGGATACTTGCTGTACCTTTATCGCTTTGTCCTCCTATTGCAGTTACATGTGGTTCGCGAGAAAGCGATAGCCTGTAGGTAGGGTAAGGTGGTAAAATTTCGATCATTTCGGACAAATGTTATTGTAACTGGAAATAAATTGAGAAAAGAAATAATTTTAACTATGGCACTTGTTCTTGGATGTTTAATGAATATGTAACACAAATATTAGTCGCCGGCCGCGGTGGCCGAGGGGACTGAGGCACTCCAGTCACGGTCTGCACGGCCACTACGGTCGGGGGTTCGAATCCCCCCTCGGGCATGGATATTTGTGCCGCCTTAGGGTTAGCTAGTTCATAAGTAGTTTGTAAGTTTAGGGACTGATGACCCCGTAGTTAAGTCCCATAAGCTATACAAACATTTGAACATTTGAACAAATATTAGTCAATTACAAATGTTGGTATAAACACACACAAAAAAAAGGTTACAGAATTGAGAAAAACCGATCGAAAATGTACCACGCTAGATACAATTGTGATCACTTCCTCGTACAATTTTGATTACGGGCATCTTCCACATAAAAAGCACTTTTTCTGTCAGGCACCAACGCATAGTTCGTGGTACCAAACAGTGCATTTTTGGCAGCGAATCCAATCACCCTTAACTAGATAATTTATAATAGCGCATTAGACCAAGTAGCTTCACTTACCACTTAACAGGAAAAAATTTATATGTCCTTCCCGCAAAGCGGTGTATTCTAGCAAAAGACAAGAGGAGCTGTAGAAACCTGCCAAAATACAACGCCAAACAAACGTCGCGAAACCTTATGTTGATCGTAATTGTATCTATATCGAATTTGTACCACCTTACCCTATATGTTGAAATGTTTGTAAATCTATGTGATCAAATTACTATGGTCATCAGTCCCTACACCATAGGTGTAGCCGGGATCGGGTTTCGGGAGGGGTTTTCAATTACAGAACGTTGTAATAACATGTACTCTTAATAGAACTGCAAACTACACTAACGCTGTACGTACTATTTACGAGGCGAGTCCAGAAAGTAAGTTCCGTTTCAATTTATCTCCTCTGCAGCGCTGCGATTGCAGTTCCGCACATGCGATGTAGACGATGTGTATCAAGGAGAAGAACGTGCGCCATTTGGAGATCGCTGTCAGTTCGTACGCTTTGTTGTGCTTGTTTCAAATATCGGCGTTGATTGAAAATCCTGCCGCCTGTGAAATCAGGTCGGTGATTCAGTTTCTGAATGCGAGGAAAGTGAAACCAAGTGAAATTTATCGGCAAATTTGCGATGTTTACGGACCAAATGCGATGAGTGATTCGATGGTGAGAAATGGGTCCGACAGTTCAAAGTGATGTGCACGATGAAGAACGAAGTGGGTGTCCACCTTTGGTTACAGAAGAACAGGTTCACGCGATTGAAGACAAGATCCAGAAAAACCGTAGGTTTACAATTAGTGCTCTCGCTATGAACTTCCCCCAAATTTCATTGTTTCCAACTAGTTGAAGACACAGGCGGCAGATTTCTATGAAGAAGGTATACAAAACCTAGTGCCACGCTATGGCAAATGCCTGCAAAATTTCGGCAGTTATGTGGAAAAGTAGTTTAAGTGTTGTAGAATTTTGTGCAATAAATCTGTGTACAATTTCATTTTATTACCAAACGGAACTTACTTTCTGGACGCGCCTCATAATTTGTTTTTATGTAAAAAGACTAGATACTAGCAAGTCAGTATGGTATAGAAACAAATTTATAAAACTTTTTAAGAATCTATGTATTTCTCAAAATAGGGATTAGACAAATCATATAAGCAATTGCGGATCAAAACGCAGACGGCATAACAAAGGCAGTGCGTGAAATTCTGAATAACGTCTGAAGTTTTTCAGTGCGTGAAACCTGTCAGTGGAAAAAAATAAACACATGGAAGATACTCTTTGACTAGACGGGAACCTTGATTCGTTTACATAGTAGTATCAAGAAATAATGATGACGGACATTTTAATTACTACACGTGGTGTTGAAAGACAGTTGAAAATTTTAAAACACAGTGAAGCTCCAGAGCTCGACAGTTTTTTCAGAGAATCCCCGCCGGACTTGCAAGGAGAGGACGCCTACTCGTCATAGCCAAATCCGTCCAAATTTATGGTATATGTAGCCGTGGAGAGACACAAAAGTAAACCAAGTGAGAACTCCTGATGGTCAAGCGTTTAGGAAATAAAAGGAAGTTTGATACGGATCTATCACCATATGCACCTTATCAACTGTCCATGTGACGGCGTGTTTAGGAAGCGCTATTTGGTTCCGCGGTAAAAGATCGGATTCTTATTGAAAAGATTGCGGGTTCAACTCCACCCAGCGGCAAATTTTTTGATGCTCCTTGAAATGCGTACATCTACATATTGATCCCGTATGGATCGTTAGGACAAGATTAGATTAAGTAGAGTACGCACAAAGGGATTTAAACAGTGATTCTACCCACACTCAATATCTCAATGGAATTGAAAAAAAAAAAAAAAAAAAAAAAAAAAACTAATAACTGGTACAATGGGACGTACCCTCTGCCATGCACTTCACAGTGGTTTGTAGAGTATTGATGTAGATATAGACTGACGTCACAATTAACCGCAACATCATCTAGGTTATTTTATTAATTTACGCAAGCAAAGAAAAAAAAAAAGGAGGCATAGGATGAAATTCGGGACTACTAACATTTAAAAACGGACTGTAGTTAACGTGTACTTGGGAACTTTGTGTATGTACCGATTGATCAAAAAGTCAGTATAAATTTGAAAACTTAATACATCACGGAATAATGTAGATAGAGAGGTAAAAGTTGACACACATGCTTGGAATGACATGGGGTTTTATTAGAACAAGGGAAAAAAAAGGTTCAAAACATGTCCAACAGATGGCCAGATGGCGCTTGCGCTTCATCTCATCATAAAAGCAATAATTAGCATAACAAATTAAGACAAAGCAAAGACGATGTTCTTTACAGGAAATGCTCAATATGTTCACCATCATTCTTCAACAATAGCTTTAGTCGAGGAATAATGTTGTGAACAACACTGTAAAGCATGTCCGGAGTTACGGTAAGGCATTGGCGTCGGATGTTGTCTTTCAGCATCCCTAGAGATGTTGGTCGATCACGATGCACTTGTGACTTCAGGTAACCCCAAAGCCAATAATCGCACGGTCTAAGGTCTAAGCATAACGAAAGTGGCGACTGAGCGCACGATCATCACCAAACGACGTGCGCATTATTATTATTATTATTATTATTTGTTCTAATAAAACCCCATGTCATTCCAAGCACGTGCATCAATTTTTACCTCCCTATCCACATTATTCCGTGATTTATTAAGTTTTCAAAATTATACCAACTTTTTTGATTACCCGGTAAATCGATACTTCTAATCATTTCCAATGGATCAATTACATGTACCGGGGTGACATTCATCGAAGAAACAGGGGAAGCAATAATTTTGACCGCATCTTGTTCACGTTAAGATAATATGTTTGTTTTAAATAATGACGAATGTTCAATTGTTTGTTAAGCTTATGGGACTTAACTACGGGGTCATCAGTCCCTAAACTTACAAACTACTTATGAACTACTTACGAACTAGGACGGCACAAATATCCATGCCCGAGGGGGGATTCGAACCCCCGACTGTAGTGGCCGTGCTGACCGTGACTGGAGCGCCTCAGTCACCTCGGCCACCGCGGCCGGCAAATAATGACGTCTCATGCTGACGTGCACATGTAAACATAAAATATCAGATATGATGTTGCGGCTAATTATGAAGTCAGTAGTGTACGCATTGCCAAGGAGCAAAAAAATATTTGCCGCCGGGCAGAATCGATCCCGCGAATCTTTCAATAAAAAAAATCCCACCTCTTAACGCTGAGTCTGATTTCTTGGACTCCCCACGCTTACAGAACTTTTAATCTGTTGTCTTTTATTTAGTTTCTGTCTAGTTATAAACTGGAGGTCTTAAGTGTGTGCAGAGTGGCTCGCGTATTCGTTATTATCCTCGTGATAAGCCAGCCACACTCTTCTGGTGTAATATTTTCCTTTCATTGTTTATTTGGGCAACACCTACTCTGTCTTCCGTTTTATGTTGTGTCATTTTATCATCGACTGACTTTGCCCAGCGTATACTTGGCATGGTGTGCTACATTATAAATGGCTATGTTTTTGAATGTGAACTCTTAGCTGGGAAAAGGGGCTGATAACCCAGCCGTTTAGTTTCCTTTAAACACCCAACAATAACAATTTCAAGGAGCCATAAGGAAAGAGAGACCAAACAACAATTTGAAACAGATCCAAATCCATAATAACAATGCCAAATTGCACACGTCATTGCCCACAAGTCAGGAGATTGGCAAACTGGGCTGGTGAATGGCCTCTCACCCGCCGTGCAGTCCTGATATAGCGCCTTATGACTTCTACTTGTTTGAACCAAAAAACGACAGTGTTTGGGGACGACAGTTTCTGGGTACAGATGAGGTGAAAGTGGCAGTGAAGCAGCAGTTTTGACAGTGCAAAATCTGTATTTTTCCAACGAGAATTCGGTTGTTGATTTCAAAAACGGTGTAAATCTATCGCTTGTAACGAAGACTGTTGAATAGTGTCATTTTGTAGAGGAAGTGTTACTTTAATAAAGTCTATAACTTAAATGGCCTGCGCCAGGTTTTCACTGTGTTATGCCCACCTTTCTTATGCCCACCGTTGTATTACTTTCGGAACGACCCTCGTAACTGCCATGACTGAGCAGAACCATCATAAAGGGCACAGTCACTTACTGCTTCATTCGCACAACCGTGTGGAGTGTCAGAGAGATAAATTGATAACGACTATTGGAGGTAAATTAGCTGATTTCTTTCATAAAATAGTTTTTAAAATAACTTGCATAAGAAAATATCCTTTCGCAGAAGCGCATATGTTGTAGGCCCCTATATACAAAGGAAAATTGTTTTTTTTTTTTTTACTTTAAATCTTTTCTGGTGGTCACGTGTACCTTTAACATTTTCATAATGTGGCTTTATGAAAGACACACTTAGAATTGAGTGGTCGTATTACCTACATTAAGTAGTCACACCACGTGCAGAATAATTTCATAGAATGCACATGCATACAAAACCACCACATTTTGTAGGGTCAGAGCAATATAACGTCTTAAGTGAATTATGACTGAATCCTTATTTACTTTTCTGTAATACGCAACTGGTTCTCGAATTAATTCCCATATACAGCCCCAAGTCAGAATTACCAGTCGTGAGTTTCCTTGTGTAAGCTGCTACTTTATGACTCAAGTGTCTCCGTTTCTCTTGGAATATCGTATTTTTCGTTATTCGAATTTCCATTTGCAAGCCGAGGACCTTTCTTTTCACAAAACGCTTGTTTTTTCACACGGGGGATATTTTCCCACATACGTTTCTAATGTCGGCTATCCTTTACTAACATCAGACCTTTTTCGACGTTTACTACAATCCGTTGCCCACGATAACGTCAGAATAAATTTTGCTTACCTCCACAACTACATTCTGCGTAAACATAAAACATCACATACACCTTAATTGTGAAATGTATTCTGTAATGAATCGAGGAAATAAGGGAAAGAAGAAGGGAAAAAAGGAACGGTTGCTTTGCAGCATTTCAGGAACAGATGATATTTATAAGATACTAGGGGACCCGTGAGAATACTTCGCACCGTTAGCGGAATGACAAAAAAGTTGGGGAAAAAATGGAAGTTGAATGTTCACGCATAGCTTTCTTCAGAATCAATCAATGCAAGTGTTTAAAAGTGCATATGAAAGAGCTTGATCCTCTGATTGTTGTTAGGTCAAAAAAAAAATTGCGTACATTAATTTTGAACCGAAGATTCGTAAAACAAACCGATTAAAATACTGAATGCAAGGACAGAAGGATACCGCGTTTGAATAAAAATAAATGATGGAGAAAGTTAATTCTGATACTTTATCACAAATCTGCGAATGAATACTTTTGTTTAAAGCAAAATGAAGGAAATCGGTCGGATAGAACGGTCTGACTGACTGACTTTAGTTCACAGCAAGGAAAAGAAATGTTTTAATGTTTTAAATCTTGTAAACTTACAAAATACTTATGAGCTAACTTATACTAAAGATAGCACAAACATCCATGCCCGAGGGAGGATTTGAACTTCCTACGCGGGAGGTCGCGCGATCCGCAACGTGGCTGTGTAGACAACTCGGCTACTCCCGCGTGGCTTACAGCAAGGACATCTTCATAAGAAATATACAGAAGGAAATAACGTTTGAGTATAAAAAAGAAAGGCGAGAGTTATGTAAATTCTTATACTTTATGACAAATATGTTGATGAATACCTGTCGTTTGAAACAAAAATGAAGGAATTCGGCCGGGTAGTTTGGTCTGGCCGACTGACTTTAGCTTCCGTAAATTCTTTTAATAAATATGAGTAATATATAAGACTAGCGACCCGCACGGCTTCACGGCTACCTTTATAAAAATCTATGTGTGTATGCATTTTATTCGTTGCTATGTTCTGCGTAACACAATGTAAACGGTGCGTATAAAATCTTCGGCGTGTTTAATCCATATTCACATACTAATATGACACTGTAACGTAAATTTTTAAGCCGACTGTAGAAACATCGCTGACTGGAGATCAAATCTGACGTTGGTTCAGAAATTTCATTTCAGACTCCGTTCTACTGTACAACGCTAAACCTAGATCCGTCGAACCCGGAAGATGATTGACAACACCGCAGAATGGATTAACGACATCATTATTGCGCCTCGACCGCATATGTTGATCGATACACAATATTCGTCATCACTGCCATCAAAGATTTCATGTTGTAAAGATTGAAAGCAGCAAGCAGGCGATATAAGTACACCATAGAAAGGAAGAAACGGATAAGGATACTGCAGCCTGGAACCTCCAGGCATGGAACACATCTGGGATATGACTGAACGTGTCGGTGGTGCTAATGGTCTCCCTCACAGGAATGCTGGGAATGAGATGTGCAAACGTGGTGGCAACCATCTCCACTGACCTACAAGAGCCTCATTTCTTCCAAGACACGATCGCTGTTAGCCGTGCCAGGGCTGGACATACCAGCTATATGGTAGGTGGTCATAATGTTCTGGCTGATATAAACTTGTCAAAACAATTAGGGAATCAGTTGAGGTATCTAGGAATGTTCGAATGTCTGTAAAACTTATGGAACTTAACTGCGGGGTTATCAGTCCCAAAACTTACTAACTACTTATGAATTATTATTCAAAAGAAATAGATTGGCTGGCCGGTACTTACCTTTTTGCTGTACTGCCGATAGTTACACTCAGAAAAAAGGAGGAAAATAACAAGCTTTCGGAACTGTGTTCCTTCTTCAGGTGGAGAGAAGGGAGAAAAAAGAAAATAGGAATGGGAAAGGAAGGGAAAGGTTATTCACGACCTAGGTCATAAGGATGGTGTTAGGATTGTGGAAGTCAGAGATACTCAGAGTATCTCTGACTTCTCTCTGACTTCCACAATCCTAACACCATCCTTATGACCTAGGTCGTGAATTACCTTTCCCTTCCTTTCCCATTCCTTTCCTTATTTTTTCTCCCTTCTCTCCACCTGAAGAAGGACCACAGTTCCGAAAGCTTGTTATTTTCCTCCTTTTTTTCTGAATGTAATTATCGACAGTACAGCTAAACGGTAAGTACTGGCCAGCCAATCTATCTCTTTTGAATAATGATTTATCATCTCTGTGGAGAATTTCCATATTAATCGATAAACTACTTTTGAACTAACTTATACTACAGACAACACAAACATCCATGTCCGCGGGAGGATTCGAACCTCCGACGCGGGAGGCCCCGCCATCCGCAATGTGGCGCTCCAGATCACTCGGCTACTCCCGCGCGGCGAGGTATCTAGGTTCTGAAGTATTGTCATCGGCAGAATGAACTTAAATGGATCGACGTGTTTCTGTCGACTTTTAACGGAGCATGTTGGGATTTATTCCCATGTGCTAGCATTACTGAACCTCCCGATACCAGAGTTGCATAGTAATGAATAATAATGTAATTACTCTATTACCATTTTCTTTTCCAAAACTTTTGTTATTCTTTTTTTATAATATGACCTTCTGAAGTCATTTTCCATTGTTTGGTCTTGCAGAAGTTTGTTTAATTAGCAAATATTAATTAGTTCGTGTCAGAAGTATATTTTATGCTAATTAGTATTTCCGATAAAACTAAGTAAATTCTTTTCTCATAATACTAAAGTAGGTATTACTATGTTTCACACGTAATGTTAGGAAAATTTTTCCCTCATTAGTTTATGTATAGTTACCGTCATTTACGAAAGTATTGTTGATAAACCTATTTCATTAAGTAAGTAAATGAAACAATTATCGTAACTGAGATTTATATAGCAATCTACTCAGTATTATTTACGCTCTCTTTTACTGTAGTCAGTTGTATGTAATTGTTTACTTTTCCATTATAATTAATTTAATGTACGTAACTAACAAATGCAATTTCCAGTATCATTGTTTGAAAGATATAAATAGGATCCGTTCGCGGCATATAATTGAGTATTGTTTCGTCCACACCAGTTCGGAGTCTATTTGAACAGCATGTTAAAAGTTCTTTAATGTTATGTGTGCAGAAAGAGCATCTACTGTGATTAATCCATATTTGTGCCACCCTATACACCTCGAACTTTTATATTCCATACACGAACTGTGTAAATTTGTGTTATTTACATATGGAATGAACTAACCGGGTTTTGGGAGACTGTAATTAATAAGAATTGTACGCTCGCCATAAATGGGGACAATTGGGCTCTAATGATAAATCGTTAAGGTGTCAAAGAACTGCAATCCTACGTGCTGACTACGTTATTTGTAGCAGATTAGTTTTGCCCCATGAAGTTTCAGCCAGCCGCTACCGAGAGCAACGATCAACGAGAGCATCAATCTATGATCATCGATCTACGACCCGGTAAGTCACAGGCTCTACGGAGTGTAGACAACATTACGGCAACCGAGATAGTCGTAATTACAGCAACTTGCTGCAGAGAGGGTTGGTTTTGACTTGTGTTCAGTGTACCAAACGAATTATACTAGCAGTTGGATTCAGATAGTGTAGCGAGCAGGTAGTGCAACTAGGAAGGTTGGAAACGGGGCAGACAGAGAGCCGTGGCTGCAACTAATGGAGTATCCCAAAGACTAATTGCCAGGACCTGGGCGCGATTTCAGACAAAAGTAACCGTTAAAAGAAGGCAAGGCCAAGACCGTACACAGATAACAACAGCAAAAGAGAACCATTACTTCCGGTTAACATTCCTTCGAGACAGGACGATGCTTGCAACTCAACTGCAACGCACCCTCCAGGCAGTAATATCAACACAAACAGTCCGAAATCGCCTTCGGGAATGTGCCATATCAGATGTGTTCCTTCTGGGGGACGATAACGCTCGTCGCGACAGAGGTGCACTGCTGCTCAAATGTTTGTTTAGCTTATGGGACTTAACTACGGGGTCATCAGTCCCTAAACTTACAAACTACTTATGAACTAACTAATACTAAGGACGGCACAAATATCCATGCCCGATGGGGGATTCGAACCCCCGACCGTAGTGGCCGTGCAGACCGTGACCCCTCGGCCACCGCGGCTGGCTGCACTGGTGCTTGAAGCATCCAGCTTGTTCACCGGACTTAAACCCGACTGAGAGTGTCTGGGATGCACTTGTCAGACGCACTTCAGCCAGACCAGCACCTCCTACAACTGTGCAGAGCTGGATATTATCCTCATGGAAGCATAGCCAAATATCTCTCAAGATGTAATTGATAACCTCATACTGTCCACGCCACGAGGTGTGCAATTGTACTGGCCGTCCGACGTGATCACACACCACACTATAGAGAGTAACTTTTTCAATATTATGGTAGCCCCATGGTGCTTCGCAATAAGAAAACGATACGTAAACCTCAAAGAGCTGAGTCAGCAAAATATCGTACTGTATCACTCACAAGTTACAATTGTAACCAAATCTGAATAAAATACGTTACCATATGAATATTGTGTATATCTCAATTGATCCCATAATAGTTGCTGGTAGAACTTTCGGGTTATAAGGCCGTGGTCCATAAAACTTTCCAGTTTCACCTAACGTTTCGTCCAGAGCTGCGCCGGACATCTTCAGAGGTCTTCTTACTTGCGTTGAGTCGGCAAGAGTCAACGCAAGTAAGAAGACCTCTGAGGATGTCCGGCGCAGCTCTGGACGAAACGTTAGGTGAAACTGGAAAGTTTTATGGACCACGGCCTTATAACCCGAAAGTTCTACCAGCAACTATGACATCCGGTCGTGAAAGCCTTAATTGCATGATCCCATAATCCTTTTGAGCAATGTATTACGACGGCAAAAGTAAGCATATATGCTCTGATACATGTGCGAAGCCGGGTCGGCTGGCTAGTATTTGACCTAGTGGTAACGTTGGAAACTCGACGGGCTTGTTGCACATCGAGAAGTCAAAACGCTACAAAACTGTAACAGTACGCACATGATCTGCAGACGATCTGCGCTTTGTGGTGGGTTCTTCAACTGACGCATAACATGAACAAATGTATCATGGAGCGCATTAATTGAAAAGTTACATGCTTTACATGTAGACGACTCCTTCTGGAGTCTGGTGCAGAGCGACCACATTAAAATTATTAAAATTGGAAGAACCAGCTTTGGCCGCATTGATATCTTTATTTTTTCTTTTTTTTTTATTACAGATCGATTACAGTCAGTGTCTGACGATCTTCAGTGCTAGAGTCCAAGGCCTGTGGGTCCCCGAAAACTTGCACTTTGCATGTTAACATAACTTCCTATCTTATGTTAACATGCAAAGTGCAAGTTTTTGTAGGTCCACAGGGCTTGGACTCTAGTACTGAAGATGGTCAGACACTGACTGAAATCGAACTGTAAAAAAAGGTTTCAATGGGGCCAAAGCTGGTTCTTCCAATTTTAATAGTTACATGGTTGTTGAAGAAGTACTATAATTATTTACCACGCATTTAATATGTTGAAGTAAGAGTTGGTGCGCAGATTGTTTCTTAAAATTTATTTGAAGTATCCTTAGTACAGTCCAGCTTTGAAAGACGTAGCTTATAAAATTCTCGATCAAACGATACTTGATTTTTGCTGTCTCCCAGCATACCAGCAGTTTGACGTTGAACCAAGAAATTCAAGAAAGGGAGCCACACGTCCCTTTCTAGCTCCATAGTAAATTGGATGTTATGAATCGAGTTTAGATGGCCCAAAAACTGGTTAAGTTGGATAAGTGCACAAGATGATGATTGGGTTCAGATGGTAAAGATCTAATCTTGTCAACTTGTTGAAAAACAATAAGGCATTTAATTATTTATGCTGAACAATTTAGCGTTGCTTCTTACGGCATGCAGGCCTTACGGTAAGTAGTGCGATCTAGTAGCTGTCCTGTAATATCGCTCAACAGGATGGTCGTTAGTGAAACCAAGGCAGACATGTCGCTGACGCCTGCAGTTTGACGCTGCTTTTAATGTGAGTCTCCAAGCATTACATAGATAAATTAGTAGATAGTCCGGTTAGAAGCTAGGTGCACAACTTGGCCTAGATAGAGGGGTTTTGCAACTTCAACTTAATCCATACCATTATTAATATTCTTATGAGTTTTTATTACAAGGTGAAAGCATAACTGCTGTGCAGGCGTGGCGGTAAGCGTGCTCTGAATAGCTGTTAGCAACGAACAAGAAGGAAGAACATTCCGTGATGGTTCAACGTTGATGATGTGAAACTTGGGACGTTAACTAATTGCTTTCCATCTGATCTCAGAATTTCTCGTCATTTCTATGTCGTGTCTCTCTTTATACTGGTCAACTACCAGGGAGTTGATGAAACAATTCTGTGAGACTGACAATGCGAAGGGCAAATACGCGTAGTATATGCTCCGTCGTCGTGCGTACTCAAAAATATTGCGTTTTCAAAAACAATGGACTTCAATCCACTATGCAACGGAAGTCAACTGCTTTCCGGAAATGTATTGCGCCGTTGGAAATGCATATTATAGATTTTATTTATGAAAGGAAACAGCTTATTGGACGCGTATTGTATAAAGGTTTATTAAAAACCCCTTGAACTGGGCGTCGATAATTTTTTAAAAATGTCAAATATTTGTATAGTCTATGGGACTTAACTACGGGGTCATCAGTCCCTAAACTTACAAACTACTTACGAACTAGCTAAGACTAAGGACGGCGCAAATATACATGCCCGAGGGGATATTCGAACCCCCGACCGTAGTGGGCGTGCAGACCGTGACTGAAGCGCCTTAGTCCCCTCGGCCACCGCGGCCGGCCGATAATTTTAAAAGCATATCTTTTACAGAAGGGCTTTGCACCAAAAAAGTTAGACTATGTACATTTTCATGACAATAGGCAAATTAAGAAAACTGTAATGAAATAAAAAGCCTTCGGATTTTTGGTGTCTGTGACGACGTTTGTGTTCATCTAGTGTCAAAACTTTACAGAGAATTTCTGCTTCATGGAGCATTCTACCGAGTTTACAGCTACCCAGTGTAACTAACACCCTTCCACTCCTTCCGTCACATAAAATTACCTGTTTGTACTACCCAACATTTTAAAAGCTTGGCACGAAAACTAAAATTTATCATTATGTCCGTTAGATGTATGTACCACATTTTTTTTAACTTTATGACATGTTTTACCTTAGATCTTTGAATCAATGCTGATTGTGCGTTGCCAGCTGAGTTCTAAGTTTTACGGCTATTAAATTGCATCTGATTCTCTTACTGCCACCCCTGTTACATCTATGATCATTTTTCCTGTATCGCATTCTTCACCTTTTTTGCACATAGAAAAATACTGCCTACCATTGACTGTGATCCTAAGTTAACATTTGCAACTGTTTCGACAAATTGTATATAATTGCTACCATGACGCTCATGTGCTGCTAGGTCCACATCGTGTAATGTAATTTTCGTCCATGGGTGTGACTAGCCAGAGAATGTCAGTTTTGTTTTCATTCGATGCTACCTTAAAATCATATGAATTTCGTCACATTTTGTGAACTAGTGAGGCAGTAGATTTGCATATAACCCCCTAAAATTTTTGGTACCGTTGTTTTATTTACAGCAGATTATTTTGTGTTAGTGCCATAATGTTCTAGTAGGATGACACGTGAGTTTAGCCTCCTTTCGTATTTCCTGCTTATTAGTAGTTGTTGGCACGCAAGCGATCGTTTCTGTACGGATAAAAACAATCTGCGTCGGCGTGTAAAAAGAAGATAAATAAAAATCAAAGAATATCTGGATCAATTTAGATCAAATTCTAAATATACCTGACTCATTATTGGCATAACATTTTTATGTGGGGCAGTATACCTATACCAACCTGACGGGTAGCGGTTGTTGTGAGATATGTGACGTTAAATTGTTCTATGACAACACAAAGATCAAATCAATATTTTTCTTGGTCGCTAGTCATATTGGTGACAACCTCTATGAAGGTTAACCCTTATAGTTGGGGCCAGGGAAGAGGAGGGGATGGGGGGTGTAACGTCTAAGGAAATTATTGTGACAGTAAGATACCTATATGATCGTTATGTCCCAGAATGAAAAGACGTTACATAACAGCATAACTCAACAAATACTGGAATTTGGTACAAATATGACTATTCGATCTCAGCCAGTTCCTAGGAATTTTATCCGCCACTTTCCACTTCTTTCACTTCTGGCAATGTTGCTGATGTGAAAAATAACGAGTAGCACTGTGGTTGGGAATCCACGTTAAACTGTAGGTCCCCCTATAACTGGCTTCGTAAGACAATTAGAAAGTCGGAGGAAGGCAACGGCATACCACATTCAAAAAGGACCATGCCTAGTAAAGCACTGTGGTGTTCAAACCAATCTTCAGATTGTTGACTGCTTTACCTTACTGTCTAGTATAGCCAAATGCAGCTAGCGATGAGGGTAAAAATTGTTGGTTAAAAATTTGTTGACATTTCACTCTTATATTTAGTTCGCTTGGAATACAATTAGTGTATGAAAAGCGTCATATATGTATATTCCAATGCATCACCAGTAAGTACTGCAGCAAGCGACCACTACTGTCGGGGGTTCGAATCCCCACTCGGGCATGGATATTTGTGTCGTCCTTAATCTTAGCTAGTTCGTAAGTAGTTTGTAAGCTTAGGGACTGATGACCCCGTAGTTAAGTCCCATAAGTTCTACAAACATTTGAATTGAATTTCAATTTGCAGCAAGCGGATTTTACCGTAGACTCATAACACAGTTGAACGGCTGAATACCACAGATACGTTTCACGTTGCTTCTAGAGTCTGACAGCAGAGAATTTTCTGTTTCTAATGACAGCCGCTTATCTCGAAACGACAGACCGAGAGGGGCTGCGCGCTGGACTCCCGTTCGGGAGGACGCCGTTGAAACCCGCCCCGGGCCACGCTGATTTAGGTTCTCCGTGTTTTCCGTAAACCACTCCAGGCGAATTCCGGAATGACCCCTTTCAAAGGGCATGGTCGATTTGGTTCCCCATCCTTGTGGCAACTGTTAGACGAAGGAAGTAGTAGCCACATATTTGTGTTTAAACAAGAATATGTAGTGTGATTTTTCAGTAGACACGGTGCTTGTTACTGCAGCCATCTCATCCTGACCTGAAAAGGCTCCCGTTATTAACCTATCATCCAGTATCCATTAGGAACACTGTCAACAGAACTTATTTTTAAAAGCTGCTATTGAGTATATATTTATAAGGAAATAAATAGGGAGTGTTTCAAATTTTCATGCCTTGTTAAGGCGTCTATGTTCAGCGTTTAATTTCGGGCGTTTCTTCGTGTTTCGCCTATCATTCTGCAAAAAAATTTGGTGTGGAAGCTTTTTTTTTTTCATTTTGGTTATGTTAGTCCTGTATCCTTTATGAAGGAAGGAGGGAAGGAAAATTAGGGTTTAACGCCTTATGGAATTGAGCATTCATGTTCTGTTACGCAATCGAAGCCCCGTAGCCACGGTGGAGTAGCCGAGCGCTCTAAGGGATCTTGCTGCGGAGCGCGGCGCTGCTCGCTGTCGAAGGTTCGAGTCCTCCCTCGGGAATGAGTGTGTGTGTGTGTGTGTGTGTTTGTTTTGTTCTCATCGTAAGTTAGTTCAAGTAGTTTTTAGGTCTAGGGTATGATGACCAAAGTAGTTAATTTTGTAAATAATGAAATGCCAAGATCGAGGTATTTCGTCTTTATTTATGACAGACGAGCGATTTCGATGTACATTGACATCATCTTCTAGTCTCTGCACTAAATAGTAACATTGTTACATAAATGCATATTGTAGCCAGTTGGATTGTACTGGTGGGTTGTCCCATATTAAAATATGCCGTTTGGTTGTCAGATATAAATAAAGAAATATAAATAAAGAATCACCATGCTGTACAGCTAGGTTGTTGTCACTCACAACTGTGAAATATGGTGGTTCTATATTTATATATGACTATACGAGATTTATATCTGACAACCAAACGACATATTTTAATGTGTGACAACCCACCAGTAAAATCCAACTGGCTACAATATGCATTTATGTAACAATATTACTATTTAGTGCAGAGACCAGAAGATTATGTCTATGTTCATCTAAACCGGTCGTCTGTCATAAATAAAGACGAAATACCTCGATCTTGGCATTTTATTATTTACAAAATACATTTATAAGATCGCTCCCTGCCATGAGCAAATTGTACAAAGTAGTTAAGCTTAGATTTACAACCATTTGAACATTTGAAATCCCGTGAGCGATTATGTGCTATACACTTTGAAACACCGTTGTTGTATTACATATTCCTATATGTGCCAACCCAATTGTTTTCTTCGTTGTATATGTTTAATTGTACCAAAAGCAAGCAAATTTCAGGTCAGTGGTTTTGAAAAAACATTTCTGTCAGCAGTTACCAATCTCTTGTCATGTTCGGAATGAAGTACACTAGTAAATTCATTAAACATTTAAAAACATCTTCTTCAAAAAATTAATACCGTTTCCTAGGCAGTAAATTTTTAGACTCTCAACGAGGAATCGTAGTTAAATTCGGAAATTTTGACTTGTTTATGAAACCATTAGCTTTGCTACAATGCAGCGAAGTTGTAAACTGATGGGAGTAAAGGGTAAACGGAACCTAAACATTAGGCATCAAAGTTTAAGATAATGCTGTGCGATAACTCTGAACTTTTTTTTTTTTTTTTTTTACATTTCGGCTTAGACACCCAGAAAATTGTAGACTAAGAGATTAAACACCGGTAACCATTTGCTTCCTATTTATTAGAACCAAATCGGCTGTAAATTTCGTTAAAAATACGTGCTTTTTCACCTGTAAGTAGTTGAGGTGCTAGTTGAGTAACCCACTGCTGCCTCACGGCGTATGAAACGGATCAGGAAAAGAAGTCGCTGCCGCATTAACTTGGCGCCGACAGCAGTTAAATCGCCCTTCAGCAGTGCGCTTTTATAGCCACGTGCTCGAATAAGTTACCTTTAGCGACCATCTCGCTGCCTCGTGGAACTAGTTTAAGCGCGTAGAGCTGGCGGGAGGTATCGTCCATAATCCCCCAGGAGCACTTTCGCGGTGCAATTGAAAGTAACTGCTGAGTCGGACGAGCCGTAGCAGTGTCCATATGTCGGCGCGATGGGTGAGAGAACACGTTAGGCGGGTTCTTACTTCGCCACTGGAGAGGTCCTGGTTGAGTGGCCATCAGCTGCTGGGAAAGAGGGGCACACACTCGGCATATTACGCGCCACTGCCTAAAATCTGACAGCGGAATGCGAGCCCAGCTGGCTCAGCGAACGGCCAGAGTTCTCGTTCAGCTGAGCTCTGGCAAGTGTGTGGAGGAGACTCCACAGTATGTTAAACTTGTGAACGGTTTCAGGCGTAGCGCCTTATATCGCTCCTGATTAACCTAATATCACCCAGAGGCATTTTTGTGATCTCTCAAAGGCCTTTGATCGTGTAAATCGTGGAATTCTTCTAGATAAGCTAATCATTGCGGTTTGAATGGAGCAGTGCACAAATGGCTTAATTCATACTTAGCTGGAGTTGAAATAAGTGGTTCAAGTAATGTCAAAATTTCAGTTGATTCTTCATGGGCGAGAGAGGACGAGGGACTATCAAGAAAGTAGTCCCGCAGGGTTAGGTCTTAGGTCCTAAACTGTTACCTTTATATATTAATGACATGCCATTCTACATTGATGAAGATAGGAAGTTAGTTCTTTTTGCTGATGAAATTATTAAGTGGTTCTCAGTAAACGGACTATCATTAAATTTTGATAAAACGCAGTATATACAGTTCTGTACAGTAAATGGCACAACAGAAGTCTGTAGCTAGAGTAGAATTTTCAAAAATTTTAGTTGTGTGCATTTATGAGAGATTAAACTGGAAGCAACACATTGATTGTCTTCTGAAACTTTTGAGTTCAGCTACGTATGCGGTTAGGGTTATTGTAAATTTTGGCATCATATTCTGTGGTAATTCATCATTGAGTAAAAAAGTATTCATTGTACAAAAGCGTGTAATGTGAATAATTGCTGGAGTCCTCCCAAGATCATCCTTCAGACATCAATTTAGGGATTTAGATATCCTGAAAGTATCTTCACAGTATATATATATATATATATATATATATATATATATATATATATATATATATATATATATATATTCACTTATGAAATTTCTTATTAATAATTCAACCCAGTTCAAAAGTAATAGCAGTGTGAATAGCTATAACACCAGCAGGAGGGAGGATGATCTTCACTATGCAGGGTTACAGCTGACTTTGGAACAGAAAGGGGTGAATTATTCAGCCACAAAAATCTTCGGTCACCTACCAAACAGCATCCCCAAACCACATCATTACGAAGTGTCGTATTCATGATCTATGGAACAAGTATTAATCTTATCTAATCTAAGCAGTATGCAGTATAAGTATTGTGAGCCGGCCGCGGTGGCCGAGGTGACTGAGGCGCTCCAGTCACGGTCAGCACGGCCCCTACGGTCGGGGGTTCGAATCCCCCCTCGGGCATGGATATTTGTGCCGTCCTAGTTCGTAAGTAGTTCATAAGTAGTTTGTAAGTTTAGGGACTGATGACCCCGTAGTTAAGTCCCATAAGCTTAACAAACATTTGAACATTGAACATTTGGGCATGGATATTTGTGCCGTCCTTAGTATAAGGTAGTTGATAAGTAGTTTGTAAGTTTAGAGACTGATGACCCTGTAGTTAAGTCCCATAAGCTTAGCAAACAACAAGTATTGTGACAAACATTGTGCCCTAAATTTCTGAGTATGAAAGAATTTGTGATGTTAATACGAAGATAAAAATGTACGTCTGAAAGTTGTACATGTAATTATGGGCTATGAAACGTTAGTCACATATGTTTGTTTCTTTGCAATAGAAAAAGACCCATTTCTTACTGCGAGATATGAAAGTCTGCACGCTATAAATTTTGGGACAAATGTTGGCAACAGTGTTAGTGTGCGCCACATCTCTGTTATTCGTTACTTCCTGTAATGCCAGTCATTACTTGTCGAGAGCTCACAGGAAACACAAGGGTTTTGTATATAATGGTACGTAAAGGTGAAATCAGCATTTTTGAACAGAGGCAATTAGTAATATCCAACCACGAAACGGAAAGAACATGCCGAGAAATAGCAGCGTTACTGAATATGAAGGTAAGTATTGTAGGAAACATCGTCTGTTGATATAAATATGAAGACAGAAAATCTGCCACAGACAGGCCGTCCAAGGATATTTGTGAAGAGAGAAGAGAGGGCAATAGTACAAAAGGTCAAGAAAGATCCACTAATCACAGTTACATGAATTGCCATTCAGGCTGAGGAAGAGTTTGGGAAGAAGGCCAGTCCTAGCAGTCAGACGAGTGCTGTATAGAGAAAACTGCGAACTGCAAGAAGGAAGCCTTACATCAGTCCAGCGAATAGGAAGAAGAGGCTGATAATCGCAAGGGAACACATAAACAAGAACATGGAGTGGTATAATCAGGTTTTGGTTTTTTCCGGATGAATCAAAATTTATCAGGATCGGATGGACGAATAACGGTGTGGCGGCAAGCCAACAAAGAGCTGGAAGAAAAAAAATACGCAAGCAACAGTGATGCATGGCATGGGCCATGTTATGGTTTGGGGTTGTATGTAGGCCCAAGGAGTAGGTGAGCTAATCTTCATTGAACAAACAATGGTTAAAAATGTATACCTGCAGATTCTAAGCAACTATTTGAAGCCGCGGCGAAGTGGCCGAGCGCATTGAGGCGCTATGCTCCGATGCACGAGGCCGTTCCACGTCGGGAATTTGAATCATTCCTCGGGCATGAAAGTATGTGTTATTTTTTTGTATAAGGTAGTTTATAAGCAGTTTGTAAGTTTAGGGACTGATGACTCTGCAGTTAAGTCCCATAAACTTAACAAACATATTGAATACTTGAACAATTTGAAGAAGAAGAAAAAAAAAAAAAAAAAAAAAAAAAAAAACGCCATAGAGAATTTATGGGATGCGTTAGAATATATATTCGAAAAGTCCCCATACTGTCCAAACAAGACGTCACGAGACGAATGCAAGAAAAATGGCCAAAATCTATTTCTTACTTACAAAAACTTGTACAAAGCGTGCCAAAACGGTCGACACAAGTATTACAAAGTCGCGGTAGAAGTACAAAGTACTAATTCCTCATTATTTACTAGGTTTTGGTTTATTTCTGCACTTTGTCCCAAAACTTTTGAAACAGCAAATGTATGTTATTTCACATAAATTATTTCTATTTTGTGAGTCATTAAATGAAGTAAAATGTTCAATTTATTGTTCTTTGAATGTCGTTATGTCTGTTGCGATGAGAAATATGATAGGTTTAATTATTTGTGATTCATCAAAGTAAATACAAACCTATTTTGTTTGTCCCAAAACTTATGAAAGGCACTCAACAACTTGGACTGTTTTGTTAATATTTCGTGGTTCTGTTACTCGCAGTACAGTATATCAGCTTCTGGCGCGGACTACTGGAAATGCACCATAAGGTTAGTGAACACTTAACTATCAGTGGGCGGTTGCGTCGTAGGCTGGAAAACAATGCAAATAATACGTTCCGGAACAAAGTAGCTCCCAGTAGCGTAGCTAACGGGCTCCCCTTCCCACCCTGGAACCCACGCGCAAACACGTTTCAAATGCTAATCATTTCTGCAGAACATACTAATGGGCATGTCATGTGACTACCAACTTCCTGTCTCTCGTCTCTGAAGGTGCTCTGCAGTTTCTTTCTTAACATGAGTTTCCCTTCGTGTGTTATGGCATTTTTCCCGATTCAAAACATAAGCCCATGTGATAACAGGAAATATAATATCGTACATGAGTTCTCCCTATCCGTGCTGCGTTGAGCGCGGCCGTTCGCCGTCGGGGGTTCGAGTCCCCCCTCGGGCATCGGTGTTTGTGTTATCGTTAGGTGAGTATAGTTAGGTTAGTTTACGTTAGTTTAAGTAGTTTATAAGCTACGGACTAATGACCACGCAGATGAGTCCGATAGATCTGCAAACATTTGAATTTCAGTTCTCCCTTATGTAACGGCAATACAGTTAGTTTTGTTCTTCAAATGAATGTAACAGCTTGAAAATAGATTAATCATCAATAAATACTGTACCATGTTAGTGGGGGTATCAACACAGTCCACCCCAGCATTATTTCGCACGTTAATTGTAAGGAAGGAAGGAAGGAAGCTTCGGGTTTAACGTCCCGTCGACAGCGTCGTCATTAGAGACGTCGTGCTTCTTTGAAAGGAACCGTCCCGGCATTTTCCTACCAAGATTTAGGAAAATCAGGGAAAACTTAAATCTAGATGGCCGGAGGTGAATATGAACCACCGTCCTTCCGAATGCGAGTCCAGTACGTTACCACTGCGCTTCCTTGCTCGGTTTTATTTTATTACTGCCGAGAGTGTCCACATTAAAATTTGAAGGGTTTTAGAAAAATGCATTAAAGCCCTCAAACAGCGGGCGTGACTACGCAGATTCATCTAGTTCAAATATTAGGGCACGTTGAAGAAGCATTTTGCAGTATTAATATTATTGCAGGGCCTAGTACTCTTTACACTAACCTACAAACCGTGACGCTGTTCCATTACGACAGCTGTTATTGTTTAGGTAAGTCTTACCTGTTCTTTAACTTTGCACTTGACACGTGACGTGGATTTCCCCGCTGCCGCAGTAGACTTATGTGGGTTGAATGTTTACGTGGCTTTCCCATCGCGCCCAACACAGTAGAGTGAGGGTGTTGTTAGCATCATACAGTGACATTCTGCTTACCATCACTAAGCGTCCTCGTTGAAGTTTATCGCTTACTACTTATCCGCAGTTCATGCAGTAACACTACGGCTTTCTAGACGACTGTTAAAACTGCGGTCGAATGGGTACTGTTTGTGTTTACCACAGGCTGGGCAATATAAATGTTTGTTCAAATGTTTGTAAATCTATCGGACCAAACTGCGTGGTGATCAGTCCGTAGCTTACGAATAACTTAAACTAAGATAAACTAACCTAAGGATAACACACACACACACACACACACCCATGCCCCAGGGAGGACTCGAACCTCCAATGGCGCGCTCCGCGGCGAGGCGGCTTAGACCACTCGGGTACTCCACCGCGTATGGGCAATATAATATCGCGTATTGTGAGGTAACCAAAGACTAATACACCAAATCGATATGGTCACGGAAATGCAGGCAGTTGGTAACACGAGTTCTTGCGATCCCCCAACAGCCGCGCAGTACCGACTCAACCACGCGTATCACATCTGTTGGCGAACACAGCCTGAAGGACGGACTGCATCGTGTTCGTAGAGATTGCAATGTGTTCATCAAGTATGTACCTCAAGTTATCGGTGTACGATCCGTCAGATAGACTTCTGTATTTTAGGCCACTACGCGGATTGTCACTTGAAAATGTAACGGGCAGCGAGCCAACTTCAAAATTTATCGCACGAAGTTCTACAATACAAATTGATTATACATTTAACCGTGAAAAATTCCCATGTGCTTCTGAAGTGGAGAGATCTTTTTCTTAAAGAGTACCTACAGACGCCTATACTATAACACACCCACAACAGGCACGGAGAATATACGAACAACACACGCAGTCAAGGGAGCCAGTTATCAGTATTTGTATTGTGCCTGGTTGGAAGTGGATAGTGTGGGCATCAGTTGATTAAATTAGAAGCAGAAAGGTTTATTCCTCTTAAAAATTGGAAGATAGGGGCTGAGAGGTTTATGGTGACGGCGGTTCAGATGAGCATGACGCAAGATAGAATAAAGTTGGGAGAAAGAGGGCGGAAGTGATGGAGCGGTCAGGCCAACATGTTAGCAGGTCGAGAGCCAGGAATCCACGGCCGCTGCCTTTGCGCCGGCTTGGTCTCGCGATTGCAGGGCCCCACATGATCACCAGCCAGTTCCGGATTGTTGCGTCTGTACTGCGGGATTGCTAAAGGTGGAGTACCTTCGTCAGCAATACCGAACCATCGAATACCATCGAACTAGCAGGCAAGAATCGAGACATGTGGGAAGAAAAACTTCCACCTACATCGTCGTATGTAGGAAATGAAATAAAACATTTTTAAAATTTTGATACCTTGGTCAGGTGAACGGGCGTCACCCCATACAGTGCAGGGTGCCCCATTCAAACCACCCTGACTTTAGAGACCCAGGAAAGGGCAACCACAGTAGATACGATAGTGATAAACACACCACATTGTAGAGAATCTCAAAGAATTTATTTATTTATGATCAACACACCTCCATATGTGAACAGTTCTAATAATTATAATGTGTTAAATATTCCCCTGATTCCCGGATGTAGAGAAATTTCCTGTATTGATCAGCTTCTTCGCTGTATCAATGTTGTCCTGAAACTATTTAACTTTGCTGCGTGGGTCTTTCATAGTAAATAGAGGAACATTTTGCTGCAAGCCAGAGCCAAACAAAGCCAGAGCCAAACGAAGCCAGAGCCAAACGAAGCCAGAGCCAAACATAGCCAGAGCCAAACATAGCCAGAGCCAAACATAGCCAGAGCCAAACATAGCCAGAGCCAAACTAGGCCAGAGCCAAACTAGGCCAGAGCCAAACTAGGCCAGAGCCAAACTAGGCCAGAGCCAAACTAGGCCAGAGCCAAACTAGGCCAGAGCCAAACTAGGCCAGAGCCAAACTAGGCCAGGGCCAAACTAGGCCAGGGCCAAACTAGGCCAGAGCCAAACTAGGCCTGAGCCAAACTAGGCCTGAGCCAAACTAGGCCTGAGCCAAACTAGGCCTGAGCCAAACTAGGCCTGAGCCAAACTAGGCCTGAGCCAAACTAGGCCTGAGCCAAACTAAGCCAGAGCCAAACTAAGCCAGAGCCAAACTAAGCCAGAGCCAAACTAAGCCAGAGCCAAACTAAGCCAGAGCCAAACAAAGCCAGAGCCAAACAAAGCCAGCGCCAAACAAAGCCAGCGCCAAACAAAGCCAGCGCCAAACAAAGCCAGCGCCAAACAAAGACTGTGCCAAACAAATACTGTGCCAAACAAGCTAAGAGCCAAACGTAGCCAGAGCCAAACGTAGCCAGAGCCAAACGTAGCCAGAGCCAAACGTAGCCAGAGCCAAACGTAGCCAGAGCCAAACGTAGCCAGAGCCAAACGTAGCCAGAGCCAAACGTAGCCAGAGCCAAACGTAGCCAGAGCCAAACGTAGCCAGAGCCAATCGTAGCCAGAGCCAAACGTAGCCAGAGCCAAAGTAACCCTGAGCCAAATTAAACCTGCACCACACTAAGCCTGAACCAAACTAAGCTTGAGCCAAATAAGCCAGAGCTACTCTAAGCCAGAGCCAAGAAGGGGGGGGGGGGGGGGAAGTGGCGGCACCACTATCAAGAAATGTCACTAAAAAAAGTGAACTCCAGTAATCTGAAGCAACTTCTGAATGTCCAAGAAGAATGCCTTTATGGCTCAACTCGAGTGAGGCAAAGCTTTTTCCGATACAGGAAAGTTTCCCTGGCGGGAACAGATGCACTGCTGGCCGCGGCCCCTGGCGGCACGCCCGGCCGCTTCTAATGAGGCGCGGTTTATTCCCGGCGGCGCGCAGCTTCATTTGTCTTGCATCCCGCTGCAGCCTCATCTATTCCGCTACTGTCACGTGCTTCCGCACATTTTTACGCGGCCGCAGAGCTGCGCGTAACGACTGGCCGAAGCTAACGGTAGCCAGGCCACTCACCCCAGCGTCTGCTCTCCAACACTCCCAGAGATCACTAAATGAAAACAGCAGGCAAACCGTAAACAAGGAACATTATACACAAGCCCTGTGAAATAACATGGAGAGCGGCAGCTAATACGTTACGAATATCAGCCTCAAGTCTCGTCTTCTCGGCTGCCGAATACTGTCCGCCGGTATCACTAAACAGTAACCACACCAACAGAATCTATACACTACTCAACAACAGAATAAGAATGCTCGGTCGTGTAACTGAGGCCACACCCGTGGATTGTTTTCCAGTACTGTGCAACATACCATCACTTAACTTCCTAGCACCGGCCAGTGAAATTTCACTTCCGTCTGACCGATATCGAAAATCTGGAACTCTACCCATCAGCCAATCAGCTACCCCTTCCCTTAACTCTTTCTGTAACCCTCCATCGGACTCGCTCCCAGCTCGAGCTGCGAAGAAATTTTTCCGTCAGCTCCGCGGCTTACCCTCCTAGAGCTGTAGTTTTTTATTTTATTTTTTTTATTTTTTTAGGAAACACGATTTGGACGCTCGTTTCTTCAAAATTAGCGAGATCGGCTCTTCAGGAGCTCACAAAAAGACGCCTTCCTCCTCTCAAAATTTGGAAAGCTCGACAGACATTTTTACAAGCCATTGGCCCAAGCCCTCTGCTGTATCTTGTCCCGTACCACAGACAAATATATACAGACGGGAAACCTCCGTAAGGGCCCGGTCCCACTCTCAGAGGTGCGGGGCGAAGGGTGCTGAAGCAGTTCCGCAAGATGTCCCATGATGGCGCTGCGGTCAGAAGCAGCTCTTTAAACTGGCCAGAGCAGGCGGTAGGTAGCGACTGTCCCCACCACCACCTCCCCTCAAACGCCAGCACTCCAGACACAGCCGTGGCCTCGTGGCAGGCAGCACGAGCTCTCCCCTCAGCCTCCCCTCCATGCTACCCTCAGAACTGCCTCTAGTGTGTTCTAACAGTACTAAGCCAGGGAACCACCTGACACCTGCTAGCATCTTACGGAACTATGAGGGGAGCGTAGGACAGTGGTTATGGGGGGGCTGCTTCTCTGTATATATTAGTCTGTGCCCGTACCATAGACAAATTACTCTGTACCCGTACGCAACCCTCGGACCCGTGGGGTGCCAGTCAGCTGGTAAAGAAACGCCGTAAACGGTCCGACTCAAGAATTCCACCCGTCGGGCCTTCTACCACCACCGAAGCAATCAAACAACTTCCTGTTCTCACATAAAACTGCCCTGCTCCAATATTACATCAGCAGAAAATTACTTGTAATGAACTAATTAAATGATTATTCTTACTTTAAATTACTTAATAAAGATGAGAGGTGCGCCTCGGTTGCACAGTGGTAGAGTGCCAGACTACAAATCCAAGGTCGCGGGTTCGATCCCCGCCAGGTCCTAGGATTTTTATCTGTCACTTTCCACTTCTTTCACCTCTGGCAGTAATGTTTATGTGAAAAATACCGAGTAGCACCGTGGTTCGGAACCCACGTTAAACTGTAGGTCCCCCTATAACTGGCTGGGTAAGTCAGTTCGAAGGTCGGAGGAAGGCAACGGCATACCACCTCCAAACAGGACCATGCCTAGTAAAGCACTGTGGTGTTCAAACCAATCTTCGGATTGTTGACTGCTTTACCTTTTTTAAAGATGAGAGATGGACTGCCATCTCTCATGCTATTGTAAGAAAATACGAGGGTTGGAATTTAAGTACTCACAATATTGCTCTGGATACACTATTTTCGCTGATAGCACACATTGTTGACATTGCTACCTTCCAGCAAGTAAAAGGACTCGCCCGTTCAATGTCACCGGCGTGCACACAATCGAGGGAAACACAATCACTTGTGAGCCAGCGATCTAATGTATCGGTGTCACTATGTTTTCGAAACAGGAACATCGGAGACCATCAGTGCACAGTATTGCTGTTCGTTTTTGGAGCATCGCGTGCAACTAGCTTTGCGAAAGAAGGGGCAACACTTTCTGTGCAACCCATCCATCATTTTGCACGACAAATTGCGGGCGCTTATAGCGCAAGCTGTGCCTGCTTTGTTCCGTTGGTAAGTACTGTACCATCCATCATATTGCCCAGACTTAAGTCCTTGTGACTGTGATTTGATTCCGAAGATGAAGGAACCATTTCGTGACATTTGCTTCAGAACTGTTCCAGAGATTCGAAGGCAGTAGACCGCTCAATTCGCACCATCAACAGAATAGGCTCTGTTAACGGTATACTACGCCTTCCACATCGCTGGCAACGGATACTAAACAACGCTGGTGACTACTTTCAAGGACAGTAACAGGTGCAAACATGTAACGGTTTTGGATCGGTTGTGAATAAATAGTTGCCACTATTTAAGTTCCATCCCTTATACAAGAAGATAATGAGCAACCGGAATCTCCTCATCTATGAGAACATCCAATGCCGTTCTGGAAGGTCGCACATCAGAACGGCAATAGCCACATCTACAACAGAAGCATTCGACATAAGCAGCGCTTGACACCAAGAATTGTCTTCAAAGAAAACAAGCAAATTTCCATTCACCTCCCAAAAAACACGTCTTTGATTTACCACGTAAAACCTGGAAGAATAAGTACTAAAAGCGGCAGATGCGCCCGTTCCCTCTACCAGTGGGACATTAAAACGTCGTCAATGAGGCGAAATCCAAGCCATCCAGCACTAAACAGAAGACTCTCCCAGAACTGCCTGAGAAAGGACCATCAAATATTTCATGATGACGACTCAAGAGTCAACCACTTCATTAGAGATGTGTTTGGAGTTACTCCCAAACTAATGACGGTAATATTTATGGTCACTGTAACAGTATCTACTCACAAATTACTGTAATTTTACGTAGTGACTGTAATGAAAATGTTAAACTAACCTAAGGACAACACACACCTCCATCCTCAAGGAGGAGCTCGAACCTCAAGCGACGAGCAACCGCGTGCACCGCTGCAAGGCGCTTAGAACGCCCGGCCACTCTACCGCAACCTGACTGTAATAATCAATGTTTCTGTGCCATATACTAAATCAATACACTCCTGGCCATTAAAATTGCTACACCATGAAGATGATGTGCTACAGACGCGAAATTTAACCGAAAGGGAGAAGATGCTGTGAAATGCAAATGATTAGCTTTTTAGAGCATTCACACAAGGTTGGCACCGGTGCCGACACCTACAACGTGCTGACATGAGGAAAGTTTCCAACCGATTTCTCATACACAAACAACAGTTGACCGCCGTTGCCTGGTGACACGTTGTTGCGTTGCCACATGTAAGGAGGAGAAATGCGTACCATCACGTTTCCGACTTTGATAAAGGTCGGATTGTAGCCTATTGCGATTGCGATTTATCGTATCGCGAAATTGCTGCTCGCGTTGGTCGCGATCCAATGACTGTTAGCAGAATACGGAATCGGTGGGTTCAGGAGGTCATACAGAACGCCGTGACGGCGTCTAGTCACTAGCAGTCGAGATAACAGGCATCTTATCCGCATGGCTGTAACGGATCGCGCAACCACGTCTCGATCCCTGAGTTTACAGATGGGGACGTTTGCAATACAACAACCATCTGCACGAACAATTCGACGACGTTTGCACCGGCATGGACTATCAGCTCGGAAACCATGGCTGCGGTTACCCTTGACGCTGCATCACAGACAGGAGCGCCTGCGTTGGTGTACGAAACTACGAACCTGGGTGCACGAACGACAAGACGTCATTTTTTTACAGCATCAAGATTGTCGCATCCGTGTTTGGCGACATCACAGTGAACGCACATTGGAAGCGTGTATAAGTCATTGCCATACTGGCGTATCACCCGGCGTAATCGTATGGGGTGCCATTGGTTAACGTCTCGGTCACCTCTTTTTCGCATCAACGGCACTTTGAACAATGGCCGTTACATTTCAGATGTGTTACGGCCCATGGCTGTGCCTTTCATTCGATCCCTGCGAAACCGTACATTTCAGCAGGATAATACAGGACCACATATTGCAAGTCCTGTACGGGCCTTTCTAGATACGGAAAATGTTCGACTGCTGCCCTGGCCAGCATATTCTCACATTATCCAGATCTCCCACCAATTGAAAACGTCTGGTCAACGGTGGCCGAGCAACTGGCTCGTCACAATACGCCAGTCACTACTCTTGATGAACTGTGGTAACGTGTTGAAGCTGCATGGGCATCTGTACGTGTACACGCCATCCAAGCTCTGTTTGACCCAATGCCCAGGCATATGAAGACCGTCATTACGTCCAGAGGTGGTTATTCTGGGTACTGATTTCTAAGGATCTATGCACCCAAATTGCGTGAAAATGTAATCACAAGTTAGTTCTAGAATAATATATATGTGCAATGAATATCCGTTTATCATCTGTATTTTTTCTTGGTGTAGAAATTTTAATGACCAGTAGTGTAAAATTCCGGAAGACGGATTTGCAGCAGAGAAATAGTCGCACGTTTCGGACGCTACTCTATTTTTAGGAACGCGAAATGAGGATCGGGCGAGGCTGCAGCGGAGCGCTCAGCCGCGCGGGTGATTCCTGCGAGGTGAGATCACTGACTGGCCGCTACGCAGCGCCGCGCGCGCGTGCGTGCTCGCTGCCAGTATCCGGCGGCAGTATATCGGCGCCTGTCGGGCCACTCGTTCGCGGCCTGCCTTATACGCGCCGCCGGTCGGTCGGTAAATTTCAGGCGAACAGTGCACCTCTCCAGGTGGCCCTGCCGACTCACTGACGAGCGGCGGTTCCATTACCTGAACAGTTATCACGGTGTTGAGCCCGCGCTTACGATGCCAATTTGTTGCGCAGTATTTCGACGACCGTTTCACCAGTCTTCTTCAGCGTGGGATACTCAACAGGTAGGACTGGTGGCAAGGATACAGCAGACGTAATTACAGAGTCACTTACCATTTGGGAAAGCACCACGCGAATGATCGGCCAACTCCAGTGGCAGACTCTAGAAGAGTGGCATTCCGCATCTTCGTATTTCCTACTGCCAGTTTTTTAGTACACACTTTCTAGAAGATTCAGCCATTATACACTGCTCAAAACAGTTACGAGATCACTTGATGTTCAAATTTTCAAATGTTTGTATAGCTTATGGGTCCTAACTACGGGGTCATCAGTCCCTAAACTCACAAACTACTTATGAACTAGCTAATACTAAGGACGGCACAAATATCCATGCCCGAGGGGTGTTTCGAATCCCCGACCGTAGTGACCGTATCACCCGGCGTGATGGTATGGGGTGCCATTGGTTAACGTCTCGGACACCTCTTGTGTGCATGGACGGCATTTTTGAACAGTGGCCGTTACATTTCAGATGTGTTACGACCCGTGGCTCTACCCTTTATTCGGTCCCTGCGAAACCCTACATTTCATCAGAATAATGCACGACCGCATGTTGCAGGTCCTGTACGGGCCTTTCTGGGTACGGAAAATGTTCTACTGTTGCTCTAGCCAGCACCTTCTCCAGGTCTCTCACCAATTGAAAACGTGTGGTCAATGGTGGCCGAGCAACTGGCTCGTCACAATACGCCAGCCACTACTCTTGATGAACCGTTGTATCGTGTTGTAGCTGCATGGGCATCTGTACCTGTACACGCCATCACGCCATCCAAGCTCTGTTTGAGTCAATGGCCAGAGGTGGTTGTTCTGAGTACTGATTTCTCAAGATTATGCATTCAAATTGCGTGAAAATGTAATCACATGTCAGTTGTAGTATAATATATTTGTTCAATGAATACCCGTTTATCATCTCTATTTCTTCTTGGTGGAGCAATTTCAATCGCCAGTAGTCTATTTTTCTTCCATTGAAAATTTTATGAGGTAAGTCATGTGTAATTTTGTTTCCAGAATTATAATCAGAGATCGGTTCAAAACAAGAAAAAAAAAAGGATTATACACAGTAACGTTCAGTAATGAAACTAACTTGACTGTATATTTTGTAACTGGTGTCTCTTTGCACGGTACGCAATTAAATCTTAACTTTTACAACTGTATTACGATGTACTAGTTTGTTGTTGGTTGAAATACTAAAGTTGGCTCCTCATTGTTTGATAAATACAAGATCACTTTGCTTTTAACAGCTAAGGTACTAGCCTTAGACTTCGCAATACATAACGAACTTATTGTGCCAAATATTGTGCCGACATTCTAACTCAAAGCCGTCTCAGAAGTTTAATTTTTTTTCTATCGTCCATCCTTTGGAAGGTATTACGTCGGTGATACAAAGTTCCGTAACGGCAGGACAGCCATAAAATCCTACGAAATACCAAACGCATTTCACAGAGAAATTGTTTCCAGCGTGATTTTCGGTCTGAGCTATCGATAAACCAAGGAAATTAGTTTAAGGAAAAACTGTTAAGCGCCTTCGAACGGAAAGGGCAAAGTTTCCAGTTACGTTATTGCTAAAGTATAAGGACCAGTTAAACTAAAACGAGGCATATGGAAAATGTTCGATAAACAGATTGTTGTTTTTAAAGTGATAACCATAACAGTCAATATATCTATCCAACTCTGGCAAGACAGTCAATCAGTGTTTTCAACTCCGATTTTTAGCTGATTCCGACTGATTTTAGGATTCAGTACCGGCAAAGATATTATTAAGTAATTTAAATGTGGGATTAGTATTCTGCATTACTTTTAGAATTGGTAGTTTTAATATATTTTCTAACAACGAGTAATGTGGTTGTTATTGGCTACTACCTGAAGTCTGAAACGGCAATGGAACCGCAGTAGGTTTCTTGAATAAACAGCTGCACTAGCTACAGTACATATGTTCGTAGAACTTATGGGACTTAACTACGGGGTCATCAGTCCCTAAGCTTACAAACTACTTATGGACTACCTTACACTAAGGACGGCACAAATATCCATGCCCGTAGTGGCCGTGCATACCGTGACTGGCGCGCCGCAGACAGCTCGGCCACAGCGGCCGGCGTACACATATTTAATACAGTTCTGACCTATGGCCAAGCGATTTGGAAGTCTGAAAAACGTTCATAGTCGTCGACTTCCTTGGAATGAAGAGGTTATATCTCAGTACAATCATGGTTCGTGGGCAGCTGCAAATATATTTCGATAAACACAATGGCAGTTATGCAGTCAGGTAGCTGCATTAACACACTGGTGAATACTGTACTTCCTTTCTTCTGCCTTTTTTATCTGAGTGCTCGATATATAAATGAAATCCATTGCTAAAGAATGGTGATCACACAGGTAACGAACGGAAGCTTAAGGAAGTGTATACCTCCTACTGCTGGTATATTGAACTAGAGATTTAGACTTACTTTCTTGTGATCCAGGTGGATTTATCGGCTGCTCTGAGGAAGGCACCTGAAAAACAAAGACGACACACTTTACTCACATGAAACATATGTGCAAATGAGATCAGTAGTGACAATATTTTCGGTTAGTCAAGAGGTATGAGTTAGCTGACTATCTCAGAGATTAAAATATTCAGGAGCAGGTTAGAGGTGTGTCTTGCTGGCGATATCATTAGCGACGCAGTACCAATACACCACGTAGAGGACGCAGTAGTGTTCGCAAGTAAAAAGCGAGAAATGCAGGGACACTGAAGTCGGAGACGTAGTTGTACGGCCTACTCGCCAAAGCATAAAAAGAAGATCAAAGCTCGAACCCCAATATCGTCGTAACATGAATAATAACATGACGTACTAATCATCTAAACTAAAATGGACATTCTAATATATTTTGTTACCATAGTAATGAGGAGAACAAAATACTATGCACCCATGCAGTATACTACATTTTGTTGCAAAGAACGAATATACGAGCATATGGAATAGGTTCACAGATTTGTGACTGCCTGGAGACTTCTTAAGTGCGAGCCCCTACCTTGAGGAGTGCGTTACAGGAATGTGATGGGACCACTGGTATTTTCTATCTACCAGGTGATAAAAAAAGTCAGTATAAATTTGAAAACTTAATAAATCACAAAATAATGTAGATAGAGAGGTAAAAATTGACGCACAAGCTTGGCATGACATGGGGTTTTATTAGAACAAACAAACAAACCAACAAACAAAAAGTCTAAATATGTCCGACAGATGGCGGTCCATCTGACCACAAAAGCAATAATTAGCATAACAAATTAAGGGAAAACAAAGATGATGTTCTTTACAGGAAAGGCTCAATATGTTCACCATCATTCCTCAAAAATAGCTGTAGTCGAGGAATGATGATGTCAACAGCACTGTAAAGCATGTCCGGAGGTATGGTGAGGCATTGGCGTCGGATGTTGTCTTGCAGCATCTCTAGAGATGTCTGTCGATCACGATACACTTGCAGCTTCAGGTAACCGCAAAGCCAATAATCACACGGACATAGGGACCTGGGAGCCCAAGCATGACGAAAGTGGCAGCTGAGCACACGATCAGCACCAAACGAAGCGCGCAAGAGATCTTTCACGCGTCTAGCAATAATATATATTATATATATATATGTTCTAATAAAACCCCATGTCATTCCAAGCATGTGTGTCAACTTTTACTCCTCTATCTACATTATTCCGTGATTTATAAAGTTTTCAAATTTATACTGACTTTGTGATCACCCGGTATATGCCTCAAAGGAAAACAAAAGGAGGACACGAACTAATTTAAATTTAAGGGATGACAGGAGAAAGTGGATAAGTTACTCCCACCATCTAATGCACCCGGGGTTGTATGTTTGTTAAGTCATTGATCATTGATTTCAGGACTCCTTTTTTACGCTTAGTTACTGTAATTCTTATTTTGAAACCAAGTTTCGATTATCTCATTTCAGTTTAGGAAATGTTGCAGTTGTTTTTATGTATCTAACGTGACTCTTTGCAGTATAATTACCGGTCACTATGTAGATAATTCAGTCATACAGAAACCTAAATTGAGATTAGGTTACTTATAGTTAGTGTATGTTGTAGTAATTTAGTACCTGACGTGTCAGTGCAGTATTGTTGAATTAGTGAATTCATACGCCGGCCGCGGTGACCGAACGGTCTGAGGGGCGCCAGTCGCAGACGGCACGGCCGCTACGGTTGGGGGTTCGAGTCCCCTCTCGGGCATTGATGTTTGTGTCGTCTGTGGTATAAGCTAGTTCATAAATAGTTTGTAAGTCCCTTAAACTTAACAATTTGAATTCATACATTCGTTTGGGTATAGATTAATTTCCGATTCGTTACTGTAGGCTAAACTTATTCAGGCTTTTTATACGAAATTCTTTTATGTTTTTAGTGTAATGCGCGCGTTTATATTTTGACGAGAAACCCATTATTTTGCATGTTCTCCAAAGTTATTATGTTTCAAAGCGAACGCAACCTTCTGAAGATGATATACAGGGTGAGTCACCTAACATTACCGCTGGATATATTTCGTAAAACACGTCAAATACTGACGAACCGATTCCACACACCAAACGTGAAGAGAGGGACTAGTGTAATTGGTTAATACAAACCATAAAAAATGCGCGGAAGTATGTTTTTTAACACAAACCTACGTTTTTTAAATGGAACCCCGTTAGTTTTTTTAGTACATCTGAACATATAAACAAATACGTAATCAGTGCCGTTTGTTGCATTGTAAAATGTTAATTACATCCGGAGATATTGTAACCCAAAGTTGACGCTTGAGTACCACTCCTCCGCTGTTCGATCGTGTGTATCGGAGAGCACTGAATTAAGTAGGGATCCAAAGGGAACGGTGATGTACCTTACAATAAAATGTCCCACTGGAAATGCGTCGACGTATGTGGTATCAGCATGATGATGCACCTGCACATTCCGCAATTACCACTAGTCTGACCCTTGACAGGATGTTCGACGGGCGTTTCATAGGGCGTGGAGGACGTATAAATTGGCCAGCCTGTTTTCCTGATCTTACACCTTCGGACTTCTTTCTGTGGGGTACGTTAAAGGATAATGTGTACCGTGATGTGCCTACAACCCCAGAGGATATGATACAACGTATTGTGGCAGCCTGCGACGTCATTACTCCAGATGTACTGCGGCATGTACGACATTCATTAAGCCATAGATTGCAATTGTGTGCAACAAATGATGGCCACCACTTTGAACATCTATTGGCCTGAGATGTCGGGACACACTCTATTCCACTCCGTAATTGAAAACGGAAACCACGTGTGTACGTGTACCTCACCCGTCATGGCAATGTACTCGTACATGTGCGTCAGTGAAAAAGACCGATGAAGGTGTTAGCATGTGGACGTGATGTGCTGTTCTAGTCTCTTCTGTACCTAAGGTACATCACCGCTCCCTTTGGATCCCTACTTAATTCGGTGTTCTCCGATACACACGATCGAACAGCGGAGGAGTAGTACTCAAGCGTCAACTTTATGTTATAATATCTCCGGATGTAATTAACATTTTACAATGCAACAAACGGCACTGATTACGTATTTGCTTATATGTTCAGATGTTCTAGCAAACCTAACGGGGTTCCATTAAAAAAATGTAGGTTTGTGTTAAAAACATAGTTCCGTGCATTTGTTTTATTGTTTGTATTAACCAGTTGCACTAGCCGCTCACCTCACGTTTCGTCTGTGTAATCGGTTCGTCCGTATTTGATGTGGTTTACGAAATATATCCAGCGTTAATGTTAGGTGACTCACACTGTATATAATCACTGAAACCGGTACAGACAAAAAGTTCGATACTGACTATCTTGGCTCAATAACAAGAAGAAAATGTATTTTTAATGATATTAAAAAACAGATCGCTCTCCACAGGCATACCATGATAGGTAACTACAGTAATTTTTGTTTATAATTACTTTTCTACGTAATTAACCATGTAGTTTCTGTAGATTTTGCGTTCCAAGCATTAGTAATATATCGAGGCACATAAATACTCGTGAAATAAATGTGAAAACAGCCGAATTTCACTGATTCATTTATATCTTTAAAAAAATTATTAATGAGGCAATATATATGAATATGTGTATATTTGCAACTTATTCTGCTGAAAGTACAAGCTTTAGTCGGTAAATAAGTCGCAAACTGAGGTATACACGCCAGTACTGCGTTTACAAGTCTGAAAATTGCTTTACTTTTCAGCTGACGCCACCTGTAAATTTAAACTCTCGTCCCATCGTTGTAGAAGGCTTTAAAAGCCCGGAGCTTGGAATTATTGTGGCAGCGTTTACATCCTCTTAAGTGACACTCTTGAGCTGTAGCTTTATTTGGTTCCTTAAACTGCTGCAACATACAAGACGGATGTGTCGTAGCGGTAGAGAAATACCCCTACACAGCGCACAGTGCTGGCGTGTCTACCTCAGTTTGAGACTTAGTTATTAACTCTCCTTCCTAATAGAATTTAAATCTACGAGAAACATAAATACAGATAAAAGCCCTTTACTTACGTGACAGGCCATTTCTTTGACGTTTAACAGTACGGTGTTACGTTGTGTAATTTAATTATTTCAAATTTGCAGAATGGCTTCCGCTTTGTTAGGAAACTGATGTTTTGGCCCACTTTAGGTTATGATAGTAGCACTAAAAGTGGGCCTTTGCAATCGTCTTTCGACAATTCGAAATTTAAATGAAAATAACGGCTTAACATTCATCTTACACGAAAATTGAATAACCGAATTTGTAGAGGAGAACATTCTTAACAACTTTGCTCTCTTATGGTTTTTTTTTTTTTTTTTTTTTTTTTTTCATTTCTCGTATCGTTTCAGAGATATTTGCAAAAATAACGGCGATTTTGGGACGTATGCCTGTCTGTCTGCCTGTAACGTGTTCCCTGTTTTTAAGACGAACCGTTCAACCGATCAGCACCAAATTTTACAGACATAATTGTAGGCCGTATTTTTCGGACAAAAAATACGGTAGTAATACCAAAAAAAGCCGTTTGTAATGTAATTACAAACGAACCGTTCATCTGACACGAAAACTGAATAACTGAATTTGTAGAGGAGAACATTCTCTACAACTTTGCTGCCTTATTTATTTATTTTTTCTTGATGTCTCGTATCGTTTCAGAGATATTTGCAAAAATAACGGCGATTTTGGGATGTATGTCTGTCTGTCTGTCCGTATCGTGTTCCCTGTTTTAAGACGAACCGTTCAACCAATCAGCACCAAATTTTACAGACATAATTGTAGGCCGTCAGAGACCAGAACCACCTTTTTTTCAGATTTTTCGATCAAAAAATACGGTAGTAATACAAAAAAAAAAGCAGTTTGTAATATAACTGTAATTTCAAACGAACCGTTCAACTGACACGAAAATTGAATAACCTAATTGGTAGATGGGAAAATTCTCTACAACTTCGCTACATTATGTTTTTTCATATCTTGCATCGTTGCAGTGATATTTGGAAAAATAACGGCGATTTGACGATGTCTGTCTGGCTGTTGTAAAGTTTTCCCACTTGTTAGGTCAAACCGTTCAACCGATCAGCACCAAATTTTACAGACATAATTGTTGGCTACCAGAAACCAGAACCTCGCTTTTTGAAATATTTAGGACAAGAAATACGTTAGTAATACAAAAAAAGGCATTTTTAATGTAATTTTAATTCCTAATAAACCGTTCATCTGACGCGAAAATTGAATAAACGAATTTGTAAAGGAGAAAATTCTCTACATCTTTGTTCCCTTCTTTTTTTCATATCTCGTATCGTTTGAGAGATATTTGCAAAAATAACGGAGTTTTGACACCCTCCACTGAATTAACGAAAACCAGACTTTCGCAGATGTCACGTGACATTCCTCGGCCAGAACTCTCACTGGCATACGCCATCTTGCGTTGCGTATTTGATGATTTTCTTATTGTAACTTACACGTTGTCATTTCAAAGCAATGGCGCACTGAAGAATAAAGAAAAACACTTCGTACGATGAATGATAATCTAGTGTCTACAAATGCCATATTAGCATCAGTTAACAAATGAAATTTAAGAACGCAACTTCTATTACCCGTAGCGTAGTAGGCATGCATTGGACTGTGCGTCGGACTGTGCCCCTGAAGGGCAGTGGTTCGAAACGCACCACTACCTCAATTTTTTTTTTCGAAATGGGTTTCAGGCACTCTTCTTAATTATTTTTTATTGTTTACATTATTATTTTTGTCCAAAATGTTTGCAAAAACGTATAATACTACAAATCTAAAGTGTGCCGTAAAACAAGTCAGTGCGAGTTTTTTTCTTCAATGTCTTATTATCACGTTTGTGAGGCTTTGCCTTCAGCTACAGCTTTGGTGGCTGATTGGAGGTATTGCATTCAATAGAAGTTTCTTACCTACAAAACCTATTGCTTTGGCTGGATCCCCATGGAACTCACGGTACTTATGTGAGCACATGCCTGGGGAGCATAGGGTCCTAATGCTGTCTTTCCTCCTCCTTTCCTCCCTGGACTGCATTTCCTTTCCCTTCCCCTCCTTTCCTATCCTCACTCCTTCCCCTCCCCTACCCTCCTGGGGACTGATTTATTTACGTTTCGCGTCCAGAACACCATTCATTAAAATCTATTGAGAGTCATCTGTAATAAAATTTTAATATTTTTTGCCCCAATACTAAATCACGTTAATGGCCTTGTCATTGGCCAGTTGTAAATCCAAAAAGATACAGCTTCAGACAAGTTTTGGGCACTTCAGAACACGGTCACCTGTTTGGACATTCCCGCAGTCACATAGAGGTTCCCCATCCAGGTATCTCCATCGAGCAAGTTTGTACTTGCAGTTAGAGACACCAGTACTCAAACTGTTAAGAGCCTTTCAGGTTTTGAAGTTCTTCTTTCAACTCCAAGTTAGGATTACAAGTAGCTCCTTCCATAGCTGGAGTCTCTTCTCTTCGGTGGATATGTCGATTGGATGTGACGTCCAGAGGACGCTCTTTCATTAGCGAATCCGCCTCGGCTGTTGTTGGCCACCGTGGAGAGGGTAGCGATTATCTGTGATTTTCTTTTTCCTCTCCACCTTTGCGGCAACTTGCCGCCGTACGCTAGAGGGGGATGATAGGGAAGATCTTCTGTGTCGGCATGGACCGCAGGCAACCTGATATGATGCGATGGCTGATGACATTGACTGTTTGGACCCCTGTCCCAATCAAACAACTAACTATTTGAAACTTCCTGGCAGATTAAAATTGTGTGCCGGAACCGGGACTCGAACCTGGGACCTTTGCCTTTCGCGGGCAAGCGCTCTAGCGACTGAGCTATCCCGACACGACTCACGATGCCAACTCACAACTTCCGGCAGTACCTCGCCTCCTACTTTCCAAACTTCAGAGAAGCTCTCCTGCGAAACTTGCAAGACTAGCACTCCTGGAAGAAAGTTTCATACCAGCGCACACTCCGCTGCAGAGTGATAGTTTCATTCTGGAAACACCCCTTAGACTGTGGCTAAGCCAAGTCTCCACCATATCCTTTCTTCCAGGAGTGCTAAAGGTTCGCAGGAGAGCTTCTGTGAAGTTTGAAAATTAGGAGGCGAGGTACTGGTGGAAGTAAAGTTGTGAGGCGGCATCGTGAGTCGTATCGGGATAGCTCAGTCGGTAGAGCACTTGTCCGCGAAAGGCAAAGGTCCCAGGTTCGAGTCCCGGTTCCGGCACACAATTTTAATCTGCCAGGAAGTTTCATATCAGCAAATCAAAAATGTTCAAATGTAATTCTTATGGGACCAAACTACGTTGGTCATCAGTCCCTAGACTCACAAACTTACTTAAACTAAGTTAAACTAACCTAAGGACAACACACACAGCCATGCCCGATGGGGGATTCGAACCCCCGACCTACGGACGGCCGCGCGCACCACAACACAGCGCTCCAGTACACGCGGCTAATACGCCGCGGCTTCATATCAGCGCACACTCCGCTGCAGAGTGAAAGTTTCATTCTGGCAACTAACTATTTGACTGGAATAGTAGTGAGGAAACCTTGACGTTTAGGAGTAGAAAACAGTTTTCTTTTTCTAAAAGGTCGAGTCTTCTGTTGTGTAATAGCCATTTTTGTCGTTAATGGAAAATGAAATTCTGCATTAAAAACCGTAGATTTCAAAAGAATCTTAAATAGTCCTGCAACGTACCGTTTCATACGTTCGAATGGTTCTTAGAAAACCTATTACCGATTTTTGTGCTACTACATACGTATCCTATTGGATAAAAAGTATGTTAAAATTAATAGAAACGATGCTATTTACACTCATCCGATATCGTGAAAGCTTCTTGTTGTAAGTTTATTAGGTGAAAGTGAAAGCTTGATGAAAGTGTTTTAAGTGACAGTTTCCTATTCTTATTAAGTTTTTCTATTTAAATCAAGGAGTTTCTCTAATCATATGTGCGCAACGGTTTTAACAAACAAAATTAGGCCCTGTAAGTAAAACAATCGGTACTTCTGTGAACATTATATCTGACAGTCAGATTCAGTGGCATGTAAGGAGATTACTTTACTGGTACGTGTACATTTACATTTAAAAGGAAATCTTTTTCTCAAAAAACTCAACATGTACCAGACAACAAAATCAAAAATGCTAGAATCAGGAAAATGAGGGACGAGGTTCAGCTGAAATAAGAAAAATTAGTAATCATTAAGTTATTTATTGAATTAAAGAAACATACCTTTGTTGAGTCTTCAATATAATATAATGGTTGTATACAATTCAGTTCCATACAAATATTCTCTTCCTCTTGATACAGAATCCACTGTACAATATAATACGTTTATTATAAGTATATATGTAATCATAAGTATAGAGTGAAATAAATGAAACTTAATACAATCACTGCTGACCAATTCAACCTTAGTACACAACACAGTTTCCATACGTCTGTCAGCTAGCCTAGCCCACAATCGACTCCTCAGCTCAACAGCTCACTCTCTACTACTCGCCTCAGCAGTCAAAGAAGCCGGCCGCGGTGGCCGAGGGGACTGAGGCGCTCCAATCACGGTCTGCACGGCCACTACGGTCGGGGATTCGATTCCCCCCCTCGGGCATGGATATTTGTGCCGTCCTTAGGATTAGCTCGTTCATAAGTAGTTTGTAAGTTTAGGGACTGATGAACCCGTAGTTAAGTCCCTTAAGCTAAACAAACATTTGAACATTTTTGAACAGTCAAAGAAGCTGCTGTAGCGCAGATGCTACATTGCAGTTGCAAAGACATTATAATGTGCAGTAGTTACAAACATGGACTGTGATTATCGATCATGGATGACTTTCCCATACAAAGTAAAGCTATAAGGCGGATACACGTTCAGATTCACAAAATTAAAGCTAAAAATCCATAAATAATGAACTTCAGGCTATGGATGCCTACTTTCAATCGTATTGAAATGTACTTTGTCAGCCACTTGCAGCGCTGCTGTTGTGGCGTGTAACAAACACTTGTGGGAGTGTCGTGAGTGTGTTTGTTAGACTGTGGCTAAACCCTGAATCTCGCTTTCTTGCTCCTGCTTCCCCAGCCAGCCCCTTTAACTACACTATGTCGTCGCCGCCGCCGTCCACACCGCATGCTACCGCCGCGGTACTTAGCCGCTGTACTTGTCGCAACAGTCATAAATTACGTAATTACACCGCTTAATAACGCCGGTGAGTCGGCTGCCGAAGAGTAATCCGTCGATGGCGTCGCTCGCCGGTGGTCTCCATACTTTGTGACTGTTTCGCACGCCGAGCTGAAAAAAAAACACAGCCATTACGAGTGCGGAGTACAGCTCTGATTTATTATCTCAGTCAGCAGAGACTTCCAGTGAAACGCGAGCTCGTTTCGAGCATTTAAAACCACCGCAAACGGCCCTCTGAGAACGCAAATTGTTTCTATTTACATCTCGCGTGCAATAACCGCCTAGGTAAATACCACAGCGACATCATGCAAAACGACCCGCGTCTTAGATCACGGCTGCCGGAAGTCACAACTAGAGCATGCAGCACAATATTCTTCCACCCAACACAGCAATCCAGCTTATAGTTGTCGCCGCAAGCGCGCGCGTGTGTGTATGAAAGATGCAGTCCTCCCTTTGCGCTCGTCGGCTTCCTTTAGAAATTTTCCTAATTAACGCCGCGTAGTGTTCCGACGGACGGATTCAACTGGATTTTCATCTCGTCTCGCATGCGAAGGCAGTCAATAGAGAAGGATCCTGTGCGAATTCCTGTTCCGACCCGCTGGCAGCGACGATTTATTTGCCCATTAAAGCTGGCAGTGGCGACATTCCCAGCAGCCTGCAGTTTACTGCTTACAGACGTAATTTTGCAGCTTATACACGAGTGGCGTCGCCTGCCAGGGGCATGTTTTAACTTACTCGTTTTGGAAACTAACCGAATCCTGCACGTCAAATGTAATACTTGCACCGGGTCATTAGTGAACGAGAGATACCGGACACTGAGTTGACAAAAATCGGCCGATAGCGATATGCACAGGTACAGATGACGGTAGTGTCCCGACATAAGGTATAAAAGTGCGGTGCACTGCTGTCATTTGTGCTGCGGAGAATAATGTGAAATGGTTTTCGACGTTAAGGACCACGACGGGAATTAACCAAATGTTCATAGTTTTGTTAAGCTTATGGGACTTAATTGCGGGGTCATCAGTCTCTAAACTTACAAACCATTTATAAACTAGCTTATCCTAAAGACAACACAAATATCCATACCCAAGGAAGGATTCGAACCTCCGACCTCGAACGGCCTCGCGCATCAGAGCATAGCAACTCAATGCGGCAATTAAGCCTTTAATGTATGACTTTTTATTTGAAGCTATAAAAACTACCACGATTAATGTATACTGCGTATATACTATGAAAAATATTGAAAAAAAATTACTTAAAATTATTTTGCACTACTAGCAACAAAAGTTTCATAGATGATCAGCTGTATTCGGCTTTTATGATATACCCGATGCAGTAAATGTCAGTATTATGTCTTTAATCTTTCCAGAATGTCTCTCATAATGCAACAGAATCATGTGATTGACTACTTTTACATGGCAAAGGAGAAATACTAAAGTAAACAAACGCACATGTTAGGAGTAACTGATTCAGTAGCACTCTGCAATTTATGATTTCTAGGAAGGGCTACTTGCATGTGTAACACTAAGTATAGAAGCAGCTACAGATGAATTTGTGGTAAAATATTGATCAGTTTGAGAGCTAATCGAAAAAAATAAGGTAAGTAACTGAGCAGCTATACTACGCTTTGAAGGGTCAACACACTTCAAAATAGGAACGGAAGTTGAAGCTAGAAACATGACATTAAATTCCGGAAATCGTTAAGGAATTCATTATTCAGAGATCCAGAGTGTGCCGAACAGCCACATTTCAAGCATTAGCTCTCACCGAAGACGAGGCAGCAGCCGTTGTTTGCACTTATACGAGGGGGAGTTTGAAGATAAGTTTTCCCTGGACAGAGTTGTCAAACAAAGGAAAAAAATAGAATGAGTCATTAAAGGTAAGATTTATCTTAGTTTTTATACATAATTTTTAAGTACACTGAGACGTTTGTAAAACCGCTTTATAAGCTTCAAAACAGCCGTCCAGGAAACGTAGAGGGATGAAACCTTGGTCATACATTACATCCATGAAGTGGAAAAATCCGTCATCTCCTGTCCGAAAGAAGTTCGAAAGCACTCCGCATGCAGGGAAAGTGCTACTTACCGTTTTCTGGGACGCCCAAGGAGTTTTTTTGCTGGACTTTTTGGAAGATGCAACCATCAATACTGCGCGGTACTGTGCCACTCTGTCGAAATTGTAAGACGTGGTTCGGAAAAAGCGGCCTGGCCTTCTCAGATTTGGCGTTCTGCTGTTGGATGACAATGCCAGACCACACTCGGCGACGGCAAAGCAAAACCATATTGCAACTCTTTGTTGGCAGCGCCTACACCATCCACCATACAGTCCTGATCTTGCACCAAGTGACTTCCATCTGTTTCCAGCTTTGAAGAAGTCTCTCAGCGGAAGGAGCTTTGGCAGCAGTGCTGACGTCAAACAAGCTGTTCAAAGCTTCTTCCGTATGCAACGCCCTAATTTTTCCCTGGACGGCGAGGGGTGCTATTTGAGTTGAAAATTTGAGCAGGAAAGGAAGCGTGCCTGGATAGCCCAATTGGTTAAGGCGACCGCTGGCCAGTCCCGTCCAGCACGAATTTTCTACTTTTCCGTTGAATTTATTTCATCACTCTGAAACGTTGGTTATATTTGAAAATTTCGAATTCCACTGCCTTTGCTAAGAACATGACAGTAACTACACCGTAACTACACAGTAACTGATGATAGGTTCGCGTGTGGCACACACTCTATAAACACAGGCACCCTAGTTGTCAGTGAGGGACTGCACAAGTCTTTGGTGTCTCTATTACGGTGTGGGTAGCAGGGATAAAATGTAGAAAACAAAGTTCTATTCAACTTGTACAAAACCCACACAGCAGTTATAAGATTCGAATGGCATGTTATGTAGATACGCAGCTGTTGGGAAGGGACTAAGACATGCTTGTAGTATTTCCCCAATGTTGATCAATCTGTACATTGAGCAAGGTGTGAAGCAAAAATTTGGAGAAAGAATTAAAGTTCAGGGTGAACAACAACAAAAATTTGCAGCTTGCCGATGACAATGTAATTCTGTCAGAGACAGCACAGGACCTAGAAGTTACCTAACGGAATGGACAGTGTCTTGAAAGAATTTTATAAGATGAACAGTAACAAAATCGAAACAAGGGTAATGGAATATAGCGTAAGAAAATCAGGCGATGCTAAAGGAATTAGATTAAGTAATGAATCAATGTAGGTGGTAGAAGAGTTTTGTTACTTGGACAGTAAAATAACATACGATGATAGCAGTAAAAATTAGACGAGAACTACATACGTTTAGTTTACATACCATACATTTATTACATCAGCATCCTGTGCATGGGCGTTGCTTAACCTCCATAAACGCTACGTAATACACTTTTCACAGTTTAGATGAAACACTGTTCTAAAACGCTTCGCTGCGGAGTCCTCCCTGGGGCATGGGTGTGCGTCTTGTCCTTAGGTTAGTGTACCTTAGTTTAATTAGTTTGTAAGCTACGGACTAATGGCCACGCAGTTTGGTCCGATAGATTTACAAACTTTTGAATTTGAAACACTATTGCAAGTGAAAGTTCGCATGTCATAGGAATGGTGCCCACTATACATGCAAGTAATTTTTTAGAATTTCTAACATGTTGTGAAATAAAATAACATAAACCATTAAAATATAGGTTTGTTTGTGTACTGTTTGTTTCTAAAACACCGTAAATTAGTTAAAAAATAGCCAAAGAACATAAAACTAATTAAAACTCTGTGTGTCTTGTTTTCACCTTAAAAATATTATAGTAAGCTTTTTTTTTATATAAACAGAAAAGCATTATTATTTTTTGCTATATTATAAGTCATCTGGAGAATATTCAGGTTGTTTTGTAAAAAGTATTTATATCTACACATAGATGTCGCTGGATGTTGGGACAGGCTACCGATTTTGTACCGCTCACTTACGGTTCAATCACTGCAAATCTCGGTTATCGGTAAAGTTAAGAATTTTTTAACATCGATTATAAACTTCAATGTTAGGAAGTCTTTTCTGAAGGCCCTTGTGTGGGGTGGTGCCTTGTACGGGAGTGAAACGTGAACGATAAGGAACTCAGACTAAAAGATAATAGAAGGTCTTGAAACATGGTGCTACAGACGAATGCTGAAGATTAGAACATGTAATGAACAAAATTGGGAAGGAAAGAATTTCTTACATATATTGACTAAAAGAAGGGATCAAATGATAAAAACTCTAAATAATCGTAAATTTAGTATTGGAGGGAAGTTAACGGTATAAAAGTCGCACAGGGAGACAGTACTGTACAGTGAGAAGGTTTAATAGGGTGAAGTTTGCCGTTCTTATTCAGAGATGAAGAGGCTTGCAATGGGTATAGGTATGGTACCGTGGAGAGGTGCATGAAAGGAGTCTTTCGACTGAACAACCTGTGCGTGTATTATCTTGGGATCAGTGTAAATAAGTTATGTATGGTGCGTCGTTTTTCATATTATTACTCAATTTTTTTTTTTTGTTTCTTAATACATTGCAACTTTAAGATTCTGTGAGAATGGTTCCAGCTATTGCAGAGACATTATTGAGGTACGTGTTACATTTTCTGTGCAACTAAGGCTTAGATTTAATTGCACGTGTTTTACCGAGGCACGTTTGTCAAACGCCTCCTCGCGGACGGCCGGTGCCTAACGGTTTTGGTTTGGCCCTAAGTTCCCCCCTGCTATGAGAAGTCGACGCACTCCGCCTAATCTGACTGGCTTAGTTTATTACGAACTGGTCCGACGGGTTGGGGACCCTGCGACCACTTCCAGCAATAAACATGGCCATTTCGCCACAAGTCCGAAACATTTGCTGCAGTTAGCCGTGGATACCTGACATGTCCTTAATCCAGTCTCATCTGATTATTTAACCTCTCAGAATCTTCATCTGGCTGAAATACGTCCAGAAAACCAACAATAAACAGCAGATGTCGTCGTTCAACAGTCTGCGACATCAGCCCCAAAGTCAACACCCGATAATCTGCAATAGGCACAGCCGCATGCGTTCGGCTTTATGGTGGCAGAGGTAGTTAATGAGCCAACGTCGTTAACCTGCTGTGTGCCGAAATTATTTTGAAGTGAAAGCAAAAATCTTACAAGTTTTAAGGTAGCCGAAGTATTGTTGACACTGCTTTACGAAGAAAGATATTTTTATTTTCCCTAAAAATGACGAAGATCTCGGATTTTAGTAGGTGAGGAAGAGAGACTACTGTTAAAATATTGGAATGCAAATACTAACAGTTTATAAACCTGAAAACAGTATGTAAATATCTTGTTCCTTTCTGCAAAATACATCTCCAATCACCTACGTTGCTCTAAACGCACAGCCGAAAGTCTTCATTCAAAGCGAAACATGAGAAAATACGCAACACTTTCTATAGCTCACACGTAACGTATAGGACCAAGATGGAGGAAAACGTCATGTGACTCGATTTCAGCCAACCAAGACTACAGATGACGCATGTGTCGTGGAAAAGGATAGCTTTAAATGCCCATTTGCGACGTTTCTTTGACCAACTTTCTCCTCAGATTGCGAAGGTTTTTTTTTTTTTTTTTTAGCACCCACCTACATAGGAAGACATGAGCATCATAACAAAGAGAAAGAAGATGGAAAACGGAAATATTTAGTATTATATATTTTTGACGACGTTACAGCGTTCATTTTTAATGAAATAAATCGCAATTTGCGATGGCTTCACTGTACTATGTTTAGATGTAATACCAATGTGCGGCGAATGAAAATTTGTGCCCGGCCGGGAGAAATGCAGGGAAGAGTCCTCTGCAGTCGGGTTGGTCACCGTGTCCTCGGTGGCGGAGTGGTCAACGCGTCTGTCTACTAAGCAGGAGATCCCGGGTTCGAATCCGGGCCGGACACAAATTTTCATTCGCCGCACATTGCTATTACATCTAAACCTAGTACAGTGAAGCCATTAAGTGATCGCAAATTGCGACTTATTTCATTGGAAATATTTAGAGTTCCTTTTTCCTGTGCGCTATTAGAAAATGGAACGGTAGAGAAATATCTTTCGCTGATGCACGCCAGCTGACATCTACTCACGGCATTGTATGGAGTTGTATTGTGTGGCGGTCTGCTGTGCTTGTGACTCCGAACGCTTTCACGAGTGATGGCATCACATTAGTATCATTTATGTCTGGTATTGCTAGAAGACAAACAGCAACCTTGCCAATGATAGCTTCAAGAGCAGGCGAGGGCGGTTTGAGGGACAGTGTTTTCCTCTTTACAGGTGCGCACTGGTACTATTCAGTGATACGATTGACAATATTTGAACAGAGAGAACTTGCGACGTAATATTTTTAGGAAATTTAAGCAATAGACCATCAGTGTATGATTTATTTTCACAGTTCAGTTGAAATTCACGTTCCTATTTCGTACAGGAACCTTCTTCTATCTTCAGACAGTTATATATGTAATTTTGAACAAAATTTATTATTTTGTTTGTGTACGTACGGCGTGGTGACAAAGTCGCACATGGTCAGTAGCTGTCATTCGCAATTAGTAGCAATCCTTCTAACAGACGTCGTTCCGCCGTAATAGAGGCTTTCGAAATGATGTGCTACAGAAGAATGCTGAAGATTAGATGGGTGAACAGCATAAATAATGAGGAGGTACTGAACAGAATTGGAAAGAAAAGGAACTTCTGGTATATCTTGACTAAATGAAGGGATCAATTGCTATGACAGATTCTGAGACGTCAAGGAATCGTGAAATTAGCACTGTAGATAAGCGTGTGAAGTAAAAATCGCAGAGCGAGACGAATATGGTAAGCAGGTTCAAATATGAATCTTCGTGGCAGATTAAAATTGTGTGCCAGAACCGGGACTCGAACCTGGGACGTTTGATATTCGCGGACAAGTGCTCTAACGCGCTTGACCGCGAAAGGGAGAGGTCCCAGGTTTGAGTCCCGTTTCCGACACACATTTTTAATCTGCCAGGAAATTTTATATCAGCGCACACTCCGCTGCAGAGTGAAAGTTTCATTCAGGTTCAAATATGTGTGTGTGTGTGTGTGTGTGTGTGTGTGTGTGTGTTACCGTTCTTATTGGGAGATGAAACGGCTTACTGAGGACATATTAGGTTGATGAGGTCAAACAAGTCTCTGAACTGAAGACAACAACAACACAGGAATTAGGATCATTACGTTATACTTGTACTTGTGTTTACTGTGCTATTCATTATTACACCACTATTTATAAGACTCACGTGACTAATTACCGGTAAGGGCAAATGAAGTTGGTGTAGTTATTATTCACTAGCTGAAAACCCGGCGTTGCCCATTTTTCAGGTATATAATCATTTGTATTAGGGCTGTATGTCTGTAAACTGTCTTGGGAATACAATTAGTACTAAAGAAGTAATAGATTAAAACTTGTGCGTGATGGGGGGGTTTTCCATGAACATTACTGTTTATGTGCTCATATCTCATGAACTACCTGCCGTACTGTGATACTATTTAGAAGGTACACTCAACTACATGCGTATATACTGTCTGTAAAATTTCCTACGGCTACAATTTGTAGTGTATAAATTATAAATTGTAACGACTTGTCGAAAGCCGTAGCTTTAGTCCATTAACAGTGGAACATTGCTGTTTATGTGCTTATATCTCATGAACTACGTGTCGTACTATGATACAATTTAGAAGCTTCATTCGACTATATTTACGTATACTGTCTGTAAAATTTTCTGTCGCTATAATTTGTAGTGTTAAAATTATAAATTGTAACGTCATACCGAGAGCCGTAGTTTTACTCCATAAACAGCGGAAAAGTAGTAAGCGAGAAACTTTTTTCCTTTCATTATTTTACTATGGCTGCCAGCATTAAAAATTTAATAAAGGTTTGAAATTATGTTTAAAATTTGTTGCAAGTCGCTTAGTACTGTAATTCTCATACAGTGTATTTCGAAATTCTCGCCACATTATATGGGATTTTTTGCGATTTCTATTGGTTATGACGTAATAGCTTTTGAACCAAGTGCCGTAGTGATTCTTAACCACGCAGCAATTGCTACCGCACGGTAAGAAATGTGTGTACCAAATTTGGTTGAAATCGGTCCAATGGTTTAGGAGAAAATGAGCAGCATTGTCGCAAAATACCGCAGTTTTTCGCGCATCTCGTTGTTTATGACGTCATATCTCGTGAACTATACATCGTATGTGTTTCTTATACTTACGGCGACCGTCCTCATGAATTGAAGCTTACGTGTGCAAAACTTCATAAAGATTGGAACAAAACTGTAGATTTGTATGCAACGCGTACAAATATACGGATACTCTGCTTTATATATTAGATTAGACCTTAAGTTTCCATTGTATGATTTCCGTTGCATTTTATCAGTATGGGAGAGAAAGTTCGCGAATGTTCCTTATAAGAATGCTACGGTGGGCAATAGGTGGAAAGCGTCACACAGGTAGTTTCTCCTTCACATGTGTGCTGTGAGAGGAAACGTTAGAGTAGGAGGCAAGAAATGCCTCCTGTGGCGCCCATACGTAATGGTAGCGTTTCTGCGAAAAGCAGGGTCCGCCTACTGGGAGTCGCGTGGTGTGAAGGACAAGGCAGTGTCCCACGACAAGACCCCTGGGAATACGAGAACGACAAGAAAGTGAAACGTGGAAACGTAATGTGCACGCTTCTCATTCTCTGAAACAAGTTGTACTTGAAATGCATCTGAAGGAGGAAAACTTCGTATACGAAAAACAGTATCGTGAAAGGAGAGTATAAGATGAACATTATCAAAAGCAATAAAAGGTTAATGAAATCAAGTCCAAGAAAAACAGATGATTGTGAAGGAATTAGATTAGGTACCGAGGCAATAAAAGTAGTAGATGAATTATGTTATTTGGGTAGCGACATAACTTCTGATAGCCGAAGTAGAGAAGTTATAAAAACCTGAAGGCTATGGGAAGAAAAGCATTTCTGAAGAGGAGAAATTTTTTGACATCTGATATTAATATAAATGCTAGGAAGTCCTTTCTGAATGAACTTAGATGGAGTAAGGGAGTGAAACGTGGACGATAAGGAGTGCATGCAAAAATATGATACAAGCTTTTCACATTTGATGGTACAGGAGAATGCTGATTAGGTGGTAGATCGCGTAACTAATGATGAGGTACTGTACAGAACTGGAGAGGAAAGGGGTTTCTGGCTTGTAATGGCTAAGAGAAGGGCAAGGTTCGCGAGACACATTCTGGGACATCACGAAATCGTCAAGAGTGTGAGGCGAGTGTGAGGGGGTAAAAATCGTAGTGTAAGACCGAGATAAGAATACGGTAAGCAGGTTCAATTGCCTGTAGTTTGCCTGTAGTTAGATGAAGAGACGTGAACAGCACAGGGAAGCATGGAGAGCGGCAGCAAATAATCTCAGAAATGAAGAGTACAACAATAACGACATACGCATGACGCGATACGGTTGACCACATAAAAGTAATCGTTTAGAGGAAGTTGTAGCTAACAGATGCATTTCTTTCGTGAAATTGCCTTGTGCAGTACGTACGTCTAATACATTTGAGTAGAGATTAATTAACTCACTGATTATGATTATATCGAAACGTAAAGGGTAATTACAAACACTAAGACTAGTTTCTAACACCATCCAGTAGCGCATACAATTTATCGTTGTGTGTGTGTGTGTGTATGTGTGTGTGCGTGCGTGCGAAAGGAGAGGTTCAAGTACAAAATGTTGAGTCAGATAAGCAGCTGAGTTGAATTGTCCAACTGATTAAACTTCTACAATTCAGTGCAGTGACTAATGAGGCTTTTCGGGGGGAGAGGGGGGTGGAGGATTGGACATCCTATACAACCCTCTCCTCCTCCTGACACTAACCCTTCCTATTACAGGCCTACAACCCTTAGATCCTGTGGTTTTAACGTTTCATACCTTGTCTAGAGGTGGCGATTTAGTGAGATACGGGAGCCAAATAATGCCGCCTAAGTACATAAAATGTTTCAATTTTGATAATAGGTACATTGAATAACAAAATATGTGACAATGGCTCTTTAATTTCTTTTGAACATAAAAATATAAAGATATTGTTGGTAGTTAATTCTGGAGCTTTGGATACTCCGAATTTGCAAACTGGCTTTTTTAGGAACACATGGCCCAACTAACGTCACATATTTTAAACACAAAATGTAGATATTTCGACTTATAATTATCATTAATTAATTAAATGTCGCAGTGTCAACCCATTTTAGTTTCTATTTCTTATGAACATTAACACATCAAAGTCATCACTCTGCACATTCCGGACACTTGGTATGTCGGAAGGTTTGTATTTTCTTCAAAGTCCCCATACTTATCATGCAAAATTTACATAGTGACATTATTCCCATTATTCCACACTATCTTCATTCTTCATCACACCGAAAACGTGTGTTCTTCCTAAGCTCGTTATATACTTCTGAAGCTCGTTATGTACTTCTGAAACTCCTTATGTAGCTCTTTTTACACTCATTCCTTCGTTTACTGCATTCACTGCAGCTTTCATCTGTTATTCAGACCATAATGCTGTTTTCGACTTTTAAAATTAGGCCTAACGAAAATACCATTTATAGTAGCTATAGGAGGTTTAGTCAACACGGCTGTTTTAATATTATAAATATATAAAATAAAGACAATTTGAGTAGTGTAGCGTAACTGCAATAACATAACACTTTTGTATGTACTCCGAATACGTCATTATGCTGCTGTGTGTAAACCTATAAGGCTACTACGGCGCTAACGTCCTACTGTGTTATAAGAATATAAGTATATTTGTCTGTGTTATATTGCAAACTGAGTGACCTTAAATAATAAGCTTGAAAGATCACGAAAATATGTAATTTAAAACCGTTCTTCGTTAACATATCAGCAAAATCAATTAATCTTACCGTGATGTAACAGGAGTCATCCAGCTGTGTAACTTAAAACACTATGCTGAGTGTAACGCTGCGATAAAGAATCGTCGCAATTGAAGCACTAGAATTCCGTAACAGTGTGATGCAGTGAATATATTGTTGGAAGCGAATGGTCCTCGCTTCTAGATATGCCGTAGTTGTACATTTACATTTGAATATACATTTCTAGTACCATATAGATGTATTCAGAGATAATATTCCAGAAGTTTCTATTAGTGTATATTCATAGTGTGTAAGCCTCCAATCGCAGTCAGACTATTCTATGTCCTTTTACGCGTGTATCACAAGTGCTAAATAAGCAGTGCTTGTTAATCAACCACGTACGTCCTAAGACTCGGCTACGTGAAAATACTGTGGGTACTGATCAGGCGATCTCTAATATGAAGCCCCAAGGGTGGCAAACTCCGTCTCTGTCTTCCGTGAAATTCAACTGTACGCTCAACCGGGTTGGAGCCATTGCTGCTGTTGCCAGGAGTGGCAGACCCGAAAAAATCAAATGTTTATAAATCTATCGAACTCAACTGCGTGGTTATTAGTCCGTAGCTAACAAACTACTTAAGCTAAGTTAAACTAACCTAAGGACAACACACACATTCATGCCCGAAGGAGGATTCGAACCCTCCCCCACCCCTCCCACCCCCCACCCTCCACACACGAGGGAGGTCGCGCGATCTGCAGTGGCAGACCCGCATGATATTTTTAGCGCACTATATAAAAATAAATCATCTGCAAGTTTAATAAATTCATATACTGTCTACACATTATAAGAAAAACTAGATTACTTGTAGCCTTCCTGGTGTTAAAATTTTAATGAATAGTAGCGTAGAAGTATTTGCTATAGAGAAATGAAGTTCCTGTCACACTGGTGAATGGAACTTTTCTGCGTGGCAGCTGTGTCGTCATCAGGCCTTCAAGAGGTGGTCTGAGTGACAATCGCGCACTAGTATTGGCAATAAGCCGGATATCGGCGCATTCTATCGCGGTCAGGTCGCCGGGGTTAAACGCACGCGGCCTTCTGCCTTCTAACAAGTAAGTCGTGCGGAACTGAGCTTCTCAAGGTCCACCATATCATGGATCTTCCGTGAACACGGCGATTCCGAAAATGCCACCGCCCAGGCAAACTAGATGTTGATCACTAGGTTCTTAAGGATCCGTTGTTGTGATACCTTGTAGGCATCTTGAAATGAGGACCCCTAATCCATTAAACAACAGACCCAAACGTCATGAAGTCCATATCTGTTGTAGGTTTATCGTATCTGCAAACAATGAGAAGCAATGAGTTGTTTGTAACATGTAATAAACTACCTTTACCTTACACGTAATGCTTAATTATATAGGCAAATCTGACATCTCGAGGCGAACAGTACGTGTTGTAGAAAGTATTTCCTAGAATGATATTTCTAACGTCAGGGCAAGAGGGACAGTAAGTTGAGAAGTTTCTGTTCATCCAAAATGCAATAAACCGAAATGAATCATCCAAATCACATGAAATTTGCAGCAAGACTTTACTGCGATGAAATACACAAGTAAATAGCATGTCAGGGCAGGTGGAAATCAAATGGACCAGTAGCTCCACTTAAAAGCACTATTTCAGGGGAACAGACGGCCGAGTGTACGTATCAGAATTGATCTCCCTTGTGGTTGTTTTGGATAAGCAGCTTCTGTATGCCTCGTGTAAGACAGCGAGCGTCTTTCGAGCACCTTTCGGGGTTCGGCTGAGGAGGAGTAGTTGCCTACAGGGCTCGCGGAAAATATTCAGAGAAATCTCTGATTGCGTCGGACGTAACCAAGTAACAGTGAGGCGGATCTTTAATCTCTGTGTGCAGAAGGGAACGACGAATGGACGGGACTGATTCCACCCACCTGACGACAGGCATATTGTTCGCAGGGTAGTGATAGCTCGCTCCACCACATCACACACGATGTCATTACATATTCGATCTGTTGTGCAACAAACAATGCCGCGTCATTTACAGCAGAGCGCACTGTCCACAATGTGTCCACTGCTATGTTTACCAATGCGTCTACGCCACAAGAGTTTGTTCCGGCATTGGTGTGATGAACGACAGACAAGGACACCCATGTAGACTTACAATATTGATCGTTGATCAGATTAGAGTCCGAAACACCGTGTCACATGTATCTCTATAATGGCCCAGCACCTGGTAACCCCTTCCCCCCCTCCCCCGTCCAACACGCATTGCCGGTGGAGTAACAACCAGTCAGCGAATATATGTCAAGTGTTGGAGCCTGTTATCAGCCGCGGTGGAGTGGCCCTGAGGTCTAAGGCGCCTTTCTGCGGAGCGCACGGTTGGTCGCCGTCGGAGGTTCGAGTCCTCCATGGGGCGTGTGTGTTGTCCTTAGGTTAGTTTAAGTGGTTTGTAAGTCTAGGAATTGATGACTATAGCAGTTTGCTCCAATAGGTTTACGAACGTTGAACAATAGCTTGTTATCCTCCATAGTTTAGCTTAGATTAATATTTGTTCATTACATCAAACATATGATATTTCGAAATGATGTGAAAAATGTTTGTTTAATAAATGGTGACCGAAGACTTTGCTGGAGCTTAATTCACTTCTTTCAGTACCAAAGTAAGATTTGACCTTTAATAGTATCACCCTTTCTCTTAGAGTTGTAGCTTTGCACACTGCTATTACTTTTGAATTGGGAGGGATTACTGATAACAATTTTCATAAGTGTATACATATTGGTTATATAAAACAACCGTGTACAGATACATAAAAAAGTATTTATTGAACAAAAATCTATAACTGTTAAACTACTTTTGTGTATAGCTTTCGAAATTTTGTAGGCACTTGTCAAAGCGTGGCACCATTTTTGCATGCCTTCTTCAAGGAGGTTGCCGCTTGTGTATTCAACCATGTGGTAAAATTTTCTTTCAGCTCGTCAGCATCGTTGAAGTGTTGACCACTAAAGACAGAATATGGGTGTAAGAAGAGATGAAAGTCGCTAGGAGCGAGGTCCGGGCTGTACGGAGGATGATCAAACACGTCGCAGTGAAATTCCCGTAAGAGTTGTTTGGTCACATTCGCCGTGTGAGGTCGGGCATTATCGTGGCAAAAACAACACCTTTAGACAGTAATCTTCGGCGTTTGTTCTGTATCGCGGGGTCAACTTCTTAATGGTCTCGCAGTAACCATGTGCATAGATAGTTTGGTCTCGTGGTAAGAAATCAATCAACAAAATACCTTTTCTGCCCCAAAAAACGGTGTACATGACTTTTCGAGGTGTCACGTTTTGCTTAGGCTTAACTTTCGTTGGGGATGAAGTGTGCCTCTATTCCATTGATTGTTGATTTGTTTTATGGGTGTCCTACGATACCCAAATTTCATTCCCCGTTACTATCCGAGAAAGAAAATCATCGCTTCTTCATTGTAGCGTATCAAAAACTAAAGTGCACTGGTCATCCGTTGTTTTTTGTGTTGTTCACTAAGAATTTTGGGTACCCAACGTGGGCAAAGTTTTCGAAATTTCAGTTTTTCAGTAACAATTTCATGAATTAGTGATCGTGAGATTTGTGGAACTTCCATAGCAAGGGCACTAAGTGTAAACTTACGGTTTTGCTTAATGTTTTCTTCAAATGTGTGGACAAGTTCATCAATAACCACTTACGGGCGTCCACTTTGTTCTCCATCGTTCACTCGATCACCTACTTCATTGAACAGTCTAAGCCATCTTCTAAACATTGACTTACTTATAGCATTTTGTTTGTTAATCTCGTACATTTGACGATGAATTTCCTTTGGTTTAACTTTCGTTGCATTTAGAAAACGAATCACAGATATGATATCACACGCGGCGACATATCCAGTTACGGTTGACATTATAAAAAAGCACTACCAAACTCACGTCGTCAACAGCGATCTGAAAATTGCGTACATGTCTTCTCCTTGAATCAGAGTAACTCTGTGGATGACCCTCGTATACAGGGTGAATCACCTAACACTTGCACCGCAAATATTGCGGAAACGGAAAGTGCGATTGATGTGTGGTTTTCACAGAATGGATTGGTAGCCAGGGGCTCGTATTTTTAGGCAACAAACAGATTGTAATATTACTTAGAAAGTGTATTTTTTATGCAAACATACAGTTTTTCAAATGGAACTATGCCTGTAGACATTAAGAAACTAAAAGTAGGGTGCACTAGAATATCAGTAATATTTGTTGCAGGATTCTAGTGCAAGTTTCTTACGAGATGTCATCTTTTGAAACGTTCCCACATCTCCCATACTGTCCGGGAAGTAAAATAGGTGACTGTTCAAAAGAGTGAACTTTCAGGCTCATTAAACATCTAAAGTTTTAAACTTCTTAAACATTGTAGCTACAATAGAAACATATTATAGGTCTTTTCCATGTCCTAATAACTTTGTAACGACTTGCTTAAACGATACCCGTGTTTCTGTCTCATTTTAAGTTCACTGTGGATTCAAAGCTAACATCAAACATAATATTTGTAATGTCAGCTCCGAAAAAGACGCTTTTAGACTATCTTCCGAAAGGTGTGGAAACTTTTGGCAAAGATACTTAAAATATGCTCCATCTTTAGGCAAAGCCTGTAGAAATTATTTCATTAGACCTAACTTTATAAGTAGAGGTGGTACGAGTACATTTTTTGATCTACAAGGTTTTTGAGTAGAATGTTCTTCTCGCCAGGTTTTGAAGACTCTGTCAGAGGCCAGTTCTTTCTGCACCAATGTTAATCCCTAACCCTACTGTCCCATTCACACAAGAAATACGGAAATTTGGTAAAGCCACCTTGCTGACCAAGGAGCATGCATGTTACTTTTAGATCGCCACATGTTATCCAAGCATGAGCAGAAAAGCCTATTTTATTTGTTTTTAGGTTTTCAGACCTTTCTAGGTTTTCATGCCTTTCTTTCATATGTACAGAATGCCCAACAGGTATAAATTCATAAATGTTACCATTCTGTAATAAAACAGCCTTTGAAATAGTTTTGGATGAATCAATGAACATCCTCAAGTCTTCCTTTTTGTATTCAATACCAAACTGCATCCATCAGACCGGGTATCTCTGAGTAGAACACTAAATCACCTTCTTGTACAAAATAGTTGGAAAATTGCTGCTCTCTCTTTCCATGTATATTCTGGCTCCAACTGTTAATAAGTTCTTTTCTTTTAATATAGATCCAAGCAATTCAGTTTTTTTTTCTTTAATTAAGCCCAGATCCCTATCCAAATCGTTAAGCTCGGTCTGAGTAAACAATTTGGCTGTATAATTTCTGCATTACAATGGACTTCATCGTCATCTGGTTCATCTAAATCAGATTTTACATAAAAAAATTCTGTTGGGATATAATTTAAATCATCTGATGGTTCAGGAACCGGCAAATCTACATTACGCCCTACAGGTCGGATGGCGGACGGAAGATTAGGGTAGCTTATTACCTTCTTGCAGCCAGACCAGCACCTCCCACAACGGTTGCAGAGTTGGATATAGCACTAATGGAAGAATGGGCAAGAACCCCTAAAGCAGAGCTTTCCAAACTGGGTGTCGCGCCACCCTGGGGTGTCGCGTAGTAGTATCAATGCTGTCGCGAGACTAACAAATGTAGACCCTAAACAAAAAACATGTCATAAAATAACACAAAATATCCTTATCTCCGCACAACGCTGAAGACGGCGGCAACTAATCATCCTTCTCTTCATCCAGTGCACCACAGATCACGTATTAAAGGAATGATCGGTGCACATTAATTGCGTGCTCAGCCGCTAGGCGGCAGCTCTGCTTCAGCAGCAGTAGACACTCAGGGTTCGTTCAAGCAGCTGCCAGTTGCCAGATTCCAGCAAACTGCGCATGCACTTGCCATAAATATGTCATCTTTATATCTGAAAATATTGTGATAATATTGAACTGAAAGGGAACAACCACTGTGCTGTCTAAATTAGAAATCCGAGCAGCTTATTTCCAGATGCCGTTTTCAATCGATCCAGCAAAACCGTAATTGGCCCTGACATGTACACATGACAGCGAAAAACGAAATTAATTCAGTTTTCATGTTTCGGAAGTTGGGTCGCATGTAGAAGAAGCAAGTATTAGGCATTGTTGTTTCAAAGTGTTTCAAATGTTTGTATAGCTTATGGGACTTAACTACGGGGTCATCAGTCCCTAAACTTACAAACTACTTATTAACTAGCTTATCCTAAGGACGGCACAAATATCCATGCCCGATGGGGAATTCGAAGCCTCGACCGTAGTGGCCGTGCAGACTGTGACTGGAGCGCTTCAGTCCCCTCGGCCACCGCGGCCGGCTGTTACTCTGTTGTACATCTCCGTAGTTCCTAATGTTTCCTTTTCTTGCGATGAGTGTACGTAATTGCTGCAGTCAGGATCAACATTAAACATGTCAATGCATACGAGGATTTCAGTTTCGTTTACAAACTACATTTAAGCGATACTTTATTTCCGTCCTCCCCTCTGCCCCCCCTTCCGCTAGAACCATCTAAATCTTACCATATTTATATTAGTGAAAGGGTGTCGGGCAAAACTGTAAGCTATAAAAGGGTGTCGCCGTGAGGGAAAGTTTGGAAAGCACTGCCCTAAAGAGTTGACTCATAACCTCTTACTGTCCACTCCACACAGATGGGAAACTGCAAAGGCCGTCCGAGATGATCAAACGCCATATTAGAGGGCAACGAGAATGCCTTTTTCACTATTATGGGAGCCCCATGGTGTCTCGCTTTAAGTAAACGCCATGTAAACCTCAAGCGAACAGTTGAAACAGCAAAATATCATACTGTATCACACACAATTTACAGTTGTAGCTAATATCTGAATGCAATACGTTATCTATGTCTAATGTGTATGATATCTCACCTGATACCCTGTTTTATTGTCTTGATCAGTGTAGGAGCGCCTTGCCTGTGTGAGCGAGCGACTAATTGGCGCAGTTTCCCCCGTGTGATGCCGTGCCTCCCGACACCAGGCGCCGGCCTGCAGCAGCCACTGTTTTTCCGCGGAAGAGAAACCTACCGGAGGCGCGCCATAAAAATGCAGTCCTCGTCGGCGTCGGCAGCCAAATTACTTTGATGTAATTGCGGCCGGATTCCTGGCGGCAGGCACCCGCCCAGAGGTTCGCGGCGGCCGCAGTGAAAGTTGCCACTGTTTACACCAGTACGGTTCTCACGGCTGCGTGCGTACGCCAAGGCGTCTAGACCATAGTACGCAGCAGGGCTCTGGTACACAGAGACCAGCCCAGTAGTTCCAAGATATCATGGGCCACACTAAATGGCCGGCCGCAGTGGCCGAGGGGACTGAGGCGCTTCAGTTACGGTCTGCACGGCCACTACTGTCGGGGGTTCGAATCCCCCTTCGGGCATGGATATTTGTGCCGTCCTAGTTCGTAAGTAGTTCATAAGTAGTTTGTAAGTTTAGGGATTGATGACTCCGTAGTTAAGTCCCATAGACTATACAAACATTTTTTTGAACACACCAAATGGGACATACATCCCAAATCCGCTTTTGGTTGGCCATGTAAACTAGGGTGACCAGATGTCCCGTATTTTATGGGATCGTCCATTATTTGGCTTAAGTGTCCCCTCGTCCTGACAAAACACATACGGGACCCGTTTTGTCACGTTTTTTTTAGTTAACCGTCCTGTATTTTTGAAACGTTATGTTTCTAAGTAAAATGTACCATGTCATGTTTAAAGCTTTCCTGGCGTACAGATATTTCCATAAAATCTCGGGCGAACTGCCGGATGTCCGTAACTTCTTGCCGCGATATTTCGGCGCAGAGTCTTCTGGCCATCTTCAGGTGAGTACGCCGAAGTACTGGCGAAGACGCACTGAGATGTGCTATTTATGCCCAATTCAGTCGACATTGCGCATGTGGTCCACACATCAAACTTTTGGAGCTCAATTATTAATGAAGCTGTGGAAATAAGATTGTCTGACAGTGAGACTCTTATCAAAATGTTCAAATGTTTGTAGAACTTACGGGACTTAACTACGGGGTCATCAGTCCCTAAGCTTACAAACTACTTATGAACTAGCTAAGACTAAGGACGGCACAAATATCCATGCCCGAGGGGTGATTCGAACCCCCGACCGTAGTGGCCGTGCAGACCGTGAATGGAGCACCTCAGTCCCCTCGGCCACCGCGGCCGGCGAGACTCTTATCAATCGAGACAGCGGTTTCCAAGTAAATGCTGCATGGAATCCTGTCATTGAAAAACTTCGTAGTCGGCGTAGTTTCCTGCAACTGAATGACAATGATAATAGGACTGATATCGAAGCGGCAAGCCTCCACCACGGAGGGCCCTCTGAGCAGCGTTCGTAGTTGAAGTGAACGCGCACGCTAAGTACGCGCATGCGCAATGTCGACTGAATTGGGCATAAATAGCACAGCTCAGTGCGTCTTCGTCAGTACTTCGGCGGTACTCACCTGAAGATGGCCAGAAGACTGCGCCAAAATATCGTGGCAAGAAGTCACGGACATCCGGCAGTTCTCCCGAGATTATATGGAAAAAAATGTACCATAATAAAAGGGGGAACTCGATATGTTCAAATGTTCAAATGTTTGTTAAGCTTATGGGACTTAACTACGGGGTCATCAGTCCCTAAACTTACAAACTACTTATGAACTACTTACGAACTAGGACGGCACAAATATCCATGCCCGAGGGGGGATTCGAACCCCCGACCGTAGTGGCCGTGCAGACCGCGACTGGAGCGCCTCAGTCCCCTCGGCCACCGCGGCCGGCGCTCGATATGTGATCTTAGCGAAAGGATAAGAAAAAGTACACTTTTTGATTAAAGCTAAGTGTACGAGGAACGATTCCGGAAGTTCTTTGTTTGACATTATGTAATGATTTCGCATGGCGAGCAGTTGTGCATTGGTTATTGCCTCAGGAAATATCATTTAGATTTGTCGTTTTGAACAAATTAAGAGTCATCAGTTACGTTACTTTTTCACATAAATACCAAAATAAATGTGTATTTTTTCGTAAATTACATAGCGGGAAATTATTTTCACGTTGAATAGAAGCACTTTTTCGGTCTACACCGAAGGCCGGTTTGACGTTGTGCAACACACACAGCATAAATAGCTCTTTAGAGCAAAACTTCGTCATAAGGCATGATTCTTTTGTTGAAAAACGTGAGAATAGTGTTATCATAAATGATGAAGTAAGTATCTTGCTGCTGAGGAAGAGTCCCTCACTTTCCATGCAAAGAGGCGTACTGTTCCCTCAAGTCAATGGAGTGCACCAAACAATGATAAAAATGTATATGAAGCTGTGACACACGAATTTGGAAACACTATCTTAGAGGAAAATGTGATTGTTAACTTTTTAATTCAAGTCATGATATCTACTGCAATAATTCGCAGCTCATAATTACCTTTGCGTAGTGCCTTACATCACACCATAGTTTTATGGATTGATGAAAACAAGACGTTTAATAATGGAAGTTGAGACAGTGAGAAATAAGTAACCTATGTACACAATATCTGTCACCCGTAACGTAATATGTCGTTATATAAAATTGAGATGTAATGTTTTTCATGTGAAATCAATAAAATATTTTACCATTATTAACTTTTACGCTTCTTTAGGTGCGACTAAACAAACCGGTATGGCGATCTACGTAGCTGTAGTATGGACCAAATATTTGAACTCAAACTTATTTTACTGATACAGTACTTACGAAACGTTTCAGAAAATCTTGCTTCATATCAACTTCTAATTTATCTCCCGTATTTTTATTTTAAAAATCTGGTCACCCTAATGGAAACACTCCAAAATCTTGGCATGTGAGATAGGGTACTCGTGTTAAGAATTTTCGACAGATGTGGACAGAGTGACATTTTCTAGCGTGAAATAAAAGTATAACTATTTGAGTAAGTGTGAATCTGTGTATGTAAGTAAGGAAAAATAGTGATTTAGCTGACTAAATGACGAACTGAACCAGCTGTTCTTGAGTGGACTAGAAATCCGATTCATACTGTAAAACGTAAACACGGCAGCGAATACGAAATTCGGTTTTCGTCTTCCGGAAGATGTGTCGCATGTAAACGTAGTGATACTCGTCTACCGGAAGGAAACTAGACGTGACACGCGCCTCCTGGCCTATGTCATTTACATTCAATCCGATACGGAACTGATTGGTTTAAGAATGTTACGGGGTTGGGACAAGGAATTGTATTAATGACATCTTCTCGGGTTGACAGCCGAGTGAGTGTTTCGTTCTCTGGCAAAGTTTCGGCAAGTTTCTTTCCTGCCATCTTCACTTCGCCTGAAGATAGGAAGAAAGAAACTTGCCGAAACTTTGCCAGAGAATGAAGCACTAACTTAGCTGTCAACCCGAGAAGATTTCATTATCGAGATTCGCCGAGAAAGCCTGCATTCTCATAAAGGAATTTTGTTATCACGATTACTATTTATAATGATGATGGATGAAATAGTCAAAGAAACAAAGGAAGTTCATACAGGTGGGGAAATGAAGCTGTTATTTCCAGATGATATTGTGCTATGGGGAACAAGCAGTAATGAGGTGCAAAATCAAATAGACATCCTTAATAAAAAGATCGAGAATTATGGAATGACATGTAATATGGAGAAAAGCAAGACCATAGTGGTAACAAGAGGGGACAGAGAAGGTAAGGGACAAATCCATATTAAGGGACAGAATGTTGAAATAGTGGACAAGTTTAAATATGTGGGAAAAGTATTAACAGACAGTACTCATATAGAGGCAGACATTAGTGAAAGAACACAACAAAGTGATGCATTTTACTAGTGTGTGAGAGGCTTATTATGGAACAGGGAAGTGTCAATGCGGTTCACATTGGTGCTATAAAAGACATTCTTCACACCCTTACTAAAATATAGATCAGAAATATGGACTATGAGTAGAAGAGAGGAGAGTAGGATACAAGCCAGTGAAATGAAGTTCCTGGGAAGTATGTCAGGAAAGACGAGTAGAGACAGAGTGAAAAATGAAAATGTCAGGAAGGACATTCGAGTGAAGAAGTTGAAGGATCGATTGAAAAGAACAGGTTAAAATAGTTTGGGCATGTGAAGAGGAAAGGAGAGGAAAGAATATCTAGACGAAAGATGGAATTCAAGATTGAGGGCAAGAGGAATTTCGAGAAAAAGAGGGATCGACACAATAAAGTCAAGTTTAAGGAGAAGGAACATGGTATGGAAATAAATACTGGAAGAAGAATGGTGGAAAGTCCGAGGAAAGTGGAGAACTACCATTGATACCCCACGTTGGATAGAGGGGTAAAGAAGATTGTGGCGGAATTTTAGATTGTGTTCTCAGAAGGGGAACTCCCCATCGCACCCGTTAACATTTAGTGGTAAGATTGCGAATTGGATATTCTGGCAAAATCTGAATACAGATCCAGCACGAAAACAGAAAGCAGGTGTACGGAACTGTGAAACAAAGAAGTACAACGGACACAGTAACAGCCCACACGTAAGGTATACTGTATCATGCAATTTCATGGTGCGAAAATTAACCTTAAATATAAATAATGAAGAGTGTCAGTCGTCCATAAGAGCACTGAAACAAATCCGTTCATTTCCACGATAAATCAGTCAAATACAAAGGCCTTAAATTCAAGCAACGAACATGCGTAACCTAACTTGCTCTTTTCTCTCATTACATCTTGAGTGCTATGGATGAAGGGCAACAGGCAGACTGCATATTTCACGATTTTCGGAGAGCGTTTGACACGGTACCGCACTGCAGACTGCTGACGAAGGTACGAGATTATGGAATAGGTACCCAAATAGGTGAGTGGCTCCATAACTACTTAAGTTCTTACTTATTACTTAGAACCCAGTACGCTGTCCTCGATGGCGTGTAGACTACGATATCGGCAGGGGTGCCCCAGGAAAGTATGAAAAGACCGCTATTATTTTCTATCTATATAAATGATCAGACGGATAATGCAAATGTTTGTAAATCTATCAGACCAAACAGCGTGGTCATCAGTCCGTAGCTTACAAATTACTTAACCTAAGGTAAACTAACCTAATGACAACACACATACCCATGCCCCAGGGAGAACTCGAACCTCCGACGGCGAGCAACCGCGCGCTCCGCAGCGAGGCGCCTTATACCGCTCGGCTACTCCACCGCGGCTGATCTGACGGACGAAGTGAGTTGCAATCTGCGCTTGCTGACGGTGCTGTAGTGTAGAAGAGGTTGTCGTCGTTGAATGACTGTAGTGGGACGCAGGATGACCTATACCAAATTTCTAGGTGATGTGAGGAATGGCAACTAGCGCTAAACGTAGGGAAATGAAGGTGATGCAGATAACTAGGAAAAACAACCCGGAATGTTCGAATACAGAATTATTAGTGTACTGCTTGACAGAATAAGTCAAGTAAATACCTAGGCGTAACGCTGCGCAGCTGTATGAAATGGAACGAGCATACAAGGACAGTCGTGGGGTAGGCGAATGGTTGTTCAAATGTTCGTTAAGCTTAAGGGACTTAAATGCGGGCTCATCAGTCCCTAAACTTACAAACCACTTATGAACTACCTTATACTAAAGACGTCACAAAAATCCATGCCCGAGGGTGGATTCGAACCCCCGACCGTAGCGGCCGTGCAGAATGTGACTGGCGCGCAGGCGAATGGTCGAATTAGGTTTACAGGGAGAATTTTGGGAAGGTGGGATTCGTCTGTAAAGGAGACCGCATAAAAGACTCTTTTACGACCCTATCTTCAGTATTGCTCAAGTGTTTAAAGGAGGTTGTAGAGCCAGTTCAGACGCATTCTACTAGGTGTGTAACTGGTAGATCCGATCAATGCGCGAACTTTACTGAAATGCTTCGGGAACTCAAATGGGAATCGCTGTAGGGACGGTGACATTCTTTTCGAGAAGACTGTTGAAAAAAATTTAGAGGGCCGGAATTTGAAAATGTTCAAATGATTGTTAAGCTTATGGAACTTAACTGCGGGGTCCTCTGGAAAAATTCTGAATCGAATGCCACTAGTCCGGGGAGTATGGTGGATGGTACCCATCGTGATGCAATTTTTCGCATGCCCAGGCGATCCTTCAGAATGCGAAGCACAGTCGTATGCGCTAATCCGACTTCGTGGGCGATTTCACGAATCGTCTAGCGTGGATCACTGTCCACTACCGCAGCAATAGTGTGCACTTCTTCAGAGACACTATGTCGACTTGTCCAATGCACGTCTGGCGCAGCTTGCTAACCTTTATTGAAGGCTTTTACCCAACGTGCTACTGTTCTGTACGGCAATGCCGATTCTCCGCACGCCTCTAAAAGACCTTGATGATGTAGCACCAATATCTTGGGCTGCTTGACTCCTGAAGGAAGGCAGATGCAAATGACAGATAGTACAGCCCTGTGGCAGAGTGCCGTAATAAAATTAATCCCTTGCGGGAAATTACGAATAGAATTATATCGGTCGGTGGCTGATTGGCCCAGTACTTTACAAGTACTATAAATTAATTGCCACTTTCATCGCATAAAGTGAATTTTCCTCGACAAGTAAGAAACTTGGCGGACACCTTGACTGCCTACTAGCGGAGGATTTATAATTTTATCAAGGCCGATTTAATTAATACGGAAATTAAGCAAGGCCCATTTGGCTCATCCCATGAAGGCTTTCACGGCCGGCGTCTTCATCAGTAAACACTTCCGGGCTGAGTTGCCGTGGTCGATCTATAAAACTTCCTCTCCCTGACGTTTCTTTCTCGACTACGAAGAACATCTTCCGAGGTGGAGTCGACGACTGGCTGCTGGGGGGGCTGATGCCGCTGCTTATATAAGATCGTAGAGGGCGCCACCTCACGTCACGTGGCGTCGATGTGTGGCTGTCTCTGTCTATCGCCTGTTCTCTCGATTGCGAGCAATCGATTGTCACGTGATTAATGCAAGGTCGATCGCCATATCTTGTCCAATTTTAATCCTTCTTTTTTACGATTAAAATTGTATTGATGTTTGTGAATTTCAATTGCTTCCCTATACATACGTGTATAATAGTGTGATGTCCTCGCCAGCACACTTGTCTCAACAAATTTTATTTTGTGGTCTCCTTGGCTGTTAGTTTAAATTCGCTTCTTCCTCACCAACGGCGGAAGGACACACGCCTTCGCGCCGTTTGGCTGAAGAATCGCTAGTCCAGGTGTCCCAACCGCCCAGGGCGCTGATCCTGTACGCACGGACCAGGGGAAGGGCGCAGAAGGCGCGTTGTCAGGTTGGCTGCGGAGCCCCACTTCTTCTCGGCTGAGCGATACAGATTCCATTGCATGGTGTCCCCACATTAAGTTCCAACACTCGTATATATGATGACATGATGATAACATTTGTTTGTTAACAGCTGTTCCTCGTAAGTTGTTATGACACCACTGTAAGACCTGGTCACTGAATTGAAAGCAAGTCAGCCAACGCACTTTTGTGTCATGTGTTCAGAGGGCCAAATTGCGAACGAACGCTGCGGAGAAAGTTCATTCAGAGGCCTGCCCATTGTTGGCACTTTCGCTCCACACGTCGCAGAGCACAAAAAAGTCCCGTGATTAGGCAGTGAAACTTATAGCCTACGCAGCAGAAGTGAGACGGGATACGAGACCGAACTGGCACCCGGCAGGCGTAACGCAACGACAGCGCCGCCAATTACTTAGCTGTCTGGCCGCGCGGGGCGCTGCCATCGGACACTCGCGTGTCGCAGCGATCGCCGTCTATCTTACTAGAGCATCGGTACCGAAGACATAATGGCAGCAAGATCGTTACGTCTTGTCGCCAGCGAATGGAGTCGCCGCGGCTATTGCTCAATTAGGCGGCCGGTATCGCTCGGGCGATCTCTTTGACGGCGAGCCGCGCCACCTCGCGCCCGGCGGAGGGACGCTTTTCTAATTGGGCAGAGCAGGGGGAGGCCGCAGAAGAAACTGTTTACCCTTTCTCCGCGCCGGATTAGAAATTCAAATGAGCCGGCGGCGGCGCCCTGTGTGGTGTTTTTGCGCGCCGACCCAGTTGGTGGCTGACTGACAGCGCCCGTCTCTAATTAGAGCCCGCAACTGGGTCGCTGATCCTTTCACCGCGGGCGGGACCCCGGCCGCAAAGGTCGCAGACACCTGCCGCCACACGCAGAGCCTCAAAGCCGCGCGCCGGCCGCCCAGGGCGCCACGAGGAAGCGCATAGTCATCCAGCGTCCAGCAACACAAGGCCGTGGCGCTCTCGTCTGACGTCACGGAGGTAGGCCACCACCGTGGAGATAACTGGCTGGCCGCTAGGGCACAGCCCATTACGCCTCGACCCCTTATCGCTCACTAGACGTCATGGGAGATCAGTGGCTGCGCGTCCTATGTGTTCACTGGTTCAGTGCGCTCCCGCAAGGTTCAGTGCTTGCCCCACTCTTGTTCTATTTTGCCCTCGTAGGCCTTTCTTTCGGGAAATGATCTGCTCAGGACACGTGGGATGTGTGGACAGCTGAAATAACGTGACTCATCTTACTAACAGTGTGGTTGTTGAAACTTCCTGGCAGATTAAAATAGTGTGCCCGAACCGGGACTCGAACCTGCGACCTTTGCCTTTCGCGGACAAGAGCTCTACCACTGAGCTATCTTGCCGCCCAACAACATCAATTCTGACAGTACCTCGCCTCCTACTTTCCAAACTTCGAAGTTCTCCTGCGAAACTTGCAAGATTAGCACTCCTGGAAGAAAGGATATGGTGTAGACATGGCTTAACCACAGCCTAAGGGATGTTACCAGAATGAAACTTTCACTCTGCAGCGGAGTGTGCGCTGATATGAAACTTTCTTCCAGGAGTGCTAGTCTTGCAAGGTTCGCAGGATAGCTTCTCTGAAGTTTGGAGAGTAGGAGGCGAGGTACTGGCGGACGTAAAGTTGTGAGGCGGAATCGTGAGTCGTGTCGGGATAGGTAACTCAGTAGAACGCTTGCCCGCGAAAGGCAAAGGTCCCAGGTTCGAGTCCCGGTTCCGGCACACAATTTTAATTTGCCAGGAAGTTTCATATCAGCGCTCACGCCGCTGCAGAGTGAAAGTTTCAGTATGGTTGTTATCACTATAAACTTACGTGATCTGAACAGGATAGCCTGTGTACCACATCATTGTTTCCTAAACCCATACTGTAATTAAAAAAAGCCCCTTTGCTATCAAGGAAAGACGTCAATAAAACTTTTCAGCATAACAGTAAGATAACCCGTTCCACTACCTTCAACATTGAACTAGTTCAATTGTTACTAACACAGTATAAGAATATCACTGTAAGATGCGATTGCGTTATATAGTGTTTGATAACCAAACACCCACATTTTTACGCGCGAGGAGAGACTCCTAGCAATTAGACGGTGCGCCGTCAATTGAGCTAAAGCGTTAACCGTTGACAGAAATCCTGCCGAACGCGACGCGACTTCATCATTAACTTCAAGAATACTGGTTTGGACCAAGCCGAAGATTCGGATGATTCCTGTCCGAAACGGAAACTGCGGCCGAAACCAATATTTTGGCCGAAACTAGCCGAAGCTGATACCGAAACCGAATATTCGGTCGGTCCTTAGTCCTGGTGGCTACATATTTGGACCTTCCGACTATGGTCGAATATCTCTGTACGTACCCTTTACATTTGAACTTTACCGTCCAGAATACTGTAGTTGTACAATCTGTGGTCAAATATGTAACTGCCGGCCGCGGTGGCCGAGGTGACTGAGGCGCTCCAGTCACGGTCAGCACGGCCACTACGGTCGGGGGTTCGAATCCCCCCTCGGGCATGGATATTTGTGCCGTCCTAGTTCGTAAGTAGTTCATAAGTAGTTTGTAAGTTTAGGGACTGATGACCCCGTAGTTAAGACCCATAAGCTTAACAAACATTTGATTTGAATATGTAACTACATTTGGTTGACAAGTGATTTCCAATCAAGTGGTTATTGCTTCACCGTTGACAGATTTTTTTTTTCAGATATAGCGCTATTGGAAACTTACAGAGCAGCCAATTCCAAAAGCTTGGTACTAATGTCTAAACGAAACGACAGGCGAGGATCAGTACGGCAATAACACACCAGGGCGCTGCAGTAGTCAACTGAGACAAGACAGTCAGTCTTTTAACAGGGCCTTAACGGCTAGACACTATGTTGTTCTGTGCTCACTGCTCTCAACAGACTAAGCTCTGGCACTACGAGATACAAAACCAACATGCAGACGAGGGGCCATTCCGTGGATTCAGTTCTCTGCGCGTGTGGTTCTGTGCCGTGTAATAACCACCTACTGTAGTGTCCTGCATCTCCAGCTACATGCACCATTGACTTGACGAGGGCGATGTCTAATGCACTCGACGCAGCCAATTTCTGGTCTGCCACTATATGAAATGACGGAACAATGTATTTTCCTATGTTGATTTTTTATATTTGTGTATTTACTTATATTTTGACAATCCTTCTTCATGTCATTGTTTATGTATTTTGTATTTTTCATTCTGTATTATGTATTTTAAATACTGTCAGTGTATTTTAGACTCTGTGCTTATGACACGATAAATAAAACGTGCCACGAGACAGATTAAGCCGAATATGACCAATTATCCTTTTAATGCAGATCTACATAGCTCTCCGAGTAATACGGAAGTCTGCAGAATCAACTTGTTTTTTGAAACTTCCTGGCAGATTAAAATTGTGTGCCGGAACCGGGACTCGAACCTGGGACCTTTGCCTTTCGCGGGCAAGCGTTCTACCGACTGAGCTATCCCGACACGACTCACGATTCCGCCTCACAACTTTACTTCCGCCAGTTCCTCGCCTCCTACTTTCCAAACTTCAGAGAAGCTATCCTGCGGACCTTGCAAGACTAGCACTCCTGGAAGAAAGTTTCATATCAGCGCACACTCCGCTGCAGAGTGAAAGTTTCATTCTGGTAACATCCCTAAGGCTGTGGCTAAGCCATGTCTCCACCATATCCTTTCTTCCAGGAGTGCTAGTCTTGCATGTTTTCGCAGGAGAACTTCTGTGAAGTTTGAAAAGTAGGAGGCGAGGTACTGGCAGAAGTAAACTTGTGAGGCGGCATCGTGAATCGTGTCGGGATAGCTCAGTCGGTAGAGCGCTTGCCCGCAAAAGGCAAAGGTCCCAGGTTCGACTCCCGGTTCCGGTACACAATTTTAATCTGCCAGAAAGTTTGATATCAGCACTCACTCCGCTGCATAGTGAAAGTTTCATTCTGGGAACTTGTTTTTTGATATAACAAAAGGTAAACACAGTTTACCGTGTTGTGTCAAATACAAGACCCACTTTTCCTCTTATGTTCCACGTGAATGATGTTTTACGTGTAATTCGAATGTCAGAACGTTTGAGAACTCGGCCAACGTCTTTCCCCATCCTTGTCCTGTCCCACTCAGTTCCTAACTGCCTTGTCAACGACAGGACGTAAATCCATGATCTACGTTGGGGCCAGCGAGAACAAGCCTCGAGGTGTTCTTTGGACGTGCGTGCCTGTAGAGGTAACCTACTTTCTCGTAAATCGCAGGGATGCTTTTTGTGAGACGCAAATGAGCGGGTTTCTCCGGGATTCTTACCTGACAGCCACGTCGTAATCAGCACCTCAACTCCGAAAGGAAGAGACGTCTTCACGCCTACTGGCAGAGGCTGTGAATGGGAGACAGCGTAGCAGCGCGGCAGCGGCGCCGGCGCACGCAAAACATGTGGCTCTGGGTAAGAAAACTTGTTGCTCGAGTCGAGTAACTGTCAGCCATTAAAAATTAGTTTATTCAGGGCTTCTGTCTGTGTGAGATCAGCGTTGCAATGAACCGGCATTGATTGTGGACGTGGAACACGCAAGTAAAGATGAAAGTCAGATGGCCGTTAAGGTTACAGACTAATCATGAAAGCTAGCTGTAATTGGCCACGCTTCTTTGTGGCTCAGTTTGATGTGAAATGAATGGCCAAAGTCAATGGAAGAATTCTTGCAAACAGACGCATTGACAAGATACATCAAACAAATTAAACCCAGTGGTGTATCAGGGGGGGTGGGGGTGGGAGGAGGCTTTTTTTTTTTTTTTTTTTTTTTTTTTAGGAATCACGTCAGCTTGGTGATTGACCTCAGCCCCCACCATACTACCATCCTGGATACACCACTCAATTAACCAATACCCACGTGTACGTTGATGTGGTTATATGGCATGAAAAGGAATTTAGAAAAAACATCTTTCTCAGAAACACAGTAGACTGGCAGGGCGGGATTAAAGTAGGTGAAAACAAAATAAGCAGTCTCGCATATGCAGATGACATAGTTGTAATGGCCGATTCGATTGAAAGGTTGCAAACTAATATTTCAGAGCTCGATCAGAGGTGCAAGGATTATGAAGATCAGCATCTCCAAAACGAAAGTAAAGTCGTGGGAAAGAGATTCAAACAGATTGAGTGCCAAATAGGAGGAACAGCGTTAGAACCGGTAGACAGTTTCAAGTACCTGGGATGTATTTTCTCACAGGATGGCAACATAGCGAAAGAATCGACGTGCAGCAAAGCTAAAGCAGTGAGTGCTCAGCTAAGATCTACTCTCTTCTGCAAGAAGGAAGTAAGTACCAAGACTAAGTTAGCAGTGCACCGCTCTATCTTTCGACTAACTTTGTTGTATGGGAGTGAAAGTTGGGTGGAGGTTAGAGATATGAAAGTAGCAAGAATGATTGCAGGTACTAATAGATGGGAACAATGGCAGGAAGGTGTCCATAATGAGGAAATCAAAGAAAAGCTGGGAATGAACACCATAGATGAAGCAGTTAGAGCGAACAGACTGAGATGGTTGGGTCATGTTACACGCATGGGAGAAGCAAGGTTACCTAAGAGACTCATGAGCTCGTCAGTGGAGGGTAAGAGGAGTCGAGGTAGACCAAGAAGAAAGTACTTAGATTCGGTGCAGAATGATTTTGAAGTAAAAGGCATAACATCAGGCGAGGAATCAATGTTAGCATTGAATAGAGGATCATGGAGGAATTTTATTAGAGGTACTATGCTCAATACTGAACGCTGAAAGGCATAATCAGTCTCTAATGATGATGATGATGATGATGAGAAACACATTTATTTTAAAACCAGTGTAATTCCTGAATAATTTCTTTTGTCCTTTTTCTGGATAAACACAAAGACCGGTGTAACAATCCCTGTTCCGAAAACATAGCAGCATCTTAGACGCCGTGGTGAATAGCAATCACTTATATTTACTACATGTGCCGATTGCTGCGATTAATATTGAAATGCGGAGATCATTGATCTCTATACTACTTGGATGTTCAACTTCAGCTCTCTGGGCGTGCCAGCCGTAGATGTTCATATTTCGTTTCTTGCCAAATTCAAAGGTGGCTGCTATGAAGTATTACAATAAAACGGAAAGAAAATACGTTTCGATTATGCTTCCAGATATCCTATTATATCACGCATTGGCATAGATTTCAAATCAAGAGGTAAGCAAGCAATTCTTTGTCACGTAATAACTGTTGGTAATTCGTTTGCCAAACTGAAACATGGCGGACAGTGCGAAAACGTGAAGAAAACATTTGAATGTGCAGGCACATGTTCAGGCATCCGAGTTATACATCCAGTTTGTATAGACATTACTGTCAGACACATTAACAATACGTGATAGCAAAGACTATCTAAAACGACGTGTAATTTTATCTCAGCCCTTTGTATTAGGATACAATAGCAACTGTGTAATTCTGATTCGTTCTTGTCTGATGTGCGCTATTGTCTGGAGAGGTCTGAAAGATAGAGGCTATTGGAAATAGCGTTGGTCGACATTAGATTGTTTCCTCAATATCAGGAAAAGAATTGATTTTAAGATTTGTAAGATTTTTGTATCTGTATACTTACCATTTCAAATAGAAATATCAAAATGATTGTATGTGGTTTTTCAAAGCACAGTAACACAATCTAACCTTAATCAAGAGTTTTCAGAAAATTTAGCTCTCGCAGCAGATTCTACAACGACGTCGCTAGATTCCAGCTGCCTCCCGCAGTTCCGCGGCACATTTAACCACACTATATTTATCTGGATAGGAAATGGATGTTGAAACAAAGAGAACTAATACTTTTATTTTCAACTTTGGCGACGATTTTGAATAAGACTTCATTTTTTTGCAACCGGCTCTGAGAAATACACGTAAGTACATCCACGGACTCAGAGATACTTGAAGTGAACATTTCTAAATACTACAGTGAAAAGTAGCTATTGCTAACTATTTATGTTTTGCTACCGAATATTCGGCTCATCTTATCCAATTACTTGCTCTCCCAGACAAATAAATACATCTAAACACTCAGCAGCTAAGACAAGTAATGTATTTCATGTCACTGACAATCATGATTTTTTAGCTTATCTCTAGATCCTTTTAGTCATAAACTCATAACATTTTACAATGTCTACTACCGCTTTCAGTATTATTTTTGTACTAATTGTTATATCCTTCCTTCAAAGACTGGTGATACATTAGAGAGTCAATTATTTTAACGTTGTTTCCCCTGCAAATATCAATGTTCTGACGATGCTCTTGGTAGGTTTTATTGTTTTAGAATTAGAAAGAAATGTGATATGAAATAGATCCACATATTGTCTGCACGGTTAAGCAGAATGCTCAGTGAATTCCTTATTATAAATACTAGGGCGAGTGACTACTGCAGTAAAGGACACATTGCAGAGCTCAGCGAAATTTACATTTAGATACGGCAGTCTATCTTCATTCATGTAACGGTCTTCGCTTGGTATTCCAGTAAGGAAGTGTTTTATGTGTAGCGGATTGACATTTAGCGCTTCTTAAACGTGTCTCACAAGGCGTGACTGCGGCCCTTTCACCTTCGGCACTTGCATGTGGCCTGACGGCTCACTTTAACTGCTTCATCGCGGCCTACCATTGTGCAAGATCCATCCAACCTAGTAAACCGCCGTGAAGATAAAGTTCTCTTACGCCTTGCTGTATCCCTGTCTTACAAAGTAACTCAACATCAGCAACTTTTATGTTTCAGTTTCTAATGGCCCCCAAATAAGAGTCACTGTTAATTACGCAGGCTTTCTGAGTAACGGCAGAGGAACTCCGCTGGACAATATTCCCGCAATCTCTAATCGTCAATATTGTGTCACTATGTGGTAACGGTTGGAGAAGAATATAAATTTCTTCACAGAATACCTTCTGTGAACAATTTCAAACTGACTGATCCTCATTGCTGTTTGACAGAACATTTCTGAAACGGACTGCCCTTCCCGGATTTCTGACCTGTAGCCAGCGGCGGACTAAGGGGGTTGGGGGGGGGGGGGCGGACTGCCCCGGGCCTGTTATCTTGGTCGGCCTCCAAATAATTATATATATTTATATTCTCGAAAGATATTTATTTCTATAGAAATAGATATGTTTGCAAGAGGACGGGGGGCCTCCGACAGCCTTATTCCACCACTGTTTACCAGTTGTGCCCTTTGTGACATCTCTGGCTGTTGAGCAATAAGAGAACAAGTTGTATGTCATAATTTAGTTCATACTGTAGTAATAGACTAATGATGTAAGAAGTAAAGTAAGGGACAGACGACAGATAGTTCTCCCGCGAGAAACTGTAAGAGAATAATCTGTCAGTCGACACCCAAGGATCTAGCGCAACAAACCGTCCATCACTTCTATGCAGAGTTTAAAAAGTAGATTTCTCATTGTATTTTCTGTTAATATCTATAAGCTGACAATGAAATTCGTCATATGGTAATTTCAAATAGTCCTTTAATTACAATTTTTATTACAGAAGAATAAAGATTTAGACGAAGCACTCGAGAACGGTTAGCGCCAAACTGGCGGCCGACGCGAAGCGATTCTGGCTGACGACAAATTTGTCTAGCGTCAGCACGTCAGCTACTGAATTATCCTCACTTGTATATCAGTGACCAGCGTTTAAAATGAACATTAAGAGACGCTAAACACAGAAGTGTAAGACAGATGAAAAATGTAAGGAAATGTGAAAATGTTTTAGAATTACAACAATGTAAAGATAATTTGTTGAATGACGTATTTGTGTGATCGTTTCAAAAATAGTATGCGATAACGTACAACAAGAATTCGTGTTAGGATACAACAAAGGTAGGGGTGTTCGCCTGTAGTAGAGAGAGAACCAACAGTTTGCTCTCGCAGTTCTGATATAAAGTCAAAGTTCAACCCACCCCACCAATCTTTTCATTTTCTTTTAACGGCCGTAACGTTTCAGTTTGGATCGACACGTGGTATCGCTTTTGATCTGTTGATGTGTGAATGTGGGCATTTGAAAAGTCCATACATACTGTTTCAGTAATAAATCCTGAGACAATTGGAAAACTCTAAGTTGGTGTACTAACTGTAATATCCACCTGTGTATTAATTATTAATAACTAGCTTAAACCCGCGGCTCCGCACGCGTGTTGGTTGATTATGATAGGTAATGCGCGAAACGTCAAATCGATTTTCTTTAAGAGATGTATTAAAAGATTTTTTTTTTTTTTTTTTTTGCTGCATTATTTATCTATTCATATATTTCCTTATTCGTATGCTTATCCTTGCAGAAAAAGAGCTGAAGACATTGTAGCACGCATAGACCAAAGATATGGTCTGTGGCATCACGTTTCGCTGTATGTAAACTCCTTGCTATAGTCTCGCAAACGTCACGCTGGCCTTCAGTCTGATTTTTTTAAATAATTTGACGACTTTCAACCACCATATCTTCCACCCCCTTATAGCTATCGGCATGGAACTGCTATGACGTACAACGGGAGACTTCGGACAACAATTACACACAGACCATTCTTTTGCGTTCCTTTGTTTTAGCTGCAGAGCGAAATATTAACAGACACACACACACACACACACACACACACACACATATACACACAAGCGCGAGCACACGCACGCGCGCTCGCGTTGAGTTTTATATACAACGATAACTTTCCATCCCAATATCTCCACCCTTTTATCATTATCAACCCTCAAGCAACAATGCGACCAATAAAAACATTTTCAAAGAGTAAATATAATTTTCAAAGAATAATTATTGTTCCTCATTTCGCAAATTACTAATTATCTATCACAGCGCTATAAAACCGTGCCTAAAACCTTCCTCAGATATAAATTAGTGACTCTACAAATATTTGTCTTTTCGTTCGGACGTGATAAGCGTACACCGAACAGACATTCACATTAATATACAGGGTGTTTCACTAAGTGTGTTTGCCTCTGTAACTTATAAAATAATAGGCGACGGGAAATTTTAATGGGGTAGGTCAACACAAGAAATGTTAAACTTTCTGCGAAGCTATGAACATAGTTTATTGTATCATTTTCCAAAGAGTTACAGCACAAAGATATAATTTTTTAAATGGAACAATAGTTTTTTCTATCGTGCATTGGATTCGTTGAAACCAGCTGTGTCCAAATCAATTTAAAGTACATTCCTATCACTGTTAATTTGGGAGCTACAACCCTTCAAAGTTTAGGGGGCGGAGGCAACGACAGCGTATCTGACTGGCTGGTGGTCATGAGACAGTGGGCCGTGCCCCAGTGGATAGCCACTCGGTCAGTTAGCTACGCTATCGCAGCCTCTGCCCCCGGAACTTTGAAGGGTTGTAGCTCCCAAACTAACAGTGATAGGAATGTAGTTTAAATTTATTTGGACGCAGCTGGTTTAAACGAATCCAATACATGATAGAAAAAACTATTGCTCCATTTAAAATATTATATCTTTGTGATGTAACTCTTTGGAAAATGATACAGTCAACTATGTTCATAGCTCCGAGGAAAGTTTAACATTTCTTTTGTTGACCTACCGCATTAAAATTTCCCGTCACCTATTATTTTATAAGTTACAGAGCAAACACACTTAGTGAAACGCCCTGTATATATATCTCCGTTCGCCATAAAACCGTGCCTTAAGCCTTCCCCAGGTAGACATTAGTAACTGTACAAATTTTTAGCTCTTCATGTCTTGTGGTTCAGTCGTCATAAACGTAAACCGAACAGACATTCCCCTTTTTAGAGATAGATTATCCTTTGGTAGGTAGTGGCCATTTCACAACAGGGTGCGGACTGTCGTCTTGTGTATCTGTAGTAAAAAGTGTGCCTTGGTGTGGGCCAGCAGGTGACACCGGAAGCGCCGGCAGCTGGTGGCAGCGCATTGTCTCGCGGGCAGGTGGGCAGTCGTTGCCCCGTGATGGCCAACCGCACGCCATTGCTCGTCTTCTCCGTCTGACCGCGTGTCTGGCGGTGGCAGGAATATCGGACTGAGCGGGGTAGTAACGCATCACGTGATTCACCACAACCGGAAGTGACCTACCGGAGTAGGTTTTATTTACCATTGAGCTCAGTGCTTTTGGTGCGTACTTGTTCCCTAACTTAAATAAACCGAAAAAGTGAAGAATGGACTCAGAGAAAACATTGGAAGACTTAAGGGAATTATGAAAACACGTAAGATTAACAAATTTTCCAAGTTCAATGTGCATCAGAAGCCAAAAGGATTTTTAGATGTTAAGCATTCCCTAAGTATTGGACCGTATCAAGGCTGTATACTGTTTCGTTTAGTGCACTAATGGGAAATGTTACTTAGTGCGAATTAATACCCTGTTTGTTGTGTTGGGAAATTGTCTGCCGTTTAGTAGGGAATTCGATTTGCTTTCGAAGGACGAAGTGACAAATTTCGTAGCCTGTGGCGAGGAACAGTGCGGAAAACTAAGAGCTGTGATAACCCCTTCCAGTTATGTTTGGTGGTGCAGGAAGAGAACGAGAGTAACTAATTTACTTGTGGGACAAGGTTACATACAAGAACCTGTCAACCATAGAGCAGGAACAGCATTAATTATTTACTTCATGGTCAGTGCAAAAATGTATTCCCGTGTTTCTATAGGATTTGGTTTTCAAATAATATTAGCTGAATCCTATAGAACAACGATAATATTTTTTGGTGCTGAACATAAATAATGGATATTACTGCTCAATGGTTGACAGGTTCTTGTATATACCCTTGGCCGCGCAGTAGCTAGCATACAGAATTCTCTATAAAACGATAAACAATTTACCAATTCACTCAAATAGTTAATTAACTCGCACCAAGTAAGAGTGAATGTAAGCTGAAAATGACGGGAAAATATAAGGCACTACACCGTCTCATATTCAAACATAGAACAACGATAGTCTATCAATATCTACTTCGCGGAAATGATCTGAACATATACAGCTGTATTTAGACGAAGTGCTGACTTCAATTTTTCGCGTGCAGGTTGTCTCCCTTTATTGTACCCTTCTTCGTATGAACGCCGACGCTTCCATACAACCATATGCAGCAAACTTCCGGTTTCGATGTGTCACGTGATACATATGTACCTTGCTCAATCCGATATTCCTGCGACCGTGTCTGTCACCGCAGCACTGCTACGAACTAAGTTCTCTACAGGGACCACGGAGAGCCGACATTCTGCTCACAATCAAGGCGTCACAAATCCTTAGGGCAGCGTGCCGAGAATGTTAGAGCAATATGGTCGAGAGCTGTGGGTTGCAGGATCCTAAAGCCGTCCTCACATCGGCATTGCTGCCAGTTGCAGTAAGGTGATTCATGTGGAAAGGGTTCCGATCTGGACGGCCGCGGTGGCCGAGGAGACTGAGGCGCTTCAGTCACGGTCTGCACGGCCACTACGGTCGGGGGTTCGAATCCCCCCTCGGGCATGGATATTTGTGCCGTCCTAGTTCATAAGTAGTTTGTAAGTTTAGGGACTGATGACCCCGTAGTTAAGTCCCATAAGCTTTACAAACATTTGAACATTTTGTTCCGATCTGACTATGACCGCACGGCAGCGTTTAATATACTGTGAACTCAGAATGAGAATTGGAACTAAACGCATAGGACATATAATTTCGGAAATGGTTACGAAATTATCCCGAAATTCACAGGGTGAACTGTATTGCGACACAACCGAATTTTAGGCATTACCTCTCATTACACACAAAGCAGTGGCCGTCGATCAGCACTTAATAAGCGAGAGCACGGTAGTTTGCGTGGAGCTGTTTCTGCTGAGAAGGAACACTGCGTGAAATTACGGGAAAGATGAATGTCTTACGTACGACCAACGTATCCATTTCGATAGTGCAGCGTAATTTTGTGTTAATGGGCCATGGCACCAGACGACCGAATCCACTGCCTTTCCTAAAAGCACGACATCGTCTGAAGAGCAGTTCCTGAGGCCGTCGCCATATCTATTTGACGGCAGACAACTGGAAAATCCTGTCTTGGTCAGATGAATCCCGTTTTCAGTTGGGGAATAGCTAATTGTTCTGTTCGAGTGTGGCGTAGACCCCATGAAGCAGCAGACCCCAAGATCAGATTAGATGTACTTTTCGTTCGAGTAGATCCAAATTGAATTGGATGTATCACATGTCAGAACAAAATACACAAAAAATAAGTACTTGAAAAATGAGAGCATATGTGTTATGTAGCATCCACAGATCCCAAATGTAATTGTCCTTGTGGATGTGGAATTCGTCCAAAAAAAAGGCAATTATGAATATTTGCATTTTAAAGGACATAAAACTTATTACTACACACTGAATGTTGAATATTCTACGTGAATATTATAATTCTTGGGACTTTTTTGTGTGTATTGTTGAATAGTGGTGACCTTTCTGAGCCAAAGTTAGTAGCTTTAAACCTTTATGAAAGATATTCTTGTTTCTAGTATTGATCCCGTGAAATGAGCTATTGGTTAGTTAAAAAAATATTAATGACGAATTTCATTAGAGAATTAATTTTTGGGAAGCAGTAATTAGTATTTTTTGAGAGCATTTTTTTGGAACTGGGATCTTAAAATTTTAAATAATTAAAATAAGACAGTCCAGGTTGGAAGTTACTGCGTTTTATACTGGCTTCCGGTTTCCTGACACAGTCAGCAGGTGCCGCCTGCTCCGGCCACTGCCACCGTCCACCAACAAGGTGTCAAAGGCCTGAAGATGGTTCTATAGAACCTAAACCGGTTGCCAGTAAAATAACGCAGCAACTGAAAAAGAGGGTCATACTCAGTACTATAGGAATAAGGACAATCAAGAACTCTGTAGAACAATGTAAAGCAAGATCAGTAAAAATGAAACTATATTGGGGCTCGAGAATAAAAATAAATAAATAAAAATAATTAAGATTTGGGTGAAACGGTAGATGAAGAAGAAAGAGGAAGAGAGAAATATGGACTCGGTACATTCAGATACCACTTGACTTAATTCGTTGTATTGATTCTTTGAGTTCTGGCCTATTGATTGTGGTCTTCTGAAACACGTAATTAGAAGAAATAGTGCGTGATCTTGAAAGAAAAGTGTCATGTGCAAGTATGGTAAGACATACCATTCTTAGACTAGACATACAAATCCCTGGGATTACATCGGGTATAACAATACGATGCAGCCGTTTTCCATCCAGCTCAATTTGGCATCGAAGCAGCAGTCAAGGAAATAATAAAAATAGTTTAACGAGTGTGATTAAAATTCAAAGTGGAATAATATATAAAAAAATTATTGGCTGACTGTTGCATTACTGTCCTCCGTGCAAGCGAAATTCTTAGGGGATATGCGGAATTATCTGAAAAGTACATATGAACAAACCGTAGAAAGAAGTGCTAGTTGCAAGACTATTCTTCGTTAACGTTAACATCAAAATTGAGAATTATCAAATAGACAAAAAATTTCTGCTACTTTTTTTTTAAAGAAAATAACATATGATGGACGAAGCAACGATGGATGACATGACAAAGTAGACAACCAGATAAAGAGTGGTATCCTTGTAAAGAGACATCTAAAAGTACCAAATATTGGTCTAAATAATATTAAAAGACTTTAAAAAATTCATAGTCAACCATCAGCTGTTTATTGAATTTAAAGCTTCATCGGTTTCGGATATTATCCATCATCGGAAGAGTAAAATTAAACAGGCTGGCTGATAAATACATAGTTGATCTGATAAACTTAGCAGAGATCGTCTGCTAAGTTTATCTGATCAACTATGTAGTTATCAATCAGCCTATTTAATTTTACTCTTCTGATGATTAAATACAGTAATCAGCTGATGGTTGACTATGCATTTTTAAAGTATATTACGGCTGTTGACTCACACCTAAGCAAAAATTTGAATACTGAAAGAGTAACTTAAATCTACCTGTAGATCCTAGCTTTAAATGGAGTGAATCTATGATTGCCGAGAAATGGATGATTTGAGGGGGGAGGAACTACGTAGAACTAATGTTTCAGAACGTTAAGTGAACTAATAAAATAAGTTTCGAGGAGGTTCTAGGTAGACTCGACGACGAAGAAATATATGGAATACATTGACAAGAAGAAGGAACAGGATGGGTATTACACTTTGAGATTATCACTGGATACGTTCTTGATACTGCTGCTATAGAGAGGCAAAACCTGTAGGGGAAGAGATATATCGGAATATGTCCAACAGATAATTGTGCTACCGCAGTATTAAATGAGATACAAAACTAATGACATAAAAAGAGGTATATGTTGTTGTATGAGTGCACCTACGCCAGTGTGTTGTAATCTCAAAGCAAGCGAAATTTATGTGTAATCCGTAATCTCTTGAGCCACTGCGAGAACGTAAAATGGTTTACATTCTGATAGCAGTAATGGCTCATATGTATGCAGAATACATTAGACTACATCATATCGTATTTAACCCAATAAGCTTTACTTTTGCAATTATGGCTATATTTTCGTTTTACTGTAAATAAACTTTACCTCAACGCAGAAGACGCTAAGACCTGTGTAATCACATACACACGTAGCTTTGTCAGAGTTGTCACAACGTTTCCTGTAAAGTGATTTACATGTCAGTACGTTCATAAACATTCTGAATCCGATTAACGCGGTTCGTAATACTGAGAAACTGTATTCGTTCATGAGTTAATATTTCGTCTGGTGAGCAAGTAAATTATTTACACCTTAAATGAACTCTAAACTGTTTCTCTCATATTATCACAAATTCTACAATTATCGTACATCCTCAAGATGAGTCCGCATCTTACCTCTACATTACCTACCTAGCTTCTTATTTCTTCTTCTACACAGCTGTTTAATAACAGGCTACCTCGTTACCTTAAAACATTATTAATAAAACCATTATTCACGATTGTCATTCTTATCAATACAACGTTATTATAACATGTCTGAAAGAACGAATATTCTTGACGATCCTTAGGTGGAAGAAATTTTTCCTACACTTAAAACTTCTTTTCAGTTTCATTATATATATAGGAAAACTACCTATTAAGGATACATAAAGTTATTTACACTCCCATGAACCGCAGACTTTGCCGAGGTGGGGTGGCTTGCGTGCCTCAACGATACAGATAGCCGTACCGTAGGTGCAACCACAGCGGAGGGGTATCTGTGGAGAGGCCAGACAAACGTGTGGTTCCTGAAGAGGGGCAGCAGCCTTTTCAGTAGTTACAGGGGCAACAGTCTGGATGATTGACTGAGCTGGCCTTGTAACATCAGCTAATGTGGCTTTGCCACACAGCTACTGCGAACGGCTGAAAGCAAGGGGAAACTACAGCCGTTATTTTTCCCGAGGACATGCAGCTCTACTGTATGAACATATAATGATGGCATCCTCTCGGGTAAAATATTACGGAGGTAAAATAGTACCCCATTCGGATCTCCGGGCGGGGACTACTCAGGAGGATGTGATCATCAGGAAAGACAATACTGGCACTCTACGGGTCGGAGCGTGGAATGTTAGATCCCTTAATAGAGTAGGAAAATTAGAAAATTTAAAAAGGGAAATGGATAGGTTGAAGTTAGATATAGTGGGGATTAGTGAAGTTCGGTGGCAGGATGAACAGGATTTCTGGTCAGGTGAGTACAGGATTATAAATACAAAATCAGTTGGGGGTATCACAGGAGTAGGATTGATAATGAATAAGAAAATAGGAATGCGGGTAAACTACTATGACCAGCACAGCGATCGCATTGTCATTGTCAAGATAGATACGAAGCCAACACCGACAACAGTAGTACAGGTTTATATGCCAACTAGCTCTACCAATGATGAGGAGATAGAAGAAATATATGAGGAGCTAAAGGAAATTATTCAGATAATTAAGGGAGAGGAAAACTTAATTGTTATGGGAGACTGGAATTCGGTAGTAGGACAAGGAAGGAAAGGGAAGATAGTGGGTGAATATGGTCTGGGCAAAAGGAATGAAAGAGGAAGCCGCCTGGTAGAATTTTGCACGGAACATAATTTAGTTATAACAAACACCTCGTTTAAGAATCATAAAAGAAGGTTGTATACGTGGAAGAGACCAGGAGACACCGGGAGATACCAGATAGATTTTATAATGGTAAGACATAGATTTCGGAACCAGGTTTTGAAGTGTAGGACATACCCAGGGGCAGACATAGACTCTGACCATAACTTGTTGGTTATGAACTGTAGGCTGAAACTGAAGAAGCTACAGAAAGGTAGGAAAATAAGGAGATGGGACCTAGATAAATTGAAGGAACCTGAAGTTCTTAAGAATTTCAGAGGGAGCTTCAGGCAACAATTGACAGAAACAGGGAAAAATAAAACAGTTGAGGAGGAATGGGTAAAATTGAGAGATGAAATAGTGAAGGCAGCAGAGGACAAAATGTGTAGGAAGGCAAGACCTACAAAGAATCCTTGGATATCACAGGAGATACTAAATTTAATCGATGAAAGGAGAAAGTATAAAAATGCAGTAAATGAAACAGGCAAAATGGAGTACAGACGACTAAGAAATGAGATTGACAGGAAGTGCAAAATGGCTAAGCAGGAATGGCTAGAAGGCAAATGCAAGGATGTAGAAGAATGTATAAATAGGGGAAAAATAGATACAGCCTACCAGAAAAAAAAAGAAACATTTGGTGATAAGAAAAACAGCTCTATGAATATCAAGGACACTGATGGAAAACCAGTTCTCAGCAAAGAAGGGAAAGCTGAAAGGTGGAATGAGTATATAGAGGGGCTCTACAAAGGAAATGAACTTCGAAACACTATTGTAGGAAGGGAAGAGGATGTAGATGATGATGAAATAGGAGATACTATACTGAGAGTTGAATGACAGAGCACTGAAAGATCTAAGTCGAAACAAGGCCCCTGGAGTAGATGATATCCCGTCAGAGCTAATGAAGTCTCTGGGAGAACCAGCCATGACAAAATTGTTTCACATTGTGTGTAAGATGTATGAGACAGGTGAAGTACCCTCAGACTTTAAGAAAAATGTTATAATCCCCATTCCAAAGAAAGCGGGTGCAGACAGTTGTGTAAACTACAGAACCATCAGTTTAATAAGTCATGGTTGCAAAATATTAACACGAAGTATACACAGAAGGATGGAAAAGCTGGTAGAAGCCGACCTCGGGGAAGATCAGTTTGGGTTCAGGAGAAATGTAGGAACACGGAAGGCAATACTCACTTTACGGCTTATCCTAGAAGATAGATGAAGAAAAGGCAAACCTACATTTCTAGCTTTTGTAGATTTGGAGAAGGCTTTTGACAATGTTAATTGGAATAAACTCTTTCAAGTTCTGAAGCAAGCAGGAGTAAAATATAGGGAGCGTAAGGTTATTTACAACTTGTATAAAAACCAGACAGCGGTTGTCAGAGTTGAAGTGCATGAAAGGGATGCAGTGGTTGGAAAGGGAGTAAGACAGGGTTGTAGCCTTTCCCCAATGTTGTTCAATTTGTACATGGAGCAAGCTATAAAGGAAATCAAGGAGAAATTTGGAGAAGGAATTAAAGTTCAGGGTGAAGAATTAAAAACATTGCGTTTTGCCGACGACATAGTAATTCTGTCAGATACAGCAAATGACCTGGAAGAGCAAGAGAACGGAATGGACAGTGTGCTGAAAGGCGCATATAAGATGAACATTAACAAGAGGAAAACTAGGGTAATGGAGTGCAGTGTAAGAAAATCAGGTGATGCTGAAGGAATTAGATTGGGAAACGAAGCAATAAAGGAGGTAGGTGAGTTTTGTTACTTGGGCAGTAAAATAACAAATGATGGTCGCAGTACAGATGATATAAAATGCAGAATGGCAATGGGTAGAAAGGCGTTTTTGAAAAAGAGAAATTTGTTAACATCGAATATTGATTTAAGCCTAAGGAAGTCCTTTCTGAAGGCATTTGTATGGAGTGTTGCCTTGTATGGGAGTGAAACATGGACAATAAGCAGTGTGGACAGAAAGAGGATAGATGCTTTTGAAATATGGTGCTACAGAAGAATGCTGAAGATTAGGTGGGTGGATCGCGTAACTAATGAGGAGGCACTGAACCGAATTGGGGAGAAAAGAAATTTCTGGCATACCTTGACTAAAAGAAGGGATAGATTGGTAGGACACATTCTTAGACATCAAGGAATTGTGAATTTAGCGTTGGAGGGAAGTGTGTGGGGTAAAAATCGCAGAGGGAGACCAAGAGACGCGTATAGTAAGCAGATTCAAGTGGATGTGGGTTGTGGTTCTTATGAGGAGATGAAAAGACTTGCTCAGGATAGAGTAGGTTGGAGAGCTGCATCAAACCAGTCTCTGGACTGAAGACCACAACAACAACAACAACAGGAATAATGTTTCATTACATACACAGTTTGGCTAAGCTTCATTCCAGGGAACGTGCACGGAAATACCGAGTACTTAAGAAAGTACTCACGCTAAACGTAAAATCAGGATTCGAGTTCTGGTCCGGTACGAATTTTCCCATGTGACTACTTAGCAGTACATCTATAAATTTCGATGTATTAAGCGTGACTACGTTCTTATGTTAGTAATTTTGTTATGATGAGTCACGGTGTCGAAGCGAAGTATGGCTGTGATTAGTATGTTCGAAAAAGCATAGCTCGTAGTAGGTTTCATACATTCCGAGGTGGAAAATGTGCTTATTTAGCTAAAAATTATTTTAAGAAAGTAAAACCGCAAGTATCGTAGGTGAGAAAAATTAACCATGTTTTACAAACACGGCCACTACGGTCGGGGGTTCGAATCCCCCCTCGGGCATGGATATTTGTGCCGTCCTTAGGATTAGCTAGTTCCTAAGTAGTTTGTAAGTTTAGGAACTGATGACCACGTAGTTAAGTCCCATAAGCTGATCAAACATTTGAACATTTCTGTTTACAAATCAGGTCTCTGGCATGACAATTTGTTCTACTACAGTGCTTTTTTGACTGGCATTTCCACCATCGAAATGTGGGACATTCACTGATATTGCTCTCGGTATTGGTTCTCGGAATTTCAGTTCCTACAACATCTGTACTTCTTTCGACACATTGTCAATCAAGGCACAGGCATTCGGACTGTTAATGCACTAAATTGTTATTGAAATGGCGATCAATAAATATCAGCCATAGATTTACCTTCCAGAACTTGCGATTTTTCTTAACAGAATAACAAAAAATGTTCAAATGTTTGTAAATCTATCGAAACAAATTGCGTGGTCATCAGTCCGAAGCTTACAAACTACTTAAACTAAGGTAAACTAACCTAAGGGCAACACACACACCCATGCCCCAGGAAGGACTCGAACCTCCGACTGCGAGCAACCACGCGCTCCGCAGGGAGGCGCCTTAGACCGCTCGGCTAGTCCACCGAGGTACTGAATAATAAAAATGACTCTATGCATGGGAAGCAACCATTTCTCTACACCGCGTTGTTGCATTTTATGGCATACAAACTTATTCCTCTGTTTCAATCTTTATGAAGTTTTGCACACTTGACCTTCAACCCAAGAGGAAGGACATTGTGGATGAAAGAATCACGTACAACATACAGTTCAGGAGATATGACAACATAAACAATGAAATCTGCGAAAAACTTCTGCATCATGCGACAATGTTGTTTATCTAATCCCTAAATCACTAGATCAGTTTCAACCAAATTGAATGCATATGTGCCTTACCATAAGGTAACACTGTAGGGTGAAGAACCACCTACAACACATAGTTCAGTAGATATGGCGCCATTATATTTAAACTATAGTTGGCGTCGTGTAAGAGGGGCTTCCGTACATAGCGGCGAACCGATAGGGGAAGCGTTAGGAGACATTGCGTAGCTCGCGGCCAGCCACGCGCCTACGGAATGTATATAATAGGCTGTCAATGAGGTAATGGAGCGGGATGAGCTGAACGGCTGAAAACTGGGTTGCCTTCCTACGTGAGGCGGGCTATAGTGTCCGTATTACATACAAACCTACATTTTTGTTCCAACCTCAATTACATTTTGTACACTCGGCCTTCAAACAAGAGGAAGGTCACTGCCTACAGAAAATTTCAAATGTTCAAAAGTTTGTAGAGGTTATGGGACTTATCTACGTGGTCATCAGTCCCTAAACTTACAAACTACTTATGAACTAGCTTATACTAAAGACGGTACAAACATCCAACCCGAGGAGGGATTCGAGCCCCCGACGGGGAACGGCCTCGCGCATCGTATCATAGCGTCTAGCCGGCCGTGGTGGCCGAGGGGACTGAGGCGCTCCAGTCACGGTCTGCACGGCCACTACGGTCGGGGGTTCGAATCCCCCCTCGGGCATGGATATTTGTGATGTCCTAGTTCCCTAGTTCAGAAGCAGTTCATAAGTAGTTTGTAAGTTTAGGGACTGATGACCCCGTAGTTAAGTCCCATAAGCTTTACAAACATTTGAACATTTTTTAACATAGCGCCTCAATGCGCTCGGCTACTCCGCTGCGGCTCATAAAATTTCGTATGATAGTAGGTACTTTACTTACAGACTTCGACATATAGAGTTTTATTCTGGTATTGATGAAGTTTTGCACATTTTACTTCCAAAACAGGAGGAAAGTGTCTGTTTACATAAAATTTCAAATAGCGCATGGCGGAGGGTACGTTCGACAACTTATCTCCGATCACAAGGAAAGTTAACCGATATTTTTCCTAGACAAGTGTAGGAGGCGACGGAGTGAGGAGGCGACGGTTGAGATATAACCGAGGAGTGGGAGAAGGACAGAGAGACAAGAGTGGAGAAGATGAACAGAGCTAGAGGAATTGGACAGAGCGAGGAGGAAAGAATAATACTAACTCAAGAATGGAATAAATACGGTGATTGGCATTATTCACAACCGATACAAAAGCGTTACTTGTTTGCACCTGTTACTATCCTTCAAAGTAGTGTCCAGTGTTGTGTAGAATCCGTTGTCAGCGATGTGGAAGGCGTAGCGAACCGTTAGCAGAGCCTGTTCTGTTAACGGTGAGAATGGAACAGTCTACTGCCTGTCGAAACTCTGGAACAGATCATCTTTGGAATCCAGGGAGTATGCTGGATGGTACAGTTCTTCCCAGTCCCATAGACCGAACAGAGCAGCCACAGCTTGCGCTGTAAGCGCACGCCCATTGTCGTTCCAAATGGTGGGTGCGTTGCGCAGAAATCGTTGCCTGTTCTTTCGCAAAGTTGGCGCCCATCACTGTCCACTAAGGTGCAACAGTATGCACTTCTTCTTCAGAGACGCCAGGACGACCTGCCCGATGTATTTCTGCCACAGTTTGCCGACATTTGTTGAATGCTTTTACCCAATGTGCCGCTGTTGTGTATGGCAATGTCGATTCCCCGCACGCCTCTTTACGACCTTGACACTGTTGTGCTGTACGACCACTGGCACATTCAATCTTGATCCAACTTCGTTCTTCCTGTTTAGAAAACATAGTGACGTCGTTACGTAATACTGCTCGCTCATAAGTGACTTATTATCCCTCGATTGTGTGCACGCCGGTGACGTGGAAGGGCGAGTCCATTTGCTCGGAGGTAATGTAGGTCTGTCAAAAACGTGTGCTATCAGCGGAAATAGTAGATTCCATTGCGTAGTGTCTCCACAGCGGTGTTCCAACCCTCGTAGATATCCAGGCAACGGCGGGTTTTCAGCTAGTTACCGTACAAAGACAAGTTGTTACCCAAACTTCAAAAAGTTCCTGACTGATTTAATTCAATTTTTTGGATGATCTCTAATGAAAATTAGATGAACATAGGCAACATTTTAATACTATTATATTTAGACCAAACATTTTCCGTATATATGGTGTTCAAAATGGTGTCGAATACTTTGAGAGATGGTAGCATGCATCGAACCAAGATATTTAAACCCAAAAAAGTGGATCCAGAAACGCATATTTTCTTAAATAAACATGTGTTTATAGGGGATGCTGCGCGACATTTTGATACCGATATTAGCACAGTCGTTGCATTGCCGCCCCGTCAAATGTGTCAGCAGGTTATTACTGTCTCTTAATCACTGTACTCTACTTTCTAGGTAGTCTGCAGTCAGTTGTGTGCTACGAGTCGTGCCTTATTGTACAGTACTTTCAAATCTCGGTATGTATCATCTTATTTTACCTTCTTACAAAACAGTATTCCTTTTGTGTTTACTGTTACTGTTCTGCCCGAGTGAGGTGGCGCAGTGGTAACGCAACGGATTCGAGAGGATTGTGGTTCAAATCCACCTCCGGCTAACAAGATTTAGGTTTTGCCTGATTTCCCTAAATCACTCCAGGCAAATACAGTAATAGTTCCTTTCAAAGTATGGTTCCCCAAAACTCTGAGCATTACCTTCGACTCTAATAACGCTGCTGTCGACAGGACGTTAAATCCTAAGCCCCTTCCTTTTTCTTCTGTTATTGTGCTGTTTGTACGTAGAAATGGTACACCACGTTTCCATTTTCTCTCTTCCAAAAACTTTTAGCAATGGTAGCGTACTACTCTACAAGTGGTTTGGCGGATATGATAATCTTCTACGGTAGCCTGCGAGCCAGAGCTCTCTGGGGTGTAAAGTACCGACAGCGCAGACTGTCCTATGACAAGCTGTTTGGAAATTTTCCTGCTTCTTATGGTTATACAGTAAGGTGCCCGAGCACCTGAGAACGTCTCGCAAGGTCCGCGAAAATGAAGGATCGTGTGCTACGTTCAGTGCAAGAAAACCCTGGTAACAATGAGCGACGTTTACCAGGGGCAGAAGGCGTCCCTTTTCTCTCTTATCTGGGGATACTGAACATCTGTTGTACCCGTATCATCTACAGCTACATAAGATGATCATGGCCGATATCGGCTCCGGTTTATAGCTGTAGCCAAAGATGCACTGTTTACATCTAAGATTATATTTAGCGATGGAGCACGGTTCACAAGAGAAATGTCGTGGATTTCCATATCCGGCATGTATGGGCAAATGTCTATCCCCATATAATTCAGATAACAGGGCATCAACACGGTAAGTGCATGGTACTGAAGATGCTTTGTTTTGAAATTGACTGCTTGGAGGGAAAATGATATGGCGTAAAATGTGAAATTTAGTAATCTCTTTCGCAATGGACTACAAAACCACTAAGGAAAGTGTTCCTCATAGCACATTCATTCTCCTTATAGCGAGAGGATTAAGGGGACAGAGAAAGATGAAACTAAATCGACAAAAAAGGGAGGAATAGTGACGGCGGGATGAAGCGATACAGAGAGAGGAAACGGGGAAGAGGAAGACGAATAAATGTTTATCATAAAGATACAAATATTGTAGTGTGGTGACAGATTCAGTAAGCATTAGCGAAAAGAGAACACAGACACCGGAAGAAAACTAAGTCTTCCAGACACAGATGTCAGACAGTGACAGGAAAATGAAGTAGTTTACAGTCAGATAAACATTGATAACATAGTTTAATCAATTTATTCCACGGGTTTCCTAGATACATTCATTAATTCGTCTTAAAGTAAAATGTGAACCTTGGATTGTAGTCTTCGTTTCTATTTCGTAACACATTAAAAAAAAGGCAAAAAAGGTAAAAAAATATGATCGTATCCCACTGGTAGTGAGGGAAAAATAAAAGTACCAAAATACACACACACACACACACACACACACACACACACACACACACACACAAACACAAACACATGAGCGAAACAGATCGTATGCTTTAAAACACTGTCACAGCGTTCCAATCAGTGTAGTTTACGCTAGAAATATACACGTGTGTTTCCCAATTAACACTTACATACCTGTTAGGCGCGTGAATTGAGCGAACTGAACAAGAGACCACTGTCGCCGTGTTTTGATATGTCCCTGCAACGGTCGTGTTTTTAAAAGCCGCCTCCATTATTTTGTGAAGGGGAACCCATCGACTGGAACAACGTGACTGGACCGGCAAGGACGATGAAGGAAGTGATGCCTCATGTCTGGATCCTTAAAAAGGCCATTTGTTTACAAGCTTACAGCCCTAGATTTGCTATCTTTATGGAAAGGCGATGTCCTTCCTGATTCGGGAGAGACAGACCGGTTCCTCCGGTTACGTCATCGTCCTTTTGCTGCCACCTATATCGGCTATTTCTTGGCTCCTTTCGTTCTCAGTTTTCATTTATTTTTATTTATCTCGTTAGACCACATCAGACAACTATGTATTTCGTAATATAATTTGCAAGACAACTACGCAATTGTTTAATTAATTTCACGCACTTGTGTCTTCAAATTTAAGATCGCATTCGTGTCGCAGATACTCGCGAACGCAATATGTTAGTTAAATTTTATGGGCACTTTAAAAGAACTATGTTGACAAAACAAATACTAGAATTCTACGAAAACAGAAGTAAGGCCAAACCTGAGAATTAAATGGATTGCTGGATTTATGGAAGATCTTAGCCGGTATAAATCTATCGGACTCAACCGCTGGGTTATTCAAAAATGTTCAAATGTTTATTAAAATTATGGAACTTAACTGCGGGGTCATTAGTCCCGAAACTTACAAACTACTTATAAACTGACTTACACTAAAGACAACACAAACAACCATGCCCGACGGAGGACTCGAAACCCACCGCAGCACGGCGCCTCAATGCGCTCAGCTGATCCGCCGCGGCTAGCCGGTATAGCTCAGGTAGATGTTACAGATAGAAAAAACATTTAGACAAAAGATATTTGATAGGATAGTTGGTCAGAGGGAAATTACAAAATGGAATGGACCATCGTGATGTGCTGAAAGGAAGACTTCATTCTGAGAGGATGAAACGAATTTGAACACAAAGGAAGGCCAGTCATCAAAAACGACACATTACTTGCGCTTCGTGTCGACCTATTGGACCCATACGTGAATAATAATAATAACACGTGAACATATGAACTGAAGTAGATATATTAACATTAATTGTTATTAATTCTACAAGAAGGGCTCGGAAAGTTATAGAAATCGGTAGATGCTTTACTACAACTAGGCAAAAAATAAAAATCCTGTGTTAAGAATGGTAAAGGAAGTAGATGCTTCTATACCTATAACCGTATTGTTATATTCTCTAGCACACATGGATATGTCTAACTATAACGAGTGAATGTCGAAAACTGAAATGTTAAATTTATGTTATTGCCAAGATAGGGTATTCAGACCTTTTCTTGGATTTACTGGTTTCGGCGGATCTTGCCGCCATCATCAGAACTAAAGTAATCACAAAGAAGAGGATCAATAAAAGCACCTGTGTCGCTAACGTGCGCATGTCTGTAGTGAGAGATGTTGTGGGGGAAACACTGTGTACATTTTACCGAACTGACAAACCCTCAGTACTAACTACTGACAGAAGTATGCAGAATAGTAGGGCAATCACTTTTCGACCGGTATGTAGCAGCATTTTTGAATGTTTACACTTTAAGATTTTTAACGGTTGCTGCACGTTAGTGACGCAAATTATTTTATTGATCCTCTTCTTTGTCATTATGGTAGTAACATAAAAACAGATTGCACCGAACAATATGTGTAAATTATTTGGAAACTGCATGTTGCCAACTTCTGACCTGCGTACCGATCAGGTTCTATAGTATAAAGGATACAGTAAAAGTAACAATTCGTAGGGGAATGGCTGCGTGGTCTAAGGCGTCGTGCTAAGGAAAATAGACACGTCGGAAATTAAATATTCTACTTCTAATTACTCTTGGTTTATAAAAGAAATTTTCTCTTATAAACTACCTAGCACTTTCAATAAAGTTTTTTTAGGGTATTATACCGCATCGCCACTATTGCAAGTCGCCTTCTTCAGGTTTTTCGTCTGACTGCTGATTGTGGGAGAGCTTGCGTCTTACATAATAACGTGAAATAACTGTTGAGGAAGAGGAAGGGGGATGTGGACATTCTTTATTGATTTTTGCCTTAAATTGACGGTATTGGTGGAAATGGGCATTCTAGATTGGTGGTTCTATGGTGTACTTTCCTTGTCATTGGTGTTTGCATTCTTTCATCTGATTGGCTGAAGAATGCGAACGCCAATGACAAGAAAAGTGCATCATAGAAACACCAATCTAGAATTCCCATTTCCACCAGTACCATCAATTAAGGCAAAAATCAATGAAGAATGCCCACATCCCCCTTCCTCAACAGATACTTCACGTTATTATGTAAGACACGAGCTCTCCCACAATCAGCAGTCAGACGAATACCCTGAAGAATGCGACCTGCAATAGTGACCAAAACGTCGGTTAGTTTTACACGATGTCGATGCGGTCTAATACCTCAAGGAACTTTATTGAAAGTTACAATGGCCACCGAACACCCAATACTTGTCACACGTGAAAGACAGAATACACGCTCCTTATCCTCGCTCTCCGACATCGCGGCAGTGCAACATTTCCTCCTTATCCTACGTGACTCATTTCCTAATTTGGATATGAAATTACAGACTTCCGCATACGACAGCAATTGCTTTAATGTTCAAATCAGATAAATCCTCGGCTCTATTGAAATTTCTCCGAAACTGTTATCGGATTTCGATGTGGGAAACGCCGCTGCAGAGTTCTACCATACTACCAGCAGAAATTACTATATTTCCTCAGGCACAGATGATATATAAAAATCGAACAATAAATCAATGTCTACAGACATATTTTGTCTCGATATACATCAAAGATGTAAATTTGAAGGAGAGACTTTCAATCAAAATTTGTACCCCGACTGGGATTCGAACCCGGGACCTCCTGCTTACTAGTCAGGCGCTATATTTCATAGCCATCGTGAGTTAAAAGATACAGTGACTACACGGATTGTCTTAAGGTACATTCCCCCCCTCCCTTGCAACACGAACTTTAATTCTGCCTCATTTCCGCTATATAAATACGTATCAGTGTTGCCAAGCATCTCCAAAGCGGAATAGCATTTCAGCAAAGCCTCTCCTTCAGTGTTTTTTTTATATATATCCAGGCAAAATATGTCTCTGGACATGGATTTATTGTTTGATATTTTATCATCTGCGCATGAGATACAAAGGTAGGATTTTAATCTGCCAGGAAGTTTCATATCAGCGCACACTCCTCTGCAGAGTGAAAGTTTCATTCTGGAAAGGTAGAATAGTCAAAAATCAAATGTTTGTAAATCTATCGTACCAAACTGCGTGGTCATCAGTCCGTAGCCTACGAACTACTTAAACTAATGTAAACTTACCTAAGGACGACACATACGCCCATGCCGCAGGGAGGACTCGAACCTCCGACAGCAAGCAACCGCGCGCTCCGCAGTGAGGTGCTTTAGACCGCTTGGCTACTCCACCGCGGCGGTAGAATAGTCCCCATTAACGTTCATTTCTGGCGTGCTATTCCTCTGCATCATTGATTTGTATCTGTTTAGGGAAACATGAGACATAGGCTAATTAATATTTGTGTTGTGGAGAGACGTGCCTTAAGACAGTCCGTCCAGTCGATGTATCGATTAAGTCACAATGGCTTAGAGGTATAGCGCCTAGTAAGTAGGAGATCCCGGGTTCGAATCTCGTCCGAAAATAAATTTTAATTCAAAGCCTCTCCTTCAGATTTATATCTTCACTATAATTCCATTTGAAAAAAAACGAAGTTGATATCAATGTAATCAAAGCAGCTACGACAAGAGATTATACATTGTTTAGTGAGGCCTCTCTTACAGTTCACCTGGGTGAAAAAAGAATTACGTTATCTTAAACTGTTCCTGAAATATTTTAGGTTGACAGCTTAGTTGAATCACCCTGTATAACATCGAATCAAAGTACGTATGACCGGGTTTAGCTGGTACACATAATTTCAAGAATCTGATTCGTTCGCAAAATGTAGTTAATCAGCCAGTGCCCTACTTGGCAGATCGTTGGCATACAAACTAGATCATAAATATAAATGAAGTTGCATATATAATTAAAAGGAACAGGTTCGTGAACAGCACCGGCGAGGAAAGTGTCATATTCATCTTTAATACCGTGACTGATCGATATTGCACAGTGGTAAGACAGGGAACTTTCGTTCCGAAGGACGGCGCTGCAAATCCCCACCTGGTCATCGTATTTTAGATTTACTAAATCGCTTAAGGTACTTGCAGGGATGACGAAAAGAACACGCCCGTAATCTTACCTCATTCTCTAATGAGCTAGTCGTTGATGGGATTCTAAACTGTAGTTTCCTTTCTGAAGGGATCAAAATCATCGTATTGAACCAAATAAAACCAGCCACCCTCCTGCTTGTAACTCGGATAACGCGTAGAGACTCCGCTTGGAAGTCTAGTCCTACGTAGCGGATATACATTGTGTACTAAACTCTTCCTCGTAAATCATTCTATTAATGAAAAATCGTATATCCTGATATTGGTAATTATTTATACACTATATCGAAAAGGACGAAATTAGAAGCTGAAGAATCAAGATGAAGTGACAAAGTTATTAATCGCGAAATATTCTCTTTTGTCTGTCACAAGTTGATCTCCTCCAATCGTTTAGAAGATTATAAACATTCATATACACCGCAAATGATAACTTACAAATAGGCTAATCTGTATGAAGGTCTAAGTGGCATGGTGATTGTACCAGGAATAGTATTACAGAATATCGCATTTCACTCTAGTGCTCGGTGGCAGAGGAGTTCACTGTATACACTGTTCAAAACTATTACGGGTCAGGTGAGCTATCATACACAATATACATATAGTACCGTATTTCATTCAGTTATTGTTTACAGTTGTAATATGTGTGTGATACAATACGATATTTTGCTGTATCATCTCTTTACCTAAGGTTTACATGAAGGTTTGCGTGAAGCGAGACACCATAGTCCATAGGGCTACCATATTTGAGAAACTCATTCTCGTTGCCATCTAATATGGTATGCCATCGCCTCGGACGGTCATTGCAGTTACATACCTGTATGGTATGGACAGTATGGGGTTATCAATCAGCTCTTGAGGGATGTCTGGCCATTCTTCCGTGAGTGCTATATACAGCTCTGCAACCGTTGTGGGAGTTGCTCGCCTGGCTGCAACGTGTCTCTGATATTATCTGTCGGGTTTAACTTCGGAGAACAAGCTGGCCACTCCATTCACAATCGTTCACCAGAAGGAACCCAAGGCTCCAGCGTAGGAAATAAGATCGAAGGATTTCTTATGTATACCTCTGAGATATTAAAGCGTTATTCTGAACGACGTAGAGGTCCAAACGTCCGCCGATACTGACTCGTCCAGCACCATGATATGGTGATATTTCCGGCAGATACGCACGTTTGTTCAGATATCCACGTTCTCTGCAGATGAAGGAACGACGATTGTCAGGCTGAACAGAAAATCTGGACTCATCTCTGAACAGAGCCCGGCGCTATTCGTTACGACTGCAATCGTGATGTTCCTCCCAGTTTCTGTGGGCTAACGGTCTAGTGATTTTAATGAGACTCACGCCATATGCCTCTCTGCGTAGAGGTTACATTTCCGAAGGCGATTTCGGACTGTTTATGGTAATAATGCGTGTTCTGTTGCTGCCTGGAGGGTGCGTTGCAGCTGAGTTGCATTCAGGCTCCTGTCTCGATGTTAATCGGAGATAACGGTCATCTCTTGCTGTTGTTAACCGTGGACGACCTTGGTCTTGTCTTCTTCTAACGATGCCTGTTGTCTGAAATCGCGTCCCGGTCCGTAAATCAAACATCGAGACTAATAGCTGCAGCCACCTCCGTCTGCGTCTGTCCCGCTTCCAACCCTCCTTTGGACCTCCATGCCATAGCTTCCGATAAGCCACGTTGTTGCATTGCAGTACCTGCTCACTACACCATCTGAACCCATCTGCTTGTGCATTTCTTTGATAAACAAAGATTGGTTACTACCTGTTTGTCCCTTGCTACCAACTGTTCATAAATCTATGGGAATTAACTACTGCGGTTATCAGTCCCTAGGCTTATAAACTACTTAAACTCACCTAAAAACAACACACCCAGCCATGCCCTAGGGAGGAGTTTTACCTCCGACGAAGAGCAACCCCTTGCTACCGTTATAATTGTATTTACAGTAGCAAAGAAAAGAAAAATTTTATGAATTAAGCAGCTTAACCTCGCGGGCTTGAGCCTTCTGTTCATCAAATGTTCAAATGTTTGTATAGCTTATGGGACTTAACTACGGGGTCATCAGTCCCTAAAATTACAAACTACTTATCAACTACCTTATACTAAGTACGACACAAATATCCATGCCCGAGGGGGGATTCGAACCCCCGACCGTAGTGGCCGTGCAGATTGTGACTGGAGCGCCTCAGTCTCCTCGGCCACCGCGGCCGGCTCTGTTCATCAGAATCTTTAGTACAGCACAGAAATATTTGACTGCTTAGCTTAAAATAATAACTAATCGTTACGCTGGAAAAGCTTTGGAGGGATATTTATAGACTTAATTCTCCCTCCCCCCCAAGGAAAAGCTTGCACAAAACATTCTCTATCAAAACGAAATCACCCATTGTGGCCAAGGCGTCAACAGGCGCACACTTGGTCTGTGTTCCGTAAATTGCTGGTTGCGCCTCTCCCGGATATACCCCACAGCGCACAAAGCAGCATGTAAGTAATTCTTCTAGTACGCAGTTCTGCAACTGAACGGTAAAGAGCGGAAATAAGTAAAATAATAAAAGAGTTTCTTCTCGGCTGGACATCACAGTGGTTTGCAGAATGATGTAGATGTAGATGCTTGACATCATAAAGGGCCGCACTTTACACACAATATAACTTGGCGCTCTTTTAGGACAGGAGTGCGATGACGTCACTCCGGCGCGGAATGCTTCCGTCCGTTAGCTACTAAACAATGCAAACGCAGTAGCGGTGTAGTAGCTATTGTGAATGCAGCGCCGACTCCAGCGTGCTGTATGGCCTACGAGAAAGAGACGACTCGTTTCCTTACTCCTCTCTGCTACCAGCAGCTGTCCATAAATTAAGCGCCTATCGCGTGCTTACGCTCGCAGCATTCTCCGCAAAAGGCTATATATAGGATGTGCGTAACTCCTGCCAGGATGAACGACGACACGAGAACTATAATACTTAGAAAAGAAAAATATATTAGGCTTAATTAATGGCTGAAGCAGTCACTCGGGTTTATTTACAATGACCGAAGAAGGAAAAAAAAAGGATGGAACGTATAGAAAAACAACGTCGATTTTGATCCTAACACTTTATAATTACGCGTATTTAGTCTGAGCTACATCTGTAACTAATTAGTAGGCTACTAGGTTACAAATAAAAGTAAGTAGTAATTATACATTCAATCATGACTTTCAAGCCGGCCGCAGTGGCCGAGGGGACTGCGGCGCGCCAGTCACGGTCTGCACGGCCACTACAGTCGGGGGTTCGAATACCCCCTCGGGTATGGATATTTGTGCCGTCCTTAGCTAGTTTATAAGTAGTTTGTAAGTTTAGGGACTGATGACCCCGTAGTTAAGTCCCATAAGCTATACAAACATATATATATATATATATATATATATATATATATACAATACTTTCACATAGCACGAGTCATTATTGTCTGTAGCTGGCTCATATCTCTTTCAAGTGTTCGGCACACTTCACTGCAGCGTCGTTGGCCAACCAAAGGTCTTTGCATGGGACTGGCAAGGATATGCAGCTCAGCAGGTGTGTCATTGTTTGTTTTCATCCACAATGGCAACGCTCGTCTACTGCGTATCCCCACTTGAACATGTTGTCCTTCGATCTTCACATTCGACACCTAAGTCTGTTAAGGCTCTTCCAGACTCTCCAACCCAGTTCTGATCCAGCCGGAGGGTTTTCTTGAATTTTCTAACATTGCAAGCTGCAGTTTTCCACATCGGTCCCCTGGTTGTAGGTTGACTTTCATTTAGTGAACATTCTCGATTTTAGTCTTGCCACCACTGGCTGATATCCGAACAGGGGATGTCTGCTTCTTTCAGCCATCGCCAATGTTTAACGTGTGATCTGGGCGGAGGGGGGAGGGGAGGGGGCTACTCCAGAACACATAAAAGAGATTGCGGTTTGTAGGCTTTGGGCATTAATCGACATGAATCATTTTTCTGGTTTCTCCAGCGACTTCTTTGCTCTTCTGCTGGAAGATACACTGCAGATGCCACTTGGGAGATAGTGTACTTACTGGTAACTGTTTTAAAGTCGCCCGCCAGCAAATAGCGTAGTGACATAGCTGGCTGAATGTCATGTGTGTGTAGCTTTTAATAGGGAATGTAACAGCCACGAGACTCAGTGTGAAGCAGAAAGCTGCCATGACAAGGAGACGCACCCCTGTTCCCTAAAGCCAGCTAATCGATTCTGAAAGGATCGAACTGTGGCATTCTGAGTGGTTCGTTGGCTCTTTCGGTAAATTACCACTTACGTTGGATACGCTGCGTAGGTAGTGCAACGACGCTGGTTTCAATGGTCAGGAACATTCTCACACTCCTCGCGACAGAACCGTCATGCAAAAGCGTCGTATTGTAAGGGCAGCAGTGGCAGCTCGTACAGCTGCCACAGAACAGATAGGAGGGTTTGTGAGGCCAGATGGGTCAACACCAACTGACCCGAAACGGTTTCTAGTAGTCATGTGTAGTTCGCGAACGAACTAGTTCGGAAGAGCGCTCCCACAGACGAACTACGCGAACTAGTTGGCAGATCCCCCGCCTCTTAGTTCGTCCGCTCCTTTTCCGAAGACTGACGGGGAACAGCGAGAGGACGCGAGAGCGCGCAGAATCGCGTGATTCCCTTCTGCCAGTTGCCGTCATTTAGAGCTGAGATGCAGCTCAGCTGTAGTTTTAGTAGCGGTAGCAAAAGCCAAAACGAGCGGACGAACTAAAATGAGCGACCTACTTCGCTGCCGAGCTGCGGACTAAAAGGAGAGCTATCGGTCGCGAACTGAAATATGCGCGAACTAAAATATGCGTGGTAGGTCGCGAACTAAAATATGCGCGATAGGTCGCGAACAGAATTAAAAATCACGTGTTTGCCTTCTACTGATGAGAGCCATTTCGAGGTTAGCGGCTGCCTGCTAGATTACATAGTTCAATGTTACAAAATTTCTGCTTTGAAGTATTCTGCACTCTGCAATATCTGACTAATAAATTCCATAATGCCAAGATATACAGATAACTCTAAACTAAAAAGCGAGAATTTATCCACAAACTGTTTCTTTTGGTTTGCGTGATATCGTTAACAGCTCAAGTAGCAAGCGCATGAAGCAGCTAGGTGGGGGAACTTTTCCTTCCACCTGCATGCGCAGACCACGCCGCTCAGCCGTCACTGGGAGCGGACGAACTAAAAGAACGAAAGTGAGCGCTCCCCATCGCGAACTATTATAAGAAGTCTAGTTTCTAGCATTGGGACTACGGGCACGCAAAACTCAGCCAGTTTTCTACTCACTCCACAGCATCGACATACACGGCTCGACTGCTGCCGTCAGAGGATCACTTGTAATGGCGAACTGTGGGCTTCAGCGATGAAAGCAAATTCTTCCTGTACGAAAGTGTTGGTTCTTTGTTCCAGAAATGTCAAAGTGTTTGTAAACCGAAGGAACCAAACCGTTGAGATCATCGATCCCTAGACCTGCAAATTACTTCAACTACATATCAGCAATAATTCATTTCCTAGAGACAAACTTTGTCTCCTTCTACCAAAGGTATTAAATGTGAGACACTGAATTAAAATTTGTGCTGTGTCTGGGATTCGAACCCTGGTCCTCCTCCTTAACAGGCGCTTTAGACGGCTCAGATAACACAGCGTTACGGACAAAACGACTACACGGACTGTCTTCAAGTATGTCTCCCTCCACACCACATACTTTAATTCTGCCTCAATGTTCCCTGTGGAATATGTATCAAACTGCCAATGCTCTCCTATAATGGAATAGCACCCCAGCAAAGAATGTGAATGGGAGCAATCCTCCTCCTTCCTCAGGCTGAGGTAATATAAATATCAATTCAAGTTATTAAATATAGGGAGAGGCATTGAATTAAAATTTGTGCATGTTGCCGGGATTCGAAACTGGGTCCTTAGATACAGGTGATCCTTGGCAATTTGATACGTATTTTGCAGGGAGCATAGAAGCAGAAATAAAATATATGGTGTTGAGGGGTCGTGCTTGTAGACAGTCCATGTAGTCGTTTTGACCATAACGCTGTGATAGTGTGTTTCTCTTGTTTTCTCACAGGGGCTTGCACTCAAAACACCCTTTCTGCCGAAATACCCTTTCTGCCGAAACACCCTTTCTGCCCAAACACCCTTCCTGCCCAAACACCCTTTCTGCCCAAACACCCTTTCTGCCCAAACACCCTTTCTGCCGAAATACCCTTTCTGCCCAAACACCCTTTCTGCCCAAACACCCTTTCTGCCCAAAGACGATTTCTGCCCAAACACGATTTCTGCCCAAACACGATTTCTGCCCAAAGACGATTTCTGCCCAAACACGATTTCTGCCCAAAGACGATTTCTGCCCAAAGACGATTTCTGCCCAAAGACGATTTCTGCCCAAACACGATTTCTGCCCAAACACGATTTCTGCCCAAACACGATTTCTGCCCAAACACGATTTCTGCCCAAACACGATTTCTGCCCAAACACGATTTCTGCCCAAACACGATTTCTGCCCAAAGACGATTTCTGCCCAAAGACGATTTCTGCCCAAAGACGATTTCTGCCCAACTTTTCCATAACATGTAGGCTACATTAATGAGGAAAACAAAAATTGTAAATAGAACATTTCAGTCAACTTCTACAAACCAAACACGAGTCCTAAACGATGTTATCTTACTAACAAATGGACTTGTCACAATAACTGTTGTACCAGGGTATGGAGGTGATTTTTAAAAGCAAATGTTCGCAAATATATGTCGCTGAGAGAATACTTGGATCATGAAGTGGAAGTTCTACTGCAAGATATGAATACTTACTACTCTTCTGAACGCCATTGTTATAATAAGAGCTGGTTTTAATCGACCTGGCAAGTGCTACATTACCAGATGTCGGAGAATATTCTCCGAGAAATCGGCACCATGAAAGCATACAGCACAGATATTTCGTCACCCGGCTCTAGCACTTCAGGATTTTCATCAGTGGACACACAGGAGGAGGAAGAGGAGGAGAAGGAACATGGAATACTATGGCTTGAAATACAGTAATGCTGCGAGTAGTATCGAAGCGTAGTAAATTTCCCTTTACATCTACATCTACATCTACATGGGATACTCTGCAAATCACATTTAAGTGCCTGGCAGAGGGTTCATCGAACCACAATTATACTATTTATCTCCCATTCCATTCTCGAATCGCGCGCGGGAAGAAAGAACACCTGAATCTCTCTGTTCGAGCTCTGATTTCTCTTATTTTATTCTGATGATCATTTCTACCTATGTAAGTGGGAGTCAACAACATATTTTCGCATTCGGAGGAGAATGTTGGCGATTGGAGTTTCGCTAGTAGCCCACGCCGCAGCGATAAGCGCCGTTGTTGTAATGATTCCCATCCCAGATCCTGGATCATTTCCGTAACGCTGTCTCCCCTGTATCGTGACAATACGAAACGAGCTGCTCTTCTTTGGACTCTTTCGATGTCCTCCGTCAAACCCACCTGATAAGGATCCCACACTGGGCTGCAATACTCCAAAAATGGACGGACAAGCGCAGTGTATGCAGTTTCTTTAGTAGTTCTGTTGCATCTTTTAAGCGTTCTGCCAATAAAACGCAGTCTCTGGTTCGCCTTTCCCACGATATTATGTACGTGTTCTTTCCAGTTTAAGACTGAAGTAATAGTAATTCCTAGGTATTTTGGGAGTTTACGGCCTTCACATTTGATTGATTTATGTTGTAAACAAAGTTTAATGGATTTCTTTTCGTACTCATGTGGACGACTTCACACTTCTCATTATTTAGAGTCAATTGCCAATTTTTACACCATACTGATATCTTATTCAGATCGTTCTGCAGTTGGTTTTGATCTTCAGATGATTTTACTAGACGGTAAATGACAGCCTCATATGCAAACAACCTTAGAGAGCTACTTACATTTTCCCCTAAATCGTTTATGTAAATAAGGAGCAGCAAATGACCAATAAGACTACCCTGTGGAACGCCCGATATTACCTCTGTTTTAGTCGAAGCCTTACCATCGATTACTACGAACTTTGTCCTCTCTGACAGGAAATCCCCTATCCAACTGCAAATTTGGGGCAATATACCATAACCACGCAATTTGATTAAAGGCCGTTTGTGAAGTACTGTGTCAAAAGCCTTGTAGAAATCAATAAATACGGAATCAATTTGAGAACCCTTGTCGATAGCACTCATCTCTTCGTGTTAGAAAAGAGCTAGTTGTGTTTCGCATGAACGATATTTTCTAAATCCGTGTTGACCTTGGGTCAATAGATCGTTCTGTTCGAGATAATTCATAATATTTGAATACAGGATATGTTCCAAAACCCTGCTGCAAATTGACGTCAATGAAATAGGCCTGTAGTTTAGTGGGTTACTCCTACTGCCTTTCTTGAATATAGGTGTGACCTGTGCAACTTTCCAATCTTTTGGTACAGATCCTTCTATGAGAGAGCGGTTGTATATGACTTAAGTAAGGAGCTATCGCTTCAGCATAATCAGATAGAAATCTAATGGGTATACAATCCGGACCAGAAGACTTGTTCTTGTTAAGTGATTTTAGTTCCTTCACTACTCCGATGATATCTACTTCTATGTTACTCATTACGGCATCTGTTCGTAATTCGAAATCTGGAATATTGGTTTCGTCTTCTTTGGTGAATGAGTTTCTAAAAGCTAAGTTTAGTAACTCTGTGTACCAAGGGGGATCGCCTCCTTCTTTTATTAATTTATTAGGTGTAAAACTTTCAATTGCTGTCGATACCACATCTTTGAATTTGAGCCACATCTGGTCTACACCTACGTTTAGTGTTAGAAACGAGTGGAAGCTGTCTTTCAAGAAGCAATGTATTTTGTTTCTATCTGCTTTCCTGAACAAATATACTTTGCGTTTATTTTTGGTAACTTTGGGACTTTCGATATTCAATTTCGCTACGACAGCTCTGTGTTCACTAATACCTGTATCCGTTTTGATGCTCGTTATGAGCTCAGGATTATTTGTTGCTAAGAGATCAAGTGTGTTTTCACATCCATTTACAATTCTAGTTGGCTCATGAACTAATTGTTCGAAGTAATTCTCAGAGAATGCGTTGAGTACAATTTCGGACGATGTTTTATGCCTACCTGCTGATTTGAAAATATAATTTCGCCAACAGATCGAGGGTAAATTAAAATCACCACCTACTATTATCGTGTGAGTCGGATACGATTTTGTAATTAGACTCAGGTTTTCTTTGAACCTTTCTGCTATTGTATCGTCAGAGTCGGGAGGCCGGTAAAAGGAACCGATTATTAACTTCTTACGATTTTCGGGTACAACCTCTACCCATAATAGCTCGCACGAACTATCAACTTCAACTTCGCTACATGAAATACTACTTTTGACAGTGACAAACACGCCCCCACCTATTTTGTTTAATCTATCCTTTCTGAACACCGATAGATCTTTTGAAAATACTTCTTCTGAACTTATTTCCGGCTTGAGCCAACTTTCGCTGCCTAGAATGATGTGTGTTTCGGTGCTTTCTATTAACGCTTGCAGTTCTGGAACTTTCCCGACACAGCTACGACAATTTACAACTGTTATAACGATAGTTTCCGGATCTACATTTCTCCTGTGATCCACCTGAACCCTTTGAAATTGCCCATTTTCTATTTCCCCGAAGCTCTTTATCCTTTATACTTTAGATATAGTAGTTGTAGTATACAATGGCGAAGACAAAAAAAAAATTCTTGCAACTGAGATCTCTCCATATTTGCGTGGCGGAGCACAGCAACTGTTGGGATTTAGCTGTGACTTCGCATCTCTGCCCAGTTTCAACCTATAGCTGCCACATTTATTTTAAAGACGTCTTTTATTTGAATTTTAATAAGTCTGATACCTGCTTAACAAGTCACTGTTTTCAATGGTGTTTTATTAGTTCAATTTTTTACCCCACACCTCCCCCTCAAACGTGAGTGTGGTCATTTGACCTATATTTTAACTAGCTTCTATTTTCCCTTTTAAAAATATATATCTTACATATGGAATATTTTAAGTCAATTTCTGTTTCTTAAACAAATTTTTAATTTATCCAGAACGTTTGATGATGCCTAGAAGAGGCGAAATGTGACACGTGAGAATTCACAAAAAATGAAGTTTTCAGAGCACTGAAATTTCAGTTTTAGAAGGGTAAATAAAAATAGTAAGATTTTAGCGGACTTCAGTGGAATTTTACCTCCAGTTTAACGGAATAAATTGTTCTATGTCGGCAACGCTGCGCTTTCGTAACTGAGTAACGAGCATGGCTGACTACCATGTGGAGAATCGTTCGATTACCGATACCGTCAAGCGCTTTCCCTTAGTGTGAGGACTGGAACGGAATGCTGTCAGCTCCGACAGGCCAACTAAGCAGCTGCTCAGCCGGGCAATAGGGATTCCGAGGTAAGAAATCCGACAACGACCAGAAAGGCGGTACGCTGACCATATCCTTCCCTTACCGAATCCGACACCATTGCCCGACTGACCCATCTTGGGTCAGAACGCGGAACTTAACCGTTTTAAAGATAAGAAACTGAAGGAGAGACATTGAATTAAAATTTGTCCCGCAGCCGCGATACGAACCCGGGACTTCCTGCTTACTAGCAACCACTGTAACCATCAAGCCGCCGCTACCTGATTGATACAGTGTATGCATGGACTATCTTAAAGCACGTCTCCCTCACAACACAAACTGCAATTCTTCCTCATGTTCCCTATATAAATACGTATCAATGTTGCTGAGGTCTTCAAATAGCGTAGTAGCACCCCAGCAATGAATGTTAATGAAACAGTCCTGCCTGTACCTCAGGCATAGGTGCTTTCAAACAGTCCTTGCAAGCACCAATAAGTCGCTGTGGTTTAGTGGAAAGGAAAGGAGGCCTTGGTCTAGTTCATATCAGCGCGAAATGTCGAACACTTTTTATAAGAACAACATAAAAATTTAAACGAACAACAATATAGCGCAGTTAGAATTATTATTGCCCCAACAGGCAAATCAATTTAGAGGCCCATGTTAATTTAAGTCCCATACCACACAAACTAGGCCATATCCATCGCCGGCCGCGGTGGCCGAGCGGTCTGCGGCGTGCCAGTCTGGGTCTGCACGGCCGCTGCGGTCGGGGGTTCGAATGCCCCCTCTGGCATGGATGTTTGTGCCGTCTTTAGTGTAAGTTACTTCATAAGTAGTTTGTAAGTTTAGGAACTGATGACCCCGTAGTTAAGTTCCATAATCTCTCCAAACATTTGAACCATGTCCATCGGATACTCCTTAAAACAATCTACCTTAAGAGACAGACCAACACATTACAACATAAAACAACACAGAGCTACATGAGCTCATAAATGACAGTGTGAGGAGAAACAGAATGGAAACCAAGCATGCAGAAAAATGGTGGTCCTAAGTCTGGAAAAACATCAATAATGAGATACTTGATACCGGCAGCAGGTCCACGAGGTACAAACTCATTAATAAAACAACCATCACGAAGGAAAACCGACACAGAATAAAGGTGAAGCATTGAATTAAAATTTATGATGCTGCTGGGAATCGAACCTCTATGCTTACTAGGTTGACGTCTTACAACTAGACCACTGCACCACCAGGCGCCTCGGAATAGTGAAAGTACGACTTCCCTCCATGTCACAAACTCTAATTCAGCTTATGTGTTCCATGAAACATTGCAACAACTGCAAAGGCTCTCGATGCAGCGGAGTAGCACCTTGGCAATGGACGTATTGGAACATTCCTGCCTTTAACCTTCGGCTAAGGTGACATAAATATCATTATAAACAGAAATTCAGAAACCCTGAGACTGTTTTTCGTCTAGGACATGCCAAAGACATTACAAAAAAAGGTGAAGTATTTAATTAAAATTTGTGATGGGGGAGGGAATCGAACCTGGACCTCCACGCTTACTAGGCAGACGTCTTACCACTAATCGCTAGTGTTGTGCTGGTCTAGTGCTAAGATGTCTGCATAGTAAGCATGGAGGTCCGGGTTCGATTCCCGGCCGCATCACAAGTATTCAAAATGTTCAAATGTTTGTATATCTATCGGACCAAACTGCGTGGTCATCAGTCCTTAGTTTACAAACTACTTAAACTAAGGTAAACTAACTTAATGACAACACACACACACCCATGCCCCAGGGGGACTCGAACCTCCACGGCGAGCAACTGGGCGCTCCGCAGCAAGGCGCCTTAGACCGCTCGGGCACTCCACCGCGGCGCACAAATATTAATTCAATGTTTCACCTTTATCTTTGATGTCTTTGACATGTTCTAGATGGAAAACAGTTTCACGGTTTTTAAATTTCTATTTATGACGATTCAGAAGAACGTTATCAAACACTGATAAACACAAGGATTGCGAGCTAGTAGCCGCGGCGGAGCGGCCGAACACAATGAGGCGCTATGTTCCGATGCGAGAGGTCGTTCCCCGTCGGAGGGTTCGAATCACCCCTAGTGCATGGATGTTTGTGTCGTCTTTAGTATAAGGTAGTTCATAAGTAGTTTGTAAGTTTAGGGACTGATGACCTCGCGGTTAAGTCCCTTGAGCACCACAAACATTGCGACCTCGAAGACACTCTGCAGCATCGCTGCATATGTGGTGAAAATACGAAGGTGTTGTAATGATGCCGCAGGAAACTTGCGTTGATAGGGAGAGCAACCAGCAAAGAAAGGACGTTCGAGACCATGCTACACCCTGACAAAACATGTGGACATGGCTCGCTGGTCACACAATACATTATATGATCAACAAACGTAAGAAAGGTACCTACATAGTGTAAGTCAAGCAAAGAAACTCTTACCCTTACAAAACCCACGAACCAAAACACTAACCGTCAATTGCCCAAAGGCACTTGAATTAACAAAGATATAAAGAAAGAATAAAAACGGTAAAGAACAATGAACGAATAGGAATAATGAAAAAGATAAAAATGTCATTATAAATAGAAATTTATAAACCCTAAGACTGTAGAGGGAGGTCCGGAGTTTATTTTTATTTTTCTTTATTTTTATGTGATGTCTTTAAAATGATGATAATTCCCCATTTATGTAATTAACATGACATACATATGTTTCTACAAATTACATATTTAGGTACAAATGAAATATTTTACAAGTTTACTGCAATATTAAAATAACGAAGAACTGTCGAACCCGTACATTCATGCTTACTAGGCAGACGTATTACAACTAGATCACCACACTACCAGTGATTAAGGCGCCTCGGAATAGTCTAAGTGCGATTTCCCTCCACGTCATAAACTCTAATTCAGCTTCTGTATTCCAGGAAATATTGCCAAGGCTCTCCCTGAAGTGGAATAGCACCTCCGCAATGGTCATAACGGAACATTCCTGCCTTTAACCTTAGGCAGGAATATCATTTTAAATAGAAAAACAGTCTCGGAGTTTACAAATCCTATTTTAAATGATATTCATATCACCTTAGACTAAGGTTAAAGGCAGAAATGTTCCGATATATTCATTGCCGAGATGGTATTCCGCTGCATGGAGAGCCTTGGCAGTAGTGGCAATATTTCATGGAACACAGAAGCTGAATTAGAGTCTGAGGGAAATCGTACTTAAGCGTATTCCGAGGCGCCTTAGTCGCTAGTGGTGCGGTGGTCTAGTGGTGAGACGTCTGCCTGGTAAACATGGAGGTCAGGGTTCGATTCCCGGCGGCTCAAAATGTTCAAATGTTTGTAGAGCTTATGGGACTTAACTACGGGGTTATCAGTCGCTAAATTTACAAACTACTAATTAACTAGCTGATACTAGCTGATCCATGCTCGAGGGGGGATTCGAACCCCCGACCGTAGTGGCCGTGCAGACCGTGAACGCGGCTGGCCCCGGCGACATCACAAATTTTAATTGAATGCTTCACTTTTATCTTTAATGTCTTTGATAAAGATACAGTTGTTATAGAGCTTGCCTAGATTGCAGGAGGTCGTGGATTCGAATCCCGGCCGCGCCAAACCTTTAATTCAATGCTTCTCCTTCAGTTTAGTATCTTTGATATATATCGAGATAAGGTTGGTATATTATTTGACAATAACCGTATTACCTTTCGTGGTCGATAGAATGTGTGGCAGCCAGGTAAGCGGCCAGATAGTGGAGGTGTGTGGCAGGCGCCCACTGGCCTGCGGTGTGCAGGGCGTTGCTCTCGGCAGGAGGAGCAGGAAGCGGGCTCTGCCGCTCTTCCGGAACCCTGCTGCTGGTCTGAGGCCAGCCAAGGCGCCGCCCCGTGCCCCAGGCTTTTCCCAGTCTTTGGCGCCAGACTGGCGATCAGCGTGTGCTCCACGTGTGTCTTCTGCAAGCTGCCGTACGGGCATGGGCGCCGCCACGATTGTTTCCAGGAGGGGTGCGTCTCTACTTGCAAAACCGTGTCACTAGGTACTGATTTCTTGGGGAGGGGGAAACGACCATATAAATAGACTATTGGCAGACGTATTTTCTGTTTGGTAGGGAACGTACTGTTTAGCGGTGCGAATCAGGGACAGTTTGGCGAAGATCTAGGTTATAATACTCTCCTTGCCATTAAAATTGCTACACCACGAGGATGACGTGGTACAGACGCGAAATTTAACCGACGGGAAGAAGATGCCGTGATATGCAAATGATTAGCTTTTCAGAGCATTCACACAAGGTTGGCGACGGTGGCGACGCCTACAACGTGCTGGCATGAGGAATGTTTCCAACCGATTTCTCATACACAAACAGCAATTGACCGGAGTTGCCTGGTTGTTGTAATGCCTCGTGTAGAAATGTTCAAATGTTTGTTAAGCTTATGGCAGCTTAACTACGGGGTCATCAGTCCCTAGACTTACAAACTACTTATCAACTACCTTATACTAAAGACGGCACAAATATCCATGCCCGAGGGGGGATTCGAACCCCCGACCGTAGTGGCCGTGCAGACCGTGACTGGAGCGCCTCAGTCTCCTCGGCCACCGCGGCCGGCTGCCTCGTGTAACGAGGAGAAATGCGTACCATCACGTTTCCGACTTTGATAAAAGTCGGATTGTTCGAATCCTTGCATCTAGGCAAGCTCTATAACAACTTTATCTTTATCAAAGACATTAAAGGTAAAAGTGAAGCATTCAATTAAAATTTGTGATGCCGCCGGGGCCGGCCGCGGTCACGGTCTGCGTGGTCTGCACGGCCACGACGGTCGGGGGTTCGAATCCCCCCCTCGAGCATGGATATTTGTGCCGTCCTTAGTATTAGCTAGTTCATTAGTATTTTGTAAGTTTAGGGACTGAAGACCCCGTAGTTAAGCCTATTTTGAAAAGAATCTAGTCCATTAGAAAAGGAACTCGTTCGACCACTAACTGAATAATGCTTGTCAATATGGGATCCATACGAGCTAGGATTGACAGAGGAAATATAGGTTCTCCCACAGAAGAGCATCATGCTTCGATACGGATCGCCTGGTAAGCTCGAAAGCGTCAGAGAGATGATCAGATAACAGTAGTGGCAGACGATCCAACAGAGTCACGGCATGCGCCACTTTCAAAGATCAGGGAACATACGTTTCTAGAAGAGTCACCAAATATATTCTTCCTCCTACGTTTGTCTCGCGTAATGAACTAAAAGACAAAATTAGATTCGAGCTAACTCAGAGTCTTACTAACAATCGTTCTTCGAAGAAGGCGACTGGATCAGGACAGGAAGTGACACCGAAACACACCTTCTAGGTACGAGGAGGGTGTGGTTGATACTCCCAGTCGTTGAAAATCTTATCTAGTTGAGACATAAAAAGGTGATCTGCATCTGCATCCATACTCCGCAATCTCTCTAATTATACTCTTGAGGTCTTTTCGTGACACATTCGTAGGAGGAAGCAATATATTAGTTAACTCTTCGAGAAACGTATCCTGTCGGGACTTGGACAGAAGCCCGTTTCGTAATACAGAACGTATCCATTGCAGCGTTTAGCAGTTACCAAATGAACAAGTAACGAAGCATGCTATACTCCTTTGGATGTCGTCTCCCTCCTCCATCAACCCTATTTGGTACGAATCCCACAATGATGAGAAATATTCAAGATTTAGCCGAAAAAGTGATTTGTAAGCCACTTCCTGAGAATTCTTGCTACCCACCTGTCATGCCTCTGCTTTACCCTCGGTTAATTTTGTGGGTCGTTGCATTTCATATTGCTCCTTATACTTTCTCCCAGATATGTTGTGGAAGTAACTGCCTCCCCTGTCTGTTCTGCTATTGTGTAATAGGATAATAAAGGGTGGATCATAAATCATTGATTATTCTATAATTCAAAGTCTTAAATATGGCAGCAGATCAGCAACTGTGAAACACGATCAAAATGTGACCAGTTCGATCGACCAGTTGCATAATTACAGAGCGAGGTGCCACAGCGGTGACACACTGGACTCGCATTCGGAAGGAAGGTGGTTCAAATTCATCTCCGGCCATCCAGCTTTTGGTTTCCTGTGATTCCCTCAAATCACTCCAGGCAAATGCCGGGATGGTTTCTTTGAAAGGTCAGGGCCGATTTCCTGCTGCACCCTTAGCCAAAACATCCGAGTTTGAGCTCTGTCGCTAAAGACCATGCTGTCGACGGGACGTTGAAAATATGCTTCATTATTCTACAATTAATTAGTAAACAAATATCAAAAGAAATTTAAGCACTAGTCGTAAATTAACGTTTATTTGTTTTTGCAAATCTATTTCGACTATGGAATAATAATTCTCAATGCAAGATGCACAATCGAATTGATACTTTTCAGGTGTTATATGCCAAGCCGCAAGATGTCCCAGAGTGGAAAAATCACACATTGTCGTGATTTTGCACTCTGTAACATCTTGTAGCTATGCCTTGCGGCTTGGCATGTAACACCTGAAATGTATTAATTCGATTGTGTATGTTGCACTGAGAATGACTACTATATATTCGAAATCGATTTGCAATAACAAATAAACGTAAATTTACGACCAATGCTGAAATTTCTTTTGATAGTTTTCATTTTATGGTCGTGTTGCAAACCGTTCCTAATGGAGTCTCGATTTCATTAATAGAGAAATGTCGCTCATTTCACCAATAGCACGGTCATGAGTCGCGAGAGACGACATCGATCAAAAAAATGTCAACTCAAACCTCGTTCTATATACTTTTAAAGTCCAGGTTAAGAAGATCGTTGTGTAAACTACGCTGTTCCCATAAACACATAGTAAATTCTAAAACCGCTCAGCCGTGTTAAGTCTGCGACGTTTACATACGAATGTTTGCATTACATGCTAGGCACAAACTTTTCCAGGCGCGTGCGTGTTTAAATTATGTATGTGTTCATCGCTACTGCTGCCTCTGTTACCAAAGTGCACCGCCGTAACGGTGTACATGTTAATACCAGCTGTACAGTCTACATCATGAAGTTTCTGATCAACAGTTTTACAGTTTAAACACAAGTATACTGTTTTTTAAAGTACCTATTTAAATATTTCTTAGTGATTCAATAAGTATATTCACGAGATTAAAGTGCAATATCTCAGCGAAAAACAATTCTGTATATCTACTTATGCCGTTGATGGCAGGATGTAGCTTCGGCAACAGGATTGCCTACATTACAAATTGAAGGGATATTTCTATCAACAAAAGTGGATAGAAAAAACCGTATCATATTTAAATGTTATTGTAGGTTAGTACAGCTTTCTGTTTAGTTTGAGTTAGAGTGTGATCAGTCTACTCTTACCTGACTACGAAGTGCATTAACCAGAAATGTTGTGTAGATAATTCCAGTCTAATTCAAAAATTGATTTTAAATCATCAAATTTTTTTACTTGAACTATTAAAGCAATGGTTTTGCAGTCTCTGTGTCTAAGAAATGTTGCCACTAACTGCACTGCTCGTTTCCATAGCTCTTGTTTTAAATTGTGCCAAGTACGAGTACGGCAGTAGAAAGTATGGTTCAATCCCACGTCTCCACGTAAAGGATACACTAGAATAAGAAGTCGCACCTATGTTTCGAGACATTAAATAAAAAACACTAAAATTTGTGTCAAGAAAACACTCACCTGTATCTCAACTCTGACTAGGTACATTCGTAAAGTGTCTCGCCAATACTGGGAAAGTACTCATATTTTGAGACGTTTTAAAATAAAAAAAAGTAAAAATTTGTTCCAAGGAAAAACTCATACAAATCTCAATTCTGACAAGGTAAATTCGCAAATTGCCTCATCGACACTGAAACAATATTCATTTCAATGGAAAATTAGGTGTAATCAATAATTACTGCACGAATTTTAGCCGCGCATAGTGGTAATTACACATGTTGGTCATCCTTATAAATAGTGATGTAATAATGAATTAGACAGGAAAAACAGATCCCGGTACAACATAATGATTATTAATATTTATTTTATTTGACTGTATGTACCTATTCTGGAACATGTTTGTGGGTCTTGGTATAGGAATGCAACCGACAGTCTGGTGTTGAGCGACTTTTCAGTTTTCCAAACATTTCCATTTGCATGTGATGCTTTTGATTTTGATGCGCATGGCAGTGTTACTTGGACTACGGATGCTTCAAGTTGCTGAAGACCCACCTGCAGAGTTACATCTTTTATCCGGCGTATATATGGTCTGTTGCATTTGCGCTTAACAGATTTCTACAACAACATCCATAAACGTGCTTCATCAAAGGTACATACAGCTAAATGGAATAAGTAAATAAACAGTAATAATTATTAATAAATAATATTCTTTTCGGGTTTACTGCCGGATAAATATGTCATCTGGAAACAATATTTCGGCGGTCCACCTGGCCGCCATCCTCAGGTGACAGTACTGGTACACCGACTCGCCAAGACTTAGTACAAGCCGCGAGCTGAGGGCCTATATACGCCGCGAAAGACCGAGGGCGCAAGAATGGACAGTTCTGCCCTCTACGTTTCAGCGCCGCCAGTGGTAGAAGTTGGCGTAAACGATAGATCGCTATTCAGCAGGTCTAAAGAGAGACCGTTGTCTTTTGATGTCAAACAATACAGAGTTCCACATTTTACTCGAGGGAAAACCCTTGTCTCTGTTTTTAATGTTGTCAGAAAGACGAATTTCAATCGATTCTTTGAAAATGCAGTCTCAATAGCGAGACTCAGAGGCAATCATTTGTGTCTCGTCATACTTCATTTTATGTCCCTCAGTAACACAGTGCTCAGCTACCGCAGATTTCTCTTGCTGAAGCTATCTTGTGTGTCGATGGTGTTCAGTACACCGATCTTGAATTGTCCGGATTGTCTGACCGATGTAAACTTTCCCACAGTGACAAGGAATTTTGTATACGCCTGGTTTCCTCAATCCTATGTCATCCTTTACTGAGCCCAGGAGCGCTCTAACCTTGGCAGGTGGACGAAAAATTCAGTGCATGTCATGTATTTTCAAAATTCTTCCTAAGTTTGAAGAATTGCTTCCAGTAAACGGTAGGAAAGCCAGGGACTTTCAAGTTTCTTCATGTGATCCCTGCGACGGTCCAAACTGGAAAGCACGGCAGATCTGTTGGTCAGTGTCACCATTCTTCTTGAATGCCATTCTCAGATGGACCATCTCTTTAGTCAGACTCTCAGCGTCTGAAATGGCAAAAGCTCTTTTTGTCAGTTTACGCAGGACCCCAGTGCGCTGTTAAGGCAGGTAACAACTTGTTGAATGCAAGTAGCGGCCCGTGTGCGTGGGCTTTCTGTAAACACTATGCCCCAATGTTTTTCTTCAAAAATAAGAAGAATTTTGAAGACATGACATCCAATGTATTTTTCGTCCAGCTGAAAAGGTTAGAGCGCTTCTGGTCCCAGTAAAGGATGACATAGAATTGAGGAAACCCGGCGTATACAAAATTCCTTGTCACCGTGGGAAAGTTTACATCGGTCAGACAATCCGGACAGTTCAAAATCGATGTACTGAACACCATCGACACACAAGGTTGCTTCAGCCAGAGAAATCTGCGGTAGCTGAGCATTGTCTTACAGAGGGACATAAAATGAAGTATGGCGATGCACAAATGGTTGCCTCTGCGATTCGCTATTGGAACTGCATTTTAAAAGAATAGATTGAAATTCGTCTTTCTGATAATATTATAAACAGCGACAAGGATTTTCCCTTGAGTAAAATGTGGAACCCTGTATTGTTTGGCATAAGAATCAACAATCTCTCTTTAGATCTGCTGAATAGCGATCTATCGTTTACGCCGGCTTGTACCACTGGCGGCGCTGAAACGTAGAGGGCAGAACTGTCCATTCTTGCGTTCGCGCCCTCGGCGTTCCGCGGCTTCTACTGTCGCGGCGTGTCGGTGTACCAGAACTGTCACCTGAGGATGGCGGTCAGGTGGACCGCCGAAATATTGTGTACAGATGACGTATGCATCCGGTAGGAAACCCAAGAACAATATTATCAATTATTACGCCGGGAAAGCCTACGTAGTCACAATATTAATCATTATGTTTCGTTGGTACTGTATTTCCTGTCCTTATTACACCACTATATATCAGGTTGACCAACATGTATAATTATCACTACGCTCGGCTTCGGATCCATTTAACCTTTTGTTTCATTTCGTATCCTGCAAGCAACAGTCATCATACGTTCTGTCAGTGTCGTCTTTCCCATTTTGAGTGCGCGTTCGGGTTTCTTACCAAACAACGTCTTTGATTTATTTCACGTTTTCCACCCTAACACCTGCTTCATTTCTGTGACACTCTTTCCTCCCTATCGCAATAATGCAAAACGACCTTCCTTTCCTGAACTCCATATTCTCCGTCAGTCTCGCCTGGTGAGAACTCCACAATGCGCAGCAATACTCCAAAATAGAACGGGCAAGTGCAGTGCAGTCAGTTTCTTTAGTAGAACTATTGCATCTTCTGTTTTGACAATGAAACGCAGCCTCCGTTTCGCCTTTGACACTACCTGTTCTGCTTGTTATTTCCTATTACATCCTAAGAATTCAGTTAAATTTCAGCATGAAATGCAGTGCGAACTGTACGTGGCTTCCATTTATATAGGTTGTGAAGCACTGCCGTATACTCGTTTCTCGTCTGACGGAGGCGAGGACGTCGACTTGCTAAGGAATATGATGTGAAATACAGGCTTAGAAAGTGATGCTGTCTAGGCTCACTGACAAAAGCAACAACCTCTCCGTAAGCTGGCTTTTTACTGCCTCAAGCCTTTGACAGTAAGGCCACGAGCTGCAAAACTACGGCAAACAGTAATATTGCGGTAGCCTGTTAGGGAAACCTGCCAACGACGTGCAGCCGCGCCAAGGATGCAGTACAGGGCATCTGTGCGCGAGGTGGGGCTCGGGCTGTTTAACAACACTTGGTTGAATAACAAAGTGTTGTGGACACATCAAATAGAGGGCAATGGGCACACCGAATCGAGTATTCATCACTAGTATAAAAATTATGTTCAAGTGTTTGTATAGCTTATGGGACTTAACTGCGGGGTCATCAGTCCCTAAACTTACAAACTACTTATCAACTAGCTAACACTAAGGACGGCACAAATATCCATGCCCGAGGGGGGATTCGAACCCCCGATCGTAGTGGCCGTGCAGACCGTGACTGGAGCGCCTCAGTCCCCTCGGCCACCAGACGGCGGACGGCCGCAACACGGCGCTCCAGTACGCGCTGCTAATCCACTGCGGCCGTTTGAGAGAGTACAGGAACTAAGAGAAGGTACAAATGCTATTCGACCATGGATAACTGAGGTATTAGAACAGTAATTGCAGTAAAGTATTGTTATTTATAATAACCGGAACATTTAGAACCGTGCTGAAGTATGTAGGAGAGAGTAGTCGAAGTTGGACCGTTTTATAAGTTGGATCGCTACTTATTTCACTGTTGTTGGTAACTTACAGTTTTAAGTTGGCTCAAATGGTTATTGGAGTGAGAACAGTCTCCATTATTGCGATTTCTTCGTTTTTCGCTGCAAGTATTCTGCTACAGATCATAAGCTTTCCTCTGCTGTATAAACATCATCATCTGTATAGTACATAAGTGCCATTCCTTAGAGAATAATTCAATAGCGCAAAACTAGAATATAGTGTTTGTGTTCCTGCAACATTATCTTATATGGCATCGGGTTGCCGAAGTTGGACCAATGGCTGTTTTCTAATATGGACCATTCCAATTTAGGTGTCACTCAGGAAAAAAAAAAAAAAAAAAAAAAAAAAAAAGAAGAGGATGGAAATCTTTCTACGTTTGCAAGATGGAAAAAAGGGGAATGTACGTGAAATGGACAGATAAACTGAAGGTCGTCGTGGCAGACCTTGGACTTAACGAGCGGCCGCGGCGGAGTGGCCAAGCGCATTGAGGCGCTGTGCTCCATTGCCGTTTCCCGTCGGAGGTTCGAATCCTCCCTCGGGCATGTATATATGTGTCGTCTTTAGTATATGGTGGTTCATAAGTAGTTTGTAAGTTTAGGGAATAATGGCTCCGCAGTTAAGTCCATTAAGCTTCACAGACACTTAACGAGCGTGCGCATATACCTACAGAGTACCAAAAGCTACAATAAAGAGACATGTTGTTGGTGAAAACACGTTCTCAAATGAAGTTTAGTTATTCGGAAAACAATCAACCTTTACGATTGAGATGGAAAAATTGTCGCAGATCACCTTATTTTATTTGAAGACTGGTTTTTAATTCACAATCAAAGATATTTGTAAACTTGCATTCGACGTAGCAGAGAAAAATGAAGTACCTCGGAGAAATGGCGGGTAAAAAGTGATTTCATTCATTTATTATACGAAATCCATTGCTTTCCCTCCGTCAACCAGAAGGAATATCAATGGCCAGATGTTGAAATGAAGCTTTAAGGAGAATATTACGGGTGTTAGTTCCTTTTTAGTCATTGTTTTATCGTATAGTTCAATTTAAGCAACTGAAAGTTCGAATTAGTCAACCTGTTTCCTAAATGGGACCGTTTACACAATTTTAAACTTTATATAAAATCCATTTATGCTTTGTGTCTAATCAAAGTACAATACTAGCAGGTAAAAGTGTACAACATGTAGCTTCTTTTACAATATATTTTGTTTCGAATAGATAGATTAATATTACAAAAACAATCTTGATCGCAGAAATTAAGAGTTTCTATTTACCGGTTTCGACCTGATGTAGGTCATCTTCGGAATTACAAGTAGCCCATGTGGCCGGCTGGGCTGGGCTGTTCAATGTTCAAATGTCTGTAGAATTTATGGGACTTAACTACGGGGGTCATCAGTCCCTAAGCTTACAAACTACTTATGAACTAGCTAAGACTAAGGACGGCACAAATATCCATGCCCGTGACTGGAGCGCCTCAGTCCCCTCGGCCACCGCGGCCGGCTGGGCTGGTCTGTCCTGACTGTTCTGCTGCCAGCAGCTAACAGGTAACAGTTAACAGGTAACAGTTACCTGCTGGCAACAGAACAGCCCAGTAAAGCTCAGCCCAGCTGAGTCCAGCACTGGCCACATGGGCTACTTGTAATTCCGAAGATGACCTACATCAGGTCGAAATAGGTAAATAGAAACTCTTAATTTCTGCGATCAAGACTGTTTTATTTTTGTAATATAAATCATACCAAATAGATCGCTGGTTTAGTCCTCTGACAATGATGTCAAAATTAATGAATAGATAGATAATGAAAGCTTAGGATATCGAAATAAAAAAGTGGTTCAATATCGGCAACCATCCCCTACTTGCAAACGAAATATAGCGTTTCTATCTCCTCTCCTCAAGGTTACCATAGCACTCATGGACTCACTCAGTCTGCTCGTTATGTGCTAGATTTCATTGTGTAGTATTGTATCGGATTCCCTGTTGAACCCACGGGGTTGCCGGACCTCAAGGCAGACGCCTTCGGCGCCAGAGCCGCCAAGCCGTCGTGCACAGCGATTTGGAGCCGGAGGTTTTTCCCGGCTCTTGGTGCCCAACGGATCACTGTTGACACGGAGGCCGTGAAAAGCCCAGCGGCCGCACGAGGCCAGCGCGCCACGATCCGGCGCCGATCGCATCGCCGATATCGCCGGTCGTGCCCATCTTGCGGTCGTTGTCACGCCTGTGCAAGGTCTGACGACAAACCGACAGCACGACACTCTGGACACGACCTAGTCCCGGACCGCACAAGACAATGGTTGCTTCCAGTTAACATAACGCACAAAATATACTTTTCAACTGGGATTAATCTATATATACATCTACATACATCCTCCGCAATGCAACGTAAGGTGCGTGGCAGAGGGTACACTGTACCACTACTGGGCATTTCCTTTCCTATTCCATTCCCAAATAGAACGAGGAAAAAAAAGAATGCCTATATGCCTCCGTACGAGCCCTAATTTATATTATCTTTGTGATCACTACGAGAAATGTAAGTAGGAGGCAGCAGACTTTCGTATTTAGCTCTCTCAGCTGCTTCTCTACACTGGAAATACCTATTATTATGTCCTCCATTTCGGAATTAGTACGTTGATCAAATGATAGTACATTTGTGCGCTCCTCCTGCGTGAAAGATTACTTCTATTACTGCCCCGGAATGATCAACGAGTGTCTGGACAGTGGGCTTTGACCCGCTTGTCGATTTTACATAGGACCAGAATGTTTTCGGGTTCTCAGAAAGATCTTTTGGTAAGGTATGGCTGTGGTAATTATTCTATGCTTCGCGCATCGATCTTTTTTATAGATGCACGAATCTCTACTAACTTTTGTCTGTCATCATTTCCGTGTACTTTTTTTTGAATCGAGAGTGCAACAGTCTTTGTTTTCTCAGCAGCTTTCAAACATTATTATTATACCAAGGTGGATCTTTTCCATCCTTAATCGACTTTACAGGCACATATTTCTCTAACCCTTTATTCATAATGCACGTAAATTTAGTCAACAATTCTTCTACATCCATAGTCCCGGAATTAAACGATGCCCATTCATTTGCTTATCGGTTCTTCCCAACAAAAACACGCTCCTAGCCTTGATTGGTTTATGAACTTTGGTCACCCTCGACGCTATGACGATATCATGATCAATAATTCCTGTCTCTACACAGACATCGTTAATAAGGTCAGGCCTATTCGTGGCTATAAAGTCTAAAATATTTCCATTGCGCGTGGGTTATCGGTTTAACTGCTCGAGACAGTTTTGCTATTTTCAAACATCCTCCTCTGATGAGAGTTCTGTATTAGACAACAATATTTACGTAGTCGAGCTCAAAACTGTTCAGCACTCTATCACCCATGAGTTTGCAGAGTTTTACTTTCCCAGACGTGTGTACGTGAAAGAGAGCAATTCTGACAAGTACCTTCAGGAAACGAAACGTGTAGGCCTTCTACATCTACATAGATACTGCGCAAATCACATTGAAATTCCTGGCAGAGGGTTCATTAGCCACTTTCACAACCTTTCTCTACCGTTCCATTTTCTAACAGCGCGCGGGAAGAAACAACACGTAAATCTTTCCGTTTTCGATCTGATTTCTTTTATTTTATAGGGATGGTCATGTCTCCCTATGTAGGTGGTTGCTAGCAAAATATTTTCACATTCAGAAGTAAAAGTCGGTGATTGATATTTCGCAAATAGATCTCGCCGCAACGAATAACGTCGTTCCTTTAATGATTTCCACCTCAAATCGTGCAACATTTCCGTGACGCTTTCCTCCCTGTAACGAGATAAAACAAAACAAGCTGCCGTTCTCTGAACCTTCTCAATGTCTTCCGTCAGTCCCACCTGGTGAGGGTCCCACACAGGGCAACAGGAGAGGACGCACAAGTGTGATGTAGGCAGTCTCTTTGGTGGAGCAGGTGCATCTTCGAACCGTTCTGCCAATGAAATATAACATTTGGTTCGCCTTTCCTACAATACTATCTGTGTGTTCTCTCCAGTCTAAGTTGTTCGTAATTGTAACTCCTAAGTATTGGTAGAATTTACGACATTAAGGGTTGACTGATTTATCGCGTAATTGAAGTTCAGCGCATTTCTTTTAGTGGTCATGTGTATTATTCACACCTTTCATTATTTAGTGTTAATTGCCAATTTTCGCACCATGCAGTAATTTTATCTAAATCGCTATGCAGTTGCTTTTGATCCTCTGTTGTCTTCACTAGCCGATAAACGACAGCATTATCCTAGAACAGTCTAACATAGCTATCAGATTGCCTCCTAAATCGTTTAAAAACACAAGGAAGAGTAGGGGACCTATAACACTCCCCTGTGGGACGGCAGATATCACTTCAGCAGTGGCGGCGCTAGTCGAAAACTGGGCGTCGGCGAACTCGTCTTTGTGAGGGCCCTCTCATTTTTTCATTAATGAAGAAAATGTTAAATTAACTGAATTATACGTCAATAATCATACGGAAATAAATGCGGACAACTAAAGAGCTACCGGCCGGGAATGGCCGAGCACACTAAGGCGTCATACCACGGTGAGTGAGATCTCTCTCGTCGGGGGTCGAACCCACCCTTGGGTACGGATGTTGTGTTCGTCCATTCGTTAAGCTAGTGTAAGTTAGATGCAGGTCGTCGCTACATAACCTAGTAGTTGGAAAGCGCCGTTAACCATCAAATAATAAAAAAGAATTAAAAAAACTAAAATGTTAACAATGTTTCGCGAGGCCCCCACAGGCGCGAGGCCGTCGGCGGTGGACGACGTTGCCGACGCATAGCGCCGCCACTGCACTACAGTTCTACTCAATGACTTTCCGTCAATTACAACTTATTGTGACCTTCCTGACATGAAATCACGAATCCAATCACAAAACTGTGGCAGTGATTCAGATGTTGACAATTACAACAATAAGAACAGCTGAACTTGAATCTTCAGCGAAACGAAAACGTCAGATAGGAAAGGACGCGTCTCTACTCTACGAGGTTTCGGCTCTGGTATACTTGGCCGCCTAATTAGACCCGGCTGTCAGACGGACGGCGGCTTAAGTGCGGCGCCGGACACTGCGTTACGCGCGCTACCAGAAAACTGAGGCGACTAATTGTGTTATTAATGGTCGCTGTCGGCGCGTCTGGCCACGCGTACATCACGCCGCTAACGGTCTGCCGCGCCTATTACGGCGCGCGCTGCTGCTGCTGCTGCTGCCGCGGCTGCTGACTCAGCCGGCTTTGTCGCGCGACCACCTCGCTTTGTACACTCCAGTCAGCGCAGCACTTTCTTATTAGAAGCCTACTCGTCGCCGCAAACCGCTCAGTTTTGTCTGCCCAGCACATCTCCGCAACTGTCACTGATGTGTCTTCGTAGGCTTTCCCGTCGCAATAAATCCTCAAAGGCACTTCGGGTTTTCTGCCGGATACTGAAATCTAACTGATTAAATATTTCGGCAGTGCAACTGTCCGTCATCCTTCAGGAACCGTCGCTGTTGCTGAGTCCCGCTGAATACTGATGCTAAACCGCAGTTCTGCGTCCTATATACACTATCTCTCTCTCTCTCTCTCTCTCTCTCTCTCTGGCTCCTCTCCCGCACATGCAGGGTCGGCACTCTGTTAAACGCGGATTTGGCATATGTTAATATTTACAGGGTAGCCGGATACCCTTCCTGCCGCCACCCCAACCCGGAGGAAATGTGTATCCCAAGTCTTACGAAATGTTTGCGAATCGTGTAACTGAGGCGGGACTTGGGGACCAGCGCGGTATTCATCTAGGGGGATGTGGAAAACCGCCTAAAAACCACATCCAGGCTGCCCGGCACTCCAAGCCCTGTCGTTAATCCGCCGAGCGGATTCGAACCGGGGCCGGTAAGCCTCCCCGTCCAGGAAAGCGGTGAGTTAGACCACACGGCTAACTGGGCGGGTCGCGTCTATATACACTACTGGTCATTGAAATTGATACACAAAAAAGAAATGCTGATGATAAACGGGTATTCATTGCGCAAATATCTTACAGTAGAGTCCCAAAAATTCGGTACGCGGTAATACGGCAGTCCAGATAACTCGGCCACACTCCGGCATACCCCCTGGAATTATTCCGTGCTCGCTTAATGCAGAATACAAGTGAAACCATAGCGTGTAGCAGTTACAGGCTATGCTATGTATGGGTCAAGACATCATATTTTCTTGTGCCGCCTACACTCTATTTAAGAAGTCTTTGAATTTTATTAATGCAGTATGTAGAAGCGTTTTCGTACTAAAAACAGTCGTGATCTAAAATACGGGAGTATATTTTCTTACAGTGTCGTGTATAATCAGCTTATGCGTGATGGACAAATAATGAACTTGATTACAGCTGACAATGACACACATATGGCGCGGCCGCTCGCCCTCTGCCGCTCAGTTTCCCTACAGCCTTTGAATGTTCTTAACCGCGTTTTGTGAAGTCCATGTGAGTGTAAGTAACGAATATTATTTGTAACATATTATCTTAAATTTATTTCGTGTTACCCTATTCCATCATTTCTATTGTATTCTATAGTAACAGTCGAAAATATTTTATACCAAAACAATCTTACCTATTCTTTTGTCAACGCCGTTCCCGATAACTCGACATTTTCATAAACTAGGCCAACCTTCGGTCCACATTAGACAGAGTTTTCTGGCCGCTACTGTATACCAGAATTGGCATGTGATTACATTTTCACGCAATTTGGATGCATAGATCCTGAGAAATCAGAACCCAGAACAACCACTTCTGGCCGTAATAACGCCAGGGCATTGAGTCAAACAGGTGTACAGGTACAGATGCCCATGCAGCTTCAACACGATACCACAGTTCATCAAGAGTAGTGACTGGCGTATTGTGACGAGCCAGTTGCGCGGCCACCATTGACCTGAAGTTTTCCATTGGTGAGACATCTGGAGAATGTGCTGGCCAGGGAAGCAGTCGAACATTTTCCGTATCCACATGCGGTCGTGCATTATCCTGCTGAAATGTAGGGTTTCGCAGGGATCGAATGAGGGATAGAGCCAGGGGTCGTAACACACCAGAAATGTAACGGCCACTGTTAAAAGTACTGTCGATGCGAACAAGAGGTGACCGAGACATGTAAGCAATGGCACCCCATACCATCACGCCGGGTGATACGCCAGTAAGGCGATGACGAATACACGCTTCCAATGTGCGTTCACTGCGATGTCGCCAAACACGGATGCAACCATCATGATGCTGTAAACAGAACCTGGATTCATCCGAAAATATGCAGTTTTGCCATTCGTGCACCCAGGTTCGTCGTTGCCTGTACCAGCGCGGGCGCTCCAGTCTGTGTTGCAGCGTCAAGGATAACCGCAGCCATGGTCTTCGAGCTGATAGTCCATGCTGCTGCAAACGTCGTCGAACTGTTCGATCAGATGGTTGTTGTCTGGCAAACGTCCCCATCTGCTGTGATCGAGACGTGGCTGCACGATCCGTTTCAGCCATGCAGATAAGATTCCTATCATCTCGACTGCTAGCAATAAAAGGCCGTTGGGATCCAGCACAGCGTTCCGTATTGCCCCCGTGAACCCACCGATTCCATATTCTGCGCGACCAACATGAACAGCAATGTCGCGATACGATAAACCGCAATCGCGACAGGCTAAAATCCGACCTTTATGAAAGTCGGGAACGTGATGGTACGCATCTCTCCTCCTTACACGAGGCATCACAACAACGTTTTACCAGGCAACGCCGGTCAACTGCTGTTTGTGTATGAGATATTGGCTGCAAACTTTCCTCATGTCAGCACGTCGAGGTACCTGACTCAGTGATGATTCAAACTTGACAGTGGTGAAGTCTGTCACAAACACAGATAGTGGAGTGATCAGACAGGATGGAACCTTAAAAGTAATTGGTGACGAAAGTGTTATGGTGTGAAATAAGGCATACCCGTGTGTTTGAAGGTATGTTCATTTTCCAGAAACTAAATGCCAAAGCCACCTGTACATCCTGCAAGATGTGGTGTTTCCCTTAGTTGTGAATCAAGATAACTGCTTTGTTTCATTCTTTCATCGGGATGTTAAGTGATGCGTCAGATAATACCTTTAATGTGGAAAAAAACGTACCGTTGAAAGAATGAAACAATAAGGGACGCTCGTCTACCACAACATGGAGCAAATGGTATACGCAGAGAAAATAACAAAAACCACATCGAACAACGTATTGAAGAAGCGCTTGCCAGCATTTACGCGAAAATCCTTCTACGAGAGCACTATGAATGGATTCAGCGCCTTCAAATTTCCGTAAAAGCACATGAATGTCGGCGCGATTCTAGGCAGGCACTGTGTTAGTGTTACGTGACCGCTCCTGTTGGATGTACGAGTCTTCTCTTGGACATGGGTGCGTGTGTCGTCTTTAGTTCAGTTCAAGTTAGTCTAAGTAGTGATGTCCCGTAGGTTTACTAACATTTGAATATGCGTTGACTAAGAGGGACAGCATGTCGATCAGATCAAATGACCACTAGGATCATGAAAAATAAATCTAAAAATAAACTTTTATCATAACTTATTCGTCAAACTCATAAGTAAAGTATGTTGAAAGTACTATTGTATCCGAATCTTTTGGTAGGAAATAAAATTCGGTTTGCAGCAATATGATTTTATAGCTTCCATTCATTTTCAAGTTCGGCTAAACTAGAGTTAATAGTATTGCTCAAAGCCAAACGCATATCATCACTTATTTTCAACCGATTCATGGATTTTTCTCTGGGACGTAAATCCTTGTTCGCCTAAATATCGTGGAGAAAATTGTACGACGAGAGGAGGAGATTTACGAAATGTTAGTGTATATTTTGCCTTTTTACAACAAAACTGTCCAAGAGGATAGATTCAAATGAATTTTTACAGTTTGTGTAATTTTATTTTAATTCAATACGCGCTCACAAAACTAATAGACTTATGAATATATTTCAAATTTTCAAATAAATATAAATTTCAAATTCTATATCTTTCGTGTAGCGTATTTTCTATTTTGCGGACCATTTGTGAAGAAGCACTGCTTTAGAAAATCGTCCTGGAAGCCATCAGTCCTGACTATGGTTTTAAATTGTTTATCATGTGCAAGCACTAGTGCGTCATTTCTGATTAGCGCGTAAACTGTTGCCTCTTAGATATTTGTAGAAAACGTTTGAGAGAATTGCCCATTACTTTGCCGTGCCTGCAGGTCACGGAAGTAAAGGTGCTTTATTGAGCTTGACTTTAGTTATTAAAGGAAGATAAAAGTGAAAGTCTGAATCGGTAAAATGACCCGTTTTAAATTTTACTTGCTATTGTTCGTGCTCAAGTTCCACTTTCAAGGATTTTATGCTACAAGTCATTTGGAACAATTAGAGTCGGCTATAAGCTTTTACGTTATATCTTTCCTTTAAATGTGCTCTATTTTTGTTTTATTTCTACCAGTCTGAGAAACGATTCGCCTTGGGTCGGAACTGTATCATTGTAATTTTAAAGGTTAACAGGTCCTTCCTTGTTTAATATAATATATTAAATCTTTAAACTCTAAATTTATGTTCAGAGTGACGTTTTACTGTATGTAAATAGCACTCCAGGACACAAAATCGCCTGAAAACTGCTCGTTTATTGAAATTCTTTAATGTGATGTACCATTAGTAGTGTTTTTTCTTCGTAATAATGAAGCTCGAAACTGGTGAAATATGATGCGAGAGCCTAGCGAAGTGTGAAAGTGAAAGTTAGGCTTTGAGATGTTCTTCTGTTTACCAATGAAGCCGAGGGAACGGAGTCTGTTCAGCCAAACAGAGAGTGGAATCCGAATGCAGTATATCAGCTGTACTTAATCACACAGCAGCAGAACACATTTCGCCGAGACTCAGGATTATGAGGAAATAGTTGTCTATTATCGATTAATAGTTTTTTGTTTCACAGATGATCATTTTGCTACCTGTAATGTAAGAGTATATACTGTAAATTTGCATGTTTTCAAAAAAAATGTTCAAATGTTTGTTAAGCTTAAGGGACTTAACTACGGGGTCATCAGTCCCTAAACTTACAAACTACTTATGAACTACCTACAACTAAGGACGGCACAAATATCCATGCCCGAGGGGGGATTCGAACCCCCGACCGTAGTGACCGTACAGACCGTGACTGAAGCGCCTCAGTCCCCTCGGCCACCGCGGCCAGCTTGTATGTTTTCTCATCACGAATGTTCGTCCACTGAAATTTCAGTCCCAACGTAAAAGTGCCCTCGGAATTCGTTACAAATTTGGGGAAATTAATGCTGTTCCTGCTCTATGGTTGACAGGTTCTTGTATGTACCCTTGTCCGGTCAATAAATCAGCTAACCTCGTGAAACACTGCCTTCGGAATTCGCGACATATTTGAGGAAATTAATTAGTACCGTTCCTGCTCTATGGCTAACAGGATCTTGATGTACGTCCGGCCAAAAAGTCAGCTACTTCGTAAAGCATATCCTTTAAAATGATGGCATATCAGTAACAAACTAATATACTTTTGACAAACACCAAAATAAATGTGCCGTCCTAGCATGTGAAGTCATACCTTAGCTTCTTACTACACGATATCCATATTTTAATTCGAACGATAACCATTCGTATTCACTGCCGTGACGAGGAAGTGTACTAGTGGATGACTACTATTGGCTAACTAATGCTTTTACAGTGTTCTGTGGTTGGCTGACTAGATCACGTGCCCTGTATTCAAGTAGCGTAACAAAGGAACATCGTGCAGCGTAAGCTTGAGTTCAGGGTGATGTGCCGTATTTGACGTATTTAGTCTTCCATACTATGAATGTTTGGAGGGGAAATGAAACATCTAATTAAAGATATTTCCAAAACAAGCATTTTAAGACAATGTATGTTGAGATGAACTACCTATAAGTGCTTTTACATGAAGTAAAATTTAACCAAGAAGTGTTGTAGTGGGGCTTAATGAAAAGTTATCATCTGTTATACAACGTTTAATGAACACTTATTAAAGAGTACTATCTAATGTAAAAGCCTAAATTGATTTACAGTGTGTTAAATGTTTTCTGTTATTAATAAAGAATTTTTGTAAAATTGTTAAATTTAGTTGGCCTATACATATAACCTTCACCTAATCCCTCGGTGTCATACCAAATTCTATGCAAAAGTACATGTTGTCGGCATACAGTCCTTTAATGTTAATTAAGCACTAGCAAACCGACCCAGGTTCACACAGGTCGAATTCATATTCTATATCTATGAAAATGTATGTGTATTTATATGTTACTGTTCTATGTTCTACATAATATTAATAAACACGATGCATACCATGCTTATACAATCCTCAGCGGGTTTAATCCATATTTACATCATCTTACCAATATCACAGTCTAACGTGTATGTAAAATTTGATGTCTGGGACTTGAAACGACACTAGCGCCCCTAGCGGAGAAAGAGTCCACCGTATCAGAACTATCAACACGAGCATCACGGAAACGACGCTAGCGCTGCAAGCGGCAGCAGTAAAAGCGACATTCTGAACGACACAGGATACGAACGTTTCCCAATGCTGACTCTTGAAAACATTATTCGTCCAACCAGACATAAGCAGGATTGTTCCGAGTTCTCTCGACTTATCCGTGAACAGAACCCGGCACCTTTCGTTACGACTCCAATTCTGACGTTCCTTTTCCCACTTTCTAGGGGCTAAACGGTGACGTGATTTTAATGGAACACAAGCCATAGGTCTAGGTGCATAGAGGCCACATTCACTAAGGCAGTTTGACTGTTTGTGTTGATATTGCTTGTCCTGTTGTTGCCTGGAGGGTACGTTCCAGTTGAGTTGCATTCAGCCTTCTGTTTCGACGGGCTGCTAACCATAGATAAGGATCATCTCTTGCTGATATTACCCGTGGACGACATTGGCATTGCCTCTTTTTAATGGTTCCTATTGTCCGAAATTACTTCCATGTCCTGGAAATTGGACTTCATGACAATCCAATAGCTGCAGCCATCTCCCTCTGTATCTGTCCAGCTTCCAACCTTCCTATGGCTCTCCGTGCCATAACCTCAAGTCAGTCACGTTGCTGTTGCATTTCACTAGCTGATCACTATACTGTCTGAACCCAACTTCTTCTGTAATTCGTTTGGTAGTGTAAACATAAGTCAGCACCAACCCACTATGCAGCAACTTTGTTATTACCAATATCTCGGTTGCCATAATGTTGTCTTCACTCCGTAAAACCGGCAAAGACGTCGATGACAGTACTTCAGAACCGAGATATCTCAACTGATCCCCTAACTGGCCGGCTGCAGTGACCGAGCGGTCTGCGACGCGCCAGTCACAGTCTGCACGGCCGCTACGGTCGGGGGTTCGAATTCCCCCCTCGGCATGGATGTTTGTGCCGTCCTTAGTGTTAGCTAGTTCATAAGTAGTTTGTAACTTTAGGAACTGATGGGCCCGCTGTTATGTCCCTTAAGCTTAACAAACATTTGAACATTTTTATCCCCTAATTGTTTTGACTTTGACCAATGTAGTTCAGAAGTTTATCTCAGTTACACAATCTTCAAGTTTCCTCTGTGTGTGAATTCTGCTATATACTTATTGTGTGTGTGTGTGTTTTAGCCTAACGTTGTATTCTCGTACTACGTCTTTCTTCAAGCATGTTTCTGGAATGCGAATTAATAAAACTGGAGAATGTAAGAAGCAGAAAAATTGAATTAGCGTTCCAACCATTAAATAACGTGGAATTATTATCTGAAAGTAGCTTAACGAGATAATAAGAGGAAACGAGCTTCATTTGCAAGACGATGACGGCCATGAAGAAGTGAGCCGAATGAATTCGTTGTCGCCTAATCTCTTTTGCACTTATCAGTTTCTAGGAAGAAGTAATGATTACTTTCAACGAGGTTTTTAATTTAATTCCATGTGTGAAATTTAACGTTATTAGTATCTGCTAGGCTACAACATCTGTTTCAACTAAGCGTTTTCAAATTTGGTGAGTTTTTCGATGTAAATAGGACGGCGGGCTGAACTACGGTATTACTTCTAAGTTCTGCCATTTTAGGAATTTTAAAACTTCCTTATCTGTAGTTAGGAAGGAAAAACATTAATCAGGAATACAAATTACTGCTTAGGTACATTAGGTTCAGTGCATGGTTATAAATACTTTATAGTTCCTAATGGGTAACATTAACACACTCTTGTACAATACGAAAACTTGAGCCCATTATCCATCGTCTAGCCTCGGTAGTGTAGAGTTTCTCTCTCTCCAACAGAGTCAAGTCGTAAATTTCTTCTCACGTTCGTAACGTGGATACTAAAATCCAACAATTATCTGTCCTTGTAGAGCGCCTTAAAAGTTACTACGGAGTAATAGCCTGAATACATTACCCTTAACCGTTTATTTACATATCAAGGTTGTGAACACTTTAAGCGCTCATAAGAAATTAGCCTAACCTACAACTATACGATTATGCAAGGAGGCTGCCACGAAACAGGCAGCGAAAGAGAGTCTTATGTGAATGCAAGGCACAGGTTACAAATGTTGTTCTCTAACACACGGCTTGCAGCGACAAACGAGGGAATGGCCGAACGTTCTGAGTCGCTAAGCCACGGATTGCGTGACCGCTCCCGCGGGATGTTCGAGTCCTCCCTCGTACATGGGTATGTTTGTTCTCCCTAGCGTTAGTTTAAGTAGTTTGTAAGTCCAGGGACCTGTGACCTCAGCAAACACATGATTTTCAACGACTAAATACGCGTCTGCATTCGCTTAAGAAGTAGTTACAGCAAATGAAATGATATACTTAGTGCGTTTAGCAGTTCCTAGTAACACAAGGCTTATAAAACTAATTGAATTTTCCGTCCGCGCTTGACAGAATAGGATGATAATATCAAAAAAGGAACAACTTCCTGATGTTTTGCAAAACTTATTTATTCGCTCACAAACCGGCTTTCGGCTTCTCAGGCCATCATCAGGTGCCAACTGACTGTAGTATACATGTTTTCAAAGATGTTAAGCTTTACAAGGATGTTATCACAGAAAATTGACTAGTTCACAGGAAAGTACATCCATCATTTTTATGAGAGTTAACTAACATTTATATAAAAATATGATAAATATATGTAAAGGATCAAAACTGACAAGATTATTTTTGTTGAAAAGGAAAGTTGAAAATTAAAACTTATTTTAGTAGAGGTGTAAACGTGAACTGAATTTAATTCTAAACTTTCATCTTGATCTAAATGTTTATTGATTTCCAGTTTTTCCAGCAGTGTCATCTTTCTGCTTTTCTTTAGGTGATGTAGGATTTCACAGTGTACATCATAATCTCTGAGCAGATATTCAGCAAATGTTGTATCTGTCTTTTTTAACCTCCAGCTTCTCTCGTGTTCTAATAGCTACAGCCTTCCCAGTCTGACAAAATATACACTTTCCCACAATGTTTGCATGTGATCCTGTACACACCACTCTGTGCTAGGGGTTCAATTTTATCTTTACTATTGAATAAACACTTTGAAATGTTGTTTGTGTTGTATTATGCAGGTCTGTAATTTCGAGATTTTAACTTTTTACCATTGTAATCTGAAATTTTGGGTAAATATGGAGTGACACACCAGTTTTCCTCACTATTGACTTGTTCCTGTTGGCCAGCATACAAGAGTGTTTTAATTTTTCTCATTTTCTTGTTATTCAGTATACTGTCAATCAGGGCAGGGCTATAGCAATTACTGGGTGCTTATAGCTTCTCTATTACCACACTGCGGCATCAGAAAACATTGACACATAGGAGATAAACGGCCGTGTAATTCTGCCATCAGGTCTACGTCTGTAGAGGGAGACTCCAGTCTACGTCGTTGAAATTTTAATAAAAAATGAATTATAATATACCACGATGGATTTCTAAACCCACGGTACTGGTGGAAAAAACAATATGAACACCAAACAGTACAGCACAGCTAGTTTAAGTTGCCACCTCCGCGTACATCTTAACAAAAACTCAACCGCAGTGCACAATTGACTTACGTAGTCTTGGACATTACCTCGTAGTGTACTATACGTTTTGTCCAGCTAACAAAAGTAATCGGAAAAATGTGTGATTTCCAGACTTCCAAAGAGGCTAAACAGATGGTGCGCAGTTACTAAGAGTGTCTGTGACGAAAGCGACTGCACAATTTAACGTTCCCCTAGCGCAATGTTTTCCAACGGGGTCACGATTCCCGGGGAGTGGGGGGAGGGGAGGGTCGCGAGGTCTGGTTTGGGGGTCGACACCACAGAAGGAAGTACTTGTAGTATAAAATAACTAAGGGTTCAGTAATACAAAAACGTATGCCTAAGTGCAATTTATTTCATGTTAAAGTTATGGCGTTCCTTTTGTAACATTAATTGTGAGATAATGTTTTATAGTACCGTGTGTTATGATGATGAATATGTGCAAAGCCTGAAAATAGTTTTCTGGAACCAATCTATAGGTAATTATGAAAAATTTGAAAAAAAAAAAATTCTTGTTTACAAATTATCTATACAGTGGGAACTTTCTTAATGAGCCTAATTCGCTTTTCAGTCCTGACTGAAATGCGAAACAGTCTTTGGGTAGCCGACCGCGGTGGCCGAGGGGACTAAGGCGCTCCAGTCACGGTCTGCACGGCCACTACGGTCGGCGGTTCGAATCCCCCCTCGGGCATGGATATTTGTGCCGTCCTAGTTCGTAAGTAGTTCATAAGTAGTTTGTAAGTTTAGGGACTGATGACCCCGTAGTTAAGTCCCATAGACTATACAAACATTTGAACATTTAGTCTTTGGGTAAAATATATTCTTCTTTTAGAAATCGTGTAAAAGTAGGATAATATGTTCCATTGCCAAGAATATACAAAGAAAAATTGGCAGCGATTTAAAAGAAAGTTATAGCAAAATAAAAGAAATTAAATTTGTTTCATTTGAGATAACATAATTTTGTTACTCTTCGTGAGAAGTGGGAGGGAAGTTGCCAGACAATTTTTATTTTGAGGGAGGTCGCCAGAATATTTTTACTTGGAAGGGGGTTGGGTTGGGTTGTTTGGTTGGGATAGGAGGACTAAACTACTGAGGTTATCAGTCCCCCGGTGGGAAGAGGAAGGAGTGAGAATAGGAAAGAAGGGGAGGGAGAAAGGAAATGCAGTATGGGAGGTAAAGAAGGAAGGAAGACTGCACTAGCTCGGGGCCCCGTGCTCGCCACGCACGTACTCACGAAAGAACCGTGAGGCCCCTGAGGGGCTTGGAAGGGCGTCGCATATTCAAAAAGGTTGAAAAACACTGCCCTAGAGACACTACCCTCGTAATAACAGCGTCAAAAATCAATAAATTAAAAAAAAGGATGGAACATCATTGGTGAAGAGGAACTTGTGGGCTAAATCCGAAGTTAAGTGACAACGACCCAAGAGCATGAAGAACGATTTTTGGCCAGGCAACATAAAACTACAATGACAAAAGGTACTGCATTACTCTACACTCAGTTGAGTAATACTGTTTCAATTCAAACAATAGATACAGCTTGACTGTACCATTCATGCAAGGGCTGCAATTCCTAAGCCCTTAGTAACGGAAGCCAATGCAAAGCTGCGAAGGAAGTAGTGCCACGATCTTGAAACCTGGACACTCGATGACTTGAAATATGTGACATGGACCGATGTATCATCGTTTACATAGGTTCATACAAAAACTCGTGTTTATATATCGAAAACACCAAAGAAGTTTAGGACATGACATGTCTGCTTCCTACCGTCAAGGATGGAGGAGTTTCCGTCATCCGTGGTGTTCATTTGTTTCTGCCATAATTCTCAGTGGTCATTTAACTATGAATATCTCACCATTCTCGACAACAAACTGCTTTCTATAAGTATCACATTTCAAACAAACACTGCCGTATTCCAGAACGATAATGCGCCAGCTCGCTGTCAGAAACATTTAGGCGTGTTTTGGACAGCACCAAAATTGTTTCGGGCATATTTCCTGAATAGCAAAATAGCCATGTCTCAAGATAACTGAAACCATTTCGGGGCGCTTTAGAGTAGAGAGTGAGGATAAATTTTGCAGTGTATATTCCGGTACGAAAACAGATGACATTCTGCTGGAAACTATAACGACACTTGACGAACAAGTATGTGGTACATCGTTTGAACTTTAAGTGTGAATATTGTGAAGACTAGAAATCATTAAAATGGTAAAATAGAAATTTTGTACAGATCATGATCCTGAATACAGTAGCGTTCGTTTATTATTTTAATTTACGTAAATTAATAAAATGTTACATTCTTTATATCGAAATAACAAGTTTTTTGTGAATCAGTGTCTCTAAATTGACCTAGTAAATAATAACGTATAAACTGCACTTACCAGATATGGATTTTGATTAAATGTATGTCTACAGATTGACATGCCGTCTTTTACATGTTGAGTTGCTTCTATGTAACAAAAGCACTGGCAGTTTGAAAATATTCAGTATACCCCATAAATGCTTACTTACCACAATTTTTAACATCTTAAACTGATCTGGCGTGAAATAAGATTCTGATAATCGTTTTCATAAGTGACAGCTATTAATTAATTTCTTGTGTACTGCTGCAAAACTTTCAATTGGACGCCACTTCGGCGACTTGCGTGTCCCTAGACTTCCCCCAGTTATCCAACCGAGGAAAGGCGACTTGCAGGTTAACGTGGAATCCAAACCACGTGTCGTTTCTGACGACTTCTCACATCTTGAGAAGCGAAGGATGGGTTAAAACGCAGACTGAAAAAATCCGAGATCCAACCGGAACCCTTCGGTTTCCAGTCGAGCGCTTTACCCCAAGAACACAAGGCCCTACAGTGACAGCATTTGTATATGGACAAAGTTTTACGTACGTAATGTATTTTACATATGGTATCGAGTAAATGGCGTCCAAACCCGAACTCTAGCTTTTCTTCGGAATTACTGAACATTTTTGCGTGGAAAGAGGAACTAAACTGGCTAATTGGTACAAGGTGCTGATTTTAAATTATTTGATTCATAAATTTCAGTCACGTGAAACTCAACTTGAAACTATTAAAATTCATGGTAATTCGGAGCGCTCTATAGACCACGTTGTTGACTAGAGAGACTTGAATATCGGAACAACCGTAGAGACCTTATAGTTACAAATGTATGGAATAAATACCTAACCGACGCCGGGTGCCAATACTAGTTAGTAACAGCCTGTGATGAAAGCATCAGATATTGCAGTGATGGTGTCCCGCCTCACAAACTTCACCTTGGTTGGAGGGCAGTAGGGGTGACGCTCTGCCTATATCACTAAGGTCATCGTAGATCGTTATCTTTCCAAAGTATTACTTTTCAGGGATTATTCCCACTTCCAAACTTTACAAGTACACAGCTTAATACCTGAGAAGCTGTGCATGGCAGGACCAGATTATTACACTCATTTCTCATTTTTGAATCATGATAGGGGCCTCAGTACTCGCACTACCTCTGTCACTGTTAGTCAACCAAAGGACAACAAAACACATGGTAAGATGGCCGCATAGACAAATTTCTAAACCCAGAGGAAGGAAAGAAGTATATTTACACTTGGAGTAAAACATGTCTTTTTTTATTATACATACAGCTAAGGTCGCTAACAATCTTTATTAGTATGACAGGTTTCCGCAGTTTAAATTGTCATTATGACATCTTTCTTTTGCTGTTGCACATCACAGAGGAAACCTTTTAAAAATGTGCTTCCTCTATGATCATCAGACAAATTTTGTCTGTAAAATAAGGCGATATGCTGTAGAGGGAAACAGGTGCCGCAAATGATAGCTACAATATTTCACATGCATGAACAGCAAAGTTAAATAAAACGGTATATCTCAACGTTGGTGCCGAGGCGGTGAGCGTGCGGCGACTGCTGAGCAGTGAGAGAACACTGCGAGCTATGAAGGATAAGCCCCGCCCATCGCCTGCAGCATCAGCACGTCGCGAACCAATGAGGTGCGTCAAACAGTAAACGATAATGTCAAATATGTAAATAACTCGTTATAAATATAAAAACGCATTTTGTTAACTATGAAACTTAACTGTCATCTCACAGTAAAGATAAATTGAAAGCATTTAACAGTAAAAATACACTGTCTGTCTAAGACATATCTGCCGTCTATTGGCAGTTCACAGCGATAAAATTTAAATCGAAGACAGTCTGTATCAAAGATAAAATACAGCGTCACCAATGATTGCCGCGGATACGGCGGCGTGGAGACAGTCGATATGTCGCGTCAGACTATGCACCAGAGATGTAATGGCCAGGGGACGCCGTCGGTCACTGTGGAGACAGTCTAACATTGCAGCGATGACTGGTGCTTGCACGTACAGGGGTAACATGCCGTATGTAACAGGTAAGAATAACATTTATAATTCGTTACTGGTTGTCAATAAAAACAATAAATTTGTCAAAGTCTTAAAATATGTGCTACTCCATTTCGAATTATATACCAGTTCGCTGCTTTCCTAATAGCAAACAATGATTTCCAAACTTATTAAATGAAACATCCAATGTGGCAGCTTAATCTAGTGAAAACAGTCGTCTTAATAATGTTAACCCGTAATGCAGACATTATTTTAAGCTATGAAACCTACCACGATTAATATATAGTGATAATATATAATGAGAAAAATATTTTTAAAAAATCTTTAAAATTCTTCTGCACTACTAGCTACAAACCGCTCATAGCTGGTCAGATTTATAGTGCTCCCATGATGTACCGGATGCAATAAATGTCACAATTGTGCCGCTGATCTTCTCATAAAGTATTTCACTGATTACTTTTACGTGGTAAAGGAGGTATACTAAAGTAAACAGATGCAAATGCTACCAGTAACTCAATGCAGCTAACTGACGAAGTGATTCAGTAGCACTCTGCGACTTATAATTTCTGGGATTTTCTTCTTGCATAACATATCACTACGGTGTAAAAATTGGCAGTTGACTCTGAATAATGAGAAGTGTGAAGTCGTCCTCGAGAGTACGAAAAGAAATCCGTTAAACATTGTTTACAAGATAAATCAGTGTCCAGTGTGTGACCCTTATCAGAGGAGTTTGACGGAGGACAACGAAAGATTCCAAAGAAGGGCAGCTCGCTTTGTAGTGTCACGATGCAGGGGAGACAGCGTCATGGAAATGATATAGGATCTCGGATGGGAATCATTACAACAATGGCGGTTATCGCTGCGGCGTGGGCTACTTATTAAACTCCAATCGCCAACATTCTCCTCCGAATGCGAAAATTTATTGTTAACTTCCACTTACATACGTAGAAATGATTATCAGAATAAAATACGAGAGATCAGAGCTCGAACGGAGAGAATTCAGGTGTTCTTTCTTCCCGCGTGCTATTTGAGAATGGAATGGGAGATGAATAATATGAAGGTGGTTCGATAAACCCTCTGCCAGGCACTTAAATGTGATTTGCAGAGTATTTCATGTAGATGTAGATGCATATGTATCACTTTATATACAAACAGCTACAAATGACTTTGTGGGAAAACGTCGATCAGTTTGAGAGATAATGGAAAAAATAGGTATTTAGCTAATCAGATACACTATGCATAAAAGGGTTAATGTCTATCTTGGCTGTTTTTAGGTAATAAATCAACTGAACAGATCGCCCCACAAATATGACAAACTTATGTGCCTAAATCGTTTTTAGTTAGCTATTGCTGCGCTCCACTCTCTCACTGAACGGTGACGGAGCGGTTAGCATTCTGGACTGACATTCGGGTCATTCAGATTCAGAATTTCTGTGATTTCCTTAAATCGCCCTGGTAAATGGCGCGATGATTCTTTTGTAAGAGCACGCCCGATTTCAAATGTTTGTAGAACTTATGGGACTTAACGACGTGGTCATCAGTCCCTAAACTTACAAACTACTTATGAACTACCTACAACTAAAGACGGCACAAATATCAATGCCCGAGGGGGGATTCGAACCCCCGACCGTAGTGGCCGTGCAGACCGTGACTGAAGCGCCTCAATCCCCTCGGCCACCGCGGCCGGCGAGAGAAATAAATAAATAAAAGTTTGAAGTTATGTTTAAAGTTTGTTGCAACTCGGTAAGTAATATCAATCTCTTATACTGTATTCATAAATTCTCGTCGCATTATGTGTCAGTTTCTTGCAACTGTTATTGTTTATGACGTTATATCTCCTGAACCAGGTGTCGTATGTGGTTCTTACCATTCAAGAACTGGTACTTCACGATAACGAATACGTGTAACAAATTTGGTTGAAATCGGTCCAGTGGTATAGGGGGAAATTTGCAACACTGTCGCGTAATGCAACAGTTTCTCTCGTATCTCATTGTTTATGACGTCATATCTCGTGAACTATGTGTTGTACGTGATCCTTACACTTACGGCGATCGTCCTCGTGGATTGAAGCTTACGTGCGCAGAATTTGGAAAAAGATTGGAACAAAACTCTAGATTTGTATGCAATATGTACACACAAACATACGGACACACTGCTTTCTACATCTACATACATACTCCGCAATCCACCGTAAGGTGCGTGGCGGAGGATACACTGTAGCACTACTATGTATTTCCTTACCTATTCCACTCCCAAATAGAACGAGGAAAAAAGGAATGCCTATGCGCCTCCGTACGAGCTCTAATTTCTCTTATGTTGTCTTTGTGATCACTACGCGAAATGTAAGTAGCTGGCAGCAAGATCGTACTACTCTCAGCTTCAAATTCCGGACCTCTAAATTTACTCAACATAAATTCACGAAAAGAACGTCGTCTTTCCTCCAGCGAACCCCAATTGAGTTGCCGGAGCATTTCCGTGACATTCGCGCATTGGTCGAACCTACCAGTAAAAAACCTAGCTTCTCGCTTCTGAACTGCTTCTATGTCTGTCTCGAAACTGATCTGCTGCGGGTCCCAAACACTTGAGCAATGCTTAAGCGTTCTATACGTGGTCTCCTTTAGAGATGAAGAACACTTTCCCAAAATTCTCCCAATAAACCGAAGTCTGCTGTCTGCCTTACTCACAACTGTCCTTACATGTTCGTTCCATTTCATATCGCTCTGCAATGTTACGCCTAGATATTTGAACGACGTGACTGTATCAAGACACTCACTACTAATGCTGTATTCGAACATTATGAGATGGTTTTTCCTACTCATGCACATCACCTTACATTTTTCTACATTGAGAGCTAGCTGCCATTCTTCGCACCAACTAGAAATTTTGTCTAAGTCATCCTGTATGCTATTACAGTCAGTTAAAGACGATACATCACAGAATCATCAGCAAAAAGCGGCAAATTACAAGTTACTGTGTCCATCAGATCATTTATATAGATAGAATATAATAGCGGTCCTTTCTCACTCCCCTGCGGCACGCGTGACGATACACTCGTCTCTGATGAACACTCGCCGTCGAGAACAACGTACTGCGTTCTTAGATTAGATTAGATTAGATTAATACTTGTTCCATAGATCATGAATACGACACTTCGTAATGATGTGGAACGTGTCAGTTAAATGAAGTGTGTCTATACATAATATTACATGACACTCAATATTTGAATTTTTTTTTTATTTTTTTTTTTATTTTTTTTTATTTTTTTTTTTTAAGTTTTTCCTAAAGTACTAACTTTTATCTAGAAATTCATCTAATGTGTAGAAGGAATTGCCATTCAGAAATTCTCTTAATTTATTTTTAAATGCTAGTTGGCTATCTGTCAGAATTTTGATACTACTAGGTAAGTGACCAAAGACTTTTGTGGCAGAATAATTAACCCCTTTCTGTGACAGAGCTAAATTTAACCTTGAATAGTGTATGTCACCCTTTCTCCTAGTGTTGTAGCTATGCACACTGCTGTTACATTTGAATTCAGTTGGATTGTTAATAACAAATTTCATAAGTGAATATATATATTGTGAAGCTACTGTAAGGATTCCTAGATCCTTAAACAAATGTCTGCAGGATGATCTTGGGTGGGCTCCAGCAATTATTCTGATGACCCGCTTTTGGGCAATGAATACCTTCTTACTAAATGATGAATTGCCCCAGAATATGATGCCATAAGAAAGCAGAGAATGAAAATAGGCATAGTATGCTAGTTTACTGAGTTGTACATCACCAAAGTTTGCAATCACCCTAATAGCATAAGTAGCTGAGCTCAAACGTTTCAGCAGATCTTCAATGTGTTTCTTCCAATTTAACCCCTCATCAATGCATAAACCTAAAAATTTTGAATATTCTACCTTAGCTATAGATTTCTGGTTGAAGTCAATATTAATTAATGGTGTGATGCCATTTATTGTGTGAAACTGAATATACTGTGTTTTTTCAAAATTTAAAGAGAGTCCATTTACAGAGAACCACCTAATAATTCTCTGAAATACTTCATTGACAATTTCATCAGTTAATTCCTGTGATTCGGGTGTGATAGCGATACTTGTATCATCAGCAAATAGAACTAGCTTGGCATCTTTATGAATATAGAAAGGCAAATCATTAATATATATTAAGAACAGCAAAGGTCCCAGTACCGAACCTTGTGGCACCCCATGCTTGATAGTTCCCCAGTTTGAGGACTCGGCTGTTTTTTGTATATTATGTGAATTACTTATATCAACTTTCTGAACTCTTCCAGTTAGGTATGATTTAAACCATTTGTGCACTTTCCCACTCATACCACAGTACTTAAGCTTATCTAGAAGAATTCTATGGTTAACACAATCAAAGGCCTTTGATAGATCACAAAAAATCCCAACGGGTGATTTACGGTTATCCAGAGCATTTAATATTTCATTAGTGAAAATATGTATTGCATTTTCTGTTGAAAAGCCTTTCTGGAAACCAAACTGACATTTTGTTAGAACTTTATTTTTATTAATATATGAAGTTACTCTGGAATACATTACTTCTTCAAGAATTTTTGATAGAGCAGTCAGAAGTGAGATTGGGCGGTAGTTGTTGACATCCAATGTATCACCTTTTTTATGAAGTGGTTTGACAATAGCATATTTCAGTCTATCAGGGAAAATACCCTGCTCCAGTGAACTATTACAAATGTGGCTAAGAATCCTACATATTTCTTGGGAACAAGCTTTTAATACCCTGCTGGATATGCCATCAATGCCATGAGAGCTTTTACTCTTGAGAGAGTTTATTAATTTCTTAATTTCAGTTTGAGAGGTGGGTGGGATTTCCATTGTATCATACTGTCTAGGTATGCTCTGTTCCATTAACTGCCTAGCTTCTTCTAATGAACATTTGGATCCTATATTCTCCACAACATTTAAAAAATAATTATTAAAAGTGTTTTCAACTTCTGACTTTTTGTTTGTAATTTTTTCATTCACTTTGATGGTAATGCTGTCTTCCTGTGTTCTTGGTTGCCCTGTCTCCCTTGTTATAATATTCCAGATTGTTTTAATTTTATTATTTGATGTACTAATCTCAGACATGATGCACATGCTTTTGGATTTTTTAATAACTTTCCTTAATACAGAACAGTAGTTTTTATAATAGTTGAGTATTTCTGGGTCACTACTCTCTCTTGCTGTCAGATACAGTTTCCTTTTCCGGTTACAAGATATTTTTATACCTTTGGTGAGCCATGGTTTTTTGCTTGGTTCCTTACAATTAAATTTGACTAATTTCTTGGGGAAACAGTTATCAAATACCCTTACAAAAGTATCGTGAAATAAATTGTATTTTAAATTAGCATCAGGTTCCTTGTAGACTTCATCCCAATCTAACTGCTGAAGAGTTTCCGTGAAATTTCTAATTGTCGATTCATTAATTGTACGAACAACTTTGGAGGACTGATTCAAATTACGGAAAGGAGCTATATCATATAATGTAACTAGCTGTGCACCATGATCAGAAAGACCATTCTCAACAGGAGATGCACTAATGTTGTTAAACCTATCTTGGTCTATAAAAAAATTGTCTATTAGTGTGCTGCTGTTCTTTACTACCCGAGTAGGAAAATCAATAACAGATGTCAAATTGAAAGAACCGAGTAAGACTTCCAGGTCATTCTTCTTATTACACTCTTGCAGTGAATCAACATTGAAATCCCCACAGATAATAATTTGCTTCCCCCTATCTGACAGATAGCACAACAAGGCATCCAAGTATTCCAGGAATAAATGAAAGTTTCCTGAGGGGGGCCTATACACTGTGACAATTATGAAAGAACCGCCCTTCAGTTTAAGCTCACAGGCACATGCTTCTATGTGTTGCTCTATACAAAATTTTTTTGTTTCTAAATTTTTTACACTGTGACAATTTTTGACATAAATGGCAACTCCTCCCCACACCTTCTTTTCTCTACTTACATGTGCTGCTAGTTTATACCCACTAATATTAACTTTATTCATATCAGTGATAATGTGATGCTCAGACAGGCATAGTATATCTATTACATTGTCAGCTTCTATAGTTTCTAAACAAATCTATTACTTAGGAAGTCTTCCAGCCAGTCACAAATCTGTGAACCTATTCCATAAGCTCGTATCTTCGTTAGCAGTCTGCAGTGTGGCACCGTGTCGAATGCCTTTTTGAAGTCGAGAAAAACACAATCCACCTGTTGCCTTTCATCCATGGCTCGCGACATGTCATGTGACTTGTATACAGATTTGATGTTGAATATTATTTTTTTTAATGTTTTTTTTCATCTTTTATTTAACTACGCTTTCGGAACTCGACGTAGACAGTGGTCCCCTCCCAGACTGCGTGAGCAGCAGCATGCGCCTTGCCGGCGTACATCTGGTGTCTTGCGTAACAGCGGCGCTGCGTAACGGGACGAGGCGGAAGGCCTAGGCGCCTTGGGTGGATCCTACACGTGGCCAAAGCCGAGCCACGTGCAGGCAGGCGTTGGTGGGCGGGGCGGCCAACTTGAAAGACACCACAAACGCCACCGACGTCACACCACGTGGCTATCCGTGTTGGGTGGGGGGGGGGGGGGGGCACCAATTTCGGTAGACAGATGAAGACGCCACATTGGCCGTCGTATTTCGTGTTTTGTAGGTATATAACTTAGTTCTTATGAATCTATGACATTTCAAACAAGTAAAAGTAACTGAGTAAACTGAGAATCTCTCGAAAACCGGTAATTAGAGGGACTATTTGTTGGAATAAATAACTGGAAACGTCTTATATGTGGTTAAGAAATTTCCGTATTACAGTAATCTGTCGTCTCAAGGTAAGGCGGACTTAAGATCGATCTACACAAATTCTTCTTCAAATCAATTGTTGTAATTACATGTCAGCAACCGACATATATATCAGTAGTTTATACAACACGTGTAATACTTTCACTGATAACATTGAGGTATGTTAGTGGTCGCAGCGTATTCAGCAAAGTCATGGACTGTGAAGTGGAAGTTGTCCCACAGTGCTGTTTCAAGGAAGCAAATATTTTTTTCTTCTTATATTTGGATTTTCTGATAGACTCAAAGACTTTACTATAAATTTCATAGAAGTATACTTCATAATATTTGATGCTATGTACACATAAGTGCACATCCTCTCAGTAGTGAGTTTGTTGGATTCGTTTTGTGAACAACAGTTTGCACCTTACTTAAACACGCACTTTATCGTTTCATGTATTGCATTTTACACGTTCTTAACATTCTTCCACTGAATAGTAACATTGACCATGGAAAAAAATGACCTATAAGTTTTACTAAAAGCGAGACTGTTGCAACAATGTTTGCCTCATATGAAGACCTTTTCTAATTTTATATCGCTCAGTTTGTCACTAAACTTTTATAATTCTCTGCACTTATAGACACAACATGCAACTTTTATAAGTCTTATGTTCATAGATATTTTGTTGTTACTTATGTAGGCCTGTATCACAGAACGTAATAAACATATCCACAAGCGCGGAAATAAGCGATTTAATAGAGGTAAAGCAGGGATTTCATTCTTTTGATTTAGTAAGCAGTGTGATTCCAGAACCTGATGCCGCCGACAACTGTCGCTGGAGCGCGCTGCGGTCGCGTGTAGCTCGTTGAGGCACACGCCTCGTATGCACAAATCGCGCCGTCTCCGGGCGTTCAGCCGCACGTTGGACTCGGCTCGTTGACCACACACGTTCAGACACACGCTCCGTGTGCCGACGGCTTTAGACTGCGCCACCTTACAGTATATGGTACTATTTCTTTTATCACTGTCGCTTCAGAGATTTTTCAGTGATTTTGTCTCGATGATTATTTCTCAAAGTCATATGTTACCTCCTAATATCGTTTAGGACCTCATGTCGCCCGGCCGTCTTGCATGGTCTTAACAAGTTTTTGGACGTCCCAAAATTTTCAAATGTTTGTATAGTCTATGGGACTTAACTACGGGGTCATCAGTTCCTAAACTTACAAACTACTTATGAACTACTTACGAACAAATATCCATGCCCGAGGGGGGATTCGAACCCCGACCGTAGTGGCCGTGCAGACCGTGACTGGAGCGCCTCAGTTCCCTCGGCCCCGCGGCCGCCTTTGGACTTCCCGTTCAGCAATATTGCACTGTGCAGCCTCTATAGCCGTCCATAATGGCGTAAGTATTTTTGGTCTAGTTCGGGCATGGCCAACATTTCCGCCCAGCGAGCACGCCCGCGCGCCTGGGCGGAGTACACTGTAGTTCACCGCCCTTGCCGCGACCCTGTGTCGCTACTGTCGGCAACGGATAGAGACCGCACAGCACTGGTCTGCGCTGGACGGTCCCGCGGTCAGATCCGAATGTAAACGAAGTAACAGAGGAAGTGCAGCTCTGTTATGTGGTCCAAGAACGGTAAAACAAGCAAACCATTTCATTATGCTATTTTTATGGTTAGGTCTAATACTACTTAAGTTTAGCGTCTCATCAAATAAATCAATAATAAAAAAAGAACCCACCCATTCTCACACACACACACACACACACACACACACACACATGCTGTTCACATAAAATTAACTAGTACTAGACCAAACCATAAAAATAGCATAAGAAATCAGATCAAATATTTCGTCATAAAACAGTTTTTGTATATAAGTGACAAATGGTTGTAGATGACAAACTGTAAACAAAGTCCTACAGGTATAATGTAGGAAAATTAACTAGACCAACAAGTAAAACGAGGTATTTATACATATGTGAAATTCTTGTACATAAAAAATGTTCAAATGTTTGTATAGCTTATGGGACTTAACTACGGAGTCATCAGTCGCTAAACTTACAAACTACTTATGACTAGCTAATCCTAAGGACGGCACAAATACCCATGCCCGAGGGAGGATTCGAACCCCCGACCGTAGTGGCCGTGCAGACTGTGACTGGAGCGCCTCAGTACCCTCGGCCACCGCGGCATAATTCTAATTAACAGTATGAACTTGTAACAATCAGTAAAAAACTAAAAATATTCATGTTGTTAAATTTTAAGGCAATAAAAAAAGACCCACTGAAGATGCTACAACTGTAGCGAAACATGAATGGGAATATATAAACAGAAACCAATTTTTTTGCTCATGGCAGATCGTTATACAGAAGCAACTAATTACAGAATACCGAAATTTCGTGAAAATACCTTATTTCGTCCCGTTTTTCATGGATCCGGACTGCATTCTGATAAAAACAAAGTTGTTAGTAATATTGATTCATTATAGTCATTCTACCCTAATCTTTCTTAGTTTCTTTTATTCGTATGAATCACTTCTCAAAATTAAGTCATTCTATCTCGAAGAATGATATGCAAGCCAAATAATTAATTTAAGAATTTAAATTTGATTGAGAAGACAATGCAATTAAAACGCGTATCTGATTCAAATGATAAAATTCACATGACACATTGTAATTTTCAACGTGTTCAAATAGTAAAGAGCGTATAATTGCTAAACAGATATTAATAATTTACGTTGTTCAAAATGTTCAAACGTATGTAAATCTAAGCGACTTAACTGCTGTGGTATCAGACCCTAGGCTTACAAACTACTTAAACCAACTTAAAATAGCTGATGCTAAGGACAACACACACACACGTCCATGTCCGAGACAGGAGACGAACGATGTGATTCGTTACATTAAAACATGTGCACTTATTTTTTCTCTTTTATGTGTTTTGTGTTTCTAGTGAGCACGTGGCTATTGCGATACCAGTATCTTCGCCGCTGCAGTTTTTATTTATTATCATTAGTCAAAGATAAGAAACCAGCCGCTGTTGATACCGGTGCACAGAACACGGAGCGAAAGGCGACGTAGCAGAACTATCTTCGACCACAGATATTGGAAGATTGAAACGACATCATTTTCATGGCACCAACATCTTTTAAGCGATACCACGTGACCGTTGACAAAACAATGGTGCAGTCCAGCTGTACTTATGATTATATAAAGCTTTTGGAAATGTGAATAACATTAAATTTCCCGTGTAAGTATTACTAGTTAAAGGTAGCAGCATTGCTTGGGAACTGCTGTCCTATACGCCGCTCATGTTTGCCATCAGTCACGTGGTTCTATGTTGCTACGACACCATGCGTATAGAGGGAGTAATGCTCTACTCTCAGTAATCTGTAAACACCAATTACTCTGATCTCTGAGCAGAGTGTGCCTGCACATAGCTTCCCATTGCCTGATACGATGTAATTTGGCTGACTAATGGAAATTAGTTACCTCCTAAATAGTACCATATACTGATTGTATATGACAACGAACATGTCCTCTATTCAAATATTATGAATTATCTCAAACATAATGATCTAGTGACCTAAGGTCAACACGGATTTAGAAAATATCCTTCACCGAAACACGACTCTCTCTTTACTCACACGAAGTGATGAGTAAAATCGACAAGGGATGTCAAATTGATTCCGTATTTCTAGATTTCAGGAAAGGTTTTGTTGCCGTACCCCCAAACGGCTTTTAATCAAATTGCTTGGTTATAGAATATCGCCCCAGATTTGTGACTGTATAGGGGATATCCTGTCACAGAGGACATAGTTAGTAGTAATCAATGGTAAGGCAACGATTAAAACAGAGGTGATATCCGGCGTTCCACAGGTTAGTGTTATTGGTCCTCTGCTGTTCCTTATCAAATCAATAAAATGTGAGGGCCGTAAACTCCATAAAATACCTAGGAATTACTATTACTTCAGAATTAAAATGGAAAGAACACGCAGATAATGTCGTGGGAAAGGCGAACCAGAGACTGCGTTTTATTGGCAGAACCCTTAAAAGATGCAACAGAACTACTAAAGAGACTGCATACACTACGCTTGTCTGTCCTTTTCTGGAATATTGCCGCCCAGAGTGGGATCCTTATCAGGTGGGTTTGACGGAGGACATCGAAAGAGTCAAAAGAAGGGTAGCTCGTTTTGTATTGTTTGTATACCGGGGAGACAGCGTCACGGAAATGATACGGGATCTGCGATGGGAATCATAACAACAAGGCGCTTAGCGCTGCGGCGTGGCTTCTTACGAAACTCCAATCACCAACATTCTCCTCCGAATGTGAAAATATATTGTTGACTCCCCCTAACATAGGTAGAATAGATCATCAGAATAAAATACGAGAAATCAGAGCACGAACGGAGAGATTCTGGTGTTCCTTCTTCCTGCGCGCTATTCGAGAATGGAAAGGAAGATAAAGAGTTTAAAGGTGGTTTCGATGAACCCTCTGCCAGGCACTTAAATGTAATTTGCAGAGTATCCCATGTAGATGTAGATCCCGTTTAGATGTAGAAGGACTGCTTACTTACTTTTTTGTTTGTACTTCATGTGATTATGCAGTGTAAAAGGCTGGTATGGTACTGCACTGACACTACGTAACAGCCATGTTGTAATTTGGCAAGAAATGAAATATGAAGATCTGCTGCTGACACTGTCTGATAAATGAAGTTCAAGAAAAAATGTTCAAATGTTTGTAAAGTCTATGGGACTTAACTACGGGGCTATCAGTCCCTAAACTTACAAACTACTTATGAACTACTTACGAACTAGGACGGCACAAATATCCATGCCCGAGGGGGGGTTCGAACCCCCGACCGTAGTGGCCGTGCGGACCGTGAGAAGTTCAAGATCCAGGTAGTATGCGCGTCACTGATTGTAATTGACTTACATAAAAATAAAAGTATAGTTCTTGAATTGTAAAAACAAAGGAATAATATTTCTCTGTAATGATACGTTTAATGGTTCTAGTTTCCCGTTGACCATCGCCAGTGTATCAAAGTACGCAATAAAAGTTATGTATATTACGGTGCATTGAAGTAAGATTCGTAGCTAATTCTGTAAATTTAATAAAAAATACAAGAAGATTATTTTAATGTTATAATGCTTCATTAGATGAAGAGTAGAGGCAGAATGACTTAATTTTGAGAAGTGATTTATAGGGAAAAAAAAGCAAGTAAGAAAGATTAGTGTTGAATATCCCGTCGTCATCGCGGTCACTAGAGACGGACTACACTTAGGATACGAAAGGAAATCGCTCATGACCTTTGAAAGGAACCATCCCCGCATTTGCCTTTAGTGTTTTAGGAAATCACGTAAAACCTAAATATGGCTGGAAGCGGGTTTGAACTGCCACAGTCTTAAAGAAATTTCCAAAGATTATTAAAATTTAGGAGAGTTGAATAGTGCCGTAGGGACAATTCAAGATAAACAATGTAATGAATGATTTAACCGAAGTATCGAGTGGCCTCAAAGTAGGCCAGAGAAGCACAAAAGAGGTTCTTGCCATTGAAATAGTAGCAACAAAAATGGGGCATTGATAACAGGCTGGTATATTGTTGGACTCACGCTACATAATGGAGAAGGCAGTGCGAAAATTTCTTGCATCGCAGAGCACTGAATTTTACGAGATTGGTACTTTCAAACTGGTTACACGTTACAATAGATTTCTCAATCTCGGAGGCGACTTTATTGAAAAATTATGCAAGATGTATAGCTCGTAACGTCATCGTGTACTTAGTTTTAGCAATTAAGTTTCCGTATGAAAAATATATCTTATTTTCGGAACGTCCCTAGTAGAACCAACCTATTACTTTAAGAAGGAAAGAAAGAAGAAGAGTTTAACGTCTCGTCGACACCGTGATCATTAGAGGCGGACTCTCTGATTTTTTATAAGGATGGGGAAGTTAACAGTTGGACAGGTACTGGTTAAATACAAGAAGATATTAGGCATCTCCTGATTGTCCGAAAGTGGGAAGATCTAACGGCGTTCCCTATCATTGAAATCATTACAGAAGTAATAGGACTCTTAGCGACGGAACGGTATCTCTCGATGCCTCAATGACAGAGTTACTCTGACTTACGTTTTAGACTACAGTATTTAGCGGAAATCATTAGGATGGCCAAATCAGAAGAAAAAAAGTACTGGAATGCAAGACTTATACCTTAATCACAACTCGCCTACAATACAAGAAACTGACAGCTCCACAGAGATCACAAGGCTAACTTTCATAGTAGGTTGTGAAAATCATGAAGTAATGTAAGAACTAAAAGTGGTTTCTGTAACGTAATAAAGTGATCTACAATTTAGTTCAAATGTTTGTAAATCTATCGGATTCAACTGCAGGGTTATTAATCCGTAACGCCGCGGTGGCCGAGGGGACTGAGGCGCTCCAGTCACGGTCTGCACGGCCACTACGGTCGGGGGTTCGAATCCCCCCTCGGGCATGGATATTTGTGCCGTCCTTAGTCTTAGTTAGTTCATAAGTAGTTTGTAAGTTTAGGGACTGATGACCCCGTAGTTAAGTCCCATAGACCATACAAACATTTGAACATTTAATCCGTAACTTACAAATCACTTAAACTAAGGTAAAATAACCTAAGGACAACACAAACACTCATGCCCGAGGGGGGTATTCGAACCCCGCACCGCAGCACGGCGTCCCAATGCGCACGGCTAAACCACCGCGGATACAATTTATTCTCACAGCATTTTATACGTATGCGGTTAATACGAATAGCATTTGATACGAATGATAAGAAATGAATGGAAATAAGGAAACTGCATCAAGGAAATTTATCTTTATTCCATAGATCTATCACGTAGACGACTATATGCTAACAGCTGAGTCGGATGGCAACTTGCTAAGGAATATAATACGACTTAATAACTCCAGGGGCGTATAGCATGGAAACATTCGAGAACAAGGAGAATGAAATATGATTAACATTGGAGCCATCTGTTGAACAATAAACCGTACCACATCTTATTTTCCACTATATAGGTAAACTATTATTATTGTTGTTGTTGTTCCTGATTGAGAGCGAACATCGAGATATAGAAATTAAAAAAAATATATATATATTATGAGTTACATGGAGGTATGCATTGAGAAAGACTTAAAAATTATGTAGGATAGCTAGCTACGAGTAAAAACGCTGCAAGTTAAGTTCTTTCGGCGTTCTGTACAGATCGCTCTGATTTATGAAATGTAGCAACGATGACGTCAGATTTAAATGAAAACCGACGTCGTTTCGAGGTACCAACAACATAATCTATTAGAAAGGAACACTCGTTCCCGTGTTAAGCTTTCTTTTCACTAACCAAAGGAAAATTATGGGCCTCAGACGAAAGAGAATCAAGAATTTAATTCGTTTTGGAGAGATTAGACTGGGCGAGGTGGTCAAGTGCTAAGAGACCAGACACAAATTCGGTAGAATAGTTGTTCGCATCCCACTCATACCACCCACGATTGCCCCCTAAATGTTGACGGTGAATCTTTTGAAACGTCATGGCCAATTTTCCTACCTGATCAGGGTTTATGTATCGTCACTAATTACTTGCTTGTCGACCGGACGTTGAACCGCAAAGGAATGCTATGAAGAGGTACTAAGAAATTACTAATAATTAGGTGTTTTATGAGGAATGTAATCAACTTCATTTAGGATACATCCTTTCATATAAACCGTTAGCTTCTTCGTTAAGACTGCTTCAACCTTCTTGGTTTTAAGAACCGAAATGAAAGACTTATGGCGGGCTACTAGTCTTTGTTTGCTGCAATTGTCCCTAATTACAAAAGAATTTGCAACACCTACAGAAGAAAACCCATGTTAGCGAAGTCTCATAAATAACTTTTATATTTAAATTATGCAGTGCAAGATGTAATAATAATTGTGAGTAGGGTAGCTGTTCTCGCACTTAATTTTAAAAAGCATCAGAAAATATTGACCTATCCTACGGTGGCGAGCCTTCAGACAGCATTAGTTCTTGACAAATTGCGTCTGATGTCATCTTCTGCCAACGTTGTTGTACCGGTTTCGTGCTATTCGTCATCTTCAGATTAAGAAATATGAGTGCGTAAATCTCCCATCTTTATTACTTTTGTCAGATAGTAGTGTGAAGCCTAGTTATTTCGATTTTCTTTGTTTCTGACAAGCGAACTATTAAGATTGTCTCGCCCCATGCTTTCACAAATATTGGAATTGTCTATTAGTTTAATTAATCAGTGCAGAGTCTTTTGGTATAAATGAGGCCTGAGTAAAATATTACACTCTTGAGCGCATCTCTTGTAAGAAGAAAATAATTATGTTATTTAGTCATATGTAGAAGCATTCACTCCGCTCTGTATACTTCAAAAAGCTTCACTAAGTGGTACAGCCGGAAATAATCTCTTCTGTATTCTGAAGAACGATCTGCAGGATGCAGATGTAGATATTAGATGGATAACTTTAAACACCATCACAACTGATGCAAGTTCTGAAATGTCTCTTCTTTTCTAACAAAAACTTTTGTTTCCGCTTTTCGGCGACAATCGGTTACTGCCCGGCATCATACCAAAACATTTGCACATTGGCGGACTATAATGCTGCTATTGCGAGTTATATAATAGATCGGAAGGATTACTCTCCATTTCACACTTAAGCCTTTTTCCGGTAACTGCCAGCAATATTTATATATTTCAGAAAACTCATGTCATAGTTATTGCTTCAACACACTTGCCGGCCGCGGTGGCCGAGGGGACTGAGGCGCTTCAGTCACGGTCTGCACGGCCACTACGGTCGGGGGTTCGAATCCCCCCTCGGGCATGAATATTTGTGCCGTCTTTAGTATAAGGTAGTTCATAAGTAGTTTGTAAGTTTAGGGACTGATGACCCCGTAGTTAAGTCCCATAAGCTTTTTTTTGTAATGTTTGAAAGCAAACGACGATGTACATTCAAGTGTTAATACCACCGATTTTTCCTCTCCGGACTGCCTTCCGATAGAAACAAGTGCTTTGTTTCAAAACAACCGTACAGTCATTGAGAATGTGTGATAGAGGAGGCAACAGTGTACGACAGCTACACTCCTGGTAAATGATAAAAGAACAACATGAATTCATGGACCTAGCAGAGGGAAATTTAATTGACACATTCTTCAGGATGTATACAACACACGATCACAGAGGCAGAGTCATACGCACGTGAGTACAGTCAGCAGAGCGTGCTCACTGTCAGCGTCAGTACCGTGGATATCCTCCTTTTGCAGCAATGCAAGCTGTAATTCTTCAATGGAGACGATCTTAGAGATTTCGAATGTGGTTCTGTGGAATGACGTGCCATGCAATTTCCACCTGGTGCTTCAGTTGGGCCACATTTCGTGTCGCTCATGTAGACCGCCCAACATAACGGAGTCACACATGCTCAATGGTGAACAGATCTGGGGATCGTGCTGGCCAGGATAGCTGTCGAACACCTAGAATGGCACATCGTGTGGTTGGTCGGTTGATTGGGGATATAAAGGGACCAAACTACTATGGTCATCAGTCTCTTGTTCCAGTCAAAGAGATGACATGACAGATCGTTAAAATTTGACAAAGTGTTAAAATATGGCAAACCGTAGAGGGAAGACGTCATAAATAAAAAAAGCAAATAAAAGAGGGAGAAAGAATAGAGTTAAAAGAGAATACCAGAGTGTCTAGGCTGCAAGGTGACTGAAATAAACGAACATCCAGACACTCTAACACGTTAAAATCACCTGCCTAAACAAAAATTAAGCAGGTGCAGAGGAAATAGATAAATCATAGTCAATAACATCAGATGGCATTATATAATCCGCTGTTACGAATAAAATTTAAAACAGCATCAGCCACAGAGGCATTGTCACCTAAAATAAGGTTTAAGAAGTCAGGAAGACTAAAACGCTGCCTTTGAGTGGCGAAATAAGGGTATTTCTTCAAGATATGAGCGACTGTCAAATGCTCACCACATCGACAACGAGGAGGGTCCTCGCGAAGAAGAAGGTAACTGTGCGTCAGCCAAGTAGGCCCCTATGGCCGATACGGAGTCGGCAGAGGACGAGTCCATATAGAGGACCTCCACACGTACGGTGTCTCCTTTATCACACGTAACTTATTGGGTGTTTGTAGGGAACGCCATTCTGTATTCCACAACCCAAGAACTTGACTGTGCAGCTGCGAGCGGAGGTCATTAACTGGGATACCTATACCCAAGATAGGTTTATGGCGAGCCTCCTTTGCTAACCTATCAGCTAGCTCGTTCCCGTCGATCCCGACGTGTCCTGGAGTCCATAGAAAAACCACTGACCGCCCACGTCGGTCGATGACATAGATATTGACGTGTATTGTTCTGATGGAAAAGCATATCGCCTTGATGCACGAGTGATAGCAAGACGGATTGGATGGTGGTTTCCGTATACCGTGCACTGTTCAATTTTCTCTATATGATCACTAGAGGAGAACAGCCAGTGTAGGATATGGCTCCCTGTACAGTGATGCACCATCATGCGTGTTTTCAGGATTTCCTCCGCTCATGCCCCAACATCGTTCAGCCCGCTTCCAGTGGCGTCGTAGTAGGCACTTATGAGGGGACGAATCGACACGTATCGCCTTCTGTGATGAGAGTCGCTGCTGCCTCGGTGCCAATGATGGTCGTCCGCGTGTGTGGTGTCGTGGAGATCTGTCCTCCATTGAGAATGTTTGGGACCGGATGAAACGTCATGCTGGGCGGTCTGCATGAGCGGCAAGAAATCTGGTGCATCTGAGGCACCAGGTGGAAACATGCACGGCAGCCTATTCCGCAAGATTACATTCGGCACCTCTACGATCGTCTCCATGGGAGAATTACAGCTTATTTTAATGCAAAAGCAGGACATACACAGCACTAGCGTAGACAGTGCTCGCGCTCTGGTGTCTGTATTCACGTGCGTATGGCTCTGCCTGTGTTATCGTGCGTTGTATACACCCTCAAGAATGTGTCAATAAAATTTCCTTCTGCTGGGTCGACGATCTCATAGTGTTCCTTTTTTTTTTCATTTTCCAGGGGTGTATAACTCTTGCCGTAGCGGAGAGAGTTAGGACTGTTATTGATACTTAAAATGACGACCTATTCAGTTAATGAACAGCGTGTAATCATTCGCTTTCTCCATTTTCGTGCTGCCACCAATTGAAATTCATCTCCAGTCCAGTGAGACATGTGGCGATAGTGTCACAGAAGTGTCCAACGCGTGTTCGTGGGTCATTACGTCGTGTAGTAACACACTAAAACCCCTTATACACGATCAAATTTCTTGCCTCAGTTGATTACTCGCGGCAAGAGAGTCAACTGCAACGCCCCTGGTGTGTTATTCCCGTACTGCGCCTCGTCTGTATAGAGTGGTCATTTGCTTTTAGACGTTAGCACCAAAATTATTCAGCTGTCTGCTGTATAGTTTCGTATCTGAATGATGAAGGGAGGTTACGAAAGTACTTTATTAATTTATTAATGACGAAAGGGTAATACAGAGTTGATATTCTCGTTAAATGTGATGTAAATTCTCTACACTATTAAGAACCTAAAGAAATAAAAAATCGTTGTCCAGTCATTTCGACACTTTTACATTTATTGGCTGAAGAAAATTGCAAACTCATCAAACAATATCGGAAATGCAACAAAACCCGCCTGTTAACTTTAGTTCTCATGTCTTGTTTTCTTTCTAACGATCAAGCAATAGCGAAAATAATTTGTCTTCTAATAATTTTGACTCGTTCAGAGTTGAAATACAGTTCATTGAAATTAGGCCTAGTGGAAAAGTAAATATCTTTCTGTTGTAGATATTTCGTCTCGTTTTGCGGAAGAACGCTAGTAGAAAACATGGTTAAATTTTACCTTCTGCCCTGGCGACTTCGCATGGTAATATTGGCAATCATGTGACGTTGTCATTAGCCGTTAGCGTACTAACGCAAATGTTTTCTAATTAAATCTCCGTTTTAAGAAGGCAATTTTTTTCAATGAGCGGACACGGACACATGCAAGAACTTGTCAACCATAGGACAGGAACAGCATTTTTTTATTTACTTCATGGTCAGTATAAAACAGTAATAAAGTCAATTTATGTGGATTTCTAAGAATATTAACATCTAGTCAACGATTTTCTACCGTGTTGTTGACGTTGCCAACATAAACACGTGAGGCCGTCGCAGTGGTACGTAAAATATTATCGAAAACAGAATACAAGGCTCTGGTGCAACCTTTTCGATGCCATGAGAACACTAAGGGAGCAACAGAATAAGGTTTGAGAAGATGCGAAAGCATTTCTATAATACGAATGTGTTCTACTAGAATAGGTTAACAGGCCTACTGACGTTAGCAAACACCACTACACTTTCTAGCTTCTGCGCATGCGCAGAACACCGCAAATTTAGAACTCATAGTCCGGCACAATCATACACGCTTTTGCGATGTGGTTGGCTGTTGATTTACACACAGGCTCGACAGGCACACGCACTTCCAGTAATCGATTATCAGCAGAACGGACTTAACCCTTATATGCAAGATTTTTTAAATTCTAATAAAAAATATTCTCGTGTTTTGTAAGTTGTACAAATAAAGGAAAAAATAGTAAAAAATTTTTGCTAGTTTTCCAAAAAAGTAATTATACAATGTACAGAAAATTGTTGTATAATTTTCAAAGTTGGATAGTATAAACAAATTTTTGTGCTTGTTATGATTCTCCATACCTGTCTTAATTGGTGTGATTTTTTTCCCTCCTCCTAAAACTGGCTCTTTATATGAAAAAAAAAGTCAAAATCTGTTATATCTGTCGTTTTCTTCAAACAAGCAAATATTTTAACAAAATTTCGAACTGCAGCCAACCTTAACACAAAAAAAAAAAAAAAAAAACAGACAGACGCTATCTACAAACTCTGCTGCATCTGTTAAACACGTGTTACTTCACAAAATTCTCACTAGACGCGTATAAAACAATATTACAATCGATGTTGCAGATATGCAACACCATGCATTTAAGGGTTAAGACAATCTTGGCCTCGTACTAGGCGGATTGACGATATCTTCCAGCGAGTGGAGAAAATTATTTTGGATGTTGACCGAAGGACTGTGGAACGCACAAGTTGGCATGTCCGTGGGACCTGTGTACATAATCCTGCTTGCGGGCCGAAAACGCGAGGTGTCCTCCAGGTGGATGCCGAGAATGTTGACGGATGACCACAATGCTATGCGCGTGGCACGTTGTCAGGCAGTGTCTGACTGGCCCTTCTCTTCATCGACTGTGACAATGGATCAGACGTAGGTGACGCTTTTCAGTCCTTATTGCACAGAGGTCAACAAGAAGCGTTCGCAACAGTTATGGAACGTTGGCGTTGTCGTCGTGAAAAACTTTTACAGCTGCAGGAGATTACCCACAAAAGTGACAAGTAAAACGGTTTGTATTTGATTAGTTTGCGAGAAAAAAAATCGGAGGAGCTGTACCTTGAACGCACCTGGTAATACCGGTAATGATGCAGGGCTGCTCCTCCGGTCTTTGTGGTGAGATGCCGGTATCACAAAAAAATCTATTGCGAAACTCCACGTAACAGTTTGAGTAAAGAACAATGTCAAGAATAAAAAAAACTGCTGTCAGGATCGCTGTGGTATGCATTTATTTGAGATTACCGGTTTCGGTAAGAAATATTACCGTCTTATGGTCTCTGGCGTTGTTTATTTATTTTTTTTATTTACATTTTCTCATTTGAGTTACACTCTCTGGACGTTGCAATGGTACTTCGCCAAGGGTCAGTGCTACTTTATTTATTTATTTATTTTTCATGGTTATCGTGAAGGACGTCGTGTTTCGATTCAAACTGTACGTAGTGAAAGTGGCAACACCGCACTTTACCATTGTTATTGCCTTTGGTCAGAGATATTTATTGCCACAGACTATGAGACGGCTGTGGCCGGTGTCTGTTGTAATAGTAAAAGCAGTTAGTGACTGTAGCGAATAGTAGTACGTTGTTCTTAGGCGTAGGTCAGCGAGTCTGATTCCGTTTGTTGATGAAACATATTTTGCACTGAGTTGGAGATTATAGAATTTTTGGTATAATGTATCCTTTCTAGTTGTCGACTTTGAAAATAAAATCTTTAATGCATAATTATCATAAGATAACTTAATTCTTTTTATTTTCATTGTAATTGTCCTTGTCACTGTATTAGTTAAAAATAATAATCAAAGGTAAACCTGCAGTTTCTGTCTCTTTCATTTATATCAGTCAGAATCATTTTAATCGGTGTTTCAGACAGTTTCATTTCCTTTTTCTTATTGGCAGCCAGTAATTTTTGTAATTGTTGCACTCACAAAAACGGGAGTGTAGGAATTTTACACATTCGGCATTTTCATAGGTTTTATAGATTTTTTTTATATTCATGAACTACGTAATTAATTTTCCCAGCATTATTAGCGAGCATTCTCAGGCTGCGAGCTGTAACAGTAGCGGCAGGGTAGATACAGTTTTGATTTCAATGATAATAATTCATGATTACATACGATACCTGAAGAGTGGCTGCTGTCGTCAGAGAGAGGTGAATGAAATTAAATTTATTTATGATTGGCATTCCGAATAGGGAGACAGATTGTTGTCTGTCTGTTAAACATTTTGTACTTACTTAGTATCCCCGTTTGTTATGCTCTTACATTCCGTTACAGAACTCGAAATCAACTAGTTTGTCACGTAGCTACCAGTATTTCTTGCTAACCATGGGAAGTGCTTCAAACACTAATCAGTCCGTTTTCCATTTGGAATCCAAAATTTGATCATTACTTTGAATAATTAACGACTTTCATAGTTGTCAACTTAAGCATTTCCACTCTGTGCTATATCCGTACAAACTATTCAGTTACTATCAGTCACTGTTAGAAATGGTCTCTCATTCCATCCATGATCACATTTATATCGGGTATTACATTCGTGTCAAACATTGGTGCACTCTACTTAATTAATGAACTGTTTGTTTGTCTAATTAACGAATTCTACTTTGAGCTACAGGCATACTTGTCATTAAATGAGATTGTTATTTAGCCAGACTGATGTTCTGGATAGTTAAGCGCACTAACAGGGCCATACATATTGCAATCAGCCGATGCCAAGCTCATTAATCATAAAATTTACTCTCAGTTTAATCAGACATTGAGACCAGTTTTTATATTCACAGTCTACTGCCAGTCTAAACACGCTGTCACATTCATACAGTTTCACTCCCTCAGCCATAGTCCAGGATTAATTTTATTTATTTAAACATATATGTTTCAGTAGCTCACTGCGTCATATGCAACTTCACGGTGAGGTCCAGCTTTTACACATTGAGATCAAGCAGCGCGGTGCAGATGGACTCGGCAGAGCATCAAGTACGATTCACAGATGTGCGTGTGCAAGCAGCCTTGGAATGTAGTCGCAAATTGCAGAGTGAGCTTGAATCATTTGAATTTTTTTTATGTGTGATAATGTTGTGAAATATTTGAATCTGTAAATATTCTGAGATTATGAAGAATAAAGGTAAGGAGAGTCATGTATTCATTATTAGGCGCTTCGCGTAATTGTAGTCCATCTCTAACACACACTCAACATGAAGGGTTTAATTATCGTCTTTTATGTTCATTTTCTAAAAATAATTAAAAATATAGTGCAGGTATTTAGTATGTTTTTAGTATAAAAAAAGAAAGAAAAACAAAACAAAACAAAAAAACTAAGTGTGATTTAGACAATTTCGATTTTTTATTTACTTTGTATAAAGTACTAACTTGTTTTTCTTTTCTTGAAAATAACAGTAGAAGTAAATGGGTTCCTGAAAAGATTTGTGTAAGACATTCCCAAGTTGTAATCGCCATTTTTGTGCACTATTGTTTAAGTTCATGTTCTCCTCTTATTATATATAAAGTGTAAACTTCTACCTCAGGTCTGTTTCGTGTAAGTCATTCATCTTGAAACCCAATTAATTATTTGTTTTAAATACTACAGATATGGACAAAATTAGTATTTGTGTGGTTAGTGGATTCGCATTGCACTCCTGCGAATTCTGTAGGCCGCGGTGGAGTAGCCGAGCGGTGTAAAGCGTCTCGCTGCGAAACGCGCGGTTGCTCGCCGTGGAGGTTCAAGTCCTCCCTGGGGCATGGGTGTGTGTGTTGTCCTTAGGTTACTTTACCTAGGTTTAAGTAGTTTGTAGGCTACGGACTGATGATCACGCAGTTGGTCCGATAGATTTACAAACATTTTGAATTCTGTAGTTAGTTTTTGACCTTGCAGCAGCAGCATTTTTTGGCAGTAATTCTAAGGGCAGTTGCACATGTTTCCTTGCGCATAGGTAGGCCATAATACCAGTGTCGAACTCAGATTAATTAGCAATCAGTCAGTTCTGCAGAAAGCTGATGTCCTATAGTTCAAACAACTGCAATCTTTAATGAAGCAAATTATTTTCTACTTGAGGTCAAATTGTCCATTATATGAATAAAGTTACAGGGTCGGAATTGGTTTTTATTACATACTTGGCTTTTGTTCAAAGTCATGCCTAACTAATTGGATAAATTATTCAGTCAGATTAGCAAGTTTGAGTCCCAGCATCTTCTTCCTGTCGCTTAAATTTCGCCTCTGTAGCACGTCATTTTCGTGGTGTAGCAATTTTAATGGCCAGTAGTGTAGTTCTAAAAGGAAACAGAGGAGGCGGAGGAATTTAATGTAGACAGGGGGAAGGGGACGAGCAGGTAGAGAGTGATGATGAGATGTATTTGAACACAATTACTCGTTAAACTAGAAAGGTTCATTGCGATAACCGTTTCAAAAACTTTTCTGTACTTATAGTTCCATTTCAGTCGCTGTAATGTATGGTCTGAAATGCATCAATCAGTAAGTTACCTGCTGTCCAACTTTTTGAATAAATTACGTACACATAACTGACACAGAGTGTTATTTTAAAACGAGTTATACGGATTAAGAAAAGGTTAATGTTTTATTAAAGTGCTAAGATGCTGTACACCACCACGTGTCAAAAAAAACTTTACACAGCATGCTTTCTTCAAAATAGAGTAAACAGAGTTATGAAACTAAAAATTCACGCAGAATCAAAATTAGGCATTTTCGACTTTCATAAGCAATGGAAAGCATGCAAGGGGGGAAAAATAAGTTGATAAAACGATGTGGTGTGGTTCTATATGTTGTCAACAGTTTTTACAACGTGAAAATCGGAAATTGGATTTCCCACTTTTTTTTCCCAGCCTGATCCTACCGGGAGATGCCATCCCCGCGCGGCTCATTGTAAACAAATAGTCCTTCAGATCAAGAGTAGGTGCTTTACCCACTCTCAATTTTTTGAGTCACCCCGTTTACATTGGCTCCCAAAACCGGATTTCGTAAACCGATTTCCCAATTCCGCTTTTGGTTGGTCATGTAAACACTCCAAAATCGATTCTGGAAATCCGCTTCTCTAAAGCGGTTTTCAAGTTCCACAATCGATTTTCGTGCCCATGTAAACGCAACCGTTTTTGAAGCGTCCTTGGCTCGTCTGTGTTTTCTTGTTAAGAATTTTCGGCACATATGGAAAGAGTGATATTTTGTAATGTGAAATAAAAGAAAAGTATAAATATTAGAGGGAACATAAATCTGTGTTTTTAAATAAAGAAAAGTAGTGATTGTGCTGACTAAATAAGGAATTGAATCACCTGTTTTTCAGCCGCCATGTTAAGTGAGCTAGGAAATCCGATTCAGGCTGTGCCATGTAAACACGACACGCAAAAACGGTTTACGAAAATCGGTTTTCGGCTTCCGGAAGATGTGTTGCATGTAAACGTAGTGAGTGAGTACCGCACGGCCTGCTGGTATGTACTGTAATCCGCAACACAATTTCAGAATGTCTGGGTTGCTGTAGTACAACTTGCCAAGTTCTATTTTCATGAGCAATGAATAGACTGAAATACTTTTTGTACTTTTATATTCCGTTTTTATGTTAAGGGTCATGAACCTCTTGAATCGGGGTGACGAAACACTTTTTTCAATGTGTGTAGTATGAAAGTAGTTGGAAGCAGTCTCTGCTAGGCACTTCACTGAGATTTGCGGAGTAACGCGGCAGGTGTAGAGGAGGAGAGAGTAGGGAACGGTTTAAGGGTATTGGCAGCGCAAATGTTTTCCGCGGAAAACCGTTGAGCACGACAAGCACGTAAAGAGAGGAGGCCTCAGCAGAGGTAGCGGGAGGGCACGTTCGCTGCGCACGTCCAGAGCGCTACGCCGCAGAAGAGCGCAGCCGGCAAGAAACGCCGACTTGTTCCTGCCAGCCGCGCCTCGCGAGGGGGCCGACAGGGCTCGAACCCGCGCCGCGCTGCATGCGGACACTGCTGCAGCGGAGATTCCGTAAAGCCCCACTGTGCCGAGAGGCGTAGCAATTGCGTGTGATTGTGGCACGAGCGCTATCTCAACTCGAGTTACAAAACTGCAGGAAGGCTCTCTTGAAAACGGTACTTCCTTCGGCCACTATACCATGAAAGAAATTCAGCCACTGATAAATGACAGTTGCCTGTATAACAATAAATGTTGAAATTTCTCTGAATGCAAGGGCATGATACTCACTGAAGTTCTACGCCTACATACATACTTCGCAATTCACCCAAAGTACCATTACTAGTTGCTTGCTTTCTTATTCTAGACCCATATATACTCCTGGCCATTAAAATTGCTACACCACGAAGATGACGTGCTACAGACGCAAAATTTAACCGACAGGAAGAAGCTGCTGTGATATGCAAATGATTAGTTTTTCAGAGTATTCACACAAGCTTGGCGCTGGTGGCGACACCCACAACGTGCTGACATGAGGAAACTTTCTAACTGATCTCATGGACAAACAGCAGTTGACCGGCGTTTCCTGGTGAAACGTTGTGCTGCCTCTTTTAAGAAACAGAAATGCGTACCATCACGTTTCCGACTTTGATAAAGGTCGGATTGTAGCCTATTGCGATTGCGGTTTATCGTATCGCGACATTGCTGCTCGCGTTGGTCGCGATCCAATGACTGTTAGCAGAATATGGAATCGGTGGGTTCAGGAGGGCAATACGGAACGCCGTGTTGGATCCCAACGGCCTCGTATCTCTAGCAGTCGATGGCTATAACGGATTGTGCAGCCGCGTCTCGATCCCTGAGTCAACAGATGGGGATGTTTGCAAGACAACAACCATCTGCACGAACAGTTCCACGACGTTTGCAGCGGCATGTACTATCAGCTCGGAGACTATGGCTGCGATTACGCTTGACGCTGCGTCACCGACAGGAATGCCTGCGATGGGGTACGTAACCACGAACCTGGGTGCACCAATGGCAAAACGGCATTTTTTAGAGGTCTTGTTTACAGCATCATGATGGTCGCATCCGTTTTTGGTGTCATTGCGGTGAACGCACATTGGAAGCGCGTATTCGTCATCGCCATACTGGCGTATAACCTGGCGTAATGGTATTGGGTGCCATTGGTTACACGTCTCCGTCACCTCTCGTTCGCATCGACGGCACTTTAAACAGTGGCCGTTACATTTCAGATGTGTTACGACCCGTGGCTCAACCCTTCATTCGATCCCTGCGAAACCCTACATTTCAGCAGGATAATGCTCGACTGCATGTTGCAAGTCCTGTGCGGGCCTTTCTGGATACGGTAAATGTTCGACTGCTGCCCTAGTCAGCAGATTCTCCAGATCTCTCTCCAATTGAAAACACCTGATCAATGGTGGCCGCGCAACTGGCTCGTCACAATACGCCAATCACTACTCATGATGAACTGTGGGATTGTGTTAAAGCTTGATGGGCATCTGTACCTGTACGCGCTATCCAAGCTCTGTTTTATTCAATGCCCAGGCGTATCAAGGCCGTTATTACGGCCAGAGTTGGTTGTTCTGGGTACTGATTTCTCAGGATATATACACCCAAATCGCCTGAAAATGTTATCACATGTCAGTTCTAGTATAATATATTTGTCCAATGAATCATCTGCATTTCTTCTTGGTGTAGCAATTTTAATGGACAGTAGTGTAGAAAAACAAATGCTTGTAAGGATGTGTACGAGCTTTAATCTCTCTGATCTGATCGTTGTGATCTTTACGTGAAATGTAGTTTGGCGGCAGTTCAGCGGTCCGCTTCAAATTCCTGCTTTTTAAATTTTTTCGACAGGGTTTCTTGAAAAGTGTTCCCAAAGCATCTGAGTAACATTCGCGCATTAACAACAAACTTACCCGCCCATCTCTGAATTGCCAGTACGTCTTCCTTTAAAATGATCTGGTAGTGTTCCCAAACACTTGATCGATACTCAACACAGGGTCGTACAAGCGTTTTATATGCGGTCACCTTTACAGACGAGCCACACTTTTCCAAAACTCTCCCAATAAACCGAAGTCCTCCATTCGCTTCCCCACGACTGTCCTTATATGCTCGTTCCATTTCATATCGCTGTTGAGCGTTACTCCTACGTATTTAATTGTCGCGATTTTGTCAAACAGCACACTACTAATGCTGTATTCGAAAATTTCACCTGCTCATCACCGTACGTTTTTCTACATTCAAGACAGTTGCCATTCCTTGCACCACGTAGAAATTTGGTCAAATTGTTCTAATGTTTGTAGACTTATGGGACTTAACTATGGGATCATCAGTCCCTAAAATTACAAACAATTTATGAACTACCTTATACTAAAAACGGCACAAACATCCATGCCCGAGGGGGGATTCGAACCCCCGCCCGCAGCGGCCATGCAGACTGTGACTGGCACGTCGCAGACCGCTCGGCCACTACGACCGGCGAAATTTGGTCCAAGTCATCCTGCATTCTACTACAGTCATTCAATGTCGACACCCTCTCATACACCACTGCATCATCAGCATACGGCCGCAGATTGCATCTCACTCTGTCCGTCAGATCTTGTACATACAAAACATTACTGATCCTATACAACTTCCCCTGGGTCACTCCTGAAGATACCCTGGTGTCTAATGACAACGTACTGGGTACTATTACGTATGTAGTCTTCGAGCCACTCACATGTTTTGGTAACTATTCCATATGCTCGTAACTGCGTTATCAGTCTGCCGTACGGCACCATCTCGAAAGCCTTTCGAAAATCGAGAAATATGCAGTATGCCTGTTGTCCTTCATCTATAGGACGCAAGATGCCGTGAGAGAAAAATGGTACCTCCATGCACTATAGAATCCTGTATGATCATATGGCCGTCAGTTGTAACACTGTTACAGCTATCCACTTTGATCTGTCGTGTCCAAGTCCCTTAATCCACAGGTCGCCAATTTTTCAACTATATAAAATATTTTCTGATTGGTTTGCGTTTGGACGTTGAAACTGCGCGGTGGTCGCTGAGCATGTCAGGAATTAATACGTGCATGCGCACGAGAATATGGTTTGGTTTAGCAAGCAGTTCCACTTTCATTTGGATGGGATCGTCAATAAGCAAAATTGACTCCTTTTGGGAGGCGGAGAAACCGAATTTCGCGATCGGGAAGTCTCTTCACCCACAACGACTGAATGTGGGTGCGTAAATTCCAGGCACAGAATAATCGGAGTAATATTCCTCCATTAAGAAGCGGAGATATCAATTTGACTTCTGTGAGGAGTTATATCAGAAACATTCGAGATAGAAACAGTTCCCTGAAAGATACACTCGGCTCCAAATCAGTGTCTGTGAACACTAAGATAAAAATCCATAACACGATGATTTGCTCAGCGGTAATATACGGTTCAGAAACATGTAGCATGACTAAATGGGGCCGGCCGCGGTGGCCGAGGAGACTGAGGCGCTCCAGTCACGGTCTGCTCGGCCACTACGGTCGGGGGTTCTAATCCCCCCTCGGGCATGGATATTTGTGCCGTCGTACTTCGTAAGTAGTTCATAAGTAGTTTGTAAGTTTAGGGACTGTTGACCCCGTAGTTAAGTCCCAAAGACTATACAAACATTTGAACATTTTGACTAAATGGGACAAGGAAAAACTATTAATATTTGAAAGAAAAGTAATGAGGATGATATGGGAACCAATTTTAGATAACGGAGAATGGATGAGGAGGACGAATGAAGAAATCTACCTTCTGATGCGACAGCCAAATATTTTACAGAAGATAAAGAGCAAGATAATTCAGAGGGCGGGCCATGTAGCCCGTATGCCAGAAGGAAGACAGGCGAAGATGTAACTTGAAGGCAAACCAAACACCAAACGCCCCATCGGACGACCAAGGCAGCGCTGAATGGACGACCTGGCGAAGGTCCTGGCAGCCCTGGGGATTGAAGACACCTGGAGGAACGGGGAACAGCCGGCCGCGGTGGCCGAGGGGACTGAGGCGCGCCAGTCACGGTCTGCATGGCCAGTACGGTCGGGGGTTCGAATCCCTCCTCGGGCATGGATATTTGTGCCGTCCTTAGTGTTAGCTAGTTCATAAGTAGTTCGTAAGCTTAGGGAGTGATGACCCCGTAGTTAAGTCCCATTTGAATCGGGCGCAAAACAGGAGGGAAGGGAGGGAGCTTGTGGAAGCAGCGCATGGTCTGCAGGGCTTGTGATCGCTGGATTGTTGTTTTGTGTTCCTCTTTAATAAACCTCTCCATCTCCCTTGTTGACGTCTGACTCGCTTACAGATTAATCACAGAAATTACATTCAATAATTTTAAGTTGCTTTTTAAAACGTTTATAAGTAAGTTTTACATTTCATACAATTTCCAAGCACCAATTGTAAGTCTGTAAGGGGAAATTTTTACAACGAAATATTACCATAAGAGTTCAGTGTTTCGTAATCGGAAAGCGCGCTCTGTTGTTTATCCGCGTGCCTGATTGACAGGCAAGTTCGATCAGAACTAATGGAGTCCAACATCCGTTCTTCTGCGGAATACAGTGTTCTTTTCCTCGATAGATAAATCACTGCAGGCTACGATCACAGTGGCGCGATAACGCGGGCCAATTATCCCTTCTAATGGAATCAGCATACGGAACCGGTTCCAGCAGCGCTTCCGCGGCGCGGACGTTTTCATTCGAATTCCACGATTCGGCCAGCGCGGAGCCCCTAAATTTGTCGGACTGGGAGCGCGAGTGGTGTCACGTGGAACCGCGCTCCCACTGCCAAACAGTAAGTCTTCTGGCCGGCCGGCCCACGTGGCGGACAGCTGACTTTGAAATACCGGAGCCGCCAGCCGTTCTATTAATTCCGTTGATTATGCATAACGAACGCCCGCTAAGTAGCAAACACGGCCGCGCCGGGGTCGTGATTAAGAAGCCGGGGCCTCCTACGCAATCGATGTACCGGCTTCTCACGTAATTATCAATTACAGCGGCGGACGGAAACAGAACCTGTAGATCCTCATGATACGCGAAGGGCGGGTATTTTATAATCTGAACGCCGTACGGGCGAGTTCGTTGAACTAGTCTCAAGTAATCGTTGACACAGTATTGGAAAGCATTTAGCTGTACTCATATTTCGCTGTTTCGTTGCACGAACGCACGCACGCACACACACACACACACACACACACACACACATATATATATATATATATATATATATATATATAAAGCAGTCAATAATCCGAAGATTGGTTTGAACACCACAGTGCTTTACTAGGCATGGTCCTGTTTGGAGGTGGTATGCCGTTGCCTTCCTCTGACCTTCGAACTGACTTACCCAGCCAGTTATAGGGGGACCTACAATTTAACGTGGGTTCCGAACCACGATGCTACTCGGTATTTTTCACATGAACAATACTGCCAGAGGTGAAAGATGTGGAAAGTGACAGATAAAAATCCTAGGACCTAGCGGGGATCGAACCCGCGACCTTTGGATTTGTAGTCTGGCACTCTACCACTGTACAACCGAGGCGCACATTACGGTGTTTCACTAAGTGTGTTTCCCTCTGTAACTTATAAAATAATAGGTGACGGAAAATTTTAATGCGGTAGGTCAACACAAGAAATATTACACTTTCTGCGTAGCTATGAACACAGTTTATTGTATCATTTTCCAAAGAGTTACACTACAAAGATATAATTTTTTAAATGGAACAATAGTTTTTTCTATAGTGCATTGGATTCGTTGAAACCAGCTGCGTCCAAATCAATTTAAACTACATTCCTATCACTGTTAGTTTGGGAGCTACAACCCTTCAAAGTTCCGGGGGCGGAGACTGCGATAGCGTAGCTGACTGGCCGAGTGGCTATCCCCTGGGGCACGGTCTACTGTCTCATGACCACCAGTCAGTCAGATACGCTGTCGTTGCCTCCGCCCCCTATCACTAACAGTGATAGTAATGTAGTTTAAATTGATATGGACGCAGCTAATTTCAACGAATCCAATGCACGATAGAAAAAACTATTGTTCCATTTAAAAAATTATATCTTTGTGCTGTAACTCTTTGGAAAATGATACAATAAACTATGTTCATAGCTACGCAGAAAGTGTAACATTTCTTGTGTTGACCTACCGCATTAAAATTTCCCGTCACCTATTATTTTAAAAGTTACAGAGGCAAACACAATTAGTGAAACACACTGTATATACAGGATGTTACAAGAAGGTACGGCCAAACTTTCAGGAAACATTCCTCACACACAAAGAAAGAAAATATGTTATATGGACATGTGTTCAGAAACGCTTAATTTCCGTGTTAGAGCTCATTTTAGTATTTCTCTTTAAATGTAAATTGAAATAATTCGTGCAGACAATTGTCACAATACCCAATTGTTTCGTTAGTATGTAATGTACTTCCTCGCCGCGGTTGAGTAGCTGAGCGGTCTAAGGCACCTCGCTGCGGAGCACGCGGTTGCTCGCCGTCGGAGGTTCGAGTCCTCCCTGGGGCATGGGTGTGTATGTTTGGCCTTAGGTTAGTTTACCTTAATTTAAGTAGTTTGTAAGCTACGGATTGATGACCACGCAGTTTGGTCCGATAGATTTACAAACATTTGAACATTTCTGAACTGTACTTCACGTTATCAACACGCTTGGGCAGGAATTGTTGGTGATGTCTTGATTGGGCCTCATACTCTTCCACCTACGCTCACAGGAGCACGTTATCATGATTTCATACGGGATATTCTTTACCTGTGCTGCTACAACATGTGCCTTCACAAGTACCAGACAACATGTGGTTCATTCACGATGGAGCTCATGCACATTTTAGTCGACGTGTTCGTACGCATCTCAGCAACAGATTCGGTGACCGATGGATTGTTAGAGGCGGACCAATTCCATGGTCTCCACGCTCTCCTGACCTCAAACCTCTTGACTTTCATTTATGGGGGCATTTGAAAGCTCTTGTGTACGCAACCCCGGTACCAAATGTAGTGACTCTTCGAGCTCGTATTGTGGACGGCTGTGATACAATACGCCATTCTCCAGGGCTGCATCAGCGCATCAGGGATTCCATGCGACGGAAGGTGGATGCATGTATCCTCGCTAACGGAAGACATTTTGAACAATTCCTGTACCAAAGTGTTTGAAGTCACGCTGGTACGTTCTGTTGCTGTGTGTTTCTATTACATGATTAATGTGATTTGAAGAGAGGTAATAAAATGAGCTCTAAAATGGAAATTAAGCGTTTTCGGACACATGTCAATATAACATATTTTCTTTCTTTTTGTGTGAGGAATGTTTCCTGGAAGTTTGGCCGTACCTTTTTCTAACACCCTGTATATATGTAATATATATATAATCCATTTATCACTGTATTTGTGGTATGCAATAGTAATTACTAACTGAAAAACCCGGTATTGGCCAGGAATTTATTCATTACAATCTTATTTCTGCCGTTGCCTTGTGATGATGCAAGTAAGCTATCACGAAATTTGTTTTACTTTCAATTTGTATATATAGAAGAAGATGTATTCTTCACGGAAAACGTAACTGTCAAATATCTAACGTCTCGGTGATACATACATAACGAATTTGAATTTTCCTTTTTGGCCTCAGAAATAAGAGTATTATTTATACAATTTATGTTTGAACTTACCTGAAAATTTGTATATAAAGCCATACATCAAGATTTGCTGTGTTTATAACACGAAAACAACTGTATTCAATCAATTCACGTATTTTGACAGTTCTCAGGTGAGAAATGTTTATCTTGTCATAGGGTCAAAGGTCTTCAAGAAAAATATGCCAGTTAAAAATATTGATGATTTAAATTCATATTCAATACAGATAAACTTCTTATATCATATTACAGCCGTGTAAATTAAATTTTTATAAGTTTAACAATATAAAGTAGTATTTGTTATAGATGAAAATGTATATAGTAATACCATTTCTTGCTAAAATGAAATGCTATGTTAAAATCTCAAAATTTAATAACATAAGGGATCAGAATAGAATTGTAATTCTTTACTGTAATAAACAATTAAATTTTATTTAATAAATAATGCAAATAATCATATGTTCACATATTGGTACTGATCACATGATATAGACTGTCATTTGTCACTGGGCATATAAGCTGGCGCAAAGGTAGTGCAAGTACTGGTGATACGTTATGAGTTAATAGTCAGTTACGAGTTGACATTTCTTGTTGGCAGAAGTCAGTTTTGAGTTGTTGACAGTTGAGAGTTGTAAGTTACAGTTAAATGTGGTATTATAAGTTGTAAGTGGCCAGAATTTAGTTTGGTGTAACAAGAAGATTATTTTTGGATGTCAGATAATAAAATGACAGTACTATATGCTCGCAATTTTTGAAATCTGAAACAAAATTTTATACTAAATTCCACAGCGAATACTGAACAGTAAAAATTCGAGGGCAATATGAAGACTAGAAAAGATAACTACACCTAAAACCACTTTCTCTTTGATAAAGTGAATGAATTATTTACTAACATTTCTCACACTGAACTTATTAGCTTGAAAGTGGTAGTTTTATTGCAAGTCCTCCTCTTACCATCTGTCGCTGTTCACTCCTTCTTAGCTGCGGTGGAGTGCCCGAGCGCTCTAAGGTGCCTCGCTGCGGAGCGCGTGATTGCTCGCCGTCCGAGGTTCGAGTCCTTCTCGGGCATGGGTGTCTATGTTGTCCTTAGCGCAAGTTAATTTAATTATTTTTTAAGTCTATGGACTGATGAAAACTGCAGTTTGGTCCCTTAGGCTTACAAACATTTGAAGACGGTGGAAAAAAATGTGAAAACATTGCAGCGTCTCCTCGTTCACTTCAACCACTACAGTTCACTCAGTCGCCGGCCGCGGTGGCCGAGGGGACTGAGGCGCGCCAGTCACGGTCTGCACGTCCACTACGGTCGTGGGGTCGAATCCCCCCTCAGACATGGATATTTGTGCCGTCCTTAGTGTAAGCTAGTTCATAAGTAGTTTGTAGGTTTAGGGACTGATGACCCCGTAGTTAAGTCCCATAAGCTCTACAAATATTTGAACATTTGGACATTTCACTCGGTCACTGTTCTGAGATTGACGATCACAGCTTTGCCATACTTAGCAGTATGCAAGCAGGTCATTCTTATTTCTGTATTCTAATAATAAATTGTGTTCCCCCTTTAAACTAAACATTACTAGCGGGGTGACAATAATGAAAACAGTGAGAATGAGAATAGAGCTGTTATTTTGATGATTAGCGCAACTACTAAGAAACGTTATAAAGACGGTACAATAGACAGGGCGTGAAACAAAAGGTGTTTATGCACAATGAGGTGTTGAAGGCAGTTCCTGGTAGCGCAAGAAATAGCGCACCTGGTGCCAGGCGTTATGTTAATGGCAAACTTCCCCAGTACAGTACGGGAATAAAACGAACTTCCTCTGTGGACTCGGTCAGAAAAACGGCAGAAGCAAGCGAAAGGGCCTACGTCAGTAGAGAGACAGTGCCAGCCACCGGACAATGACTCACCGCGGAGAACAAAATCATTACGCAGAACTAGCTTCTTCCGGGAAAAAAGGAACCTTTACTGCGAAGGCGGGCGCTGTTACTGAGGTTCCAAAACATTGCTTCACGAATGACTCAACAGTGCCAGGCCTAAACGTAGAGCTGCCTAAGGTTTCACGTTAATTCACTGAGATTAGACAGGTTCCAAAATTTCATTCGTACAGACACAAATTTAGTTTGTGCAAGCTATGCACTACCAGATAGTTTGCTGTTGTTGTGGTCTTCAGTCCAGAGATTGGTTTGATGCAGCTCTCCACCACACTCGAGCGAGCCTCCTCATCTGCTCATAAGAACGGCAAACCACATCCATCTGAATCTGCTTACTATATTCGTTAGTTGGTCTCCTTCTGGGATTTTTCCCCCCACATACTTCCCTACAATGCTAAATTTACGATTCCTTGAAATGTAAGAATGTGTCCTACCAATCTATTGCCGGCCGCGGTGGCCGAGGGGACTGCGGCGCGACAGTCACGGTCTACACGACCACTACGGTCGGGGATTCGAATCCCCCCATCGGGCATGGATATTTTTGCCGTCCTTAGCTAGTTCATAAGTAGTTTGTAAGTTTAGGGACTGATTACCCCGTAGTTAAGTCCCATAAGCTATACAAACATTTGAACAAACATTTTTGAACCAATCTATCCCTTCTTTTAGTCACGATATGCCAGAAATTCCTTTTCTCCCCAATTTTTTTCACTACCTCTTCATTAGTTACGTGATCTACCCACCTGATCTTCAGCATTCTTCTGTAGCAACACATTTCAAAAGCCTCAACCCTCTTTCTGTCTAAACTATTTATCGTCCAAGTTTCACTCCCGTACAAGGCAACACTCCACACAAATGCCTTCAGAAAAGACTTCCTTACACTTAAATTAATATTCGATGTTAACAAATTTCTCTTTCTCAAAAACTCTTATTCCCACTGCAATTCTGCATTTTATATCCTCTGTACTGCGACCATCATATGTTACTAGGGGGAGTTGAAAAATAAGTTTCCTCTCGACTGAGGGCGGGATAACTCCCATCTGTGCAGTTCAGAAAAGCTGGTGGTGGATGGGAGGATCCAGATGGCCCGGCTTGTGAAGCAGCCATTAAAATAAAGCATGTGCTCCGCTGCATGCTGTGCCACAGGGTGGTCCACCTTGTTTTTGGCCACAATTTGGCAGTGGCCATTCATCCTAATGGATAGCTGGTTGGTGGTCATGCCAATATAGAAAGCTGCACAGTGTTTGCAGCACAGTTGGTAAATTACTGTCCTTACTATATTATTAATTCCAACCTGGACTTTCCATTATTGTTGTTGTTGTGGTCTTCAGTCCGGAGACTGGTTTCATGCAGCTCTCCACAATACCCTATCCTGAGCAAGCCTCTTCATCTCCACATAAGAGCGACAACCTACATCTGTCTGAATCTGCTTACTGTATCCATCTTTGGTCTTCCCCTGCGATTTTTTCCCCATACACTTCCCTCCAACGCTAAATTCACATTTCCTTGATGTCTAAGAATGTGTCCTACCAATCTATCCCTTCTTTTAGTCAAGGTATGCCAGAAATTCCTTTTCTCCCCAATTCTGTTCAGTACCTCCTCATTAGTTACGCGATCCACCCACCTAATCTTCAGCATTCTTCTGTAGCACTATATTTCAAAAGCCTCTATCCTCTTCCTGTCCGCACTGTTTATCGTCCATGTCTCACTCCCATACAAGGCAACACTCCATACAAATGCCTTCAGAAAGGACTTCCTTAGGTTTAAATCAATATTCGATGTTAACAAATTTCTCTTTTTCAAGAACGCTTTTCTACCCATTGCCATTCTGCATTTTATATCCTCTGTACTGCGACCATCATATGTTATTTTACTGCCCAAGTAACAAAACTCATCTACCTCCTTTATTGCTTCGTTTCCCAGTCTAATTCCTTCAGCATCACCAGATTTTCTTACACTGCACTCCATTACCCTAGTTTTGCTCTTGTTAATGTTCATCTTATATGCACCTTTCAGCACACTGTCCATTCCGTTCAATTGCTCTTCCAGGTCCTTTGCTGTATCTGACAGAATTACTATGTCGTCGGCAAAACGCAATGTTTTTAATTCTTCCTCCTGAACTTTAATTCCTTCCCCAAATTTCTCCTTGCTTTCCTTTATAGCTTGCTCAATGTACAAATTGAACAACAATGGAGAAAGACTACAACCCTGTCTTACTCACTTTCCAACCACTGCATCCCTTTCATGCCCTTCAACTCTGACAACCGCTGTCTGGTTTTTGTACAAGTTGTAAATAACCTTACGCTCCCTATATTTTACTCCTGCTTTCTTCAGAAATTGAAAGAGTTTATTCCAATCAACATTGTCAAAAGCCTTCTCCAAATCTACAAAAGCTAGAAATGTAGGTTTGCCTTTTCTTAATCTATCTTCTAGGATAAGCCGTAAAGTGAGTATTGCCTCCCGAGTTCCTACATTTGTCCTGAACCCAAACTGATCTTCCCCGAGTTCGGCTTCTACCAGCTTTGCCATCCTTCTGTACATAATTCGCGTTAATATTTTGCAACCATTACTTATTAAACTGATGGTTCTGTAGTTTACACACCTGTCTGCACCTGCTTTCTTAGGGATGGGGATTATAACATTTTTCTTAAAGTCTGAGGGTATTTCACCTGTCTCATACATCTTACACACCAGATGAAACAATTTTGTCATGGCTGGTTCTCCCAGAGACTTCAGTAGCTCTGAGGGAATATCATCTACTCCAGGGGCCTTGTTTCGACTTAGGTCTTTCAGGGCGCTGTCAAATTCTTCTCTCAGTACAGTATCTCCTATTTCATGTTCATCTACATCCTCTTCCCTTCCTACAATATTGTCTCTAAGTTTATTTCCTTTGTAGAGCCCCTCTATATACTCTTTCCACCTTTCAGCTTTCCCTTCTTTGCTGAGAACTGGTTATCCATCAGTGTCCTTGATATTCATAGAGCTGTTTCTCTTATCTCCAAATGTTTCTTTTATTTTCCTGTAGGCTGTATCTATTTTCCCCTATTTATACATTCTTCTACATCTTTGCATTTGCCTTCTAGCCACTCCTGCTTAGCCATTTTGCACTTCCTGTCAATCTCATTTCTTAGTCGTCTGTACTCCATTTTGCCTGTTTCATTTACTGCATTTTTATATTTTCTCTTTTCATCGATTAAATTTAGTATCTCCTGTGATATCCAAGGATTTTTTGTAGGTCTTTCCTTCCTACCTATTTTGTCCTCTGCTACCTTCACTATTTCATCTCTCAATTTTACTCATTCCTCCTTCACTGTTTTATTTTCCCCTGTTTCTGTCAATTGTTGCCTAAAGCTCCCTCTGAAATTCTGAAGAACATTAGGTTCCTTCAATTTATCCAGGTCCCATCTCCTTACTTTCCTACCTTTTTGTAGTTTCTTTAGTTTCAGCCTACAGTTCATAACCAACAAGTTATGGTCAGAGTCTATATCTGCCCCTGGGTATGTCTTACACTGTAGAACCTGGTTCCGAAATCTATGTCTTACCATTATAAAATCTATCTGGTATCTTCCGGTGTCTCCTGGTCTCTTCAACGTATACAACCTTCTTTTGTGATTCTTGAACCAGGTGTTTGTTATAACTAAATTATGTTCTGTGCAAAATTCTACCAGGTGGCTTCCTCTTTCATTCCTTTTGCCCAGACCATATTCACCTACTATCCTCCCTTCCCTTCCTTGTCCTACTACCGAATTCCAGTCTCCCATAACAATTAAGTTTTCCTCTCCCTTAATTGTTTGAATAATTTCCTTTAGCTTCTCATATATTTCTCATCATCGGCAGAGCTAGTTGGCATATAAACCTGTACTACTGTGGTCGGTGTTGGCTTCGTATCTTTCTTGACTACGATAATGCGATCACTGTATTGCTTAAAGTAGTTCACCCGCATTCCTATTTTCTTATTCATTATCAATCCTACTCCTGTGATACCCCCAACTGATTTTGTATTTATAATCCTGTAGTCACCTGACCAGAAATCGTGTTCATCCTGCCACCGAACTTCACTAATCCCCACTATATCTAACTTCAACCTATCCATTTCCCTTTTTAAATTTTCTAATTTTCCTACTCGATTAAGGGATCTAACATTCCACGCTCCGACCCGTAGAATGCCTGTATTGTCTTTCCTGATGATCACATCCTCCTGAGTAGTCCCCGCCCGGAGATCCGAATGGGGGACTATTTTACCTCCGGAATATTTTACCCGAGAGGATGCCATCATCATATGTTCATACAGTAGAGCTACATGTCCTCGGGAAAGGTAACGGCTGTAGTTTCCCCTTGCTTTCAGCCGTTCGCAGTAGCTGTGTGGCATAGCCACATTAGCTGATGTTACAAGGCCAGCTCAGTCAATCATCCAGACTGTTGCCCCTGTAACTACTGAAAAGGCTGCTGCCCCTCTTCAGGAACCACACGTTTGTTTGGCCTCTCCACAGATACCCCTCCGCTGTGGTTGCACCTACGGTACGGCTATCTGTATCGTTGAGGCACGCAAGCCACCCCACCTCGGCAATGTCTGTGGTTCACGGGAGTGGTTCCATTATTATAAAGGAAGAAAATAGAATGAGAAATGAAAGATAAGTCATAGCTTTAGTCCAAGTACATTGAGACATTTGTCATCCAGCTTTATATGCTTCAAAAAGCCGCCTAGGAAAAAAATCAAGGCGTTACATCAACACCACCTAAAACACAAGGCTTTGGCCTTGCCTACGTCACACTTACAGTCCGCGGCCGTCAGCTCATTGGCTAGCCCCTGGGGCACGCCCACCGCAACTCTGACCACAGTCGACAGGGGAAACTATTATTGTTTTGCAACTCCCCTCGTATTTTACTGACCAAGTAACAAAACTCATCTACAACCTTTATTGTCCCTTAAGTTTGACAAGCATTTGAACATTAAAATTTTATGGCAGACTGGGACTCCAACCCGTTTATTTATTTTTATTGTTCCTCGGGTAGATCTCGTCTTTGTTGTATGATGTTCTTGAGATCTTTCTTATGTGTGTCTACCTAGTGAGCATGGTGATCTGGGTTCGATTCCCGGTAGCATCACAAATTTTAATTCAGTGCTTTACCTTTATCTTTAATGTCTTTGATATGTTTGGGACAAAAAACAGTCTCAGGGTTTGTTTATTTCTATTTAGAATTATATATATATATATATATATATATATATATATATATATATATATATATATATATATATATATATATGCAGTGAAATAAAGATAAATTATGCCGGCCGCAGTGGCCGAGCGGTCTGCGGCGCGCCAGTCACGTTCTGCACAGCCACTACGGTCGGGGATTCGAATCCCCCCTCGGGCATGGATATTTTAGTAGTAGCTAGTTCATAAGTAGTTTGTAAGTTTATAGACTCATGACCCCGTAGTTAAGTCCCATAAGCTCCACAAACATTTCAACTATTTAATTTTATTTTGATAAAGTGTGGTATACTTATTTCAGAAGTGGAAGCACGACCAGTTTTGTGGAACAAAACTTTAGACCCGTTTGAAGATAGAAATGCGACTAGAGATGCACGGAGACAAGTTTCATGTGAACGGAATGAGAGTTTTGCGGAAATGAAGCGCCAAGAAATAAATGCATTTCGTCGATTAGTCATTGTTTCAGTGGTACAAAACTGCGAAGGTCAGTCATGCATTTCGTAACTGGTACACTGTCTGGTACGGTACTTTATTAGTATCAGTATTTGTCATACAATATTATGCAAGATCGTTTGAGATTCATTAATCTATGTTTAGAATCAACTTCACTCGATCACGACAGCCGAGCGACAGCTCGTTTGACCGGTAATAGCCCGGCGTGTGTGCAAGCAGCCGATATTTTACCGGCCGACCAAAATCGGTGTGCGTGGAACGGGCCTTATCAGCAAACATGCCAGCGTTCAGAACGCTTGCGCCGCCCTCTCTCCCCGTCCTAGAGCTCCTTTAACCCAGGTTGAATCGTCCGCCATGTTTTCCCCGAGATGGTTGGAATTGCGCTGCACTAACAGCATGGAGGCGCAAGTCCTTCCATCTTTCACAAACGATTACGCGAAAACTAACTGGAAGATAAATTTAATTTTTTCGCTACTTAAATATTTATATGTCAGCATTGTGACGAAATGCTCGTCATTTCGTTAATAGTCATAGTTAATAAAATATTGGCTTCGAAATAAGAGACTCGCGCTACATTAGGAAAAGTTAGCAGTAGAAAATAGAAGCTGCTATGATATTCCGTTTGGTGCGTGTTGCACCATATGTTGCTACGGATGAAACTATCCTAATGGATTGAATTTTATTTTCGACTCAGGAGGAGATCTTTACCTTTCACTCATATCGTTCAACTTCATTTTATTTAGCGCACTCATTTCCGATGCCGAAAGGCCAGAATGAATCATTGCGTATCTCATACACGCTTAGAGGTATCAAAATGATATTTTGACATATGATAACATGCAAAGAGGGGAGTATTTTGCCACATGGTTACTACGAAAAACTTCATTAACTGTCACATTATTCAAGGAAATACATAGTTGTAGAATGAAAAAGAGTAAAGTTAGCGATTTATTATTCGATTTGCAGATATTTCTTCGTCACTCACATACCTACTACTCAGTTTCCAAGACCTAATAGGAGTTACATTTCCTCCAGTTTAAAGCCTGGCAGTAACAGAACGGAAGTTAGTAGATCTAGTGAGGATTTTATGTGAGAATGACAGATAGCAAGGACCTCTTCACTAGCTAACGAACTGACTTGTTCCCATTTCCTCACATATTAAAGCACTCTGTATTGATATTTTAGAAAATCCTTTTCATATAACTGAAAAATTGAAATTGCATATTACATAGAGACACAGCACTTTTGTAGTGTGCAAGTATTAAATTTAATGGGTTAAAAGAAGTCAGTACCAGTATCTTCAAGTATGGATGTTATGCAGTAACAACATGTGCCTAATTATTAGGAGCTCTAATACGGAAGACATGTTACTACTAGACAGGCGGGCGGATCCCAGTGCGTCATATTTAACTGACATTATCTCAAGTTATACATTTCTCACAGAGTTTCTGTTTGGAGAGGATGAAAATTTGATGTATTTTGAACATTTAATTCCATCAATGTGTTAACCTAACTTCAAAAGAAAAAAAGTTTCTCGCATGTCGAAAATTACGTAACGTCGTCATAAAGTGCATGGTCGTAAACTATTAGTATATGCTGTAACTTTGTACGCTTTCCCGGCATGACAAATCTTCGAAGTCTCTGCGGGTTTTCTGCCGGATAATAAAATCAAACTCATTCAATTTATGGAGGATTTCGAGGACAGGGCACTGAGAACTTCAGCGTTGCAACCAACGTGTTTTTGGAGATACGTTGACGACACCTTTTTTATCTGGCCTCATGGACGTGATAAGCTCAATCGATTTTTGGATCATTTGAACTGTCTTCACCCAAACATCAAATTTACTATGGAGGTCGAAAGTGACTTACATTTTTGGATGTAATGGTTTACAGAAAAGATGATGGCACCCTTGGACATAGTGTTCACCGCAAGCCGACATATACTGACATGCCAGTAGTTGCCATCCACCATACCAACGTAACGGCGTCCTTAGAACTCTGGTACGCAGAGCATACGCCATTTCAGATGCAGACAGTTTACCATCGGAACTGGAACATCTGACGACTGTTTTCAAGGAAAATGGCTACTCTGAGAAACAGATTCGCCGTGCTATGCAGTTTGGACCGTCTCCAAAAGTTCTTGAAGAAGAGTATAGGGCTCTAGCCTGCATTGCGTACGCCGAGGGTGTTTCTTTTGAAATTGGAAGGCTTTTAAAAAGTTTTAACATAATGACTGTTTTCCATCCTCCGTCCAAGATTAGGGCATTGCTTGGCTCCGTCAAAGATGACCTCGGACTCAAGAAACCAGGTGTTTATAAAATACCGTGTGAGTGTGGCAAGGCATACATCGGCCGTACGCTTCTAACAGTACATGAGAGATGCGTCGAACATTGCCGCGACACGAGACTATTGCAACCGGATAAATCGTCGGTATCAGAACACTGTTTAACCGAAGGACACAAGATGATATGTGATAAAACCTGCGTAGTAACAAATACTTCCGGTTTTTGGAACAGTGTTTACAGAGAAGCAATTGAAATCAGGGTGACGGACAATCTAATTAATAGAGACATGGGGTTTCCTCTTAGCAGAACATGGAATTCATTATTAAATAATATCAAATTCCAATGTTCGACCCGGATTCCAGCACCTAGGAATGATTAATGCAAGGTGCGATATATCGTTGTGGCCTGTTCCACTAGGGGCGGCGCCACCAGCCCTGTCTAGGAGGTAGCAACTGAGACGGCCGGCGCATGCGCCGTGCACGTGATCGACGCCTATATAGGAAGCGGTACTTCCATCTTGCACCAGTATTCAGCGGTACTCTGCAGCAGCAGTTTACTGAAGATGGCGGACAGCTGTACCGTCGAAATATTGAATCAGTTTGATTTTATTATCTGGCAGAAAACCCGCAGAGACTTCGAATATCAGTATATGCTGTTTATAAATTATTGCCATAGATAAAATGAAAACGTAGTGTAGCTCTTAACGAAGACATTGATGAAAGTTTCACGTTTATACAGTGAGTAGTTTGCGAGTATGAGCGAGTTGAATGAAACACGAGGTAACGCGTGAGCTCGTCCGGAACGCGGCAACTCCTACAGTTTGGGGAAAAAAATGGCGGACAGTACAGCTCGGGATTATAGGAGCCTTACCCACCCGAAAGCACTAGATATACCGAGCTGAACAATCCGCCATTTTGAATCCCAGTCCGACAACAGGGTTGTATGCTTTGTGTGGTGTAGCGAAGTGAATCAGCGAATATTTCATGATTGTATTGTTTCACGGTGTGAAATGGTTGGTTCTGCAGGTCCGAACTGGTCGCTATAAGTTTTAGCCGTTTCCCTCAAACATAGATTGGCGTAAAAGGTGGCTTGTAAATACCAGACGCTAAGTGTGACGCTAAAATCGAGTAACAATCTGTGTAACAACACATTTTTCTTTATTTGTATTAGAAATGGTAAGCTCTCAGAAAGGTAATAATGAAAATAAAGGCCAATACATGTAAGCAATAGATTAATTTTGCTACAGATTGTTAGTATATCACGACATACAGTGTGTTTAAAGTAAGCTATTTTTCTTGATTTTATTCAGACCAACTAAGAAACTATTCTAAGCTGTTAATTGTATTTTAAGTTGATGCAAGGGTGGAGCCGGCTTCATCCAGGTAGTGGTTTTTAAATTATATTATTTCGCATTGGTTCGGCGTTTAATTTAAATATGACTCTCAATACGGAAATATGTAGGCCTAAACCAAGTTGCGAACAGGATGCCTAAAAAAAAAAAGAGACTGAACTTTGCAGAAAATGCGAACAGAAAAGAAGTCGTACATGAAAGACAATAAATTTAGAACTTAGCAGGCAAGATTCACTTTATTTCAAAGTGCTTGCTACCAGAGAGACTTTATTTTAGTCGTTATCTAACGAAACCAGACGTTCAAAGTTATTAAAGACATTTTTGACATGAAATCTTCTCTGAAGTATGGCGTGTGTAAAATATGCGAGGCATTAGAGGCGGGGGGGGGGGGAGGGGTGGAAAGTACAATATCGCAATTTAACATTGTTCCGTAACTGGAACTCTTATCGTACAAGTATGTGGACGTACCATTTATAAACCAGAAAATACGATGATTATAACGTATTTTAACTGTGTGTGATAAATATTTAGAACGGCAACATATGTCTTAATTTGTAATGTAAGTGAATGTATTATATCTCTTAATATCCATCTAATCACTAAATTTAAGTTGCTTGCCCCTTACAGTCAAATGCAAGCAAATTTATTACGTTGTAATATTTTCTGCGTAAGGAAAATATATTTAATGGCCTTAAGAGCATATTCAAAACAGTCAGTGTTAGTCTTTAAATGCGCGCCTTCAACGTGGGATTCAAAATGGCGGATTGTTGTGCTTGTACTTTACAGTGCTCTAGCCCACCCTGTGACGTCAGCAGCCTGGGCCCCCGGCGCGTCGGCTGCCGCCGTCTGTCAGCGCCAGTGCTGCCACCCTGCGGCCTTTGTGCGCGACGGCTGGGCGGAAACGACGCCTCCGCGCCTGTTTAATAGCACGCGGCCGCGTATTGTGTGATCTGCAAACACGTACGACGCTTTCTTCAAAGCTGTCGAGCTTTTACGGCCGCAGTAAATCAATGAAATTTCTGCGCGCGAGTGGGTTGTTAGCCGTCTGTCTCGGTGTATGCTAATTTCGAGGCATTACTTAACGCTCGTACAGAGGAAATTGTCCTAGACCTCGGGCAGAACACATCAAGCCGTCGTAGATCCCATTGTTGGATCAGAACGCAAAAGCAGAAGAGTTTTAAATTAATTATTTATATATTCACAAATGAACGTTCTGCCATAAATGGGTGTATCTAGCTTCTTCTTCTTCTTGTTAGGTAATCAACCACAAGACTCGTTAGCAGCAGCTAGTCACACATTTATTTGCCCTTCCTCTTGAGAACGGGTGTATGAGGCACAGCTGGTATCCTTCATAAGCTGGCTGATATACTTCAATCTCGGTCGCTTTTTTTCTATACTACTTTCGAAATCATTTCTCAACAGATTGGCAACCATGTGTGTGGAAATCATGTCTCAATAGACTGGTAAGCATGTGTGAAACATTTATGTCTTTATAGATTACTGTAAATAATTTCGAGCTTATATAAATGTAGTATTTGATCATTCTTTGTTCTCGTCACCCACACTCGGTTTCCTCCCCCCCCCCCTCCCCCCTTCCCCGCTTCCTCTCCCACTTTGCTGGGTCGCAATTAAAAACTCATCCCCTCCATCCACCACCAACTACTTCTCCAACTCCTCGTTATTACCTATACATATAAAAATGAATGTCTGTATGTCCCCTATGTGTTCATAAACCATTCATTCGATTGCAATGAAACTTTGGTGAACTGTTCATCGTACACCCGCGAAGGTTTCTGAGCCAAAAACAAAAGAGCACGCCACGCAGCTCAGGAGATATGACCTCATCAATAATGAAGGGCAGCTCGTTTGGTATTGACGCGATACACGGGAGACAGCGTTACGGAAATGATACAGGATCTGGGATGGGAATCATTACATCAATGGCGCTCATCGCTACGGCGTGGGCTACTTGAGAAACTCCAATCGCCAACATTCTCCTCCGAATGAGAAAATATATCTTTGACCCCCACTTACATAGGTAGAAATGATCACCAGAATAAAATACGAGAAATCAGAGCTCGAACAGAGAGATTCAGGTGTTCTTTCTTCCCGCGCGCTATTCGAGAATGGAATGGAAGATAAATAGTATAATTGTGGTTCGATGAACCCTCTGCCAGGCACTTAAATGTCATTTGCAGAGAATCCCATGTAGATGTAGATGGAGAGAGGCCACCGCGTGAGAATAGACAGAATTATGGGTCAATTATTGAAAAATGGGAGTAGTTACGGACCTACAACATAGTTTGCATTTAATTTCGGGCGTTTATGAAGCGTTTTGTAACTCACCCCAACACACACAAAACGATGAAACGAAAAGAAGTCTATCGCTCACAACAGTTTCGCTGTAGATGCCGTAAAATTGTCACATCAGGCATGAACTTGTATCAAATAAAGTTAGCATTACAGATTTGCATGTTACTATTTATTTTTGTCTGCAAGTCTACATTAATTCTCTTGCATCCGTTTTCTTAATCTCTATCTATGTGTTGTTGTGGTCTTCAGTCCAGAGACTGGTTTGATGCAGCTCTCCACCCTACTCTATCCTGAGCAAGCCTTTTCATCTCCTCATAAGAACGACAACCCACATCCACTTGAATCTGCTTACTATACGCGTCTCTTGGTCTCCCTCTGCGATTTTTACCCCACACACTTCCCTCCAACGCTAAATTCACAATTCCTTGATGTCTAAGAATGTGTCCTACCAATCTATCCCTTCTTTTAGTCAAGGTATGCCAGAAATTTCTTTTCTCCTCAATTCGGTTCAGTACCTCCTCATTAGTTACGCGATCCACCCACCTAATCTTCAGCATTCTTCTGTAGCACCACATTTCAAAAGCCTCTATCCTCTTTCTGTCCACACTGCTTATCGTCCATGTTTCACTCCCATACAAGGCAACACTCCATACAAATGCCTTCAGAAAGGACTTCCTTAGGCTTAAATCAATATTCGATGTTAACAAATTTCTCTTTTTCAAAAACGCCTTTCTACCCATTGCCATTCTGCATTTTATATCATCTGTACTGCGACCATCATTTGTTATTTTACTGCCCAAGTAACAAGGACACTCACTCACTCACTGACTAAACACGAAATCTCGAAAACTACTTCACCTATGAAGCTGAAACTTGGCAGGAATGTAGTTTATAGGTAGAAAACGTGAGCTAAGAAAGTATTTTGTGATAGGTGGCTGGCGGAGCAAACTTCTCCTACAGATTCTTTCATTCCGATCTTCACGAAATTTCGCACGCTTGACCTCCAAAACAAGAGGAGAATGGGGGAGGGTAATTTGCAACATAAAAATAGATCCCTAAATACCTTCGTCGCGCCGTAACTTGAGAACAGCTCGACCGATTTCAAAGAGCCTTTAGTTATTCTCAGAACAAGGATTGTAAGAATATTCGAGAACAACAAAGTGCGTATTTCAATGCGACTCTGCATTTCTATTGCATAGAAATCTATATTTTTGTTCCGATATTGATGAAATTTTGCACACCCTACCTTAAAAACGAGAGGTATGTCACTGTCTGCATAAAATTTCGTTCGTAGCATGGTGGAGGGTACTTAAGGAATTTTACGAAATGCATACTTTTGCTCCAATCTTTATGAATTTTTGCACACATGACCTTTAAACCAAGAGGAAGATTACTGGGTACATAAATGTTAATATGGTACATGAAAGAGGGTACCTTGCAGAAAACTTTACCGAGAGAGGGAAAGGTGGAAACGAACAGAGAGATGGGAGAGAAAGGGGTAGATGCAGAGAGAGGAGAGAAGGGGATGTGGACTACGAGAGTGTAGGATAAATAAACACTTGGGCAACGCTAGGTTTACAGATAGTTTATTATATATAATCTGTTTGTACGTTTTATTAATTTTAACTATATGGAAGTTTGTATGATTTTTATTGTTTCTAACCGACAAGATAGGCCATGTATCACATGACGTGCAGTTCACATTAATCATATAATTCTTGTTAAAATTACTTATAATTTGAAAAATATGTATTTTGTAACGTTATATAACAACTTAATGGACATCTATCATGCCTAGAATATAATTAATATAAATACTTCGAAATGTTAGTGCGCCACGGTATGCATTGTAGTGCCACCTGGTGGCGAGAAATATCTTCCTAACTGGCTCTAACAGTTCACACACTTGTAGTCTGCACATGTCCATGACACAAACAGCTTGTAACATAAATGTAAAGGTATCTAGTGTGAGTGGCTGAAGTCACCAACACGTACTACATGCAGTAACATTTTTCCAATTTTAGTTATTTTCATGATATATCGGGTGAACAAAAAGTCAGTATAAATTTGAAAACTTAATAAATCACGGAATAATGTAGATAGAGAAGTAAAAATTGACACACATGTTTGGAGTGACATGGGATTGTATTAGAATCAAAAAGAAAAAAATTCAAAAATGTCCGAAAGATGGCGCTGCATCTGATGAGAAAAGCAATAATTAGCATAACAAATTAAGACTAAGCAAAGATGATGTTCTTTGCAGGAAGTGCTCAATATTTTCACCATTATTCCTCAACAATAGCTGTAGTCGAGGAATAATGTTGTGAAGAACACTGTAAATCATGTCCGGAGTTATGGTGAGGCATTGGCGTCGGATGTTGTCTTTCAGCATTCCTAGAGATGTCGATCGATCACGATACACTTGCGATTTCAGGTAGCCCCAAAGCCAATAATCGCACGGACTGAGGTCTGGCGACCTGGGAGGCCAACATGACGAAAGTTGCGGCTGAGCACACGATCATCACCAAATGACGCGCGAAAGAGATCTTTCACGCGTCTTTGTATTTTTGTTCTAATAAAACCCCACGTCATTCCAAACATGTGTGTAATTTTTACCTCTCTATCTACATTATTTCGTGAATTATTAGGTTTTCAAATTGATACTCACTTTTTGATCATCCAGTATGTATCAGCTTTTAACAATTATAAAATTTTCTCCTTTTGTAGATACAAATCTGACGATGGAATCTTCTAAGCGCATCATTAAAGAATGATTTCTATGAAAATGTTTTGCGACCTATTCAGCATATCCGCAGCACTACCAATTATTATTTATATATTGGCAACCAATATGTGACACAATCACATCTATCAAGTTTGAGTCCATGTTGGATCACAGTGATCAGCGACTGTTATAATATGTGAATGCTGACCAGCAATCAATCGCAGATATTTATTTATTATTGCACGTCTAGATTTCGATCGTTTTGTGACCATTATCAATGCTTCAAAACGTGGATGGAAACATATAAAAATTGTAAATTTTAATGTTGAAGATTACGTTCACACTGAGGCAGCTGTAAAAATTGTATAAGTTTTAAACATTTTCGAAGCATTGATAAAGGTCATACAGTGAACGAAATCTAGATTTTCAATGATAAATAAATATTTAAGACAGATCGATCCTCAGAATTCACAGTCATGTCTAAATACGAGGGTTGGAACATAAACAGTGGCAACTATTTATTCACAGCCGATGCAAAAGCGTTACCTGTTTGCACCTGTTACCGTCCTTGGGTCACCAGCGTTGTGCAGAACCCTTTGCCATTGATGTGGAAGGCATTTTATACCGTTAGCAGAGCCTGTTCTGTTGATGGTGCGAATGGAGCGGTCTACTGCGTGTTCGAATCTCTGGAATAAACATGAATCGTCTGGCGTCGATCACGGTCCACTAACGCGGCAACAGAATGCACTTCTTCTTTAGAGACGCTAGGACGACCTGCCCGATGCCTGTCTACCACAGTTTGCCGACCTTCGTTGAAGGCATTTACCAAACGTGCCACTGTTCTGTATGGCAATGCTGATTCCCCGCACGCTATCAAATGTTCAAATGCTTGTAGAGCTTATGGGACTTAACTACGGGGTCATCAGTCCCTAAACTTACAAACTACTTATGAACTAACTAATACTAAGGACGTAACAAATATCCATGCCCGACGGGGGATTCGAACCCCCGACCGTAGTGGCCGTGCAGACCGTGACTGGAGCGCCTCAGTCCCCTCGGCCACCGCGGCCGGCCCCGCACGCCTCTTGAAGACCTTGAGAACACTGCCGTGCTGTACGACCTCTGGCACGTTCGACCTTGATCCAATTCTGTTTTTCCTGTTCCGAAAACTTAGTGACACCGTTACGTTAGACCGCTCGCTCACAAGCGCCTGAGTTTTCTAGATTGTGCGTACACCAGTGACGTGAGACAGGCGAGTCCATTTACTCCTAGGTAAGGTAGGTATGCCAACAACGTGTGCTATCAGTGACAATAGTAGATTCCATTGCATAGTGTCTCCACAGCAGTGTCTCCACAGCAGTGTCTCCACTATTTAAGTTCAAAGCCTCGTACTTACACACAATGAGTTTTAGGGATATCTATATCTATAAATGTGAATTCTGTTCGGTGTACGTTTATCACGTCTGAACCACAAGACATAAAGAACTAAAAATTCGTACACTTACTAATGTCTACCTGAGGAAGGCTTTAGGCACGGTTTTATGGCGATATGATAGCTATTTATCTATATATATATATATATATATATATATATATATATATATATATATATATTAATGTGAATATCTGTTCTGTGTACGCTTATCACGTCCGAACGACAAGACGCAGAGACTTAAATATTTGTACAGTTACTAATTTATAACTCAGGAAGGTTTTAGGCACGGTTTTATAGCGATCTGATAGATATTTAGTAATTTGAAGAATATAACACGAAACGCAGAGCAATAATTACTCTTTGAAAATTATATTTACTCTTTGAAAATGGTTTTATTGATTGCATTGTTGCTTGATGGTTGATAATGATAAAAGGTGGAGTATATAAGTTATCAGTGTATATAAAATTCTACGTTTGTGTTTGTTAATATTTCGCCCTGCAGCAAAAACTACAGAACGCAAACGAATGGTCTGTGTGTAATTGTTGTCCGAAGTCTCCCATTGTACACCATAGCAGTTCGATCCCGATAGCTAAAGGGGATGGAAGATATGGTGGTTGAAAGTCGTCAAATTATAAAAAAATTCGGAGTGAAGGCCAGCGATGACGTTTGCCACTCTATAGCAAGGAGGTTACATATAGCGAAACGTGATGCCACGGACCATATCTTTGGTCTATGCGTGCTACAATGTCTTGAGCTCTTTCTCTGTAAGGATAAGCATACGGATAAGGAAATATAACAATAAATAAATAAAGTAGTAAAAACAAAATTTCTTTTAATACATCTCTTAAAAAATCAATTTGACGTTTGAGCATCACAACAAGTGATCGATCTGTGATATTATTACAATCATTATTGTTCAATTTCGTGGTTGGTTTCTTCCAAACGAGTGCATTTTTACGTGTGATTTGATCTCATAGAACACTACTGATAGCTTATCATAATCAACCAACACGCGAGCGGAGCCGCGGGTTTAAGCTAGTACAAAATAAAGTTCACCCATACGAAGACGGGGTGGCTCACTAGTATGCAAAAAACAAATCTTCATCTGTCTGCAAACTAGTACCTTCCAATACAAAACGTCCAACTGGAATCTCATTTTTACATCCTATTTTGAAGTTAGTGGTTTACAACCTGGTAAGTACAAATGTTTGTAAATCTACATGACTTAACTATTCTGGTTATTATTGCCTAGGCTTACAAACTATTTAAACTAAAACTAAAGTAAGTACTAAACACATACCCATGTCCGAGAGAGGACTCGAACCTCTGATGGGGAGCATTCGCATGCTGCATACCAAGGTAGCTTAGAGCGGTTCGACCATTCCACTGCGGTGCTTTAAAACGTATTGGCATAGGCATTACTGCCTCATTACATATGCGGATGCATGCTAATTTTTTTCAGTCTACAACTTGCAATTTCGTCAGAAAATGATTGCATCTAACAATTGAAACTAGTTTAGTGAACATGTTTTAAATTAAAATTTTTATTGTGTGTCAAATCTTTAAATTTTTTGTAAAATAAAAAATAAATTTGGTTTGAACAACATTAAGTTGCGCTGAGGCCGAATTAGATTTCGGGGAGAAAGTTTCTGCAGATCTTGACTAACAAAGAGACCGTATGAGTATAGGATTTTAGAATGTTTTATAATTATGGTACGTGAAGTTCAGAACTTAAATAACAATCAGCCAAAACCGTTCGACGGCGCTCTCGAAACTTCTCGAGAAAATCGACTTTGAAATTTTACAAGTAGGTGCATGTAAGTAGCAAAAATGAAACACTTGCAGCGTATGTGGGGTAGCACAGGTGGTAGCGATTTGACCTCACAATGATAGGGGTCGATGGTTTGAATCCTGCCGTGGCAAGTATTTTTTTCCATGTGTTGGAATACTTACACAATTTTATATCTAATGGTAATTTTTACGAAAAATACACGTGTTGTCTTTTATTCGTAATTGTCTATATTGTATAATGTTTACGTCACGGAACATATAAACAAATTTACGCAATTTCAAATTCAGTTACATAAAACATTTTGGGCTCTCTCATTCTATGTGTCGTGTCAGTGTATGCACACAAGCGGAACACCTTATCGTCACCTAAAACAATGATTAAGTTCAGTTGCTTTGAAGGCCATTAGTAGCTATCGAGATAACTTTCCAAATACAGCGTGGTAGCTCTTCACAAAATCAACGACGAAAGACAACGGTCGTCAACTAATAGTGAATCCAATACTTAAAAAATGTAACTTTTTTTTTTAATAGAAACCGTATCAGTAACAATCTTTTATGGAATGTAGAAAATTACGAATAAACAGAAGAACGTGCATTTTTCGTAAAAATTACTATTAGATATGAAAATTGTGTAAGTATTCGAAGACAACGGAAAAAAACACTAAAAGAATATAAACCATTCGCGGCAGGATTCGAACCACTGACTGTATGCTTATTAGCCCAGAACGCTACCACTTGAGCAGCATCGACAGACGCAACAAGTGTTTTAATTATTAGTAATTACAATTACTTGCTAAACTTGAAAGTCGATTTTCTCGAAACTTTTTTAGAGTTGCGTCGAATTGCTTTGGTTGATTATTATTGACGTACTATAAATATCAAAAAATTCTAAAATCCGATACCCATTTGGTCTCCTTGTAAGAGATAGGGTCGACTGCTGGGATACATTCTGAGACAGATAGAAATTGTCAATTTAGCATTAGAGGGAAATATGTGAAGTAAAATTTGTAGAGGCACAGTAAGCATGTTCAAATGGATATTGGTTTCCGCTCTTATTCAGAGATGAAGAGGCTTGCACAGGACAGGGTACCGTGGAAAGCTGCATCAAACCAATCTTCAGACTGAAGGATGCGAGGCGGAGAGTACACAGTACCACTACTGGGCGTTTCCTTTCCTATTACATTCCCCCGGCGTACCACTCCAGTAGCGAGACTAGGATGTGTTAGGTGTTCTCAACATCATTGAGACATAGAAAGTATTTCGATCGACAGAAGTTGATCCAGTCAGGCAAGTTAGGTTGATTTTCAGCGACGGCGCACCAGTATGCAGCCATCTCAACGAACGGACTGTGTGCAGTGCTGATGCTTAGGCAACAAAAGCATCACACGTTTAATGTGACAGCTTCGAACATATCTGTAGCTTTGTCAATTTAAAGTCAAGTTAGTTGCGGTGTTTAAGCCATTTTGGCGAGTGCAGATTTCTTTATTTTTAAAATTAATTAAAAAATTTGGGATAAAGATTCTATGATTTTTCGTTTATTTCTGTTTCTTCTTACAGGAGATGTAATCTGAGATTGTTTAAGTAATTTTATAGAAAGATATCTTAATTCAACAAGGAGCATCTTGGTGACATCTACGCGACTTGATGTTAGGTTCTTCCACGCAGGAGCCAAGGGCACACTGTTTGATAGGTAGTGCACAATAAAAATCAATTGGAAGTTTACGAAAAATTACACCACAGGAAGCATCAATTTTCGCGTTATAAAATGGCGAACCTGTCAGGATTCGAAAAACTATTGTCTTGTTGCATTGTCCCCATTTCATGTACGTTACGCCAACGAATGTTCTGTGTTTCATATGAATTAGGATGGACATTTCTTTCTTCGTGTTAGGACTGGGTGGTCTCACCTCCACATCCTGTATCCCTTTATTAAAATGCTCTCTTCCTTGTGAATCCTGATTTACTTTATAATTATTAGATTCATGGTCTCGCCAGTTACCTTTCCTTACGTCGTTCCTCTCTCAGAATACCCTTGTTCACTATTATTACCATTTCTCAATCCATATCCTCCTCTGCATGAGTTACCATTATTATGATTATACTTGCCATTACTGTTGCATTGTCCCCCTTTACTCCTTTGTCTCGAATTATCTGTCCGACCATTCCATTGACCTGAATTGCCATAATTATTTCTCTTTTGTAAATTATTGTCTTCACTAAATTGTCAAACACTACCATTACTATTCCTATTTCTATTATTCTGAGAACAATCATTCCTAGATCTGTCACTCTCTCTCTCCTTCTTGCTCTGTTTCTTTCTCAAATCCGGCTCCTTAAACATAAACTTCGGTTCCCTCAATACCTCCTTAAAAATGTTCAAATGTTTGTAAAGCTTATGGGACTTAACTACGGGGTCATCAGTCCCTAAACTTACAAACTACTTAAGAACTACTTACGAACTAGGACGGCACAAATATCCATGCCCGAGGGAGGATTCGAACCGCCGACCTTAGTGGCCGTGCAGACCGTGACTGAAGCGCCTTAGTCCCCTCGGCCACCGCGGCCGGCAATACCTCCTTACATTCATCCACAATCTCTTTCTTTCATACAGTTGTCTGCTGATATTTTACAGGTAACTTCATTCTAAATAAATGTATCAACTCTCCATGTTTGTATGGTTTATCCAAACATTGATTTTTCTTATCCATAGAATCAAAAAATTTTAGTGCATTTTTCTCCCATGAACTTTCGTATGCTGACATCTGAAGTAACTCAAACTTTATCCTATTCTGGGCTTCCTTCGACCAACACCTCTCCAAAAATTTTGATCTAAGCTGTTGGAAAGATGAACAATTTTGTGCAATTCTCTGCATCACCTCTACTACAGAACCTGACATATGAGCACAAATAAAACCCAATCTATGCGCCAAGCTCCAATAATTCGCTAATCCTACCTAAAATTGATCTATAAATGTCCTTGCATTTATATTACCCCCTTTATCCTTAAAATGTTGAAATTTTCTTCCTGTCAAGAAATAGTCTGTATTATGTCTGTATTTCCCTGTCTACTGTGTGGCATTGTATTACCCATATGCATGTTACCTGTTGCATACCCAAAATTCATATCATAACGTTGCAAAGGTGAACAAAAATTCTGTTAGTCAATCTCACGTTTAATGTGACAGCCTCGAACTTATGTGTAGCTTTGTCAATTTAAAGTCACGTAAGGTGCGGCGATTCAGACATTTTTGCTGAGTGCAGATTTCTTTATTTTTAAAATTCATTTAAAAATTTGGGATAAAGTTTCTATGATTTTTCGTTAATTTCTGTTCCTCCAGTTAACAGCTTCTATCCTAACAAACCTGAATTCTTGTGAAATTTTAGTTCAATCAATATGTATTGTTTGTTTAAATAAATTAAATACATAAAAATCGTGTTTACTTTCAGTAGCTGGTGACGCCAAATTTGTACCCATTTTGACCATACTAATAATATACAGAGATATTTTTCTTACAGGAGATGTAATCTGAGTTTGTTTAATGTTATAGAAACATATCTTAACTCAACAAGGAGCATTTTGGTGACTTCTAGAAGACTTTATGTTAGGTTCTGCCATGTAGGAGCGACAGATATGTTGTTAGATAGCCAGTGCACAATAAAAATCAGTTGGAAGTTTATGCAAAATTACACCACACCAAGCATTAATTTTCGCATTAGTAAATGGCGACCCTGCCAGGATTTGAAAAACTATTGTCTGGTTGCATTGTCCCTTTTTTTTATCTACGTTAAGCCAATGAATGTTCTGTGTTGCATGTGATTTAGGATGGACATTTTGCCTATCCCCTTCTATACCCACTAGTCATACTTTCTTCGTGTTAGGATTGGGTGGTCTCACGTCCACATACTGTATCCCTTTATTAAAATGGTCACTTCCTTGTGAGTCCTTATTTCCTTTATAATTATTAGATTCCTGGACTCGCCATTTACCTTTCCTTGCGTCGGAACGGAGTATAGTCATCCGAAGCAAGAGTCGTCACTGTGGATAGCATAACTGCCCATTAAGCAAGACACTGGGTTCGAATCTCGCCAGTGGTCGAAGTTTCCATTTTATACTTCACCTGCCGGCCGCGGTGGCCGAGGTGACTGAGACGCTCCAGTCACTGTCAGCACGGCCACTACGGTCGGGGGTTCGAATCCCCCCTCGGGCATGGATATTTGTGCCGTCCTAGTTCGTAAGTAGTTCATAAGTAGTTTGTAAGTTTAGGGACTGATGACCCCGTAGTTAAGTCCCATAAGCTTAACAAACATTTGAACATTTTTTTATACTTCACCCCCTATTCATTATCAACCAACATTCGATGTATTTGGCTGGCAGTGCTACTATGGGGTCAAGGGTTTGCGCACAGGTGGAGAAATCGGGTCGGGCTATATCAGACCGAACAAAAAAGTGTGTTGGAGCGGCTAGACAGAAAAGCGACCGCACCTGGCGTCTGGCGGCTAGCGGCGGCGCGTGCAGCCTGCTGCGGCTGCGGTCTGGACGATAAAGTGCCCGCCGGCCGACACCTCTGTTAATGCCCTCCCACCTGGCCGTGGCCGCGCCAGTGCCAGCGGCAGTGCCTCACCGCTGCCGCCGCGTGGGCGCCGATTAATGCCACACGTGGAACTCCAGGGCAGCGAGAAGACACACACCGTTCTCCAACCCTCTCCTCCCCACTCGCCGAGTGTTCCTAGCGGTGGGAATAGTCACCGTAACATGAACGTTTGTTCATTTTTATTTTCTACTAGCTGTCAACCCGGCGTTGCCCGGGGGTTTATTTATCCGACACTCTCGTAGTCCACATCCCCTTCCGCCCTCTCTCTGCATCTACCCCTTTCTCTCCCATCTCTTTGTTCGTTTCCACCTTTCCCTCTCTCGGCAAAGTTTCCTGCAAGGTACCCTCTTGTCATGTACCATACAAACATTTACGTACCCAGTGCTCTTCCTCTTGGTTCAAAGGTCAAGTGTGCAAAAAAAATGTTCGAATGTTTGTTAAGCTTATGGGACTTAACTACGGGGTCATCAGTCCCTAAACTTACAAACTACTTATCAACTACCTTATACTAAGGACGGCACAAATATCCATGCCCGAGGGGGGATTCAAACCCCCGACCGCAGTGGCCGTGCAGACCGTGACTGGAGCGCCTCAGTCCCCTCGGCCACCGGGGCCGGCGCAGTTCCTGTACGGGCCTTTCTGTATACGGAAAATGTTGGACTGCTGCCCTGGCCAGCACATTCTCCAGATCTCTCACCAAGTGAAAACGTCTGGTCAATTGTGACCGAGCAACTGGCTCGTCACAATATGCCAGTCACTACTGTGGTATCTTGTTCAAGTTCCATGGGCATCTTTACTTGTACACGCCATCCAAGCTCTGTTTAACTCAATGCCCAGGCGTATGAAGGCCGTTATTACGGCCAGATGTGGTTGTTCTGGGTACTGATTTCTCAGGCCACCGCGGCCGGCCATGTGTGCAATAATTCATAAAGATTGGAGCAAAACTATGCATTTTGTACAATTCCGTAAGTAAAGTACCCTCCACCATGCTGGGAACGAAATTTTATACAGCCAGTGACATTCCTCTTGTTTTTCAGATAGAGTGTGAAAAATTTCATCAATATCAGAAAAAAAGTATAGATTTGTGTAGAATCCGTTGAAGCGATGTGGAAGGCATAGTATACCGTTAACAGAGCCTGTTCGCTTGATAGTTTTTACTGCTTTATTTATTTATTCTTATATTTCCTTATTCGTATGCTTATCTTTACAGAGAAAGAGCTGAAGACATTGTAGCAAGCATAGAGCAAAGATATGGTTTGTGTCATCACGTTTCGCTGTATGTAACCTCCTTTCTATAGACTCGCAAACGTCATCGCTGGCCTTCAGCCGGAATTTTTTGATAATTTGACGACTTTTAACCACCATATCTTCCACCCCCTTATAACTATCGGCATGGAACTTCTATGGTGTAAAAAGGGAGACTTCTGACAACAATTACACACAGACCATTCGTTTGTGTTCTGTAGTTTTCTCTCCAGAGCGAAATATTAACACACACACGCGTAGAATTTTATATACACCGATTAACTTTGATCCCAATATAGTCCACCCTTTTATCATTATCAACCATCAAGCAAAAATGCAACCAATAAAATCATTTTCAAAGAGTAAATATAATTTCAAAGAGTAATTATTGTTCCGCATCTCGCGTTATATTCTTCAAATTACTAAATATCTATCAGACCGCTGTAAGACCGTGCCTAAAACCTTCCTGGGTTATAAATTAGTAATTGTACAAATATTTAAGTCTCTGCGTCTTGTCGTTCGGACGTGATAAGCGTACACCGAACAGATATTCACATTAATATATATAGATAAATAGCTATCCGATCGCCATAAAACCGTGCCTAAAGCCTTCCCCGGGTAGACATTACTAACTGCACAAATTTTTAGCTCTTTATGTCTTGTGGTTCAGACGTGATAAACGTACACCGAACAGACATTCACATTTATAGATATAGATATACGGTAGCCAACGAAAATTACACTGGTACAAACAAATAGGTGATCCAAACCATTAATGATGAAAGTGAAGCAATGAATTAAAATTTGTGATGCGGCCGGGAATCGAATCCTGACCTCCATGCTTACTAGGCAGATATCTTACCGTTAGATCACCACACCAATAACGATTAAGGTGCCTCTGAATAGTCTAAGCACGACTTCCCTCCACGTCACAAACTTTAATTCAGCTTCTGTTTTCCATAGATAATTACCACTACTGCCAAGGCTCTCCATACAGCGGAATAGCACCTCGGCAAATGGACATAGTGGAACATTCCTGCTAAGATGATATAAATATCAATTTAAATATAAATTCAGAAACCCTGAGACGGTTTTTCGTCTCGAATATGTCCAAGACATTAATGATGAAGGTGAAGCAATGACTTCATGCGCTCCGACGCAGGAGGCCGTGCGATCCACAACGTGGCACTCCAGACCGCTCTGTTACTCCCGCGCGGCTAATATTTATGATTTCGTTTTGATCAAACTTGATATGTTACAAACAGATTCTTAAGAATAATTGCAGTATCAGATTGGTAGCACCACAGTTCTCTAAATAACGTTGGAGGGTTCTTTATTCTGATTTACTGTTTTGGCTAGACGTAAATCGATTACCCTCGGAATTGGATGTAATGAATTTTGTGAGCTAGGATGTATAAAAAAAATTTCTTTTTTGCCCACAGCTATAAAAGCAGACGTAACTTTGTGATTTGGTCGCCGTTTAAATTCTTCTTTAATAATCTTGTAACCGAGTAATAAATATTTTTGCCATCACAAACTTCGATATACTCCGATCTTCTGCAGGATAAGTGATCTTCTTGTAACAATTTATTTCATTTATTATATAGTATATTTTAAAGTAAAGATACGAAAACAGACTGATGCATTTGACAAAAGCTCTATTTTCAACACCATAAAACGCAAAATGTTCACAATAATCACGTTCATATACATGAAACATCTCATGAAACACATATCTCGATTTATTGTCCTTTTGCGTTTTTCATAACTCCATAAAATTCATTTGTTATTTCAACAAGTATTGTTTTTTCAATGTTCACTGGAAGTCTGTTTCTCCGTGACATTTTTCACCATCCACTTTGCTGCACTTCTAATGTCTTTGACATCTCCACTACTCGTCCGCTGTGCACTGACCGATCTGCATAAAAGATCAAAAGACCTGCGCACTCTATATGACCGTCTCTACTGAATCTAAGATTTCAAATATTTTTAAATATCAGTACCGGTAACTATTATTCACGACATCTTTCCTTTCGTGGCCCAGTATCCAGTGGAACAAGCAATTCTGCTTGGTTCACTACAACGGGTACACTATATTATAAAAATTGAGCTTCAGAACATAGTGTTGATTTTGTAGTACGTATGGTTAGTACCTGTAAAGCACTGTTTTAAGTTTACTGAACGTTTTCCTGTCTGCTACTTGTAGGGATAGCGTCCGCAGCCTGCTTGAAATGAGACTGTCGTATTTATAAGTCCTTTCTATACGAGACGTGCAACACGCACAAGAAAGTGGCTGTCAGCTGCAGCGCTCCTTGCGGTAGACCGCCGAACTACAAAGAAGCGTTCAGACGACACACGTTTGTCGAGTCGTCTTCTTACGTGTCTATTTGGTTTTGTTGTCAACTTACAGCAAGTGAATCGCTGAGTTAAGATCACTTTTCGAAACTGTAAGATATATCGTGATTATTCTGATGATTAAAAAATTTTGTGTTTTAGACTGCCACTGTGAAACTGTATATAATTGTTTTCGTGCAGTTCATGCGAACTACGTCGTTCACATGTGTTAACGTCCTTATTATAAAATACGATTACATACTCCCAGCTCTTGCGGTGTGAACCGCTTATGATTATGATGAATAAGTTCAGGTGTCTATACGTAGACCTTTCACTTTGATAAAGCTTCAAATAATGTATCCATATACATGCTTCGCAAATCGCGAAATTTGCCGACGTAAAGTACTTGCAAATTGGAATATTTTGACTGATTCTTTCGTCGGTTCTTGGTAGATCACCATATTGACTTTTATTTAAATAACCGATTTTCGACGAACTTTAAATTCTGAATATGTCCTAAGCCGAAATCCAGGTAAGTAAGTGGAAATGAAACTGTAGAACATTCAAAAACTTCTACTTTGAAGTCAGTGTGGTGATGTACTACCAAGAACTGACGGATAAATTATTGGAAATGTTTTGATTTACAATTGCTGTAAGTTTGTTTGGCTATATCTCTGTATTCAATAAAAATTGTACACATGTTATATGAAATTTTTAATGCAATTCTTCTATAGTATCGCCTCCTACAATACGACTGACAAGGAAAGTACATGGGCTCGAACAAACATATCTGTATGAACGTTTGGTTACTGGATCTCTACGTACACCTCAATGTGCTGGTGGGTGTCATTTTTCTGCAAAGCCCTGCGAATAATGCTCTACATAGCACTGTACATGTAATTGTAGATGCCATACGTAATGCAGATATCTTAATTATAACTTATGTAATAATCATCGTACATGTACTCTAGTGAACTATCATCAAAAGCCGTGATGATAGTTGCAAATTTAACCTTCTTCCCGAAAGACTGTTGGTATTCACTGCCACTACTTCCATCGCCTCTTCCCGCACTTACCTTAGCACTACCGCTTGCAATGAGTTGTTCGTCATTATCATCCCTATTATCATTATTACGAGTTTGTAACAACAGTATCTAACTTATGATCATATTTCTGTACCATAAGAGATACGTGAAAGCATGTAAATAATTCATCTTCTACACTAATACAATGGTCACGAAGAAGGGTTCTTCGTAACTTCATCTCAACCAATCGCAATACATTAGCAGGATTGATTGCCAATCGCCGCCCCATCTAACGCTTCACCACACAAATGACGTCACAAAACGCGACTTCGGAGGCACACTGCACCGTCCCTACCGGCGAACCGACAGGTCAAGTGCAATGTGGCAAGGCACACGCAGAGTTTTGCAGATGCGGGAGTATCACTAGTGCAATAAGGGATCTTTACATTATCTCTCATACGATTTTGGTGTATATGTGTTAGTTCGAGCCCAAGTACTTCCCTTGTGAGTCGAAAAACTACGTTCCTCTGAGCAGGAGACAAGTACACATTCTGAAATAAATTGGCGACTAGGATTCGTTTGTCAGCTGGGTTCCACATTTGGTCGTCTGCGCATGCGCGAAGCACTTCCATACGCCCGAGGATACGATCTATCGTACGCGTGCATCTTGAGCAAGTGGACGCGTCTACACGGTTCGCGGCCAACGTGGCAGGTGCATCGTGGGTAATCTCGTAAGCTCTCACTCCCCGTGTAGAAAGGACTGTACAGTTGTACGGTGTCGACCCGAACGCTGGACGCAGACTGCACTGGCTGTGCTCCCAGGACTAGCCCTGAGAGACGACCAGCGGCTTTCAGCCGGCGTCTAGCAATCTGCTGCGGTGACGGCGGCCCTAGTTCTTCTGGTTTCCTCGGAGCTAGCCGACTCCGCTCTGCTGAATAAACATTTATGATAAAAGCTGCGGCTCTGCTCGTACCTACCTCCGGGTAACTGCGCGGCCCCTAGCAGGGCGCGTTGTAAGTCTGCGCGCGACGGTCCAGACACGGGGCACACACCATCACCTGTCGACAGACGACACCGTAACTGCAGGACGCAGCATCAAATCAGCAAATCAGATGCGCCGGTAAAAATCACAAATCATATTCAAGTATTAACACGGAGTCATTCAAAAAGTATACCGCAATTCTGAAACTCGAGAACTCTCCAAAGAAAGATTTAGGGAGAGACCGAAGTTTCATTTGGTTGTTCATTTTATCGCTGGGAGCGCTGTTGGCTAATTTTTGTTGTTAATCCAAAGATGGTGACTGTTTCACATAAGCTTTAAGTGTTGTAAGAGCACATTGCCACCAAGGTGGTTAGAATACAGGGAGACGCCCTTACGCTGAAAAAGTGAAGTCAGCCTCGACATATTGCTAAGTTTTGGAGAAGTGTTCGTATTGTAGAGCTAATGTTTTATGTCGCTTACAACGGGGAAAAAATTTCCAACGGTTTTGCCGTGACATACAACGTGTTAAAAGAGTACAAATTAGCCGTTAAAAATTAAACTTTCAAATATATTATGATAAGTATTTATTACCATTTATTCAAGAAGGTATATTGTTTGAAAGGACATACTTTGCTGTGACTGTCAGTGCAATGCATTAACAGTAATGGGGTCGACTTAACGCATAATTTCCACGGAGAAACGGCATTCCAAAACGGACCAAGATGGCTGACAGGCTTCAACTGACGTTTGTGCTCTGCGTAGATAATGCCATTTCCCTTTATTCTAACCTCCTTTATCGCGACCATAGCATTAAAATCACCATATTCCAACATTTTTCATCGTTTCGTAATTTCGATTATTTGTTAAGAGGCAGAAACTTCTCATTCTTCAAAATTTTTAGTAAATTCAAATTATATCAGCTTAATTCAGAATAATAGTATCCAGGAAATAAGTAGGTCAAAACACCGTCAGCTTGCCATTATAAATAGTACCCGCAGTTGAGTTACTCGCTCTGTATGTGGTTAACGCTCAATGTGAAACTCTGTGCGTCGGTCTAGCTGATTCCTACGCTTTTACGTGAATAAGTTGGCGTCCGATCCTTGACTGGCGTGAGTGCACTCGCGCTCTCCCGACAATCCACCCTAGTCTGGGGCAACGTTTCAGAGACAAATTAAATTGGTCCCAATTCCTCGGTTCCGATCAAGGTTATCGTGAGGTTTTCCTTGGTTGTAAGGCGTATGCCGGAACTGGTAAGCCCTCCCACTTAATCCCATTTGGGATCCCCCCCTTTGCCCCACTATCAGCCTGTCTGATAATTGGCTGAATAGAACCGCGACTCTTTATAGGCCGGATCTCAAACAGCCCGCTCCACTCCTCGGAGTGGAGAATGAAAAGAATAATTTTTTTTAACTCTGTCATTACCTCTCTATGTGATTGCTTTCAGTATTCAGTGCTTTGCTTCAAAATATCATACGCGGTTTATGTACAAGATAGATAGGAATCCGATACATTATTTATTTCTTAAACGTTCATATCGTGATCATACGCTAATGCGTGCAATATCTTTGGACTTTGATCGGGATAGGCTAGGAAGGAAGAATTAGAAACTTCTGCCTCCCGTCAATAAACCGATTAATATTCGTGATAATGGAATTCGAACTTATTTGCAAGTTTTAAGGAAATAACGTTTAAAAAAAACTTATCTGGAAAAAATTAAAGTTCGTATTCAATATAATAGGATGCAGAGACCTTAATGTAAATGAGACTTTTACGAAAATAGTCACGTATTGTGAACTTACGAAGTGTTTCCTATGAAAGTGATTTGTTTGTAACTATTAATTTCGAAATAGAGACTCTGTGAAACTTAAAAAAGTCTTAAACATTTATTCAAGTATTTATTTCCCTAATATGGTCCAAGATTATTCTAGAGGTGAACATATAATAATATCTGTCAAGTTCGAAAAAATCAATGAAAGAAAAATATCTAACAACTTTGGTTAGGAGAAACTATTAATAAGGTTTCGTTTTCTTTTCATTAAAAGAAAAAAAAAAGAAAAAAGAAAAAGAGAGAGAGAATAATTCCTTAGAAAAAGGAATCAGGCACAAATAATATCTTTTTGTGACTGGCTTCCAACGGTCTGAACTACCGGGACTCAATGATTCGAGGTTTTTTTTTTTTTCCAATTTATTACATATCGGCCCCTGAGAAATGTAATTTCATGCTCAAACATTACAAAAAAGTCTTTAAGTTTAAATTATGCACAGAACCAATATTTACAGTGTGAAAAATTAAAAAGAGATACAAATTTTATTAATTACGAAGAAGTACCAGGTCTACCAACTTAAATTTCATAGTGGGATGACAAATAAAATTTAGAACCCATACATCCGATACAAACTGTGAAAGTCAAGCCGAAATCTACAGCTTATAAGTCACAAACTAAAGCCAAATACAAGTCAACCAACTGAAGCCGAGTCACAATGTTCAGCTTGCATTTTGAAGCGAGTATGGTCTTCCACCCAAGGAAGTTAAAATAGGGAGAGATGCCCTTACGATGGCCGAGGGGACTGTGGCGCGCCAGTCACGGTCTGCACGGCCACTATGGTCGGGGGTTCGAATCCCCACTCGGGCTTGGATATTTGTGCCGCCTTAGTATTAGCTAGTTCATAAGTAGTTTGTAAGTTTAGGGACTGATGACCCCGTAGTTAAGTCTCATAAGCTCTCCAAACATTTGAACATTTTGTGAACATTTTTAGATGCCCTTAACGACACAAAGGTGAAGCCATTGTCGCCATATTGCGCAGCAATAACATTTGTGGTGACGAGTGTGTATTCATCGTATTCTCAGTTGAAATTGGTATTATCTACAAAGAAAAAAGATGACGGTAACCTGCGTTACCTATATATGGATGTGCTAGCTGAACAAGAAAGCCTTCTGCTTTACACCCAAAAATTTTGGTGCTAAATTAAATTAATACTATTTGTCTCGATGTTTGTCTCTCTGTGACTTCTGATTTTCAGTGTTAGGAGATACGCGATGGTACAGAATTTCATTATGGGTATATAATGACGTGTAACCTGTAGAAAAAGTTTCGTACGTATTCAACGTAAAAATCGTCCCTTCAGTACAGAACTTACGAAAATGAGCTTGTTGCTGTCATTATTGGAAAAATCTTGTTCTGAATTTCCTATAAACTAACACAAATGACAATTTTAGTTCCTGTAAATCATTTAGGTATTATATCGATATTTAAGTCATACTTATCGAATGAGATTTTTCTTTAATAAATCACAGTTCAGCTATCTGTAAGGTCTACATTTGTCCACGAAATTATACTATATCTAATACGTACTCAGGTATGGCAATCATTTAAATGTATGAAAATTAAAAGGGAACATCCACTTAGTGCTTTAATCTGAAACATATTTCCTTGGCTCCGGAAGATGGCGGACTGGATTCAGTCAACTGCTAAGCTTTGCAAAGTAGCGCTGTCTCCCCTTATTTTAATGTCTTTGGTTCAACCACAGTAACACATTCACTCATGACACTACCGCTATTTTTTTTTTAATTTAGCAAATAAAAAACCTTCCGCCATTATTTTGTACAATTTTTAATCAATTACACCTTTCGAGATTCCAATAATCTCATCTTCAGACCCTGCATCAGACAAGAACAATAGTCAACAACAGTATAAATGTATTACCAGTTAATTATAATGAAATAACTTAGAAATATTAATATTGTTCAAAGTGTTGGTATTTTTAAGGCATTAATTAATTAACTGTATGCTGAATATGAAAGTAACTATCTCGTCTGCATAGGGACGGTAGTAAAATATCTGACAGTTGTAGCATAATGTATTATACACGTAACAATTGTCATGGGTAAGGTTAATAGAAAATGGTTATGGCATAAGGTACCTTGCTCGTATTATTATCAAAGTACAGTTAAGCATTACACCATACCGAATTCCCAGTAAGATGTAGTCACCTGTAATAATCATACAGGTACTAGAAATTCTATTAAGCATCGATTAGGAAGCCATTCGTATAAAAACTGCGATGGAAGCCATTTTTTCTCCTCCCCCCTCCCTCTTTTCCGCACTCACAACCCCTATCCACCATTTTTATTCTCATGACTACATTTATTATTATTATTATTATTATTTGTGCTTGAACGACTGACAGTTTTATTATCACATCCATGCCCGAGGGAGGATTCGAACCTCGGACTCGGGAGGCCGCGCGATCCGTAACGTGCGGCGTACTAATTACAATCTGCACGGCCGCTAGGGTCGGGGGTTCGAATCCCCCCCTCGGGCATGGAAGGGGAGACGTACTACGACAGTGTAGAAAAAATAAACACCCGGACAACATCGAGTTTTCAGCTAGCCGTAAATATTTCTAAAGCCCTTATTTCAAACAGACACTACTCAAAATTTGGATATCATTCGATAACATACACCCATATGTGGTGACCTAAAGTTGATAAGGTACTTTGCGATTCTTTCGAGAAACGTGGAAGACCAAAAAAAGAAAAAAAAAATATCACGGTAACCTGCCTGTAATCGTGTCTAAATTCGAAGCACGGCTACTTTTTCATTTTTCTCTTTTTGTACGACCAAAACGCTAAGACATTTAAAAGATACAAGATTCCGCACTTTAGCAAAGATAATTATGTAAAGCTGACAATCGGGAACGGTTTGAAGCTACAATGTTTCAATTTATGAACACATATTGAGTTTTCTTGTCGTCCACGGCGGATAAGAGATTTACAGCGCATAATTTTCGACTCTCTGATGTCCTGTTCCTATAAATCGTCAGATTTCTAAAGTGGACTCATCTCTCATTTCGTTTATATCTTTCCGCTTTTCCTTTTTGGTGCTGTCGGTGTACTAATCGTCCACGTGGAACGTTCAGCGAACGGCGACCGTATTTCTGAAACAGGCAGAGGCGCCACGCTGGCCGAGAACTCGTTGGCGGAATCAACGTCACGTCTGGCAGCCGCGGTCGCCGCCGTACTCGCTTCCGATCGCCACAGAGCTTGTAAAGCCAACCGCTACGTTTCCACGGCGACGTCTTTAAAATCCTCACAGGCTCCGCGACACTGGTCCCACAACCGCTGAATATTAATGCGCCGTCTACGCCTATTCCGACGTTGTTTCTCGTCCCGCTGGGTAGAGAAACTCGTCTTCACAACTTAATTAACACACCCACGATTCGATATCTGAAAGCTACCTTAACGTCTCATCCGCGGTTTCGGCACAAATGAAATACTATTACAGTTTTTTTAATAGGTTTCAGAAATTACTGCTACCAGTCGCCTTTTGTTTCTTCTTAATGAAGATTTATTTAAACCATTACCGGTTTCAAGCTGCCTAGCAGCTCATCATTAGATGGTATACATTTATTGCAAATTACATTTGTATAGCTATGCGCTTCATTTTTAATTTGTCCATATTTGGTCCGCCTTTGGATAGGATTTCACTATACTTCTTTTCCATCAACACACCACAGCACCTCCCACGACTTTCAAGTGGTGAAATTAACAAACACTTCACACACATTACGACTTTACAGGCACTAACACGATTTCAGCTTGTAAACAAACCAAACAAATTAACAAACACTTCACACACATTTGTATAGCTGTGCGCTTCATTTTTAATTTGTCCATATTTGGTCCGCTTTTGGATAGGATTTCACTACACTTCTTTTCCATCAAGTCGTGGTAGTGCCTGTAAAGTCATAATGTGTGTGAAGTGTTTGTTTGTTAATTTCACCACTTGAAAGTCGTGGGAGGTGCTGTGGTGTGTTGATGGAAAAGAAGTGTAGTGAAATCCTATCCAAAAGCGGACCAAATATGGACAAATTAAAAATGAAGCGCACAGCTATACAAATGTAATTTGCAATAAATGTGTACCATCTGATGATGAGCTGCTAGGAAGCTTGAAACCGGTAATGGTTTAAATAAATCTTCATTAAGAAGAAACAAAAGGCGACTGGTTGTAGTAATTTCTGAAACCTATTTCAAGAAACAGTCGCAGGTTCCATCACAATGAATAAGTTTTTTTTTTCTTTTTAAATTAGTGGTTGTTAGAACGCTTTTTCTCTGCAAAGAAGAAAATAATTTACCGCGTGAACACATTATTTACTTTCCTAGACTCTTTGAAATCGATTTAAAATAAAATTTAGGGCATACAGCACTGTTATAAATGGTAACTGAAATACATAGCAAACTATGTCTCTTATCAATATTTCCGTCACGCTATACGAAGACTTTAACCTCCAGCAAGTCTACTTATATGAATTAACGTTTTTGTTTATGAATTTCTTTGACATTCACACCTTACTCGTATTCGTGAGTCGGTGGTTCGGTGGTTTAGGTGTTCCGTAATTTCCCGAAATCACTCCAGGCAAATGCTGCGATCGTGGCTTCGAAAAGGCACGACCGATTTCATTTCCCATCCTTACCAAAACTCCCGAACGTGTGTTCCGTCTCTGATGACTACGCATTCAACAGGAAGTTACATTCTAATGACCATCTTGTGATGGTGCAGTTCTTGTCTCTTCCGTGCTTGCAGTATTAGAATTGTGGTTGATTCCGCCTTATGCAAGACACTTTTTGTTTTGTTTAAATACCCAAACTAGTTTCGGCACTTATTGTGCCATCTTCTGTGGGTTTCTGTTGTTTATTTTCTATAATAACATGTTAACATATTTGATTATACAATCGTTTGCACAAGATGTTTGGTTTGACAATTTTGTTAGAGGTTTTAGGGCTAATTTATTCAAGGTACTTACATTGTGTCATTCGCAGGATATTTATGTGCATTGGTTGTGGAATGACGAATTTTAACAACCTGTCATCTGCAACAACAAGACGTCCTCAAAAATGAACAGCTACTGTACTGTTACCACGAAACACCAATGCTTAGAGGAAGGATACAGTAATTATAATCAAAGTTTGGGTCAAGAAGTGTAAATAAAGCAATTCCTGCTGTATCTGACACGATCACGCGATTTAGTAGATTCAAACATTCGTTAGCGCGGTATAAATAAGAAATATTGAGAAATATGTTATATAAGCTAAATTTTTATAACACAGGATCATTTGGCACCGGGAAAGCTTTGGATTTTCTAGAAAAAAAATTAACCTAACAAACGATATTTGCAATAGAAAGATGTGAGAATACGAAATTAGAAATGAAATTCTCGATTAAAAAGTCGTAGATTTCGAAATAATCTAAAATAAACTGTCCTGCAAAGTACCGTTTCATACCTTCCAACGGTTCTTAGGAAACATAAAAAGACAAATGTGGAGTGGTTTCTGGTTATTACCGATTTTTATGGCACTACATGCCTTCCCTGGCGTAAAATGGATGTTAAAATCAATTTAAACGCTACTATTCACACTAATCTGATATCGTATTGAGATATACAGAGTGAATCTAAATTCGCGCATTCGGGCTTCGCAGCGCGATTCTTCACATGCCAACAATGAAAAATGTGTCACAAAATTTCATCTTGCGCATATTTCCGCCAGTAAATGGACATCAAAGACTGTGATGGCTGTGTATTCCATACGTCAGTGTGTTTCATAATTACACCAACAAACTTGTAATGGATGTATTACGAAGAAAATGAGCATGGAAACCCATGCCCGGAAACGCCATTCAACGACGCTACGGAGAGTCCAAATTACAGGCACCAGCTCCTTCCGCTAGACGTCCCTTCCAACAACTTCGACGCTCTATAGCGTCATTGGATGATGTTTCCGTGCATGGGTTTCTAGGCTCACTTTGTTCCTCAATATGTCTCCCACATCCCTTAGACGTTTTTTTGGTGTAGTAGTGTAATTCTGAAACACACTGACGTATAGGACACACACTCATCTCAATCTTCGACGACCATTTCCTGCCGGAAATATGGGCAGGACGAAATTTTATGACAGACATTATTTTATTGCTAGAATGTGAGGAATTGCGCTGCGAAACCCGAGTGTGCGAATTTAGATTCACCCTGTGTACCTCATCAACCGCTTTGAGCGCTGATGTCATGGCGTATAACAAAATCAGTGGGAGTGATATAAGGCAGGTGGACCAGATTCGTTGGATTTGCAGAGTAATACACAAAACCAAAGATTATTAACTATAGGAAAAACAGAATGCTGGCTTCATAACATGTAAATAATGGCGGGATAAACTCTGCGCCATACACAGTAGAATAGTTCATTGAAAGTAAGGGTAGGTACAGGAGCTATAATGAAAGAAATTTCTTTGAAACATCGTCTTTATGATATCGTTCGAGAATTCTCTGCACAGAACCTCGACAGTTTGAAAATCACGATACAATTGCTTTCGATCAGACAAAATTGCTTGCATCGTAGCTAAGAAAATGATATAGAGCGGTTCCTGCAATAACAGTCTTTCTGCCCCGACAGTCCGTACCCTCCCGCAGGCTAAGACACACGCCCCAGGGACTCGACGTTCTTTGGTGCGGTTTCTTGCATGACCTGCGCAACATGTACCCGCTGTGTTAGATAGCGTGGCCGGCGTACGTCAGCTCACATTACTGTAATGCAGCCAGGCAGTAAAACGAGCTCTCCGGACTTAATCCCTGAGTTATATTTCAAGAATGAAAAACACGTGAAGCCGGCCGCGGTGGCCGAGGAGACTGAGGCGCTTCAGTCACGGTCTGTACGGCCACTACGGTCGGGGGTTCGAATCCCCCCTCGGGCATGGATATTTGTGCCGTCCTAGTCCGTAAGTAGTTCATAAGTAGTTTGTAAGTTTACGGACTGATGACCCCGTAGTTAAGTCCCATAAGCTTTACAAACATTTGAACATTTTTTGAACTGCGAGATCAGTTTTATGTATGTAAAACATCGAGCTACTTGTAGTAGTCTTCCTCGCACCGCAAGGTCCTGTTTTGCGGGCAAACCGGTCATAAAATTGAAAGTAGAGAACGAAACTCATACATTTTACTTTCAATTCCCGACTGCGAAGAGCACAGTGGGTTAGTTAAAATCCAAAACATTGCACATTCCTGTTCTTTTTCCTAATGTACTCCCTCTGTGCACTTCCCAATAAGTTATACATCTGACGAATTCTCCCCGTCAAAAATAGTATTTTTTACGTTTTTCTTCTAACATGTCTGCACGGAGAGGATTCGCAATGGATTACTGAAGTATGGAGAACATCCACTACCTAAAAAATTATTCTAGTTGGTTAACAAATGAAGCCCATAAACTTTCAGATAAATGGGGAATAAAAAAGCAGATGAGAGCAACCCACGTAATTACGGAGGGATAAATCTACTGCGCTCAGTTCTTGAATTCACAATAAAAATAATTGCATACGATATAAATACAAACATATCACCCGTGAAGGTTAAAGTTATGGTTTTAGATATGGTAGGTGATACTCGGATGTAGTATTCATACTTAAACACGACGTACGTATGTGTATCAATTACCTATGACCAACTTATCTTTGTTTTATTGACTACAAAAGGTTTTCGTTACAATTCAGTTAACAGATGTAGTAAACCTCCTTTACAATCGGGGCATTCTTTCTAACTTAATACATACAACTGAAGACATTTATTACAAAAAATCCACATTCAGGCGGGAGTTGATTCCAGCTCAACTAACTATATGTCGGGTTAACAATGGTACTTAGAAAAAGTGGCTCTGTCGGGCCATTACTTACTAATATAGTTTTGGACATGGTGATTGCTGATAGTGGCTACAGAACGGGGGACGAAAATTAGAAACCATTTCTTATGCTGACGATGCAGTTCTGCTAGGAAACAACGAAGACGTCCTGCAGAAACTATTACATTTATGTAAGGTGGCAGTCGAAAACTAAATATGACCATATCCACTAAGAAAAATCCATATGCATTAGTATCTTGGAAGCAATTAGATGTAAACTGAAAGTAGATGGAAAAATGTCATTTAAATACTTTGGTAGTGAATTGGGTCGTCTCATCATTTCATCTAATTGGCGATCAAAGACCCTGTATATTATACACTGACACAATACTCCTCCTTAGAAGGCGAACTTTGCACTTCAATCGAATTGTCGTGGACTCCTCGTGCCCTAGCTGGCAAAGATCTTTCCGTAATTCATCGTTACATGACCTTCTGGGTCTTCCAATTGGACGGGTACCTTGCGGTCTTGTACGGCTTTTGCTCAATAGATGTTTAGTCTATTTGAAATGTGGCCTTCCAGACCTAGTTTTCGCGTTTTCAGTTGCTGCACGAGGGTTGGTTGCTTCATCAGTCTCCATGAGTTCTCTTTGTGGACTGCCCAAAAGATTTTTCTTTCGAATCAAAGTTCTCTTCATCTTTCTTTGTTGTGCTAAAGATTTCTGCCCGTACAACAACAATGGTACCATCACTATATTATATGTTTTAAGTCTGATGTTTAATAACTGATTCTTTTATGACATCTGCTTGAGACTGAAATACGTTTTATACACAGTCACGATGCGTAGGTTAATTTTTTGTTTTAAATTATTTTGGATGTCGATCAATGTACCAAAGTAAATATTTCCACTTTGGGAAAATATCATACGCCTACCTGTTATGAGATGCCATTAGGGACTTCTTTCAAGACTATTACCTCAGTCTTTTCCGTTTCTTACTTGTGTTTTGCGCTGGGTCCTCCACAGTTTCTGTTACATATTCGTCTGTTCTGTTAGAATTGAAATGTCGTCAGCATATCCCTACAAATTTGCTCCACCACGTTTCTTCATTCCTTTGCTTCTATTTTCATATCCCGGAGGGAGACCTTTTCTTGGACCACATGAAACATCATCACCTTGCTGCCCACCTGTTCTAGTGCTGCATACTGCCGACGGCTCCCACTAGTATTTCACTCTTTCTTTTTGTGTCTGGCAGCGGTGGAATGGGCGAGCATTCTAAGGCGCCTGGCTGCGAAGCGCGCGGTTACTCTCCGTCGGAGGTTCGTGACTTTCCTGGTCATGTGTGTGTGTTGTATGTGTGTATTGTTCTTAGGTTAGTTTAAGTAGTTTTTAAGCCTAGGGACTAATAACCACAGAAGTTAAGTCCCATAGATTTACAAACATTAGAACTTTTTTTGTCTCCACTGTGCCCACCAACACTTATTTTTTTTATTTGATTGATACACAAAACTCTCTCAGAATGTTATATATATTTACAGTGAGGATATTGTCCTAAGACACTGAGAAATCCACGAAAGTCACCGGAAACGATAGTTGGATTCCAAGCATTTTCTGAAATTTGCCTCATGGTGAAAATTTAATCTATGGTCTTTCCTCCTGTTTGGAAACCTGCCTGGTAGTCTCCTACAACATTTTCTGCAGATGGTTTAAGATTTTCAAGAATTGTTGATAGAACATTATATGGTATACTTTAAAAATAAACTCCTCTGTTGATATTACAATTCCTATTATCGTTAGCACCAAATGTTGCCAAGATCGCTATTTTATTGTCTGGATGACTAGTTTTGGTTATACACTGTTACTGTTATCGGATCATCTGTTTCAGACACATTTTTGACAATTAGCGAAAGAACTTGTCAAAAATGTTGTGTCTGAAACAGATGATCAGATGATGGTAACTGTATTACAAAAACTAGTCATCCAGACAATGAAATAGCGATCTTGGCAACATTTGGTACTAATTAACTCCTATTATTGTTCTTTTATGCAGTGGAAAATGATGGGCTATCTTCTCTCTTCTGGGACTTCCCCGTTTTCCCATATTTCTTTTATGAGATTGTATAGCTCTTTCTGAAGTTTTTCACCTTCTGCCTGCAATATCTCTAGCTTCACCTGGCGACGTGTTGTTATATATTTTCCTCGTTGCTCTTTCTACGTCCTGTTGAATCACTTCAATTTTTCTTCCTCATCTGCATCCTCAATATGTCTCTGGATCTCCAGCGTTTAATAACGTTTCAAAATATTCGCTCCACCTGTTTAAAATTTTTCCGTTGTCTCTTAGAATATTTACATTTTTTATCATCAGCTAGCTTAAACCCGCGGCTCCGCTAGCGTGTTGGTTGATAGATAAGCTATCTTTCAGTAGTGTGCTATGAGACTGGTTTTGAAGGATGAAATGAAATACCTTCTTTAGAAACAAACATTTTAATCGACATTCAAATAAAAAAAATGTTAAGTAGTGTAGATAAAATCACACGTAAAATCACACATAGAATCCAATAACGAAATTCAACAATAATGATTGTAATAATATCACAGATCGATCACTTGATGTAATGCGTGGAACGTCAAACCGATATTTTTAAAGAGATGTATTAAAATAAATTTCTTTTTAATGCTTTATTTATTTATTTATTCTTATATTTCCTTACAGAGAAAGAGCTGGAGACATTGTAGCACGCATAGACCAAAGATATGGTCTATGGAATCACATTTCGCTGTATGTAACGTCCTTGCTATAGAGTCGCAAACGTAATCGCTGGCCTTCCGTCAGAATTTTTTTTTAATGATTTGACGACTTTCAGCCACCATATCTTCCACCCCCTTACAGCTATCGGCATGGAACTGCTGTGGTGTACAACGGGAGAATTCGGACAACATTTACACTCAGGCCATTCGTTTGCGTTCTGTAGTTTTCGCTGCAGATAGAAATATTAACACACACACGTATAATTGTATATACACTGATAACTTTCCATCCCAATATACTCCACCCTTTTATCATTATCAACTCTTAAGCAACAGTGCAACCAATAAAAACCATTTCCAAAGAGTAAATATAATTTTCAAAGCGTAATTATTGTTCCGCATTTCGCGTTATATTCTTCAAATTACTAAATATCTATGACGTCGCTATAAAACCGTGCCTAAAACCTTCCTCAGGTATAAGTTAGTAACTGTACAAATATTTAAGTCTCTGTGTCTTGTCGTTTCGGTCGTGATAAACGTACACCGAACAGACATTCACATTTATAGATATAGATAACTGAAGGTTCGCTTCAGTGCTGGAAGTTTCCTTGCTGCCTGACATTGTACTTGCCTTTTCAGTTTCATCAGTCACTCTGCTTCTCTGTGTTACATCTTCTAAGTGTTTTGCCAGAGGAAAGCAACCTTTGGTTCGCCATCCCCACGATATTTTCTGTGTGTTCTATCCAATTTAACAGTACGCATTTGTAATTCCTAGATGTTTAGTTGAATTTAAGGCCTTGAAATTTGTTTTGACTGATTGTTCCATCTGTGGAACATCTTCAGACTGAATTAAAATAACAATTTTGGGTATGTTTCACAAGTTTAGATTTGATTGATTTATCTTGTAAATGACGTTTAACAGATTTATCTTAGAGCTCATGTGGGCGACTTCACACTTTTCATTATTTAGTGTCACAGACACTATGTCTCCTCCATTCAGCATTCCAGTTGTCCTGGTGAGGATGAGAAGCTCTGTTAGACTCCCTGACGAATACGTGGTGCTGTAGAAGATTGTGAGTTCTCACGTCGACGTCGATGAGGCTACGAATTTGGAGTCAGAACCTGTACAACAATTGGCAGCTCTGGGTGTGAACCCGTGGGACTGGCAGCATGGCATGTTTAATCTGGATGACAGGGCATTCCTTCTGACTGCTGAACAGCTATGACGCAACTGCTGCCAAATGGCTATATTCCATACGGGTTCATTGGGCGATCCGCCAGGTCGATGAAGGAGGCTTGGTATTTGTATGCTGGCAAGAGTTACACTGTAGCTAGCAGCATATCGTTCATTAACACGTTGCTCTTAGATGCGGGAAGGGGACGCCGATGGATCTATTTCCCTTCTTCCCCTTGTTTTCGCACTTTCTTGTGAGTTAGAATATTCCATGATGCAGACTAAATCTTTGTCTTAAAATCTGTGCCACTCTGCATATGCATCTTATGGATGTTTGAAACATGAAAGTTTCTGAGTCATATCGTTTAATTTGTACGTAGGGTATTGTTTTAACTCTTATCGTTGTGGTCTCCTGCCGAACACGTGTCTTATGCAGTTCTCCACACTAATTTATTCTGTACACGCCTCTTCATTCATGAATAATTAATGAATGTTACATTCATTTGAAACTGCTTACCGTAACAAAGTATAACTCTCCACTGCAGTCTCTTTTCTTTTTTTTTTTTTTTTTTTTTACCACAGCATTTCCTTTCATCATGAAATTAGCACTTATTTGGCTCTCAGAATATGTACCAGCATCCTTCTTTTCGTTTCCCTCAATTTCGGTTTTCGCATATTCCGTACAGTACATGTGTGATTGTTTCCCGATACATTTATCCAATTTTCCGTATCACATTTTCAAAAGTTTCTATTCCCTTCTTGTGTGAAGTGTTTATCGTACATGAGTCACCCTCATACAAAATTTCATCTGAGTCAAATGCTTTTAGAAATATTTCCAAATACATAAATTGGAATTAAACTTTGATTTTTTTGCTACTGAGGCTGTTGGTTTAGTATCTCAGTTTGTAATTCCCCCAGCATCGTCTCTTTAATTCGTCAAAAAATGTTTGTATAGTCTATGGGACTTAACTACGGGGTCATCAGTCCCTAAATTTACAAACTACTTATGAACTACTTACGAACTAGGACAGCACAAATATCCATGCCCGAGGGGGTATTCGAACTCCCGACCGTAGTGGCAGTGCAGACCGTGACTGGAGCGCCTCAGTCTCCTCGGCCACCGCGGCCGGCTTTCATTCGTCTATATTCTATTACCCTTTTTTAGTTTCACTGATGTTCATCTCCATACATTATGGCAATAAATGTGTTATATATGTAGTGTCTGTTCTTTCAGACACGGCACAAAGAAAATACACAATTTTTATATCGCAGCCACAAAGGAATTATGGATAACTGCTACCAGAGGTATTGAATATTAGCGACGTGGCTATAAGCCGAGTCTTCTGCATATGAGGCAGTTGCGCTTAGCCAGCCGTACACAGGAGTTACTACGCTTGCACGGAATACGCCAGCACGTCTCACGCCAGTCCAAATTGTGAGCTTATCCAAACACTACTCTTACTACATCTCCGAAAGAACATACACCACATACACATATTTAAGGCAAAAACGGTCAGTGACCCTTAAAATGCAGATGCACAACACTCTTTAACTATAATGGATATCGGTGATAGAGAAAATAATAAACAAGGGGGCACTACGTAATTAGTATGCGAGTAAGTTCAAAAGGTCAGTATGGTGAGAGGCATCTGAATTCATTTGAGATCTTATTTAACCTGGAATGTTAAGGCTACCATATACTTAGGCAGTATTGAAGACTGTGTTGCACCCGTGTCCTATACGCAGCCTCGTTGAAGGTGAATCACATTTTCCTAAAATTCCCCCCAATAAAATGATGTGGGCCATTTGCCTTCCGTATTACCTGCCATAAGTGCTCGTATCTTTTCACTTCACTTCGCACCGGTATTTTAGCGAAATGACTGTCAAGCAGCACACTACTAGCCCTGTATTTGAACTTTAAGGGATAGTTTCTACTACGTATCAACATTTACGAGGGTCAGTTGGAAAGTGAATAAAGAATTATCTATTAAAATTTTTATTTGACGCTTTTAAACAAGACTGTATTTTACACACAATTTAATACCAATCTACGTTTCTTTGCAGTCAGCTTCTCGTAACCAAAGCTCCACCAGTAAACAGCCGCGAATTGTTCCTCCCCCTAACTGCCATATATTTTGGTGTTACCGACTACAACACACGCACATCTAAAAATGTTTTGCATCACTCGCCAAACAAACATTTATGACAATTTGTATAGGCTAGGTAGCCGTCTTATGCAACTGTAAATAAGTCTAATTTAGACCAGATGCGTTTCGCTTTATTCTAAAGCATCTTCAGTGGTCAAGTATTTTTATGTTCTCCTCTTCATATGTGTTTTAGAGCGCATTGCCACTTGCTGTCACTTTTTATATTACACTTTCTTATGAAAAATCGCCATTTCTGTGGCCTGTCAGACTTTGTATGATACAAAAACTTTTATAAGAAGTGTAATTGTAAATAGTGTAAATATAAACAGTGACAGCAAGTTGCAATGTGCTACAAAACAAACATGAAGAGGACAAGATAAGAATACTTGAAAAGTGAAGATGCTTTAGAATAAAGCAAACGTGTCTGGTTCAAATTACACTAATTTACAGTTGTATAAGACGGTTACCTAACCTATACAAATTGTGTAACTGCAACTGCGGAAAAAGGAGGCCAAAAACACGAAGAAGAAACGGGTAAACGTTTTATGGTATTCTCTTGTATTTGAATTCGTATTTAAAAAGTAATACATCTCAAGCTTTATTAAATCAATAATAATTCAGTCCCTGAGACATATATTGTCTCATATCAAATATATTTAATATAAGGAAAGGCACTGAATTAAAATGTGAGCTGTTGCCAGGATTCATGTTCATTGCTGTAGGGGTATATTCCGACACTGGAGAGTCTTAGAAACTTTGATACGTATTTCATAGGGGAAGACTCAGAGAGTAGTAATGTGTGTGTTTTGGCGAGGGATATGTCCTTTAAGGCAATCCGTGTAGACGGCTTTTCTATATGGCTGTGTTAGCTGAGTGGTCAAATGGTATGTCTAATAAGCAATGAGTCCCGGATTCGAATCCCAGTCACAACACAAATTTTAATTCAGGGCCTCTCCTCATATTAAATATCCCGATTTATTGGCAAATAAATTCAACAAATCATTTCATCTGTATAAAAACATAACCATAAATTACTTTTCTTGAGATGAGTTCATTATGTAGCAACCTAATTCAGTAACGAATGTCTACATTGATGCACGCCTCCTATCCACATTGGCCACTGTTGGTCTACTTTATCTCCTTAATGAAAAATTCTGCTTCACTCTCATAGATGTCGTGGTTGGTCAGGACGTGACGTAACAGATATCGATAATTTTACGCAGTTATTGCCTAGAGCGACCAGTGCGGGTCAAGCCATGAGCAGCAACGTAGTTTGAAACCGAATTCAGCTCCTTACCACATCACTGTGACTCACAATTCTTCGCCTTGCGAGTTCTCTTGGTGGATGTCTTTGTTGACATAAGTGTGCGACGAGCCGTTGATATTCTTCTTTTTGCCATCGGGCAACGACCATATAATGTTTAAAAACGGCCTGTACTGATCCTGGACTGTGGATTGAATGAAAGTAGTGCCTCACCTTCACTCAACGGAATGGGTGTGCTTTCGATAGATGGGTCTGCAGTAGACTTGTGCGTAATAGTTCGCGATCGGAAGCGCTCTCTTTAGTTTGCGGCTCTGCGTCTCTGCCGCTAACTAGTTCGTTCTTTTAGTTCGTCCGCTCCCAGTGACGCCTGACCGGCGTGGTCTGCGCATGCAAGGGGAGGGAGAAGTTCCCCCATCTAGCTGCTTCATGCGCTTGCTGCTTGGGCCGCTAACTATATCACGCATACCAAAAGAAACAGTTTTTGGATAATTTCTCGCGTTTAAGTTTAGAGTTATCTCTATATCTTGGCATTCTGGAATTTATTAGTCAGCTATTGCAGAGTGCAGAATACTTCAAAGCAGAAATTTTGTAGCACTGAACTATGTAAACTACCAGGCAGACGGTAACCTCGAAATGGCTCTCATCAGCAGAAGGAAAACACGTGATTTTTAATTCTGTTCGCGACCTATCGCGCATATTTTAGTTCACAACCGGTAGCTCTCATTTTAGTTCGCAGCTCGGCCGAGAAGTAGGTCGCTCTTTTTAGTTCGTCCACTCGTTTTGGCTTTTGCTACCACTACTAAAAAACTACAGCAGAGCTGCATCTCAGCTCGAAATGACGGCAACTGGCAAGAGGGAATCACGCGATTCTGCGCGCTCTCGCGTCCTCTCGCTGTTACCCGTCAGTCTTCCGAAAAGGAGCGGACGAACTAAGAGGCGAGGGATCTGCGAACTAGTTCGCGTAGTTCGCCTGTGGGAGCGCTATTCGGAACTAGTTCGTTCGCGAACTACACAAGACTAGTCTGCAGGTAAGTTTGTTTACAGCCAAACGTTTCGAATCAAGTGAAAGTAGGTCCTGGAAAATGTATGTATTTTTTGGGAAATCCTGACCGTCACTTCCGCCAGCTCGCAGCGTTCGCGGCGCGGTAGTTCCGCGAGGCAGGCCGCAGGTGTGTGACGTCAATGGCGCGGTGTCGGGTGGCGGCTTCTCGGGTGACGCGCCGCCGCGGCCGCTGCTCCGCGACTCTTTCTCTTCCTCGGCCGGCCGCGAGGCGCTGTCGATTCGGGTCGACTCCACAGGTATCGATGTCAACGCCGCTCCGCTGAATTGGCCGCAGAACCGCTCCCGACTAGTTGTTTCCGTTGCGCCATCGTGTAAACAAAACGCCGGCTATTGGGCACAGTTCCGTTGTATTCGCCCTAAATCCACTGGGAAAGAAAACTGAACACTGAAACCGTTCTTTCATTACCCCTTCTAAGTTACCTTGGCGTCGTACAATATAATCGGACACCAAAAGTTCTGTGTTACCTCACAATTTCGTGACGTACCGTCTTTCAAAAAGCATTCAAATTTTTGTAAACCTAGGGGATCAAACTCCTTAGGTCACCCGTCCCTAGACTTACAAACTACTTAAACTATTTCGAAAAACTTACGGGTATGCTTCGAGGTATCAAAATCGATGACGGCCGATATTTCTGCAGGAGACCACCCTGCCATTTGCAAGGCGAAACTTCAGTGATGAAGCAGTGTGCAACGGTCTTTAAAACCTCGGTTTTCAATGAGTAAACAGGAAAGACAATACACACCGAGGAAGCAAGCACACAGCGCCATCACGACCAAAGATGAAACCGGTCAGAATATCGATAATAAACATCAGTTCTCTACGGATGAGGTCGGATTAGTTTTGTCCCTCTGTTTTTTGACAAGTGAGAGAGCAGGATCCCCAGCGGAATTTAAGCAGAAGCCTCCGTCCCTATTCATAAGGTTGTCACCTAGTCTTATTTCTATCGCTTCCTTGATAATATAGTCCCAGTAGTTGGAAGTGCATGTCAGAATTTCCGTTTTGTTGTATTCCATATGGTGACCTGTGTCAAGAGTGTTCGGCCACGGCAGATTTGTTCGGCTGTTGTAAACGTGTGTGACGTTTATGCGCTGTGTGCTTGTTTGCTCGGTGTGTGTTGTCTTTCCTGCTGCAATCTAATTTTTAGCCCATTTTAAGCCTTACACAATGCGAAAATGAATGTTATTTTACTACATAATTTACTCTTCAGGTCTTGTAGACGTGGTATCACTAACAGATGAGGAAAAAGACTTATTTCGACAAGTAATGAAGATCTTAGTGATTTTTGTCTGGATTCTCATCAGATCATGAACAGGATAGTATTATTCAAATGTAAATCTTAGTTTCGATCCCGAACAAGATTTCAGGCGCAATGACTCCTCATATTGAAGACAGTACCACTCTGTGGAGTAAAACGCCATACAAGCATACTCCAAAACACTAAAAAAATAATATCATAAAAATCTTCCTTGGTTCAAAATGGAATACGAGGTGCGTGTGATCTGAGACGCAAGCTCTTTCATTCATTTCAGTTGTTAATATGATCGATGAGGTCATTACGTGTACTAACTACAGGAAAGTAACGAAAGAGGAAATGATAGTACTGCTGGGTCTATTATATATGATTTCTAGCTGAAACCCGCAGCTCCCCTCGCGTGTTGGTTGATTATGATAGATAAGCTTTCAGTAGTGTGCTATGAGACTGGTTTTGAAGGATGAAATGAAAAACAATACTTTCTTTAGAAACAAACATTGTAGCATGCATAGACCAAAGATATGGTATGTGGCATCACGTTTCGCTGTATGTAACCTCCTTGCTGTAGAATCGCAAACGTCATCGCTGGCCTTCAGTCCGAATTCTTTTATAATTTGACGACTTTCAACCACCATATCTCCCACCCCCTTATAGCTATCGGCATCGAACTGCAAAGGTGTACAACGGGAGATTTCGGGAAACAATTATACACAGACCTTTCGCTGCAGAGCGAAATATTAACACACACCACACACACACACACACACGCACAATTTTATACACACCGATTACTTTCCATCCCAATATACTCACCCTTTTATCATTACCAACCCTCAAGCAACAATGCGACCAATAAAACCATTTTCAAAGAGTAATTGTTGTTCCGCATTTCGCGTTATATTCTTCAAATTACTAAATATCTATCAGATCGCTATAGAACCGTGCCTAAAACCTTCCTTGGGTATAAATTAGTAACTGTAGAAATATTTTAGTCCTTGCGTCTTGTCGTTCGGACGTGATAAGCGTACAGCTATGCGATCGCCATAAAACCGTGCCTAAAGCCTTCCCCGAGTAGACATTAGTAACTGGACAAATTTTTAGCTCTTTATATCTTGTGGTTCAAACGTGATAAACGTACACCGAACAGACATTCACATTTATAGATACAGATTGTCCACTTTCGGAATAATGTTATATTTGTTACATTTATACGTCGAAGGTAACTGGTACACTAATTCTTATATTAACAGATGTGATATTTCTACCTGTACATTAAACTATATTTGTCGGTACGATCACTTATTAGCTATATACCAGGTTTGTAACACGAAGTACACAGAAGTAGCAAATCCGCACCGCGCTGCTGCTGAAGTTATAATAAATGGCGATGCCACCAGAGGGTTATGAACGCCCCTCACATTGTCTCATAAATCGTTTATTAAGACAAACCTCAACCTTCCTTCCTTCTTACATTCACTATATGGTTCCTACCTGACTTACACGCAGGCACAACAGTCACAAAACTTCTAGTAGTCAATTTTGATCACAACGTCTCACGCGCATATGGTATGGCGACGTACTTTTCGTAGTACACACCCCAGCAGAAGCTACGGTGATTATGTGACTTCCTAACGCAGCCATGTAGCCACCTTCATCTCATGGCAAACTCTATTGACTGCGGACGTTAGGAAGAGGCGGTTTCCGCTTCCCCCCAGACTTACGGCTGGGGTGTCCAGGAATGCGACGATCGTCGGCGGCTTAAATGGTGACGCGACGTTAAGGGTCAGGAGGCAGTCAGCATCCGCTTCCGTAATGAAAAGCAATTATGGAGTTGCATTCCGGCGCGGCGGCGGCGTGGGAGCCAGTGTAAACATCATTACTGTGCAGACGCCGCCACCTGTCAGTTTCGGCGGGTGCGCCCCCCCCCCCCCCCCGGCGCTTTCAGCTATCTACTTCCGCAGGACAGACCGCTGCGATCTGGCACAGGACTTTTTTTCTTCTAAATTTGGACCCACCCTCTTACCGCTTGGGGAGCCTTTTTGGAGACGTGTTGAGATGTTTCCATCCCCCTCTCCACCCTACATACTTGCGGCTGTTTGCTGATGATGCTGTGGTGTATGGGAGGGTGTCGTCTGTAACTGACTGTAATAGCATACAGGTTGACTTAGACAAAATTTCTAGTTGGTGCGAAGAATGGCAGCTAGCTCTCAATGTAGAAAAATGTAAGGTGATGCGCATGAGTAGAAAAAACAATCCTATAATGTTCGAATACAGCATTAGTAGTGAGCTTCTTGATGCTGTCGCGTCGTTCAAATATCTAGGCGTAACATTGCAGAGCGATATGAAATGGAACGAGCATGTAAGGACAGTTGTGAGTAAGGCAGACAGCCGACTTCGGTTTATTGGGAGAATTTTGGGAAGATGTGCTTCACCTGTAAAGCAGACCGCGTATAAAACGCTTGTACGACCACGTCTTGAGTATTGCTCAAGTATTTGGGACCCGCAGCAGATCGGTTTGAAGGAAGACATAGAGGCGATTCAGAGGCGAGCAGCTAGATTTGTTACCGGTAGGTTCGACCAATGCGCGAGTGTCACGGAAATGCTCCGGCAACTCAATTGGGGATCGCTGGAGGAAAGACGACGTTCTTTTCGTGAATTTCTGTTAAGTAAATTTAGAGGTCCGGAATTTGAAGCTGAGTGTAGTAAGATCTTGTTGCCGCCTACTTACATTTCGCGTAAAGATCACAAAGACAAGATAAGAGAAATTAGGGCTCGTACAGAGACATATAGGCATACTTTTTTTCCTCGTTCAATTTGGGAGTGGAATAGGAAAGGAAATGCCTACTAGTGGTACAGTGTACCCTCCGCCACGCACCTTACGGTGAATTGCGGAGTATGTATGTAGATGTATATGTACCCTAAATTTTTAATCATTCGGACGTGTGGGCTGCATTTTATCGCTTTTTTTTTTTTTTTTTTTTTTTCCAGAACCATTTTAAGTCAGGGTCCACAGGCGAGTGCAGCACAACAACGCTTTGTTTACATTTATATTTGTTGCTAACAAAGAAAGTAAATGGGCTCGAACAAACATATCTGTATGAACGAAACTTCCTGGCAGATTAAAATTGTGTGCCGGAACCGGTACTCGAACCTGGGCCCTTTGCCTTTCGCGGGCAAGCGGACAAGCTATCGGGATAGCACATTCGGTAGTGCGCTTGCCCGCGAAAGGCAAAGGTCACAGGTTCGAGTCCCGGTTCCGGCACACAATTTTAATCTGCCAGGAAGTTTCATATCAGTGCACACTCGGCTGCAGAGTGAAAGTTTCATTCTGGAAACATCCCTTAGGCTGTGGCTAAGCCATGTCTCCACCATATCCTTTCTTCCAGGAGTGCTAGTCTTGCGTGGTTCGCAGGAGAGCTACTGTGAAGTTTGGAAAGTAGGAGGCGAGGTACTGGCGGAAGTAAAGTTGTAAGGCGGCATGGTGAGTCGTGTCGGGATAACACAGTCGATAGTGCGCTTGCCCACGAAAGGCAAAGGTCCCAGGTTCTAGTCCCGGTTCCGGCACACAATTTTAATCTGCCAGGAAGTTTCATATCAGCGGACACTCCGCTGCAGAGTGAAAGTTTCGTTCTGGATATCTGTATGAACGTTTGGTTACAGGAACTCTACATACACCTCAATGTGCTGGTGTGTGTCGTTTTTCTGCAAAGATCTGCAACCATGCTCTAGATAGCACTGTAGATGTAAATGTAGACACCATACGTAATGCGGATATTTTAACTATAAATTATGTAATAATCATTGTACATGTTCTCTAGCGAATTGTCATCAAAAGCCGTGATGATAGTTGCAACTTTAATCTTTTTCCCAAAAGACTGTTGGTATTCACTGCCACTGCTTCCATCGCCTCTTCCCGCACTTACCGTAGCACTACCGCTAGCAATGAGTTGTTCGTCATTATCATCCCTATTATCATTATTATGAGTTTGTAACAACGTATCTAACTTATGCTCATATTTCTGTACGAAAACAGATACGAGGAAGCATGCAAATGATTCATCTTCTACGCTAATACCATCTTCACGAAGAAAGGTTCTTCGTAACTTCATCTCAACTAATCGCAATACATTAGCATGATTGATTAGCAATCGCCGCCCCATCTGACGCTTCACCGCACAAATAACATCACAAAACGCCACTTCGGAGGCACACTACACCGTCCCTACTGGCGAACCGACAGGTCAAAGTGCAATGCGGCATGGCACACGCAGAGGCCTCTAACGGACGACTGCAGAGTTTTGCAGATGCGGGAGTATCATTAGTGCAATAAGGGATCTTTACATTATCTCTCATACGATTTTGGTGTATATGTGTTTGTTCGAGCCCAAGTACTTTGCTTATAAGTTCTCTTTGCTTTGGTAACAGTTTTGTCACTCCGAGAAGTCAAAAAAATATATTGATCATTCCTACGTATATTCCACAAGGTTATAATTGCACGAGAATCTGAAAGGAGGCATACCTGCAATCGTTTTTCTTTTTTCCTGCAAGACATACGCGATGGGAAGTGACAATGTTTCACAAACTATCCTCTACCACACACCGCGAGTTGGTTTTTAGGAGTGTAGATGTAGAACATCGACATCACAGGCCACGAGCTATACACAATTCATTTACAGACACAGCTCAAAACAATTATGGGATCAGGTGAGATAAGATACACAGTATACACATGGTGAAACACGTCCACTGAATGTGTGGTCGTGTTCCATTTTGATTGATTCATTAACGTAAAGTGTTTCTGCGACATTAATGCTAGCTATTTGTGTGTTAATTATTTTATTCTTTTTATGAATGATCAATGCCCCATGTTATATATGTCTGTCCCAAATTTATATATGTTTCCACCTGTGTGATTGAACTTGTGTGTTCATGTGAATGTGAATGTGTGCTCTTTACATTGACTGACTGTCGCGCAATGGCTTACAGTCGCCGCCTCCCGCTTTAGGCCTCGTTTTGCTGTAGTTAAGAATGCATGGCTTCGTTTGTCATATGCGCTGGCGTCTGCTGGGTGGCCAGATAAAAGCTTACTTGGCAAGATGGCGAGGTGGTCGTGTACTTAGTGTTGTACCTACCTAATCTTGGACGAAAGAGGTGACAGGAGACCTCTCTGGGAGCGGATGTAGAGAGAATTGTCTTGGCCAGGTAGCAAGGGTTGGTAAACACTGGTCTCTGAACGCACTCTGCGTTGCTCTTAGCGCGCTCTACAACCGGTGTATGGCGAGGAAGTTTTTCCGTGGCCTTAGAGTTTCACTCTTGCTGCAGCCTAGGAAGTAAGTACTTTGTCAGATCATGCTGAGGGGAAGGCATGCTGTTGGGGCCTTGATTTCTTCGTGATCAGGCGGTCTTGGATTTTCAGTAATTTTTTGTAATCCTTGCCAAGTAATTCTTTCGCTATGAGAGGCGAAGTGTTTCTTAATTAACAGAACTCGAGTAAATTCAGTGTACATTTATTATCTGCATTTTCGTTCCAGTGATGACTGTGTGTCCGGTTTTGCTCAAGTTAGAATACATGTGTGTGGCCTTCAGCCTTTATGCAAACTTAGTGTGTTTTAATTTCCTTGCTGTTTTAACGAATGTTTTCACGTCGCATCTGTATCTGCGAGTATGCTAAATATTTCTTAGATTTTCTTGTTTGATTCCATCTTTCCTGTCTTGTATGACCGGTTGCACCTTGTGCTTTCATAACGGTCATTACTTTAGCCTTCAGCTATGTTTTTGTTAGTACTAGCTTTCTTCTATATGAATTCTCACGTGTGCTTTACTCGCTTATTCTAAATTAATTTCTGTTTGTAAATGTTATGAAATTCTGCGTGGTCACACACCACATAGTACTTACGAACAGTGAGCCGCTGCCTCCCCCAACATGAGTTCGTTTAGTGCACGGTTTAATTAAATTTGTGATCAAGACACCCGCAATCTCATCAAGACGCTGCCTACGCTTCGTTTCGCCACTGCTTTCAAGTGTTCCATTTTTGTAATGTAGCTCCTAGCTTTATGAGTGTATCCGTGAATGAATGAATGTGCTTTCAGCTACCCATTGCGTATTTGAAAAGTTCCTCCCACATTACTTCCATATTCATAAAGGGCAGAAACAATTTCAATATGGGCAGTAATTCTATGATTTAATTCCATTTTGTACAAGGTGTGTGCTTAATGTGGTCTCTCCACATTTATTTGCTTGTTGTTTTACTGAATAGATTATGATTTTAAAGTATCAAACCTCTACTTTATGATTTCATGCTCTCTGTCCCATGTTTAATTATCTATTCATTTATATTTTAACGTTTATTTTGTGTTTGTTAAAACGTTGACTGCTCCCTTAAGGAGTGAGCAGTTAGATAAATTTCCGTTGCTCATATCCTGTAGCCACTCAAAGTAATTTAGAGCAGTAGTGAGCGTTTTATCTTACATTTGCAAATCTCAACTGCCTCAGATCTTGCTTATTTTAATAACAGGCAACTTTCAATGGTAACATATAATATTCAGATATTGCTAATTCTTGTAATCTGTGTGTGATACAGAATGATATTTTGAAGTCTCAAGTGTTTACCTGAGGTTTACACGGCATTTGCTTAAACGAGGCACCATGAGGCTACCATAATCGTGAATAAGTCACTCTCGTTTCTCTTTAATATAGTATGCAATCACCTAGGACAGCCAGTACAGTTGCACAACTGCATGGACGGTATGAGGTTATCAATCCACTCTTAGGGTTATATGGCCACTCTTCCGTGCATGAATATACAGTTTTGCAACCATTCTTGGAGGTGCTCGTCTGGCTGCAATGCGTCTGCCAAGTGCTTCCCAGACATGCTCTATCGGGTTTAAGTCCGGTGAAAAAGTTGGGCACTGTATTTGTTCAATTCTTTCAGCTGTCCATCAGTGCAGTTCTGTGAGGACGAGCGTTATCGTACACCAGAAGGAACCCATCTCATATTGCACCACAAAGGGCACAACAAAAGGTCAAAGGATCGTATGCCCACCAATACTGATTCCTGCCCACACCATTCGTTCACCACCAAGACATAGTGATGTTTACTGCACAAAAGCAGGTTTGTTCTGAGTACCACGTTCTCTCGAGATGAGGGAATGACGAGTGTAAGGACGGACACAAAATCTTGACTCTACGACTCCAATCCTCATGTTCCTCCTCCAAGTTTCTACCGGCTAAATGGTGCCGTAGTTTTAATGGGACACACGCCATAGGCCAACGAGCTTAGAGGCTACATTCCAGAAGGCGATTTCGGACTATTTGTGTTGATATTGCTCGTGCTGCTGCTGCTGCCTGCAGGATGCGTTGTAGCTGAGTTCCATTCAGCCTCCAGTCTTTATGAGCTGTTTACCGTAGAAAAACGGTCATCTCTTGCTGATGTTACCAGTGTCCGTCGTTGGCCTTGTTCCTTCTTTTTTTTTTTTTTTTTTTTGACGGTTCCTGATGACTGAAATTGCGACCAGGTCCTTTGTGACACTCCAGTAGCTGCAGCCACCAGCCTTTGTGACTGTCCCTCTTTCAACCTTCCTATGGCTGCCCATAGCTTCGGATAAGCCACGTTTTTGTTGCGTTGCACTGCCTGCTCACTACACTATCTTAATTCAATTGCTTGTGTAATTCATTTGGTAGAGCGATCACAAGTCAACACCAAACCCCACTGCAGCAAGGTTCTGTTATTACCACTTGCTCGGTTACCGTAATGTTGTTGTCTCCACTCCGTCTAACCATTTTAGTTCATTCTGCCGATGAGAATACTTCAGAACTGTCTCCCCTAATTGTTTTGACCAGTGTAAATAGAACTGTCACAAACATGTGCATATGTTGTGAGCTCGGCACACCTGAACACACGACTCTGCATTGTATCACGATTAAACACATTTACCCTAGAATTGAAATTCTACACGTTAAACAAAATTACGAGAACTTGAAGAGTGGGACAAATTGCACTGTAATCACTCAAATTTCACTCGTTACGTTCCCGGATTATGAGAAGAAAGTGTAAAAGACAGTCTTTAGGCGTCGTGTTCCGCTCTTCCTGTCATTAGTCTAAGCTCCGTATGTTTAATAGTGTCATGTGGACACTTAGCCCTAGAACTGAAGTGCCACATAACTACAACACCGAATACCAAGGTATCACTCTGAATCGATCCTTGAGAGTCAGAGAACAGTGCTTAAAGCTTTCGTAGAAACTTGGCTTAAAAATGAACTTTCTTTGCAAAACTGCCCTGCAGCAATTAGGGTATATACCCTGTGCTATACTGCTCTCGTTCTTAGGTATTCTGTTGGGGACTACTGCGAGCCAGTGTGGAAAAACAACGCCCACACAAAGATTGACGTCCAACTTAATGCAGCCATGAGAATTATTAATTTCACCTTCAGATCTTCGCCCATTCAGTGGTTACTTGTCCTGGCTAATATTGCTCCGCAAGATCTAAGGAGGAAATCAATTAAGGCAAAATTACTCAAGAACATAAAAGCTTTTACATCTCTCCCTTGTATGATGCTCTACAGAATTGCCGAGCTTGTGGACTCAAATCATGGGAACCTGTGTGGTGCGACACAGTAGGTATCAGTTTCTTCGATGTGACCTTAAAGTGGCAACAACTCTGGAATGGTTGGTTGGTTGGGACAGGGGGACCAAACTGATACGGTTACCGGTCCCCCGGTGAGGAGGGGAAAGAGTGAGGATAGGAAAGGAGGGAAAGGGAAAGAAAATGCAGTCCAGGGAGGGAAGAAGAAAGAAAGACTGCATTAGCTCGGTGCCCCGAGCTCGCCACACACGTACTCACGAAAGAACCGTGAGCCCCCTAGGGTGGGGGAAGGTGGGGGGGCGGGGGGCAACTCTGGAATGAACATCCACTAAACAACGGTCACCTGGTCCCAGATCCTTCAAAGAAGTTTGAAGGATACACACCTCGAAGAGATCGACCTATTATCCAATAGTGAACACGGATTCAGAAAGTATCGCTCTTGCGAAACACAGCTTGCCCTTTATTCACATGATGTGATCAGTGCCATCGACAAGGGATCTCAAATCGATTCCATATTTCTGGATTTCTAGAAGGCTTTTGAAACTGTACCCCACAAGCGGCTTCTAATGAAATTGCGTGCTTATGGAAAATCTCCCTAATTCTGCAATTTTATTCACGATTTCCTATCAGAAAGGACACAGTTCGTTGTAATTGACAGTAAGTCATCGACGAAAACAGAAGCGACATCTGGCCTTCCCCAGGAAAGCGTTATAGGTCCCCTACTCTTCCTTGTGTTTATAAACGATTTAGGAGACAATCTGATTAGCTCCCTTAGACTGTTTACGGATAATGCTGTCGTTTGTCGGTTAGCGAAGACAAAAGAGGATCAAAAGCAACTGCAAAGCGATTTAGACAAAATTTCTACATGGTGCAATTGGCAATTGGCACTAAATAAAGAAAACTGCGAAGTAATACACATGACCACTAAAAGAAATCCGCTGAACTTCAACTACGCGATAAATCAGTCAAACCTCAAGGTCGTAAATTCTACTAAATACCTAAGAGTTACAATTACGAACAACTTAGACTGGAGACAACGCATAGAAAAAAATGTGGGGAAGGCGAACCAAAGATTACGTTTCAGTGGCAGAACGCTTCGAAGATGCACCAGCTCCACCAAAGAGACTGCCTACATCACACTTGTGTGTCCTGTCCTGTACTATTGCCCATTGTGGGACCCTCACCAGGTGGGACTGACGGAAGACATTGAGAAGGTTCAGAGAAGGGCAGCTCGTTTTATCACGTTACGGGGTGGAAAGCGTCACGGAAATGTTGCACTAATTGTGGTGGAAATCGTTAAAAGAAAGACGTTAATCATTGCGGCGTGATCTGTTTGCGAAGTTTCAATCACCGACTTTTACTTTTGAATGTGAAAATATTTTGCTAGCACCCACCTACTTAGGGAGACTCGACCATCTCAATAATATAAGAGAAATCAGATCGAAAACGGAACGATGTAGGTGTTCTTTCTTTCCGCGCGCTATTAGAGAATGGAACGGTAGAGAAAAGTTATGAAAGTGGTTAATGAACCCTCTGCCAGGCACTTAAATATGATTTGCAGAGTATCGATGTAGATGTAGATCGCCAAACCTGATCGAGGCTGAACCGCATCAGGAGCGGTCAAGGAAGGCGTACTTACAACCAGGAAGACGCGGGGTTTCCTTACATCTTCAGAGTGTGACTTCGGAGCGGTGGAGCAAGCCATAGAACACATCGTGAAACAGCTGCGAGCATTTAGATTTGGTCAGTTTACATCAAGTGATTCCAAGCACTCTGAACTGCTTGTCAAATTTGGACATTTCCATTGTAACTACTATTGTACACTTGTGTAATCATACGATAAATCTATATCTATAAATGTGAATTTCTGATCGGTGTACGTTTATCACGTCTGAACCACAAGACATAAAGAGCTAAAAATTTATACAGTTGCTAATGTCTACCCGGGGAAGGCTTTAGCCACGGTTTTATGGCGATGACATAACTATTTATCTATATATATTAATGTGAATGTCTGTTCGGTGTACGTTTATCGCCGGCCGCGGTGGCCGAGGGAACTGCGGCGTGCCAGTCACGTTCTGCACGGCCACTACGGTCGGGGGTTCGAATCCCCCCTCGGGCATGGATGTTTGTGCCGTCCATAGTATTAGCTAGTTCGTAAGTAGTTTGTAAGTTAAGTTCCATAAGCTCTACCAACATTTGAACATTGTACGGTTATCACGTCCGAACGAGAAGACGCAGAGACTTAAATATTTGTACAGTTACTAATTTATACCTGAGGAAGGTTTTAGGCACGGTTTTATTGCGATCTGATAGATATTTAGTAATTTGAAAAATATAACGCGAAATTCGGAACAATAATTACTCTTTGAAAATTATATTTACTCTTTGAAAATGGTTTTATTGGTTTCATTGTTGCTTGAGGGTTGATAATGATAAAAGGGTGGAGTATATTGGGATGGAAAGTTATCGGTGTATATAAAATTCTACGTGTGTGTGTGTTAATATTTCGCTCTGCAGCGAAAACTACAGAACGCAAACGAATCGTCTGTGTGTAATTGTTGTCCGAAGTCTCTCGTTGTACATCATAGCAGTTCCATGTCGATAGCTATAACGGGGAGGAAGATATGGTGGTTGAAAGTCATCAAATTATAAAAAAATTCGGACTGAAGGTCAGCGATGACGTTTGCGACTCTATAGCAAGGAGGTTACATAGAGCGAAACGTGACGCCACAGACCATATCTTTGGTCTATGCGTGCAACAATGTCTTCAGCTCTTTCTCTGTAAGGATAAGCATACGAATAAGGAAATACAAGAATGAATTAATAAAGCAGTAAAGAAGAAATTTCTTTTAATACATCTCTTTAAAGAAATCGATTTGACGTTTCGCGCATTAAATAAAGTGATCGATCTGTGATATTATTACAATCATTATTGTTGAATTTCGTGATTGGATTCTTCGTAACGAGTGCATTTTCACGTGTGATTTCTTATTTCTTATATATTGTCTGATAAATGTAACATGTCTTTAGAAAAAAAAAGGAGATGGACATATAACGTTGCCCTTGCTTCGTATGATGCCATAATTGTTAAAGTAAATTCAGCGATTATATTTTTTGGACAAGGAATTGATGGTACCGAATGTTTGAATTTGAAATAAGTTAGTTAAAGTACAGCACAAAATGAACATTAAAGCAAATAAACCGTGGGTTGCATATTAAAGTCAGTCACCATAAAAGCAACAGCACGTTATAAGACTTATGGAAAGCATCTAGCTGGATCCTGCGCTTCGTATTGTAGAAACTTGAAATGATAACCCTTTTTTTTAATATGTGAACGTTGGAGATACTTTCCGTAGTAGATCAATGTTCAGACTGTTCACTTCGCTTTTCATTGTGTGACCGTGGGTGGAATATGAAGTTACCGGTAATGATAGAATATTTAAAAAAGAAAAATAATCGGACTTCGTGAAATTACAAAAGAAATGACTGCAGGTTCTGTACTCAAGCAAGATATTGTATAAGAATGACTAATAGGAAGTGAAATTTTGAAGGCATGCGAAACGATAGTAATGGCGTCTGAACATTAAACTATTACGAACGTCGAGGAGCTGAAAACAGTAGAAAATAAGTATTTGACTTGGAGGGATTCATTTAAATAAAAGCCAAAGAGAGGGGATGATTTGAAATTTAATTAATATATTTTACAACAACTTGCATCTCAATAACTTACATTGAATGGATAGATGAATGGAAGACGTCCGTAAAAAATGTTCAAATGTTTGTATAGTCTATGGACTTAACTACGGGGTCATCAGTCCCTAAACTTACAAACTACTTGCCGCCGCGGTGGTCGAGGAGACTGAGGCGCTCCAGTCACGGTCTGCACGGCCACTACGGTCGGGGGTTCGAATCCCCCCTCGGGCATGGATATTTGTGCCGTCCTAGTTCGTAAGTAGTTCATAAGTAGTTTGTAAGTTTAGGGACTGATGACCCCGTAGTTAAGTCCCATAGACTATACAAACATTTGAACATTTTTTTACAAACTACTTACGAACTACCTTACACTAAGGACGGCACAAAGATCGATGCCCGAGGGGGATTCGAACCCCCGACCGTAGTGGCCGTGTAGACCGTGACTGGAGCGCCTTAGTCCCCTCGGCCACCGCGGTCGGCCATCGTAATATTTATTTATTCGAGCCTTGACTTAGTACTTATCCTATCCACTCTCTGTCTGTCTGTAACGATACACTTAATTTTTTTAATCTTTGATCAGCGATGCTTCTCGCCTCCGGTTCCCTCTGACTCGCAATGCAACTAATTTCGTTCATCATTTTTTTACTTAAAAAACAAGCGAGAAGACGGAACCGTGATGGTAGTTTCTACTCACTCTCTTCGTTCTGTACGGACGTCTTCGCCGGCCGCGGTGGCCGAGGGGACTAAGGCGCTCCAGTCACGGTCTGCGCGGCCGCTACGGTCGGGGGTTCGAATCCCTAAGGACGGCACAAATATCCATGCCCGAGTGGGGATTCGAACCCCCGACCGTAGCGGCCGCGCAGACCGTGACTGGAGCGCCTTAGTCCCCTCGGCCACCGCGGCCGGCGACGACGTCCGTACAGAACGAACAGAGAACGAAGAGAGTGAGTAGAAACTACCATCACGGTTCCGTCTTCTCGCTTGTTTTTTAAGTAAATAAATGATGAACGAAATTAAATTAGTTGCATCGCTGATCAAAGATAAACAAAAAAATAAATTTTAAGTGTATCTTTACAGACAGACAGAGAGTGGATATAGGAGAAGTACTAACTCAAGGCTGGAATAAATAAATAAATACCCGCGCAACACCGGGTTTTCAGCTAGTCATACGGTAAATGTGTAAATAAGATAAGTCCTAGACGACGCTCAGCAGGTGCCGGCAGAACCGGCAGCGGAGTGTGGAGTGCCGCGGCTGTCAGCAAGATGCGGGCCGGACGGCAAACCGCATGGCGGTTGCGTGCGGCGGCGACCCCGCAGACGTCTGATCCAACAGGTTTCCCGGCAGCATTTATTTACGGGCAGACTGCAATCTCTGTAGGAGTAATCTTCTTACGCAGAGATTTCACTTTGCGTTTCCTAACAAGCCCGCGCGTCCCACGCCGGCACGCGGCGCTGCGCCTGTCTAGCCGCTGCCGCCGCCGCCTGCCACCGCGCCTTTTACCTCTCTCCTCCCACCTGCCGCGGAGCGCAGCAGCCGCGCGCCAGTGCCTTCCCAGCTGAGATCGCCGATGGCCTCCTCTCCGGCGCAGGTGCCGCCGTAAACGCAGCTTTCTCCGCTGCTGTAACACCGCTCAGAGACGTCGTAAACTGCAAACTGTAGCGGTCCCAACTACTGAACCGCTTCAGTGCCAGTTTTCACTTACGGCAACAGCTCTACATGCTCTACAAGCCACTAGACGCCGCGTAGCGGAACGTACCTCGTACCGAGTCGTTTCCTATTCTGTTCTCAAATACAGCTGAGGAAAAAGACTGCACATGTGCCTCGGTACAAGCTGTAATTTCAATGTGGTCAATATTCACAGAATATATGACATCAACTGCGATTGGGCAAAGCTGAAAATGTTTACCCAGCCGGGATTCGAACCCGGGTCTCCTGCTTTCGAGGCAGTTGTGCTGACCCCTACACCACTGGGGACACAGTGATCACCGCACCTGCAAGGACTACCTAAGCACGCTTCCCGTCAGATACAGATCAGAAGTGACGTCTGTTCTCTCGGAACAGACGCCACATGTATATATATAATATGCCGGTGACGGGCAATGATCCTATCGTTAGTGGGGAGGGGTGGGCAAGTTTGAAGCCCTTGCTCTTACGGGAATTAGTTTCATAACTACGAGTTTGAGTACTGTGGGCAGGGCGAAGCTGGGAATTTGTATCTGACGGGAGGCGTGCTTAGGTAGTCCTTGCAGGTGGGGTGATCACTGTGTCTCCAGTGGTGTAGGGGTCAGCGCAACTGCCTAGAAAGCAGGAGACCCGTGTTCGAATCCCGGCTGGGTACACATTTTCAGCTTTGCCCAATCGCAGTTGATGTCATATATTCTGTGAATATTAAACAATAACAACTTCAGGATCAGAAGTGACGTCTGTTCTTTCGGAACAGACGCCACATGTATATATATAATATACCGGTGACGGGCAATGATCCTATCGTTAGTGGGGAGGGGTGGGCAAGTTTGAAGGCCTTGCTCTCACGGGAATTAGTTTCATAACTACGAGTTTGAGTACTGTGGGCAGGGCGAAACTGGGAATTTGTATCTGACGGGAGGCGTGGTTAGGTAGTCCTTGCAGGTGCGGTGATCACTGTGTCCCCAGTGGTGTAGGGGTCAGCGCAACTGCCTAGAAAGCAGGAGACCCGGGTTCGAATCCCGGCTGGGTACACATTTTCAGCTTTGCCCAATCGCAGTTGATGTCATATATTCTGTGAATATTAAATGATAACTGCAGGATCAGTAGTGACGTCTGTTCTTTCTGAACAGACGCCACATGTATATATTCAATGTAGTCCGTCTAAGTTAATTTTTTTTCTTTTCTAATTTCAGGCAGCCTGTTCGCAGCTTGGCTTACGCCCACATATTCCCGTGTTGAGAGTCACATTTAAATTAAACACTGAACTAATGTGAAATAATATACCGGGTGATGAAAAAGACAGTATAAATTTCTAAACTTAATAAATCACGGAGTAATGTAGATAGAGGGGTAAAAACTGACACACATATTTGGAATGACATGGGGTTTTATTAGAAAAAAAAAGTTCAAAAAGATCTCTTGCGCGCGTCGTTTGGTGCTGATCGTGTGCTCAGCCGCCACTTTCGTCATGCTTTTCCTCCCAGGTCCCCCCCCCCAGACATCAGTCCGTGCGATTATTGGCTTTGGGGTTACCTGAAGTCGCAAGTATATCGTGATCGACCGACATCTCTAGGGATGCTGAAAGACAACATCCGACGCCAATGCCTCACCATAACTGCGGACATGGTTTACAGTGCTGTTCACATTATTCGTCGAATACAGCTACTATTGAGGAATGATGGTGAACATATTGAGCATTTCCTGTAAAGAACATCATCTTTGCTTTGTCTTTATTTGTTATGCTAATTATTGCTTTTCTGATCAGATGAAGCGCCATCTGTCGGACCGAACTGAATTTCCTAGACCAAAAGGTATACCTGTTAGTCATCACCTTCACATCCGTTAAATATAAAAATTCAAAGTGTCTAACTTCGTGATCAACCAGTTGTGCTTTTGAAGATATGTATGTTATGACTTTGTACAATGGGACAACGATATGCAAGAGACCGCTGGGCGTAGTATAGCGAACAAGTGGTAAAAAAACAAGGGAGATGCATCGACAGAGCTGACATTTTGCTCTGGTGATTCATGTCAATATGTTTTCTACGTAATTAGGACCATACGAATGGAATTAAAAAAGTTTTAAGTGATAGTTCTCAACTAGTCGCATGAGACATTCTGTTTTGGTAATCGATAGGTATTCATTATTCCGAGATCCACAGTGTCAAGAGTGTGTCTAGAGCAGCAAATTTCGGGCATTACTTTTCACTCCGGGCAGCGCAGTGGGCTGTACTTAATAACCAAGAGCACTGGCGTTTTAGTACAGTTGTATTAACAGACAAGCAACACTGCGTGAAATAACCACAGAAATCACTGTACCGAGAACGTATGATTAGGACGGTGCGGCGCAATTTGACGTTAATGGACCATGCAGCGGCCGACTGAGCCGACCGACTTCGCCAGGCAACGACGTCCGCTGCAGCGCCTCTCCTGACCTCTTGACCACACTGGTTGGACTCTAGACGACTGGAAAACCGTGTATTGCACAGATGAGTCCTGGTTTCAGTTGGTAAGAGCTGATGGTAGGGTTCGAGTGTGGTGCAGACCCCACGAAGCCGTGGACCGAATTTGCAAGTTGGTGAACTGTTTTACAAGGAACTGCAAAGGCCCTCTTGTCCAACTAAATCGATCATTGACTGTTTGACTACCTGGAGACCACTTGCGGTTATTCATGAGATTTACGTTCGCAAAAAACAATAGAAGAAAGGTGACATGCGGCATGTCACTGGACTTGAAACGAGCTGAGCCGGCCGCGGTGGCCGAGGGGACAGAGGCGCTCCAGTCACAGTCTGCACGGCCACTACGGTCGAGGGTTCCAATCCCCCCTCGGGCATGGATATTTGTGTCGTCCTTAGTTGTAGGTAGTTCATAAGTAGTTTGTAAGTTTACGGACTGATGACCCCGTAGTTGGGTCCCTTAAGCTTAACAAACATTTGATTTTTTTTTTTTTTTTTTTTTTTTTCCTTTTTAACGAGCTGTGGCGCCACACTAAACATACATTAATTCCATCGAATATTTATGGAACATAACTGAGAGGTCAGTTCGTGCAAAAGACCTTGTACAGGAAACACGTTTAAAGTTTAGGACGGCTGTAGGGGCAGAAAGACTCAATATTCTCAGAGGGTACTTCCGACAATTTCATGTTCAATTGCTGCACTTCCCGGGGTATTAGGAATCAGATCAATCAAATGATTGTAAATCTATCGGACCAAGCTCACAAGCTTACAATCTATTTAAACTGAATTAAACTAATCTAAGGACAAACACACACCCATGTCCCAGGGAGGACTCGAACCTCCGACGGCGAGCAACTACGCGCTCCGCAACGAGGCGCCTTAGACCACTCCACTGCGGCGGGTATTAGGACGCCTGACACGGTATTAGCGCTCCAAAGATCTCTTAAGGAGCTGACGAACCATAATTTGTGGCATACTGTTAAATTTTTCGATCAGAATATATTGAAAGATATATTAGAAGATCGGTTAAGATATCTAGCCTTTGAAGTATTGTCATCGGCAGAATGAAGTAAAATGTTTTGACGTCCTCCTGTCGGTTCTACGGAGGGGAGACAACATTAAGGCAACCCAGAAAGTGCTAATAGAAAGTTGCTGCAGAGGGGTTTGTGTTTACGAAACTAATTACGCAAGCAGTTGAGTTCACATGGTGTATTGAGCAGGTTGTGCAATACAACAACCTCGTGACTTACACAAAGTTATGGCATGAAGAACCATACCAAGGTTGGTAGTGGGACAGACACAAAGGGAGGTGGCTGCAGCTATTGGACTGTCCGAAAGTGTAATTTACAGGACCTGAATGCAATTAAAGAAAACAGGAATCGTTAAAAGAAGGTGAGGACAATGTAGTAATATCTGCAAGAGATCACCATAATCTCCGATTAACAGCCCGTGGAGACGGGAGGCTGAATACAACTCGGTTGCAACGCATCCTCCATGCAGCAACGGGGCGCCAATATCAACACCGACTATCCGAAATCGCCTTTGGAAGTGTGGCCTCTATGCACGGGGGCATATTGTGCGTTCCATTAAAACAACGTCACCATTTAGCCCACAGAAACTGGGCGGAGGAACATATTCAAGTCGTAACGAATAGCGCCTGGTTCAGTTCACAGATATTCACTTGGACAATTGTCGTTTCCTCATATGTCGAGTACGTGCAAACGTGCAACTCAGAACACTCCTGCTCATGTACGTAACGTGGAACTCGGAACAACTTCCTTATGTATAGAAAACATCACCATATCATGGTGGTGTACGAATGGTGTAGGCGGACCTAAGGACCTATATGTCGTTTAGAATGGCGCTTTGACTGGTCAGAGTTATAGACACGAAATCCTTCGACATTTAGTTCAAATGTTTGTAAAGCTTATGGGACTTAACTGCGGGGTCATCACTCCCTAAACTTACAAAATACTTATGAACTAGCTTATACCAAAGACGGCACAAATATCCATGCGCGAGGGGGTTTCAAACGCCCGACGGGGAACGGCTTCGTACATGGTAGCATAGTGCCTCAATGCGCTCGGCCGCTCCACCGCGGCGACATTTAGTTGTGTCCTGCGCTGGTGCCATAGGAGATGGGTTCCTTCTGGTGGACGATAACTCTCGTCCCCACAGATATGCACTGGTGGACAACGTGCTTGAAGCTGAGGAAACTGAACGAATGGTGTTGCCAGCTTGTTCACCGGAATTAAACCCGATTGAGCATGTCTGGGATGCGCTTGGCAGACACATTGCAGCCAGACCAGCACCTCCCACAACGTTCGCAGATCTGGAAATTGCGATCATTGAAGAATGGGCAATTATCCCACAGGAGCTGATTACCTCATACTGTCCATGCCACACAGGTATGCAACTACAGAGAAGATCACACGCCATATTAGAGTGAAATGTCTCAGCGTGTAAGCCGAACACTTCATACAAATAATACTGTAAACACAAAAAGTCAACTGTTTAGAAAATGGTTATAGATCGAGATAAAACTACGAGGTTCTTGTATCCATAATGCACTCATAAATGTTCTTCAGAAAACAAAACTTTTATTTAAACACCAATAGTACATAAAATTGTTTGATACAAATAGAATTCCAATCAAGCAGATATTACCTCCATACACAGTCTAAAATATGTTTCATATTGAGTATTGACGTCAGATAACCGCTCAATGCATTGGCGCATCACCCATTTGACCAATATTCATTGTTAGTTTAGCTCACGTACTGACGGAATACACCTTCCGCAACACTGATACAGGCAGACAGCGTTCGCTGTACCAGTGTATATATAATACAGTCATAATAACGTCACGTCACGTGACACACAAATCTCAGGGTTTTAGCATATTACGCTTCATAAAATACATGTATATAATTATTTGTGTTAAATGGAGTCATTCCAAGTATTTTGTGAATATAATTACTCTTAACCAAAAGAAAAAAATTAATATCATTATAAGTTGACGTTCGGCAAACATATGATCATCAACAGTCATTTTTTCTTAAGAATCTTTGAAATACGTCGAGTGTTATAGTAAGCAAAATACAACATGGACCTTTCGAACCTTAAGTGGTATGTTATACTAGATTTCATGATACTTTCAACCTGAAATATACATCAGTAACAGTAATAAGGTGAGTTGGACTATATTCCGTTCTTAAACTGCAAAACAAATGGTTAGTTACAAAATTTCAAAACAATCATGTATCGTCACAAGAGGGCAAGGAGAATATCTTTTTCAGTATAGTGTTAGCTCCATATTGCCTAGCTCTAACGAGGGAACATCATTAACTCGACCTCATATTTTCTCGAGAAAAAAACACATGAGCTAGATATCAACCCCAGAAATCGATATCACGTAAAAATTTAGGCCATTTTCAGATACTACGCAGTTACGGCCTCCTCAAAGTACAGCTTATAAACTGTCGTGCGAACCACTTGTTCCTCATTCGGCCCGCTTCACTGCGGCCGCTTAATGCCCGAACGTCTAGTACTGTGAGCAGAGTGCAGTAAGAGGTTTGTGTTCGCGATGAAAATTAGTCCACAGGCTGTGTTGGGCGACATATCCAGGATCGGCATGGAGTGATGACTAATCTGCAACGATTAAATGTGAAAGAATTAGAGCTCTTTTAAAGTCGTCACCGGTAAGCATAATCATTTGCAGTTATTAGACGTACTATACACGGTAAAAGAAAATACTGGACGCACTCTTTATGCTTTTCCTTGCATCTTTCAACTGCGTTGCAGATATCATAGACAATTGCACTGATGATGGGTGTAAAAGAAAATAGCGGGTTGACGTTCGGTGCAGATTTACAAGACGAATACGTCGGCAATAACGACTATGCCATTTCACCATCGTCAGATACGTCGAGCACTTTCATTGCTTCAACGGAGCTTGGGCGTGGAATTGAGGTCGTCAGTGGTGGTGAAAGCTGCTTTGATGATTTTAAATCGTCGAAAACAACTTTGCCCGTCTCCGTGACAGAAGAATATATGAAACGAGCCTTTTGAGTTGTATACAGCGCGTTACAATTGCAGTGGAAACGGATTAGACTGTTTTTCAACAAGCAATATAATGTCATTTAATTTTCAGTACCTTTTTTGCACATCATTTTGTTATATGTAAAGTAGACATTATTGAACTGGAGTAAACTTGAAAGAGTATGTTTCACTTTGAAATATTATTTCGACCTCCACATCCCTAGCTCTTCAAATTTCACATTTCGGGGGACTTGCTTTTGTCGTCCCTTCGTTGCACAGAACTTCGCGTTAAGCGGCCACAGTGAAACGGGCCGAGTCAGGAACAACCCGAGCGCGCGAATGTGTAAAAGCTGTTCTTTGAGTAGGGCGTAACTTCGTAGTATCTGAATAATGGCCCAAATTTTCACGTGATATCGATTTCTAAGGTTGATATCTAGCTCATGCATTTTTTTTTCTCAATAAAATATGAGGTCGTAAATAAACGCCATGTAAGCCTCAAATAAATATTGAACGCAGAAAAATATCGTACTATATCACACACAAATTGCAATTGTAAAAAATATCTGAATAAAGTACGTTACCATATGTATCTACATCTACATATATACTCTGCAAATCACATTTAAGTGCCTGGCAGAGGGTTCATTAACCACTTTCATAACTTTTCTCTACCGTTCCATTATCTAATAGCGAGCGGCAAGAAAGAACACCTCAATCGTTCCGTTTTCGATCTGATTTCCCTTATTTTATTGGGATGGTCATGTCTCTGTATGTAGGTGTATGCTAGCAAAATATTTTCACATTCAGAAGTAAAAGTCGGTGATTGAAACTTCGCAAACAGATCACGCCGCAATGAATAACGTCTTTTAATGATTTCCACCCCAATTCATGCAACATTTCCGTGGCGCTTTCGCCCACGTAACGTGATAAAACAAAAAGAGCTGCTCTTCTCTGAACCTTCTCAATGTCTTCCGTCCCGGCCGTGGTGGCCGAGCGCTCTGCGGCGCGCCAGTCACGGTGATCTGCACGGCCACTATGGTCGGGGGTTCGAATCCCCCTCCGGCATGGATATTTGTGCCGTCCTTAGTCCCAGCTATTTCATAAGAAGTTTGTAAGTTTAGGGACTGATGACCCCATAGTTAAGTCCCATAAGCTCTACAAACATTTGGACATTTTTTTTTTGTCTTCCATCAGTCCCACAAGGGGCAACAGTACTCCAGGAGAGGAGGCACAAGTGTGATGTAGGCAGTCTCTTTGGTGGAGCTGGGGCATCTTCGAAGCGTTCTGCCAATGAAACGTAACCTTTGGTTCGCCTTCCCCACAATATTTTCTGTGTGTTCTCTCCAGTCAAAGTTGTTCGTTATTGTAACTCCTAGGTATTTGGTAGAATTTAAGACCTTAAGGTTTGTCTGATTTATCGCGTAATTGAAGTTCAGCGGATTTCTTTTAGTGGCCATGTGTATTACTTCACACTTTTCTTTATTTAGTGTCAACTGCCAATTTTCGCACCATATAGAAATTTTGTCTAAATCGCTTTGCAGTTGCTTTTGATCCTCTGTTGACTTCACTAACCGATAAACATCCGCGAACAGTCTAAGGAAGCTATTCAGATTGTCTCCTAAATCGTTTATAAACACAAGGAAGAGTAGGGGACCTATAACGCTACCCTGTGGAACGCCAGATATCACTTCTGTTTTACTCGATGAATTACCGTCAATTACAACGAACTGTGTCCTTTCTTATAGGAAATCGTGAATCCAAACGCACAATTTGGGAGATATTCCATAAGCACACAATCTCATTAGAAGCCGCTTGTGTATTGTGTGTGATATGTCACTTGGTCCCCTAAATGTTTTGGACAGCGGTTTTGGGAGCTGAAGAGAAGGAATCGGCAGGAGTCTCGGATCACCTGCAGTTCCGCCGACAGCCGAGGGTAGGTCGGGGTCCGAACCAAGGACAGCGGAAGCGCGCCTGCCGGCCGTGCAGCCGCAGCCGCAGCCGCACGCGCCCAAGGTCAGGCGCGGCCGTCGACGCCGCCGCCGCCGCCGCCGCCGCCGTCCACGTAATAGCGCCGCACCGAGCCGAGCCGAGCCGCGCCGCGGAAGTGACGGCAATTGCGGATCTGCGCCGACGCCCCGGGTACTCGCCTGCACTTTCTTCATTCTACCTCTCTGATGAACCCTTAGCACAGCACAGCGATCGTCTTTTTCTGACCTACTGCGCTGGCCTTGAGCAGCCGGTGGCTCTCGCCAAGGCTAAGCAGAAGTAGGAATACTGTCACGGAGCGATGTCGTACGACGTGGCTGGTCGATTAACCCTGGAATGCTACTAGGGGTACGCCTGTACCCCAGTGCTTCTATTAAGTGTAGCTAGTGGCCAACAGTTAGCGCTGAAGTTCTGCGCTTCCTAGAGCCCTGTATTGGGAGTAGGGTTGCCAGATTGAACTCGAGGCAGGCCCGGAGACCAGACGTGCCCCCCTCCCCCTTGGATAGTGACTCACTCCCCCCCCCCCCCAACGAGGATTACACATGAATTCTAAAAGGAAAAAAAATGCCTAATGAAAACGGGACATTTTGCTTTAATTCGCTTAGTAGCTTCTCTTTAGCATAAGGCAGAAGCACATTTTTTACCAATGCCTCGCTTTTTGTTCGGCCGCATCTTAATTTCGTTGCCACTGAGGAATCTCTAAAAACATGAGGATATAGCTTTTTACCACAATATTGAGAATTGTAAGAATGGTGGTGTTTCACACCATGGTAAGTCAAAGTTAATTCCGTTGCAGTGACTTTGTCGTCTTCTGCAGAAAATTGTTTCGGCAAGAATTTAAGAAGCGACTGATGCTTCTTTTGTGTGGTAATATTCGCTTTGTGTCTTTCTGATTGTAAATGTTTATTCACAGCTTTCACTCCGTCGTACTTAACAGTGAATAAGATATTGTATATTCTGCACTTACACATACACTCATCAGTATCGACTTTTTGTAGCCGCTCTTTATAATTTTCTTCCTGCAACCATTCTTCACGGAACGAACTTAGATATCGTCTCTTCATTTCACTGTCATTACTCACTAATCCGAGTTAATGTAAGCTTGTCTGTTCACACACGATCCGAGTATTCCAAAAATTGCTGGTAAACTGATAAACAATGAACGAACGAACACAAATAATAGACGTCGCCAGTTGACACGTTGCCGCAACAGTGTTTGCTTAATAATGCGCTAGCCGATTACTACCGACGCAAAAATGATAAGTTTTCAGAGGAAGAATAGAAAAGTAGCGTTTTGTTGCATTAAGAAATTGACATTTATATAAAGTTATTCATAATTACGAGAGAGGAGCCGGCCGGGAATGGCCGAGTGCATTGAGGCGTCTTGCCGCGGTGCGCGAGGTTGCTCCCGCCAGAGGTTCGAATGCCCCCCTAGGGCATGGATGTTGTGTTCGTCCTTAGTTTAAGTTACGTTAAGTTCGATGTAGATCGTCGCTACATGAGCATAGTACTTAAAAAGCATCGTAAAAAAAAAGTTAAGATGAAGGTTACATTCAAGCCCGGAGATGAGAGTCATTGGCCCGTAGACCCGGAGAATTCATTCCAAACCCGGGCACTCCGGGCGGCGCCCGGAGATCTGGCAACCCTATTTGGGAGAGTAGCGCCAACCTTATATGTGTGGCTTGCCGACAACCGCCGGCTGCTATTGGTCAGTTGAGCGCGGGTGGGGCACGTCCGCCATTTTAGGCCTAAGCAATCCATCAGCGTAAATGGCATATTTCACTTAACTAGCTGTTATTTTAGCATTTAGAGCTGTTGGAAATGTGTAGACTCATTAACTATTAAATTAAGAGCTTAACATAGCATATTTCATTTTTATATGGTGAAAAATGCCGCATTGTCGGCAGTGGTTATACTAAGACAGTCCGAGGTAGCAAGTTTTACGCGAAAGAGGTGCGAAAAGACGCGGATTGTGGGTACACCGCATTGGCGGAAAAAATGCATTTCCATACGAGAATGCAAAATTTTGCGAAGTAAGTAAATTTGTTTTGAAATATCGAGTAAACTTCTAGGTTTATCTGTTCAAGTTTCTTACGAGCAATGTTGGACGGACAATACATGTAAGAGAAAAGATATTTTTAAAAGATACAAATACGTGAAAATCTAACATAATGTGCCGTATTTGACGAATTTCGTATTTATACTTAGCCTGCATATTACGAAAGTTTGGGCGGTAAATGAAACCGCCCATTAAATAGATCTCCAAAACTCGAATTTTAAGATAAAGTTTATTTTACTGAAGTACCCAGCAGTGCGATAACAATGTGTAAAAACTTAAACCTTCCCAAAATGTTAGCTCAGTTAATGTTACGTGATAATATCACATGTAGGTTAGCACACAACACCTATCAACATTAGGCACTAGATTAATGGAAAGCAACATGTATTAATTACATCTACTTTGATAAAAAAACAATATATTAGATATAAAAACGTCAGTCCTTAGCTAATTTGAAAGCAGGAACGTCACTTATTGCGAAAGCAGTGCATTTGGTACAGGGTTTAAATTTTAGCACGAAACAATTTTACAACTAGTTTGCTCAAAAATAAAGGTCTTGATTTCACATTTCCAATTTTTCCATAATATTCGATGTAGATGTGATGAAACGATTAAAAACCTTAGTCCATCGCTTACTTAACGTACTGTCATACCACGTCGATGTACAGACCAATTCCCTTCATCACAAATGCTAACTTAACAGCGCCGCCCATAGCGCTGCTGTTGCGAGATAGTCCTACAATGGCGGCGCTCGCCCGGTTGGCGGTACTCTCCCAATACAGGGCTCTAGCGCTTCCCAGTAGTTTCATGCCTTAACAAGTCAGTATGGGTGTTCAAATGTTCAAATGTTTGTTAATCTTATGGGACTTAACTACTTGGTCATCAGTCCCTAAACTTACAAACTACTTATCAACTACCTTATACTAAGGACGGCACAAATATCCATGCCCGAGGGGGGATTCGAACCCCCGACCGTAGTGGCCGTGCAGACCGTGACTGAAGCGCCTCAATCCCCTCGGCCACCGCGGCCGGCTTGTATGGGTGTGACCATCAAAGTGTCAATAGGGTTTATACTTTTCACGTTATTTAATGTTTGGGGTACAGGTGCACCCCAGTGTAGCGTAATCGCTGTAAGAAATTTTAGAACCAAGATTCTTCGGGTTTGTAAGTATGATGTAAAATATAGAATATTTATACTTATTCGCAACAAAGGAATTACAACAATGCTAGTACCGATTTTTTCCAAGAATTATAGTGGATAATCGAATATTATCTGCAATTTTTTTAGGTGAAATAAAATGACATCCCGAAAACAGACTTTTGACCTTACAAAGGAGGAGGATATTCTCGAAATACAACGTATGCTCTTCAGATTCAGATTCTGCAGATAATAATGAAATATTTAATAACAGAAATTGGCTATAGATTTGATGCGACCAGAAATGTTAAGGCGTATGGAAAAACCAACTTTAAGACGAGAACTCCTTCAAACCATCAGTGGTATTTTAGAACTTCCAAAGGAAGAAGAAGCCCAAGAGGTTCCAGAACCCACAACAGGGCGGTGTATTTTCTGCCCTAGGGCTCGAGACCGAAAATAAAGAGTTACATTTGCTATTTGTACAAAATTTATTTGTTTGGATCATCAACGAAAAGTGTGTTCTTCATGTCTTCATTAATATAATTGTTTCTTTCTGGGCATTTTTTTCATAAGTGTGATTTAAATGTTATTGTATTATTGTGAAATAAAATTTATTTTTAATCATTTTAAAAATCCGTTTTTATTTGTGGTACACCTTTACCCCAGTGTAGCAGACCCGTCTATGAAAATAAGTGTAGGAATCCAGGGTTAAGAAAGACCGATTGAAATTCAGCGGTTATTTATTTAGCACTTGACACACACGCACAGCGACACACAATTGACTACGGAGGGAAGCTCACACCCAAACATCCAGATGTAAGACTCAGATCGGCTCCCAACGATGTACGTCGATTGAGTATACAACGGGAATAATTATCTACAGGGGGCTGTGCTAACCGGTCCTATGTTATTTCCTTTCCTCCCTCATGTTGCCATGGATGACGCACAACAGTTTGCGTTTGTACCGCAATGACAGTGTACGTGAGGGTTGTAGTTACTCCCCACTGCACTGTGTGAAGAGTAGAAACTCTAAAAGTTCACCAATCTGACATCTTCTATAGATGTCGGTCCCACGCAGATGTCAGCGCGCATGTCGGAGTTCTTGAATGAGGCTGAAATTATTATACTATTGGCAGGAACTGATCTAATTACTGAATAATACTTTCTTGTGGGATGCCATCTAGTTTATCGAAAGAATGTACAAAACTAGCAAACTGCATAATAACATCAACTTGACAAAAATCGTTTTAAATGAAATTAAATATAAAGTCTTTTCCCTTACTCTAAGATGGTTAAACAGTGTCTTATGACCGCCGACGTATACATGTTACTCCACCGAGTGCGCGTACAGAAGTCACATCTTACTCTACTGAGCGCCTGTTCTGAACTGAGCTGTGGCGGCTCGATGCAAGGCTGCCTTCGTTCCGCAATTTAGCTCGTAAACATGGCCGCCGTGCATCGTCCGTCTTATATTGACTGTTTTGTTTATGTTTTTAGCAATTGTTAATGTTTTACCTACGCAGGGCATAACTTAGCTTTGAGGGGTTTTTATGAACTGAGTTTAACATTGAATATATTATTAGTTTATTAAATATTAATAAAAATATGATTGCGTTTTGGCGCGTGACCGTCAGTGCTACAGCCAATGGGCGTCCAGTGCCTGCCGCTCGGGGACTTCCCTAGAATTCGGGGAGATCTGCCAGTGTTCTTTCCCATGAGAACCCGACTTATTGTACCACCTGTCGTGGTTCTGACCAGCTTTTACCATAGGTCGCCTACTGGCCCTATCCGGCTGCATTGACGCAATACTTCGAACTTAATATGATGGCTTTAAACCAGAAATATTACAAGTAACACCCGGAATTTCGATATAATTCTTGCTGTGCGCTGCCTTCCATGAAAACTGCCTTCCATAAACTATAATAACATTTACATCTACATTAAATACTCTGCAAATCACATTGAAGTGCATGGCAGAGGGTCCATCGAACCGCTTTTATGACGTTTCTCAACAGTTACAATCACTAATAGCTCGCCGAAAAAATCGAACACCTCAATATTTCTTTTTTCCGATCTAATTTCTCTTATTTTATTGTGGTGGTAATCTATTCCTATGCATGTGGGTGCTAACAAAATATGTTCGCGTCGGAAGACAAAGTTGGTGAAAAGCCCATGTTCCAAAACTAAATTCTGCTATATTTACCATTAGAACAATATCTGAAATAAGTGATTTTTCAACACGAAAAGTAGTCTATTACGCTTACTTTCGCTCACTTAAAACGTACGGCATTATTTTTTGGGGTAACCTGCCTGATGCAAAAAGGATATTTCTGGCACAAAAACAGGCCGTTTGAGCAATATGTGGTGTAAGTTCACTAACGTCATATCGACCCCTTTTCAGTAGTCTGTGAATTTTGACACTGGCGTCACAATAAGTTTTTTCTTTAATGTCGTTTGTTGTTAATAATATCAGCTTATTCCCACGAGTTAGTAGCTTTCACTCAGTGAATACTAGGCAGAAGTCGAATCTACATTTGCATCACACCACCTTGACACTTGTGCAGAAAGGTGTACAGTATTCTGCAGCATCCATTTTCAATAAGCTGCCACAAGAACTAAAGAATCTTAGCACTAACCCACACGCTTTCCAATCTAAATTCACGAGTTACCTCATTGCTCACACCTTTTATTCTTTTATTCTGTCGAGGAACTCCTAGAAAAGTTAAACAATTAAGCTAATTCATTTTTTCTTTATTGATTCTTTTCACTTTATCTTAAGATTGTCATGTGTATAGCACCACTTAAAAAAATTATATTACCATTCTTGTGTAATGTATTGACTTGTTCCGTGACCATAGAGTCTCACTCCTCAATTGGGTCCTATGCAACAGAAAACCATATTATTATTATTATTATTATTATTATTATTATTATTATTATTATTATTCGCGAATAACACCTTCCTTTTAATGATTCCTCCCCCCCCCTTTATAACGCGATAATACAAAACTAGCTGTCCTTCTCTGTACTTTCTCTAAATCGTTCGTCAGTCCCATTAGGTGGCGAGCACTCTGCGGCGCGTCAGTCACGGTCTGCATGGCCGCTGCGGTCGGGGGTTCGAATGCCCCCTCGGGCATGGATGTTTGTGCCGTCTTTAGTATAAGCTAGTTCATAAGTAGTTTGTAAGTTTAGGGACTGATGACCCTGTAGTTAAGTCCCATAAGCTCTACAAACATTTGAACAACAATGCGCAACAACACTCCAAAATAGGATGCACAAGTGTAGTATAGGCAGTTTCTTTAGTAGAACTGTTGCATCTTCTAAGTGTCCTACCAATGAAACGTAGTCTTTGGGTTCGCTATCCCTACAATATGTTATATTTCTTCTTTCCAATTTAAGTTGTTTGTAATTGTTACTCCTAGCTATTTATATGAATTTACGGCCCGTAGTTTTGACTGATTTATCGTGTAAATGAAGTTTAATGGGCTTCGTTTGGTATTAAATATAGATAGAGGCATTGAATTAAAATTTGTGCTGTGGCCGGGATCCGAACTCGGTACCTCCTGCTTACTAGGCAGACGCTTTAGACCGCTCAGCTAACACAGCGTTCCAGACAAATCACTTACATTACACAGACTCTTCAAGCACATCTCACTCCACACGTGCTTGAAGATAGTCTATGTACTGTAAGTGATTTGTCTGCAACGCTGTGTTAGCTTTACCACTCAGCAACTGCCTCGTAAGCAGGAGGTCCCGAGATCGGATCCCGGCCACAGCACAAATTTTAATTCAATGCCTCTATCTATATTTAATACATTATTTTTAAGTAGTTTGCAAGTTTAGGGACTGATGACAACTGCAGTTGGGTCCCATAGCTTTACAAATATATATATATATATATATATATATATATATATATATATATATATATATATATACTGCACGGACTATTATTCGCTGGTATATAGTACTTGAAGAATAGCAGTGTATCCCCAATTGACTCTTGAGACACCTCGTGATAACTTCCAAGTTAGTAAAATTTTCTCTTTTGTGGCCACTGAATTATTCGAGACAACTGTGTGCCTTCTGCTTGTCAAGTATTACTGAAATCAGGTGTGTGCAATGCTCTCAATTCAATAAAACATAAGTTATTCAAACACGGCGCACGATGTACACAATTAAAAGTCTAGAAAATCTCATCTTAAATACGAACTGTCAGTTTGTATCACTGCGTTTCAACGTCCAGTGGCGGCGCTAGACGATTACTGGGCGTCGGCGAACTCGTCTTTGCGAGGCCCCTTTCATTTTTTCATTAATGAAGAAAATGTTAAATGAGCTGAATAATCAATAATCATTATACTAAAATTCTGTCAGTATAATATACGAGTATTATTGCAACGACAAAAATTACAATAAACAAACACAAATTAGAGAAACTTTTCAGCTTTTCGTCTCACTGAATTTTTTTAAGATCACATCTTAATACTAGCCGCTATTTCGGATTCAGTTGATAGTACTAACAACGCAGATAGTCTTTCTTCGCTCACTGTGCTTTTCAAGTTAGTCTTAATCAATTTTAACTTTGTGAAGCTTCTCTCGGCCGAAGCTGTCCTGACTGGAACTGAGCATGATTCTGATTGTTTTATAAACATTTGGATATACTCGTTCCAAATCGTTCTTTAAACTGTACTGAAGAAATTGTTTTGCAAGTATTTAACTAAAAATTGTATCACTGCCGCACTCATACGGGCAACTAAATAGCTGCCGGCCGGGAATGGCCGAGCGCTCTAAGGCGTCATACCACGGTGAGCGAAATCGCTCTCTTCGGAGGTCGAACCCCACCCTTGGGTACTGATGTTGTGTTCGTCCTTCAGTTAAGCTAGTGTAAATTAGATGTAGGTCGTCGTTACATAACCTAGCAGTTGGAAAGCGCCGTTAAACATCAAATATAAAAAAAAAGACACAAAAAAACTAAAATTTTAACAATGTTTTCCGAGGCATTCACAGGCGCGAGGCCGTCGGCGGTGGCCGACGTCGCCGGCGCCTAGCGCCGCCACTGTCAACGTCAGTGCAGAAGCAGCTGACGCATCAGAACGCAGTCGCAGTCAGTGAGTCTACCTCGTGGTCAGCGGCCCTTCAGACGTGGCTCCTGCTGCTGCCGGTCGTATTTACTGTGACGCTGTGCTTTTTGCTGGATCAGCGCCCTTTCTTCCTTCTAGCGGGAATCCACTGTTTCCCCAGGAACTGTCTTCCGAAACGCGGTTTTTCTGACACTGGATGCCTGTCAGCAACAACAGCTTCTCTATTATCGGCGTTCGCCGCGACAATGAAAGCCTGAGGTAACAATCCCGTAACGAAAACTAACGTTACACTTCTTATACCGGACGTGGAATGGCGAATTTCGGTAACACTTAATCATTCCTAGCCAGAACTAAGGAACTTAGACGAAATAAATGCAGTAAGTTTAGTGTTTAACGCCACGTCGACAGTAAAGTTAGAGTTCATTACGGAAAACAGCCGGGAGCGCTTATATTCCTAATGCAGATGAGCGGTTTCGTCATATCTAAACTACCGTCTTGAGATCATTTCATTCCTCACATCACAAAGAAAAACATTTTAAATCGTACTTATTCACCAATATTATTGTAGTTTTGTCAAAATACAGATAAGATATCAAAAGCCTTCGTGCTTTAATATGATACATGATACACTAAGCTCTGCCGAAACCAGTAATCTGAATAAAAGCTACAAGCGATCTTGGCTGTTTTCCATAAAAATTAATTGAAAAGATCACCATCCAAGTATGACAAACTTTTATAAGAAGTAAGCTTTACGCGATATGGAGCTCGTTAGTTCAGTTAATCAAGAGTGGAGAAAACCTCAGCAGCAACATTTTAGAAGGAACAATCCTCACAGTTGTACCGTGTATGCATCTGCGCAACGTCACTCATTCAGTCATCTCCCGTTGTTTTGCAGACAAAGCGGATCCAAGTGGATATACTAGAGTTGCTATTGCTGCTGTATTCAGTCCAAACACTGGTTTGATGCAGCTCTCTCGACGATACCCTATCCTGTGAAAGCCTCGTCATCTCCGAATAAAAATAGCAATCTAGATCCGTCTGAAGCTGCTTACTGTTTTTCTCTCTGGATCTTCCTTTGCAATCTTTACGCCAGACAAGTTTAAATTGACGATACCTTAATGTCGTGTCGAACTACACGATCTCTTGTTTTAGTGAAGACATTCCAGATATTTATTTTCTCCCCCATTCTGTTCAGCACCTCCATAAGTTATGAGATTTACCTATCTAATTCTCAACATACTCCTGTAACACCAAATTTAAAAGCTTCTGTCGTTTTTCTGTCTGAATTCCTTGTTGTCCACGTTTCACTCCTATAGAAGACTACTGTCCAGATAAATGCCTTCAAAGATTTCCTAATACATAAATTAGCAGCATTCGACGTCAACAAATTTCTCTTCTTCAGAAGTGCTTTTCATACCATAGCCATTCCGCATTTTATACCTTCTCTACTTCGACCATCACGTTATTTTGTTACCCATATCGCAAAACTCGTTTACGACTTTTATTGCCTCGTTTTCTAATCCAGTTCTTTCATCGTTGTCTGATTTTCTTAGACTTCATTTCATTACACTTGTTTTGATCATATTAGTGGATTAAGGGATCGATAGATAGGACACATTCTTAGACATCAAGGAACTGTGAATTTAGCGGTAGAGGGAAGTGTGTGGGGGTAAAAATCGCCGAGGGATACCAAGAGATGAATATAGTAAGCAAATTCGAGTGGATTTAGGTTGCCGTTCTTATGAGGAGATGAAGAGGCTTGCTCAGGATAGAGTAGGGTGGAGAGCTGCATCAAACCAGTCTCCGGACTGGACAACAACAACAACAACAACAACTTTTGCCGCGGCGAAGTGACCGAGCGCATTGAGGCGGTATACTACGATGCGCGAGGCCGTCGGGGGTTCGAGTACCCTCTCGGGCATGGATGTTTGTGCCGTCTTTAGTGTAAGCTAGTTCATAAGTAGTTTGTAAGTTTATGGCCTGATGATCCTGTAGTTAAGTCCTACAACCTCTACAAACATTTGAACATTTTGAATGTTTATTTTAGACTCCCCTTTCAGGACATTGTCCATTCCGATCAGTTGCTCAATGTACATATTAAATAACATTAGGAAGGCTACAACCCCGCCGGCCGCGGTGGCCGAGGTGACTGAGGCGCTCCAGTCACGGTCTGCACGGCCACTACGGTCGGGAGTTTGAATCCCCCCTCGGGCATGGATATTTGGGCCGTCCTTAGTATAAGGTAGTTGATAAGTAGTTTGTAAGTTTAGGGACTGATGACCCCGTAGTTAAGTCCCATAAGCTTAACAAACATTTGAACATTTTTTGGCTACAACCCCGTGTTACTCCCTTCCCAACCAACGAGCCTCTTTCACACGTTTTATTTATTATAAGTGCTTTTTAAGTTTTGTACAAGTTTAATAGAAAGTTTCGTTCCTCATTTTTTTATCCCTGCTACCTTCGGAATTTGAAAGAGTGTATTCCATTTTAGCGTTGTCAAATGCTTGTACAAAAGTTAACCTATCTTGAATGATTAGTCGTAAGGTAAGTATTGCATCACGCTTTCCTACATTTCTCCTAAATATAAACTGAACTTCGCCGATCTGATTCTGTGGTGTCGCACAAGTCTAAAGTGCGCGCCACCTACTTTCGCCGCGCGCCGCCATGCACGCACGGCGCGGCGTTCTTACGACGTCAGCCACGAGCGCCCTCTGCTACAACTCCGCTCGTGGCCACCACTGAACGACATCGTTCACTTGGGACTGAGATAGGAACCAGTTAACACTTCAGAATCAGATAGGCACCAGTGAAGACTTTGCTATCGTACAGGCACTAGGCAGGCCTCTAGCTCAACTATGTATCAGCATTCTGCAGTACTGAGCTATGTAAAAGTTAAGTATTACTAAGTCTCTATGAAATATATATCTCGTAATTTACTCTAGTGTTTCTAGTTTCTGCTGTCCCGCTGGCTGGTCACCTCCATACCGCACAAGCGTGCATCCATTATTCCTGTGTCGGTCTCTTTCTACTCGGCCACTGACACCTACGACGGAAACGAGACACAAAAGTGGCTAGGACACAAAAGATTCGTCTGTAAATAATTCGTGGCTCTATTTTCGAACATGTCTTATAATATAAACTTATAGTTATGTAATTTTCACAGTTGTCTGCAATTACTTTCTGTGGACTCTGATAAATTATGTTCTTACTGACGACTCCCTTCCTCCCATCAACCAACTTATTGAAGTCTAGGTATCATATTAAATTTACATCTGATAAATGTAATAGTGACCTACCAATGAAATAAATTTTGCAAATATAAATAAGAAAGAAGACGAGTTGGAAATACGGAAAGACAAGCGAATTGTACATCATCCTGCTGTCTATTAAAACTGAAACGCTACAAACACCGCGAGCAACAAAATTAAAATTAGCATCGTCTTTTTCTTTCGCTTTTGTCTCACATTTAAACAGGGTCGGACTAGATTAATTTCGGACTTCGTATCGTTAAGTGTGGCCGACCCGCTAGCGGAAATGCCACTGTTATAAACTCCGAGTACTTACTGGATAAATCTGATGCTACTCCATAAACTTTGCATATTCATAAGCACAGTTAGACGCAAGCACTGTTTTACCATCACGTGATACAAATGTAGAAATATTGGTTCAGTCTACCATTGCCTATGTTCGAAAGCACCGAACGTGGCGCAATGGTAACACGCTGGGCTCGCATTCAGGAGGACAGCGATTCAAACCTGCCCCCGGCCATCTTGATTTAGGTTTCTCGTAGTTTCAGTAAACATTTATTGTTTGATTTTTACATATATCACCTGTGCCTGAGATGCAACACAGGATCGTTCCTATTAACATCCATTGCTGCGGTGCTATTCCGCTGTTGGAGAGCTTTGGCAACATCAGTACGTATTTATATAGAGGAACACGAGGCAGAACCAGGGAAACCGAAAGACAAGACTTCGCGAACCACAGTTTTCGCCCATCAGTACAGACTATTCGCAGTGCCAAAATAGTGGTGTAATCCTCGCTGAAGCATGATTTATCAGCCGAGATTCAGAATCAGTTTTAATTGTATTATTATTTTTTTATTTGTAGTATTCAACCCTACATTACTTCTCAGAAAAAGCTACGAACGTTGACGGAATAAATTCTGTTTCAGTTCCCAATTTTAGCAGGTATTTTGATTCTATACAGCTTATAGGAAAGTATAACTCAACAATCTGAGTAGATCTTAAGATATTTCAACTTTTGATTTCTGCATTCGTTACAGGTAATAATATCAATGAAAATACGAACACCGTTTATTTCAAAACCGGGTATACCGGTTTGTACATCAAGATTAAACTGGATATGAAAAAAACGGTACATCTACATATACATACTCCGCAATCCACCGTAAGGTGCGTGACGGAGACACTGTACCACCACTAGGCATTTACTTTCCTATTCCACTCCCAAATAGAACGAGGAAGAAAAGAATGCCTATAAGCCTCCATACGAGCCCTAATTCCTCTTGTCTTTGTGATCACTACGCGAAATGTACGTAGGAGGCAGCAAGATCGTACTACACTCAGCTTCAAATTGCGGCCCTCTAAATTTCCGCAACAGAAATTCACTAAAAGACCGTCGTCTTTCCTCCAGCGCTTCCCAATTGAGTTGCCGGAGCATTTCCGTGACACTCGCACATTGGTCGAACCTACCAGTAACAAACGTAGCTGCTCGCCTCTGAACTGCTTCCTATGTCTTCCTTTAAACTGATCTGCTGCGGGTCTTAAACACTTGAGCAATAATCAAGACGTGGCCGTACAAGCGTTTTATAAGCGGTCTCCTTTACAGGTGAAGTAAATCTTCCCAAAACTCTCCCAATAAACCGAAGTCGGCTGTCCGCCTTACTCTCAACTGTCCCGACATGTTCGTTCCATTTCATATCGCTCTGCAATGTTAGCCTAGATATTTGAACGACGCAACAGCATCAAGAAGCTCACTACTAATGCTGTATTCGAACATTATGGGATTATTTTTTCCTACTCATGCGCATCACCTTACATTTTTCTACATTGAGAGCTAGCTAGCTACCCAAACCGTTTGTTCCAGCAGTAACCGCCGTTCCTACTGGACTCCAGGGGGGAAATACAGCCATGGAGTACAAAAGTCGAAGTAGGAGAAGATATAAAGCCATTATACGTCTGTTCTTAAGAAACTGACGTTGCTAACGGTCCGCAGCTATAAATGTTAAATATAAAGATATTAATTCGCAATGTGCGAAAATTTCAGACTTTTAGCTGCTCATCTTCAGTTGGTCTATGATTGTGTAACAAATGAAAGTTTGTGCCCGACCAGGACTGGAATGCAGGTCTCCTGCTTTTCGCGAGTGGTCGTCTTAACCTCTCAGCCAACCGGAAACGCTCCCTGGTCAGACCCAAATTTCCATATGTTATAGTTGCCTACTTCCCTTAGTTTTCGCACGAATTCAGCGTGATTTCCGTGACGAACAGAGACATAGTACATCATCATTAGCGTGTCTTGGCTGTCATATTTACCATGAAACGTCTGCTCTTAAGGAACAGACGTTGCTGATGGTCCGCAGCTATAAAGATATTAATTCGCAATATGCGAGAATTCCGGACTTTTAGCTGCTCATCTTCAGTTGGTTTATCATTTTATAACATATGAGACCCAGGTTCGAGGCCAGGTCTGGCACAAATTTTCATATGTTAAAAAATGATAGACCAACTGAAGGTGAGCAGCTAAAAATCGGAAATTCTCGCATATTGCGAATTAATATGTGTATATTGAAGATATGAAGGTTTGGTTTGGATAGGTTACGTGGGTTAAAGTCTCTATCAGCGGAATGGCCTACGTGACGTGAAGCGGCAGTGTTGGCAACAGTCGCTGTGGATGCTGGGATGAATGGCAGCACACAATGTTTACGAGATGTGAAAATGAATGTGTTAACATCACGTTTGAAAGATTTTATTTTCGAAATGAATCACATTGTTCAAATGTAGAAGATCGCACACTACGAAACAACGTTCTCCCTATGTACTGTTTTTCTGTTCAGATGTAACACTTTGTTGTTACGTAAATCGAAATACGTGTGTCTGTCTCTCAAATGATAGTTCAAATATTCAAATGTTTGTATAGCTTAAGGGACTTACTACGGGGTCATCAGTCCCTAAACTTACAAACTACTTATGAACTAACTAATACTAAGGACGGCACAAATATCCATGCCCGAGGGGTGATTCGAATCCCTGACCGTAGTGGCCGTGCAGACCGTGACTGGAGCGCCTCAGTCCCCTCGGCCACCGCGGCCGGCTCAAATGTTGATAATTTGATAAAACGCTTACAACAATTTAATCTGACTCTTAGGTTCCTGCCTAACCACTTCCTTTAATATCATGACATATCGTAAAAATCATAACATTCGCTGACAACAATTGAAGCTGTACTCTTCGGTTCCTGCTTAACCACATAGTTTAAAATCATGACATATTCGTAAAAATTATAACATTCGCTCACAACAATTTAAGCTGTACTCTTAGGTTCCAACCTAACCACAACCCTTAAAATCACGACATATTTGTAAAAATAATAATATTTGTCGATGTACCCTTGTACAGTATGTAATTGAATTATCGGACACGCAATAAGCTACTCGAAATGTACTACATTGCCAACCTAACACTGCTACGAACGCACCGCAGCGCTACCCATGCCACTGATCGAGACTTCAGTCGGGTACGTGTTTGGGTATTCCTTGCAGGTGTGTTAGGCCCTGGGGTGGCGTAGGCACTGAGCGCAACTGCCTATAGTCCGCGTCATGAACGACGGCGCCCCAGTTATCAGCTGTTGTGCGCATCCCCCTCCATTACTGCACTGGCAGCCAATAACCTTCATTCTATAGGCGCGTGGCCGGCCGCGAGTTACGTATTCTCCCGCGCGCTCGGCCGTAGCTCCTCCCCTCCACGCTTCCCCTATCGCTCTGTCTCAATGCGCAGAACCGCCTTCTTACATGACACCGACTATAGTGAGTAAGAGTTCCCGAGATCGAATCCCGGCCCTGGATCAAATTTGTGTGTGTCTGTGTAATATAATTACGACACCTCCAAGCATCTGGGACTAAAGAGCGCAGTTACAATCTCGCAGGGCAGTACAGCCTCTTCCGCGCTACGTCATGGCCAATTGGCGCGACGGCGCCGTGAGTTATGGCATAATGGCGGCGCGGCGCGCGCCCGCGTATTAGCCGAGTCCACGAGGGCGGCCGTGTTTTACGGGGCCAGGCATCACGGCCGGAACGAGCAGGTACTTCCCACCGCTGCCCGCCTGAGTTACTGACGATCCTGTACCTGGCCGGTGCCCTATTAACTGGTCCTTTCGCGGGGAGAGCTGCGCCAACTCTGATCTACGTTCACGTTGCTGGCTAGCGAGATCGTTTCAACACTACACAGTGAGTAAACTACCTTGTTCACGGATACAGATTCGTTCATGTCCGCCAGATTATTTAATATTCGTAGAATATATGACATCAACTGCGATTGGGCAAAGCTGAAAATGTGTACCCAGCCGGGACTCGAACCCGGGTCTCCTGCTTTCTAGGCAGTTGCGCTGATCCCTACACCACTGGGGACACAGTGATCACCGCACCTGCAAGGACTACCTATTATTATATAAATACGCTAACACGAAAATTGTGGTACAGGTTACTAATTTATTCGTACGAGAAGGCCAATGAAAGTTACAAAATTTGAAAGATTGTTTGTCGTAGATTTCACGAATATAAATATTACTAGCTGAAAAACCCGAAGTTGCCCTACCATTTTTCAGATATATATTCATTTGAGGCGGAAATCGTTAAAAGAAAGACGTTATTCGTTGCAGCGAGATTTATTTATGAAATTTCAATCACTGACTTTTACTTCTGAGTGTGAAAATATTATACTAGCACCCACCAACATAGGAAGACCTGACCATCCCAATAAAATAAGAGAAATCAAGTCGAAAATGGAACGATTCTTTCTTCCCGCGCGCTATTAGAGAATGGGACGGTAGAGAAAGGTTATGAAACTGGTTATTGAACCCTCTGCCAGGCATTTAAATGTGAATCACAGAGTATCTATGTAGATGTAGATTTGTATAAGGGCTGTATGTCTTTAAAATCTCTTGGGAATACAATTAGTAGTAAAGAAGTAGTAGATTAAAACTTGGTGCGTGATGGGCGGTTTTCCACGAACCTTATGTTTATGTGCCCATATCTTATGAACTACGTCTCGTACTGTGATACAGTTTAGAAGGTACACTCAAATACATGCGTGTTTACTGTTTGTATAATTTCCTGCAGCTACAATTTATAGTGTAGAAATTATAAATTGTAACGTCATACCAAATGCCATAATTTTAGTCCATGAACAGCGGAACGTTACCGTTTATGTGCTCCTATCTCATTAACTACATGTCATACTGTGACAATTTAGAAGCTACATTCAACTATACATGGGTATACTGTCTGTAAAGTTTCTTGTCGCTACGAATTGTAGTGTTCAAATTATAAATTGTAACATCATACCGAGAGCTGTAGTTTTACTCCTTAAACAGCGGAAAACTAGTAAGCGAGAAACTTTTTTCCTTTCGTCATTTTACTATGGTTGCCAGCGAGAAAAAGTTTAATAAAGGTGTGAAATTATGTTTAAAGTTTGTTGTAAGTCGCTAAGTACTGTCAATCTCATACAGTGTATTTCGAAAGTCTCGCTGCATTATATGGCATTTTTTTGCGATTTCTATTGGTTATGACGTAATATCTTTTGAACCATGTGGCGTATGTGATTCTTAACCGTGCAGAAATTGTTACCTCACGGTAAGTAATGTGTGCACCAAATTTGGTTGAAATCGGTCCAATGGTTTAGGAGAAAATGAGTAGCATTGTCGCAAAATGCAGCAGTTTTTCGCGCATCTCACTGTTTATGGTGTCATATCTCGTGAATCATACATCGTATGTGTTTCTTATACTTACGGCGACCGTCCTCATGAATTGAAGCTTACGTGTACAAAACTTCATAAAGATTGGAACAAAACTGTAGATTTGCACGCAACACGTACAAATATACGGACACTCTGCTTTATATATTAGATGTCTACATTTAGCCATTAAAAGTGGTAACAGGAAGTAGAAATTTTCCTATCTCAAGCTTGGATCAAGTTCTACACTCTCCAACAATCAGCTCACTGATTGGCTATTCCCCTCGACCAAAGACGCTGTAATGCAGCGCATCTGCAATCTTAAAATAAAGTATTAAAATAAGTGAATATTGAAAAATTACAAAATTCAGAGATTTTGATTACATTAACATTTCCATTTAAAATTATAAAAGTTGCTTTGTAGTCAGGACTTCCTGTTGTGACAACTGCATCCCTGGGGAGACCCAGCAGCTTTCCACTTTTTGCATAGTGTCCTTATAAGCAAATTATATCAGGTCTCTGTTCTAGAATGACTTTGGGTTGTTCTTCACTGAATGATTTACAGTGTAGTGCATTTAGTTGGAGAATCTGCATCATGTTAAAGGATGTTTAACGAAAACGAACCATTTACTACCATTTTGGCTATAGTCGAAATATATTCTCCCGTGTGCTTTAACATGGTCTTTGTATGATTGTTCTAGATCTAACTGCACTGATCTGCGTGCTGCTACTTGCTCAACAAGGTATTTGCGGTATTTTATGAGCTAAGAATTACCCGGTCAGTTTGTTCTGTTGTGGGGAAGCACACCGAACAGCCCCAAGGATGCAGCTAACTATTTAACATCCGTTGTGCTGCTTGGAAAATGTCTTCTCTTTCTAATCTACTTAGTTTTAACATTTTTCCCATGTCTTCGTAATTTAGTTCGTGTATGCGTCTGGATTCTCTATACGGCTCTCTTGAGATTGGCTGCTACTGGTTTAGAGTGAGGATAGGAAAGTTGGGGAGGAGGAAAGAAAATGCAGTCCGGGAAGTAAAGAAGGAAGGAAGACTGCATTAGCTCGGGGCCCCGAGCTCGCCACGCGCGTAATCATGAAAGAACCGTGAGCCCCCTGGGGGCTAACTCTCTCAGATGCTTCTCCAGACCGGATATGACTATTACTATATCCTCCATTTGGGAGTTCGTACGACATTGATGTGAAGGTAAGAAGGTAGTAAAAACATGATAAGAAAGTTCGAGAGTTGTCTGTTTGTCTTGAAGCGGAAGGCGCTCAAATATTCTAATATTGTACATGCATAAAAGGTAAATGATAACAGTTTCCGCCTATCAACAAGCTCCACGTATAATTCCAAAACTTGACGAACCTCTCTGACCCACACCCCCTCCCTACAAAATCTACATACATGCTCCACAATCCACCGCAATCGCGTTACGGAGGCTAACCTCGTACCACTAATACCTGTTTCCTTTTCTGTTATGCTCCCAAATAGAAAATGTTCAAATGTTAGTCAAGCTATGGAACCAAACTTCGCAAGTCATCACTCCCTTGATTTACAAACTACTTAAACTAACTTGTGATTAGGACAACACAGGCATCCATGCTCGAGGGAGGACTCGAACCTCCGTACCTGTAGGCCTTTGCACCTTTGTGATCTTTACGCAAAACTTAAGCTGGCGGCAGTAGAATCGTTCTGCGGTGAGCTTCATATTTGGTTCTAAATTTCTTCAATAGTGTTTCTCGAACAGGAAGTCGCCTTCCCTCCAGAAATTCTCATTTGAGTTCCCGGAACATCTCGGTAACACTCGCACATTGATCGAACTAACCAGTAACAAGACTAGCAGCCCGCCTATGAATTGCTTCTGTATTTTCTTTAAACCAATCTGGTGAGACTGCCAAAGTGTCGAGCAATACTCAATGCGGGACGCACAAGCATTCTATCCACGGGTATCCTTTACCGATAACCAAATTTTCCCAAAAGTCTCCAAATAAAAAATTATGTAAAATGTTCACCACCACCTACATTTTCATGCAGCCGTTTTGTAGTCAGAATCTACCACGTGGTTTTAATTTATTAAGGTTTAAATACTAACTCCATTCACAACGCACTGTTCACACGGTATCTAAACATAGCTTTCAATGCACCTGCAAAAATGTATCATTGTACGCAACATAGTTCACGAAATATGACGTGGTAAGCCATTAGACTCGTTGAAAACTACGTCCTACTTACTTTGGAGTGCAGTAAAACCATCAGGCCAGACATTATTACTCCACAACTCTACTACTAATGTGAATTGCAACATATTTTGAATATAGTAAATCTACATACAAACTTATTAGTGACCGTGCATGCAAAAACCTATTACTGTACACAACATAGTTCAGGATATTTAACTTAATAATTAGACGCGTCAAAGACGTGCTTCAGCTTAAAGTGAAGCTAACGTTGCCCATTTTTACTGGTACTGGCCGAGAGTTAACACTTTATTTTTGAGATTTCTGGACAGGGCACAAAATGTGGACTACAAATGACACTCATGTAAGAAACACCGAACGCCTTGAAAGACTAGAGATAGTAAGGTCATATTCATAGGACACGTTCGTTTGTAAGTTGTCAAAAAATCATTAGCACTTCGGTCCCTGCGGTACCGCATGCGCCCTGTTGTATAGAAAGCACAGGGTGTGTTGAGGGATCTGATGAATAAATCATTTTAAAGCCATAAGCTATATGTTATGATTTTTTATTAAACAATTTGTTTCAGTTGCTGCGAGAATTAAAAGCAAACATTAGTAAGACTGACTATTACGGCATCTCACAAGTATGAAAAATGTTCAAATGTTTGTAAATTTGTGGCACTTAACTGCTGGTACCGAGCGACGTGGCGCAGTGGTAACACACTGGACTCGCAGTCGGAAGAATGGTGGTTCAAATCCACCTCCGGCCATTCAGATTTAGGCGTGATTTCCGTGATTTCCCTAAATCAGTCCAGGCAAATGCCGGTATGGTTTCCTTTGAAAGGGCACGTCCGGTTTCCTTCCCCATCCTTATCGAAACACTCCGAGCGTAAGCTCCGTCTCTAATGACCACGCTGTCGATGGGACGTTAAACTCCAAGCCGCCGTTAACTGCTGGGTTATTAGTCTCTAGCTTACAAACAAATTTAAACTAAGGTAAACTAACCTAAGGACAACACTCACATCCACGCCCGAGGGAGGATTCGAACCTCCGCCGCGGGAGGCCGCGTGATCCTTAACGTAGCGTTCCAGACCGCTCGGCTACTCCTGCGCGGCGTAATCATCATAGAGTAAATTCGAAGTGAGATATGAAATAATGATCTCCAGAGAAGAGGAAAGATTGCTGTGGACTTTCGTTTCCTTAGGCACGTACACTCAAGAAATTAGCAGTAGCAGCAGCAGCAGCAACAACAACATTCGCAAGTCGGTCAGGAACTGCTTTGTTGTTGCGCAGCCGAGTTGTCGGTACCGAGTTTCGTCTGCTATATTATGCGAAAGCAGCGGCGCCCGGAATATGCTGGGAGCGCAGTCGGTACCTGTCCTCTGCTCGCGGATTGAATTACTCGGCTGAATGTAAGAGCGCAGCCACAGTGGATTACTGCCGCGATGTCACGTCAATAAAATTTCTTGCGTCGATTAACAGTCCCACTTTACGACGGCGGGCAATATAAATGGAAAGCAAATATAAATATACGCGACTGCCAAACCGGTTCAAGGCAAGGATTCCGCACACGTGAACTGCAGCGGCGGAGCAGGTCGTGCGCTAGGCTACTCCGCTGCTACATTGTCGGGTGCGGCTGCAGAACGTTTGACGTAGTGCCGGCCGCGCATGAGGAAATGCACCCGGCAATCCGTAATTACACTCAAAAAATTATACAACTTTGCTACTTAGGAACAAGTTCCATTTGTTTATTTATTGCCTCAACACGTTACTTCCAAATCAGACTTAACCCTATAATGCATGACTTTTTATTTGAATCTATAAGAAATACCACGATTTATGTATAGTGCGTATATACTGAGAAAAATATTGAAAAAAATTCCTTAAAATTATTATGCACTACCATCGACAAAAAGTTCATAGTCAGGTTAATAGCTGTGTGTGTGTTGTGGATGTTGATCCTATCGTTAAATCAGACAACAAATTGTTCATTAACACAGTAATTTGGTTTAATTATGGCCCTGATATTGATGTATATACTATTAAATACGAAACAGTGCATTAAACTGATTATGTGCGCAACGGATTTTTTAACAAAACAACTGTGGCAAATCACCATATGAAACAGACACTGACTATACTCAAAAAATTTGACTGCGAGAAAGATATTAAAAACCACAAACCACTTTGTTAATGTTTGACTGCGAGAATTTTATGCAGATCAGTACCTGGTTATCAAAATTTAGTATCATAATCAATTAACTATAGTGTTGCATACCAATCATTTACTATGGCACAAATAACGAAATCTGTTCAACAATATTATCAAAATCAATACTGCACTTTAAATCCACTAATAACTAATTATCAAATGAAGGAAGTAGGTTAATCTTCTAACTACGAAAATGAAACAGTAAAGAAAGGTCAACTTTGTTACTTATTATTAATAATCACCATTACATTACCTACATAATACAACTTTTTCCTAATGACATCAAATGCAATTACCTTCATTCCAGCGGTGGTACAACGTTTTCATAGTAATAAAAATGCAATATATATTCCAAATAAAATCAACTTGCTGGGACAGCAGCCTCTGCTCTACATCGGAGCCATACACACAACTCAACCGCTCTCTAAGCGAGCTAAACTACAAATGCTACTCTCTCTCTGCGCGAGTTACAATGCTATGCAATACATGATCTTTGCCAAAGATGAAACTTCACAGAGTTAAGTACATATATCGATACACACAGTAGAAGCAATATTATACATTTTCGTGCAAGTAAGTTACTCGACACAAAACAGGAGGCACAATATTAGACATTTTCTTACAAAAATATTTTTATGGACACGTTTCAAGGTATATAGTGCTTCCATAATGTACCCGATGTAGTAAATGTCACTATAATGCTTCTTACCTTTCCGGAAAGTAACTCATAATACAACACTAGTATGTGATTGACTACTTTTATATGGCAAAGGAGGAATAATAACGGCCTGCCGCGGTGACCGAGCGCTCTGCGGCGCGCCAGTCACAGTTTCCACGGCCGCTACGGTCGGGGGTCCGAATCCCCCTTCGGGCGTGGATATTTGTGCCGTCCTTAGTGTTAGCTAGTTGATAAGTAGTTTGTAAGTTTAGGCACTGATGACCCCGTAGTTAAGTCCCATAAGCTCTACAAACATTTGAACATTTTTTGAATAATAATGTAAGCAAACGCACATGTTAGGAGTAACTCAGCGCAACTAACCGTCGAACTGATTCAGCAGCACTCTAGCACGAGCTACTAGCATATGTAACACTATGTATACAAGCAGCTGCGAATGAATTTGTGGTAAAATTTTGATCGTTTTGAGAAATAATGGGAAAAATACGGTGTGTGTTTGATCAGCTACACTATGCATTAAAGGGTTGATTGATTTGATTTGATTTTTTTCAGGGAAGCCAAAACAGTCTTGGTCCAACCCGCCACTGCCCGCACCGAAACTAAGTTTATTGTGCGGTATCGCTCCCTGTATATCTAGTAAAGCCAACCAATGCCCTTAAACAGTGCAAGGAGTCCCTTTACCAGTTCTTTATTAGACACAATTTCTTCGGGTCTGGTTGTCCCAAATGTTCTGTGCCTTTTACTCTCCAATGCAATGCATTCGAAGATTAGATGTGATGCAGTTTCATCACCATCATCACAGATCCTACATTTAGAGTCCTCTTCTGTTATTCCCATTGTATGCAGGTATTAAAGGGTTAATCAAACTTCTGTTTCTTAAAATAAGCTCTACTGGCCTCCAATCACTGGCCTTCAATTACTCGCCTGATTTCTTACGGCCTGTAAAAAACATAATTAGAAATCTCTTTAAAAAAAACTTTCTTTAAAAACCGTCAAAATCCAGTCATAAAATACTTTCATAAGCATCGCAATTTTTACCTCTCTATCTACATTATTCCGTGATTTACTAAGTTTTCAAATTTATACCGACTTTTTGATCACCCGGTGTTTACATTCAGACATAATAAAATTTTGTACATCAGCCATCAATGAAAGATTCACAAATGATTGCCACGTGCACTGTTGAAACACCGACTATATAGTTTTCCCTCGTAAATTTTAAGGACTAACTCAAAATATTTAAACATTTCGGCCGTTTAAGAGCACAAATAAATCCAACTGGAAACGTGAAAATTTGTACTAAACCAGGATTCGAACTCTGATTTCCCGTTTCGGGCCAGCGGTCGCCTTAACCAATTAGGCTATCCAGGGACGCTTCCCGTGCAACCATAATTCTCAACTTCTAGCACACTACGATGGTGGTACCCCTGCCCAATAGTTCCTCTTGCTCGCAGCCTATACTGGATTTGCCAGCCGCGGTGGCCGAGGGGACTGAGGCGCTCCAGTCACGGTCTGCACGGTCACTACGGTCGGGGGTTCGAATCCCTCTTCGGGCATGGATATTTGTGCCGTCCTTAGTATAAGGTAGTTGATAAGTAGTTTGTAAGTTTAGGGACTGATAACCCCGTAGTTAAGTCCCATAAACTATACAAAGATTTGAACATTATACTGGATTCCCGGAAGGGATCGAAAGTATTTATGCGGACGCACTGAAGTTGTCATTGCCTGCTGTTTGTTCTTTTCGGATATGTATGACAATTAATGATACGTCCGAAAAAAGTGGCACAATATCAGTAATTGTTTAATGACTCTTTTGAAAATCAACAATTTTTCGCTCCCTCCCGGTTTTGTAAGTGTATGGACTGATGACCTCGCAGTTAAGTCCCATAAGCTTAACAAACATTGGAACTCAGAAATCTGGTAAAAAAAAAAAAATAAAAAAAAAAAAAATAAAAAAAAAATAAAAAAAATAAAAAAAAAATCCAGATGATTTGTAATTTCGTGTCACCACGTCGGGGATTCAAATCCCCCCTCGGGCATGGCTCTTTGTATGTCGTCTTTAGTATAAGTTAATTCGTAAGTAGTTTTTAAGTTTAGGGACTGATGACCCCGCCGTTAAGTCCCTTAAGCTTCACAAACATCTGAACATTTGATTTCGCGTCAGTGGAGTGTTGGAGCAAAGTATAGTTGACATCCCTGCATGCGTCTGTGTTGCTGTTTCGAGTAAATGCTGTATCGCTCAGTATGTGAATCTCGGGATGGTAGAGCAAGAAGAGCAATGTGTCTGCATTAAAGCTCGTCTAATACTTTTAGAATCTCGTTTCCTAATCCAAATCTCTCAGCATCGCTTAAGTTTCTTAGACTACATTCCATTACCCTCGTTTCCTCTTGTTAATGTTCATCTCACACCATCCTACCAAGACACAGTCCATTCCGTTATGTTGCTTTATCAGGTCCTTTTGCTGTCTCCGATAGCATTACATTGTCCCGAAAACAGCAAAAAGTGTTCAAATGTTTGTAAATCTGTTGTACTTGACTACTGCGGTTATCAGTCCCTACGCTTACAGACTTGTCAAACTATAAAACTTTTATCTATTATGGATGAGGAACACTGCGATTGTGGTGAAATAATGTATCTTGAATCACAGCAACCAGTCGCCTTTTATGCAAAGTGTTTTATTCCATTTCTCCCATTACCAGTTTCTATATGCCTAGCATATCATCATCAGATGGTGAACGGTTTTTTATATTACAGATGGTGTGTAGTGGGATTTGTGCATAATTTGTATAATCCATAAATCCATTGTCACAATTCGTAGCATGCACACATTAATTGTACTGCTATGCACTTCACACGTACTACACAGCATTACTGGTAGCATGCACATATTTATTGTGCTACTACACACTTTATAAATGTTCTACTATACAGTTTCCACACGCTATACAAATGTAAACACACCATCCGTAATATAGAAAACCGTTCACCATCTGATGATGATATGCTAAGCATATCGAAACCGGTAATGGGAGAAATGTAATAAAAACACTTTGCAAAAAAGGCGACTGGTTGCTGTCATTCAAGATACATTACTTAAACTATGTTAAACCAACCTAATACACACACACTCATTCCCGAGGAAGGACTCGATCTTCCGATGGGGAACAACCGCACGCTCCGCAGCAAGGCGCTTTAGAGCGGTCAGCCACCATACCGCGGCAGGAAACAGCAAAACTATTTCCCGTTTTCCCTTTCCTAATCTGTCCTTGCCTTTAGTCACGGCTTACTCAATATACAGATTGACTAAGATGGCGGAAAAACTACAACCCTGTCTTTCTCCTTTCCCAACCGCTGCGTCACGTTCATGTCCTTCGATCCTTATAGCTGCTGCCTGGTTTCTACACAATTTGTGTATTACTTTTCGTTCCCTATATTTTACACCTTTTAGCTGAAGAATTTGAAGCAGTGCATTCCAGTCTAGACTGTTGAAGGCTTTCTCGAAATCCACAAAATCTTTATTTACGTTACGAGTCGTAGATCCTATTAATCCTATTAATCTGCCCCGCGGTCGGTTCCTATCACCTTTTCCTTCTTCTGTAAATAATTCATGTCGGTATTTTGCAACCATGACTTGTGAATCTGATAATGCTGCAATTTTCATATGTGTCTGCACTTCCTTTTTAAATATTATTAATTTTTTTCTGTCTCATACATCTTGTTCACCGCGTGGAATAGTTCTGTCATAACTGGCTCTCCCTAAGATATCTGCAGTTCGGAGAAAATATCACCTACTCCTTGGCCTTGTTTGGACTCAGTGCCCTGTCATATTCTTTTCGCAGTATCCATTTCATGTTTATTTACTCCCCATCGCTATTTACAATACAATCTTCAAGTTCATTTGTTCAGCCCATCCACATAATCCTTTTATTTTTCCAATCTCTGCTTATTGCTCGTTTTTCGTCTGAGCTCTATATTCATAGATCTGTCTCCAAATGTCTCTTTAATTTTCCCTTAGGTTGTTCAAATGATCAAATGTTTTTAGAGCTTACGGGACTTAACTACGGGGTCATAAGTCCCTAAGCTTACAAACTACTTACGAACTAGCTTATACTAAAGACGGCACAAACATACAGGCCCGAGGGGGGATTCGAACCCCCGATCGCAGCGGCCGTGCATACCGTGACTGACCCGCCGCAGACCGCCTACATCAATATTGTAATAAAATCAAGAAATTTACAGCTTGGTGGGCGATATGAAGGTTTTTTTGTCATATCGATTTCGTTCGCATGATGGAACGTCATCAGTGCAGAATGCAAGTCATGATGACTGATGTACTCTGCATAAAAACATTTAAACAGTCAGGTCCACAAAATAACTAAAAGGTCTTCCTAGTACATATTAAAATTTTAAAAATTGTAATTTTTAAAATAAATACGTTATATCGCCCACCAAGCTGGAAATTTCTTCATTTTATATATTCAAATTCATTGTTTGTGTATGCAAAGAATAGTATTATTCTTTTCCTGGCATATCTGAAAGCGGGAGGGTAATGTATCGCATTATTTTATTATTTCTATTTATTTATTTTCTTGCGTATGAATTATAACGTAGCTACTGAACCGTTTCTAAATGGCGTCTGTAAGTGAAGTACGTTACAAAAATGTTCGAATGTTTGTTATGATTATGGGACTTAACTGCGGGGTCATCACTCCCGAAACTTACAAACTACTTACGAAGTAAGTTATACTAAAGACAGGAAAAACATCCATTCCCGACGGGGTATTCCATCCGCCAACGGTGAAGGACCTCGCGCATCGTAGCATAGCACCTCAATGCGCTCGGCCACTCCGCCGCGTCTGTTATTTCGTCATACCTTCGCTGACCCTACTGAAATTACATTTAGAAATTTTTTTTACAAGGTACAAGTTAAAGTAGGCCTACAAAGTGTGTTTACGTCTATATATCCACAGCGACATAATCATCAGATAATCAATCACTTACTGTGAACTGACTTTGTCTTATCTCCAGATTTGTAGATGCAACCAACCTCAGTTCGCGGGTGTATGAGCCATGGTATCTTACCTGCAACAATAGAAAACAAAAATTGGGTATTTGTAAGAAGTTACAGAATAGTTATATGCTACTGTTTGAAGATTTTTCGTACGCATTGGAACCTTTTAGAAAACACTCTTTGTCAGTTGATACATTCTGTAAAAACTAGAACAGTATGACAGTTTGCGTCGCAGTATCATTCCACTCGGGGTCGTAATTAGATCAGAATTTAACTTGTGGCTTTGAAGAGTGGGACCAACAGTGGAAACATGAAGGGGGGCATTGTAGGGGAGGAGGGATTTTGGAAGACGAATGGTGACTTGCTAGTTCGAATCCCCCTAGGGCATGGATATTTGCGCCGTCTTTAGTATTAGCTAGTTCATAAGGAGTTTGTAAGTTTAGGGACTGATGACCCCGTAGTTAAGTCCCATAAGCTCTACAAACAATTGAACATTTTTGCTTAACAAACATTTGAACATATACATGTGGCGTCTGTTCTGAAACAACAGACGTCACTTCTGATCCTGCAGTTGTTATTATTTAATATTCACAGAATATATGACATCATCTGCGATTGGGCAAAGCTGAAAATGTGTACCTAGCCAGGATTCGAACCCGGGTCTCCTGCTTTCTAGGCAGTTGCGCTAACCCCTACACCACTGGGGACACAGTGATTACCGCACCTGCAAGGACTACCTAAGCACGCCTCCCGTCAGATACAAATTCCCAGCTTCGCCCTGCCCACAGTACTCAAACTCGTAGTTATGAAACTAATTCCCGTAAAAGTAAGGGCTTCAAACTTGCCCACCCCTCCCCACTAACGATAGGATCATTGCCCGTCACTGGCATATTATATATATACATGTGGCGTCTGTCCTGAAAGAAAATGTGTACCTAGCCAAGGTCAGCGCAACTGTCTAGAAAGCAGGAGACCCGGGTTCGAATCCTGGCTAGGTACACATTTTCAGCTTTGCCCAATCGCAGTTGATGTCATATATTCTGAGAATATTAAGTAATAACAACTGAAAGATCAGAAGTGACGTCTGTTCTTTCAGAACAGACGCCACATGTATATATATAATATGCCAGTGACGGGCAGTGATCCTATCGTTAGTGCGGAGGGGTGGGCAAGTGTGAAGCCCTTACTCTTACGGAAATTAGTTTCGTAAATACGAGTTTGAGTACTGTGGTCAGGGCGAAGCTGAGAATTTGTATCTGACGCGAGGCGTGCTTAGGTAGTCCTTGCAGGTGCGGTGATCACTGTGTCGCCAGTGGTGTAGGGGTCAGCGCAACTTCCTAGAAAGCAGAAGACCCGGATTCGAATCCTGGCTAGGTACACATTTTCAGCTTTGCCCAATCGCAGTTGATGTCATATATTCTGTGAATATTAAACATGTGAACATTCAGCTGGCAGAATGGCGGACCTCCAACGTTTGCAGCGGTCGGGGAGACTCATGTTGCAGCGAACTACAGTTGTCATTCGCGACTTCCTCTTGTTTGGACCGTTTCAGGATGCTAACAGTGGAAGACATTTTGAGGACGACGAGGTGCTAATTCACACAGAGACCTGCACAAGTATCCGTGTCGACTGAAATTTAAGTGACTGTACGACGGACCCGCTCACGGTACCGCGACTAGCAGACTTTCGACTGGCACGCGGTTCGCGCAGCCAGACGTGGCCGACAGTGCGTAGTCTGGCTGCTCGTAACGGGAACGCCGGCGTCGGTATGGAAATTCGGAGCCTCTCGGGCGAGCGGTCGACGTCATTTTCGACGAAAAACGGCCTTCATCAATAACGCAGCGCCGCCCCTGGTGGCTACAGTCGGGCGCCGATTATACACATTAGCCTCTCCCGAACACGGTACCGATCGTAATGCTGTTTGCACGTGATGCGGGGCGCTCAGACAGATCGCGCCGTTTCTCAGAAGGCACCGCCGTGTGTCGGAAATCACGCGTTTGAAGGAATGCCGGGCTTCGCAACAGGCGTGTCGAGGAATTTCACGCTGCTCTGCTTCAGGCAGCTGCCATTCGCCTGGCACGAGCAATGCCCTAAACGTTGTTTTCTTTCCTGTTGGTCAGTCCGAAAAGTTGGGATCTGACAAAATCTAAGGCAGGTATACAGAACACAGATTTCTACGCACACTAATTCAGGGCAAGTTTTTGGTCTTTAAAACGTAAACTGTCTTGCAGTTAGTTAGTTCCCCAGGGAAGCGTTATAGGTCCCCTACTCTTCCTTGTGTATATAAACGATTTATGACACAATCTGAATAGCTCCCTTAGACTGTTCGCGGTTGATGCTGTCATTTATAGGTTAGCGAAGTCAACAGAGGATCAAAAGCAACTACAAAGTGATTTAGACAAAATTTCTACATGGTGCAAAAATTGGCAATCGACACTAAATAAAGAAAAGTGTGAAGCAATACACATGACAACTAAAAGTAATCCGAAGAACTTCAATTACGCGATAAATCAGACAAACCTTGAGGTCGTAAATTCTACCAAATACCTGTTGTTGATGTTATGGTCTTCAGTCCGGAGACTGGTTTGATGCAGCTCTCCACAATACCCTATCCTGAGCAAGCCTTTTCATCTCCTCATAAGAACAACCCACATCCACTTTAATATGTTTACTATACGCGTCTCTTGGTCTCCCTCTGCGATTTTTACCCCACACACTTCCCTCCAAAGCTAAATTTACGATTCCCCGATGTCTAAGAATGTGTCCTACCAAGCGATCCCTTCTTTTAGTCAGGGTATGCCAAAAATTCCTTTTCTCACCAATTCTGTTCAGTACCTCTTCATTAGTTATGCGATCTACACACCTAATCTTCAGCATTCTTCTGTAGCACCACATTTCAAAAGCCTCTATCCTCATCCTGTCCGCACAGCTAATCGTCCATGTTTCACTCCCATACAAGGCAACACTCCACACAAATGCCTTCAAAAAAGACTTCCTTACACTTAAATTGATATTCGATGTTAGCAAATTTCTCTTTTTCAAAAATGCTTTTCTTCCCATTGCCAATCTGCAACCAAATACCTAGGAGTTACAATTATGAACAACTTAGACTGGAGAGAACGCATAGAAAATATTGTGGGGAAAGCAAACCAAAGATTACTTTTCATTGGCAGAACGCTTCGAAGATGCACCTGCTCCACCAAAGAGACTGCCTACATCACACTTGTGCGTCCTCTCCTGGAGTACTGTTGTCCATTGTGGGACCCTCATCAGGTGGGGCTGACGGAACATATTGAGAAGATTCAGAGAAGCGCAGCTCGTTTTGTTTTATCACCTTACGGGGGGGGGGCGAAGTGTCACGGAAATGTTGCACGAATTCGGGTGGAAATCATTAAAGGATAGACGTTATTCATTGCGGCGTGATCTGTTTGCGAAGTTTCAATGACCGACGTTTACTTCTCAATGTGAAAATATTTTACTAGCACCCACCTACGTAGGGTGACATGACCATCCCAATAAAAAAATCAGATCGAAACCGGTCCCGTTCTATATCGTTCCTCCAGCGCGAAACAAAAGCGTGTTTGGCCTGTCGACGCGGACCTTTGTGCAGGTCTCTGTGTGAATTACCACCTCGTCGTCCTCAAAATGTCTTCCACTGTTAGCATCCTGAAACGGTCCAAACAAGAGGAAGTCGCGAATGACAACTGTAGTTCGCTGCAACATGAGTCTCCCCGACCGCTGCAAACGTTGGAGCTCCGCCAATCTGCCAGCTGAATGTTCAAATGTTTGTTAAGCAAAAATGTTCAAACGTTTGTAGAGCTTATGGGACTTAACCACGGGGTCATCAGTCCCTAAACTTACAAACTACTTATGAACTAGCTAACACTAAAGACGGCACAAATATCCATGCCCGAGGGCGATTCGAACCCCCGACCGTAGTGGCCGTGCAGACTGTGACTGGCGCGCCGCAGACCGCTCGGCCACCGCGGCCGGCTCGAAGCACAGAGTTTGGGTCAAGAAGTGTAAATGATATTTTAAATGTGTTTATTTCCGTCAACAGTTCAAATTTTATTGCAACTGTTGACGGAAATAAACACATTTAAAATAACATAGTGCAGTTGCGGACATTCTCAAATCGACCATGTCGACTATAATGAAAAGTGTAAATGAATCAGTTGTGTCGTATCTGGCAAGATTACGCAAGGATTGCAGAGCTTCTTTTAAAACATGGCTTTTACTTCATTACCTTGCCATGTTTTTGTTGATAGACTTTGGTCCAATATTCTACGTGCTGTCTTCTGAGCCAGTTACGTAGCTCCAATTTGATCATTGCCTTGGTGATTGTGAGGACAGGTTCCGGTCCAATAAATGGAGTCTCTGCCCCCATCCTGGCTAATCTGTCGGCATGTTCGTTGCCACTGATCCCCGAGTGGCCAGGGACCCACAATAGGTTTACCCTACTGCTTTACCCTAGCTCCACCAGAACCCTGTGACCTGCAACAATTTTAGATCTTGTTGCAGGAGCTTGATCTCAGGGCTGCCTGGCTGTCTGAATAGATATAGATGCTACGGTCTTTGTAGCACCTACGCAAATTCTCCTCCACACACGCCCTGATGGCAGTGATTGAACCAAAGGAACAATAATGGCAGATGCGCGTGCCCGTCTATATCCAGGTGCCCTAGGGTCAACTCTCCTTCCTTGTGAGCAGACAGCGGGCTGGGCTGACGTCACAACGGCGCTGCCTGTCCTCCCCTGTTCCAGATACAATATTTCTGAAACACTGGACCATTTGGTAGTAGGCAATCTATGGATTTTCTAAAAAAGCTGTAAACAACGTAAGTAATGTAGCTCCGTCTCTGGTGACCACGATATCGACGGGTCGTTGAACTCTAATCGTCATACCTTCCTTACCACGACTCGACACCTCAATGCAATTAAGAGAGGGGAGCTATCATACTCGGTACCTCGATAAAATAAAAACGCCGACAGAGTAAGAGGCACTTCCGTTTAGGCCCGCGGTAGCTCCCTGTGATCATCCGGCGGATTCCCGGTTCCCGGTAAACAGGAATGCGACACGCGGTGGAAGCGGGGCCGCACTGGAATCGAATTTGTCGCTGTCGGTGGCGGCGCGGAACGTGTTATTTGGCGCAATTAGGTGGTGGCGGCCGGCGTTATCCTGTTATGCTAATCGAGGGCCAGCCGCCCGGGGCCCGCGTTTCGGGAGGGGAGGCTGCGCCGAGCCGAGCCGGGGTGCAGGGACCGCGCAGGCAGCGCACGGCAGGCAGGGCGGGGCGGCGGCCGGCCACTGTGTGACGTCACAAGTCGCGGCTTCGTGGCCGGCGAGAAATGCAGGCCTAAGCGCGCACTTCGTGCTACGTAAGCAAGGTAGTTCCGAGCCGAGGGGATCGCTAGCCGATTGGCCGGCCGCTGGGGCACTGCCCACTGCGTCATAGCGGGCAGCCACTGAGCTAGCGATCGCGCCGGCTCGGAACTACCTTGCTCACGTCGCATCATGTGCACGCTCAGGCCTGTAATTCCAGTTGACGGATCATCCACATCAACATCTACATACGTAATCCACCCCACGGTGGAGAGGCCGAGCGCATTGAGCCGCTATGCTCTCCGAAAACTGTCTTGAGCAGTTAAACCGGCAACCCACGCGCAATGGAAATATTCTAGACCTTATAGCCACAAACAGGCCTGACCTTATTAACGATGTCTGTGTAGAGACAGGAATTAGTGATCATGATATCGTCATAGCGTCGATGGTGACCAAATTTCATAAACCAATCAAGAAGGCTAGGAGCGTGTTTTTGTTGGGAAGAGCCGACAAGCAAATGTTACGATCGCACTTAGAAAATGAATGGGCATCGTTTAATTCTGGGACTATGTATGTAGAGGAATTGTGGACGAAATTTAAGTGCATTGTTAATAAAGGGTTAGAGAAATATGTGCCAGTAAAGACGATTAAGGATGGAAAAGATCCACCGTGGTATAATAATAATTTTTAGAAAGCTGCTGAGAAAGCAAAGGCTGTTGCACTCTCGATTCAATAAAGAACACGCAAATGATGACAGGCAAAAGTTAGTAGAGACTCGTGCGTCTATAAAAAGATCGATGCGTGAAGCATACAATAATTATCACAGCCATACCTTAGCAAAAGATCTTTCCGAGAACTCGAAAAAATTCTGGTCCTATGTAAAATCGATAAGCGGGTCAAAGCCCACTGTCCAGTCACTAGTTGATCATTCCGGGGCAGTAATAGAAGGAAGCAAACGGAAAGCTGAAGTTCTAAATTTAACCTTTAAGAAATCTTTCACGCAGGAGGACCGCACAAATATACCATCATTTGATCAACGTACTAATTTCGAAATGGGGGACATAGCAATAGGTATTTCCGGTGTAGAGAAGCAGCTGAGAGAGCTAAATACGAAAAAGTCTGCTGGTCCGGATGGAATACCAGTTCGGTTTTACAAAGACTATTCTGCGGCATTGGCCCCCTACTTAGCTTGCATCTATAGCGAATCTTTAATTCAGCGCAAAGTTCCTAGTGATTGGAAAAAGGCGCAGGTGACTCCCGTGTATAAGAAAGGAAAGAGAACTGACCCATACAATTACAGGTCAATATCGTTGACATCTGTTTCATGTAGAATTTTGGAGCACATTCTCAGTTCGAATATAGTAAATTTCCTTGAAACGGAAAAGCTTCTTTCCATGAATCAGCACGGGTTTAGGAAACATCGTTCATGTGACACTCAGCTTGCCCTTTTCTCACATGACATCTTGCGAGCCATGGACGAAGGGCAACAGGCGGATTGTGTTTTTCTCGACTTCAAAAAGGCGTTCGACGCGGTGCCACACTGCAGACTGCTAACGAAGATACGAGCATATGGAATAGGTTCACAGATTTGTGACTGGCTGGAAGACTTCCTAAGTAATAGAACGCAGTACGTTGTTCTCGACGGCGAATGTTCATCAGAGACGAGTGTATCGTCAGGCGTGCCCCAGGGGAGTGTGATAGGACCGCTATTATTTTCTATCTATATAAATGATCTGATGGACAGAGTAAGTTGTAATTTGCGGCTGTTTGCTGATGATGCTGTGGTGTACGGGAGGGTGTCGTCTGTAACTGACTGTAATAGCATACAGGCTGACTTAGACAAAATTTCTAGTTGGTGCGAAGAATGGCAGCTAGCTCTCAATGTAGAAAAATGTAAGGTGATGCGCATGAGTAGAAAAAACAATCCTATAATGTTCGAATACAGCATTAGTAGTGAGCTTCTTGATGCTGTCGCGTCGTTCAAATATCTAGGCGTAACATTGCAGAGCGATATGAAATGGAACGAGCATGTAAGGACAGTTGTGAGTAAGGCAGACAGCCGACTTCGGTTTATTGGGAGAATTTTGGGAAGATGTACTTCACCTGTAAAGGAGATCGCGTATAAAACGCTTGTACGACCACGTCTTGAGTATTGCTCAAGTATTTGGGACCCGCAGCAGATCGGTTTGAAGGAAGACATAGAGGCGAGCAGCTAGATTTGTTACCGGTAGGTGCGACCAATGCGCGAGTGTCACGGAAATGCTCCGGCAACTCAATTGGGGATCGCTGGAGGAAAGACGACGTTCTTTTCGTGAATTTCTGTTGAGTAAATTTAGAGGGCCGGAATTTGAATCTGAGTGTAGTACGATCTTGCTGCCGCCTACTTACATTTCGCGTAGTGATCTCAAAGACAAGATAAGAGAAATTAGGCTCGTACGGAGGCATATAGGCATTCTTTTTTTCCTCGTTCTATTTGGGAGTGGAATAGGAAAGGAAATGCCTAGTAGTGGTACAGTGTACCCTCTCCCACGCACCATACGGTGGATTGCGGAGTATCTATGTAGATGTAGAAATCCCATAAGCTTAACAAACATTTGGACATGATTGAACGTAATCCGCAATGCACCCGAAGGTACGTGGCGGAGGGTACTCAGTACCACTACTAGTTACTTGCTTTCATGTTCCACTCCCATGTAGAACTAGGAAAAACGAATGCATCCGTACGAGCCCTAATGTAATCTTATCCTTGTGGTCTTTACGCGAAATGTAGGTTGGCGGCAGTAGAATAGTTCTGCAGCCCGCCTCAAATTCCGGCCCCTCTAAACTTCAACAGTGTTTCTCAAAATGAACGTCGCCTCCCCTCCAGCGTCTCTAGCGTATCCGATGCATTTCGGTAACAATCGCGCATTGATCGAATCTACCAGTTACAAACCTCACCAGCCGCCTCCGATCTGGTGGGGATCCCAAACACTTGAGCACTACTCAAACCGGGGTCGCACAAGGTATTTATATACGGTCTACGTTACAGACGAATCACACCTTCCAAAAATTCTTCCAATAAAGCGAAATTTCCTTCCTCACGACTGTCATATGCTCGTTCCATTTCATGTCGCTGAGCAGCGTTACATCTAGGTATTTAATTGATGCGACTCTGCCAAGCAGCACACTACTAATTCTGTATTGGAACATTACAGGATTGTTTCTCCTACACATCTGCATATGCTTACATTTTTCTTCATTTAGTAATTTGTTGGTTGTTTGCAATAGGAAATGAAGGAAGGAAGCTTAGGGTTTAACGTCCCATCGACAACTTTGTCATTAGAGACGGTGCTAACGCTCGAAGTTTTGGGTAAGGATATGGAAGGAAAGCGGCCGTGCCCTTTCAAAGGAACCATCCCGGCATTTGCCTGGGGTGATGTTAGGGAAATCACGGAAAACCTAAATCTAGATGGCCCGAGGTGGATTTGAATTACCATCCTCCCGAAAGCGAGTCCAGTACTTTACGTTCGCGATAGGAGGCCAAAGGTAATCGGTCCCCCAGAGGGGAGGGGAAGAAGTGAGAATAGCAAAGGAAGGAACGGAAATGCAGTCCAGGTAGGACAGAAGGGAGGAAGACTGCATTAGCTCGGGGCCCGTGCTCGTCACGCACGTCCTCACGAAAGAACCGTGAGCCTCCTAGGCGTCACACCACCTAGAAATTTGGTCCAAGTCATCCTGCATTCTACTGAGTCATGCAATGACGACACCTCCTTTACACCACAGCATCATCAGCAAACAGGTGCAAACGCACTCTGTCCTTCATATCATTTATATAGATAGGAAATAATAGCAGTCCTACCACACTGTCCTGGGGTACCCCTGACGATACCCTAGTCTCTGATGAACAATCGCCATCGAGGACTACTTACTGGTCTCTATTATTTAAGTAATCTTCGAGCCACTCCCATATTTGGGTAGCTATTGCATAAGCTCGTACCTTCGTTAGCAGTCTGTAGTGCGGTACCGTGCTAAAGGCATTTCAAAACTCGAAAAATATGCAGTCTGCCTGTTGCACCTCGTCCATAGCATGCAAGACGTCTTGAGAGAAAAGGCAGCTGGGTTTCGCGCCATCAATGCTTCCTAAAGCCGTGCTGATGCACGGAAAGAAACTTTCCCATCTCAAGGAAATTTACTGTATTAGAACTAAGAATATATTCAAGAATTCTACAGCAAACTGATTTTAATGACACAGGCCTGTAATTAAATGGGTCCGTCTTATTGCGTTTCTTATAGACGGGAGTTCTTGTGTCTTTTTCCAGTCGCTTGGTACTTTGCGCTGGAGCCAAGATTCGCGATAAATGCAAGCTAAGTAAGGGGCCAATGGCGCCGAGTACTCTTTCTAAAACCGGATTTTTATCCCATCTGGACGTGGCCACTTTTTTGTTCTCAACCCTCTCAGCTGCTTCTCTACACTAGCTATGCCTATTACTATGTCCTCCAATTGAGAGTTAGTGCGACCATCAAATGAAGGTATGCTTGCATTGACCTCCTGCGTGAATAAGCTGCGAGCAAGATGAAATAATGCTTAGGAGGCACTAACGCCGTAAAATGCGCTATATTAATAATTTGGGCAAGTCAGGAAGCATGTTTGGGTAGCGTAATTGGTTAAGGAGGCCAGTGGCCCGAGGGATATCCAGATTCGAATTGCGGAGAAGCACAAATTTTCATCTCCGTCACTGAATTTATTTCATTGCCCAGTAACAGAGGAGACGTAAAAATATATCCCGAATTCTTAAATTTAAGGTATGTCTGTGACAACCAATGGTGTCTGTTCTTTTGGACATGACCGAAGGATAAATACGTCAACATATAAAGTTTTAATCGGAGATGTAGTGACGAATCTTGGATACGACGCAGATTACCATTCGTACCAGAATCACGAATTAATGTGAATTTTCTATGCGCAAAGGAGAAATAAGCCACATTGAAGACTGACTAGATTACAAAAATGGTATCAAAATAATTAAAATGATGATAACGTCTATGGACTTTAATTTGACGACAAGTTTTCTGTGTTTAGGAATTTTTTTACAGGATGCAGTTTTTCACGTCCCAAGATGGAATAGCTGAAGTTCACCTTGATCATACTACACTGTAATGTCGTTATGACGAATGCATACCCATTTACAATGTTCAAGGATTCAATCTACTATCGAGGTCGTAAAGAATCTAAGCGTGTGATCCTCATCTTGTAATATACCGAGAGGTATCACTACGATGATCCTACAGTAGCACTAGTCACGGTGTACATGGGAAAAGCCACCAGCATCCTTTTTACAGCCCATTAGCAAGGGATCATTGTTTTCGACAGTTATAATGACCAATACGTAATCTGTAAAAGAGCTTTACATGATGCGCATTCACGCGTATTGATTACGAAACAAAAAATTGAAGACAAGAGGTTCATAATCAGAACCTGGTGGAGGTAATGAGTTCGAAACCAATCCTCGCGAAACCTTTATCTTTCGCTTTTCTCTGAGATTTTGACTTTCTTCTTTCTTTAATTACAGTATTATCTCCAATATTTGGTCATGCACAACGATCGCTTCCTCACAGGAAGCAGTAAACTGTTCAAAACATGTAGATCATCTGTAATAGCTAACTAGTTCCCATTCCGAATAAAAAGCATAGAGAAGACTAATATATTTGATGAAGAATTAAAAGATAACTTAGTCTTAGGCGTCTTTCAAGAAGAAAATAAAATTACAAACTAGTTATTTTTAGGAGCCTTCTTTTCCGAACATAAAAATATTTCTTTATAGTACATACTCAGAAGAGGTGTATTCTGGTGGCATACAGGAATGTTCCTGCTGTTGTTTTTCTTATTGTTTCAATTACTTTCAAGTGCAAAAGTAAAGAGGTCCTTTTTCCCACATTGTACTGTAATTTTTCGCACGAATTACACCACACTTAATACTACCAGCAATTTTTTTTTCCATTTGGGGAGCTAACTGTTAAATACTTTTCGTAATAAATATGTAAATAACGAATATGAAGATGATAGATTCTTCGTTTCAAAGTAAAATAATGCAACAATAGTTTCCGAAATTGCAATGAATGTAACAACTGAAAATGCTGTAATTCCTAAGTCTTTAATTTCTGTGCAATCATGACTGCCAATCGTGACGGTACTCTGTCATATTTCCAGTTTTTTTACGCTTTCAGAAAATTGTTGTAGTAATACTTCTTCTGTGCGAAACGCTTGTAATATTGTATGATAACTTTACCCTATGTGGGGTGCTGAAGGTGAAACTAAGTCAATAAACTGGTCAAATTGAATAAGATGAAGCAAACTGATACTTACCTAATGGTGTGCCACATATAAATATGTTTCCACTTCTTTACAGTTTTGAGATACACACAATAATTGTACTAAACAATAAGGACGTTTCTCGTCGGGGCAAGTTTTACTCAAGCGATCGCTCACTTTCTCTTTCAAACTGGAAAATATATTCCTGGCACCCTCCTTCACAGGGAGAAATGATCGTCAAAACAAGAAATAGGAGAGGTTTTACGTGTTCTTTCTACACGCGCGCCGCAGCGGAATAAGGCACCTTGCTGCGGTGCGCGGAGCCGTTCGCCGTCGGAGGTTCGAATCCTCCCTCGGACATGGGTGTATGTGTTGCTGTTATGATAAGTTAGTTTAAGCAGTTTGTACGCTTATGGACCGATGACCACTGCAGTTAGGTCCCATAACTTTACAAACATTTGAAAATTGTTTTCTTCTCGTGCGCTGTTCGATAAGTAGTATGAAACTGGTTGGATTAAGACTCTGCCAAGCACATCAGTGTGATTTGTAAAAGTGTAGATGTAGAACATCTTAAATGCAATTGTACGAGCTTCGTACCCCGGTCGAACACAAAAGTTGATAGCCATCATCGATAGTCGAAAGCCAGCCGCGGTGGCCGAGGGGACTGAGGCGCTCCAGTCACGGTCTGCACGGCCACTACGGTCGGGGTTTCGAATCCCTCCTCGGGTATAGATATTTGTGCCGTCCTTAGGATAAGCTAGTTCATAAGTAGTTTGTAAGCTTAGGGACTGATGACCCCCTAGTTAAGTCCCATAAGATCTACAAACATTTGAACATTTTTTGATAGTCGAAACTGGGCGTTTAAACGTCAAAGGGACGTCACTAATGAGTGTGCTCGAGGTGAATCTAACTTACAAACCGCCACGTTACTCGCTACAGGTCTCAGCATTATAGGGGCAGATTGTTAAAAGTTGCGTCAGTACAGTTGAAAAATCGGCCGACTAATATTTCTGACAATATCGCAATGATAATAGGACAGAATAAAAATTTCGGCGATGTTAGTTTCTTAGCAAACCGTCGTAAGTTTTCAGAAACAGTATAAAGACGTTTGCAAAGTAGATAGTATGACACATCAAAGTCCGGACATGAGGACCACAACAAGATTTGTTACAGTCCTCAAAAGCCGTTCAGCGGTAGCTCGATAATGACCGGCGCAAAACAACGTTCCCATTGTGAAGTCCACCTGTTGGGTGCGGTAATCTCGTTGCACATTAACAAGGAGAAGTACAAAAGCGGCTGTCTGTGTGGGATTCGGTGAAGCTGGGCAATCATAAGGATGACTAAGTGCTCGCACATCCTTCCAGCGCGGTGTGGGAACCCTGAAGGAACGGCGGAGTCATTTCCTGCTCTGTTGGCGCCCAGCGACCACTGGAACTCCTGGCGACCGGAAATGGGTCTCCCGTGCTACAGCGAACGATACGCGTGTTGCTGATACAACAGAGGTACACACCCGCACCAGTCTGTTAGACCAGTTCATCTGGCGTGAGCGGAAAATTGAAGTTGCAGCTGTGCGCCACACCTGATCTGAATTGGTCGCAGTGGTACTTCCTCCAAGCAGCGTTCCTTCCTCAGCGGAGTCATAGGTTTTATCCACATTTACAAATACACACAACATAAACAAAAAATTCAACCAAATAACCGCCTTTAAAAAATATTCAAAATGTTTGAGAGATTATGGGACTTAAATACGGGGTCATCAGTCCAAATGTTTGTAGAGCTAATGGGACTTAACTTCGGGGTCATCAGTCCCTAAACTTACAAACTACTTATGAACTAGCTAATCCTACAGACGGCAAAAATATCCATGCCCGAGGGGGGATTCGAACCCCCGACCGTAGTGGGTCATCAGTCCCTAAGCTTACAAACTACTTATGAACTATCTAATACTAAATACGGCACAAATATCCTTACCCGAGGGGGGATTCGAACCCCCGACCGTAGTGGCCGTGCAGAACGTGACTGGCGCGCTGCAGACCGCTCGACCACTGCGGTTGGCAACAAAAATATTCCAAAACAAAAACGCACTAAAAAGACCAAGTGCGTATTCTTCTACAACTTAATAATCAAATTACTTTCTCTACTCATCAATATGTAGGTACGATCTATGTGTTTACCAAGCAAGAACATAGGTAGTTACTTACCCACTTTAAATCTAACTCAACACATACCTATTAATAACAAACAATGATCAAAATATTTTTTAGACTTCTCCTAAGTAAAATGAAAAGAAAAAATATTAGACTACTTAAAAGTCAATCAAGTTATAACGATAATGTTTCATTGGCTGAAGAATGCGCAATTGTTTATTTATTTATTTATTTTATTTAGTGCATATAAATTTGTTTTCGAATACTTTTTATATGTTGAAGTCGGATTTTTTTGTTAAAATTTTTGTTTATTTTTTATTTTTAGTGAATCTGAAGAGCACTATTTTTTTATGAATATGTGTAGTTCTACGAAACGTGCTGCTCATATGGGACAGCGTCGTTTAAATGAAACAAACGCAGTCAGGGAGAAACGCCTATCTCAACAGAGCTAATGTACCTCGAGGACAATTTCAAGAGAGACATGCAAAGACCGCAAAAATAGACTTTTTAAAAATGCGGCTTTACATGAAAAAAGTTTTGAACAGGGAATTACTTCACCATAAAGACGTTACGGTAGGTAGCTCAAATATCCGGATAGCCTCGAAAAGAATCAGCCGAGTACCGTCACTTTGCTCCTAAGAATTGAAGTGTTCCGTCACTGATGCCATGATCAGACACTAACTAAACTCATCAGTACATCGAAGTACATTGAAGTACATCGTTTCCAACAAAAAAGAATCATCGAAATCGGTTGGCGTGATATTGAGTTATTCGCATGCACACTTAATGCAAATTTAAGACTTATGGGTATCTTATGGGTGCCATTGTCAGAACTGGACCAATTGTGCGCCACACCAGATCTGAAATGGTCGCAGTGGTACTTCCTCCTAGCAGCCTTCCTTCCTCAGCGGAGTCATAGGTTTTATCCGCAGTTACAAATGTACTCAACATAAACAAAAATTTCAACCAAATAACAGTCTAAGAAACTAATCCAAAATAAATTACCACGTATATCCTACGACACTTCCTTGTGGCAGCCCAGAAATTGCATTCACGTCGAATAGACTTCAGTTAATTAAGAATGATATGCGGTGCTCTGTTTGCTATGAACTATTAAATCGAATCACACTGCTGGTCTGATATTGCGAAAGCTTCTATGTAGTTTATTAGGCGAAAATGAAGAACCTTGGCGACTGTCTTCCTTAGGTCAAGAAACGCGGCATCAACCCAGGAGCCTGTTATCTACTGCTTCGTAGGTCTCGTGAAGTGATCCTACTTGCTTCTGGTTTCCCCGAGTATTCACGCTACAGAAACTATTCCTTTTATTTTTGAAACGCTAAACAGTACTTGTGGCGTGATTACTTAATTTATCCCAGTGTATGGAATATTCAGAGAACTTACGCGTATGCATCGAAGTACAGAAATCGACGCCGGCCGATATTTCGGCAGGTGACCACCACCATGCCATTCTCAAGGCAGCGAGGAAGAAATGTGCAACGACGTTTAAAATCTCGATTTTCAGTGACAACAGGAAAAACATCACACACTAAGCAGGGTCAAACGGAATTTTTGGATGCACTTCCAGCTTTTGGGATTGTGTCATAAGTAGCGGATAACCTTATGAAGAGCGAAGGACGTTTTTACTTTAATTCTGCATCCAATTCTGCTCTCTCACTTTTCAAACACAGAGGGACAAAATTAACGCCACCTTACCCGTTGAAAACTGATGTACATTGTGGATATTTCTGACGGTTTTCATCTTCGGTCGTGTGATGGCGCTGTTTCCTTGCTTACTCGGTGTGTGTTACCTTTCTGTAGTTATTGAGAATCGAGTTTTTAAACGTCGTTGCACATTTTTTCCTCGCTGCCTTCTCACCGATCCTCTTGAACATCTTCATTAACAATATCCCGGTTGTCGACTATGTTAAACTAGCCCAATAAGCGAATGATACGGCGCGAGGCTTTGAAACGTGTCCATAAAAATATTTTTGTAAGAAAATGTCTAATATTGTGCCTTCTGTTTTGTGTCGAGTAACTTGCTTGCAAGAAAATGTGTAATATTTCTTCTACTGTGTGTGTCGATACGTGTACTTAACTCTGTGAAGTTTCATCTTTGGCCAAGATCATGTATTGCATAGCACTGTAGCTCGCGCAGAGAGAGAGAGAGTAGCACTTGTGGTTTAGCTCGCTTAGAGAGCGGTTGAGTTGTGTTTATGGCTCCGATGTAGAGCAGAGGCTGCTGTGCCAGCAAGTTGATTTGATTGTATTTGGAATATATATTGTATTTTTTATTACTATCACCGCTGGAATGAAGGTAATTGCATTTGATGTCATTAGGAAAAAGTTGTATTATGTAGGTAATGTAATGGTGATTATTAATAATAAGTAACAATGTTGACCTTTCTTTCCTGTTTCATTTACGTAGTTAGAAGATTAACCTACTTCCTTCATTTGATAATTAGTTATTAGTGGATTTAAAGTGCAGCATTGATTTTGGTAATCTTGTTAAACAGATTTCGTTATTTGTGCTATAGTAAATGATTGTTATGCAACACTGCAGTCAATTGATTAGGATACTGAATTTTGATAATCAGGTACTGATCTTCATAAAATTCCCGCATGCAAACATTAAGAAAGTGGTTTGTGGTTTTTTATTATCTTTCTCGCAGTCAAATTTTTTGAGTATAGTCAGTGTCTGTTTCATATGGTGACTTGCCACAGTTGTTTTGTTAAAAGATCCGTTGCGAACATAATCAGTTTAATGCACTGTTTCTTATTTAATAGTATATACATCAAAATCAGGGCCATAACTAAACGATATTGCTGTGTTAATGAACAATTTTTCGTCTGATTTAACGATGGGTTGAACTTCGAACTACACGCACACAGCTTTTAGCTTCAACGCCAGGCCTCCGCAACAGCGCAGTGGTGTCGCACGAACTAAATGACACTCAACTCAGGAAAGACGAGGGCAGTGTACTTCAGGCACAAAACCCGCGCCTTATGAGATTCCGAATGCTCAACATGGATTTTGACTGGTCAAGTACTGGGGTATCACCCTTGATCGAGGACTCTTTTTCCACCACCACATCTCTGAGAAGCGCTAGAAATACCTCCAAATGGCAAAGGCATTAGCCTTTCTTTCTGAGCACAGAATCGTCAACGGTTACGAAGCTGCGTCTGTATAAGGCGACTTTCTATACCGGCATGCTCTACGGTTGTAGAGGATGGGACACAGCGTCGAAAACGCAGCTACAACGCCTCCAGGTAGTTCAGAACAAGGTGCTGAGGTGGGTCCGGCGGAACACTCATGGGAAAGTACACGACGGATCCATAAAAAGACAGACTATGTGGTAGACACCATTACGAAAAAGGCAACACAGCTATCTTACAAGACAACACTGCTCCCGGACAGTATCCCTATGTTAGGGGAACTATATACCTGGCGGCCAAAACACAGCGACAGGCACAGGGTGCCGTCAAGTCTACTTCCGGGTGCGCTCTAGTGATGATCTGCACCATCAGTTAATGGCAGCGTGCCACCTACAGTCCCGGCGACTTAACGAGAGATACAAACACAGGTGACTCTCGCTGTGGGCGACTTACCCACCATTCATAGGAGGACCCTCGTCACCCTTTATGAACAAATGTAATGGACACCGACTTTGTATTAATTTTAGAACACTATACGGATACGCTTTACTTTGAGACACATTAGCCTGTTTACTGGGCAAATGTTCAAATGTTTGTAGAACTTATGGGACTTAACTACGGGGTCATCAGTCCCTAAGCTTACAAACTACTTATGAACTAAATGTTCAAAATGTTCTAATGTTTGTAAAGCTTATGGGACTTAACTACGGGGTCATCAGTCCGTAAACTTACAAACTACTTATGAACTACTTACGAACTAGGACAGCACAAATATCCATGCCCGAGGGGGGATTCGAACCCCCGACCGTAGTTGCCGTGCAGACCGTGACTGGAGCATCTCAGTCCCCTCGGCCATTTACTGGGCATCTGTCAGTTTTAGTTTCGTCCTTCTTGCTGCCATCTGTCACCAGAATGCGTGCTACAATGAAAAATAGTGAACATGGCAGACCAGTTGCGCCGGCCGCGGTGGCCGAGGTGACTGAGGCGCTCCAGTCACGGTCAGCACTGCCACTACGGTCGGGGGTTCGAATCCCCCCTCGGGCATGGATATTTGTGCCGTCCTAGTTCGTAAGTAGTTCATACGTAGTTTGTAAGTTTAGGGACTGATGACCCCGTAGTTCAGTCCCATAAGCTTAACAAACATTTGAAGATTTGAAGACCAGTTGCGGAGTGCGTACGACATAATATCATTCGTTGAAATTATGTATTATTTTACGAAATTTTCACAAATTTCGCTTTGCGGTATACGTTCAAATGTTTGTTAAGCTTAACGGACATAGCTGCGGGATCATCAGCCCCTAAACTTACAAACTGCCGGCCGCGGTGGCCGAGGGGACTGAGGCGCTCCAGTCACGGTCAGCACGGCCACTACGGTCGGGGGTTCGAATCCCCCCTCGGGCATGGATATTTGTGACGTCCTAGTTCGTAAGTAGTTCATAAGTAGTTTGTAAGTTCAGGGACTGATGACCCCGTAGTTAAGTCCCATAAGCTGTACAAACATGTGAACATTTGAAACTTACAAACTACTTATGAACTACCTTATACTAAAGACGACGCGAACATCCGTGCCCGAGGGGGTATTCGAACCCCCGACGGGCAACGGCCTCACGCATCGTGGCATAGCGTCTCAGCGCGCTCGGTCGCTCCGCCGCAGCTGTGATATAAGTTCCATAACAAACATGGAGTGTCATATATAACTGTTGACTTCTTATTTCACTTCCTTACCTGCCTTCCATAACCAATATCAAATTTATTTGGCATTTTTTATTTTTTTTTATTTTTGAAACCAAGTATGAACATTTTTAATTTTTCTCAAATATACAATACATAGGGTCTTATGGACATGAAAAAGTGCAAGGAGATATTTTATTTCTAAAATAATTCATGAGTGAAAGGGTTAAGAACCCAACCTCACACCAGTTCTGGCGGAGCGCTCTTAAGCGCTGGTCCAGCACCTACGACTCAGCAGAAACAATTAAGAAGACAAAAAACGCTTCCTCGCTGCAGTATTGCCTTGAGAATGGCATGGTGGTGTCCTGCCGAAATATCAAACGTCTTCGATTCCTGTATCTGGCTCCATCCCCAAATTCCTTTGAATAATAGCTGTGGCATTTAACGGAGCTAAGCTACGCACGAGACCCTTTGATAAGCCCTTTGCCACACTACTCCAACAGCAATTTGGAAGTATTACCTTGCCAGCTCAATTGGTTCATAATCGCAACAAGTCTCTTTGTTTTATGCATGGCTGTGAATCAGCGACTGTTACAATACAATTAAATTTATAAGGTCTTCCAAAATAATCGTTACCAGCTTTCAATGCCGCTATGGGCACCTTCTTCAGACGAAGATGAATATGTTAAACCTAATGTCAAAATTCAAAATACAAAAAACATATCTGACATAATCATGTCACAGTTATCTGTCGACGTTGGCAGCGGAGACATTACAGCCCCTCGTTACTGCTCCGCCTGTCTACAACTATTTACTTTTTAGGTATGACTATCTGATTATGTCAGATATATTGTGGTGTCGCACAAGTCCAAAGTGCGCGCCACCTACTTTCGCCGCGCGCCGCCATGCACGCACGGCGCGGCGTTCTTACGACGTCACCCACGAGCGCCCTCTGTTACAACTCCGCTCGTGGCCACCACGGAACGACATCGTTCACTTGGGACTGAGATAGGAACGAGTTAACACTTCGGAATCAGATAGGCACCAGTGAAGACTTTGCTATCGGATAGGCACTAGGCAGGCCTCTAGCTCAAGTATGTATCAGCCTTCTGCAGTACTATGTAAAAGTTAAGTATTGTATAAATTCTGTGCAATATATATCTCTTTCTAATTTACTCTAGTGTTTTTAGTTTCTGGCTGCTCCCCTCCGTACCTGCACCAGCGTGCTACCTTTATTCCTGTGTCGGTCTCATTCCACTCGGCCACCGACACCTACGACGGAAACGAGACACAAAACAGGCGACGAGGCTGGGACACAAAATATATTTTTTGTATTTTAAATTTTGACATGCAGGTTTAACATATTAATCTTCGTCTGAAGAAGGTGCCCATAGCGGCATAGAAACCTGGTAACGATTATTTTCGTAGTTTGCGACTGAGGGCTGCCCCTTATAAATTTAAGTCTCTTTGTGCTCGCGAAAAATTCTCGAGTGGCAAGGAGTGGAGGTACGAGGTGGCAGAGTGGCGAGGGAAAGGTGGGTGGGAGGGGGGTGGAACGAAACCTAGTGTAACGGCCATCACGCAGACCCAATTTGCAGCATAAATTCGAGTTTGGCCGGCTGCGGCCGTTATTTACGAGCAATCAGAGATTCGGAACTGTAAATGCAGTCGTAATGCGCGGCTGTCGCCCGCGTCATGATATAGGGCGCGCTTGCTCCTCCGTCCCGCCATAAACGCCGCCCGTTCCCCAAAGTGGTGCTGGAGGTCAGAGGAGGCGGCTCAGCCCGCGCAGAACGACCTGCCGGAACGGTTATTAATTTATACCGCCGCGCCGGCTCTAATGAATAAAATATCAGAGCAAACAGGAATTAAGTTATTGTAAATCACGGGCTACCGCCGCCGGCGAACCGGTTCCCGCTTTAAAGGGACGCGAATCTGCGTAAGTGTCGCGGGCAGCGTGGGCAGGCGCAAGGCGTTTCATCTGCTGCTGCTGCTGCTGCGGCTGCGGCTGCTACTGGCTGCGGAGCGGGCGTCGCGTCGGCGCCCTTTGATGTGCCGCCTCGGTCGTCCGTCTCAGCAGCGCGCATGCGCAGATCGCCGCTGCTGCCTCCTGCACTATAATTGGCAGCAGTGCTTCCTTTCGCCGTTTCTTAGGTTGAATCACATTACGCGTCAACTGAAATGGACGTAACGAAAAGTTTTTTGCAAATGGTTATTAAAGGAAGGAAAGAAAGAAGGAAAGGAAAGAAAGGATTGACAGTGGCCGCATTTGGGCACTGATATTAAGCAATGGCGACAAGTGAAAATGTGAGCCGGACCGGAAATCGAACCCGGGCCTCCCGCTTCGGGTCAGCGGTCGCCTTAACCACTTGACCACCGCCGGCCGCGGTGCCCCCCTCGGGCATGGATATTTGTGCCGTCCTTAGTATAAGGTAGTTGATAAGTAGTTTGTAAGTTTAGGAACCGATGACCCCGTAGTTAAGTCCCATAAGCTTCACAAACATTTGAACAAAGATTTGAACTTGGCCACCCGTGCTCGCCTCCCGTCCGTCTCAAATTCTCACAAGTCGCACGCTATGTTTGTAGCGCCCCTATCGTCCATACCCTCTTACACTCGCCATTACGGATTCCCGTGCGAGGTCGGAAGTATGACCGTATCTGCGGTGAAATTACTGAAGCAACGCCGTCGTCGCGTTAAATATTTATTGTATTGGTGTGGTGTCTGTTCTTTCGGACGTCCGAAAGAACAGACACAACACCAATACAATAAGTAACGTAAAGTCAATGTCAGCTGAAAGCTTGGACCACCGCGCCAACACCCAAACCTTCAGATGTCAGACAATCAGATCGATACCAACTCTTGTATCACTACGTTTACGTGCAACACACCTTCCGGAAGACGAAAACCAAATGTCGCAAACCGTTTTTCGCTGTCGTATTTAAATGTGTTTCCTGAATCGGATTTGCTAGCCCACTCAATATGACGGCTGAAAAACAGTTGATTCAGTTCCTGATTTAGTCAGCACAATCACTATTTTTCTTTACTTAAATGCACAGATTTGTGAGCACTCTAATATTTATACTTTTACTAGCTGAAATCCCCGAGTTGCCCGGGTATTTATTTATTTGTTCCTGCCTGGAGTTAGTACTTCTCCTACCCTTCACTCTCTGTCCATCTTCTTTTTTCTAAAAATATGTTATCTTTATCGGAGAACATATAAGAAATAACGCTGTCTTGGATATTGTACAAAGTTATATGCGCATTATACAAACGAAGAAAGATAGAAGTCAAAACAAAAATGACATTTAAAAGTCGCACGATCTCATATTTATTCAGTTATAAGTGGTACAATTGTATAATTTTTCAGCTATGTATTCAATTGTATAATTGCTGCATGTCTGTAAAATTTCTTAGGATTACAATTGGTGTTAAAGAAGTAATAGATTACTACTTGGTGCGTGATAGGGCAGTTTTCTATGAACGTTACTGTTTTATGTGCTCATACCTCATGAACTACAGGTCTCACTGTGCTACAACTTCTGAGGCACATTCAACGATATGTGTGTACATTGCCTATAAAATTTCCTGCAGCTACAATTTGTAGTGTAAAAATTATAATTTGTAACGTCATGCCGAATGCCATAGTTTTACTCCATAAACAGCGGAAAAGTAATAAGTGAGAAACTTTTTTTTTTTTTTTTCCTTTCAACATTTTACTATGGTTGCCAGTGAGAAAAAGTTTAATAAAGGTGCACGAATGGCAAAACGTCATTTTTTTCGGATGAATCCAGATTCTGTTTGCAGTAACATCATGGTAACATCCGTGTTTGTCGAAATCGCGGTGAACGCACATTGGAAGCGTGTATTCGTCCTCGCCATACTGGAGTATTACCCGACATGATGGTATGGGGTGTCATTGGTTACACATCTCGGTTATCTCTTGTTCGCGTGGACGGCACTTTGAACAGTGGCCGTTACATTTCAGATGTGTTACGACCCGTGACTCTACCCTTCATTCGATCCCTGCGAAACCCTACACTTCAGCAGGATAATGCACGACCGCATGTTTCAGGTCCTGTACTGGCCTTTCTGGATATGGAAAATGTTCGACTGGAGCCCTGGCTAGCACATTCTCAAGATCTCAAACGTTCAAATGTTTGTTAAGCTTATGGGACTTAACTACGGGGTCATCAGTCCCCAAACTTACAAACTACTTATGAACTACTTACGAACTAGGACGGCACAAATATCCATGCCAGAGGGGGGATTCGAACCCCCGATCGTAGTGGCCGTGCTGACCGTGACTGGAGCGCCTCAGTCACCTCGGCCACCGCGTCCGGCTTCTCAAGATCTCTCACCAATTGAAAACGTCTGGTGAATGATGGACGAGCAACTGGCTCGTCGCAATACGCCAGTAACTACTCTTGATGAACGGTGGTACTGTGTTGAAGCTGCATGGGCATCTGTATCTGTACACGCCATCCAAGGATATGGTGGAGGCATGGCTTAGCCACAGCCAAAGGGATGTTTCCAGAATGAAACTTTCACTCTGCAGCGGAGTGTTTCTTTCGCGGTCAAGCACTCTGAAATAAATCGCCTGATGGACGCCTGTGTTATGTTCGCATATTTACTGGACGCTATGAGAAACGATACGAGCTAAGTGTTGACATTTTCAGACGAAGTATGCTGTACTAATAGAGATCGAGAAATTTTAACAAACATTTGTGTATTGTAAACAAGCATAAATCTGTTCAGAGGCACACTCCCCTTAGTAACTCACTCCGGTATTACATTATTGCACCAGGTTGCAGCTCGTACTCAACCAATATATTCACTTTCTTAGAACTGGCATTATTCCAATAAGAGAGTGTTAGCTGCAACGCTCGCAAAGGTAATTACGGACGAAAGGACTTCTTGCAATTCTGCAAAGTTGGCGTGTTAAATGACGCTTCTTGAGAAACAACTTCACAAAGGGTTCTATAAGTGAACAGCAGAGCAGTTTAACGACAGTCATTAAAATATGAACCTGCGCCGTGGTTTGAAAATGAGTACGAATTGCAGGAAGCAGTCTTTCCAGTACAAGAGTGCTACTTCTCCAGTAAAATGTGTCAGTAATTCTGTCATTCAGTTTGTTACGGGCAAGCTTGTAGTAAAATGTCCGTATCTATGGTGTGAAAAATGTTCAAGTGTTTGTAAATCTAAGAGACAACTACTGAGGTTATCAGTCTAGGCTTACAAACTACTTAAACTAAGTTAAACCAACCTAAGGACAACGCTCACACCCATGCCCAAGACAGGACTCGAACCGCCGACGGGGAACAACCGCGCGTTCCGCAGCAAGGCGTCATAGAGAGCACGGCGATTCAACCGCGGTTATGTTGTAACGCTTAGCAAAGCTCTCTCTAGACGGAGAGAAGTCGCTTAGCCGTAGAAGTGGTGCAAACAATCAGTCACTCGAAGAACCACAGACGGATTCTATAGACCAAAATGGCCATAAGAGTACGTCACTTCAGTGTGGTTAATTTTATTTTTTCACTTAGAAAATAATTTTATTTTGAAAACTGATTTAAAAAAACTTGAATTCATACAGAAATCAACTCATTAAGAGGTATAATTTTGGTAAAGGGTATCACAGACGAATGATGAAAATTGGATGGAGATCATGTAACTAATGAGGTGGTGCTTAACTGAATAGGGGCGAAAAGGAGTCTCTGGCATATCCTGACTAAGAGAAGGGATAGATTGGTTGGCCACATTCTGAGACATCAAGGAATTGTCAACTTAGCATTAGAAGTAAGTGTGTGGGGTAAAAATCGTAGAGGGAGGCCGAGGGAGGAATACAGTAAGCAGATTCAAAAGGATGTAGGTTAGCGAACGTATTCTCAGATGATGAGACCTGCACAAGACAGGGTAGCGTGGTGAGCTGCATCAAACCAGTCTGCGGACTGAAGACCACAACAACAACATCACAATAAGACAAATATAGCAACTAGAAACTCTGTATTCGTCTTGAAACTGAAATGTTCAAATGTTTGTAAATCTATCGGACCAAACTGCGTGGTTATCAGTCCGTAGCTTACAAACTACTTAAATTAAGGTAAACTAGCTTAAGGACAACACACACACACCAATGTCCCAGGGAGGACTCGAACTTCCGACGGCGAGAAATCGCGCGCTCTGCAGCGAGGCGCCTTAGACCGCTCGGCTACTCCACCGTGGCGTCTTGAAACTAGCTGCACTCAAATATGTAATTGTAGAAAAGGTGGATAGTGATAGTGGGGAGGAGAAGATCGATAATGATTGTTGGGAGGAGGAGATGGATAATGATTGTTGGGAGGAGAAGATGGATAGAGTGTAGAGCAGGATATGGATAGTAAGACTGGAGATGTTTAGAGGGGGTACGCTTCAAAGACAGAAAGAGTAAGGGGAGAGGAGATGAGCAGAGTGGAGGATTCAATCGATAGAGTGGGGAGGAGAAAACCGTTTGACTGAGGTGGAGAAAATCGTTTCAGTGGGGAGGAGAGAATCGTTCGTGTGTGGAGGTGAAGATGCATAGGAAGGAGAAACAGATGCACAGGAGAGGAGAAAGAGATGAAACGAGGGGAAGGTGAAATGGACAGAAAGAGGACGTGAGGTAAGAGATGACGAGAAAGAGGGGCGGCGGTATGTTTGTAATGTATGTGGCATATGTGTACTTGGATGTATTAAGTTACGGTACCTTTGACGGTTTTTAATAGATGCCACCATTTTCTTTGATAATTTTTGCGGAAAAAGTTTGTAATTCACATCCAAAATTAATGTACTATCACAGTGTGAATGAATGATCCTGACAAACAATAAAATAATAACAGATTATTATTCCAGCAAAAGTAGTCGAAAGGTAATCATAATTTTGTTTGATTTCAAATTCAGTGAAATTAATACATCTTTAATTACCTCATGAATAGATTTCATATTATGAATTTTGCAAATTAATAGATAAGAATCTAGAGCAGAGTCATAATGCTGTGAGCCAGCGTATTCTGGTTCTGGATCGGATGAGTCGAGTCATTAGTGTTCTGTGTCTGGGCGCTGCCAACATTAGCAATTCGCTTCCACCGTGACAGTTACGGAGTGATTGTAGTGGCGTGGCGTGTTCAATCTCTGAAAACCTGCACGAGGAAGCTGCAGCTTCATCGTCTAGCCACACTACCCCCAGTTATGAATGCGCTGAGTTTCGGAATGCAGAGTTTTCTACCCCTGCTACCTCTCCCTTCTGAAAAGTAAGTTTGGACATCCAGAAGTACCAAATAAACTACTATGTTCAGTCTAACAAACAACTATTAGCACGAAAATTATATTAAGAGAACTGCCGGCCGCGGTGGCCGAGGGGACTAAGGCGCTCCACTCACGGTCTGCACGGCCACTAAGGTCGGGGGTTCGAATCCCCCCTCGGGCATTGATATTTGTGCCGTCCTAGTTCATAAGTAGTTTGTAAGTTTAGAGACTGATGACCCCGTAGTTAAGTCCCATAGACTATACAAACATTTGAACATTTTTAAGAGAACCACTGCTTGATTGTCTCTTTGCTGCTGTTATATGGCATCACTTTTAACACAATGCCACTAAACCCCTTACTCCTTCTGTACTGAGAACAAAGCTACCTTCATTAATGTTATTTTGCTTCTGAATTACATATTTTTCTATCTTTTTTGCGTGCTAAACCAATGTTAGTTGATAGTAGGTACTGCCATGTGACTTAATAACGGAAAGTATTTCGCAAATGATGCGGTGTTACGCCACACCGTTAACTCGTCAAATGTTGTTAAAATGTTTGTTAAGCTTATGGGACTTAACTGCGGGGTCATCACTCCCGAAACTTACAAACTACTTACGAAGTAAGCTATACTAAAGACAACACAAACATCCATGCCCGACGTGGGATTCGATCCGCCAACGGGGAACGGCCTCGCGCATCGCAGCATAGCACCTCAATGCGCTCGGCCACTCCGCCGCGTCTGTTAATTCGTCATACCTTCCCTGACCCTGCTGAAAATACATTTAGAAAAATTTCTTTACAAGATACAAGTAAAAGTAGTCCTACAGTGTGTGTTTACGTTTTTACTCGTTGCAACATGACCATGGTTGCCCAATTTGTATCAGATAATCAACCACTTACTGTGAACTGACTTTGCCTTATCTCCGGATTTTTAGATGCAACCAACCTCAGTTCAAGGCTATATGACCCACGGTAGCTTACCTGCAACAATAGGAAACAAAATTTAGGTATTTGTTAGAAGTTAGAGAATATTTAAAGAAATTTTTACACTGGACCATTACGAGGTACAGTAAATTATATGCTATTATGTGAAGATTCTTCTTACGCACTTGAACCTTTTAGAAAAATCTCTTTGGCAGTTGATACATTCTGTAAAAATTAGAACAGTGTGACAGTATCATTCCACTCGGGGTCGTAGTTCGATCAGCATAAAACTTGTGGCTTTGAAGTGTGGGACCAACAGTAGAAACGTGAAAGAGGGGGGGGGGCATTGTAGAGGAGGGGGGGGGATCTTGGAAGACGAATGGTGACTTGCTAGTTAAAAAGAAAGTTCCAGTTCGGACCCCATTACCCAGTTACTAAATCGTTTTATTAAAATAATAACACGTAACTACATTATATTTTCATTGTTCCTCGGAGTTAGGGGGGGAGGAAGGCGGAATTTCTAACCCCATCCCCATTTACCCATGGGTATGGGTGCCTTTGAGATGACAGGTCATCAGATCATAGACATGACATAGGTAGTATACCAGTTCAGATGTTTACTTTTCGCTTATATCTTTTGATGATCCAAGAAGTATGTGCGAGCTGTGTGGTATTTCGTTTCTGAAACCCGTCGTTTCTCTTTGTCGCAGAAGATTAATAATTAAATGAATGGTATTCAAAATGTATTTCCTTATTTAGTTGGGGCAAGGTGCAGAAATAGATGTTACATGTCTCCAAATGTCATATTAATTTCATTTTTCATACGTCGCTTCAATGAGCGAGTTTTTCTGTTTTGAACATTATGATTTGATCTCCTAACTTTCTTACTACCAGGCAATTCAAAGTGTAATATATTAATAGGGATAACCATTGTTTTATTCCCCCGAAATGACAGTGCTAGCGCAACTACAGTTTTGGAGTACCAGTAAATCGTACAGTCTCAGCCTGTCATCTTATCAAGTTACTGAGATAATCGTTAGAACTCAGCGTTTGCGAAAGGCCCTAGACGGTGGTGTGATACCGTTCATCGTAAAGCATACAATTAAGATTTAGCTCATGGAGCAGTCAAAATAATGTAAGTTGGATCCGAAATTGATAAAGTGTCGCTGATGCGCTATAACGTCTTAAAAGCGACATTTATATTTCCGCGAATAAGGGTACTTTCGGCGTCTTTCAAGAACTCGCCAAACTTGAAGTTCGCAGACAAAGAACAAAACTTATTCCTATCTCCTATAATATTCAAATGACTATGTGCATCATAACACCTTAGACCAGTGAATGCCAAAGTGGTTGGTCTACTGTGTCCGTGTCAGGGAGAGAAAAAAGCGTGCATTAGACTGAAATGTTAATTCTCGAGTGTGGATCGCACTGAGATGGCTCGGAACCAAATTCTTCTCACATCCTCTCATCCGCTAGGAGATACAGCGGAGCAATGCTATATTTTCACTCTTCTGCTCGTAATATTAAAAAACAATGAATTGGAAATTATATTTAATATTGGAATGATATTTTCACTCTGAAAATGACTGTTAAGTCGAAACTAGCGACCACTCTGCAAGATTGTAAGATCTTCTGCGGTCGAATCCTTTTTAAGAATTTTTAAAAATCTTTTTTAATAGTGTTAGCAAAACGTTAAAGTCTTTTTAAAAGTATGGAACTAAAATGCAATGGTGATCAGTCCCTAGACTTACAGACTACTTAAACTAACTTATGCTAAACACAACACACACACACACACACACACACACACACACACACACACACACACACACACACACACACCGTTACCAAGGGAGGAGTCGAATCTTCGACGGGGAGCAGACGGCCACTCCGCAGCAAGGTAGCGTACAGGCACAGCCACTGAGCTATCCTGTCACGCTTCACAGGGCGTCCTCACAACTTTACTTCTGCCAGTACCTCGCCTCCTACTTTCCAAACTTCACAGAAGTTCTCCTACGAACCGTGCAGAACTATCACTCCTGGAAGAAAGGATATGGTGAAGATATGGCTTAGCCACAGCCTAAGGGATGTTTCCAGAATGAAAGTAGGAGGCGAGGTACTGGCAGAATTAAAGTTGTGAGGACGGACAGTGAATCGTGTCGGGTTAGCTCAGTGGTAGAGCGCTTGCCCTCAAAAGGCAAAGATCCCAGGTTCGAGTTCCGGTTCCGGCACACTGTTTTTTTATCTATTTAGTTACATCTAGCTGAAAACGCGGAGTTGCTCGGATATTTATTAATCCAAATTTCTGTTAGTCCATTTCCTGTTCCTTCCTCTCTGTCCCTCTTCTTCCGTTCCCCCTCCTCTGTCCAACCGCTCATCTGCTCTACTTTTCTGTATTCCTTCCTCTGCTCTCCTTCCGATTTCCTCCTCCCCTTATGAATAATTCCTAACACCAACGATAAAACTGTGTGAAAGGTCATAACAAGGTACCCTCAGACACGCAAAAACTGTTCTTTACGAAAATATAAGATCAAGTGTGCAAAATTTCCTAAACATCAGAGTTCAATTGTTGATTGATGTCGAAATCTATTGTAAAATACTAAATTTCATCAAGATGGCAATATAACTGTAGAATGGTGTTGAAGTCTGTTGTAAGGCACTCTCCACCATGCTCAGCCCAACTTTTAAGATAGTGATATCCCTCTCTTTTTGTAGGTCAAGTGTGCAAAGTTTCATCAAGGTTGGAACTGTAGATTTGTATGCAGCACAAACACTCACACGAACTGACATCTTTTTGTATATATAAGAATATCGCTCGAATTTCCTCAAACACGAAATGTTCCTAGCCTACCCCAGACAGTTGTATAACCCTTCCCCTCCTTTCTACCCCATGAACTACGACGGAAATCCTGAAAACGGGGCAAATCCGCAGAAAACTCTACCTTTTACAGTCCGAATTGTATCAGATGACAAAAGGAAATTGATAAATTTGTAAAAACTCATTACATGAAAAGTAGGAATATATCCCAAAACCGGATAAACGCAATCGGCGATACACAAAAAAGTTCGGAGACCACTACCTACTACGATGCAACATGCACTTAATAAAAAGGCTACGCACGATTTCTTCCTGAAACACCATTCAGTTGAGCTTCTGCTTCCTTAATGTATGCTCTTGGGATGCTACATTTTGCAAACGTGGATTTTTGGAATGGTATTACCAGAAAACTTCCGCTACGTTTTAGGAAACTTGGAACTTGGCCATTTAGTTAGTCCAGTGGGAATGATCTGTGATCCAGTCACAACGGTTGTCAACGATATCACTTTTCTGTCGCATAATGGTATTTCGTAAGTAATCCAATTCATATTATTGTCTCCAATGATCCAGAAACTGCATGGGTTGACTTTTACAATGATCAATTACCAATATGTATAGATAAATTCATAGGGTCATACTTGACAAACATGGCACAGCTACCGAATAGCAACTATTGCTAATGTGCCCCCCCCCTTTAGTTTAATATATGTGTACGAAATATTTTCCTATTCGTTCCATGGACACATGGAAGGTGTAAATAGCAAACCAGCAATCTTCTCGACATCTAAGCCCGTGCGTTGACTGACAATTGGATCAGGCGGCGTACGGCAAGGTACAGTTTAATTACAAAAAACCTCACGTCGCATCGGCTGCCGTTCACTCCTAATTGCTCCACGCAGCAATTTCCGTTACGCGACGATCACAGGTTCAATTACACTAGTAGGTTCGCTTACGACATAATTGGAACCGTCGGTATTCACACGTAATTATTGTAGAAAACCTCCAATAAAACTAGAGCAGGATATTCTCATACTAGGCAACTTGTTCTTTCGCAATCACCTCTAACAACTCGAAGATGTCGGACGGATCGAGGCTGCTAATGCTAAGAGACGCACAATTTAAAAAAAAAAAAAAAAAAAAAAAAAAAAAAAAAAAAATCAGGGACTCTTTCATAATCCTTCCATTCTGGTAAAACGTCTAACAAGGAAAGTACTTCGGCTCGAACAAACATATATACACCAAAATCGTATGAGAGATAATGTAAAGATCCCTTATTGCACTAGTGATACTCCCACATCTGCAAAACTCTGCAGTCGTCCGCTAGAGGCCTCTGCGTGTGCCATGCCGCCTTGCACTTTGACCTGTCGGTTCAGGGACGGTGCAGTGTGCCTCCGAAGTTGCGTTTTGTGATGTTATTTGTGTTGTGAAGCGTCAGATGGGGCGGCGATTGCTAATCAATCCTACTAATGTATTGCGATTAGTTGAGATGAAGTTACGAAGAACCCTTCTTCAAAAAATGTTCAAATGTTTGTAATTCTATCGGACCAAACTGCGTGGTCATCTGTCCGTAGCTTACAAACTACTTAAACCTAGGTAAACTAACCTAAGGACAAACAAACACACACACCCATGCCCCAGGGAGGACTCGAACCTCCACGGCGAGCAACCGCGGGCTCTGCAGCGAGACGCTTTAGACCGCTCGGCTACTCCACCGCGGCGAACCCTTCTTCGTGAAGATGGTATTAGTGTAGAAGATGAATCATTTGCATGCTTTCTCGTATCTGTTATGGTACAGAAATATGAGCATAAGTTAGATACTGTTGTTACAAACTCATAATAATGGTAATATGGATGATAATGACGAACAACTCATTGCAAGTGGTTGTGCTACGGTAAGTGCGGAAAGAGGCGATGGAAGCAGTGGCAGTGAATACAACAGTCTTTCGGGAAGAAGGTTAAAGTTGCAACTATCATCCCGGCTTTTGATGACAATTCGCTAGAGACGATGATTATTACATAAGTTATAGTTAAGATATCTGCATTACGTATGGCGTCTACAATTACATCTACAGTGCTATCTAGAGCATGGTTGCAAAGCTTTGCAGAAAAACGACACCCACCAGCACATTGAGGTGTACTAAGAGATCCTGTAACCAAACGTTCATACAGATATGTTTGTTCGAGCCCATGTACTTTCCTTGTAAGAAGCAAGATCTAGCATTACAGACCAGTGGTATATTCGAATATAGATGACACAGATCGCTGCAGTTTCTTTGACCTATATCTAAAAATATTGTTGGGGAGAATCAGCGATCAAATTAAATATATATGAAATTACAGTACATCAATATTATTGAAGGTTTGAATAATGATCGAAACCGCTCACCAATTAATTAATGTGCTTTTGAGACTAGGCAGTTTTCTAATTAATTATAGTTACCTCTTTTGTTACTCTGTATAAATATTACTACGTTAAAGGGAGTACGTCTGTTTAATCGTTATGAATTAAGAGATAATAATAGTGACTCAACATTTCACAAAATTCAATTAGTATTTTACGAACGGAGAAGCTATAACGTCATTATTAATACATTGAGATTGAAGGTCTAATCGTTACACGATTGTAAGCCAACAAATGACTTCTGGCATATTTATTATTTTTGAACATGGATACATCCAAGACAATCGGATTTTACCCATGCACAGGATTTTTTCGTTTATTTTGTGTGCTTAGACAAAGTACTTTTCATTATAACATGAAGAGCTGCTCAGAGAAAAAAGCGTTTGTCTTCAGTATATTTCATAATCGTCAACAAACAAAGAGGAGGTAGTATTTTATACATTTATGTCAATGATCACAAAGTTTAGTCGTTAGACCGCCGCTTTTAGTCAGTTATGACCATCTTCGTGTCTGCTGCAGAAAAACAAAATACACTAACGGGCAGTCTAAATCCTAAAACACTGGAAATATAATGAATATTGTTTACAGCGATAAATATAAAAATTTAGCTCAAAATACAATAGAGCATACCTGTCATTACTATAACATGTTTTAATACATTTCAGCCATGAAGGCAACGTCATAAAATAAACGTAATTCAACAGTGCTTCACTATTTGTTTTTAAAATAAAATGTAAATTATGTCACACAACTGGCACCTTGTTGTGCGTCTGAATGCCTTCAAACATCAAAACTCTCATTTCTATACTCTTTGATCTATATCTAAAACTATTGTTCGAGAGTCATCGATCAAATTAACTATATGAAATAAATTACAGTTGAAGGTTTGAATGATGATCGAAACCGGGCACCATTTAATCAATGTGCCTTTGAGATTAGGCAGTTTTGTAGTTACACAAAAAATTGGGCCACACTAGACAAAAACTGTCGGACCTATTGTGATCTTAAATGTGTATATGTTTTGTGTAATTATAAATTAAATTGCAACATGGAATCTGTCGTGACATACCGGTAATTTAAAAATTGTGCAAGTGTAGAAAATAATACGATATAATAGGTTAAAATATGAAAAAGTCGAACTTTTAAGTTATTAAACAGAATTTGTTAAAGTGACAATATAAGACATATTCTTGAGGTATTTTTAGATTAATATACCTGTCTACACGGCATCGTTATTTCTGCGTTGTCAATGAGAAAAAATGACGAAGTGACGAGAACTTGCAGTCGTCTGAATGTTAAAATGCGTTTTTACACCCGAATAATTTACTGCAACGTCCGTGTTCATATTCAACGCTGTCTGGTTCGGCAGTGGAGTACAACCCGGAGGAGTTGTGACCTACACAGTTTTATGTTGTCTAACATTGATCAGATCGACTGAATGAAGCTGTAGCCGAGTCGTCGAAAGAAGCCCATTCAGTGCTGACAGTGTTGTAACTACCTTTCAGATGCGAAACAATAGTCTTCTATAGAACTGCGGCCACAATAAGGCTTTGCTAAAGAGACGCACGTGATTGGATTAGGGAGGCAAACTAAGCAGTCTAGCCAAGCTACAACTGTCAGAAATATAATTCTGGTGACTACTACATAAAAGGCTGGTTTATTAGGGTCTCATGCTGTCATAGAAAATGTTTTTTTCTTTACAAACTATTTATTCCATTATGATAGTATTTTGTACACAATCATAGGAATTTTGTCATCATTCCGAAAATATTGATATGCACTGCTGCCTATCAAGAAGACAAAAAGAAGGACCGGAGATATCACAGCCAAATTTATTTTTGAGATGCTATGCTGTACGGAGATCACATGATTGAAAGTATATCCCCAAATGAAGTGAGGAAGATGATGACGTAATCAGCGTTGGCACCACTGCTGCCTATAACCGTCGGAACTCAGTCATTGAATACGTTGTTGGGGTTCAAGTTATAATGCAGGAAGCTACAAAGAGGCCTCGCAGAATGGTCGCGTGGTCTAAGGCGCCATGTTGTGGACTCGTCGGCCGTTCCCGCCGGAGGTTCCAGTCCTCCATCGGTAATGTGTGTGTGTGTGTGTGTGTGTGTGTGTGTGTGTGTGTGTGTGTGTGCGTGTGCGTGTGTGTTTTGTCCTTAGTGTAAGTTGGTTTAAACACTTTGAATGTCTAGGGATTGATGACTATAGCGGTTTGGTCCAATAGCTTTGCAGACGTTTGAACGTTTATGTGAAGCTAGAAATAAGACAAGGAACATGTGGAAATTTTACATATATTTTCCGATGTCATATAGAGATATATGGAGAGTCGTGAACGGGAGAGATGCAATATACTGATTTACAATCAATATAGATCCATCTTATTCATTTTTTCGTGCACTGCTTTTTTGTTAAGATGCAAGACCTAATTCTACTGGATTTAACTATTGAATCGTAGAAATATGATTTTTGTTTACATAAATCCACTTTATGTATCGTCAATACCTCCAGTTATCAAGTGAACGTATTGTCTATACAGAGGCAGGGCGAAGAAATACAGAACTTTCAATAATATTGAGAGATTTTTATTCGCACTCAAGCTTATACACTGTTAAATCTTCATGAATGTTATTATTTTGATTCCTAGACATTGCTTACGTGAATATCGTACGGTATTTGTTAGCGTCGCCACCATATAAAGCTTTTTCACTTGCACTGATTTATATAAAAAAAGAAAAAATCATCTTTTTACATTTCTTTATTGTGTTCAAGAAAAATATTGTCGTGGTCTTCTGTCCACAGACTGGTTCCTTGCAGCTCTCAACGGGACCCTGTCCTGTGCAAGTCTTTTTTTCTGAATGACGACAACCTTCATCCTTTTGAACCTGTTTGCAGAATTTGCCTCTTGGTCCCCCTCTGCGATTTTTAATCCCCCATCCTCTCCCAGTGCTAATCTGACAATTCCTTGATGACTCAAAATGTGTCCCACCAATCTATCCATTCTCTTTGTCAATATATGTCAGAAATCTACGAGTGTTTATCCCCCTTTTGTTCAGCACCACCTCATTAGTTACGCGATCTACCCATCTAATCTCCAGCATTCGTCTGTAGCACCACATTTCAAATGCGTCTATCGTTTTCGTCTGAATAGTAACACTTGAAAGTGTCAAAATTGTCGTATTATTACTTTAAAACAATAAATAATATTACACACTTTGCAATAATTAAGGAAATTTATTATTACTGTACTTAAAACCCAGCAACGGACAATTCAGTTTTAGCTCAAAGTATTCAGTATTAGCCCTCTTGCGCTTGAGTAGGGTAATCTCACTCTAGTGTCTACTTTCTTTTATATCTTTTTATATAACAATTATGTTTATCCAATATGCATTCCTAACACACTCACACGTTTGCAATGAAAATTTGGTAGGTTTTATCCGTATGTCTGTGGGCTAGCTATTGACCTAGCCCAGAAGGATAATGAGTACAACTACTTCCGGAGTCATAAACAATGAGAAGCCACTGCTCAAAATACTCATTTGTGGGTACTGTATGAGAACGAGAGAGCGTTTAGCAACAAACTCTATAAATATATAGTTTTAAATTTTTCTTGTTAGCCTCCTCCCCCCACAACACACACACACACACACACACACACACACACATATAATGATACTACATGCTTCAATTTCGCTTTTCATGGCATTAAACTGTTGCATCAGACATGGCGTTTTATTTTATTACTTCTTTACTACGAAAGCTATTTGAAATGCATTTCGTAAACGTATTAAAAACTTGTAAATCTACGGGCCTATTACTATGCAACGTTTATCAACATGTCCAATGAGCCAGTCAAAAGCTTTCAGAGATTTGCGATTAGGAACTTTATACTTTTTGTTCGTTTGTTCTTAACAGCAAAACTCGGAAAGTTCTTGACCGATTGATTTCAAATTTTTGGACAGCGTTTCATCCTAAGCGGGGCATTTAAGCCTGTGCCGGGTACAACCAGTTTATTAAAAACATGTTCGTATATATATACTTTATTCTTGTCTCTTTTTTAATTACTTTCATGAATAATTTATTAACATAGAGTTGTCTACGTTTCCTTCTGAGGTCATCGACTCAGCCATTGGTTCTGCTTTTTTCCCCACTAGTTCCCATTCTAAGCAATGCTTCTGCAATGGGAAGACTCACATGGTGCTCTGTCATCAATAAGCAATTCTAGGTCACAGATAACAGTCTCAATCAAGCTGACGAATGGCTGAAAAGTTTCTGAGCGGCACGACAATATATATGCAAGAGCGGAGATATAAAATACAGATAACTGAAATCGCAATTTCATTGAATCGAGCTTCTATGCAGATAGCGTAATAAATATGCAAATCGCCAGTAATTATGCAATAGTGTTCTACGAAAGAGAAAGTGGTTTGACATGGTCACTGTCGCTGAGAATATCTGCTATTCGACAGCCACCTTACAACAGGGTTGTTTCAGATCACTAATCGTACGACGTCACGTATTTCCGGATAGTCTCTGAGCTGCAAAGACACGTCGGGAACAGGTCTGTGGCACAAGACTGTGTTAATAATGGTAGAGCTAAATTGATACCATTGAATTTAGTCAAATGAAAACACGACGGTGTTCAAATAAGGCTTCCAATTACTTACTGTTTATTAATGACTTCGTTTTCAGTTGTGGCGGAACAGGCGCGTGAATGGCAGTTCCCATTCATGCAGTTATTCCTACCGTGGTGGAGGGGTGGTAAGTAGTATTTACACCCTGAGGGATAAAACTAAACTTCCTGGTGGGTATATAGTAAAATATTTCATGATTTTGTAAGTTTTTAATGTTTATTAAATGAGATAATAACAACTGTATTTTTTTCCAAATTCTAACAATGAAGCTTGACATTGGGGTGATGTTATAACATACATTTTAAAGAAAATTAGGCAATGATCCCGTTACTTATAAATACATACGAGACCGGTATTAATAAATAATACGATCATTGACTGATTTACAATTAATAAGTAATAAACTTCGATGACTCCCTGACAATTTATTTTATTTACGTATTTCGTTTAATACTCCGGTTGTGATACATTCTTATAAACTGAACTGCAAATAGGTCTTCTCTTCGTACAATTTGACAGTAACACTCGTCGAGTCTTCACATCAAGTTACTTCATTGTCCTTTATTTTTGGAAATCATTGAAACGAAAAATGTTCATTGCCTTTATTTACGCTGTCCTAGCCACGGATTCCTCGAAGAATTGTGTTCGAGATTTTGAAAGCAGTTACATATGTACAATTTATGTAATTAATGTGCAGTGCAATGAAATGATTTAATACTATGAAACATTATTTCATTAAAGTGTCAGTTATAGCCAGAAGACTGCATAAAACATTTATATTTAAGAGATTCTGTGAAGGTACTCTTTAGTGGAGTAAACAGATTTGTTGAGCAGAGGGGCTTTAATGCACCCACAAAAGCTCTACCGCGTTTTCATAACATTGAATGTGTTTTGTCAGATTCTTCAACATAGGTGGTATCATTTATCGATCTCTTTCCGTGTTAATTTCATCCACTCGAAACATTTGTGTAAATCCTTTCTTTGCCTTCAGTGTTACATTCATGCTGCTGATTATGTTTCTTTCTCTAAAGAAAAAAATACTTATAAAGGAAAAGGAAATTAATTAATTTTTCTTTTTGTAAATCATCAAAATATCGGGATATCGCTGAGGTTTCTGCCGAGTTCTATAATATTAATTTCAAATACAATATCTATGACATGTTTATAAACTGCTGGCTATTCAATACGCACAGCAAGCAAGACTGGATATCACCAAATTTATTTGGGATATAATAATGATCACGTCATTGAAAATACAGAACCATTTTGGGTGAGAAAGAGTCGAACATTGCAATTTGATATTATTTAATAATGGATTCCATGTTCTACTAAGAGGAAACCCCATGTCTCTCTAATAAATAGACCCGGATTCCAGCACCTGGGAATGATTAATGTAAGATGCGATATATCGTTGTGGCCTGTTCCACTAGGGGCGGCGTCACCAGCCCTGTCTAGGAGGTAGCAACTGAGACGGCCGGCGCATGCGCCGTGTACGCGACCGACGGCTGTATAGGACGCGGTACTTCGATCTTGCACCAGTATTCAGCGGGACTCAGCAGCAGCAGTTTCCTGAAGATGGCAGACAGCTGTGCCGTCGAAATATTGAATCAGTTTGATTTTATTATCCGGTAGAAAATCTTGCAGAGACCTCGAAGATTTAATTTATGATTGTTAAATATATTTTCACGTCATCATATGCAGATTGATAGACGGGTTAAACTACAGATTAAATATTGATCTTGTTTAAACAAATTGGGGAGCTGTTTAGGGCATAGAAGCTGACTTACATAAGTCACCCCTATCTACATCTACATACATACTCCGCAATTCACCGTAAGATGCATGGCTGAGGGTACACTGTACCACTACTAGGCATTTCCTTTCCTATTCCACTCCCAAATTGAACGAGGAAAAAAAGAATGCCTATTCGCCTCCGTACGAGCCCTAATTTCTCTTATATTGTCTTTGTGATCACTACGCGAAATATAAGTAGGCGGCAGCAAGATCGTACTACACTCAGCTTCAAATTCCGGCCCTCTAAATTGACTTAACAGAAACTCACGAAAATAACGTCGTCTTTCTTCCAGCGATCCCCAATTGAGTTGCCGGAGCATTTCCGTGACACTCGAGCATTGGTCGAACCTACCGGTAACAAATCTAGCTGCTCGCCTCTGAACCGCCTCCATGTCTTCCTTTAAACTGATCTGCTGCGGGTCTCGAGCAATACTCAAGACGTGGTCGTACAAGCGTTTTATATGCGGTCTCCTTTACAGGTGAAGTACATCTTCCCAAAATTCTCCCAATAAACCGAAGTCGGCTGTCCGCCTTACTCACAACTGTCCTTACATGCTCGTTCCATTTCATATCGCTCTACAATGTTACGCCTAGATATTTGAACGACGCGATAGCATCAAGAAGCTCACTACTAATTCTGTATTCGAACATTATGGGATTGTTTTTTCTACTCATGCGCATCACCTTACACTTTTCTACATTGAGAGCTAGCTGCCATTCTTGAACACCCCTATGAACAGAGACAACGAGCCATAAACTTTTACTACCCTGAGTTATGTATTGCCTAGTTCTTGTTGGTGAGTATTGATAGGAAGGTCGCAAGGGAACGGTAAAGCAGTCGGCTGTGTGGCATGTTGCCTGGCCCGCTGCCTCGAGACTCTGCGGCCCGCCGTGCATTAATTTGCCTGTGCCGAACGCAACGTGAGTGCTAATGGGCTGGGACCTGCTGTCACTCACAGACCGCCTCATTGCGTTGTTCGGGTTAATGGCTTTGAAGAGAGACACGACCACGTGTGCCATCCATCACACTGCATCCCAATGACAGCCGCCTGACTACCGTACGCAGAAGGCACGGCTTCGCGGTCTACCGTTTTAGCACACTTTAGGTTAAGGCAGTAACACTGAAAGTGGCCCTTTGCGGTCGCCTTTTGACACCATGAAGCTTAATCCTCCAATGCATGATGTTGCATATCTGCAACATTGATTGCAATTGTGCTTTTTCCGCAACTAGTGGGGATTTTGTCAACTAATACGTGTTTAACAGATGCAGCAGAGTTTGTAGAAAGTGTCCGTGATGTCTGTTGCGTCGAAGTTGGCTCCAGTGTGAACGTCTGATTGCTTATGCTTGGAGAAAAGTACGGTGTAATAATGTTTCAGATTTTGTTTTCCACATAAAGAGCCAATTTTGGAAGGAGGAAAAAGTCATATAAACTAAGACAGGTATGGAGAACTATAACAAACACAAAAATTCGTTTAAACAATGCAACTTTGAAAATTATATAATTAGTTTCTGTATGTTGCAAATATACTTTTTTTTTTAAATAACTAGAATCATAGGAATTTCTTATCTGTTTTTCCCTTTGTTTGTGCAACTTATAGAACACGAAAATGATTCTTATTTTTTGGAAAATAAAAAAAGTCATGCATTTAATGGTTAAATTAAAATTCTTTACAACTTAGCAACATTCCTCGCTTACTTTTTCCACCAATAACTTGCACTGTTTCAGAGATGTTTACAAAAACGACGGCTATTTTACACTAGCTGTCTGTGTGTCGGTAATATGGTTTAACGATCAGCCACCAGCGACCAGGACCTCCGTTTTTCAAACAGTGAGTATAGGTGGTTAGCATCATTATTACCAAATATCAATACTGATCTCACCTGAATCATATAATCCCACATAATAACACACAAGTATAAAATCACAAATGGACGTATTAAATGATGACCACCCTGACAAAAGAAGTAGCAATATGATAGCAGGTTTGTGACAAATATTTTTTTGTTTCTTTGTTTCTTGGAAATGGAATGTACATGTTTGGCGAGTTTGCTATATTTTATTTATTTATTTATTCCACATACGGTTTTGTAGTGAATCGCTATGACTGTGTGGTTCAATGTCGTCGTGGTTGCGACGACTAACCTATTATGTTGCACCTTGTTACATTTCAATCTACCTCTTTTATTTAGCACAACAGTCGGAAACGTAATATCATCTTCCTGTTGTCCGCCCCTCGTAGCTCAGATGGCAGCGTCGCTGACTACCAAGCTTTGGGCCCAGATTCGATTCCCGGCAGCAGACTGGGTGTAGTCCCCATCATCACTGTCATCGTCGACATGCAAGTCGCCGAAGAGGTGCCAAGTAAAAAGACTTGCGCTAGGCGGTCGAACAATCCCACGGGCGATCTACCGGCTAAAAATGCCGTACGATCAATTCATTTCATCTTCTTGTTACTCATTAATTATTAGATGAAATATCAACCCCTACGTACATAAATTATAATTTTCTGAATGCACGTACTGTAAGATATAAACAAGGTCGGTCAGTAGAAAATTGTAATAAAAGCACGTCAGATGGCGTTAACTATTAAAAAAAAAAAAATGTTGTCACAAATAAATTCCTCTACATAAAACGATGGTTCATTTTATAAAATGTTGTTACACCACATATAATGTATACTTTAAACTTTAACAGATAACGTTAGTAACTTTTGATCTTTTAATACATGGTTTAATAGATACTTGCCTGAGGCAATGAGAAATGTTAATTTCATTTATTTAAAAACAGAAATAATCCAGATTTTTTGAGTTCTAATTTACCTTCTATCCGTCATGTGCACGAAATCAATATGTGAAATTTTAACTAATTATTTTATGTTAAATTACCAAGCTGGAATTTTGTTATTTTTATTATAATACTGGGGCGCTCTGGCACATTGTCCATTACGGAGTTGACATAAAAGTAAATTCTCTACAACTCTGCTCTATTATGTTTCACGCATAACGTGCACCGTTTCGGAGATATTTCCAAACATAACGGCAATTTGACACTGTCTCTTGATCTTATGGTCTTAAAACGTTTATGGACGATACCATTACGACCCTACTGTCATGATAATATCTATGCTCTCAACACGTAATATTTTCTCTGGCGGTATTTTAACACACTACTAAAATTAATCGATATTTCAGAGTTTGACACATACTTTTTTTTTACTTTTATATCTTTGAACTATTATTTTAATTTTTTCCCATATTTTAATTTTTCCCTTTAAAATATCATGACCTGTCTCATTTTATGTAAACCAATACACGCAATGATTAGAAAGTTGGAAAAGTAGGAGAAACTACCACAGAGCATTCTGTGGTACTGTTGGGCAACAGAGCTATTTCACATTATTGTTTTCGAATATGTAGGACTTAACAAAAGATAAAATGTACCGTAATAAATGTAAAGAGTCTAGAAAAGTATCTGTCGTGTGTTCATGTGCAAGTGCTGCTCTTAATATTTTCGTAACACAGTTTCAAACATCATTCGTTCCGATAGTGTGCGAATTAAAGTCAAGAGAAAGTTTTTTCTATTACTGTCCCTTCTAGGCTGTAATAACTTTACACTTTTTTTTACTCCAGAACGATTTGTAGAAGTAAATCTTTTTTTGTGTTGGGAGAAGTTTCCATAATGCTCTTTTTCCTGTTAACTTCCTGTCGTCTTCACAACATGAAAGCTTCGATAGCAAATATTTTTATTGATTAATGTCTAAGGCCGAAGCGCACTACTCATGTTGATGGCCGATTTAAAGCGGTGTTGCGAACCATCTTCCGTGCTGGCTCAGATGAACGTTGTATCGATCTACTTGTAGCTTTATACAATAGAGCTGAACAAATTGCTGAATTAAGGTCAGATTTGATCCCCAGACAGCGATGTTTATACAATCGGCCCGTTACACTGTGATAATGGTCTGTAATTATGGATTAAATATGCTGTAGATTGTATTAGTATGCGTTTTGTTGAATCATGTTACTTAGAACATGGTAAGGAATAAAATACATGGACACATCGATCATTGTAGATATACAGGGTTTTAAAAAAGGTACAGCCAAACTTTCAGGAAACATTCCTCACACGCAAAGAAATAAAATATGTTATGTGGATATGTGTCCGGAAACGCTTAATATCCATGTTAGAGCTCAGTTTAGTATTTCTCTTTAAATGTAAATTGAAATAAATCGTGCAGACAATTGTCAAAATACCCAATTGTTTCGTTAGTATTTACTGTACTTCCTCGATTCACCGCAATTGTAAACATTGCACTGGCTGCAAAACCACGTTCGTGATGAACACTAACCAGTTGATGCTACATACTGATGTGCTTGATGCTAGCACTGTAGAGCAAAGAGTCGCACGTCAACACAAGCACGGAAGTCAACATTACCTTCCTTCAGTTGGGCCAACTGGCGTTGAATCGTGGAAGTACAGTACATGCTAACGAAACAATTGAGTATTTTGACAATTGTCTGCACAAATTATTTCAATTTGCATTTAAAGAGAAGTAATAAAATGAGCTCTGACATGGAAATTAAGCGTTTCCGGACACATGTGCACATAACATATTTTCTTTCTTTGTGTGTGAGGAATGTTTCCTGAAAGTTTGGCAGTACCTTTTTGTAACACCATGTATAACATAAATTCGACCAGCGCGAAGTCTGGCGGATCGATAATATGAAATGATATAGGAAGGCATGACGGATCTGAGGCAATGGACGTCCGAGGCCTCCAGGGAGGAGCATAGCTTGACAGAAGTCGTGGTAAACGGAAAGCAAGAACTTGAATAAACCTTAGAGTCTTGACCACTAATTTAATTTTATTGAGGCCTTACGCGTTTCGACATTCCGTCATTATCGAAGGCATATCTTTTAAAACTTATTAAAAAGTGAAACATCCCTGGGGGAATTTTAAATTTATTTTGTTTTTGACATATGTCTTTGACGGTCATTTTTAAAAGGAATGTTTAGTTTCACTTTTTAATAAGTTTTAAAAGATATGCCTTCGATAATACGGAATGTCGAAACGCGTAAGGCCTCAATAAAATTAAATTAGTGGTCAAGACTCTAAAGTTTATTCAAGTGCATAAGTATGACCACGTCTCATAAATCTCTAATGGAGAGAGCAAGGAAAGCAAGAAGTGTCGATATTCGCTAATATTGTTCACAGTATGACGACGAAAGTAGTGAAATGACCTCTACGTTGCTACCAACCTGCCCTCGCCAGCACCACCTTATCCCTCGTTGGGCCTCGCCTTGAGGAGTGGAGGGTCGTAAGATGAGTTGAGCCTTCCAGTAGGCTGAGGGTCAGCTGGCGGCCAATTGGTATTCTGCGAGAGTGTGGAGGGCCGCGCCACGTCACCGCGTGTGTATGTGTGTGTGTGTGTGTGTGTGTGTGTGTGAGCGGGCAGGATTTTCGGCAGGGAGCGCCCGGCGCGCGTGGGAGCCGGCCGCACGCACTTGAGCATGCCGCAGGCTCCGCGGCCGACGCTGACGCACCAGCCCAGCGCGGCCACCGACATTCCGGCCACGTGAAGCAAGGGTACAGCGGCGTTCCTGGAGCTAACTGCCGCTAAATGGATAATGCGGACATTTCAGCCACGGTACCTCACGAACTGCATGGTTATGGAATATCGCCCCAGATTTGTGACTGGATAGGGGATTTCCTGTCATAGAGGACACAGTTCAGAGTAATCGATGCTAAGGCATCGACTGAAACAGAGGTGATATCAAGAGCCGCGGTGGAGTAGCCGAGCGGTCTAAAGCGTCTCGCTGCGGAGCGCGCGGTTGCTCGCCGTGGAGGTTCGAGTCCTCCCTGGGGCATGGATGTGTGTGTGTGTGTGTTGTCCTTAGATTAGTTTACCCAGGTTTAAGTAGTTTGTAAGCTACGGACTGATGACCACGCAGTTTGGTCCGATAGCTTTACAAACATTACTTGATATCAGGAGTTCCACAGGGTAGTGTTATTGGTCCTCTGCTATTCCTTATCTACATACACGATTTGGGAGAAAATCTGAGCAGCTCTCTTAGGTTGTTTGCAGATGACGCCGTCATTTATCGACTACTTAAGTCTTCATAAGTACGAAAAGAAATCCGTTAAACTCTGTTTACAAGATAAATCAATCAAATATGAAGGCTGTAAACTTCAATAAATACCTAGGAATTACTGTTACATCAGACTTAAATTCGAAAGAACACGTAGGTAATGTCGTAGGAAACGCAAACCAGAGACTCTGTTTTATTGGCAGAACACTTAAAAGATGCAACACAACTACGAAAGAGACTGCATACACTACGCTTGTCCGTCGTCATTTGGAGTACTGCTGCCCAGTGTGGGATCCTTATCAAGTGGGTCTGACGGAGGACATCGAAAGAGTCCAAAGAAGGGCAGCTCGTTTTGTATTGCCACGATACAGGGGAGACAGCGTCACGCAAATGATACACGATCTGGGATGGGAATAGTTACAACAACGGTGTTTATCGCTGCGGCGTGGTCTACACACGAAACTCCAATCACCAACATTCTCCTCCGAATGCGAAAATATATTGTTGACTCCCACCTACATAGGTAGAAATAATCATCAGAATAAAATACTAGGAATCAAAGCTCGAACGGAGGGATTCAGATGTTCTTTCTTCCCACGCGCTATTCGAGAATGGAATGGTAGATGAATAGTATAAAGGTGCCAGGCACTTAAATGTGACTTGCAGAGTACCCCATGTAGATGTAGATGTTTCTGTGGTCCACCACTGCTTCTACTATTGCAGACGGTAGAATATTGTATTGGACAAATTACTCTGAGGTGACCAAAGTAATGGAATGCCTCCTAATATCGAGACGGATCCCCCTTTGCCCGGCGAAATTCAGAATCTCGACGTGTCAGCTTGAAATTGTCTGCAGGAATACTCAGCCATGCTGACACTATAGGTGTCAGTAATTGAGAAACTGATGCTCGTGCACAATTTTTTACGTGACATTTTTCGATAATGTTCCATCAATATTGGTTGAGATTCATGGGTGATCGAAACATTCACTGTAAATCTTCTGAATTGTCTCCAAACCATTCACGAGCAATTGTGTTCTGGTACACTGTCATCCACAAATGTCATCACTGTTTGGGGACATGAAGCTCATGAATGGAGTAGCCGAAGCCAAGCACTGCTAGTCAATGATTGAATATCAGATAGAGATGGCAGCACTCGAATATACACTGAAGTCTAGCGACAACAGAGAGATTTATGACTGTTTAGATTGACTTTTTCAGTACAAGAACGGCGTGTAACCATTCGTTTTCTTCATGTGCGATCGAAATTCATCGCAAGCTGAGTGATTCTTGGGTGACGGTGTCATGCCTGTGTCCAATTTGTGTGTACGTGGTGCGTCAGTTCAGAGAAGGCACATCGTCGTGTGACTACACATCAAGTCACTCTCGGGCAGGGACATGCCGGGCTGGTGTCATAATCGAGCATGTCGAGAAAACTGTTTTGGTGGATTCCCGAAAGGAATTGGTCTTTGCACACAATTCTGCACGAGAGGACCTGAAAATCTGAGAAGTGTCCTTCGGGTGGATGCCGCGAATGCTGATGGATGACCGCAAGGCTGCGGGTATGGCATATTGTGAAGCAATGTTGACACGTGATAACAGCATGAATGGAACCTAGTTTTCATCAACTGTGACAATAAATAGAATGCCGTTTTTCAATTTTGAAAAGTAGTTCCAGTCAGCTCACGTAAAATGTTTCTAACCTATTGGACCAAACTGCTACGGTCATCAATTCCTAAAATTAGATATTACTTAAACCACACACACACACACACACACACAAACACACACGGCCGAGGGAGGCCTCGAACCTTCGGCGGGAACCGCCACCCAGTCCGTTGCATGACGCCCAAAATCTTCCCAAAAATCTTCCCAAAATCTTTTCAAAATTCTCCCAAAATTCTCCCAATAAACCGAAGTCGGCTGTCCGCCTTGCTCACAACTGTCCTCACATGTTCGTTCCATTTCATATTGCTCTGCAATGTATTAGTCATCTTGTACGCTATTACAGTCAATTAAAGAGGACACCCTCCCATACACCACAGCATCATCTGAAACAGCCACAAATTACAAGTTACTCTGTCCATCAGATCATTTATATAGATAGAAAATAGTAGCGGTCCTATCACACAAGGCATTCGAATGGCTATATGGTATAGGGATAACATCCTTCGCAGTGCAAACAAAACAGTAGCGTTTCCGTTTTTAATTCGTCTTAATAGACGTCGATTCTCACGCGCATGTTGTACATCTTGTGAATGCGTTCCTTGATGATAACTATATTGTAAGATTAGAGTGGCCAGTGTGTTCTCCAGATATGAACACTATTGAATGGGATTGATTGAAAAGGGCGAGACTACCCGCTACCAACTAATCAATTTGGGGATCTACACCGAATCGCCGTTGAGGAATGGGATAATCAGGGCCAAATGTCCCTCAAGGATATAGTAGATAGAATGCCACGACGAATACAGGAATGCATCACTTCAAGAGGTCGAGTATTAGGGTACTGATGTATGCTAGCCGGCCGCGGTGGCCGAGGAGACTGAGGCGCTCCAGTCACGGTCTGCACGGTCACTACGGTCGGGGGTTCGAATCCCCCCTCGGGCATGGATATTTGTGCCGTCCTAGTTAGTAAGTAGTTCATAATTAGTTTGTAAGTCTAGGGACTGATGACCTCGTAGTTAAGTCCCATAGACTATACAAACAATTGAACAATTGAATTGATGTATGCTACAATCTGTAACAAAAATTCAGAATATATAGTTTATTGTTGTACAACTTGTAAATTTCTGTTTTCATGAACAATTTAGAGAAATGAAATGTTTTCATATACTTGTATTCCATTTTTATGTAAAGAGTTATGAACGCTTAGAATAGTGCTCACGCAACACTTTTTTAATGATTGTTTTTTATTGCGATCTTTGGAAACTAAGTTATCGAAAATGAAGATAGCAGTCATGAAAAAAACTTTTATGGTCTTAACATAACACAAATTCTGCGGCGACTGCCAACAGCTTTGACACCATAAGAGAGATTTCGTATTTGCTGCTATTTTTAGTTCTACAATAATTGCGAATGGTTACTGCTAGCCAACGAAACACTATGCGACATTCTTGTCGATGAAGCGTATTGAACTGCTCTTTCGACCAGGATAGTGGTTTCCCGTCCCGCCTAAATTCCCACGTTACTCGAAACAACTGCTGCAGATCTCAATCGTACTCATGGGAACACCACCGAACGAAACAATCGATCTAAGATAGCTCCGCAAAAGCTGCTTCGAACAGAAGCATCTCTTGGAAAAACCGGTACGGCACAAACGCCGACGCGAGGGTAAAAACTGAGATAGGTGCAACCACAGTCCGGAGACGATTTCTAACCGCGAGGCTCCGCAGAACAGCGAAGCGCTCTCTCATAAAGATCCGTGCAACTACCGTAGCGCAGGCGACGTCTGCAAGAACCTGTTGCCGCAAAACAACAATCCGACGCGAGTTTCATAATTCAACACGTGGGCTGCGGCCGGAATACGAAAACGCCTCTGTAACCAAATGCCGAAAAAGATGTTGCACTCGGCAACTGGGTCGCTGACGCTAGGACTGAATTAATACGTTCTGCTTCTCTTAAAGTGTTCCTGACGAGAGGTAATATCTTTACGGTGTTTCCAAAACGCTTTAACGTGTACAGTGTTGCCAAGTTAGCGGATTTCCCACTAAATCTGGTGGTTTTGAGTACCTGTCTAGTGGGTAAGTCTTGCATCTTGTGACTAGTGGGAATTATGGTGGATTTTAAAAATATTTCGGTGGTTTTAGGAAAAACTATTTTTAAAAACTCTTGAAGGCAGCATTCAGTAACAGCACTATTTCATTTCCTAACATATCGTAGTTCCTGATTTATATCACCTAAACATTTATAATATACGTTATTCTGTCTTTGTTCCCCATTTTTGTGCGCCCATATTGTTATGCGCGCTTTTTTATTTAATCGTGTCAGTAACATACGTTATAACTTATAAGATATAAAACAGGACAACAAAATACTTAAGGAAATATTCCAAACCTAGAACTAATAAATATGCATCTGCTTGCATACTTCATATTATGTGGTCACTATTACGGGGCAATTTTAGATAACAAACAGGTTTGCAGCCAAGATCGCTAACTTCATTTAATTACATTACTGGTTTCGGCGTGCTAGACGCCATCTTCTGACCTGTAGTAATTTTACATGAATTCACTGTTGTTACAACAATTTTTTACATAGTAAAACGGTGTACATCCACATTGATGTGTCATCAGCATAAAATTTATGTCAATAATAAAACGTTTGAACCCATCTTTCTTATGGTCATAACCAGAGCCCCTTCAGAATCCAAGTTCAATATTGTAAAATTACTGCAGGTCTGAAGATGGCGTGTAACACGCCAAAACCGGTAATGTAATTATATGAAGATAGCGATCTTGTCTGCAAACCTGTTTTTTAAACAATTCTAGATCGCCCCTAATAATGAGTTCCTTATATAATTTTAGATAAGTCTACCACTTTTCTCCATGAAAATACGTGACACCTGACATTTGATGAGCCTCCAACGATAATATGATACGTTTCATTATTATAATTAATATAAAATCTCCGTGATACTGAATACCAGCGACTAGGTTTATGGTAACACTTTAATAAGGCATGTTTACAATGGCAATATTATACCTTTTTTAAAACCATGTTTCATAAAGACAGAAATTGTCAGGAAGTATAAAAAGGATATAAATTTTTGACCTGCAACTTCTCTTTTTTGGTATAATAAAATTAATTAAAATACATATAAATAAATAAATAAAAATAAAAAATCTTTTCTAGCTTTAAACACAAGGGATAAATTGAATTATCTCATATTTTTGGTTACTCAACTTCAAAAAAATACAATATAGTGATTTTGTTAAACACACGAATAAAATCTAGTGGTTTCTGGTGGTTTATATAAGCTTTCTATAGGGAAATCTCATTTCACTGTTGGCAACACTGAATGTGTATAACGACCTATTGATTTAAGCATTATTAATTTGGAAATATACTCTCCAGTACAGTAAAAGCGCAATACAATGAATTGGTATTTACAGGACGTGTTCATTAGTAACGTTCTGAAGAATTTCAGTGACCATGCCAACATGGGCCCCGATATCTGCGTGATGGCATCGACGCGTAGAAACCGCAAACCTTGTCCTGTGGTATAGTCATCCATGTTGCATTCACTTGGTTATAAAGTTACTGTGGTGATTGGCATAGCGCTGCATCTGTCGTTTCACAATATCGCACACATTTTCGATTGGTGGCAAGTCTGGTGATGTGACGGGACACGGTAAAAGGCTGACATCTTATGACTTCGAGAAGTCGCGTGTTCTTGAAGCAATATGTGTTCGCTCATTGCTTGGGTGCTGTGTAGAAAGGATGTGGATACGGATCGCAGGATATCATTCACAGATGCAGTGGAGTGGCCGAGCGCTCTAAGGCGCCTTACTGCGGAGCGCACGATTGCTCCCCGTCGGAGCAAGAAACCCTCCCGCACCTGACTGAACGTATGCCATCGAGAATGGAAGCTGTCATTAAGGCTAAAGATGGGCCAATACCATATTGAATTCCAGCATTACCGATGAAAGACGCCACCAACTTGTAAGTCATTTTCAACTTGTTATCCGGATACTTTTGATCAGATAGAGTACATGACCTGGTGTTGCCAATATCATGTTTGACTGGTAATTTAGATTAATATTAATATATTTTGAATCATTATAGCCTAAAGAATTTTATTCTTCATAACATATACTCTGTAAAAGTTTTAAAATTCATTTTCGAAGATCAAATGATGATGAGCCAATATACACTTCTGTCCATTGAAATATACTACACCACAAAGATGACGTGCTACAGACGCGATATTTAACCGACAGGAAGATGATGTATTCACACAAGGTTGGCGCCTGTGGCGACACCTACAACGTGCTGACATGAGGAAAGTTTGCAACACATTTCTCACACACAAACAGCAGTTGACCGGCGTTACCCGGTAAAAACGTTACTGTAATGCCTCGTGTAAGGAGGATAAATACGTACCATCAAGTTTCCGACTTTGATAAAGGTCGGATTGTAGCCTATTGCGATTGCGATTTATCGTATCGCGACTTTGCTGCTCGCAGTGGTCACGATCCAATGACTGTTCGCAGAATATGGAGTCGGTGGTTTCAGGAGGGCAATACGGAACGCCGTGCTGGATCCCAACGTTCTCGTATCACTAGCAGTTGATATGACGGCATTCTGAACAGTGGCCATTACATTTCAGATGTGTTACGACCCGTGGCTCTACTCTTCATTCGGTCCCTGTGAAACCCTACATTTCAGCAGGATAATGCATGACCGCATGTTGCAGGTCCTGTGCGGGCCTTTCTGGATACGGAAATTGTTCGACTGCCGCCCTGGTCAGCACATTCTCCACATCTCTCACCATTTGAAAACGTCTGGTCAATGGTGGCCGAGCAACTGGCTTGTCACAATGGGCCAGTCACTACTCTTGATGAACTGTGGTATCGTGTTGAAGCTACATGGGCATCTGAACCTATACACGCCATCCAAGCTCTGTTTGACTCAATGCCCAGTCGTTTCAAGGCAGTTATTATGACCAGAGGTGGTTGTCATTGGTACAGATTTCTCAGGATCTATGCACCCAAATTGCGTGAAAATGTAATCACATGTCAGTTCCAGTATAATATATTTGTCCAATGAATACCCGTTTATCATCTGCATTTCTTCTTGGTGCAGCAATTTTAATGGCCAGTAGTGTATCATCGAAACCGGTCCCGATAATTAAAATAAATCAGCGAACTTGTCTTGAATCCATTTGTTACTAAATTTTTTGATCGCCCCAGCTAGTACCTAACTTGTGCTCCATACATATTTTATTTCATTTTTATTTATCTGGAGTAAGTATGAAAATTCGTGTATGGTGCAACTAAACTGCTCTGAGGATAGTTCTGTCAGCTCGTGGGAACACTGTGTATCAAATCAGCACCAGCCTGCAGGTACACAGAGCCGCTGTGTCGGCCACAACTGCAGACCGGGGTCGTCTGTCCCCTCCGCCTCTATCGAGCACAGCCTGCCGCTCCGAGCATTCAAAGTCCCCGATCTTAAACGGGACGCGCTCGAGGGAGTACGAGCGAGCTTACAGTTGGACCCTAAACTCTACATATACCGCCATTTTGTATCATGATGCGTACAGTCTGCATGCACAGTGGCAGCCGTGGTACTCTGTGTCTGCCTCCACGTCCACAATAACAAACAGAGGTCTTCAGACCTGAATCGTGCACAGCAAGCATAATAGATGCAACTGTTTGTTTGCTGCGGTACAGAAGTCAGCATACACTTCGTGTCTGTCTTTAAATGCAAGAGAGACGTTGCAGTCGACACAGTGCAAGTAGTGAGGTTTGTTGATATAATAGATGTGTATTGCAATACATATTTCGAACGCATAACTTGGATTAAAAAAAAAACGAAGTACCAGTGGAGGTGACGAAAATTGGGGATATTGTTAAAAGGAGCCATGTAAGTGTCCAAACCGTATAAGAAAATGCAAGGAAATGTAGAAAAGATAGATGTGGAATGCCACCAAAGTTATCTAACAGGTTCCGCCGTCACATCATTAGCAGAGTGAATGCGGATCCCAGAATCACAGCTACGAATATGGCTTTAGATGTCACTAATACTAGTGGAAATAATGTTCATCCCATAACACTACGAAGACTGCGGCACAATAATGGGTTTGAACCTAGAACAGCAAGGAAGAAACCGTTCACAAGCAGTGTAAATGAGCAGTAGAATTTGCAACTCTGCACCGAAATAAAGATTCCACATTTTGGAACACAGTACTTTTCACGGATGAGAGTAAGTTTAACATCTTCCAGTTTGATCTACAGCAAAACGTGGGACGAAAAAGGAATGAAAGTTGGAAGAAGAGAAATTTTGCCTATCCAGTGAAGTATGGTAGTGGAAATATTCTTGTGTGGGGTCGAATGTCTGAATATGGAGTTAGTAATATAGTATTTATTGAAGGTATTATTGATAAATGGAAGTATCGCACCATCTTAAAGGGGAATCTGAAGGAATCTGCAGAGAAACTGGGACTAAGAACATGACCCTAAATAAACGGCAATTGTCTTAAAAGAATGGCTACTTTACAATGTACCCAAAAACAGTTGCATTCGCCTCCCCAATTATCAGACATTAACCCAGATGAACTTCTTTGGGAGAACTAAAGCATGCACATAAAATATCAAATTGGACCTGAAAGTGAAGCCCGTCCAAATGTTCAAATGTTAGTAAGTCTATGGGACTCAGCTGCTTGGTTATCAGTCCCTAGCTTACGAACTACTTACACTAAGTTATACTAACCTAAGAGCAACACATACAGCCATGATCGAGGAAGGACTTGAACTCCCGACGGCGAACGGCCTCGCGCACAGCAGTACGGCGCCCCAGTACCACAGAGTAACATATTTTTGTCTGTGCCAGTACGCACGGCTAATCCGCCGCGGCGAGGCACTTGGAGAAAAATAGGAAAGTATATGCTGTTCCCATTAAAGAACGGCGGAGCATATATTTACTTTTGTACCTGACCGCCGTTTCATTTGTCGGATCAAGATGTCAGTATATGGAATTATTATTGATTGTGCATTGTATATGTTGTTTTTCAACTCCAAACATGTCAGTTTATGTCACAGAAAGTGAATACATAATGTTAAATGATTTTACCGCTATTTGACTGTATTATTTTATTATGTTTCGTCACAATGCAGACTTATCATTCATAATTTTAATATATTTACATTCAACATACAAATGAATTCCCAAAGATATTTGTAAAATAGGTGAAATAAGAACGTACAGTCAATATTGTAACACCTTTGTACTTCATTTTATGTAAAGTTTTAACAAGGACGATCTTTGCTGTGTTTATTATCACATGCCACTACAAAAGGATCAGGAACACAGTTGGTGCTCAGTGTATGATGGAGTGCTACTTGAATTCTCTACAAATTGCATTCGGAATGTATATATTCAAGCTGCATCGGAACATGATTCTTTTACTGACGATCCACATGGTTATGCATATGTAAACCGTCACTTTTAAGAACGACGATTTGTTTCCTACATGTACCCATCAATTGACAAAATGTAAGTAAATAAGATTGTATGTAATTTCACACTCTTCTGTACCATTACTTATAATGTACTAACTTGTTGTAAATTTTACAGTGAGACGAAACATAATAAAATAATACAGTCAAATGACGGTTATATCATTTAACAAATATTCCATGACTGTGGCTCATGAATACAACAAAATAATTGAATACATATTTTCTCGGTTTATTTTGATTCCAAGTTCTATTTTTGACTGTACGTTCTTATTTCACAGGCTGAGGAGAAAGAGGAGGAACAGCAAATAGAAAAAGACCTTACGTGGGGAGAAGTGGAAGATGCATTGACCAAGATGAAGGAGGGGAATTCACCGGGTTTGGATGAGCGAAGTGTCGAGATGGTGATAGCAGCAGGAGAGGTGGGGATACAATGGCTCTATCGAGTAATGGAAACTGTATGGAGACAGAAGACTATACCAGAAGACTGGAAGAAGGAAATAATTGTCCCAATATTTACGAAGGGAAATAGGAAAGAGTGCAAGAACTATCGTGCGATAACACTGATGAGTCATTGTGCAAAGATTTTTGAGAAAATTTTGGAAGCACAAATTCGGACAAAATTAGAAAGAGGGATGAAAGAATAACAACATCGCTTCAGAACAGGAAGGTCCACGGTGGAACTAATTTTTGCTGTAAGGCAACTGCAGGAACAACACTACGAATATGGAATAGATCTACTAATGACCTTCCTGGACATTGGAAAAGCATATGATAGTGTACTTAGAAGTAAAGTGTGGAAAGCTGTAGAGAAGAGAGGGATACCAAAACAGACTATTTGGAGGATAAGGGAAATGTATCATGGCTGTGTGAGCTGTGTGAAAGTGGAAGGAGAGAGATCAACTTGGAGTGAACAGAAGAATGGCTTGAGGCAGGGAAGTGCACTTTCACCATTACTCTTTATTGTAATGATGGATGATATAATAAGTACAGTAGCACAAGTAATTGGTAAAGTATACGTGAAGCTATGGTGTCCGCGGACGATCTGATGATTTGGGGGAATAAGGAAGAGGAAGTGCAACAGCAATTGGATGTATGGGAACAACAAGTACAAGAACATGACATGAAATTAGTATAAGCAAGAGTAAGATGATTATCACATCAAGAGCAAAAGAGAGAGGAACAACTGGAGAAACAGTCCGTGAGGAACGATTGAGGACAGTGTAGAGTTTGAAGTACCTAGGAAGCCTGATACAGGAAGATGAGAAAAACGACAGAGAAATAAACGAGCGAGGGAGAAAAGCAGAGGCATCTCGGAAGAGTGTTCAAATGTTTGTAGAGCTTATGGGACTTAACTACGGGGTCATCAGTCCCTAAACTTACAAACTAATTAAGAACTAGCTAATACTAACGACGGCACAAATATCCATGCCCGAGGGGGGATTTGAAACCCCGACAGTAGTGGCCGTGCAGACCGTGACAGCCGCGCCGCAGACCGGTTGGCCACCGCGGCCGGCGGAAGAGTGTCAGAAGCCTGATATGGAACAGGGATGTACCCCTAAGAAGTAAAAAAAAGTTATATACCGGTCAAACTATGTCCCGATCCTGACATATGCATCTGAAACCTGGGTTATGAAAGGAAGAGAGAAAACCAAATTACAAGCTAGTGAGATGAAATTCTTGAGAAACAGCATTGGAGTAACAAAGCTACACAGGTTAAGAAATGAGAATATCAGAGAGTTAATGAAGGTGGGACCATTACAAGAGGAGATAGAGAAATCAAGGCTGAAATGGTATGGGCATATTAAGCGAATGGAGGAGAGGAGGATAACGAGGAGGATGCACGAGATGAAACTGGAAGGAAAAAGACGAAGAGGAAGACCGAGAGACAGATGGTTGAAAGGAGCGGAGGGATGTGTAAAGCAGAAAGGAGAAGACTGGACCAAGGTGGAGAGATGGTGGGAAGACGATGGAGAGGCTTATGTTCGAAGCAGACTTGGCCAGAGGCTAGAAACTATCCAACATGATGATGCTTTGATTCCAACTGTTATTTTTAGGGTACATGTAGACTTTACTGTCCGACTGTAGCTACCTGTATGCAAACCTCTACTAGTGAGGCGGACCTCCCTTCCGTACAAATGAATGAACCATGCTGTGGAGAGCAGTTCGCCCCTGAGGACGAGATGAAACTGGGAGAAAAGACACCAAGAGGAAGACCGAGAAACAGATGGCTGACAGAAGTGGAGGAATGTGTCTGGAAGAAAGGAGAAGAAAGTGAAGAGGGAGAGATGGTGGGAAGACAGAAGACGATGGAGAGGTTAATGTTCGAAGCAGGCTCGGTCAGAGGCTGGAAACTGTCCAAGATGATTATGATGATGATGATGATGATATTGATCCCAAGTGTTATTTTTAGGGTACATGTAGACTTTATTGTCCGACTGTAGCTACCTGTATGCATACCTCTAGCAGTGAGGCGGACCTCGCTTCCGAACAAATGAATGAACTCTGTCGTCTGTGTGGAGAGCAGTTCGCCCCTGAGCACGAGATGAAACTGGTAGAAAAGAGACCAAGAGGAAGACCGAGAGACAGATGGCTGACAGGAGTGGAGGAATGTGTCTGGAAGAAAGGAGAAGAAAGGTTAAGACGGAGAGATGGTGGGAAGACAGAAGACGATGGAGAGGCTTATGTTCGAAGCAGGCCCAACCAGAGGCTGGAAACTGTCCAAGCTGATGATTAAGATGATTTTGATTCCAAGTGTTAATTTTTTGGTACACGTAGACTTTATTGTCCGACTGTAGCTCCCTGTATGCAGACCTCTAGCAGTGAGGCGGACCTCCCTTCCAAACAAATGAATGAACTCTGCCGGCACTGTGGAGAGCAGTTCGCCCCTGAGCACGAGATGAAACTGGAAGAAAAGAGACCAAGAGGAAGACCGAGAGACAGATGGCTGACAGGAGTGGAGGAAGGTGTCTGGAAGAAAGGAGAAGAAAGGTGAAGACAGAAGGATGGTGGGAAGACAGAAGACGATGGAGAGGCTTATGGTCGAAGCAGACTCGGGCAGAGGCTGGAAACTGTCCAAGATGATGATGATGATGATGATTTTGATTCCAAGTGTTATTTTTAGCGTACATGAGGACTGTAGCTACCTGTAAGCAAACCTCTAGTAGTGAGGTGGACCTCCTTTGCGGACAAATGAATGAACTCTGCTGGCACTGTGAAGAGCAGTTCGACCCTGAGCACGAGATGAAACTGGAAGAAAAGAGACCAAGAGGAAGACCAAGAGACAGATGGCTGACAGGAGTGGAGGAGTGTGTCTGGAAGAAAGGAGAAGAAAGGTGAAGACAGAGAGATGGTGGGAAGACAGAAGGCGATGGAGAGGCTTATGTTCGAAGCAGACTCAGCCAGAGGCTGGAAACTGTCCAAGATGATGATGAGGATGATGAGGATGATGAGGATGATGATGTTGATGATGATTTTGATTCCAAGTGTTATTTTTAGGGTACTTGTAGACTTTATTTTCCGACTGTAGCTAGACCGAGAGAAGGATGACTGACAGGAGTGGAGGAATGTGTCTGGAAGAAAGGAGAAGAAAGGTTAAGACGGAGAGATGGTGGGAAGACAGAAGATGATGGAGAGGCTTATGTTCGAAGCAGGCCCAACCAGAGGCTGGAAACTGTCCAAGCTGATGATTAAGATGATTTTGATTCCAAGTGTTAATTTTTTGGTACACGTAGACTTTATTGTCCGACTGTAGCTCCCTGTATGCAGACCTCTAGCAGTGAGGCGGACCTCCCTTCCAAACAAATGAATGAACTCTGCCGGCACTGTGGAGAGCAGCTCGCCCCCGAGCGTCGGCGCCGTGCCTGTGCGTAGCGCCCTGGGAGTGACGTCACTGGAGGCGGTCCACCGCGCCACGCCTGGCTGGCCGTAGCCACAGCCGCAGCCGCAGCCGCTGCACGTAGCCGCGTTCCCAAGGGCGGCGGCGCACGCACACGCGGACTCCTCCACGCAACGACGCACGCGCCAGCAGCCGCCACCCGCGAGCTGGCGCGCCACCAGACACTCCGCGGGCAGCGCCAGCGCCAGCGCGCTACGCACAGGCACTCCTCAGCACACGCGCTCTGCATCTTACTGCCTACGTCTAGCAGTTAATTAACATAGTCCAGTTCCGGGTGTACGCCTGCCCCTTCTATTAAAAATTTCAGTACTACTAATGAAATCGGCCCCCAAACCTCGAACAAAAAGTAAAATTAGTGAATTTTTTATTAGCTGTGATAAGCTTCTAAGCTTTATAACCAAAACGTCGAGTGCAAGGTATATGTACTTAATGCATCAATCGTTCACCTGTAGTATTATCTATTGCAGTGTTTTTCAACCTGTGGGTCGTGCAGTCGCAGGACCATTTGCACCATAAAACAACTAGGGGTTTAGTAATATACAAAAACGTATGCACAAGTGAAATACATTTAATGTTAAAATTACGGGGTTTCTGGTGTAACATTCATTATTAATTGAATAGATCATAGATTATTTTGTAATACAGTGTGTTAATGACGAATAAGCGCAAAGTCTGAAAGCTGTTTTCAGAAACCAATTGATAGGTAAAAGAACGTGATACAATAAGTAATATTTACATGTTATGCTCTGTAAAATATTTCTCATCAAATGACACAAAAACCGTTACATGTCAGCAGGATCATTGTTATTAGTCAATTTAGCTTTCGGTCTTGATCACTCTTTATGCTACTACGGTTGTAAACAGTATGCCTCAATTCAAAGATACGCATACATGACACTATTTTGCAACACAGGCTCCAGGTCTCTGTAAACATTAATATGAATGCTCCACCAAACATCCACGAATTGTGCGAGAGAAATCTCCATCTTGGCCACGGAGTAGTTCCAGAACATTTGCATAACGCTGAAAATCCTCTGTCATCTATCTTTTCTCTCTCCCCCCCCCCTCCCCTCTTCCCCATTTAGATGTTCTTTCTTACGATCTGGACTTCACAATTTGCATCACCCACGTTTGTGAGGCTCAGATCGAATCGTTGTTACCACTTCACTAAGGTTGGACTGCCAAAATTTCACTGTGAAATGGTTGTTAAGTTCACACGTTTTGATGGCAAGACTCAGCCGTGGTGGAGTGGACGAGCGGTCTAGACATCTTTTTATTGCGGAGCGCGCGGTTGTTCGCCGTCGGAGTTTCAGGTCTTCCCTCAGGCATGGTTGTGTGTGTTTTGTCCTTAGGTTAGTTTCACTTAGTTTAAGCAGTCTGTTATCCTACGGACTATTAACTAACGACGTTAAGTCGCACAGATTTACAAACATTTGAATATTTGAATCAGAAGTATCGAATTGCCCCCGCGTACTTCATTAGAATATATTTCCAGTAGCCTCGCTCATTTACTGCCGCGATTTGACGCTATTATTATCTTTACTGCTGCATACCTGTCTCAACGGGAAACCTAGAACATGAACTTTCGTCTCAATGTGCCGCTATTATTTCGCAATGAAATGTGTAAATTACTTCGTGTTTCGGCGTTATTACGTGATTGTGTAGAGTGCTTCAACAGAAATCTATAAGGGTGCATAGTATTTTTATATAAAAAAAAGAGCGATCAAAACAATATTACATGAGCGCTTCTCGACGTTTCAGTATTTACGGCCGAATGTCTACTCAGAATAATTGTCATGGCTTCCCCCTCCCGCCACGCCGCCCGTCCTCATGCACTATCAATATACTGTACATATGTACAGAGTGAATAAAATCTGTCGCATTTGGAGGTCGGCAATCAATTCATCATTTCATTTCGAGCCAAAATTGTATCTTGCAAAAAGTAGTTCCATCAATAAATGTAATGTCTTTTATAAAAAGTTTCATTACGTCTTGCAGTTTTCATTAACGCTCTATATCAAACTGCACCCGATGCTATTGCATTAGATAAACTTTCGAATCTCGATGAGGGATCGCTGATACAAAATAGGACTTTGTTTACCATGTATAATAGTGTATTTGAGTATTTTGACGCTAAGGCTACAAAGCTGAAAGCTTTAAAATGAAAGGCCATTATTAAATGTATTGAATAAAAGCATTCGACTCAACACGTAAAAATGGAATGAGAAGAATTTTATAATTAAATTTATTCCTGTTTCGCAACACCGATCCGGTACATTGACAAAACCCTATTCTTCTCCATAAGCTATCTGTTCAAAACCGCATTTTCTGGATTTACTGCTTTGAGATGTAGTCTGTTGATTCGACGAGTATTTTAGAATTATCAGAAAATTATTATCTGACCTTTTACATTTTTCATTCATTTAAATAAAGAAAATAGTATGAATTTCTGTAAAATATTAGATGCAAAGAATTTATATACGGTACCAAAATTCATAAAGGACTAAGAAATCAAATCATCACATTGTACTTTGTTAAACTTCATACACAACTGGCCAATAAATTTCTACACCAAGAAGAAATGCAGATGATAAACGGGTATTCATAGGATAAATATATTATACTAGAACTGACATGTGATTACATTTTCACGCAATTTGGGTTCATCGATCCTGAGAAATCAGAACCCAGAACAACCACCTCCGGCCGTAATAACGGCCTTGATACGCCTGGGCATTGAGTGAAACAGAACTTGGATGGCATGTACAGGTACAAATGCCCATGCACCTTCAACATGATACCACAGTTCATCAAGAATAGTGACTGGCGTTTTGTGACGAGCCACTTGTTCGGCCACCATTAACCACACGTTTTCAATTGGTGAGAGATCTATAGAATGTGCTGGCCAGGGCAGCAGTCGAACATTATCCGTATCCAGGAAGGCCCGTACAGGACCTGCAACATGCGGTCGTGCATTATCCTGCTGAAATATAGGGTTTCGCAGGGATCGAATGGAGGGTAGAGCCACGGGTCGTAAAACATCTAAAACGTAACGGCCACTGTTCAAAGTGACGTCGATGTAAAAAAGAGGTAACCGAGATGTGTAACCAGTGGCACCTGACACCATCACTCCGGTTGGTAAGCCAGTATGGCAATGACGAATACACGCTTCCAATGTGCGTTCACCGCCATGTCGCCAAACACGGACCCGATCATCATGTTCAAATGTTTGTAAAGCTTAAAAGACTTAACTGCGAGGTCATCAGTCCCTAAACTTACAAGCTACTTATTAACTAGCTAATACTAAAGACGGCACAAATATCCATGCCCGAGGGGGGGGATTCGAACCCCCGACAGCGGACTGCCGCACGCACAGAAACACAGCGCTCCAGTACGCGCGGCTAATCCGCCCCGGCGTCCAATATGATACTATAAACTATAACTGGATTCATTCGAAAAATGACGTATTGCCATACGTGCACCGAGGTTCGTCGTTGCGTACGCCATGGCATGCGCTCCTTGTCTGTGATGCAGCGTCAAGGGTAATCACAGCCATGGTCTCCCAGTTGATAGTGCATGCTGCTGCAAACGTTGTCGAACTGTTCGTGCAGATGGTTGTTGTCTTGGAAACGTCCGCATCATTTGACTCAGGGATCGAGACGTGGCTGCACGATCCAATACAGCCATGCTGATAAGATGCCTGTCATCTTTACTGCTAGTGATACGAGGCCGTTGGGATCCAGCACGGCGTTCCGTATTGCCCTCCTGAAGCAACCGATTCCGTATTCTGCTAACAGTCATTGCATCGCGACCAACGCGAGCAGCAATGTCGCGAAACGATAAACCGCAATCGCGATAGGCTACAATCCGACCTTTATCAAAGTCGGAAACGTGATGGTACGCATTTATCCTCCTAACACGAGGCATCACAACAACGTTTCACCAGTCAACACCGATAAACTGCTATTAATGTATGAGAAATCGGTTGGAAACTTTCCTCATGTCAGCACGTTGTAGGTATCGCCACCGGCGCGAACCTTGTGTGAATGCTTTGAAAAGCTAATCACTTGTATATCACAGCATCTTCTTCCTGTCCGTAGCACGTCATCTTCCTGGTGTAACAAATTTAATGGTCAGTAGTGTATATCTTTAGTTGCTAAGATAGGTTTGTTCTCTGAGTTTCATTATATATTCTAATTTCATTTTTATTTGTGTCTGAAAAGAGAAAATTTTGATAATTTTGAAAGATATACGAAAGTATTAAATCACAATTTTTTGTGCCGAGTTATGGCAGTTCATTTCCCTTCGCCGAGACAGCAACTCTGAGCAGAAAATATTACCGTCAACGTGCAGTCATTAAATGCGTTTAAAGACACTATTTCGATTAGGAAGTTACTTTTTTCGTGAGTTTGGATTAAGCTAATGAATAAATTACGAAGCATTCAGAAATGAGAGATTTATTAAATTTTACTACCGCAATGATAGTCGTCTAGTTTGGAATTTTATTGCAGTCCTGAATGTGTCTGGAAAATTTCATGTCAAGATAGTTCGTAAAAGTGTTTTGCAAATTAAACAGTAATTACACGATCAATTCAAAAATAAACTCAATAAAGTTTACGAACGTTTTTACTTACTTGAACCAATTTTCCAGTAACTCGCAGTTCGTTATTTAGCGTACGTGTTATTACGCCTAACTATCACGTATGCAACGAGGAACGTCCTGTCTTGGGACGAGTCCTACACTCAGTAAAAAGTAAGAAGCGATCTATATTAAAATTATCAGAAGCAAAGTTATAGACATCTGCCTTCAAAGTCCATTGCAGGCCGCCGAAATAAACAAGTAACCGAAGGACAAGCTTCAGGAATAAATTATAGATATTAACAGCACATAGAAAAAACTCATAGTGCCTAAGATAAAATCCTCCTTCAGAAATGGGAGTCAGTAATAAGAACTAAGCTTCACGATTTACATAAATGAAACAGCACCAGTTACTTATTTTTTATGCTCAGCACTCAGCGTTTCGAAAATTTATTGTTATCTTCAAATGATTATTATTTATTGTGATGTCTCCGTGTGTGGTGTTCTGCTTCTCTTGTGATATGGTTGTTTGGCAGTTATATTGGAATCGGAAAACAACCGATATAAATATTTGGATATTATTTCAAAAATAATGTTATTACTTTTATTTTTGTCGTCCCCTTTCAAGTATTCAGCCTCTTCAGAATCATTGTACAAAATCCTACACACATGGATGACATCAGTTACACTGTTGTTGTAAACAAACGTACTACACAGATGTTAATATAGCATGGATTTAAAAGGACTTTGCGCACAGCCAAAGATGTTACTCTAAACGTCGTATATAATTGACGAAGTTGTCAGTTACAAATGAGGAAAGAAATATATCGAAATTATCTTATTAATTAAGATAAGAGAAACTTTTGAAGACGAAGACGCTATTCGGTTTCTCAATATGGATTTTCCCCTTGCTTTTTGGGATGTACAAAAAAAATCCAGTTATTGCATTAAATCCACTGCAGGTAGCTTATGGAAGTGGTCGAAAACCTTAAGTTCTTGTTTGTTTTTCAAATGATGCTGCTTCCTTATTTAACCCTTTAAAGCAACACTTTTTATTTGAAGCCATAAACACCACCATGATTAATATATAGTGAGTATATACTGAAAAAAAAATATTGAAAAAAATTCCTTAAAATTATTAAGCACTACTAGCAACAAACCGCTCATAGTTGGTCAGCTATATCGTGTTTCCATGATGTACCCGATACAATAAATATCACTCTTATGCCACTGATCTTTTCATAAAGTAACTCATAATGCAACGGTAGTATGTCATTGACTAATTTTTTTATGGCAAAGGAGGTCTGCTAAAGTAAACAAACGCACGTTACGTGTAACTCAATGCAGCTAACTGTCGAAATGATTCAGTAGCACTCTGCGATTTATAATTTCTGGGACGTGCTTCTTGCATATGTAGCACTATGTATGCAAGCAGCTACAAATGAATTTGTGGTAAAATGTTGAGCAGTTTGAGGGATAATGGAAAAAAAATTGGGCATGTAGCTTGAAACATGTCTGTACAAATTCAATAATATTGTTTCGTCTGTCTTGCATCGATATTTGGATGTAAAATGTTATATGAACTTCTTTGAGTAACTACGTCTATGGTTTACTCTGTTCTGTAACATCTCTGTCAGAGACTATGTATGTGAGTAGTACAGGAACAGAAAGGGAGAGTCGGTGTGTAGCTCTGGTATTGATCGGGCGTGATTTGGTTAGCTGCTTTAGTACGAGCTGATTGAATAATTTTGAAATTTGATTTTCATAGACACAGTTCTGTTTTTATCAGATTTTGTATCATTCATATATGTATCAGTCTGAGAAGACTTTGTTGTTCTTCAATCATAAGGTAACGTAATCATTATTGTTAATAATAATTGAGAAAGATAAACCTCTTTGTCTGTTTCACTTGAAAAGCTAACCGTCTTCCTTTCATTGAAAGTTATTGGCTATTAAAATCAAAACATAATACTGACTAAGCTGAATTTGATTAACATATTTCTTTATTGGTGTGACGTTTAATAATAATAGTGATTGTTGTACAATACTACACAGATGAACAAGATACTAAGTTTCTGCAATCAGTCAGTCACCGAAATACTTGCGGCTGCATTATTAGAAAGTTTGTGTTTTTCCAGATTTATCTCGCAGTCCAATTTATACTGTAGTCAGTGAGCCTTATGCAGACTATGTATGTATTGTTCTTGCTGTGTTCAAAATATCCGTTGCGCTTTCAATCAGTCTAAACCCACTGTTTCCTAATTAACTGCGCAGGTATTCATATTAGGGTCATAACTAAACAGAATTATAGTGTTAATGAATAAAAAAAGTTCATCTAATCTTTAATCAGCTTGATTGGAAAGTCAGTTATTGTGAAGGTTAACTACCAGCTGATGACAATTATTAATGCTGCATTTAACACCAGATTAGTTTTGAATGAGTATCTTTAGAAGCAGACCTCCTTTAGCTGACTCACTATTGCCAAATTCTTGTAGCGACCCTGTTTTTCCAATCAATAGAACAGCCTTACCTGTATCCCACCAAACAACATACCAGTTTTAAGCTGATCATCTGCACTATGCATTAAATAGTTAAATTGTGAAAAAAAAGCAGTAACAGACTTTGAGAAACATCGTTACTGATTACAGTGGCGGCTGGTGATAATGTGCTAATGTGCTGCAGCACACTGTAAATATATTACTAAAATTATGCAATTTCTTTTCGAATGCAAGCTAGAAATCTTTGTAAAATGAAATCCTTTCTCTTGGAACACGAACCAGATATCACAATAAAATTATGCCAATTCCCTTCCAATGCGTATTAGAATGCTAGTAATAAGGATGAAAACGCATTTTGGAGCGCTCTCGCCGCGATAGCTGGAAACCAGCTCCGTGTGCTGAAGTGGGATACAGCCGCGCTGGTTCGTGCGCAGAGAGGCGGCGCAGTCGTCTGTTCGCTAGTGCCCATGCGCAGACGTGACGTCAGGCCTGGCGACTCATGTGTGCCGAGACCGACTGCAGCACCACATCGATATATCTCTTCGCGCTGCGTGTAACGGCTGCGGAAGAAAAGTATATGACGAATATTGCGGCTTACAGAGTCAAATAGCGCGCTGACTCAGGCGTCTTGCACGTCGTCTCTCAAACCTACCTGTGTGAGGTTCGTATTCAAATACCTCTGAGTCTAAATTTTTAATTTCTGTAAATAAAATTAATATTTTTTAAACGTTATATTTACTACTTGCAGTGAATACATGCAGTTGGCGGCGCTGTTATAGATTCCCCTGAAGGTCTTACTGTCAATACAGTATTAATTGATATTTAATAGGCCGGCCGCGGTGGCCGAGGGGACTGAGGCGCTCCAGTCACGGTCTGCACGGCCACTACGGTCGGGGGTTTGAATCCCCCCTCGGGCATGGATATTTGTGCCGTCCTTAGTCTTAGCTAGTTCATAAGTAGTTTGTAAGTTTAGGGACTGATGACCCCGTAGTTAAGTCCCATAAGCTATACAAACATTTGAACATTTGCACCAGTATTTGCAGTCCGCCTCCGTAGCTCAGCGGTAGCGTCGCTGACTACCACGCAGGAGGCCCGGGTTCGATTCCCGACAGGGGACTGGGTGTTGTGTGTTGTCCTCCTCATCATCATATCATCATTGGCACGTAAGTCGCCCACGCGGCATCAAATAAAAAGACACTAAGGCGGCCGAACAATCCCTCAAGGATCTCCCGGCCAAGAAAGCCATAAGCTCATTTCATTTCATTACCAGTATTTGCACCAATGTCCTGGATTTAATTCCAAACCTCTCCGCAGTGTGTCATGGAGTGAGGGTATGGGGTACTGTTGATGGTGATCCGTCCATCGGATGGGGACGTTAAGCTCGGCGGCACTCTTTGTGCTTTCAGAGAGGAGTAGACTGTGTGTCGGTACCGGGTTGCACCCTCTGCCTCCTCCAATCATCTCCAACACGACAATACACTACACACGCACCCATTACAGTCGCCTACACTTAACATAGGCACTTTATCAAACAGTTCTCACACTTGTGGACGTGAAGGATAGGGAAAACATTTCCATGACCCCGTAGTTAAGTCCCATAAGTTCTACAAACATTTGATTTTTTGATATTTAATTAAAGGCAATCATACAAAGGTTGACTTTTTATTTTAGTATATTTTGTTACCTGTTTATTTTTGTAATATTGTAGCACACTGGTCAAATTATGTACGAGCCGCCACTGACTGATTAACTAAATTAAATCTAAATCTGTTGAGTATAGTAAAGTTAATTATTCAGTGGACTGTGCAGTAGTGATACACTTCTTTTTCTAAGAGCATTACGTAATTACAGATATGAACTTCTCATTACGTCAGAATTTATTTTGTTTCGATTTCATTTAAGCAAACTAATACATTTTTTTTTTAATTTTTACTACAAAACAGTAAACATGGCGAGTTAATGCACTACGCCTTATATTCTCTTAGTTCCTTTTCTCTTTTCGCATTTCACAAGCCGCAAAAAGCAAACGATTACAGACCTAGTCACGGTACAAACGCGTAGCGAATCATTCCATGGCTTCATTTACTTTTCATGTTCCATGAAAAATCTTTATGGAGAAACGAAACACATTTCGTGCGCAGCACACTCAGCGTCCGAAGAATTAATTCAGCCATTTATCCACCTCGTGGCCCACAAAATTTCGTCGACGTTGCTCAGAGAAGCAGCCGATGTCGCAACGCACCACCGCGGCGTGACTGCAGACGCAAAGCGTTGCGCTGCCGCGAACTGAACTCTCGTGCGAGTTTCGCAGCTGATGCGGGCAAACCGCTTTCGGAGACGAAAAACGGGAAGGAAACGTCGGTCCAGAGACGCGATTTACAGCAGCGAGACGCTGTCTCGTTCGAGCGGCAGGCGAATCGTAAAACGGCGCGTGGACACAGGGGCGGTCTCAGCGAGCATCGCCGCGGCTGCCGGCTTCTCACCAAAATGGCTGCTAATTACAAGGCCCACGAGCCAGGGGTTATCTCGCCTGTAATTGCGTTCAGAGACGAACAGGATGCGCTTGTTTTCTCAAGACGGAATACGGATTTTATGGCTCAGAAACATCGGGCTAACGCGTAAAAACGTTCCGAAGTGGTTGCTGTGCGCCGCGAAAGATTCGTGTTCAAGCGCTCGATCTTCGTGACACTCGCAGGCTCACAAACTCACCCGTCTCTGGGTTGAGTCACTATAAAGAAAATATTCGTAGCGATCAGTGGCATTTGTGTGCGGGATTCTTCTGCCGTATTTTCCTGTTTACATAACCAAAAACAGGGAAAACATTAAACCTGGCGAAAGCGTGTGATACTTATATTTACGTAATATCGAAAGCACTCTCTGATCTCTGATATTAGGTTAGATTAGAGATTATATTAGTACTTGAACTTCCTGGCAGATTAAAATTGTATGCCGGATCCGGGACCTTTGTCTTTCGTGGGCAAGCGCTCTACCGACTGAGCTATCCCAACACGACTCACCATGCCGCCTCACTACTTCCGCCAGTACCTCGCCTCTTACTTTCCAAACTTCACAGAAGCTCTCCTGCGAAACATGAAGTTTAGAAAAGTAGAGGCGAGGTACCGGCCGAAGTTAAGTTGAGGCGGCATCGTGAGTCTTTTCGGGATAGCTCAGTCGGTAGAGCGCTTGCCCGCGAAAGGAAAAGGTCCCAGGTTCGAGTCCCGGGTCCGGCACACAATTTTAATCTGCCAGGAAGTTTCATATTAGCGCACACTCCGCTGCAGAGTGAAAAGTTTCATTCTGGAAACATCCCTTAGGCTGTGACTAACCCATGTCTCCACCGTATCCTTTCTTCCAGGAGTGCTAGTCCTGCATGTTTCGCAGGAGAGATTCCGTGGAGTTTGGAAAGTAGGAGGCGAGGTACTGGCCGAAGTAAAGTTGTGAGGCGTCGTCGTGAGTCTTTTCTGGATAGCTCAGTCGATAGAGCGCTTGCCCGCGAAAGGCAAAGGTCCCAGGTTCGAGTGCCGGGTCCGGCACACAATTTTAATCTACCAGGAAGTTCCAAATCAGCGCACACTCCGCTGCAGAGTGAAAAGTTTCAGATTAATACTTGTTCTATAGATCACGAATACGACCCTTCGTAATGACGTGGAACGTGTCAGGTTTAATGAAAGGTGTCTTTACAAAGTATTACTTTGTACTAAATATTACATGACACAATTTTTATTTTATTATTTTTTCTTATTTTTTATTTTTTAAATTTATTTTAAATTATTTTTTTTCAAATTTGCTAATTTATATTTAAAATTTCATCTATAGTGTAGAAGGACTAGAATAACAAAGAAGAATGTTTGGTAGGAGTTTGTGCACAGTGCTCACAGGTTTGTCCAGTGTTCGGACAATTCTCGTGCACTACAATTTTTCACACCAGCACTCTCCTTCTGTTTTTCTGTGTCCATTTCTTCCACTGATGTCGACTCAATTCGTTTCCTCCCTCTACCAGGTTGCACACCAAAGAATCAGTCTATTCGAATTTCCGAATCACTTTCTGCAGACCCACTGCAGTCATCTTACCAATGCCTTTTGTTAAAACCCATCAGTATCCGGAACTTCTCCAGGGCGACTTGTGCACAGTCATCATTCTTGTAAAACAGCTTTACAAGCAGAGCACGATCCTGGATTGAAACAGTCATGGCGAACGTCTCAGACGCGAAATGTGGAGAAGCCGTGTACCTGGCGTGTTAATACCGACTTCAACGGGTCGTGCGCATGACAGGTGTTTCCATTTACATATCCTGAAACATGCAGTACCATCTATTGATCAATTTTCACTCTATGTTCTTCAGTCATGCGTTTCCCCACTTCCACGATAACATTCCGTTGCAATTTGACGTCATTGGTGTTATTTTTATAGCATTTTGAAAGTTTAATTATAATCACCCTGTTCTTTGAGTACCCGCGACACGGATACCATGCCACCCGACTTGCTGGTCGACGAGTTTTCAAGTCTCTCTGTTGCATTCGTACCAATGGGTTGCGCATTGTGCAAACACAATTTTAATTTTTAGTTTGTGGAATATGACTTTCTTGACTTCGTGAGGTGTTATAGACTTGAAACATTCAATACCGGTACAGGCCATAACACGTTGAATCGTTTTCTTACCTGCTGTGTGGAGACGGCGCTCTTTTAAGGTTATTATCACGAATTTTTCGCGATAAGAATGACTCCTGGTGTGTGCTCGAATCTCGCTAGTTTGACTGACGGAAGAAAAACTGAAATTAACGTGAAAATAGCTGCATGTCTGCTAAATTCTCATCAAAAATCAGAAAATAGTTATTTAAAGAATTTTTAAATATATAACGCGTTTATAATACCGAATAAAAAGACTAAAATAATTTTTCCTAATCACATACAAATTCCTAACCTAATAAAGATTCAGATAACAATTTGTGATAGTAAATTTTAAAATGCTGTGCCAATACTTCTACATCTACATAGATACTCTGCAAGTCACATTGAAGTGCAAGGCAGACATTTCATCGAACCACTTTTATGATATTTATCTACAGTTCCATTCTCTAATAGCTCGCGGGAAAAGGAACGCTTAGATATTTCCGTTTTCGATCTTATATCTCTTATTGTATTGTGATGATCTTGTCTCCCTATGTAGGTGGATACTAACAATATATTTTCACATTCGGAAGAGAGCTTTGGTTAAAGAAATTTCGAAAATAGATCATGCCGCGACGAATAAGGCCTTTCTTTTAATGATTTCCACCCCAACTCTTGTATTATTTGCAGGCCGCGGTGGCTGAGGGGACTGAGGCGCTTCAGTCACGGTCTGCACGGCCACTACGGTCGGGGGTTCGAATCCCCCCTCGGGCATGGATATTTGTGCCGTCCTTAGTATAAGGTAGTTCATAAGTAGTTTGTAAGTTTAGGGACTGATGACCCCGTAGTTAAGTCCCATAGAGTATACAAACATTTGAACATTTCTTGCATTATTTCCGTGCCACTCTCTCCACTATATCGCGATAATACAAAACGATCTGCCCTTGTCTGATCTTTCTCTAAATCGTCCATCAGTCCAACCTAGTGTGGAGCAATACGCAGAAATACGCCAAAATAGGACGCACAATTGAAAAAGAAAGACATGGGGGTGCATGGAACAGATAATAGTAGAAAGTAGAGATTGCTTAGAAAAAACACAACATCCATATAACATGTAGTGCAACTAAATAGTTAGTGACTTTGGTGAGCTACTCGTATCTGAGTTACAAAATGCATAACGTTCGTTTACGTTTGAAATATTACAAACATTGTGATAGTTATTAAACATTCACAGACTCAGGATTTGGGGACTATCTGCATGTACCGGCGATAAAAACAAAACTGTATTGTAATATCATCGTCACTGCTGAACTCCCTAGATATTGCACTATAGGTGACAGGGTAAACACAAAAGCGCGCTTCCGTCACCCACATCCAATGAAAGTTACTATACATTATATGTATGTGACAGCTTTTACAAGGGTGACATGGGTTTGGTAAATCCTAAAAAGATAGGCTGCAGCGCGCACGTCACGTCACGTGATCAAGTAAGACCTGAGCCGGCGCGATCGCTAGCTGATTAGCCGGCCGCTGGGGCACAGCCCACTGTCTCATAGCGGGTGTGCTCCTATCAGATACCATTTCTCAACCTTACCCTACCCACTATTACTTAAATTCGTAGTTTTTGTAAACTGATTTCCGTATGAATAACGGCCTAGGACCGCCTCCGCACTGTAGAAAGTATCATTGCCCGTCATCAGCTTACCCCTAACAAGCTGGCACCACGCTGTGAACTCAAGCTCAGAGGGTCAACGATTCAATCGCTAGCAGGCGTTATACTGCGACAAACTCGCGACTGATAATAAACAGAGTATTCTCGAGCCTAATTAGAACCTTCTCTTACAGAGGTCGCAGCGTAACTGAGAACCAGCAAAGTATTACTACGCTGGCTCGGGATTGGCCAGCGATCGCCTTTTAGGGACCAGCCAGGCGGCCTATCCATCAATCAAACGATAGCCCCGTGAAAGACTCCGAACAAGAAGAAGCCCGCTACAGAAGAAGTCACTGAACACCCTTTGACACATTACCTAGGAACCACTCTGGCTGCTCCAACGGACTTCTGTAACAACCTTAGAAGTAGCGACCATTGTAAATAGTGTAGAAGAATTTTAGTTGATAAATTACTTCTTCAAGAAGAAGATTGTGTTCACAATAGACGTAGGAGAGAAATACCGGGGTTCAGCGCAAGTGTCTATAAAGCAGGAGAACCGGGTTCGAATCCCAGATGGGTACACATGTTCAACTTTACCCATTTGCAGTTAATGTCTCCCATTCCGTGAATATGAAATTTATGTAATTTTACGTCACACCGCCAGCGACTTGACAGTACGGGAGGATGGTGGTACAAATCCACCTCCGGCCATCCAGATTTAGGTTGTCCGTGATTTCCCTAAATCACTCGAGGCAAATGCCATGATGGTTCCTTTCAATGGACACGGCCGATTTCCTTCCCCATCCTTCCCCAAAAATCCGAGCCTAAGCTCCGTCTCTAATGACCACGCTGTCGACGGGACGTAAAACCCTAAGCTTCCTTCCAGTACGGGAGACCAGATTCGTGATCGGCTATTCGAGTCGTACAGTCTCTTGCTTGTAACATATCACAGTGTGAATAGAACCTAACAGAGATTGGACTCAGCAGATTAAGGTAGTCCCCTGTGGCGGTCTTTCCTCTTTGCCGCTTCCTGTGGCAAGGCTCGCGCTGTGCCAGGAATCCGTGTTCCGGCAGGGCAGTAAGTATTAAGCGGGCAGCAGGCGGCGGCGGAAATGAGGGGTGCGCCGGTATGCGCCACCACCGCCCCCGCCACACAATGCGCGGCGTGGGCGAGCGCTGAATGCCAAGCCGGCGCCCAGGCCTTCCAGGAAGAGACGCCGCGACGCGCGCAGTCGGCGCTGGAGCACAGGGCGTGCAACAGCCCCGAACCCACGGTGTGTAGCATCGGGAGCTGTGAGGCAACCATAACAGTCGGCAAGTCGGCAAGACTCACCGCTACCAGTAGCACCTCTGAGGATGTCCAGCGCAGCTCTGGACGAAACGTCAGGAGCAGATATGTTTCTTCAAAAAAATGTTCAAATGTTTGTATAGTCTATGCGACTTAACTACGGGGTCATCAGTCCCTAAACTTACAAACTACTTATGAACTATTTACGAACTAGGACGGCACAAATATCCATGCCCGAGGGGGGATTCGAACCCCCGACCGTAGTGGCCGTGCAGACCGTGGCTGGAGCGCCTTAGTCCCCTCGGCCACCGCGGCCGGCTATGTTTCTTCGACCACGACCACATAACCCGGAAGATTCAACAGCAATTATTTCAGCCGGTCGTGAAAGCCTTCACTGCATAACCATAACAGAGTTGGAAAGAGTACAATTTGCCATCGTCAATGCTCTTGAGTTCATAAATAATCTCCCGAATACTGATACAACTGCAGTAATTCACACCGACAGCAGAATTACTTTAGACTCTTTGCGAAATCCGAAGAACCACAACTTGTTGATTGAAGAAATAAGAAGTAATATCAGAACGTTGCATACACACAACTGGCTGGTGCATTTCGAATGGGTTGAGGCACATCAAGGGATATGGGGAAATGAACTAGCTGACAACCTTGCTAAAAGAGCAGCTCGATCACGACAGTCAACACGCTATAACAAAATACCTACAAGTACCGTAAAGAAGAAACTTCGAGAAGAGTTTAGGAACAAATGGGACATTGAGTGGCACAGAACAAAAAGCGGGGGAAGCACTAAACCGTATTTTCCTACGATCCAACATCGTTTAATGATTAAACTTCCAATATCTCCGAATTTTACAGCTATGCTAACAGGTCATGGGAAACTGAAAGCCTACTATCAGCGGTTCAAAATAATTGAAGACGGAACGTGCACATTTAACAGTGCTGTCCAAACTATTGACCACGTGCTTTTCGACTGCTGCAATTTATTGAAAGAGAGGGACCAACTCAGGAAAAAAATAGCTGCCAAAGGAGGAGGATGGCCCGTTAGTAAATATGGCGTAGTACAGAAATACACTACTGACTTTTACAATTTTTGTAATTCAATAAGATTTCCTAATGTATAAAACTTTTAAAATTTTTGTAATTAATTAAGATTTCCTAATGTATAAAATTGTTTGTTCCTTTGTAAACCCTGTCAACTTGTATACTGTACTTGTGTTTGTAAGAACATTTGATGTAACCGCCTGAATCAAACCATCAAACATGTAATATTGCTATGTAATGGGGCATGTTAAATAATAAATAAATAAATTCATGTTGTATCAGAGGTTATTTGGGAATCGCTAGTGGGCTGATTGAAGACTCGTCGCTCCCCGGCCCAGACTGTCGTTCCTCCTGTTGCTCCTCGGCCAGGACCGCCGACGCCCACTCCCATTGGTCTGCGTCCGCGCAGGTCCGGTACGGCGCCTCTAGCGCCGCGCCCGGAAAGACGACGCGCCACATCTCTGGTGCGCGGCGTTGATACGTGTATCGACACAGCACTTCATACAATGCATCTTAAGCACTCAGCTGTTCATTAATTCCTTAAAAGTCGACTAGTCTCGCCGTAGACCATCATCAGAGCTAAACTATACCAAAGTAATGTTGCACGAATTGGGGTGGAAATCATTAAAAGAAAGACGTTATTCATTGCGGCGTGATCTGTCTGCGAAGTTTCAATCACCGACTTTTACTTCTGAATGTGAAAATATTTTGCTAGCACCCACCTACTTAGGGAGACATGACCATCCCAATAAAATAAGAGAAATCAGCTCGAAAACGGAACGATTTAGGTGTTCTTTCTTCCCGCGCGCTATTAGAGAATGGAACGTTAGAGAAAAGTTATGAAAGTGGTTAATGAACCCTCTGCCAGGCACTTAAATGTGATTTGCAGAGTATCTATGTAGATGTAGAAGTAGAAGTAAATAAAAGTATTAATGCTGTGGCATCGCTATTGGGCACAATGGCGGCGGCCCACGCAAGTTGCCGCGGCAGGTTAAGTCGCTCCATAGTACTGCGACCGCCAGGGGCGCCCACAGTCTCGTTACCTCTTTGCCTGCTACGCGCGCTGGCTAATAGGAAGAAAGGGCCTCACCACAGTGACGACAGACAGTACGGGAGTTACAGTCAGTACCAACCAGATCTATGAGTTGGACAGTTCCAAGAAGTTCGATATAAGAGCACCATCTACGAGAGCCACCAGTTACTTAGTACACGACAGAACATCATACTATTGCCTTGCACAACTGTTTTGAGACCGGCCGCGGTGGCCGAAGAGACTGAGGCGCTCCAGCCACGGTCTGCACGGCCACTACGGTCGGGGGGTTCGAATCCCCACTCGGGCATGGATATTTGTGCCGTCCTTAGAATTAGCTAGTTCATAGGTAGTTTGTAAGTTTAGGGACTGATGACCCTGTAGTTAAGTCCCATAAGCTATACAAACATTTGAACTCTTTTGTATCTGAGAAAAAAATGTACCGATACGTGCACATCAAAGTATTATTTCGTGTTGTCAATAAATCAATTGTGGACTGATAAATTCTTTTAGTTACAGAACACTGGCCACATTCTTGCTCGTCACGGCCAACCTCCTTCTACTGCCGCATCCCGGAGATACGAAAATGAATGTAAACAATAAGAAAGAAAGTAGAAAGTAAAACTGCACACAACAGGATGGAATTGTGGAAGTATCACGACTACTTAAAATTATAAATATTTCCAAGGCGTTTACAGAAATTGGGCAAATACATTAGATTAAATGAATCTGGCTGATATCTATAGAAGCTAACTTTACTAAATATAAAATTGCCATATTTGACTATCCAGTGAGTCAAGTAAACATAAAATACGGGAATGGAATGTTACTAATAAGGAGTACACTGTGATAATTATATGAGTCAAAGACTGTTGGAACCCATTCTATCGAAATTTGATATTACAGTGCACTCATTATTCACATTCCATTCTCGTCTTTAATGTTTGCTTGACTGATAGGAAAGTCAAACTAGCCATTTTATTTTTATTCAAATTGACTTCTGTCATTACCAGCCAGATTTATTTTAACTAATGCATTTTCCTAATTTGTTTACACACCTTGCGAGTATTTATAACACTATTTTAAGTAATGATACTTACACATTTCCACCTTATTGTGTGCAAATTTGCTTTCTACTTTCTTTCTTATTGTGTACATTATTTACTTTTATTCTGTAGTTTTGTGTAGTTCATCTATGATGATGGTCTACGACCGAAACCAGTCGATTTAGCTGATGGTTTAGAATGCATTCTACTATTTGACGTCCGTTTACTCGCACCTTACCAAACCATTGAATGGAAAAAGTAGTTTCTTTTACGGAACCGTTCATTTCGGAATTTTTGTTCTTACTGAACTTGTTCAAATAACTACATAGTTCACATTAATTAGTTTAATGAATTAGCTCAAAAACGTTCATATGTTTGTAATCCTATGAAACTCAACGACTTAGATCATCAGCCCCTTTAATTACAAACTACTTAAACTAAGGACGACAAAAACAGCCATGCCCGAGATAGGACTCGAAAATCCGACGGGGAACGGCCACGCGCACCGCATCAAGGCGCCTTGGTGCACTCAGCTATTCCACCATGGCAATGAATTAGTTCACACGAACTACATACTTCACCAATACACGTAGTTATTTATTCCCAAACAAGGACTCAAATACTATATTTAATAGACGAAGCTTTAAGAACACTTCAGAAGTTTGTCAGAAGAAGAAAAACCGCATTATTTTATCCCCTTACAGATTCAACTTCCGAAATCTTTGAAATATGTATTTTTTCTAATGTCTGATTGAAAAACCATACACCAATTTTCTTACGTACAGATGCAATATTGCATTAATAGCTATACTTTTCACCCTATTTATATATGAAGATTAATAAAAAAATCCGACTGACTTACATTATGCTTGTAAGTGAACTGACAGAAATTAAAAAAAAAAAAAAAAAAAAAAAAAAAAAAAAATGTTTGTATAGTCTATGGGACTTAACTACGGGGTCATAAGTCCCTAAACTTACAAACTACTTATGAACTACTTACGAACTAGGACGGCACAAATATCCATGCCCGAGGGGGGATTCGAACCCCCGACCGTAGTGGCCTGACAGAAATGTTTCGGCCTTCCGATATGAGGTAGTTTGCGCAGTTTGGTTAGCTCATTAACTGAAATGAGTGAGCTAACTTTTTTGTGTCCCAGCCTCGTCACCGCTTTTGTGTCTTGTTTCCGCCGGTTGTTGTAGGTGTCGGTGGCCGAGTAAAAAGTGACCGACACAGGAATAAAGGATGCACGCTTGTGCAGGTGCGGAGGTGACCAGCCAGTGGGACAGCAGAAACTAGAACATTAGGCTAAATTAGAACAGGATATATATTTCGTGGGTCTTGGTAATACTTAACTTTTACATAGTTCTTGACTGCAGAATACTGATACATAGTTTAGATAGAGGCCTGCCTACTAATTATTCCTAGTGCCTATCCGATAGCCAAGTCTTAACTGATGCCTATCTGATTCCCAAGTCTTAACTGATGCCTATCTCAGTCCCAAGTGGTCGATGCAGCAGTCGTGGCCACGAGCGGAGTTGCAGCAGAGGGCGCTTGTGGCTGACGTAAGAACGCCGCTCCGTGCGTGCATGGCGGCGCGCGGCGTAAGTACGTGGCGCGCACTTCATATTTGTGCGACACCACAAACTTAACTATTTCGGTATTTCGATACCACTTAGTTCGCTCAGTTCGAAACTGGTTCATCGACTAAATGAAGTGTCTGGTCCGGTGGTCTATGGGTAAAAGCGCTCGACTGGAAACCGAAGGTGCACCGGTTCGAAGCCCTGAAGGGCCTCGGATTTTTTCAGTCTGTTTTTCAACGATGTGAGGCGTAGTCAGAAACAACGCCTTGTTCGGATTCCGTGTTATGCTGTAGGTCCCCTTTCCCCGGTTGAAAGACTTGTACCAGGCTAATGAGCCACACAAAATTAATTATTATTAACAGAATTAAGTGAACTAAAGAAACTATGCCGTTCTTTCGATACTACTTAGTTCACACAGTTTGGAACTTATTCATCACCTGAACTAGATGAACTATTTCGGTCTTTCGATCTGATGCAGTTTACGCAGTTCGGACTTGTGAAATACATTCTTTTAGGTCCTGGGTTTGGGTGTACTCTGTATCAAGGGAAAGGATTTTTGAGCATGCGCCTAATAATTTCCAGTGGATCAGGAATGCAAGGAGTAAAAGAATTATAGTTCCTTTCACAGAATAGTTCAATTTAACTAGTTCGTTCACAAACAACAAAAAATGTTCAAATGTTAAGTCTATGGGACTTAACTACGGGGTCATCAGTCCCTAAACTTACAAACTACTTGAAAACTAGCTAATACTAAGGACGGCACAAATATCCATGCCCGAGGGGGGATTCGAACCCCCGACCGCAGTGGCCGTGCAGACCGTGACTGGAGCGCTTCAGTCCCCTCGGCCACCGCGGCCGGCCACAAACTACACATCCCTAAATCATAGACTACGCAAATCCAGTGGCGGCTCGTGGGTGTTCACAAAGTCGCACAGTGGTGTTTCGTAAGTTATCAATTCATACACTACTGGCCATTAAAATTGCTACACCAAGAAGAAATGCAGATGATAAATGGGTATTCATTGGAGAAGTAAAATGTTCAAATATTTGTAGAGCTTATGGGACTTAACTACGGGGCATCAGCCCTTAAACTTACAAACTACTTATGAGCTAGCTTATACTAAAGACGCAACCACCAACGGGAAACGGCCTCGCGCATCGTAGCATAGCGCCTCAAGCGCTCCGCCCCGGCCAAACTTCTAGATTCAGACAGACGTAGACCTCTCAATTTGCATATTTTATAAAAGTTAGTATTATAAACAAATTTGTACAAATTAGCCACTACCAATAATAATAAGTGTAAATTTTCGAACGTAGGAAAGAATTATTTTGTGGAAATTAATTGTTTTGTTCATAATTACGTACAGTAAAGCAAAGTCGTATGGCAAGAACGGCTGGTAAACCTCGAAGAGCACTTTCAGCCGCCTAATTGGAAAGGTTTTCCCTATCCTTCGTGAAGTGTGAGAACTGTGGGCTGAAGTGCCTGTGTTAAGTGTAGGTGACTGTAATGGGTGCGTGTGTAGTGCAGTGTTGTGTTCGAAGGGCGAGGGTGAAACCCGGTGTCGACACATAGCCTGCTCCTATCGAAAAGCACCAAGGGGGCCGCCGAGCTTAACGTCCCCATCCGACGGACGGATCACCGTTAACGCTGTCCCACTCCAAGAGACACTGCGGAGGAGTTTGGAATTTAATCCAGGACATTGGTGCAAAGACTTTTCACCCCCAACCCTCCTGTCCCCTCTACCGTAAGGCAAAGGGAAAATTGTCAACTGCGTGTGGCGTATCCGGATGGTTACCCATCCAAGCACTGGCCACGCCCGACAGTGCTTTACTTAGGTGATCTGGCGGAAACCGGTGTGTCCACCGCGACAAGGCCGCTGACTTTACGTACATTATACGTCACGAACGTGTCACGAAGGAAAAGTTGTAATTTATAAGCATTCGATACTCTCCGTTTTGTCAATGATATGGTCTTATTCATAAAGTGTTATCGCTCACAAGTTCTCCTGTCCTGAAGTAAGAAACTGCCAAATTTGTTTTTATGAAGTATTCTGTTCATATGTGGAAAAGAAGATATGAGTATGACTGTAAGAGTTTATTTAATATTAATGCGTACATCTTTAAGAAGATCCTATCTATCACACAGCTGAGTCAGTGATGAATACAAGACTCTTACAGTACGAGCACTTCATTTTGCGCATTCGCATAGTCTACCCTACTTCCTCGTCTCAAACAGTTAACTATTTGTGACAACGATGAAGACTAAGAAATGTCTTCGCCGCTCATTTTACTCGCAGAAATATAAGGTGTATTATTAGCTTGGTGCCTAACCACATTTTAGGTAATTGCATAATAAAAATCAAATATTTTTGACGGGTGATGAATTGAAGGCGCTATGCTACGATGCGCGAGGCCGTTCCATGTCGGGGCTTCGAATCCTCACTCGGGCATGGATGTTTGTGCCGTCTTTAATATAAGCTAGTTCATAAGTAGTTTGTAAGTTTAGGGACTGATGACCACGCATAAGCTATACAAACTTTTGCATTATTTGATTAATTGTAAATATTATTTAAGCTGTATTCTTAAGTTGTTGCCTCAACACATCCATTTAAATCACGATATATACTGAGAAAAAATGGGTAAATACTTATGACAAGTAAAAATATGAATGTAACTGCTGGTCCCAGAATCTGTTTATTGCAAGGAACTAAGAGAAAAATATTAATGCGTACCAGAAACCTAGGCAGCCGCGGTGGTCAAAGGGACTGAGGCGCTCCAGTCACGGTCTGCACGGCCACTACAGTCGGGGGTTCGAATCCCCCCTCGGGCATGGATATTTGTGCCGTCCTTATTATTAGTTAGTTCATAAATAGTTTGTTGACCCGTAGTTAGGTCCCATAAGCTATAAAAACATTTGAACATTTGAAAAACCAGAACTCAAACCAGCGTTCATTACATTTGAAATAGTATGCGTCTTAACCATCAGCCCATAGTGAAGGTAGCTGCCCGACAGTTTAAATTAGTTTCGAACCTGTGACAGCTTATACAGTCAACTGATTGAGTTTTAATTGTATGAAACTCTACCAAGGGTGACATAGGTTTGGCAAATCCTCTGTTAATAAAAGCGGATAGGTGCAGCTAATTGAGAAGGCAAGCAGGCCACAGTGTCTCCTGCGCACGAAGCGGAGCTAGCATCTAGGGGATGAGCACGAGGTGAAGCGTGCACATCGTCCATCAAAGTCGTGTGTATCGGTCCCTTAAGGCAAGGATACCATGCCAGTCGCGCATGCGCAGAAACACCTTAAAAGGAGCACCTCATGGTATGTGCTCCTGAAGCAAGTTTCATGGAGTCTAAAAGAGTAGCTATGTAGCATAGTGCGGTAGATTTAAGTGTACTTCATGTAAGATTACAGCATATGCAACAGTAGGGGAAAAAGCCATGGTAACTTTTTTTCCCTTGCAGACACCAGTCCTGTTGGAAAATGTGACATATACAGACGAAAGGACATGGTGTTAACTACATTATGGACAATGAATAGCACTGAAACATTGTAACACACAAATTTTTTATGGTAGTATACAGGTCAATAAGGCCTTCACGGTGCAAAAGAATGACAACACAGTACTCATATAGTTGACATGACAAACTTGGGCCTACAGGCCTACTTTGATCTCATTCCACACATTAAGAAAAGGTGCTAGGCGGTTTGCAACACGAGAGGTCGTTGCTAACGCGGTGGGCGAACAGGTGACCCGATGCAGATATGGTGCGGCAAAAGCTGAGGCAGATGGTATTCAGCGCCTCCCACATCGTTGGCAGCGTGTGGTGGCAGGAGCAGGGGACTACTTTGAGGGTCTGTAGGTCCAGGTCTGTCACGTCACGTGTACTGTGTTCTCATCCTTTTGCACAGTGAAGGCCATATTGCCCCATAATACTACAGTAAGAAATTAGTGTGTAAAGATATTTCAGTGCTATTTATTATTCACACATGTAATTAAAACCATGTCCTTTGTATATGCCACATTTCGCAACCGTAAGGTATCGGCAAGTAAAAAAATAGTTGCCATGATTTTTGCCACAATCATGGTATGTATTACGTTCCACAGCATTCAAACAAAAATAATAAATAAATGCACAAGACGTGGGAAATTAGGGTGAAGCGATATGGCCACAGAAAATCTGACAGTAGGCTGCAGGAGTTGCCACAGTCCCTCAAGAGGGTACGCAGTACGAACTCCACCACGCCAGTGAACTCTGAGTGCAATACTGAATCCCCAATACCACCTGTCATAGGAGCGGACATACTAAACGGAAAGAAACGCGAAAAACAATATTCCAATAACAAAACAAAACTCATACAACAAAACTTTCAGTTACGCTCAAAGAAACTTTTCATCGCCACAATGCTCTGTCAAGCAGTTACCATTACGAATGATCAAAGTTGCAAGTCATTACTATTTTTAAATTGAAACGTGGGGCTTGGGTAGATGAATGGGAGAACGTAAGTCGATCACAGACATTTAATTGAGCGAAGGCATTGAATTAAAATTTGTGCCACAGCCGGGATTAGAACCTGGGGACCTCCTGTTTATTACGCAAGCACTATAACCACTAAACCACTGCGACGCTGTCGCCTAGTAAGCTTGAGGTCCTGGGTTCGATCCCGGCTGTTGTGCAAATTCTAATTCAATGCCCCTCGCTCATTTTAATATTTTTGATATATATTGAGACAAAATATGACTCTGGGCATTCATTTATTATTTGGTAAGTTGTCATTTTGTGTTGTAATAAGTAATGACATATTCATAACGAAATGAAAATGATCAGGTGTATCGTGTCATACATCACACCAAGCCGACGTCAGTGCTCAAAGCCGACAGCTCTATCCAGTGCTTCAATTGACCCAATCTGGCTGGTAGAAGGCACAGACATACGCCGTGTCCTGGAGTTCGCCGGAGCTGCGATCCAGCAAATGGACTTCCGCGATTTAGGGCCAAGTGTCACGGAACGCAGGATAGCGCTTCAAGACTAAACTCTTTATTTATGTACACACAGTAAACGTCCAAAGTGACCGATTGCATTTATTGATCTGCAGTACACGCGTCCTATTACAGAGTCTGAGATTGGAATTTCTGAATTGTGCAATGTTTTCTTTAGCTTTTTTACTGCTTAACACTTGCTTTATAAACCAACAGACACTCGTATGGTGTCATTCGTTAACGACATGATATTAGTTAGGTGGAAACGTTTCTGTAGTGTAAATATTCTATACGCATCACACGGAACAGTGCGTGTTAGAATGAAATCAACCGCGCGCAAAGCAGCTGACGCGAAAGTCTGTTGACAACTCTCAGGCTCCAGGTGGCGTCTGTGAAGCAGACCCTCCAGGGTTCCCACCGACGCCGAACAGGTGCACGCGACCGTCCACCTCTCGAGAGGTTTCAGCTGCCCGCCGCCTCAGTGAGCACCTGTTCGCTGCTAGCAGCTCGTACGTTCCGCTCTCACGATATTGACTTTCGCTTCATGGCAAGGTGAACTATATTTGTCTATCATTTCGAAATGGAGATCGCGAATCGCAAGCACATCCGTTCCGCCTTTTGCTTCCGGATTGAAATGAATGTTATGTCTCCCTGTGGACAGTACACACGTGAATCCTGACAAGTCATCTTGGAATGCATCCTGTTGGCACTAAGTTCGTCCCACGGCTTATGAGTCCAAGCAAGAAAGAGCTTCGCCTCACAATTTCTGAAGAGCTTTCTGATCGCGCAAATCAGAACAATTTGGAACCTGCGGACTTTTTGTATTTGCAATCCCGTGAAGTAGAAATAGCGTTGGGAGGGGAGTATCAGGACTATTTCCTTGGCGACCATGCAAAATACGTAAAAGGTAAGCGGAAAAAAAAATTTGTGGACAAAGCTCCGGAAATTTTGAAGAAGAATGGACACATCTCATATTAATGGGCTGCTGCATAGGCATAGGAGACGTAAGTGCGGTGGGGCTATTGTTTCAAAGCTCATGGCAACATTAGTTTTAGTAGGGTTCGTTTCTAAGAAGGATACGATAAAGGTTAAAAGAATCAGTTCGCAGACAATTCTGAATGCGCCTTCAGTGTTTGTTTGTACTGCATTATATCGATGAATGAACTGCGCAAGATGCTTCTTGATGTCTGAGTGTAGCTATTGGTCGTATTGGTTCAGTAAATTGAATTGACGATCTTGAAAGTTTAGTGGGCCCCGAAGTGATTACTTATTGTACTTTTAATACTTGGAAAGTTGGTAATAAACACGTTAGTACGTTTTCTTATTATCGTCCAATGTTTATGTTTGTAAGGACTCGTAGCGATAAGGTTGATAAAGGGAACTCTGTATATACGAGGGTTGGAACATAAATAGTGGCACCATTTATTCACTGCCGATACAAAAGTGTTACATATTTCCACCTGTTATTCTCCTTTGAAGTAGTCATCGGCGTTATGTAGAACCCGTTGCCGGCGATGTGGAAGGCGTAATATATCGTTAGCAGAGACTGTTCTGTTGATGGTGCGAATGGAACGGTCTACTGCTAGTCGAATCTCTGGAAGAGTTTTGAAGCGAATGCCACGAAGTGGTCTCTTCATCTTCGGAATCAAATCAAAGTCACAAGGAGTCACAAGGTCCGGAGAGTGACGAATGGTATTTCCCAGTCCCATCGACCAAATAGAGCAACCACCCTCGTATATGGTGTAAAGGACATGGTATTTGTGAATCTGTAATTTTAACGGCAATTATATTACAAAAATAAATGTATGTAATATGACGTTATAAACAATATGATGAGCAAAAAACTGCCGTGAATAACGCGAATCCATTCATTCATAGTTCAAGAATGAGAGCACTTGACGACGAATTGTTTACACAGTTTAAAACTTGCGAAACTTTTTCTCGCTGGTAACCCCAGAAAAGTGATGAAATAGAACACGTTTATCGCTTACTACTTTTCTAACGTTCACAAAGTACAACTACAGCACTCGACATGACATCATAACGTACTCTTGCATTTCCATTTGGGTTCCTGAGAGGTTTTGCAATTTATGAGGTCATAAACAATAAGGTTCATTAATGCACGAGGTTACAATTTATTTCGCCTTTCTACTACCTCGAGACGCGATATATTTACCTTTGAAAGTACCATCTACATTTTGTACGACACACAGTTTATTAGATATGACGACATAAACAATGAGATTCGAGGAATACCGTCCCCTCATGCTTGACGTTGTAATGTATTACGTCTTTACAATTAACTCTATTGGCAACACATTCGGTATTCAGTTTTCTAATATTTCGCTTCACATACATCTAAATTATATTATGGTGTGTCACATTGTCCAGAAAGTTTGACGTCATGAAAATGAGCTTGTGGACGATGAGTCTTAGCAGCAGCACCTACGGAGAAGGCCGCGGGGCGCTCATATGACGTCACACGGAGTGCCACTAGGCCATATTGATTGTGCGCTAGCGGTCAGTCAGTCAGCTATGAGATCACGGACCACTCTGTGTGAGGTCATACGAGCGGTCGGCGCTCATCTCTTCAGTTGGTAGTGGTTGCTCAACATCAGCTCCATGTAAACGAAAGTACAGGCAGTAATTCGCTGCATAGACAAGATGTAATGAGGGAGGGAAAGGAAGCAGACGGAGTAACATAAGAAAGAAACAGAGCAGTGAATCTCCTTTTCCTAATGTCAGTATTATCAAAAATAAAGGTGACCTTTAACCCCCGAAAACTTCTCAATGATCTTGCCATTAATGTGCGGCTACTTTTGGTCATACAGTATGTGGTTTAGAATGTCTCTTAAGAGAATTCGTTGCTATACAAGACACCTGAAAATGATCAGATGATCTATAACTGTAGTACGCAATAGATATGGAATTAATCACCAAAGTTCAGCATCTTTTTAGTATGACGTAATTTTTAAATACTACACTAACTGACGCGTGGCAAGTCGCATTGATTAGCCAAATATCTACAATGCTACCAAATTAATATACCCCTTATCTCGCAATGCCAGATCCAACTCGATCATTTTCATCCCTACTAATAATGACAGCTTGCCCAAAAGCCTTGGACTAGAGTTTAGAACTGGGCATTAAGAAGCCCCACCACTACACAGCAGCTTGTCACGCAGGAAAGGACTCTGGTCATGCAGAATATTTTAAAAGGATCGTCTAGTTTCACACTCTTTTACCTTACGTCAGAATGGAAAGATACTTCTGATTAATTTCATCTACCCACCGAAAATTTTCACCCCTGTGCCAATTACATATTGATTAGCCAGAACATTATCATAGCCAAACTAAACTGTCAGACGATAATAACCTTACCTGATGAAGAAACCGACTATAGTTGGCTTCATGTAGGAAGGCGCTTTCGCGCATAAAGGGGGAGCGATAGACGAAGCGTGAAGGGGAGGAGCTATGGACGAGCGCCAACCTTTGAGCCTGCGGGAAAAATATTACGTAACTCGCGGCCAGCCACGCACCTAGATAACGACTATTATTGGCTGCCAAAGCGAGAACGGCTGAAACCTGTGCCGCCTTCCTACGTGGCGCGGACTATAGTCACATACACGCACGGTGCCTGTAGTGTATCAGTGAGCATACTGTCCGATTGTACAGTAGAATGGGGAAGGCACGCGACCTATAGGAGTTTGACGGAGGGTATGTTATGATGGCCTGGAGATTCAGCAAGAGCATTTCGAAACTGCATGATCCGAGAGTGTTCGACGAGTTCTCTGTGGTGAAACATGAAACCATACCCGAACGTCGAGGATTTTCCAGTCACACCTCATTACGCCTGTCGGACGTAGTATGGACAGACTGGTAAAACAGGACTGACTGCAATCAGTGGCGTAACTAGCACCAGAGTTTAATGCTCGGCTGACTACAAACGTACCTGACCAAACAGTTCATCAAACACTACTAATGGCGGCCCTTGCAGTGTACGACCCATGCACGTGGCTCAATCAACACCACGACAACAACAACTACGACTGAATTGGGTACGTAGCCATCATCACTGGATGTCGGCGCAGTGGCAGAGAGTTGCATGGTCTGATGAACCGCGATACCGAATTCATCGTGTTGGTGGGGGGCTGCGAACCCATCGTCTTCCACTGGAATAGCACCTCGTCACACTGCGTGACGGGGACAAGCTAGCAGCGACTCAATTATGCCCTGGCGAATATCCACGTGGGCATCCAAGGATCCAGTAGAACTCCTGCAATCCGCCATGACGGCTAAGAAGTACCGTACACTAGTTGGAGAACAAGGTGGGGCAAGGGTAACGCACTGGACTGGCATTCTGGAGAACAGTGCTTCCAAATCCACCTTCAGCCATCCCGATTTAGGTTTTCCGTGATTTCCCTAAAGCACTCCAAGAAAATGCTGGGTTGGTTCCTTTGAAACGGCACGGCCGATTTCGTTCCCCATTCTTCCCCAAAACTCCGAGTGTGAGCTCCACCTCTAATGACCACACTGTCAACGACACATTAACCCCTAAGCTTCCTTCCCTTTTTCCTTCTTTCATAGCGATCATGTTTCCCAACAAGATAAAGCGCCATGTATCAAATACAGGAGAGTGATACGCTGTCCCCCGCCCCCTTAGACTCGCCAGGTCTGAACCTGATGGAAACACCTGGGATGTGTCCAGAATGAAACTTTCACTCTGCAGCAGAGTGTGCGCTGGTATGAAACTTCCTGGCAGATTAAAATTGTGTGCCGTAACCTAGACTCGAACCTGGGAACTTTGCCGTTCACGGGTAAGTGCTCTATCGACTGAGCTATCCCGACACGACTCACGATCCCGCCTCACAACTTTACTTCCGCCAGTACCTCACCTCCTACTTTCCAAACTTCACAGAAGTTCTCCTGCGAAACTTGCAAGACTAGCACTCCTGGAAGAAAGGATATGCTGCAGAGTGAAAGTTTCATTCTGGAAACATTCCTTAGGCAGTGGCTAAGCTACGTCTCCACCATACCGTTTCTTCCAGGAGTGCTAGTCTTGCAAGTTTCGCTGGAGAACTTCTGTGAAGTTTGGAAAGTAGGAGGCGAGGTACTGGCGGAAGGAAAATTGTGAGGCGGGATCGTGAGCCGTGTCGGGATAGCTCAGTCAGCAGTGCCCTTGCCCGCGAAAGGCAAAGGTCCCAGGTTCGAGTCCCGGTTTCAGTTAACAGTTTTAATCTGCCAGGAAGTTTCATATGGGACGTGATTGAACGTGGCGTCAGAGTTGATCGTTCCCCTCCCCAGAATTACCGAAACTGAGTGAATTCTTCTTGATAAGCTTAAGTATTGTCGTACTAGTAGAGTAGTACACAAAGGTTTTATTTATACTTTACTGCAAAGGGCAGAAAGTTTAAATACGAGGTTCAGGTAAACGAAAAAAATCAGGTGATTCCTCAAACTGGGGAGCCATGAAGAATTTGATCCCACAGTGATCAGTCTTGGACCCTATTCTTGATATAATTATATTAATGATTTGCCATTATATATTTACCATGATGGAAAGTTAGTTCTTTTTGCTGATGATACAAATATAGTTATCAAACCCAACGAACAAGAATTAACTGTTGAAAATGTAAATAATGTATTCCAGAAAATTACTAAGTGGTTTTCTGCGAATGAACTCAAAATTTGACAAAACACAGTACATACGGTTCCATACAGTAAATAGCAATACACCATTAATAAATATAGTCCGTGAATAGAAGTCTGTAGCTAAGGCAGAATATTCAAAGTTTTTAGGTGTGGGCGTTGATGATAAATTGAACTGGAAGCAAAACATTGATAATGTACTGAAACCTTTGAGTTCAGCAATGAATGGTAAGAGGATTATTGCAAATTTTGGTGACAAACTCCTCAGTAAATTAACTTATATACCTATTTTCATTCACTGCTTTCATATGTCGTAATATTTTGGGGTAATTCATCATTGAGAAAAAAATTATTTTTCACACAAAGCCGCATAATTAGAATAATTTCTGGAGTCTAACCAAAAATATCCTGCAGACACGTAGTTAAGGATCTGGGGACCTTCGCAGTTGTTTCACAATAGATATATTCAGTTATGAAATTTGTTATTGATAACCCAACCCAATTCAAAAGAAATAGCAGTGAACACAGTACAACACTAGAATAAAGGATGATATACGATGTTCAGGGTTAAATTTAACTTTGGAACAGAATAAGGTGATTTATGCTGCCACAAAAGTCTTTGGTCACTTACACAATAACATAAAATGTCTGACAGATAACCAGCGTTTAAAAACAAATTGAAAGAATACCTGAATCACAGCCCCTTCTACTCAGTAGATGAATTTTTACATAGAAATTAATACTTTAACAAAAAATAAGTAAAAAATTAAAAAAAATTATTTTGTAAAATGTTAAGTATTATTTCTTACTAAACTGACACGTTCGAAATCAATAAGAAATCTCGTATTAATGATATATGGAACAAGTGTCAATCTAATATAATCACATGTGAACTCCCTCCAACGAGCTACCAAGGCCTCATTACCTCTATGCGAAGATGCGACGCCGCTCTTATCCATGACAAAGAAAAACATAACAGTTTATAGGTAGGTGGACCTAATGTTTTGGCTGATTAGTGTATAAGGGTGCAGTCAAACGAAGAGAGAGAGAGGTGGAAAAAAGGCGTACACTGTTCATTACTTCAAACGTAACACCATAACTGTTAGCAAATTTACCCCCCCCCCCCTCATATAAGATGACGCAGTCTTTTGATCGACTATGTAACAACGATATTACACCCTGGAATATCTGAAGCAAAATGACCGACAAGACTGTCATTCTTATTGGATCCAAAAGATTGAAAATAACATGCGGTTAGATCGGGGCCGTATACTGCAATGGCACGATTGAGGAAAATGTAATAACGGTGTCGGCAATAAAATATTTGTTTATCGAAGGGACTTAACTGCTGCGGTTATCAGTTCCCAGGCTTACAAACTACTTAAACTAACCTAAGGACAACAATCACAGCCATGTCCGAAGGATGTAACTATGAATCTCCGATAGCGAGCAACTGCGCTCTCCGCAGCAAAGCGTTTTAGAGCGCTCGACCACTCCACCGCGGATGTCGGCAATGTCTCCAGCCGTTAGTCAACATAAGAATCAATGTATCTGTTTCTTTATTTTCAAGAAGCTCCTCATTTGACATCAATGGGACTGAGTGGCCCCTGTACCAGACCTTCCTACCTCTGGAAACAAGTGAGGTGGGATCGGGTATCTTCACGCCGAAGACAGTGACACTAACCATTCCCCTACAGAGGCGCTCTCTTTGCACAGAGGAGCGACACTTACTTGTCTCCAACGTGAACATAAACTCTTTCGCAACGAAAAGGTTTCACTAGATTACACAGATCTAATGTCTTACCTTTGATCTCCGTCGTATATCTAGTGGAAAATCGTCTGCCAATTTGGATGAGTCACCAATGGCGTGTCTTGATGTACTGGGACGTTTTACTGTGTAGAAAGACGTGGCTGCTCTCGGAAGCTGAAATCACCTCTGAAGCCTTAGCAACACATAATTTCACTTCACTGTTTTCCGCTGTCCGTTTAGGGTAGCAACATCTTACGGTCGACGTGTTGTCCCAAGTTGGTAAGGCAATTCACTCGTTGAACGCTGTCGTAGTAAAGTTTCGCATCAAAGCTATGTAGTGGCTTACCTGAAACAAAAGAAAACAAGAACTAGTTATATTGGAGACAGTAAAAAGACAGAATGTTATTTTTGCTAGTTTTCACTATTGCCAAGTTGCAACAGCTCATGCGCTACTCTGTTGACCGACCTGCGTCATCAGTAATAAATTATCCCGATAAAAATGAGTAACCTGTAATATCAGTAGATACAGTTAACTGTGGCGCCACCTGCACGGCCACTACGGTCGGGGGTTCGAATCATGGATATTTGTGCCGTCCTAGTTCGTAAGTAGTTCATAAGTAGTTTGCAAGTTTAGCGATGATGACCCCGTAGTTAAGTCCCATAGACTCTACAAACTTATGAACATTTTTTTTTTTTTTTTTTTTTTTTTTTTTTTTTTTTTTTTTTTTTTTGTCGCCACAGAGTGTATTCTCGTGGAGAGTGGGTAATTTTCTGTGTTACTTCCGAACTCGTGCAGTAAATTGTACGAAGTTTGCAAATATCAGTAACTTTTACCTATTGAGTTTGGAAATTGCAATTTGCCTATTTTACCTGTAAAATGACGTTTGATTTATCATGTCACTAAATCATCAAAGAGAGAATCGGAAACAGGAGTGTGAAAATGAAATGTTTGTTAAGCTAAGAGAAAACACTGTCTCGTTAACCGACCTTAATAGTTAAACGAATTTTTGATAAGGACAACACACACACACACACAGAGACACACACACATGCCCGAGGGAGGATTCGAACCTCCGGCGGGAGCGGTGGTCTAGTCTGTAGCTTGATGCCTTAAATCACGCGGCCAAAAAAAGACATCGAATTTGACATCAATAATGGATTTGGTCATAAACACACCGGACTGATGACCCCGTAGTTAAGTTCCATAAGTGCTACAAACATTTGAACATTTGAACATAAACACACCGAAATCAGGAAAGAACACCGTATCTGGAGGAAAGAGTTTGAAAAGAAAAACTCTGGAAAATGAACACAGAAACTGAAAAAAGCCGAGTCTTGCAAAAAAGATAACAGGTATAATACTGTAAAAATATAAAATAAGTAAAACTGAAAATAAACATTCAGCGTGAGTAAAAGTATCACAAAGTGAGTCAAAATAATGATTCCTAAATGCCAAAAAGTAATGACGAAATAGGCAAAAAACAACAAATTTGACAAAATTATATTAAAATTGCAAAAATGACAAATTACAAAAGTATTGCAGAGAATTTGTCACAATTAACACTGAGTCGTATTTGGCAAATAATAATAATAATCTTTTGTAATGTTCTTACGCTTCAGAAAACGAATCACAGGTTTCAGTCCACACGCGGCGAGATTTTCGATGAACGGTGATATTATAAAGAATCACAAAACACAGAGAAATTTCGAAAACGTGTCTTTTCATTCTGCTTAAACTAGAGACACTACTACACATTAGCAGAACTGTAATCGCAGTAGTAGCGCAGAGAAAAATCGAAACAGGACTTACATTCCGAAGTACTCTCTTATAATCGAAATTCTTCAAGTCTGTATTTCTGAGTATGACTTTGATCATAAATATTATTTTAGTTTTCGAGGCCGTGCGACAGTTAATAAGCGAAATGTTAGCCAGGGCTGCAGCAACGCGATCCGTGCAAAAGAGAAATAGGTTTATCAGATCCGCTTTACTTTGCACACGTGCGGACAATCTTTCGAGTGATACCAGCAGATAAAGTAAAGGTAGTGAGGTCACACATTTTATATTTCTCTGTAACTAAATTTTACTGGGCGTTAACGTAATTTCAACATTCATCTCGCCGGCCGCGGTGGCCGAGGGGACTGAGACGCTTCAGTCACGGTCTGCACGGCCACTACGGTCGGGGGTTCGAATCCCCCCTCGGGCATGGATATTTGTGCCGTCCTTAGTTGTAGCTAGTTCATAAGTAGTTTGTAGGTTTAAGGACTGATGACCCCGTAGTTAAGTCCATTAAGCTTAACAAGCATTTGAACATTCATCTCTTTTCTGCATATAATTATTTTTTGTGTGTTTAAAAAAAAGGAAAACTCTATCTACGAAAATATGTCAAGGAATTAATTTTCATCCAGAGATTTTTACATGAGAATGGGAAAACGCTATGTACTCTTAGGTGCTTTCTTTCCTTCTTTATTTAATACTGATATTTGCTATTGACTTGCGCGCCGATTTCTTGGCTGCAAACTACAGTTACATTAAGCATACCTCAATACAAATGTTTAATCAATAAGATAAAAATTTCCAGTATTTAAAAGCTGTTACTTCTCACTTGATGAACACATTTCACAAAAAAGTGTCATGCTATGAAACTGAAGGTGTATTTTAGTAAGCTCAGACATTACCAGCTACATTCAAATTATAAAACCTCCGATTTTTCCCCACACAAATTAATCACACACCAACTGTATACCTTATTTAACTTGTCAGCGTAATCTCTCTTCAGCTGCAAACATTTTTCACAACCACGACCTGTACCTATCCTTCTTTAGGAGTCTGTGTTGATCAGTGAAAATATCAGATTGAACTGCAGGACAGGCTGGTGAATATGCGACTTCAAAAACCGTCGTGTAAAAAGCGTAGACTCGGTAGGAAATAGTTCTGGAGAGTTTCCAGGAGAGATCACTTGTAAGTTGCCATCTGTCAGCAGCATTCATGATATCCACTTTGAGGACACCTTCGGATGTTCACCGAGAGTGGTGCTTCTAGGTTTTCGTCCAGCAAATGACTGAAAGGTTCCTTTTCTTCTCATCCTTACCCAAAGAATACGAGCGTGATCTATGCCTCTGATGATGGGGCGTTGAACACTAACCTCCCTCCCTGGTTTTCACATTTTCAGGTACTACAAGATAGTGTCCACAGATCTTACGGAAATGCGAAGGGTGGAGGCGATGTTTTTCACAGTCCTTCATCTATACTCCAAAATAATTTTATTCAGTCATTCGATCATGGTGCCAGACCGCCTAGTGCTAGGGTGAGATTGTCTTGGTGTCTTGTAACATGACACTCTACTGCGACACCCATGATCACGTCTTAGATACATATATGACAACATCGTCACATGTCTCACTCAACTAGTGCTGAATATGAATTGGTCGCACGAATGATTACAGACTGCTCTTATTCATATGCGCTCATACTCGCATGTGCTCATACTCGCATTCGCTGATACTCGCAGGCGCTAACACTCATACGCGCCGATACTCTACAAGCTTATTATCGTACGCAATCATACTTGTACGCCCATACTTTTACACCCTTGTACTTGGACACACTGACAGTTGTAAGAAGTGACAGTCGTTAGAGGTGATAAGAGTTCGCAGTGAGAGGTATTGTAGGTGACAGTTGTTCGTGATAGGGCAGCGACAGCTAATTGCGACGAGACAGCCATTCGTGGTCAGGCAGCCATTCACGGTCAGACAGCCGTTCGCGGTCACACAGCCGTTCGCGGTCAGACAGCCGTCGTGGTCAGACAGCCGTTCGCCGTCAGACAGCCGTTCGCAGTCAGAGAGCCGTTCGCCGTCAGACAGCCGTTCGTGGTCAGACATCCGCTCGTGGTCAGACAGCCGTTCGTGGTCAGACAGCTGTCCACAGTCAGACAGCTATTCACAGTCAGACAGCCGTTCGCAGTTAGAGAGCAGTTTGCAGTCAGACAGCTATTCGCCATCAGACAGCCGATCGCGGTCAGAGAGCCGTTCACAATCAGACAGGCATTCGCGGTCAGAGAGCAGTTCGCGGTCAGACAGCCATTCGCCATCGGACAGCCGTTCGAGGTCAGACAGACGTGCGTGGTCAGACAGCTGTCCATGGTCAGACAGCCGTTCGCAGTCAGACTGCCATTCGTGGTCAGACAAGCGTTCGCGGTCAGAGAGCAGTTCGCTCTCAGACAGCCGTTTGCCATCAGACAGCCGTTCGCGGTCAGACAGCCATTCGCGGTCAGACAGGCGTCCACGGTCCGACAGCCGTTCGCGGTCAGACAGCCGTTCGCAGTCAGACAGCCGTTCGCGATCAGACAGCCGTCCATGGTCAGACAGCCGTCCACGGTCAGACAGCCGTTCACCATCAGACAGCCGTTCGTGGTCAGAGAGCCGTTTGCGGTCAGACAGCCGTTTGCGGTCATATAGCAGTTCACGGTCAGGCAGCCGTTCGCGGTCAGACAGCCGTTCGCGATCAGACAACCGTTCGCCATCAGACAGCCGTTCGCGGTCAGAGAGCAGTTCGCAGTCAGACAGGCGTTCGCCATCAGACAGGCGTTCGCGGTCAGAGAGCCGTTTGCGGTCAGAGAGCCGTCAGAGAGCCGTTTGCGGTCAGAGAGCGTTCGCGGTCTGAGAGCCGTTCGCGGTCAGACAGCCGTTAGCGGTCAGACAGCCGTTCGCCGTCAGACAGCCGTTCGCCGTCAGACAGCCGTTCGCGGTCAGAGAACCGTTCGTGGTCAGACAGCCGTTCGCGGTCAGACAGCCGTCCACAGTTAGACAGGTGTTCGCAGTCAGACAGGCGTTCGCGGTCAGAGAGCAGTTCACGGTCAGACAACCGTTCGCCATCAGACAGCCGTTCGCGGTCAGACAGCCGTTTACGGTCAGACAGCCGTCCACAGTTAGACAGGTGTTCGCAGTCAGAGAGCAGTTCGTGGTCAGACAGCCGTTCGCCATCAGACTGCCATTCGCGGTCAGAGAGCCGTTTGCGGTCAGACAGCCGTTCGCAGTCACAGAGCCATTCATGGTCAGACAGCCGTTCGTGGTCAGTCAGCCGTTCACAGTCAGACAGCCGTTCGCAGTCAGACAGCCGTTCGCAGTCAGACCGCCGTTTGCAGTCAAACAGGCGTTCGTGTTCAGAGAGCAGTTCGCGGTCAGACAGCTGTTCGGCATCAGACAACCGTTCGTGGTCAGACAGCCATTCGCAGTCAGACAGCCGTCCACGGTCAGACAGCCGTCCACAGTCGGAGAGGTGTTCGCGGTCAGAGAGGTGTTCGCAGTCAGAGAGCAGTTCGTGGTCAGACAGCCGTTCGCCATCAGAGAGCCGTTCGCTGTCAGACAGCCGTTTGCGGTCAGAGAGCCACTCGCGGTCAGAGAACCATTCGCGGTCAGACAGCCGTTCGCGGTCAAAGAGCCGTTCGCTGTCAGACAGCCGTTTGCGGTCAGAGAGCCACTCGCGGTCAGAGAACCATTCGCGGTCAGACAGCCGTTCGCGGTCAAAGAGCCGTTTGTGGTCAGAGAGCCGTTCGTGGTCAGGCAGCCGTTTGTGGCGACAGTCATTCGCAGTGATAGTTGTTTGTTGTGACCATTGTTCGTGGTGACAATTGTTCGTCATGACAATTGTTCATGGTGACAGTTGTTTGTGGTGACAGTTGTATGAGGTGGCAGTTCTACATGGTGACAGTCAACAACAGTCGTAACTCTGCACTGCCGCTGAAGTTCTTAGTGCCATACAGTGCTCCTATCTTTATCACGCATGAACAATGAGTCCGCGCTTATTTTAAATAAAATATATGTTTCTATTCTCAGCCAGTCACGAGAAAAGTAATCGGAGAACTTACACTTCGTAGTTGGTAACACTCGAGTCTGCAGATGTTCAAAATGTTTCTTAAGCTTAAGGGACTTAACTGCGGGGTCCTCAGTTCCTGAACTTACCAACCACTTATGACCTACCTTATACTAAAGTCGACACAAACAGCCATGCCCGAGGGGCGATTCGAGCCCCAGACGGGTATGGCCACTCCGCCGCGTTAGTTCGCAGGTAGGCAGACCCGTGTGGAGCTGCGCGAGTCATTAACCCGGACATCGCGCGCCGCATCCGAAGCTCGTCGATCCACCAGCGTGATGGCCCGAAATTGCCAGGGCTCCCTCGTCGCTGCTGGCCGGTGTTTTGTCGCTTCGGTTCCCGCGGTGTTTCCGTCTGCCGGGAGAGCGCGCGCCGTTTCGCGGAACGGGGCTGCAGAGACCGGTAAGTCGTCGCGTTCCCACGTCAGCGCTGGCCGCTGGCGGCGTCTGTGTTGCGGCGGCGCCGACAGGTCGCGGGCGCGACAAAAATACGGGGGGTGGGGTGGGCCCCGTGTAGGCGGCAATTGCTTCTCTGAAACGATCGGCTGGCGGCGGAATCCCGGCCGCGGCAAAACGGGAGGCGCGGCGGGCGCTCGGATTTGGCCTGCGGGCGTGTCGCCATTGTGTGGCCCGGCGCAGGAATGCTAATGCACTTTGCATGTACTAATTGTGACAGCGGCCCGCGCCCAAAAAGCGCCCTCCTGCGCGAGCGTTAAGGCCTCGCTACTGGGAAGGTGGGCGCTCTGGAGAGGGCCGCATTGCTCCACGACGCACCTCGCCGCGGCCGCAAAAACAAAGCGAGGCGCCACGGCCGCCAGAATCCACCGCCGGCGGACTCATTAACGGGACTGGATGGTGCGCCAGCGTGCGTGCAGACGCGTGTGCTGCCTGCCGGCGCGGCGCAGCGGTAACGCCCGTTTTACACCGGCGGTTGACTGCTCAGAATGACTAACTGCGCGCGGCTTTCGTACCTCAAACTGCTTGTATAGCTTATGGGACTTAACTACGGGGTCATCAGTCCCTAAACTTACAAACTACTTATCAACTAGCTTATCCTAAGGACGGCACAAATATCCATGCCCTAGGGGGGATTCGAACATCCGACCGTAGTGGCCGTGCAGACCGTGACTGGAGCGCCTGAGTCCCCTCGGCCACCGTGGCCGGCATTCGTACCTCCAGTCACCACATGGAGTGTGAGTCAAGACGTCAACAATCTAAAGGGCTTTTATTTCAATACATCTACGAGAATAGGAAAACCTGAATGTTTCAGTTAAGGTATGGATGTCGTGGTTTATCAAGTTGGATACCTACCGTCAACGGCCATGCAGTGGTGTCTACATCGGTCCCCGCCAGTTCATCGGATCGGCGGAAGGCGTCTGGATGATGGTGCGACTGATACTGGCTGTGATTACCCGTACGACGCTTCATCACATACTTCCCCATTTGCTCCTCTTTCCAGACTCGGGACATTACCCACAAACGAAGACGAACGCTGTGAAATGGATACGTGGACATGCGGGTCACTACTTGTTTGTACATGAAGAGAAAAACGAACTTGATTTTTGGAACTTTCTGAACGAACGACATTGCACAGTTGTCCGCAATACAAAATACGCGCAATATTTCTCAAATTTTCTTTAAAGTGTTTTCGTAATCCACCTTAAAGTTGGGGTGTTCCTGCCATGAAGTTGTTCATCCTTACATTTTCTTTTGACGGTAAAAAAGGAGAAATAAAATAAAAATAAATCACTAAATAAATGGAATGAAATGAATTAATACACTTCATTTTTGTAGCTACATTGAATGTCCTTCCATTTTTACCCGTTTTTTTATTGTTTCCCCTATTAGAAATAGGTTAGTTGTACTGGGCCTAGGATAAGGCCAACGCCTGAAGTGGCGTAGAATGTCATTTATTTTCTAGGGTAAAAAAAAGTGGCGGTGGCAAGTAATTCTTTTAAGGTAAAAAAAAATCAAAAAAATCACCGACATTAAGCACCATCGGGCGTGGCGGATATTTGGATGGGTAATCGTCCGGTACGTTACGCGCTGTTGACTATTTTCCCTTTCCTTTGGGGCAGAGGTGACAGGAGGGGTTGTGGTGCAAAGCCCCTAATCAGCAGTCTTAGCACAAATTTCCTGGATTAAATTGCAAATCTCTTCGCAGTGTCTCATGGAGTGAGAGCGTAGGACACTGTTGATGGTATTCCGTCCGTCGGAGCTCCGCCGACCCTTCGACCCTTGGTGCTATGTGCTGGTGTGCCGGCAACAGGTTTCACCCTCTCCTTTCTCCTATCATCTTCAACACGACACTACATTGCATTACACACTCACACATTACAGTAAGCTACATTTGACGTACACCCCGTTTACATGGGCTCCCAAAACCAGATTTCGTAAACCGATTTCCCAATTCTGCTTTTGGATGGCCATGTAAACACTCCAAAATCGATTCTGGAAATCCGCTTCCCTAAAGCGATTTTCCAGTTCCACAATCGATTTTCATGTACATGTAAACGCAACCGTTTTTGAAGCGTTCTTGGCTTGTCAGATTGTGTTTTCTTGGTGAGAATGATTTTTCTAATGTGAAATAAAAGTACAAATATTAGAGTGAGTATAAATCTGTGTATTTAAATAAAGAAAAATAGCGATTGTGCTGACTAAATGAGGAACTGAATCAGCTGTTTTTCAGCCGCCATGTTAAGTGTATTAGGAAATCCGATTCAGGCTGTGCCATGTAAACACGAGGGCGAAAAACGGTTTACGAAAATCGGTTTTCGTCTTCCGGAAGATGTGTTGCATGTAATCGTAGTGATAGTCACTTCAGCACACAGCTCTCACACTCCGCGAAGAAAAGGTACCTGCGAGCACGAAGGATAGGCAAAACCTTTCCAATTAGGCGTCTAAAACTGCCATCCGGGGTATCCCAGCCATTCATGCCATATGACTTTTTTTTTTTTTTTTTTTTTACAATATGTACCATTCATAACCGTAATCTTGAAATCGGTAATTCTTTTTGGCCCACTTTAGGTCACGAAAGTAACACTAAAAGTGGGCCTTTCCGATCGCCTTTTGACAGCTTCAAATTTGAATGAAAAAGCTATTTGCACGAAAATTGAATAAAGGAATTTGTAAACGAAAATATTCTCCACAACTTTGCTCTCTCACGTTTCTTTATGTATCCATCGTTTAAGATATATTTGCGAAAATAACACTGTCTATAATGTGTTCCCACTTTTTAGATCGCTCCGTTCAACAGATTAGCACCAAATTTCACAGACGTAATTGTTAGCCGCCAGCGACCAGAACCTCCCTTTTTCAAACATTTCTGACAAAAACAATGTAAAAGGTTAGTAACACTAAAAATAGGCCTATTGTGATGGCATTTTGACAATAGGAAATTTAATTGTAGATAGTGCCTCAACCTTTCATCTGAGACGAAAACGGACTAAACGTATTTATAGCCGAGAAAATTTCTCCGTTATGTTATTTACATAACAGTGCTTCAGAGATATTTGTCAAAAATAACGGGGATTTGACACTGTCACTTGATTATATGTAAACCACTACCAGCGAAGGAAATAAGCCGGCCGCGGTGGCCGAGGGGATTGAGGCGCTCCAGTCACGGTCTGCACGGCCACTACGGTCGGGGGTTCGAATCCCCCCTCGGGCATGGATATTTGTGCCGTCTTTAGTAGTAGCTAGTTGATAAGTAGTTTGTAAGTTTAGGGACTGATGACCCCGTAGTTAAGTCCCATAAGCTTTACAAACATTTGAACATTTGATTTGAAGGAAATAAATTTAAAAAAGAGGACAAAATACCACTGCAAGTTAGGTGATACTATTTCCACGGAAAAAGATAATAAAAAATATGGGACAGAAATTAAAATAATAATTTATAGAGGCAAAGGTTCAAAAACACAGAGTATGTTTGTCAAAGATAATCTCAAATATCAAATAATTTTGGTTGTTTGTTAAAATATGGTCAGAGAGAATATTACGTGTTGAATGCATAGATATTATCACAATAGTAGAGTCGTAACCATTTAGTCCATAATTTCTTATGATTTATATTTTTATTATTTTTCCCCTAAATGTTTGCAAAAAGTCATAAAACTACAGGATAAAATAAAGTGCGCCATAAACCACGCCAGTTTGATGTTTTACATGGAAAAGTGGTTGTGTGATATATCAAATGACATCACCATCTTATCACAAGTTCATTCATATAAACTGATTCGGCGTTGCATTTATGGTTTAAAAGTTTCAAGACTCCTCTTCTGCATAAGGTATCTTGTTCTGTGATAAGGCCGACCATTCTGTCAGTGGTGAAGTCAACGAGTGACCTGAATTTAACATGAATGGGACCTTCAAAGGTAGTTGTTGCCGAAAAAGTCATGGTACGGTGTGGAATTTCGGGTACCCGTGTTATTTGACCCATTTTCATTGACCAGACAATTAATTTTCAAAACTAACTGAACATTATGCATGAAGTGGTGTTTCCCTTGGATCTGAATGAAGCTGGCAGCTTTCCCCCTTTCAAGATGATGGGGCTCCACCACACTATAGTCGGCGTCAGCTACGAAGGCAGTCCAGTTTTCAGCCGTTCTGCGCAATGACAGCAGGCGCGTGGCTGGCCGTGAGTTACGCAATGTTTCTCCCACAGGCGCAACTGTTGGCGCTCGGCCGTAGCTTCTCCACTCCACGCTTCCCCTATCGCTCCGCCTCTATGCGCGGAAGCGCCTTCTTATATGGCGCCAGTTATATCGAGCAGGTGTTCGTCAGTGGATAAATGGCCAATTTTCTGGTCATTGGTTTGGCCGACATGGTTCTGTGGAGTGGTCACCCAGACCACCTGATCTCAAACCACTTATCTGCGATGTCATTTAAAACAAATCCTGTATGCAGAGGAACTACATTTTGTAGTCAACAACTTGTACATCGTTGTAAAATACACAATGTAGAAATGCATGCAAACAGTGCATGATGTCATTAAAAACATAATTGCTGCATATAAAGAAAACTTACATGTTTATTGCATAACATATTGTAAGTGACTCACCAGAAGCAAGGCATTTGACCTCAGACATGGGATATGAAGAGACAAATGCTAAACACAGATTAAAAATGGAGGTATTACAAGTAGGAAACGTCGTCGTTTCAACTGAGTGGGTCTGATGAATGTCTTACAGCCAATTAAAATTGAAGAAGATAATGAGAATATTCGTTGTGGACTTTGTGGTCTGAAATTTTATTCGACAAAATGGTTTCACTAAGTGTGTGTGGGTGTTATAGGATGAAAAATGTTTACTTGTGTTAAATGCTTGAGATTTGGCCATGGAAATACACTGGGCAGAATAGCCCCTTAACTAGGGGAGTAGCCACACTAATTTTGTATATCGTGAGTTCTGTCTTCTTCAGATGTATGTTTAACATTTTGTTCTTGTAGAAGAATTTACACCATATGTGTACTAGAATGTATTTACAATTAAAATGTCATAAATGCATCATAATAACTCATTTTTACACGCTTCATGTGAAATTATGTAGGGTTTGAAAAGGCCAGAAGATCCGTACTGTACCCTAATTACACAAATTAAACTACAAGAACTGAACTTGTTCAAGTCTGATACATCCAGATGCCTAGTGAGCATAGGTAAGCCTGGGTTCAAAACACGGTCTTGGTACACATTTTTATGTTTCAGTTTGCAAACATACCGTAAATCAAGGATGTTTGAAACTTCAATAAGTCTCAAACAGTTTATTTTGTGTAAAGACAGTTAAGCCTCAATTTCAGGCAGGATTCCTGTTTAGTTCCATGCAGCTGTGTTATCCACATAAATTTGGAGCTTCTACGCAATATTGTCGGGTAATAAGGGGAAACCATGTAGACTAAAGCTGAGGTAAGAACATGCGGTGAGGAACAACCGAGCAGAGGTAAATTCACATGGTTGTGAGAAGCAGCAGCATCAGGGTGGTCTATCGGTGAGTGCACCTGCAATGTATCGAAACAGAATGAAGAACTTTAAAAATATTGATCCTTGCTGACCACATTCTGCAATAAACGCAAATCCTGCAAGTCTAAAGGCAATCCAGTTTTGTCATATAACTGTCACCACGAACAACAGTCACCATGAACAACTGAAATCTCGCTACAACTGAAACCTCGCTACAATTGAAAGCTCGCTACAACTGAAACCTCAATACAACTCAAACCTCGCACTATCATCACCTCATATTTCTGTCACCTCGCACAGTTGTCATCTTGCTACAACAGTCACCTCACTACAACAGTCACCTCACTACAACAGTCACCTCACTACAACAGTCACCTAGCTACAACAGTCACCTAGCTACAACAGTCACCGAGCTACAACAGTCACCTCACTACAACAGTCACCTCACTACAGCAGTCACCTAGCTACAACTGTCACCTCACTACAACTGTCACTTCGCTACAACTGAAACCTTGTACAACTGAAACCTCGCACTATCGTCACCTTTCTCTACCACCCCTCGTACTTCTGTCACCTTGTTACAACTGTCACCTCGCTACAACTGTCACCTCACTACAACTGAAACTTCGCTACTCACCTCGCACAACTGTCACCTCGCACAACTGTCACCTCACACAACTGTCACCTCACACAACTGTCACCTCGCACAATTGTCACCAAGCACAATTGCCAGCACATACAACTGTCACCAAGCACAACTGTCAGCTATTACAACTGTTAGCTTTTACAACTGTTAGCTTTTACAACTGTCAGCTGTTACAACTGTGAGGTTGTACAACTGTAAGGTTGTACAACTGTCAGGTTGTACAACTGTTAGTTAATCTAAGTAGGAGGGTGTACAAGCATGAGCACGTACAAGTGCTTACAAGTATGAGGGCATGCAAATATGAGCACATATGAGTACAAGTGCATACAATTATGAGTTTGTATGGGTATGAGTGCATAATAATAAGACCTCATAAGAATAAGAGTGCATTTGAATATGAGCAAGTGCATACAAATATGAGTGCACAGAAGCGTTACTGCATACAAATACGAGTGCACACAAGTGTTACTGCATACAGATATGAGTACATACAAATGACACTGCATACAAATATGAGTACACAAAAGTGTCACTGCATACAAATATGGGTGCACACAAGTGTCACTGCATACAAATATGAGTGCACACAAGTGTCACTGCATACAAATATGAGTGCACACAAGTGTTACTGAATACAAATATGAATGCACACGTCACTTCAAATTCAAATGTTCAACTGTTTAGAGCTTATGGGACTTAACTACGGGGTCATCAGTCTCTAAACATACAAACTACTTATGAAGTAGCTAATACTAAAGACGGCACAAATATCCATGCCCGAGGGGGGATTCGAAACCCCCGACCGTAGTGGCTGTGCAGAACGTGACTGGCGCGCCACAGATCCGTTTGGCCACTGCGGCCGGCACACGTCACTTCATACAAATATGAGTGCACGCAAGTGTCACAGCATATGAGTTGCTGCATATGAATATGAATATGTGCCACTGTCATTGCATACAAATATGAATGCGTGCCAGTGTGAATATGTACGAGCGTCCATACGTACAAGCGTCCATACGTACAAGTGTCCATAAGTACAAGTGAACACATGCACAAGTGGCCACATGCACTAGTGTCCACATGCGCAAGTGCCCACATGTACAAGTGTCATGCTCAGTGTCGGTGAGTACAAGCGTCAGTAAGCACAAGCGTGGGTGAGTACAAGCGTCGGTGAGTATACAAATGTCAGTGTGTACAAGCCTCAGTGACATAACTGTCGATGCATGTAACGTGTGCAAGTGTTACTCTCTACAGGTTTCTACAAGTGTTCCAACTTCCTAGTGGACGAACAAAGGAGAAAATTTGCTGTGCAAATGACGCTTACGTCCGAAATAACTGCATACCTGCAGCAAGTCGGGACATTAGTTTCGTACTCCGTGACGCACGCAACGACCCTAGCAGTAACGACGTAACATTCACGAGGCGGCAGTAACATTAGGCTGATCACCTCTGAACAGTGGAACAACAGAGTGCGGACGCAGTGCCTTAACGACCCGCAGCCTCCTGACGGGCGCCGTGAAACGAGACCCATTGACGATTTCATCAGCGGCGGACGGCGGGGACCGCCCACGGAGGCGCTTCCGGAAGGCGGCGGCGGCGAGCGTGCGTGCGCCGGCGGCTGCTGCTGCTGCTACTGCTGCCCTGTCATCTGCAGCTGCCGCTGCCGGCTGCCGCCTGCCGGCTCCCACTTACGGCCCCACCGCTGCCCTTATTTAATAACGACGCGGCGCCAGCGCCGGCACCGCGCTAGACGCTCCACCAGCTAAACGCAGCGGCCGCGCTACTGGACAATTTGCTCCCCCACCAGCTGAACCACTGGCCGGCTGTAACTCGATCACTGAGGTCCGGCGAGACTGCAACCACGTCCCGAGTAGAAGTGTGTTGCGCGTGAGCATTCTGTCAGACAAGAAAGACGCGCGCACTCACGGAAATCACATAGCTATGCTATAAACACATTATTCCTGGCCCTGATTCAAACAGCCCCTTCCTTTTAAATTTCATAAAATGTGAGCAAACTTACCTATCACGTCATCCTGCCGAAAGCACATCCATTTAGCTGAAGCAGTATTGTCTGAAGTTCATGGGCGAATAAAGCCGACACCGCGCTAGACGCTCCACCAACTAAACGCAGCGGCCGCGTTACTGGACAATTTGCTCCCCCACCAGCTGAAGCACTGGACGGCTGTAGCTCGATCAGTGAGGTCCGGCGAGACTGCAACCACGTCCCGAGTGGAAGCGTGATGCGCGTGAGCATTCTGTCAGACAAGAAAGCCGCGCGCACTCACGGAAATCACCTAGCTATGCTATAAACACATTCCTTCTGGCCCTACTTTGACATGATTCAAAAGGCCCGTTCCTTTTCAATGTCGTAAAATGTGAGCAAACTTACCTATCGCGTCATCTTGTCGAAAGCACATCCATTTAGTTGAAGTAGTATTCATATTCACGGAATGTATGACATTAACTGCGAATGGGTAAAGTTGAAAATGTGCAACCAGCCGGGATTCGAACCCGTGTCTCCTGCTTTTTAGGCAGTTGCGCTGACCCCTATACCACTGGGGACACAGCGGTCATCACACCTGCACGGAATTACTCAAGCACGCCTCCCGCCAGATACAAATTTGCAACTCTACTCTGCGCACTAGAACTCAAACCCGTAGCAACTTAGTACTTATTCCGGTAAGAGTAAGGGCCTAGGAGTACCTCCGCACTGAAGAAAGGATCATTGCCCGTCATCGGCAAATTTTATATAAACTTATGAAGTAGTGTTGTCTGAGATGGGCGAATACAGTATATATTTTCCGCGGGAGGGGGAGGGGGCAGAAGGGCACGTATAATGTAAATTGGAGAAAAAAAATCAGATACTGTAGTTTTCTCTCTATATTCATTATATCCGGGAGGGGAGGGGCATGCCCCCACCCCACCCTGGGGGGAACAATGGTAGACTCCGTACAATAGTCGCCTCTATACAACAGTCGCCTCCAAACAACAGTCGCCGCTGTACACAGTCGCCGCTGTACAACAGTCGCGGCTGTACAACAGTCACTTCCGGGCAACAGTCGCCTCTGTACAACAGTCGCCTCTGTACAACAGTCGCCTCTGTACAACAGTCGCCTTCAAACAACAGTCGCCTCCGGACAAGTCGCCTCAATACAACAGTCGTCTCCGTACAACAGTCGTCTCCGTACAACAGTCGCCTCCGTACAACAGTCGCCTCCAAACAACAGTCGCCTCCGGACAGCAGTCGCCTCCGGACAGCAGTCGCCTCCAAACAACAGTCGCCTCTGTACAACAGTCGCCTCCGAACAAGTCACCTCCGAACAACAGTCACCTCGGTACAACAGTCGCCTCCAAACAAGTCACCTCCGAACAAGTCACCTTGGTACAACAGTCGTCTCCGTACAACAGTCGCCTCCGTACAACAGTCACCTCCAAACAACAGTCGCCTCCGGACAACAGTCACCTCTGTACAACAGTCGCCTCCAAACAACAGTCGCCTCTGTACAACAGTCGCCTCCGAACAAGTCACCTCCGAACAACAGTCACCTCGGTACAACAGTCGCCTCCAAACAAGTCACCTCCGAACAAGTCACCTTGGTACAACAGTCGCCTCCGTACAACAGTCACCTCCGGACAACAGTCGCCTCTGTACAACAGTCGCCTCTGTACAACAGTCGCCTCTGTACAACAGTCGCCTCTGTACAACAGTCGCCTTCAAACAACCGTCGCCTCCAGACAACAGTCGCCTTTGTACAACAGTCGCCTCCGAACAAGTCACCTCGGTACAACAGTCGCCTCCGTACAACAGTCGCCTCCAAACAAGTCACCTCCGAACAAGTCGCCTCAATACAACAGTCGTCTCCGTACAACAGTCGTCTCCGTACAACAGTCGCCTCCGTACAACAGTCGCCTCCAAACAACAGTCGCCTCTGGACAGCAGTCGCCTCCGGACAGCAGTCGCCTCCAAACAACAGTCGCCTCCGGACAACAGTTGCCTCCAAACAACAGTCGCCTCCAAACAACAGTCGCCTCTGTACAACAGTTGCCATCAAATGACAGTCGCCATCAAATGACAGTCGCCATCAAACAACAGTCGCCTCCAGACAACAGTAGCCTCCGAACAACAGTCGCCTCCGAACAACAGTCGCCTCCGAACAACAGTCACTCATACAACTGTCAGGTTGAACAACGTATTGACAGCAACCTAATTTCATTTCTATGCCAGAATTATTGTATTGCCTTACTACATGACATAGTTTGTCAATGGTAATTATCAGATCGACCGAGCGAGATGGCGCAGTGGTAACGCACTGAACTCTCATTCCAGAGGATGGTGGTTCAAATCCACCTCCGGCCATCCAGATTTAGATTTTCTCGTGATTTCCGTAAATCACTCCAGGCAAATGCCGGGATGGTTCCTTTCAAAGTGGACGGCCGCATTCCTTTCCCATCCTAACCCAAAACTCCGAGTGTTAGCTACGTCTCTAATGACCAAGCTGTCGATGGGACGTTAAACCTAAGCTTGCTTCCTTCCTCCTATTAGATCGGATGATGATGCCCTGCGATCACCGAAATCGGCCATCATAGTAAAAGACGCAATCTTGGCAGAAAATCAATTATGTTAATAATTATTGTAGATCACCCCAACGCATTCAACATGTGCTTATACAAAATAAAAAGATTTTAACTGAGAATGGAGGCTTCTATTTTGCATCTGAAACCGATGAAAGTTTCGACTTGTCTTAAGTTTCGGTGGCCAAAGTGTTCATTTTGTTAAAGTTTTCAGTGAAGTTGAAGACATAATGTATTTTAATACATACTGGAAATATTGATTTAAATTATCATTAGTAGCTACCTTGGCGAAACTGTGTAAGTATCCAGATATTTTTGTAGTATTGCCCCTTTGAGTGTTAATAAAGATTAGTTTCTTTTGGTTTTTTGTATTCCACTAATTATGTCCGCTCCTAACCTGTCGCAATCTTTCAAGGTTTTCATAATCGGTGCAGCTAATCGGCCTATAAACTTGTACAACTTTGGTACGTGTTTTTACTGACAGTAACGTGAATACTGCTTTCATTCTACGGCATATTTTAAGGATAAGAAAACGTGACGTAATTATTCCGGAGCCTGCAGAGTCTTTTATTATGTTTGATAGCCGTGATAATAGGACGTTCAGTCACCCGGACATAAACTTAAAACAACTATTAAAAAGTTAATGGCGTTTCTATGACTGTCTTTACAGCAGGTGATAAACTAGTTTTATCTAACATCTCCCCGCTCAAAGCCTCTTATAAACCAAAACAGCACTAACCTAAAGCCTTTCCGTAATAGTCACCATCAATAAAACACTTGCTACGAACAAGTCCTTTCATTTCCACGCAAGTAAAACTGCGTCGATTTCCACGTCACTCCAAAACTTTGTGGCCTTACAAAGGAACAAGTCCTGCGGCTTGTATGCAGGTAAGTGCGAGCTAATGGTTGACAAAGATTCACGACACTAGACGTCCACTTGGAGATCAACTGCATGCCTCCATACCAAATACTGTTAACTGCAAGCAGTTACGTATTTGGGTGGTTGTGTCCACAACTACCGCATCACCATTACTCCACTTCCGTGCAACTGGCTGATTTTATTGCATACTTTTGTTGCTGAAAAAAAAAAAAAAAAAAAACAGCCAACCAGTAATGAAAACTGCTACTACTGTACCACTATTATAAAAGCTAACAGCCGTCAGAAGCTGAACTTATCGGTTCGAAACCTACAACGACGCTATTTGTTTAGATAAAATGCATTATTAACTGTAGTTTGTTCCTGTACTCTTCTTTGCAAGAATCGGCTTGGATATATTTCTTTATTGGCACTCACAACGGAATCAGCTCATGGCAAGCCTCTCAGATATACTCGTAAAGCGACCCAATGGGAAGCTAGTCAAATATTGACACATATCTAACATTAAAATAGGAAGAAGGTGCACGGAACTGTGAAAAATACCCATAACAGAAACAGCGAATGATCGAAGATACGCGATGGTCTTTCAATAATTAAAGAGACAAATTGATCAGGAGAAAAACAGTTTATTTTTACAAAACAGTCTTTTTTCTACTTTTCCACATAATAACGCAGAACATTGATGACTTGTTCCAACGGCTATGAGCTTTTATGTTGCAACTGCAAAGAACCCTTTATCTTGATGTTTCAACCGATTTCTCACAAACTTTTTACGTCCTTGTAGCGCCTCCTTCAGTACACGAAACTAATGGAAATCACTAGATGCTAAATCAGGGCTGTAAAGGGAATGAGGCAGTACTAATGTGGAACTTTCAAGCAGACACTCCATCTTGAAATGTATTTTTGAAGTTATTATCAAAACATTGTTGACACATCAGATGATTAGGGTTCATCCCAGTGATGCCAACACCAAGCCGTAAAAGTATCTTTCTAGTCCTACCAACAGATTTTTTCCCAGACCAATTTGTCTCTTTAATGGCTGAATGGCCCTCGTACATTAACATAGAGCGAATTGGTTGTGTGGTCACGTTGTTGGAACGTGACCCAGTAGGTCCGTGATCTAATCTTTATCGTGTTCAATTTGTTCGCAAAATTATGAATTGTTCGTCTGGTCAATGACATTTCTGTTCGGCGTATTCAGTGTTATGTCTGTGTCGTTTTGTGATGTCCATTTGCAGCATGGAGATGTAACTAAGGAACTTCTTATTTGATCTAAACAGATACCCAATTTTATGACTCTTGTGATCCGTTTTGGAGGGGAGGTTTAACTTTTTTTTTTTTTTTTTTTTTTTTTTTTTTTTTTTTTTTTGCTCCCTGGCATTTCCCCTGGTCTCACTGTTGGACAAATTGACTTGCGACTGTAATACACATGGTGTTTCAGAAGGAACAGCAAATATTTTAGAAGGTGTAATCTAGGTTTACACTAGCAAGTCACTTGCAGAAGTTATTGTGATACTCTTGCTACTGTGTTTACATAACACTCGCAAGAAGTAAGCAAGAAACTTCCGCAAGTACTTTGCCAAGTACTTGCAACAATATCTTGCAGACACCGTTCACATGTACTTTCAGCGAGAGCACGTAAAATGAGTAGGTGGGTCATGTATGCTGTAACTCTTTTAATTATTACGAAGAACACGAAAACGAGAAATATGTCGGTTTGAGAGGATACTTACAAGGCCACAAAACGGAACCTAATATAATTTGTTGTTAGAACCGCGTTTCGAGAAATTTAGAATTGTAAAGTTTTCTAGGCCTATAAATTATCCGGGTAGTTTATTAACATCAACTGGATACGTCATATCAAAACAGGATACATATAACATAGTTATTTCAGCAAAGTACGGTTTTACGCTGCATGCCGAAGAGTCACTTCTTATTTCTTTAGCATCGTTCTCTCAGTTGTGCGAAAATTGTGTCTTTACATTATGCCACTTTCTAAAAACGTTCTTCACAGTGATATCAAATTTAGAAGAAATTTGTCAATTTTGTAGTGAGATTTATTCCAATAACTTAAATTTACTAGACCAGTACACTTGTTTTCTTTATTCTGTATTTAAAATCACTGTACACATACCATATTTCATGGAAGTGCTCCGCAGCTTCATTCAGTGTTTGGTATCTTGCTTTCTTCATTCTCGTTCATCCTCCATTTCTGTTATTTCTTAACATATGGCAAGTGGGATGATTGTATGGTATTAATCGTGACATCCTATAAAGGGTTAAGTATGTGTTGAAGTAGACGACATATTTTAAAAAACTTGAGATTTCAAATTGCAGAAAATAGAAATGAATCCTAAAAGCTGAAAGTAACTTGCAGAAGCTTCTTGCACACTGTTCACACTGAAAATTGGATACTTGCAGCAAGTCACTTGTGCAATACATAGCAACGGCCGCTAGTCGATTTGGTGACGTATTTACAATCGCCAAGTAGTTTGCAACTTTCCACCCGCAAGTAAATTGCTGAAATTACTTGTTAGAAGCTTCAGTATAGATGAATTACAATAAAAATTATCGTGTAACATGTGTCCAATTTTTATTGAAGGCAGAGATACAGCGGAATTCAATGAGGTTTCGTTTCGTGTTTTGGTACCCTGGTTGTTATGGGCGTATTTTTCGAATGACAGCAGCAGTGTATTGATATTAAAGTTATGAAGACACATTTTGTATACATTGAAGTTTTCTCTGTGATCCGTTGCCCAAGCCTACTGTACTTGAGGTGTAAACATGCCGCACGCATTTACACATGCTGAGTAAGCTGATGTGTTACTTGTGTATGGGTTTTGCAGTGGGAACGTTACTGCTGCTTAAGACATTCTAACAGCAGATCAGCAGAGTTCACTCGGGTGTTCAATACACTACATGGCACTAATACAGTACCCAGCAGTCATATAGCACCTGAACGTGTAAATCAACAGACTGTGGATGACGTAGAAGACATTATCCAGTCAGTAGTCCTTTAACAACGTAGAATTTCGGTACATATCACGGTTCCACATACAGAGGTATGGCGGACATTACAAATCCACTACAGTCCGCATAACGTAGGAAGGCGGCCCAGTGTACAGTCGTTCTGCACATTGCCCTCCATTACCGCACTGGCAGCCAATAATACTTATTCTGAAGGCGCATGGCTCACCCACAGGCTAGACTGTTGGCATCCAACCGTAGCTCCTCCCCTCCACGCTACCTGAAAGGCCGTGTTTATAGCCTGCGGTTGCTCCGCGGCGGAACAATCGCGGTGGTTTGGCAGTGCACTGTTTCTCATAAAGCAACCTGGGCCCTGTTTATAGGAGCGGCTGCGGCTGCGGGCCCCTCAGCTCTTTTACGCTGCGGAGTCAAAATACCAGCGGCTGCACTTCGAAACGGATTACATGGCGGCTAATGGGGCTGTTCGGTGCGCCATATGTCTGGCCGCCAGGTGGGAACAGGGTGCTCAAAGTCACTGCGGTTCTAGTTATAATACTAGACTAGGACGATGGTGCAACAATAACCAAATATAATAATGTACACGACAAATATAATCCTATCCGCATTTCCCGTCCTTTCCGCCTCCTAACACCTACAAATGTTTATAGAACTTATGGGACCTAACTATGGGGTCATCAGTCCCTAAGCTTACAAACTACTTATGAAATAGCTAGGGGGGGGGATTCGAACCCCCGACCGTTGTGGCCGTGCAGACCGTGACTGGAGCGCCTCAATCCCCTCGGCCACCGCGGCCGGCTATTCCTAGTTATATTCACCCTGAATAGGATGGCCTATGGCTGTGTGTCTGAGGAAGGACTTTGTTAAAAAAAATGTTCAAATGTTTGTATAGCTTAAGGGACTCTACTACGGGGTCATCAGTCCCTAAACTTACAAACTACTTATGAACTACCTACAACTAAGGACGGAACAAATATCCATGACCGAGGGGGGATTCGAACCCACGACCGTAGTGGCCGTGCAGACCGTGACTGAAGCGCCTCAGTATCCTCTGCCACCGCGGCCGGCGGGGATTCGAACCCCCGACCGTAGTGGCCGTGCAGACCGTGACTGGAGCGCCTCAGTCCCCTTGGCCACCACGGCCGGCGGACTTTATTAATAATCTATTGAGGTTCTAATATTCCATATTTGCCTAAAAAGAAAAATGCAAAAGAAATTTCAAAGAAATTACTCTACAATCGATGTGCAAGAAGCTACATGAAAAGTAGACGTCCTTGACAAAGTATGACGTCACGTAAAGTTTTCCTGCGGAATCGTTCTAGTTGCAATACTAGACTAGGACGGTGGTTCAATAATAACCAAAGATAATAATGTACTACTAGGACTTTATTAATAATCTATTGAGGTTATAATATTCCTTATTTGCCTAAAAAGAAAAATGCAAAAGAAATTTCAAAGATATTACTCTACAATCGATGGGCAAGAAGCTACATGAAAAGTAGACGTCCTTGATAAGGTATGACGTCACCTAAAGTTTTCCTGCGGAATCGTTCTAGTTGCAATACTAGACTAGGACGGTGGTTCAATAATAACCAAAGATAATAATGTACTACTAGGACGATTCTGCGATTTAGGTTCCCAAGGTCTCGCCACTCAAGGTCGTCTGCTTTTCATGCAGGAACTTGCATATCGATTGTAGAGTAATATCTTTGGATTTTTTGTTCGCGTATTATTTTTAGTACGAGCGGTGCCTCCGCAAAATCACAGCGGTTGCTCCGCCGCAGAACAACCGCGGGCTATAGACAGTCTAACGCTCCGCCTCTATGCGCGGAAGCGGCTTACCACGTTACGCGAACTGTAGTTCCATTCGTGTCATTTATAGCTCATTCAACACCTTCGAGCAAGAGGTAGACTGTTGGAATTTTGTCGCTTGGTACTTGAAAATGGCCAAGTAATTCCATTTTTACGGATGAAGCAACCTTCAATTGTGACGACATCAATGACACTCGTAATAATAGTCGTTTCACTATTGTTAATCTACAAGGTGTAATTGTAATATCTTGTTACATTTTATATTACTATTTAATATATCTTTGAACATCAAAAATAATAACAATTTGCAACAATTTACTTTGTTGCGAAGTGCGTGGTTGCACCTAATGAGCGGTTCGAGTCCTCCCTCTGGCACGGGTGTGTTGTTGTTCTTAGGTTAGTTTAAGTTGGTTGAAGTAGTCTGTAAGCCTAAGGACTAATAACCACAGCAAATAAGCCCCATATGTTTACAAACATTTGAACATTTTGTTACAATTTATCCCTTTATGTATTTATCATGTTCTGTAGGGTAACATAAAAAATACGGCATCATCAAAGCCTTTCCTAATGTTGAAAGCAAATTTTCTGTAGGAATAATAACTTTTAAATTTTAAATGAATACATAGGGAACTGCAAAGGTAGCATAATCATTAGTTTCTTAACTGGAGGCTGGAATGAATATTCAAAACAATAAATCTATTTTCTAAGGATAATCATTTGTCTTCATTTTAATTAATACATTAACTTCTGCTACATAACAATACATATCGTTATATAAAAGAGAATTGTTGTTTCTTACTTGTTTGCATCGATAACGGCAACACACACACACATATTCGAGGGTGGACTCGAGCCTCTGGCGGGAACGGCCGCCGAGTCCGTAGCATGACGCCATAAACCACGCGGTCATTCCGCGCGGCAGAGTAGAACTGATCCAGAGACTTCGGCGTGGCAAACAACGCAAGATCCTGGCACTATTGTTGAGTAACTGGTATCAGTGTTATCAAAAATAAATAAATCATTCAGAAGTTGCAAATAGTCTTCACGAGTTTGCAGCCGGATAACGTCGTGCAAATCCCACAATATTTCCTGGGAGCTTTTTGTCGCTAAATATCCAACATCATTATTGGGACCCCATGTAGGCAAATGCGACTATCAGTTCGAAACTCCGAGGATTTCGTAAGTCGATGAAAACTGTTAAATTGCAATCATCGGATCTCTCAGTATGTTTTGATGTATCTTCACTGGCAAAGGTGCCCTTGTAGGACTCTTTAGAGCTCATCACCAACACATTTGCGGGGGAAGAAAAAAAAAGTTCAAATGTTTGTAAAGCTTATGGGACTTTTTTTTTTTTTGCGGTGTCATTAGTCCTAAAGTTACAAACTACGTATGAACTAGCTTATACTAAAGACGGCACAAACATCCATGCTCGAGGAGGGATTCGAACCTCCAACGGGGAACGGTCTCGCGCACCGTAGCATAGCGCCTCAATGCGCTCGCGGCGAGGAGAATACAGTACCATTATTTGAACAAGTGCTTATTTCAGGAGCAATACTTCGAACAAGTGGACGGTGTCGCCATGGAAAACCCTCTGTGGTGGCCGATTATTTTATGGATGACTCTGACGCAAAAGTGCTACTGCCATCAATTCTCAAACATTGTTGTTTTCTGTAGTATGTGAATGATACATATGTTGTGAGGCCACATGGACTTGACACTTTACCTACCTTTTTTCAGCATTTAAATTTGCTCCAACCTTAGTATCACAATGGAAGTGTAAATTTATGACACTTTACCGTTTCTTTTTTTATGTTTTGGTACGGAGGAAGACATACGGCACCTTGGGCACAGCGTCTACCGTAAGCTAATGCAGCCGGCCGCGGTGGCCGCGGGGACATAAGTAGTTTGTAAGTTTAGGGACTGATGACCCCGTAGTTAAGTCCCATAGTCTATACAACATTTTTGAAGCTAATACACACAAGCTGCCATCATCCTGCACAGTGCGATAGTGCGTTACGTACGCTGGTTCATAGAGCGCGTGTTGTATCTGATCCTGAAAGCTTGTCGAGGGAGATACAACATCTGAAGACTGTTTTGACAAAACTTCTCTTCTGACACACCACATTGCATCCAGGCGCAAGCGAGTTTGATCCATGGGGCAGAATTAAGATACAAATGCACCCAATATCTGGTCCTTCTTGCCGTACTTTGTTATCATGTCATCAAGAATAGCAAGAGGCCTCGGAAGATGTTAGTGTTCAGACCATCTGCAAAACTAAGGAACTTGTTAGGTTCAATCAAGGATGATCTTGGCCTCAGCAATCGTCAGGGACTGACGACAGTCCCTTGTCAATGTGTTGCGGCATATATAGGACAGACATGTCACACTGTACAAGAACACGCCTACATCAACCAGCGAAGTCGGCAGCACTGCACTTGACCAACATACAAAGATGTTATGGGGTGGATTGTAAGCATCTTTTATGTATAATATATGTCTATGGCACTAACAGTTTTAAAGGGAAGTTTTTAATTTTTTTTTAGAGTTGTGTCTTTGATATTGACTAATGTCGAAATGCGTAAGGCCTTAATAAAGTGCTATTATGGTCACGACAGTTTAAGTTACTATTTCAAGTGCATCAAACTGGCCATCATGTCTCACAAATGTCTAAATCAGACTGCAAGTAAAATACTTAAATCATCAACAGCTAGTAAGAGACTCTTGAAGCTGTTTATGATTTAACTTATATATTTTACATTTCGACTAATTGCTATGTTGCTATGTTTATTTTTTAAATAACGAAAAATGACCACGTTGTATATTTTTATATGACGCGATGATTGTGGCATAGCCCACTGAAACCAGTGATTATAAAATAGATAATTATATTGCAATATTGGCTTTCTATTTCTGAAGATCATTAATCTATCAGATCGCCTCCACAATAGTCTTGTGTATTTCGCGAACGAACTAGTTCGGAAGAGCGCTCCCACAGGCGAACTATTTCGCATATCCCTCGCCTCTTAGTTCGTTCGCTCCTTTTCCGAAGACTGACGTGGAACAGCGAGATGACGCGAGAACGCGCAGAATCGCGTGATTCCCTTCTGCCAGTTACCTTCATTTCGAACTGAGATGCTGCTCAGCTGTAGTTTCATAGTTCATTACCACAAGAAATCTATATTAAAAATAAAGTATTGCGATTACTCTGTGTACAAAGTAGTTGAATACCATTGTATCACCCATTCGTGTAAATAACTTTTTTCTTTTTTGCCTAAGTATTTGATGTCAAATTGCCCAAAAAATACGGTTAATAGTACACGCTTTGACAACACTGATTCATTATATAAAAAAGCTGTCATAAAAAATAAGAGCTCTTTTAGTAGCGGTAGCAAAAGCCAAAAAAGAGCGGAGGAACTAGAAAGAGCAGCGGACGATTATACCAATGTATCTCGCTTCATAGTTCGTTGGACTCTTTTCCGAAGACCGACGGGCAATAGCGAGAGGGCGCGTAGCAGAGTTAAAAATCACATGTTTGCCTTCTGCTGATGAGTCATTTCGAGGTGAGTGTCTGCCTGCTAGATTACATAGTTCAGTGTTACAAAATTTATGTTTTCATGTGTTATGCACTCTGCAATATCTGACTAATAAATTCCATAATGCCAAGATATAGAGATAACTCTAAACTTAAATGCGACCGAGCGAGGTGGCGCAGTGGTACCGCACTGGACTCGCATTCGGGAGGATGGTGGTTCAAATCCACCTCCGGCCATCCAAATTTAGGTTTTCCGTGATTTTCCTAAATTATTCCAGGCAAATGCCGGGATGGTTCCTTTCAAAGGGCACGGCCGATTTCCTTCCCAATCCTTACCCAAAACTCCGAGCGTTAGCTCCGTCTCTAATGACCAAGCTGTCGACGGGACGTAAAACCCTAAGCTTCCTTCCTTCCTTAAAAGCCAGAAATTATCCACAAACTGTTTCCTTTGGTTTGCGTGATATCGTTAGCGGCTCAAGCAGCAAGCCCATGAAGCAGCTAGGTGGGGGAACTTCCCCCTCCACCTGCACGCGCAGACCACGCCGCTCAGCCGTCACTGGGAGCGGAGGAACTAAAAGAGCGAACTAGTTCGCGGCAGAGTCACGAACTAAAGTGAGCGCTGCCGATCGCGAACTATTATGCGCAAGTCTACTCCTCAACCTCCGATGTCAGAAAATGTTAAAAGTTACTTTTCTATCGCTGGAAGTCCATTAGAGCCATGTGAGCAGGGACGTGTTAACAGCAGCGAGTAAGCAGGGCGCGCTCCCCGCCCCTCACGTGTAGCCGTGCCTGCAGTGGGTGGGGCCGCCCTCGGCCTTGTAATTTGGAGCCGACAGGCAGCGAGGCACAGTTTACGGCCCCGGGCCAACCAAAGCCGCGCGCTTCCTTACCGGGCGGCTTCTCTGCTGTGAAACAACGGCGCATCAGCAGCAGCCGCACCGACCGACTGCACTCAACACTCGCTCGCTTCGTTCCCCACACACCGAGCTGTTCCTGCCCTGCGTCCCTCATTAACGATTTCGTCGTCAGCAGGACGGTAAACTCCAACCTGTCTGTTAAATGAGTCTCCTTTTTAGGCCCCAGTGTTTCATAAACATTGCGACACCGAGCTAACTCCCATGAACCATCAGGTGACTTGCGTCAGCGGCGCAGTTCTTATACCGCCAGGGTCGGAGGAGGGGGGACTCGAAACCCCGACAGCGAAAGACCGCGGGCACCGCAGCACGGCGTCTAGTGCAGACGGCTATTCCGCAGCGGCACAGTTTTAATTTGCTAGGAAGTTTCATATCAGCGCACACTGCACTGAAGTGTGAGAATATCATTCCCGAGTCTTACTAGAGACAGAATCTGCAACATCGCACACTGGTTTCAAAAAAAAAATGTTTCAAATGTTTGAATAGCTTATGGGACTTAACTACGGGGTCATCAGTCCCTAAACTTAGAAACTACTTATAAACTACCTTATACTAAAGACGGCATAAATATCCATGTCCGAGGGGGGATTCGAACCCCCCGACCGTAGTGGCCGTGCAGACCGTGACTGGAGCGCCACAGTCCCCTCGGCCACCGCGGCCGGCCACTGGGTTTCGTTGTGAGTTTGCACGCTTAATACCCGTAGAGACGTAGACACTTCTTGCGCCACAAATGGTGCAGTGAGATGGTACTGCGTCTTGCTCCAAGAGACAGCATGCCCCCTGACAGCTGTGTTTGAATATAAAATGACTGCAGATGGGGCAACACTATCTTACAAAATTGCTGACGACTAACTAAAAGTGGTAGCTGCTGTTTATGCAGACATCGCTGCAGTTATATCTCGGCGACACCGACGAAGCAATTTATTTTGCCAAAACAGAAGATTGTGCAGTAGACCATGGATTATAAGATGTGATGAGGGCGGTTGGGAATTACACAGCCTATTGCGTCATGAACTCAGGTTAGAGGACAAGAAATCCTATAGAAGTTTCCTGAGGTTGGGCGAGACAAAATTCATGACATTGCTTCGTCTAGTAGGACCAAGAATGAGAAAAAAACTGCTGTTATGTTCTGTGAATGGGTACTTATGCCAAAGAGAAGACATACAGCACGATGTCTTCTGGTTCACGTGACTTTTTTTTATAATAAAAAGTATGTAGTCACCAACTGGATTCGAACTCACATTCCTACAAATGAAAACTAGACGTACCAACCAATTGAGCTTTAAACACACAGTATGTGAACATTAATGTAGCGTTTTATGTGAATTGTGTCATGACAAACCCAAGGTACCAGCTTCATCTTTCCACCTACTGAGTTAATCATACGAGAAATTGAAAGACGAAAGTATTTGTTCCCGTGGAGTCCGTGCTCATAGTATAATCCTCGCTTCCCGTGAAACGTCTGCACTGAAAGTACTTTTTTATTTTTTTATTTTATTTTATTTTTATTATTTTTTTTTTAATTTTGTCTGAACGTGGGGCTCGCGAAAACAGCAGAAGTACCGCACCGTAGGTAGATACATGGATACATGTCTGCAGACTTCGTCGAAGTTTTAATTTCGTTAAGTTCAGACGCAAACGTTGTTTGAAGAGTTTTCATCTCGGCTATAATTACAGCATGAGAGGTAATCCTAACCTCCTTCAGTACATCAACAATTTTGTCGAGTGTGGATTTCCTGGTGTATTTGTTATGATAAGAAAGCGATTTAATATCATAAAGACATGTTTCATGTCAGTATGCATCAATAAGTATGTCTACCACTTCCTTACAACAACTCCATGAATACGTAGTGCAATGAAGACGACATAAACAAACAGACGTACACAATCAAATGGCAGCCACATGGCGTGGAATATAGCTACGATTGCATGCCATTTAGTAGCAATGCGATGGCACGCCACCAGATGGCATACAAGGTAACTGTTTACACGAAGGAAATTACTCGCTAAGCCAGTCCTGGCGCAAGAATAGTCTCCGTCTGTACAAGCGTTTACTGTAGGATGAAGTCTCAGAGGGTGAAACTGATAGCTACCTGGACCAGGCGATGACAGACTTGACTAAATTTAGCTGGAGAAACTACATTTCTCCCGGAGACGATTTTAAGCTTGGTTTTTGTGCGACATGTGTTATTGACTGATAGTCTTATCGTGCGTATGTGGAGATTATTCGGGGTAATTTGCTAGGATTCGGTCGGAGTCAAACTGCTAGCGATGCTCGTTTCTCGTTCCAGGTGTCAGTTATCAGTATGTTTCTCAGTGCAGTTAGATAACTACTCAATGCATTTAGATACTTATGGTCAAGGTGTGGCACAAAGTGTTCAACGGCCAGGAAGTTTCGTGTCACCTACAATTCATTCTGAAACAGTAAATGTTAAACAAGCTAAAGATGGAAACCACTTACGTAAGACGTTATCGCAAGAGCAGCCCAATTACACCGCACGGCGTTGTTGTGAAGAATGAGACTACTCTCGGATACCTCCGACAGCTCTTAGCTCCTCATTACTCTCCTTGACAACACCGGCAAATCAGTGTCCTGAACAGTGTGCACGAAGCGCGATCGCATAATAAACTAACAGCTGAGTGGTGTCGAGGGGGCTGCACGCCGTTTATAAGGTAGCCGATGGGGAGGGGGCCACTGTTACGAGAGCCGGACGTGTTTCGAGGAGTCTCGACAATTCCGGCTAGCCCACGCTCTAGCCGGGTACCGCCCCGTTCTTCGCTCCTGGTAGGCGTAAAGTGGCCGGCGACCGGGAAACGCGTGTCATCCCGACCTGCTTCATTAATTTCTCTCTCTTATCGCTTCCTCCGAAGCTGCTGCTGATGGTCGTTACTACAATCTAAGCGTAAAATACGACAGTCTTTAAACGTTCCTGACGTTAATTCCCAAAAAAGAATAGAAAAAGAACTCCTCTAAATGTAAGAGGCAGGACTTTTGCGTGACATCAGCAATCCTTTAACCAGTTTTATTACCAATGAAATATTCTACGCCCGGCCAAATTAACGGTTGCTATGAAACACACTACCGGCGGAGAGCTCGCCAAGTGGTCTGCTGAAAGCCCCACCTGGCTCCCTTCTCCACACGCCGCCCATCCGCCGCGCCTTCAGCATTGGTGCGAGAGTTCTGCTGGCTGCTACCGAGTAACCTGACGTCAGAATCGTATTCGGGCGGTCTGTATTTCAAATCTTGCCCGGACTATCCTGATTAAATATTTCCGAAAATTTGCAAAATTAATTGTAATGGCCGATTCAATTGAAAGGCTCGATCAGAGATGCAAGGATTATGATATGAAAATCAGCATCTCCAAAACGAAAGTAATGTCTGTGGGAAAGAGATTTAAACAGATTGAGTGCCAAATAGGAGGAACAAAGTTAGAGCAGATAGACAGTTTCAAGTACGTGGGATGTATTTTCTCACAGGATGGCAACATAGTGAAAGAACTGGAATCGAGGTGCAGCAAAGCTAATGCAGTGAGTGCTCAGCTAAGATCTACCCTCGTCTGCAAGAAGGAAGTCAGTACCAAGACTAAGTTAGCAGTGCAACGCTCTATCTTTCGGCCAACTTTGTTGTATGGGAGTGAAAGTTGGGTGGATACAGGTTACCTTATTCATCAGCGAGAGGTTACAGATATGGAAGTAGCAAGAATGATTGCAGGTACTAATAGATGGGAAAAATGACAGGAGGGTGTCCATAATGAGGAAATCAAAGAAAAACTGGGAATGAACACCATATATGTAGCAGTTAGAGCGAACAGTCTAAGATGGTTGGGTCATGTTACACGCATGGGACAAGCAAGGTTACCTAAGAGACTTATGAGCTCTGCCGCGGAGGGTAAGAGGAGGCGAAGTAGACCAAGAAGAAAGTACTTAGATACGGTGCAGAATGTTTTTGAAGTAAAATCCACAACATGAGAGGAGGCATCAATGTTAGCATTGAATAGAGGATCATGGAGGAATTTTATTAGAGGTACTATGCTCCAGACTGAACGCTGAAAGGCATAATCAGTCTCTAATGATGATGATGATGCAAAAATGCATTATTCTAGTAGGTGGTGGGTTTGCATTACCAGCACCAGGCTTTCCCGGCAGCTACTACCATATAATAAATAATAATTATCCAAGTTTTCTGCAAATATTTTATTTTTTCGCGACGGCCGTATCGACTTATGGCATTCTCAAGTAATGCATTACCTCAATGGATATTGCATATAGCTTTTGCTAGTTATGAAAACGTTTACTTTATTTGATATTTCCGTTTTCGTATTTTCGTAAGATTTAATATTTATCTTACATGGTATAATGATATATATTTACGAAAATGTTATATCTTTGCAAACACATAGCATCTATATGAAGTCTGTCTGCCAGACCTCGACTACAAGTATCTAACTGCATAACTGCATTGACAAACAAACTGATAGTTTGAAAGAAAATGTTATATGTTACGTAGCGAATTTCGGATATAAGATAAATATTACATCTTACGAAAATACGAAAACGGAAAGATCAAATAAAATAAACATTTTCTTAACTAACAAATGCTGTGTGAAATATCCATCCGCGTAATACATCACTTGAGAATGACACAAACCGAAATGCCTAACCGAAATGCCTATCTCAGGTTCGAGTCCCGGGTGCGGCACACAATTTTAATCTGCCAGGAAGTTTCATATCAGCGCACACTCCGCTGCAGAGTTAAAAGTTTCATTCTGGAATCATCCCTTAGGCTGTAACTAAGCCATGTCTCCACCATATCCTTTCTTCCAGGAGTGCTAGTCCTGCATGTTTCGCAGGAGAGCTTCTGTGAAGTTTGAGAAGTAGGAGGCGAGGTACTGGCGGAAGTAAAGTTGTGAGGCGGCATCGTGAGTCGTGTCGGGATAGCTCAGTCGGTAGGACGCTTGCCCGCGAGAGGCAAAGGGCTTATGTTCGAGTCCCGGTTCCGGCACACAATTTTAATCTGCCAGGAAGTTTCATATCAGCGCACACTCCGCTGCAGAGTGAAAAGTTTCATTCTGATGAATGTTTATTGGAAGAAAAGCATTTCTGAAGAAGATGAGTCAGTTGACATCCAATATTCATTTAACTGTTAGAAATTTCTTTTTGAAAGCATTTGACTTGAGTGTAACACTATATGGGTGTGAAACATGGCCGAAAAGGAGTTCATACAAAAATATGATAGAAGCTTTTGAAATGTGTTGTTGTAGACGAATTCTGAAGACCATATGGATAAAGAAGAATACTGAACAAAATTGGGGAGAAAAGAAAATTCGGTTCAGGGTCAAAATGAGAGACATATAGCATTGCAGGAAAGAGTGTGGCTAAAAATCGCAGAGATACACCGAAAGACTAATGCATTAAGCAGTTTGAAAAAAATATAGGTTGCTGTACTTTTTCTGACATGAAGAGGCTTGTCCAGGATAGGGTAGCACGGAGAGCTTCATGAAAGCAGTCTTTGGACTGAAGACCTCCACACACTATGCTTATTAACATCAAGACCTACATCAAGCACAAACTGTCCCAAAATTACAAAGTAAAGCATCTATTCGTTAATAACACTTAGATACCATGAGAAATTCGGTAGTGAATATCTCATATTTCGATTCCCTTAAGTATTCTGACTTGCGTGGTCTGCATAGGAGAAAAAGGTTGTTAACTGACAAGGGCTTTCTGTAAAAACGTATATTTTTGTATTAGGTGAACACCTATATGTCCCGTTTAACCTATGTTACAGTCGACATATCCTTATTAAGAGATCCAAAAGTAAAAATACCATAGGCTTATACTGACGAGATGTTAATTTTATGCACTTATACTTTCACGCCGATAGAACGCTGTCAAGTTTACTTTACAGTGTTACCTCTATAGGGCGCTAAACAAACCTATTTTTGAAGTTAGCCATTTTACCAAAATTTAAGAAAAATGTTTGTAAAATTAAGGGAGCAAACTGTTTAGATAATCGGCCCCTAGACTTACAAAAACTAAATTATACTACCGACACACCCATATCGGAACAAGACTGGAGCTTCTGACGTGTGCAGCGTACGATGCGTAATCTCGCGCCCCTGACCACACGGTAATTACTGCACGGCTATTTCAGTTAAATAAAGATTAAGGCAATGTTTGTATTTTACAGTGTTGTTACATTTTGAATCCAGCTTTGGAGAAACAAAAATTCAGTGTTTCCATATTAATACAGTGCACTAAACACCAAAATCTGTGTGTTAAAATTTTTGATCGAACTATTACATTTAATGCCACGTATTTGGGACTTTTTTTATTGATAGTTAACATTTTCAATCCAATAATGCTAACATAATATTCGCAACAGCACTAAAGAGAAGGACTGATACACAAATTACGGAATAAATTAGCTTTTAATTCCTTGTAAATACAAATAAATAATCCCTGAGACGGATTTTCGTCTCGAATATGTCAAAGACATTAATGATAAATCTGAAGCACTGAATTAAAATTTGTGATGCGACCGGGAATCGAACACGGACCACCATGCTTACTAGCCAGACGTCTTACCGCCGCATCACTAGCGATTAAGACGCCTCGGAATAGTCTAAGTACGAATTCCTTCACGTCACAAACATTAATTCAGATTCTATGTTCCATAGAACATTGCCACTACAGCCAAGGCTCTCCATGCAGCAGAATACTAACTCAACAATGGACATATTGGAACATTACTGTTTAAGGTGACATAAATATCAATCTAAATACAAATAAATAATCCGTGACACGGATTTTCTTCTCGAATATGTCAAAGACATTAATGGTAAATCTGAAGCATTGAATTAAAATTTGTGATGTGACCGGGAATCGAACGCGGACCTCCATGCATACTAGGCCGACGTCTTACTGCTTTTTTTTTTTTTTTTTTTTTTTTTTTTTTTTTTTTTTTTTTTTTTGCTGTATCGGTAATTCTGTTCATTGCGGACGCTGTTCGTATTTGTTCGTTGATGTTCGAAGTGTTCTTGGCTCAGCTTTTTTATTACAGAGGGCGTTGAGCCCCCTGACCGGGCGCGCTGAGCCACGGCGCCCGGCTGCTAGACCACCGCATCACTAGAGATTAATGTGCCTTGGAATAGTTTAAGCACGATTTCCTTCACATCACAAACTGTAATTCAGCTTCTGCGTTTCATAGAACGTTGCCACTACAGATGTGACGTGAAGGAAATCGTGCTTAGACTATTCCGAGGCGCATTAATCGCTAGTGATGCGGTGGTCTGGGGGTAAGACGTCTGCCTAGTTATCAGGGAGGTCCGGGTTCGATTCCTGGTCGCATCACAAATTTTAATTCAATGCTTCAGGTTTATCATTTTAATTCCTTGTTGTTGAGGAACAACACTGGGAATGAAAGGGTTAAAGGCTTCCACTCCTTTGTGATTTTTATAGTACGACAAAAATCTGCTATTTCGTATAAATTTCAATTTTTTATTACCTTACTTGATACTTTTGGTAAATATTGTACGTTTTTCAAAGCCAGAACGTTTTTGTCTAATTTTTAGGTATAGAAAATGGTCATAATAGAAATATTCGATTAATGATGAAAATTCTCCTCATAGATGATAAATTATTTTTCAAAAGAGATAGATTGGCTGCCCAGTACTTATCTTTGTGCTGTACCGCCGATAGTGACACAAATGAAGAAAAAGAAATAAAGGGACAAAAGAAGGCAAGCTTTCGGAACACAGTTCCTTCTTTAGGTGGGAGAGAAGGGAAGAAAAAAGGATGGGAACGGAAGGGAAAGGTAATTTTTTCTTCCCTTCTCTCCCACCTGAAGAAGGAACTGTGTTCCGAAAGCTTGTCATTTTTCTTCATTAGTGTCACTATCGGCGGTACAGCACAAAGGTAAATACTGGCCAGCCAATCTCTTTTGAAAAATAATTTATCATAATAGAATTAAATAGATATGTAAGTAGTCTGCACGTGGAATGAGGACGTGCGATTCGCTCTTTTGCTGAGTGTTTTACTGTGACTACGTCGCAATTCATGAGAATTATGATATTTGTTTCATTTGTGTAGTTATCACTTTCGACCAAGGAACTCGATCTCCAGATAAACAGCAATCCTATCACTTTGGTCATACAGCAAAAGATGAATCTAGGAACGAACTATGCGTCCGCTTAACTAAACTGAAAAATGTTTGAAGGATATTCTCAGCGTCCAGGATGTGACGATTATAGTAAAGGACGTGTTTACCAAGAGTTGCTATTAAATCGTGCTAATTTATATTTTCTTATGTAATGCTCAGTCACTTTACATGATAGCGAATATTTCTTTAAAAATGCCACATTTGATCTCTCTCTCCATTCCTCTAAAGATTTCTGCAGCTACGTGACTTGACAACATAAGAAAGTACAGTGTTGATACGACACTTCAATGATAAGACTTAGTGACAAATAGAGCCAGTCTGCTGTGTTGTAAATGGAATAGCTTTGTTTAAGCTATCGTAACAGATCGCATGATATAAACTGAACACAAAGCCAAAGTAATCTGGAGTTATCTAAATATAATACGTACTAAAGGAGAAAGGACACACAAACGAAATTTTATAAGATGATAAAAGTGCCTTATGTGACCAATGAGTCAGAGAACTGAGCCGTGAACACAAGTGAGAGGAGTGCTACTAAAACAATACCAATGAAGTCCCCGAGAAGACCAACTGATTATGCTGTCATAGACAGAAAAAAAGTCTGCAGATGGGAATCAAAAACATTTAGCGTAACGGAATTATCGAAGTTCAGTAGAGAAGTGTTATGAACGTTAAATCGACTAGTTAGAGAGATTCTGGAGGCTTACCGAGTTGTCCACCATAAAGTCAGTCGTATGTGCTTGTTTACCAAAACATTTTGAGCGATGGGCTTGCGATATGTGTGCAAAATATATTGTAATAGACACAAGAAATGTTTTATTTTCGAGATACCCATATCCAAAAACAGTACACAAATGTGACGTGTAACATTTAACCGTAAGAGATATGAAGATGGCAACTTAGAACTTGGGAGTGTCGTGGGTCCGTTGCTATTCACGATATATATAAATGACCTTGTGGGCAACATCGTAAGTTTACTGAGGCTTTTTTCGGATGATGCTGTAGTATATAGAGAGGATGTAACAATGGAAAATTGTATTGAAACGCAGGAGGATCTGCATCGAATTGACGCATGGTGCAGGGATTGGCAATTGAATCTCAATGTAGACAAGTGTAATGTGCTACGAATACATAAAAGAAAGATCCTTTATCATTTAGCTACACTATATCAGGTGAGCAACTGGAAGCAGTTAATTCCATAAATTATCTGGGAGTAGGCATTAGGAGTGATTTAAAATGGAACGACCAGACTTATTAATTGGATGAATCCTAAGGAAATGCATTCCGAAAACAAAGGAAGTAGGTTACAGTACACTTGATCGCCCACTGCTTGAATACTGCACACCAGTGTGGGATCTGTACCTGGTGGAGTTGACAGAGGAGGTAGAGAAGATCCAACGGAGAGCAGCGCGCTTCGTTACAGGATGATTTGGCAATCGTGAAAGCGTTAAGGAGATGATCGTTAAACTCCAATGGAAGACTCTACAGGAGAGACGCTCTGTCGCTCGGTACGGGCTTTTGTCGACGTTTCGAGAACATACCTTTACCGAGGAGTCTAGCTGTATAAGGCTCCCTCCTACGTATATCTCGCGATCATGAGGATAAAATCAGAGAGATTAGAGCCCACACAGTGGCATACCGACAATCTTTCTTTCCGCGAACAATACGTGACTGGAATAGGATGGAGAACCGATAGTGGTACTCTAGGTATTCTCCGCCCACACCGTCGGGTGGCTTGCGGAGTATGGATATAGATGTAGAAACTGGTCTAAATATAACAATTTGAAACTAGTGATCAGGGCTCCTCTGCTTACGCAGATTCCATATAAAGTTAATTATTTTTTGCACTTAATTGTAAATGCCAACCAGTGAAGTTTCCCGACAAAATTCTACTACCTGAAAGAAAAATACATTTACATCATATCTTGCCAATCACAAAGACGTGAGAAGCGGAACATGTTCTATTCACTACGTCCATGTATTCAATACCTAGCCGTTTCATTCATAAGTAGCCATCGTAGAGTTGCTACTTGCATACCTCTACGTGAGATGTTATTAGACTAGCCCTTTCTTGTCATAACTACGGAAGCGAGACATACCGGTTCGTAAAATAATTGTAGAACTCGCCTCGAAAACAGGTTCCCAGCAAGCAGGTTTCTTAAGAGGCCTTTCTTAAAATCTTTACAAACTGATTTTTTTTCTGGATTTGAATCACTTACGCGAATTACACGTGTCTTAACACCCCTGTTTCTCTTTCTCTGTAAAGGCTGGATATACGAGTGTTATTCCATTCAGAAGAGGGACGCTATAGCAGTATTGTTCACCCAAGTACATGAAGTATATTCATTTGTGCAATACAAAAGCGAAAAATCAAGGCTTAACATTTACTAAAATTCAAATTGAATCGACAAAATGTGTGGCACGTGATATTTTATCAATAATCAGTTTCTTTGCTCACCATATCTCCAATTTGTTCATCGTCTCTGGTTTAAGTTGATAATTAGCCTTCTGTCCCTCCAATCGACTCAATACTTCTTTAGAATTGCCAACAACTTGTCCCGTCTGCCACAGTCTAAAGCCTTCTCACGATCAATGGGAACAGCATATACTTTCCTATTCTACTCCAAGCGTCTCGCCACGGCGGTTTAGCCGTGCGTATTGAGGCGCCGTACTCCGGTGTTCGCGGCCGTTCGCCGTCGGGGGTTCGAATCCCCACCCCCTTGGGCATGCGTGTGTGTGTTGTCCTTAGGTTAGTTTACCTTAGTTTAAGTAGTTTGTAAGCTACGGACTAATAACCACGCAGTTGAGTCCGATAGTTTTACAATTTGAACATGTAACTCTCTTGAATGAAACTTTCATTTGCAGCGGTGTGCGCTGATATGAAAATTCCTGGCAGATTAAAATTGTGTGCCGGAACCGGGACTAGAACCTGGGACCTTTGCCTTTCGCGGGCAAGCGCACTACCGACTGTGCTATCCCGACACCACTCACGATGCCGCCTCACAACTTTACTTCCGCCAGTACCTCGCCTCCTACTTCTCAAACTTCACAGAAGCTCTCCTGCGAACCATGCAAGACTAGCACTCGTGGAAGAAAGGATATGGTGGAGACATGGCTTAGCCACAGCCTAAGGGATGTTTCCAGAATGAAACTTTCACTCTGCAGCGGAGTGTGCGCTGATATGAAACTTCCTGGCAGATTAAAATTGTGTGCCGGAACCTGGACTCGAACCTGGGACCTTTGCTTTTCGCGGGCAAGCGCACTACCGACTGTGCTATCCCGACACGACTCACGATGCCGCTTCACAACTGTACTTACCTCGCGGAAAGTTTTGAAAGTAGGAGGCGAGGTACTGGCGGAAGTAATTTTGTGAGGCGGCACCGTGAGTCGTGTCGGTATAGCTCAGTCGGTAGTGCGCTTGCCCGCGAAAGGCAAAGGTCCCAGGTTCGAGCCTCGGTTCCGACACACAATTTTAATCTGTCAGGAAGTTTCAAGTGACTCTCTCTCCTAACACTCTTAGCAGCCAAATCTTCTTCCAACTCGTTTCCTGAAACCAAATTGTTCTTCGCCTACCGAGTAATTCAGCTTTCCATATAACCCTCTGTTGGATGTCATTAGTAGGGCTTTTTTGCATCAAATGATGAAATGAGATTCGGTGTAGTGTGTTTCTTGCTCTTTTTTTCTGTTCTTTTTCAGGTAATGTGCGAGGGACATAGGAACAGTGACCGTTACAAAAGAATAAAATCTTTAAATATCATTTGAGTTTTGTAAAATTCTGCACTGCAAAATCAAAGCGTCATTATCAATGTAACTATCTTACAAGGAAAACCCGCGGAGCACTTCTGATCACCAATCCCTGGAGGGGGATGACCTAGGATGGGAAGGAGAGAATAAAGGGAAGAGAATACAGCCAAGAAGAGAAGAGGAGAAAGAAGCTGAGATGGTGGGGTCATGTTACACGCATTGGAGAAGCAAGGTGTTCGGCAGCGGAGGGTAAGAGGAGTTGAGATAGACCACGGAGAAAGTACTTGGATTCGGGGACGAATGATTTTAAAGCAAAAGGCTTAATATCAGATGTAGCGGATCATGGAGGAATTTTATTAGGGGGACTACGCTCCAGACAGAACGCTGAAAGGCACAGTCTCTAATGATGATGATGATGATGTAACTCACATGGGATGAAAGAAGAAGGCCGCGCGGGAATGGCCACGCGGTCTTAGGCGCCATGTCACGGATTGCGTGGCCACTCCCGTTGGAGGTTCGAGCACTCGTTCGAGCGTGGGTGTGTCTTGTCGTTAACATAAGTTAGTTTAAGTAGTTTATAAGTCTAGGGACTGAAGACCACAGCAGTTTAGTCCCTTTGGTTTACAAACATTTGAACATTTGAGAATACTGTACTGAGTAGAACTCTGTGCAGTGTAATTTGCGAATTTCTAGATAGCACAGCTAGAACAGCAACCCGTGTATATTAAATTTTTCGTGAAACTCAAGAAAACCTTTACAGAGGCGCAAACATTGATGCAGAAGGCCTACGTGATATGTGTACGCAGTGTTATCAATGGTCCACGCAGCTTGAAAATGGCCGGACGGCAGTTAGAGATTGTAACGAAGCATGTTGGGAATTTATTCCCATCTGCTTGCATTACTGAACCTCCCGATACCACTGTTTAATAGTAATAGATATGAATATAATTAGTCTGTTATCAACTTCTTTTCCAAAACTTTTGTTATTCTATTTTGAAACGTCATTTCCATTATCTGACATCGGAGACGATTGTATAATTAGCAAATATTAATTAATTCGTGCCAGAAGTATAGGCTATTGTTAAAAGTTCAGATAGAATGTTAGTTAATACTTCTATTAAAACTAGGTAAATTCTCTTCTCATAATATTAAAGAAGATATTACTATGTTTCACAAGTAATGTTAGCAAAGTTTTACCCTCTTTAGTTTCTGTATAATTACCAGTAATTACGAAGTAATTGTTTGTAAAAGCTATTAAACTATATTTGGATATGGAAAACTGTTCATTTAACCGAGATTTGTATATCAATTTAATCAGTATAATTTTTTACGAAATCTTTTACTATAGCCGGTTGTACATAACTGTTTACTGTTTCATTATAATTAATCTAATGAATTCCGTTAACAATACGTAAGTTTCAGTGACATTATTTGGAACATATAAATAGGACGCGCCCGCGGCATGTATCAGAATATTTTTAGTCAGTTATCAGTGGCAGAACCTTCGTCAGTTTCGAGTATTGGTTACTGTTCCGGCCGCGATCTGAGGCGCAAGCCACGCCGGTTTGAACTTTAATGTTCAACAATTATGCAAAAATTCGTCACTGCTATTGGTGTGTCAAGTATATCTACAGTGACTAATTAATATTTGTATCACATTATGATGTACACCTCGAACTTTTGTATTCCACACACGGACAGTGTTAATTCGTATTATTGATGTGTGGAATGTGAATGCCTGCTGTTAGAGGTTGTAATTAATGAGACTGGTAAGCTGGCCGTAAATGGGGACAAATGGGCATTTATAGACCATTAAAAGTGTCGACGAACTGCAATTCCGTGTGTTGCCTACGTTATTTGTAGTGTAGTTCTCGCCAGTTGAAACATCAGCCAGCTGCTACCGAGAGCAACGACCATCGACTACATCAAGAACTTCGAGAATCATCGATCAACGACCAGGGACGGCACAAGATGACCTCGTTTAGGACTGACTCCCTTCGATGTCTACCGACGACTCTGATTTCAGGAATGTTTAAGACACATCTGAAGGAAGAGGAAAGTAATATTATGATTCAACGTCCCGTTGACACCGTGGGACTGAGAAGGAAATCGGTCGTACCTTTTGAAACGAATTATCTCGGTGTTTGCGTAGAGTGGTTTTGGAAAATACGTCGGATGGTGTTCTAAAAATACAATACTTTTTTAAATGGCTGGATTTGGTCATATTGTATTTTCTGGCTATGTTAGTTGATTTTGAATATAGCCTAAATGCAGCAATCGTAACAGCGCTGTAAAAGCAAACACGCAGCCCCACAACTTGCTTTGAAATACGAGGGTTGGAACTTAAATAGTGGAGCTATTTATTCGTAACAAAAGCGTTAAATATTTGCACCTGTTACTGTCCTTCAGAGTAGTGACCACCTTTGTGTAGAACCCGTTGCCAGCGATGTGGAAGGCATTGTATACCGTTAGCAGAACCTGTTCTGTTGATGTTGCGAATGGAGCGGTCTACTGCCTGTAGAATCTTTGGAACAGTTCCGAAGCGAATGCCTCGAAGTAATTCCTTCATTTTCGGAATCAAATCACAGTGACAAGAAGACTTGCGAAAAAAGCCGCAACACTTTCTGCACAACCCACCCATCCTTTTGCACGACAATGCGCGGGCGCATACAGCGCAAGCTATGGCTGCTCTGTTCGGTCGATGGGGCTGGGAAGTACTGTACCATAGACCATACTCCTCGGACGTAAGTCCTTGTGGCTTTGATTTGATTCCGAAGATGAAGGAACTACTCCGTGGCATTCGTTTCAGAACTGTTCCAGAAATTTGACAGGCAGTAGACCACTCCATTCTCACCATCAACAGAACAGGCTTTTCTAACGGTATACTGCACCTTCCACATCCCTGGCAACGGATTCTACAAAACGTTGGTGACTGTTATGAAGAACCATAACAGGAGAAAACTATTTAAGTTCCAACCCTCATAAATACACTTTATCCTGATTTCAATACTATCTAAGGGTGTGTCCATCAGAGGTATAAAATTATGACACGAGTCGTAAAAACTTGTAACTTATTATGCTCATGCCATATAAAATGACACTGAGTTTGTTCATAAAAATAGTTGCCAGTCTGATGCCGCTCCTGAGCGCAAACATTGCAGCAAACCATAGAGGCCAGCCACTTTATTTTAAATTTCTTTAAACCCGCTAGTATTCACTTATCATGAACAACTTAAGATATCATACTACCAAAGTATGCTATTAGTTTTTACGTCTCATGACATAATTTTATACTTCTGAAGAAGACAACGTTAGTGGTTGTTGAAATCGGATAAAAAGTATTTATTTCAAAGCTAGCAGTGACGCTGTGTGTTGCCTTTTACAGTATATTTTAGTTTATTAAAAACGGCATCATCTAGTTCATTTCACTTTCTAACAATTACCTGATCGCATATTTTTGATACACGCCTAAAATTTGCATTCTTTCCGCAGAAGACTCATCATACTAGATGATTAAGCTGTTCTGCCTGGTAATCAGTTTCCAACACAATCCCAAATTTGGCTACATATCTTAAACTTGTATATTTGTGTTAGTAAGCAGCAAGGATCAGATAATTAAGAACTCTTACAAACTCATGTTTTCCATGGTTTCCGGGAAACATTTAAGTTTCTCCTGTGCATGAACACAGATTCATAATGATTTTATTAAATAACATATTTTCCTGCAAGAGTGGTTTCTTCATTCGACATTATTATTTACACTTCATAATGGCCCATTTATAGCGAATTATTCATGATATTACGTTCAATCATGTCAATCCATGGATCGTTAATAGTGATTGTCGAGCATAACGATCGTTAGGTTATTAAATATTATACTCCAAATTGTTCACCTGTAATATGCAATCTATTTTACATGTACATGGTGTTACAAAAAGGTACGGCCAAACTATCAGTAAACATTCCGCACACACAAAGAAAGAAAATATGTTATGTGGACATGTGTCCGGAAACGCTTAATTTCCAAGTTAGAGCTCATTTTATTACTTCTCTTCAAATCACATTAATCATGCAATGCAAACACACAGCAACAGAACGTACCAGCGTGACTTCAAACACATTGTTACAGGAAATGTTCAAAATGTCCTCCGTTAGCGAGGATACATGCATCCACCCTCCGTCGCATGGAATCCCTGATGCGCTGATGCAGCCCTGGAGAATGGCGTATTGTATCACAGCCGTCCACAATACGAGCACAAAGAGTCTCTACATTTGGTACCAGGGTTGAGTAGACAAGAGCTTTCAAATTCCCCCATAAATGAAAGTCAAGAGGGTTGAGGTCAGGACAGCGTGGAGACCATGGAATTGGTTCGCCTCTACCAATCCATCAGTCACCCAATCTGTTGTTGAGCTAATAAAAAAAAATGTCCAAATGTTTGTATAGTCTGTGGGACTTAACTACGGGGTCATCAGTCCCTAAACTTACAAACTACTTATGAACTAACTAAGACTAAGGACGGCACAAATATCCATGTCCGAGGGGGGATTCGAACCCCCAAACGTAGTGGCCGTGCAGACCGTGACTGCAGCGCCTCAGTCCCCGCGGCCACCGCGGCCGGCTTGAGCTAACCCATACATCAGATGGGCATCTGCCAACTCCGCATTTGTAAACATTGCACTGACTGTAAAACCACGTTCGTGATGAACACCAACCAGTTGATGCTACGGACAGATGTGCTTGATGCTAGTACTGTAGAGCAATGATTCGCATGTCAACACAAGCACTGAAGTCAACATTACCTTCCTTCAATTGGGCCAACTGGCGGTGAATCGAGGAAGTACAGTACATACTAACGAAACAATTGGGTATTTTGACAAATGTCTGCACGAATTATTTCAATTTACATTTAAAGAGAAATACTAAAATGAGCTCTAACATGGAAATTAAGCGTTTCCGGACACATGTCCCATAACATATTTTCTCTCTCTGTGTGTGAGGAATGTTTCCTGAAAGTTTGGCCGTACCTTTTTGTAACTGAGCAGTGGAACGCTACATCATTTTAGATTGCCGAATATTTTGTAACGAAACAGTTATTATTATTAAAGAAACGGAAAGAGTTTCCTCCACCACCACATTCTTTCTACGTATTCCAGTTGGAGAGACTAGACTTGCCGTCGACATACTAATTACCAGCTTTTCCCCAGGATACGAACCGCGCGGCCTGTGGTCCGCTTTCTTGCTTCACTGCGGATGTTACGCCGTGTTTACAGTTTTATGTGTATTTCCGGCAAGGGACGCTTCCTGAGATCTTGTTGCACGCGAGGTGAAAGCAAAATCGGGAACAGAGAAACCATCTGTGCGACTGAAAACGAATGCAACATTCCTCTACGTGGCAACAAGTAATGTAGTTTCCAATACGAGACGGACGCTGATTTGCAATAATTTCAAATTTAAGAAATTGGGTTTACGGATGTGTGACAATAAAACCCCGGCACGTGATGCTGGATGACGAATTATTTTATTTAGCTTTTGGTACCATTTAAAACACACACAAAATTAATAATATAATGCAAGCCCTAGAGTAATTTACAAAACAGAGAGACTAAAAAAGTTATGTAAGAACATTGTAGAAAAACTACAGAGATATTTACAATACGAGAAAGGAAAAAAATGAAATGACGGAAAAAAAGAAACTAAATACAAAAGTATTAAGATACAAGGTAATGTAAAATGTAAGTAGGTATGTAGACGATAAAGTAAAAGGTTGAAAACAACTAGACTAGAATATCCAGTTGTTGTAGGCATTGAATAGCAGGTGATGAAGCTGTCAGAAGGTCAGGAGAGTTCCACGGAAGGCTCTATTAGGACAGCTGAAGGTGATGTATCGCATTGTTTGAAAGTCTCCACCACAGCCACAGCTTGGACAAGGTCGAAGGCCTCAGGAGTGCATTGCGGGTCCAATTCTCCCATGTCTAGTACGAACTCTATTCAGACAGACCCAGATATGGCGCGAGGGATGAAATCCAGGAGGGGGCTGTGTGGGATCAAGGAGTGCTCTCCATTCGTGGGGGCCTTATTGTTCAAGTATGCTGGCTGCTAGAGTTTTCGTTCATCAGTTTTTGAGCCAGCAGTGGAGGTGGGTGCCTAGCTTTCAGTCTGGTTGGAGTGATTCTTTGAATGTACTGATGTATTGGTAACGAGTTATTGGCCCATACTGTATTTGCTTCTCGGACAAGATTATTCACGCGGCGTAGATCTGAATGAAGGAGATGGCTTAGTACTGGAACCCAGTGCAGTCGTATTGTTTTGATGACACCACTGATACTCCGCACTGTCTGATACTGGACGGCGTCTACTTTCTTGGTGTGGGAGCTGTTCAGCCAGACTGAAGACAGTATTCCACCGTTGAATCACCAGACGTAGAGTTGACGTTGTGAATCCCCATGTCCTGCCAGCTATCTCAGAAAGGTAGCTTGGCTGCGAGGCTGGAGTCATGTTTGCTGTATGACAGTCTCCGGTCCAGTGTAACACCAAGATATTTTGGGTTCAGGTTGTACCGTAAGATACTGCTATTGATAGTTGCTTTCAAGGTGATATGAGGCAGGATGTTACTGCGATGAAAGCAAGATGTTTTCGTTTTGGTTGTGTTTCGTGTTAAGCGCCACTTTAGGAAGAAACTTGTCAGTAAGCAGAGATCTTTTGTTAGTGTAATTTTATGTGCTATGTGGCTATGAAAATATCATCAGCATAGGCGAGCTGTCTTGACACAGTTCCTGGAATGTCTGCAAGATAAACATTGAAAACAAGGGGGCCAATATGGAACCTTGTGGGCGTCCATTGTTTAGTCTCCTTGGTTTGCTCAGGTTACTGTTCATGACCACTTGAATTATTCTATGTGAAATCATGCAATTGGTTAGATTTGTAGCTTTTTGCACTGTAAGATTTTTAGAAGTTTGTATACTGGATGACGAAAGATCAACACAAACAAAAGAAATTATCAGCAGCTCAGGGAGCCTCTTTTCAGTGTGTTGTTATATATCTATATATCCTCCATTTTTGACAACACAACAATAATTTGTGCTCAAACAGGTAAGGGTAGTAGTCTTATTAGATTATGCAGTGACAACGGTGTAGTACGTAGAAAAATAGTTTCTGATAAGGAAATGCAGAAAACTTAGGACAAAGGCTCACATGGAGTTACGTAAATCAGCGCCATTTCTAAGCTGACAAAGGCAACATAATGTCCTTAGAAAGATTCAAATGTTCCAATGTTTGTTACCGTTAAGGGACGTAACTTAGGGGTCATCAGTCCCTAAACTTACAAAGTACTTTAACAAACTTATGTGCTTTTTAATGGGCAGCGCATATTATTACATCAGCAATCTATAGCATAACAAATCACATAAACAATGGCGTTGTTTCCGATGGACCAATTACATCCAGAGAGATTGCGAAACGAAGTTGACGCCTGAAATACTCGAAACGCGTGGCTAGAGCACGTCCTGAGACTCAGACGATAACCTCATACTAATTACTGATGCTATAGATTGCTGATGAAATAATATAGGGTGTCCCTTGATAGCTTGAGGAACAAAATGAGATAGGGAATCCGTGTCCCGAAACGTCACCCAACGGCGCTACCGAGCGTCAGAATTACAGGTGCTGGCGCCTGCCGCTAGGCCACCTCTCGGGCGGCGAACGCGTCGTTGTATACACACAGACCGCGGACAGGTCTGTAATATGTGGCTTTTGATATTCGGGGTATGCGAGTGATTGCAACGATCGCCGCTGGAGAAGATTGAGCTAGCAGCTGTTGGGCAGGCCTTGTGCCCTACGAATGCGATTCTCTCTTGTCGTGATGGCTGATGGTGACGCACTTCCGCTTGGTTTATTGCTTCTCAAAACCTCCAACACAATCTCCGATGCTGTACACTATAGCTTAGTATAATGAATGTAGCTCACAGAGAACGAGGGTAGTACTATGTTGTGTTTTGTAGACTAACGTCGTCGTGCAGCAGCCATCACCATCTACACTGCTGGAGTGTACAGCGATGGGTCACATTATATGAATAGCGGTAGATATTTCGTGATGTCGACGCCTTTATTGTATTTAACGGAAGGAAACCATAAATGCAAGGAAATTAAGACGAGCAGCACGTGTAGAATATGGAGGCTTCCCAGTGATGTCTAGCGGTAGGCGCCAGCACCTATGATTTTGACGCTCGGTAGCGCTGTTGGGTGACGTTTCCGGACACGGGTTCCATACCTCATTTTGTACCTCAAGGCATCCTCCACGAGGCTTGTCGGTATCATGTAGAAACACAAGTAACAGTGATCAGAAAGCACCTGACATTGGCAGGGCGGCGAACGAGTTTCTGATGCAGGAGAAGCCACCTACTGCAGTGTTAATGAACTACACCAGGTGACAGGTGTCGGCACGGTTGGGGATAGAGTGTCGGAGGCGACCGCAGACCGCCGCCTGCGGTCACCAGCCGTGACAGGAGACCCTTCTGGTCTTGCAGCTCTCACCCTGTGGAAACAAGAGCAGTCTGCCCTTCATACTCACGTCTACACTTTCCTTTGTCGAGGTTCGCCCATGCACGGCCGAAGTGGGCGCAATCGGCAGAATACGGCGATATTTTGACTTACTCTAACTGGGCCACCCCCATGAACCACAGACATTGCCGAGGTGGGGTGGCTTGCGTGCCTCAACGATGCAGATACCCGTACCGTAGGTGCAACCACAGCGGAGGGGTATCTGTGGAGAGGCCAGACAAACGTGTGGTTCCTGAAGAGGGGCAGCAGCCTTTTCAGTAGTTATAGGGGCAACAGTCTGGATGATTGACTGAGCTGGCCTTGTAACATCAGCTAATGTGGCTTTGCCACAAGGTTACTGCGAACGGCTGAAAGCAAGGGGAAACTACAGCCGTTACTTTTCCCGAGGACATGCAGCTCTACTGTATGAAAACATGATGATGGCATCCTCTCGGGTAAAATATTCCGGAGGTAAAATAGTCCCCCATTCGGATCTCCGGGCGGGGACTACTCAGGAGGATGTTATCATCAGGAAAGACAATACTGGCATTCTACGGATCGGAGCGTGGAATGTTAGATCCCTTAATCGGGTAGGAAAATTAGAAAATTTAAAAAGGGAAATGGATAGGTTGAAGTTAGATATAGTGGGGATTAGTGAAGTTCGGTGGCAGGATGAACAGGATTTCTGGTCAGGTGAGTACAGGATTATAAATACAAAAGCAGTTGGGGGTATCACAGGAGTAGGACTGATAATGAATAAGAAAATAGGAATGCGGGTAAACTACTATAAGCAGCACAGTGATCGCATTATCATTGTCAAGATAGATACTAAGCCAACACCGACAACAGTAGTACAGGTTTATATGCCAACTAGCTCTGCCGATGATGAGGAGATCGAAGAAATATATGAGGAGCTAAAGGAAATTATTCAGACAGTTAAGGGAGAGGAAAACTTAATTGTAATGGGAGACTGGAATTCGGTAGTAGGAAAAGGAAGAGAAGGAAAAATAGTAGGTGAATATGGACTGGGCAGAAGGAATGAAAGAGGAAGTCGCCTGGTAGAATTTTGCACGGGACATGATTTAATTGTAACAAACACGTGGTTTAAGAATCACAAAAGAAGGTTGTATACTTGGAAGAGACCAGGAGACACCGGAAGGTATCAGATAGATTTTATAATGGTAAAACATAGATTCCGGAACCAGGTTATAAACTGCAAGACATACCCAGGGGCAGATATAGACTCTGACCATAACTTGTTAGTTATGAACTGTAGGCTGAAACTGAAAAAACTGCAGAAAGGTAGGAAAATAAGGAGATGGGACCTAGATAAATTGAAGGAACGTGAAGTTCTGGTGAATTTCAGAGGGAGCTTTAGGCAACAATTGACAGAAACAGGGGGAAATAAAACAGTAGAAGAGGAATGGGTAGCATTGAGAGATGAAATAGTGAAGGCAGCGGAGGACAAAATAGGTAGAAAGGCAAGACCTACAAAAAATCCTTGGATAACACAGGAAATACTAAATTTAATTGATGAAAGGAGAAAATATAAAAATGCAGTAAATGAAACAAGCAAAATGGAGTACAGACGACTAAAAAATGAGATTGACAGGAAATGCAAAATGGCTAAGCAGGAGTGGCTAGAAGCCAAATGCAAATCTGTAGAAGAATGTATAAGAAGGGGGAAAATAGATACCGCCTACAGAAAAATAAAAGACACATTTGGGGACAAGAAAAGTAATTCTACGAATATCAAGAACTCAGATGGGAAACCAGTTCTCAGCAAAGAAGGGAAAGCTGAAAGGTGGAAAGAGTACATAGAGCAGCTCTACAAAGGAAATGAACTTAGAGACGATGTTGTAGGAAGGGAAGAGGAAGTAGATCAAGATGAAATAGGAGATACTATACTGAGAGATGAATTTGACAGAGCCTGAAAGACCTAGGTCGGAACAAGGCCCCAGGAGTAGATGACATACCCTCAGAGCTACTAAAGTCTCTGGGAGAGCCAGCCATGACAAAACTATTTGAACTGGTGTGTAGGATGTATGAGACAGGCGAAATACCCTCAGACTTTAAGAAAAATGTAATAATCCCCATTCCAAAGAAATCAGGCGCAGACAGGTGTGAAAATTACAGAACCATCAGTTTGATAAGTCATGGTTGCAAAATTTTAACACGAATTATCTACAGGAGAATGGAAAAGCTGGTAGAAGCTGACCTCGGGGAAGATCAGTTTGGATTCAGGAGGAACGTAGGAACCCGGGAGGCAATACTTACCTTACGTCTTATCTTAGAAGATAGATTAAGGAAAGGCAAACCTACATTTTTAGCTTTTGTAGATTTGGAGAAAGCATTTGACAATGTTGACTGGACTACACTCTTTCAAATTCTGAAGTCAGCAGGGGTAAAATACAGGGAAAGGAGAGTTATTTACAATTTGTACAAAAGCCAGACCGCAGTTATTAGACTTGAAGGGCATGAAAGGGAAGCATCAGTTGGGAAGGGAGTAAGACAGGGTTGTAGCCTTTCTCCGATGTTATTCAATTTGTACATTGAGCAGGCGGTGAAGGAAAGCATGGAAAATTTTGGAATAGGCATTAAAGTTCAGGGGGAAGAAATAAAAACATTGCGTTTTGCTGATGACATTGTAATTCTGTCAGAGACAGCGAACGACCTGGAAGAGCAGCTGAATGGAATGGACAGTGTGTTGAAGAGAGCGTATAAAATGAACATAAACAAGAGCAAAACAAAAATAATGGAATGTAGTCTTAGAAAATCAGGCGATGCCGAAGGAATTAGATTAGGTAATGAGACAATGAAGGTGGTAGATGAGTTTTGTTACTTGGGTAGTAAAATAACATGCGATGGTCGCAGTACAGAGGATATAAAATGCAGAATGGCAATGGGAAGAAAAGCATTTTTGAAAAAGAGAAATTTGCTAACATCGAATATTAATTTAAGTGTAAGGAAGTCTTTTCTGAAGGCATTTGTGTGGAGTGTTGCCTTGTACGGGAGTGAAACATGGACGATAAGCAGTGCGGACAGGAAGAGAATAGAGGCTTTTGAAATGTGGTGTTACAGAAGAATGCTGAAGATTAAGTGGGTAGATCACATAGCTAATGAAGAGGTACTGAACAAAATTGTCGAAAAAGGAATTTTTGGCATACCCTGACTAAAAGAAGGGATCGCTTGGTAGGACATATTCTTAGACATCGAGGATTCGTAAATTTAGTATTGGAGGGAAGTGTGTGGGGTAAAAATCGCAGAGGGAGACCAAGAGACGCGTATAGTAAGCAGATTCAAGTGGATGTGGGTTGCCGTTCTTATGAGGAGATGAAAAGGCTTGCTCAGGATAGAGTAGGGTGGAGAGCTGCATCAAACCAGTCTCCGGACTGAAGACCATAACAACATAACAACTCTAACTGGGAAGCTCGTTTGTCCAATCGTCATTAAAAAGGATCTCGGTTTCACCCTGACTATTTCTAACACATTCACCGTTCCGTAAGACATACGGAAACGCGTGGGTATCGACGGTGTAGGTGTACATACCCAGTACGGGCCTAGCTTTTCCATTAGCTAAAACGTGTTATCCCGCATACTGCAACCTGTCATATTTTATAGGCTAGATCAGTGGTTCTTGTTACGGGACCCACACTTTTTCTGAAAAAAGTATCTCAGCCCACTACAGCGATTACACAGTGGTTAATAATACAGTGCGTCCACAAGTCCTTCGTTGAGAAGGGAAGACCGCGCCAGTCCACTTCCGCCTACCGGCCAGCATTAATTATTTTACGTGTCCAGGACTAAGACATATCTTTCGATCAATAAATATACAATTATAATAAACAATTTAGAATCTAGGGACACCAAATTCACTAAATATATGTTTACAGTGTACAATTACATTGAGCAAATTACAATCCAAGAATACAAAATTCAATAAATATACTATTAAAATACACAAACTAGAAACATAAAGTATGGACACTGCTAGTTTCTGCTAGATGGACCGCAAGCTCCAAAATTCTGCTGTCTTGATGGCCACACCATTTGCCGCGTGTAGGTCCTCTATGATGCAGGGGTGGAGCAGGTTTCTGCTGACCAGGAGGTGTTGTGGGTCCTGCACATCGCTACACTCACAGAGCTATTCTTCGCTTGTGAAGCCCCACTGTCTGGGATTCGTCTTGCAGCGTGACAATCCTGTACTCAATCTATTTAGTGCCTTCCATGTTGCATACGACAGATGAAATCCTTCGGCAGGTTCCTCTTTGACGTTCTCTCTGGCCCTTTCGTTTGACGAATTCTGCCATACCCCTGTTCTCAGAGTTCCAGTCCTCAATGCAGTTGATGATGTTGTGCTCATAAAGCTCCTCTTTTACTTAAGCATAGGTTTTCTTGGCTCATATCTGAAGGTGGGGGGGGGGGGGGTGTCTGGGGTCGGATTCCCGTTTCTTTTCCTCTGTTTCTGCAGCTGTTCTTCTGCGTATGTCTGGAGGCGCTATGCCCATAATTTCGTAGATTTTTCTGACAGAAGTTGATCGAAGGCAGTCAGTCACTATGTCTAGTCTCATGTAGTGGCGTGTCCACCTCTCTGGCATGTGTTGAGTTTCTCCAGACTGGTGCTGCATACTCCACTGCAGAGAAGCACAGTGCCGGGGAATATGTGCAGATGTGATCTCCAGGTGGAGCCAGTGAGTTTACGTATGATGCTATTCCGGGCAGATACTTTCATCTTGGTTTCCTGGCAATGATCCTTGAATGTGAAGCTTCGGTCTAACTTTACTCCCAAGTAGTTTGGAGTATAACAGTGAAGCAGTTGTTGTCCTCTACAGATAATTTTTAACTTCTTTCTGGCTTACTTGTTTCTCAGGTGGAAGGCACAGTCTTGCGTCTTTCTAGGGTTTGGCTTTAGGTGATTATCATCATAATACTTGCTGAGGTCCTCGAGGGCTGCTGTCAGCTTCATCTCCACTTCCTCAAACGTTTTGTCTAGAGCTGCAGTTGCTGTGTCATCTGCATAAATGTTATTACTTCAGAGCTGATTGATTGGCCGTTACTGTAGATCAGAGGTCAGCAAGTAATCTTAGATGGGGTCCGGATACTTTTGAAAATTTTTATCGAGGTTCACAAGTAAAATCTCATATTCCTTATTACCTTTTTACTTCAATTTAACAGACAGGCACAAAGAGGCACAAAGTAAACTATTTTTTTATTTTCATTTTCACTCTCAAACTAAAATGAAATACAATAGATGTGAAATAGAAATGTATAAAAAATCCAGAAAAATTGTAATATTTTTCAAAGTAGCTTCAGGCTTTCGTTCGTTAAGAGCAAAAAAAAAAAAAAAAAAAAAAAAAAAAAAAAAAAAAAAAAAAAAAAAAAACGTGTTTAAATGGATATGCCATGACTGCTTATATAGAGGTTTCAAAGATTATTTTTGGAATTTTCTTGTTCATTAAATAAAGTTCTTGTGCTGCATGCCTTACTGGTGAAACGAACAATATCAGCACTGGACTCAAACATGTGCCTCAGACGGCTATGTCTGGACATTATTGCATGTGGCACCAATGCGTACTAGTCAAAACATTATCAATGCAAAAGCAATCACTCATTCAGCCTCAAAAGCTCTTTTCCCTTCATTTAATGAATATGCAAAACTTAAGCGCCATCAACCACATTAATCTGAAACAAATATCAAAGCAGGCTTTAAACACGTTCAACGCATCTGCCAACATTCCAATTGGAGAGTTATCTACAAAAAAATGTTTTCTTTTTAAAATAATTTAAGTATGTAACTTATAATTTCTAAATATTTTTGGCGGTTTAGTTTTTGGCCTTCTGCAGTCTGGACCTGGACCGCGGTCCGCCAGTTGCCGGCTGCTGGTGTAGATACAGCAGGGGTGCCGGTACACTACCCTGAGGAAGGCCATTCTTCAACGTTCTCCATCGGCTCTTCTTATTATGCAGAGTTACAAAAAACCTCCGATTTTGTAACAAACACTGGCTGAACTGCGTTAGGCGACAGTCTTTGGTGACTGAGTACACCTTTATCATCAGCTTCTTGTGATTGACGGTGTCATACGCTGCCGGCCAGTGAGCTGGGCACTTCCCCTCCAGCGCTCGCTCACTGCTCCGACCTCTACCCCTACCACTACCGCTCTCCCCACGCCTGCCCTGCTGTCTGCGCATCTACCGGCCAATTTATCCTGCGCGCACTCCAGTGGCGGTAGGCAAGCGGAAACACGTAGCGAACGGAATAGGCGTTGCGGACCCAGGTGGCCCGGTACGCAGAGGGAGGGTTGAGGACCGCTCCTCAGCGGCCACTGCGCCCCGTAGGAGAACCGCCGTCGTCACGCTCGGCCGTGCAGAGCTGCCGATCGCGGCCGGAGCCACAGGTGAGCCCGCGGCTACTTTCGCCGGCTTTTGGCGCACTTCCCTCTCTGGGTTTACCTTTTGCGACCCGCCTAATGCGCTCCGCGCGGCATAATGGCGCGGCCACGCCCCCTGCTCCATTGTGAGGCGCGGCCGCCGGCAGTTCCCTCGCCCGCTGCGTGCGAACGACTGACCCCGCCGCCGGGTTAAGCGGCCGACTCCCACTCGCACTTTTACCGCCGCGTTTGATTACCATAGAAAGTAAATCTGCTTCGCGAGCCAGGTGTCCGACTCGTTTCACGTTCCCAGTAACGGAAGTACCAAAGGATTTCACGCGACTGTTTAAAAACTAAAAGTTGTATATCGACACATGTAACTAGCGCCCGCCTTTCAGGCTGAACGCACTCCAGGGGCGTGGCGAAAGGTCGCGACATGTGCAAAGTATGCTGTGATTGGTCAGCGGATCGCTATAAGGGCACCACGCCACGAACTCGGGGCAGCCTACGATCTGAACTACGATGGCAGACAGTTGTGTGCAGGAGTTTGTCAGTTATAGTCGAGCCGCCGAAAGAACGACTCTGACAGCTAGCGTCTATGTTGCCAATGCTGCTACGCGGCTGTTTGTTGTTACGCCGTGCCAGTCGCCGGCATACGAATATCACGTCCGAATATTTTGGAACCGTTGCTATGTACTACTAAAGAGTGAACGAACAATAACAACCACGAAGTTGCAGTTAAAAAGAAAGGTTTAGAAATATATGTCGAGTTAAAGTAAAGCTTCATATGTTCCAGTATTCCATTAAATATAATGTATAATTTAGTCTTTTAATAATTTTAGGTCGCTATTTGAAGAATTTTGTTTATAAATTTCATCTTTAACCATTTTCCACAAACTCTGTGTTATTACTCGGACACTGTATAGTGGCAGTCTGCCGAGAGGGTAAACAAATAAGGACTACCACTTTACAAGTAGTAAAACCGCCTCTTCCAGTGAAATGATTTGTCTTCTTACATAAAAAGAAGTGTTTTTTTCCGCATTCATTTACAGTCGCTGTTGACTGACATAGTATAGTGTCAGAGTAATATCATCATATCAGTTTCGACAGCCAGTCTATTGGTCACAGAAGTGACTTTCTTACGGTTAGAGGAAGAAGCCATCTCACACACGTCTGAAATGAAATTAACGACACGTAACACGACACGAACAAAACCGGTAACGATGAACACACGACAGATGCTTTGCAGCGAGTGAAGCATGCCACCCCACGCGACCTTGAGTGGCTGGGTGGCAACGCGGCACCGTTACCCTGGTAACGTTTACGAATTCCAGAGCTCAGGTTGGTGGTTGAGTGTCCCCCCCCCCCCACCCTCTGCGGCCGACAGGGCAGGGTCGTTCTTTCGGCGGCCCGACTATAGTATTCGTCTGCTATTCTGGACAATGTGAAAGTGTTTAGTATTACATTAAAAATTTTCATTCGATAAATAATTGATTTACGATGCTTATTCACAGAATATATGACATCAACTGCGAATGGGCAAAGCTGAAAATGTGTACCCAACCGGGACTCGAACCTGCGTCTCCTTCTTTGTAGGTAGTTGCACTGACCACTACACTACTAGGGACACAAGAGATCATCGCACCTGCTAGGTCTACCTAAGCACGCCTTCCGTCTCCCGTCAGATACTAATTCCCAGTCCTACCCGGCCCACAGTACTCAAACTCGTAGTTCTGAAACTTGCCCACCTGTCCCCACAATGGCAATGATCCTTTCGTTACCTTGGAGGGTGTAGTATTACATTAAAATTTTTCATTCGATAAATAATTTATTTACTATGCTTATCGCTGACCACAGCTTTATCTTGGAGCTAATTACGCTCTTCATATATTTTTGATGTTCATCTATTTTTTTACGAGCTGCCCAGAACGCAGTTGTGAACTTCGTCTTTCATGTTTCCTACCTCATCGAGAACAGTTGCACGTCAGGGACTTTTCCACTATTAATTGTAAGTGTGTGTGATATCGTTTATCTTATGAAGTATGGTAAAAATACGAGGCGCGTCCAGAAAGTAATTTCCTTTCGGTAATAAAATGAAATTCTACACAGATACAGAAGAAATTTTTATTGCATAAAATTCTACAACTCTTAAACTACTTTTCCACATAACTGCCGAAATTTTGCAGGCATTTGTCATAGCGTGGTACCAGTCGTGGTACCAACTTTTGTATACCTTCTTCATAGAAATCTGCCGCATGTGTCTTCAACCAGTTGGAAACAGTTTCTTTCAGTGAAATCTGGGGGAAGTCCATAAGCGAGAGCACTAATTGTAAACCTACGGTTTTCCTGGATCTTGTCATCAATCGCGTGAACCATTTCTTCTGTAACCAAAGGTGGACGCTCACTTCGTTCTTCATCGTGCACATCACTACGCCCGACAATGAACTGTCGGACCCATCTTCTCACCATCGAATCACTCATCGCATTTGGTCCTTAAACATCGCAAATTTGCCAATAAATTTCACTTGGTTTCATTTTCCTCGTATTCAGAAACCGAATCACCGACCTGATTTCACAGGCGGCGGGATTTTCAATCAACGCCGTCATTACAAACAAGCACAACAAAGCGTACGTAACTGGCAGCGATCTCCAAATGGCGCACGTTCTTCTCCTTGATACACATCGTCTACAGCGCATGTGCGGAACTGCAATCGCAGCGCTGCAGCGGAGATAAATTGAAAAGGAACTTACTTTCTGGACGTGCCTCGTATATTTACTTACGTATAAATCTTTTACTTATTTCACATGACCTACCGTTAATAATTCATGAAGTGATTCTATTTTACCAGCAGTACTCTTAATTATGTAATATGATGCTTGGAGCCATTGTTGGACTTACTAGAAACTTCTAGATGCCATTATATCTAACTTTTATGAAAGCGACTTGATAGTAATGCCTGCAAGGAAATCTTCGGAATTAATCGAAATCCGATCGATCTAAACATTCTTTCGTCACAAAAGATAATTTAATATTTTTCTTCACAGTCATTGAGTTAGTAAAATCTGCTCCAAGCCAACCAACCATCATTTTACACAATGCAGCAAGAGTTTTTACAGCTTCATCTGCTACATCCAGTCAACATAATCATCATGGTAAGAAAGGTCATCGCGGGATCTGCTAGTTTCTTTGTGTAATATTGTGCTCAGTTGTTGCTTTCATTCCAAATTACTACTGCCGCTAAACTTTAAAGTCAAGTTACACCTCGTTTTTTTAGTATTCTATTTGTAAAGTTACCTAAAAGTGTCAGATCCACCAAATTATTTTCCTGTAATATTGTCACGCTAGTGAACTTTAATAGCGGCTACGAACAGTAACTACTACTCCAACACCTGATCGGAAGAAAGAAAGCGCAATATTACAAGTACTACGACTTATGTGTCGTATGTACTCTCATGTCTGTGGAGAAGAAGTATAACTATATTGACGAATTACGAGCAAACAGTACTGGCACTCACTTGTATACAGTTCTCAAAGAAAAGTTAAGTATCCGTCTTTGTATATATGAATTGATGTGTCATACTAATAAATGTACAGACCGTATCGAAACTTACATCTGTGTCGGCTCCAACGAAACCCTATAAACAGAAGCCGCCAGTAGACAGAATCTGTCTGAGCTACCTATTACAACTGTGCGCTGCCTAAACTGTTCGTGTATTTCGGACGAGTTCATCAATGGCAATTAGTCTCAGCATTGTCGGCATGTAACAAAACTAAATAAATAGTACGACATATGTGATGCCTAGATGCCGCCAACAATGAGTTACGATCACTTGCGTCAACTCTGCTGCTAACAAATGTGTCCATATATTTCAGTTTGTAGCCAGTCTCCATTCCAAAGAAAGCAGGCGCAGACAGACGTCAAATTACAGAATCGTCAGTTTAATAAGTCGTGGTTGCAAAATTTTAATACGAATTATTTATAGAAGGATGGAAAGGCTGAAAGATGCTGACCTCGGGAAAGATCAGTTCGGATTCAGGAAAAATGTATAAACTCGGGAGATAATACTTAGAAGATAGATTAAGGAAAGGCAAACCTACATTTCTAGCTTTTGTAGATTTGACATTACCTGACATTGTAGGTTTTGGAAGCGATCTGATAGTTTAACATTCTTCAAAAGTGAAAACGCCAAGATCACGAAATACTTATTTTATTCAATGACGACCGGTTTCGAGGCCTGTGCCACCATCATCTGGTCATATTACATCTTATAAGTTGGTCATGAAAGACAACACACACCGAGCAAGCAAGTAAACAGCACCGATACGACCAAAGATGAAAACGGTCAGGATATCGATAACAAACATCAGTTCTCGACGGATGAAGTCGAATTAGTTTTGTCTCTCTGTTTTTTTGACAAGTGAGAGAGAGGGATCCCATGCGGAATTTAAGCAAAATCCTCCATCCCTATTCAAAAGGTTGTCTGCTAGTTTTATTTCACTCGCGTTCTTGATAAGAAAGTCCCAGTAGCTGGAATTGCATGCCAAAATTTCCGATTTGTTGTATTCCATAAGGTGACTTGTATCAAGACAGTGTTCGGCCACAACAGGTTTGTTTGGCTGTTGTAAACGTGTGTGGCGTTTATGCTCAATATAACGGTCCTCAACAATCCAAATAGTCTGACCAACATATGACAGGCCACAGCTGCATGGGATACGATGGACACCCGCATTGAGAAAAACTGAGATCATTGTTAACGGATCCCAACACTGCCTTAATTTTAGATGGTGAACGAAACACACATTTCACATTGTTTTTACTCAAAATGCGGTCAATCTTGTTGGAAGTGCTGCCAACGTATGGTAGAAAGACGAGTAACGTGGGTGCCAATTCTATTGTATGATCACTAGCCCGTTCTTTTAATCTGCTCTTCACTATAGCCATTCTGACGAAAACTGACCTCCAGATGGGACAGCTCAGTGAGCAAACTTTCCGGGTCAGAAATGTCGTGAGCCCTATGCACTAAGTTTCGAAGAACCCCTTCACGTTAAGATGGCTGGTGACAGCTACCAGCTTGCAGATACATATCAGTATGAGTTGGCTTTCTATAAACAGCATGTCCCAACGGTTGCCGAGCGTTCTGCGGCGCGTCAGACAGTCTGCATCGCCACTACGGTCGGGGGTTCGAATCCCCTTTCGGGCATGGATATTTGTGCCGTCCTTAGTATTAGCTAGTTCATCAACTCGTCATTGAATAAAAAGTAGGTGGAAGTCAATGCATGTCCAAATAAATTTCGCCTTAATTCAGAATGAAACTTTAACTATGCAGCGGGGTGTGGGCTGATATGAAACTTCCTGGCAGATTAAAATTGTGTGCCGGAACCGGGACTTGAACCTGCGACCTTTGTCTTTCGCGGGCAAGCGCTCTACCAACTGAGCTATCCCGACACGACTCCCGATGCCGCCTCACAACTTTACTTCCGTCAGTACCTCGCCTCCTACTTTCCACACTTCACAGAAGCTCTCCTTGCGAACCATGCAAGACTAGCACTCCAGAAAGTTTCATATCAGCGCACACTCCGCTGCAGAGTGAAAGTTTCATTCTGGAAACATCCATTAGGCTGTGGCTAAGCCATGTCTCCACCATATCCTTTCTTCCAGGAGTGCTAGTCTCGCAAGGTTCGCAGAAGAGCTTCTGTGAAATATGGAAAGTAGGAGGCGAAGTACTGGCGGAAGTAAAGTTGTGAGGCGGCATAGTGAGTCGTGTCGGGATAGCTCAGTCGGTGGAGCGCTTGCCCGCGAAAGGCAAAGGTCCCAGGTTCGAGTCTCGGTTCCGGCATACAATTTTAATCTGCCAGGAAGTTTCGCCTCAATTAGTTACAACGAATTTGATACCTGGCTGCATACTCGTAAGTTTTTCGAAGTTGTTATTCGCCAGGAGAAATTAAGGAATCCCATGTCACTATGATATCTGTTAGCGAACGACGTTGTAGCCTTTATCGTCTTTCTGGGTGTACTAATTTTTATGGCGGCCGTGCCCACAGCGGACGTTGGGGAGTATCTGTTCTTTAACTGCAGTCGAAACGTCCAATTACGATGCAGACGCGCCGGCACTTTGCGGAAGCCAGCGCGGCCGGCGGGCGCAGTTTGCCCGGAGAGATTTAGCGCCGTGGCTCGCGCGGTGATACGGGCGGTCGACAATGGGACTGCGTAATGCGCGCGCAGACGTGTGCTGCGTGTGGCGGCGGACGTGACCGCCAATGCTAAGCCGGGGACGCGCGCCGCATAACGCCGGCCGCCGCTGCTGCCACTGCCTGCCGCCGCTACCTGCCGCGGCGCCGCGTTTGTCTCGCGACCGCCGCACTTCCGTGGGCTCTGAGTGGGCATACCCAGCTCCACTTCCAAAGGGCGCTGGCGTCCATCCTTGTCATCGGAAATTGCCTGTTTACCCCTTCTCTTCTTCCCCCTTCTCCCCGCCTTCCTTTATTTCTCGTCCTCTTCCTCCCCGACGGCCTCCTCCTCGTCGTTCTCCTTCTCCTTTCTTGTCCTCCTTCTCCTTCTTGTTTTTCTTCTCCTCATCTTGTGCCTCCTCTGCCTCCTCCTCCTTCCTACTCCTCCTCCACTGCCAACTATATCGTCTCCTCCATTATGTCCTTTTCCTCCTTTCACTCCTCCTCCTCCTACTTCAGCTCCTCCTGTTTCTATACCGGTTCTTCATCCTCTTCCTTCTCCTTTTCTTCTTTTTCATTCTCCTCCTCCATCACCACCACCACCACCACTACCACCACCACCTTCTCTAGCATCTTTTCCCCTCCATCGCATTTCCCTCTCTCACCCACATTTCATCTTCAATGAACTTCCCCACCTCCTTCACCATTACTTGGGTTGGCTTGTTTGGTTGGGATAGGGGGACTAAACTGCTGAGGTTATCAGTCCCCCAATGGGGAGGGAAAGGAGTGAGGATAGGAAAGGAGGATAGGGAGAAAGGAGAATCAGTCCGGGAAGTAAAGAAGGATGGAAGAAAGCATTAGCTCGGGGCCCCGTGCTCGGCACGCACGTACTCACGAAAGAACCATGAGCCCCCTGGGAGGCACTATTACTTCTTCTTGTTCTTCTTCCTTATCATCTCCTCCACCACCTTTTCCTACATCACATTTTCCTACTTCATCGTCTTTTCCTCCTCTGACAACTTTTCGTCCACTAACAAATTTTTCACCTCCACCACCTTTTCCACCTTCTTCACCTTTTGCCACTCTTCCACCTCCTCCATTTCCTACGCCCTTACTTCCTCCCATCTCCTCCACAGCCAACATCACCTACACCGGTTACAAATATACAATTTTGCGATGCAAAAATAAAAAGTGAAGTGTGCTTCTTCAATAACTGGGCTTGTAACTCAATTGCAGGTGAAATTTAGTTCGTGGCGTGGAAACTAAACCATCAGTAGAAGTCTCACTGAATATGAATACAGGTAGTGCCTAGAGACAGGTCAGTTCAACGTCGCAGTCACTAGGTGGAACAAGATGGATAAATTCTGCATAATTACGAAGAAATTGTACTTGAAGCGCGAACTCCCTTGAGACACTAAATAACAATGCAATAGAAGAACAACGAGTGCTTAATGTGAAACTGAAAGCAATGACTTCTCTCTTTCAGCTCTTGCTATTATTATATTCTGAATATATTTCGTAAAAATTTATCAATTAATATCATTAATATGATACGTTTCCACGCATTTGATGTGCATAAAAAGTTATCTTATACAATTCTATTGACTGTCCTGTTTAATTATCCTAATTTAGGGCTTAATATGAAATAAAAGGCGTCTTTTTTGCAAACTGTTCATAACTTAATAACGCGTTTCGCGCCTCTGGCGCATCGTCAGATTTTTGGAAAGATACATTTTTAGATTACAAAAAGTTTTTATGTCAACCTTGCGTATCCACCTAGCACCATTTGTTGCAAATTATTTAAAAGTTTAAAACAACTCACTTGCCTCGAAGCTGCGAAAACAGCATTAGTTGTGTGTAAAACATCCTAAAATTATAGCGGTGTCGTAAGTGAATTAAAATAATCCGAAATGGAAAATGAAACCCATAAATAGAGGAATGTAACTTGGATTGGAGGTTACAAAAGGGGGAAGGGGTGTTAAAAGCGAGTAAAATGTAAAGTTTAGTCGAATCATGGAAGACCGCATGTAAAACTCTTGGACGACCACATCTTGAGTATTGCTCGAGTGTTTGGGATCCCCACCAGATCGGTTTGAAGCAGGACATGGAGGCAGATCAGAGGTGGGCGACGGGGTTTGTAACCGGTAGATGTGATCAGTGCTCGAGTGTTATCGAAGTTCTTCGGGAACTCAAGTGGGAGTCGCTGTAGGGAAGGCGATGTTCTTTTCGAGAAACACTGTTGAAGGGATTTGGAGGGCCGGAATTTGACGCGCACTGCAGAACGATTTTGCTGCCGCCAGCCTACATTTCAGGTGGGACCAGAAGGGTAGAATTAGAGAGAGATTAGGGCTCGTAGGATGCATACAAGTGTTCGTTTTTCCCTCGTTCTATATAGGAATGGAACAGAAAAGCAAGTAACTAGTTGTGGTACTGAGTACTCTCCGCCACTCACCTTTGGGTGGACTGTGGAGTACGTACTGGGTGATCAAAAAATTAGTATAAATTTGAAAACTTATTAAATCACGGAATAATGTAGATATAGAGGTAAAAATTAACAGACAATCTTGGAATGACATAGGGTTTTATTAGAACAAAAAAAGTTCAAAAAATGTCCGACAGATGGCGCTTCAACTGATCAGAAAAGCAATAATTAGCATAGCAAATTAAGACAAAGCAAAGATGATGTTCTTTACAGGAAATGATCAATATGTTCACCATCATTCCTCAACAATAGCTGTAGTCGAGGAATAATGTTGTGAACAGCACTGTAAAGCTTGTCCGGAGTTATGGTGAGGCATTGGCGTCGGATGTTTTCTTACAGCATCCCTCGAGATGTCGGTCGATCACGATACACTTGAGACTTCTGGTAACCGCAAAGCCAATAATCGCACGGACTGAGGTCTGGGGACCTGGGCGCCAATCATGACGAAAGTGGTGGCTGAGCACACGATCATTACGAAACGACGCGCGCAAGAGATCTTTCACGCGTCTAGCAATATGGGGTTGAGCACCATCTTGCATAAACATCGTTACGTTCCAGCAGGTGTTTATCAGCCAGACTGGGGATGATGCAATTCTGTGACATATCGGCTTACCTCTCACCCGTCAGGGTAGCAGTTACAAAACCAGAATCACGCAGTTCCTCGAAGAAGAAAGGCTCGATAATGGTAGATGTGGTAAATCCAACCGATACCGCGATTTTCTCGTCGTGCAATGGAGTTTCCACGACAGTTCTATGATTTTCGGTAGCCCAAATTCTGCAGTTGTGAGCGCTGACAGACCCTCGCAGCTTGAAATGAGCTTCGTCGGCCCACAAAACGTTACTCAACCACTCGTCATCTTCCGCCATCTTTTAAAACGCCTACACCGCAAATGCCCTCCGCTTTACTAAATCGCCAGCTAACAGTTCATGATGCCGATGGATTTTGTAAGGATAGCATCGGAGGGTACGCCTAAGTGCTAACCAAAAAGTAGTGTATGGAGTGCCGGTGCGACTGCACGAGCGCTGACTTCCCCGTGCATAGACGAACCCGCTATAGTGGCCATTTCTTCCTGAACTGTCTCAGCAGCATTACGCCCTGTACTCGGTCGGCTACTACGGGGTCTATCGTCTAAAGAATCCGTGGCTTCGAACTTCGAAATCTTCTCGCCACAGCTGCATTTGTCAACGGACCTTTACCCGTTCGAATCCTATGGCGATAGGATCATAACGCTGAACTAGCACATTCCCTATTATGATAATACAGCTTCACTAAAAGCGCCTTTTCAGGTAACGCCAACATGCTGCGACTGCTGGTGCATCTGATTCTCTCTCTCATTACAGCTCTTTTTATACCCGATTTTCATGTGCAGTCACTGACGTTTTGCTGTCCAGCGCCACCTGTCGTACATTTTTTGAACTTTGCTCTTTTCTAGTTCTAATAAAACCCCATGTCATTCCAAGCATGTGTGTCAATTTTTACCTCTTTCTACATTATTCCGTGCTTTATAAGGTTTCCAAATTTATACTGACATTTTGATCACCCTGTATGTACTCCTTTCCTCCACGGATAGTACACGTATGATTGTTAGTTAATATTTAATGCGATCGCCCACATTTACTTCTTTCAATTTCCTGATTATGCTTAACTTTTGCACACTAGCGTACATTTCAACAAACACTACTAAAGGTGTTAAACATAAGGAGAGGACTTGAATGAAAATTTATGCTGTGGTGGGGATTCGAACCTAGGTCCTCCTCCTACTTACTAGGTAGGCGCTTTAGACCACTCAGCTAACACAGCGTTGTAGCCAAAGCGACTACAAGGGCTGCCTTAAAGCACGTCTTCCTCCACACCACATACAGGAAACATTGAGGCAGAATTAAAGTATGTGGTGTGGAGGGAGACGTGCTTTAAGACAGTCCGTGTAGTCGCTTTGGCTAGAAAACTGTGTTAGCTTATATGCCCTCTTGGAGGCCTATGGTCGATATGGAGGAATACTATTTCTTTATTCTTCTTACCCACTCCGGCGCTTCTCCCGCTAAACGTTTCACCGTTCGTTGCTGCTACCAACTACGGACGCGCGCACTGTCAGCTGATATGCGTGCACTCATCGCTGGAGACATCGTATTCGAAACGGAAGAAATTTCTTTTGTTTTTTTACACGCGACACTGAACGACAGCTCATGAGCGATTTCCGCATGAGCAAGGAGTGCAGAAGGGTAATGGGGGCCCTACTCTATGTTTTTTATCATTACATATGTTTCATTACACAATTTTTAATTCCATCCAAATTACAATTAAGGAATAAAGAAACAAATAATAATAAAAAATTACAAAAACGGCGACTCCCGTTTTCAAGTTATGAGAAGTAGAGGAAAAAAATATATATATATATGTGGTCTAAAGTGCCTACCTAGTAAGTACGAGGTCCCGGGTTCGAATCCCGACCACTGCATAAATTTTAATTCAATGCCTCTCCTTATGTTTAACACCTTCGGTATAACGAGACAATGTTATCTCAAGGAATTGCATTATTTGTTGATATTTACAAACACTACTGTTGCCACCATAATGGCGTCCAGCCTGCAGCGCCCTCGGCAGGCCTGGCTACTATTACAAGGTGTGTGTGGGACTTGGGAGGCGGGCGGCGGCGAGGCTTTCTAGAGCCCGTTGCGAAACAGCTGGCCGGCCGCTTCTGCCGCCTTGGGCGGTCCAGCGGCGGATCCAGGTCAGCGCCTGCCCTACCTCCACCTGATACCGCCACGTGTGTGGGCGGCCGAGGCTGCTGCCTGCCGGCGGATGCGGCCAAATGTCACGACAGCCGAGGATGGCGATAGTGGGGCCTCGCACAGTGCAGGAAGGCAAGCGTGGGAGCGACATGTGCAGTGGTCAGTAACTTTCACTCTTCTCAAAACAATCAACGGATCAGGTGAGATGTCATACACAACATACAAATGGTAAACCTACTCTCTTCTACTTTACAATGCAGTTATGTAGTATACCACCACTGCCCCCCCCCCCCACATCTCACTCCCACCCCAGGCCTTACATTCTAATGTCTATGTGTGGTTCCTCAAACTTTCCTTAGTTGCTTCCTCTTTGTGCAGGTTCTTCACCTCTATCCCCCCCCCCCCAACCAACCCTCCCAATCCCCCACCTCCTCACTCAGTCATCAACTACTTTCTACCACTAACTCACTCCCACCTCATATTATATATAGTATGAACCACAGACATTGCCGAGGTGGGGTGGCTTGCGTCCCTCGACGATGCAGATAGCCGTACCGTAGGGGCAACCACAGCGGAGGGGTATCTGTGGAGGTGCCAGACAAACGTGTGGTTCCTGAAGAAGGGCAGCAGCCTTTTCAGTAGTTATATGGGCAACAGTCTGGATGATTGACTGAGCTGGCCTTGTAACAGCCAACGAACGGCTGAAAGCAAGGGGAAACTACTTCCGTTACTTTTCCCGAGGACATGCAGCTCTACTGTATCGAAATATCATGATGGCATCCTCTCGGGTAAAATATTCCGGAGGTAAAATAGTCCCCCATTCGGATCTCCGGGCGGGGACTACTCAGAAGGATGTTGTCATCAGGAAAGACAATACTGGCATTCTACGGATCGGAGCGTGGAATGTTAGATCCCTTAATCGGGTAGGAAAATTAGAAAATTTAAAAAGGGAAATGGATAGGGTGAAGTTTGATATAGTGGGGATTAGTGAAGTTCGGTGGCAGGATGAACAGGATTTCTGGTCAGGTGAGTACAGGATTATAAATACAAAATCAGTTGGGGGTATCACAGGAGTAGGACTGATAATGAATAAGAAAATAGGAATGCGGGTAAACTACTATGAGCAGCACAGTGATCGCATTATCATTGTCAAGATAGATACTAAGCCAACACCGACAACAGTAGTACAGGTTTATATGCCAACTAGCTCTGCCGATGATGAGGGTTGTAGCCTTTGTCCGATGTTATTCAATTTGTACATCGAGCAGGCGGTGAAGGAAAGCAAGGAAAAATTTGGAATAGGGATTAAAGTTCAGGGGGAAGAAATAAAAACATTGCGTCTTGCTGATGACATTGTAATTCTGTCAGAGACAGCAAAAGACCTGGAAGAGCAGTTGAACGGAATGGACAATGTGTTGAAGAGAGCGTATAAAATGAACATTAACAAGAGAAAAACAAAAATAATGGAATGCGGTCTTAGAAAATCAGACGATGCTGAAGGAATTAGATTGAGTAACGAAACAATGAAGGTGGTAGATGAGTTTTGTTACTCGGGCAGTAAAATAACAAATGATGGTCGCAGTACAGAAGATATAAAATGCAGAATGGCAATGGGTAGTAAAGCGTTCTTGAAAAAGAGAAATTTGTTAACATCGAATATTGATTTAAGCCTAAGGAAGTCCTTTCTGAAGGCATTTGTATGGAGTGTTGTCTTGTATGGGAGTGAAACATGGACGATAAACAGTGTGGACAGGAGGAGGATTGAGGCTTTTGAAATGTGGTGCTACAGAAGAATGCTGAAGATTAGGTGGGTGGATTGCGTAACTAACGAGGAGGTACTGAACAGAATTGTGCAGTGCGGTGTCGCACAAGTCCAAAGTGCGCGCCACCTACTTTCGCCGCGCGCCGCCATGCACGCACGGCGCGGCGTTCTTACGACGTCAGCCATGAACGCCCTTTGTTACAACTCCGCTCGTGGCCACCACCGAATGACATCGTTGTCTTGGGACTGAGATAGGAACCAGTTAACACTTCGGAATCAGATAGGCACCAGTGAAGACTTGGCTATCGGATAGGCACTAGGCAGGCCTCAACTATGTATCAGCATTCTGCCGTACTGAACTATGTAACTATGTAAAAATTAAGTATTGTATAAATCCTGTGCAATATATATTTCGTTCTAATTTACTCTAGTGTTTCTAGTTTCTGCTGTCCCACTGGCTGCTCACCTTCGTACCTGCACAAGCGTGCCTCCTTTATTCCTGTGTCGGTCTCTTCCTACTCGGCCACCGACACCTACGACGGAAACGAGACATAAAAGGGAGAAAAGAAATTTCTGGCATATCTTGACTAAAAGAAGGGATAGATTGGTAGGACACATTCTTAGACATCAAGGAATTGTGAATTTAGCGTTGGAGGGAAGTGTGTAGGGTAAAAACCGCAGAGGAAGACCAAGAGATGGATACAGTAAGCAGATTCAGGCAGATATAGGTTGCCGTTCTTATGTGGAGATGAAAAGACTTGCTCAGGATAGGGTATTGTGGAGAGCTGCATCAAACCAGTCTCCGGACTGAAGACCACAACAACAACAACAACTCTCTTCTACTTTACTACACAATGCAGTTATGTAGCATATCACAACTCCCCTCCCCCCATTACATCTCACTCCCACCCCAGGTCTTTCAACCTGATGTCTATGCGTGGTTCCTCACCTCTATCCCCCCCAACCCCCAATCCCCCACCACTTCACTCAGTCATCAACTACTTTCTACCACTCTAACTCCCTCCTACCCCATCAATATTTGGATACATATGCCAGTTGTAATTTCTGGTAACTATTTCCCCTCTCCTGCCCCCCCCCCTCCCATGCCACACCTCATATCAAAGATAGTTATTTTATGCCGTCACTTCGTTAAAATGCACTATGCAATAGTCACTTCCATTATGACAGTGGCTTGTTTATTTTTAGAAAACCTGCCACCACTTACCCATATTGTGTCTTAAATCACCATGATCTGCTCTACATTATTCTCCTCTTTGGTATATTTCTAGCAAATTGACTGTTTAACTCTCTGCAGTTGTCTGACTAGATGTACCAATTGTAACACTAGGTTAATATTACTGTAACCATTCACATTTCTTCGGACATTAGTTCACGCATCTTAAAACTTATAACCCACATCCTTATTTGATGTATGAGAATCACTTCGCAATCTATCCCCAATAATATTTGAAGCCATAGACACAATGACAAATTCTTTATATTGACAGATGCCCTGACAGTAGCATTCTACGTATCCTACTACTGTGTCAGCTGCTAGTTCCGAAATATTCCGCCTACGGCGCCACTTATTGTACTTCTTATACTTCTGAGAATTAATCTGTTAAGCGACTGATTTATCAGTCACCTGCTCCTCTCTTTACGCTTTTCTTTTAAACTACATCGATTATTACTGTTTTTCCCAAATCCTTTTTTTCCTTATTTATTTTTACTCTTTCACATGAGGCTCATCCATAGATACTTTGTTAGCTGCTGATTGTTATTCATTGCATAATCTCTCCACTTAGCGTTGATTCTACTACAAATGTTCAAATGTTTGTTAAGCTTATGGGACTTAACTACGGGGTCATCAGTCCCTAAACTTACAAACTACTTATGAACTAGCTACAACTAAGGACGGCACAAATATCGATGCCCGAGGGGGGATTCGAACCCCCGACCGTAGTGGCCGTACAGACCTTGACTGGAGCGCCTCAGTCCCCTCGGCCACCGCGGCCGGCTCGTTGAATTTCCTCAGCTTCAAGTATGTTGTCCACCAGTGCAGCTCCGTGGTGACATCTACATCTACATGGGATACTCTGCAAATCACATTTAAGTGCCTGGCAGAGAGTTCATCAAACCACCATTATACTATTTATCTCCCATTCCATTCTCGAATAGCGCGCGAGAAGAAAGAGCACCCGAATCTCTCCATTCGAGGTCTGATTTCTCGTATTTTATTCTGATGATCATTTCTACCTATGTAAGTGGGAGTCAACAATATATTTTCGCATTCGGAGGAGAATGTTGGCGATTGGGGTTTCGTAAGTAGCCCACGCCGCAGCTATACAAGGTTCCTCCTCCACTGGGTTCCGTTTTTTTCCGTTCTGACGCCAGTCATTCTCTATTCCGATCTGCAACTGGTCCTCGTGGATTCCATCCCTCCATTACTTCTTTGGTCTTCCTAATGGGCATCTTCCCAGAGTAAGTATAATCCATATATTTCAAAGGTTATTGGCACTTATCCATCCGATTGACACGTCCCTCGCATGCAAGGCCGTTGGTTGAGAAAGACGACGTACCAATTTGGTTCATTCTGCCGATGACAATACTTCAGACTCTAGATATCTCAACTGACACCTAATTGTTTTGACCAGTATACAAGAACGGCATAAAAATGACAAATAGTAGGAAAGACGACGTCGGTTTTGATCCGCTGACTGCAGATTCCACCAGGGGGATAGTACCTGTACTTGTAATGCTTCTACCTCGCACGCCGACAGGTAGCGTAGTCACGTAGCTGCTACGCTGCCATCTGTGCAGAGTTCCTCCGAATACATTTCCATCAACTGAACTTATTTCGCACTACATGAAACGGCCTGTTTGCTTCAAACAGCTACATCTACATAAATACTCTGCAAGTCACATTGAAGTGCATGGCAGGGGGTTCATCGAACCACTTTTATGATATTTCTCTACTGTTCCATTCTCTAAAAGCTTTCCGTTTTCGATCTGAATTCTCTTATTTTATTTGGGTGATCATGTTTTCCTATATAGATGGGTGTTAACAAAATATGTACGCATTTGGAAGAGAAAGTTGTTGAAAATAACTCGCGAATAACACCATTCTTTAAATGATTTCCGCCAACAAGTGCATCATTTCCGAGACACTTCACCCCCCCCCCCCCCCTATATCGCAATAATACAAAACGAGCTGCCCTTTCTCTAAATAGTCCGTCAGTCCCACTTGGTGGGGTTCCCACAATGCACAGCAATACTCCAAAATCGGACGCACGAGTGTAGTTTAAGTTTAGGCAGTTTCTTTAGTAGAACTGTTGCATCTTTTAAGTGTTCTGCCTACGAAATGTAGTGTTTGGTTCACTTTCCCTACAATATTTTCTATGCGTTCTTTCCTATTTAAGTTGATCGTAATTGTTAGTCCTTGGTATTTAGTTGAATTTATGGCCTGTAGTTTTGACTGATTTATCGTGTAAATGAAGTTTAAGATATTTCTTTTAGTTTCATATGGATGTCTCCAAACTTATCATTATTAAGGGTCAATTGCCATTTTCTGCACCGTGCTTTGTCTAAATCATTTTACAATTGCTTTCGATCTTCTGGTAACTTTACTAACCGATAAATACAACATCATCCGCGAACAGTCCAAGAGAGCTATTCAGATTGTCTACTAAATCGTTTATAAAAATATGGAACAGTAGGGGGGGGGCATAACTCTTCCCTGGGAGCGTTAGATATCACTTATGTTCTGTTGGATGACTTACCGTCATTTACAACATTCAGTTTCCTTTCTGAAAAAAAAGGCAGTAGGAGAAACCCACTAAACTACAGGTCTATTTCATTGACGTCAATTTGCAGCAGAGTTTTGGAACATATCCTGTATTCAGATATTACAAATTATCTCGAACATAATGATATATTGACCCAAGATCAACACGGATTTAGAAAATATCGTCCATGCGAAACACAACTAGCTCTTTACTCACACGAAGTGATGAGTCCTATTGACAAGGGTTCGCAAATCGATTCTGTATTTCTTGATTTCCAGAAGGCTTTTGACACCGTACCTCACAAACGGCTTTTAATCAAATTGCTTGGTTATGGTATATCGCCCCAAATTTGCGATGGGATAGGGGATTTCCTGCCAGAGAGGATACAGATCGTAGTAATCGATGGTAAGGCATCGACTAAAACCGAGGTGATATCGGGCGTTCCACAGGGTAGTGTTATTGGTCCTCTGCTGTTCCTTATTTACATAAACGATTTAGGGGAAAATCTAAGTAGCTCTCTTAGATTGTTTGCAGATGACGCCGTCATTTACCGTCTAGTAAAATCATCTGAAGATCAAACCCAACTGCAGAACGATCTGAGAAAGATCACTATGGTGTAAAAATTGGGAATAGACTCTAAATAATGAGAAGTATGAAGTCGTCCACAGGAGAACGAAAAGAACTCCGTTGAACTTCGTTTACAAGATAAATCAATCAAAAGTGAAGGCCATAAACTCCACAAAATACCTAGGAATTACTATTATTTCAGGCTTAAACTGGGAAGAACAGGTCGATAATGTCGAAGGACAGGAGAACCAGAGACTGCGTTTCATTGGTAGAACCCTTAAAAGATGCAACAGAACTACTAAAGAAACTGCATACACTACGCTTGTCCGTCCTTTTTTGGAGTATTGCTGCCCAGAGTGGGATCCTTATCAGGTGGGTTTGACGGACATCGAAAGAGTCCAAAGGAGGGCAGATCGTTTTGTACTGTCACGATACAGGGGAGACAGCGTTACGGAAATGATACAGGATCTGGGATGGGAATCATTACAACAACGGCGCTTATCGCTGCGGCGTGTGCTACTTACGAAACTCCAATCGCCAAGATTCCTTCCGAATGTGAAAACATATTGTTGACTCCCACTTATATAGGTATAAATGATCACCAGAATAAAGTACGAGAAATCAGAGGTAAAACGGAGACATTCAGGTGTTCTTTCCTCCTATGCGCTTTTCGAGAATGGAATGGGAGATAAATAGTACAAAGGTGGTTCGATGAACCCTCTGCCAGGAACTTAAATGTCATTTGCAGAGTATCCCATGTAGATATAGATGTAGAAATCACGAATCCAATCGCACAACTGTAGCTATATTCCAAGCACGCAATTTGATTAGAAGACCCTTGTGAGGTCTAGAAATATGGAATCTAATTGACATCCCTTGTCGATAGCACTCATCACATGATGTGTTTTTCAGAAGAAAGATACTTTTTGAAATCGTGTTGACTATGTGTCGACGGGTGGTTCTCTTCGAGGTAGGTCATAATACTTGAGGAAAGTATACAGGGTTGTTTCACTAAGTGTGTTTGCCTCTGTAAGTTATAAAATAATAGGTGACGGGAAATTTTAATGTGGTAGGTCAACACAACAAATGTTACACTTTCTGCGGAGCTATGAACATAGTTTATTGTATCATTTTCCAAAGAGTTACACCACAAAGATATAATTTTTAAATGAAACAATAGTTTTTTTCTATCGTGTATTGGATTCGTTTAAGCCAGCTGCGTCCAAATCAATTTAAACTACATTCCTATCACTGTTAGTTTGGGAGCTACAACCCTTCAAAGTTCCGGAGGAGGAGGCTGCGATAGCGTAGCTGACTAGCCGAGTGGCTATCCCCTGGGGTACGGCCCACTGTCTCATGACCACCAGCCAGTCAACTACACTGTCGTAGCCTCCGCCGCCTAAACTTTGAAGGGTTGTAGCTCCCAAACTAACAGTGATAGGAATGTAGTTTTAATTGATTTGGACGCAGCTGGTTTCAACGAATCCAATGCACGATAGAAAAAACTATTGTTCCATTTAAAAATTATATCTTTGTGCCGTAACTCTTTGGAAAATGATACAAGAAACTATGTTCATAGCTCCGCAGAAAGTGTAACATTTCTTGTGTTGACCTACAGCATTAAAATTTCCCGTCACCTATTATTTTATAAGTTACAGAGGCAAACACACTTAGTGAACACCCTGTATGTTCTAATATCCTGCTGCAAACCGACATCAGTGGTATAGGCCTGTAAGTTTGCGGATTATTCGTATTGCCTTTCTTGAATTTTGGAGTGTGCAACTTTCCAGTCTTTCGGTACGGAACGTTCGCTGAGCGAGCGTTTGTATATGATTACAATTAAGAAGCATCTTAAGCAGATACAGTTAATTGATACATGACAAATGGAAGACTAGACATAAAGTTGATTTTATTTTATTTGATTTTTCAGGAAAGCTAAAATAGTCTTGGTCCAACCCGCCACTGCCTGCACCGAAACTAAGTTTATTGTGCGGTATCGCTCCCTGTATATCTAGCAAAGCCAACCAATGCCCTTGAACAGTGCAAGGAGTCCCTTTACCAGTTCTTTATTAGACACAATTTCTTCGGGTCTGGTTGTCCCAAATGTTCTGTGCCTTTTACTCTCCAATGCAATGCATTCGAAGATTGGATGTGATGCAGTTTCATCACCGTCATCACAGATCCTACATTTAGGGTCCTCTTCTGTTTTTCCCATTGTATGTAGGTGTTTTTTGAAATTCCCATGGCCTGTCAGCAATCCAACCATGAGTCTAATCTCTCTCCTGTTCAGGCCCAGGATTGCAGAGGTTCTTTTAAAACATGGCTTTGGCATCATTACCTTGCCATGTTTTTGTTGATGGACTTTGGTCCAATATTCTACGTGCTGTCTTCTGAGCCAGTTACGTAGCTCCAATTTGATCATTGCCTTGGTGATTGTCAGGACAGGTTCCGGTCCAATAAATGGTGTCTCTGCCCCCATCCTGGCTAATCTATCGGAATGTTCGTTGCCACTGATCCCCTAGTGGCCAGGGACCCACAATAGGTTTACTCTGTTGCTTTCCCCTTGCTCCACCAGACCCCTGTGACATTCTGCAACAATTTTAGACTTTGTTGCAGGAGCTGCCAGTGTTCTCAGGGCTGCCTGGCTGTCTGAATAGATATAGATGCTACGATCTTTGTAGCACCTACGCAAATTCTCCTCCACACTTGCCTTGATGGCAGTGATTTCGGCCTGGAATACTGAGGCCAGTTTCCCTAGAGAGATGGCGCCCTCCAGTCTTGGCTGCACCCCGTATACCCCGGCCCCAACGCCTTGGTCTGATTTTGACCCGTCAGTGAACCAGACAATATCCCCCGTACAGTGTCGAACTATTTTCTCCCAAGAAATAAAGTTACTCGTAAAGATACAGACAGCAGGTGACATTTCATTCCAGAACTTCATTTGTTTCCACTTTCTTGGAGAGGGCTGCTGCTCCGCGGCAGTCACGACGCGGCCCACCCGTGACAGGACGTAAAAGGCGCCGCCCGCGGCAGGTGCAGGCGTTCACTCGGCGGATCGCCTCGCCGATTGCTTTTTACGCGCACCTCTCCCTGCACTCTGCTAATGCATCGAGAAAAACGACTGCGCACCGTAATTTGCCTCGCAACCAATCCCCTGCCTAACAATACTTTACTAGCTTGTCACGATCAACTTTCCCTGTGCTAAACAGGGCGTGTAACTCTACTAAGGGCCCCAACTTCCGAATAATGACGTCCTGAATTCCTAATACATACTCCCCAATCCTTGTAGATAACTTCATGTCTTGACGGGTTAGAAACGGCGAGAGACCTGAGATCATAAGTCTCCGGTATAGTAACAATGAATTCCCTTTGCTAATAAGAGTTTTACAAGCTGCTGCATTTACGGAAGTTCATCTAAATGATGACCGTAGCCTCTATGTAGGCATGGCAATATGATACATTCTGTCGTACGCGTTCTACACTCATAGCCATTAAAATTGCTACACCACGAAGATGACGTGCTGCAGACACGAATATTAACCGACAGGAAGAAGATGCTGTAACATGCAAATGATAAGCTTTTCAGAGCTTTTACACAAGGTTGTCGCCAGTGGCCACACCTACAACGTACTGGCATGAGGGAAGCTTCCAACCGATTACACAAACAGCAGCTGACCGGCGTTGCCTGGTGAAACGTTGTTGTGATGGCTCCTGTAAGGAGTAGAAATGCGAACCATCACGTTTCCGACTTTGAAAAAAGGTAGGATTGTAGCCTATCGCGATTGCGGTTTATCGTATAGCAACATTGATGCTCGCGTTGGTCGCGATCCAATGACTGTTAGTAGAATATGGAATCGGTGGGTTCAGGAGTGCAATACGGAACGCCGTGCTGGATCCCAACGGCCTCGTATCACTAGCAGTCGAGATGACAGGCATCTTATCCGCATGGCTGTAACGGATCGTGCAGTCACGTCTCGATCCCTGAGTCGACATAAGGGGACGTTTGCAAGACAACAACCATCTGCACGGACAGTTCGACGACGTTTGCAGCAACATGGACGATCATCTCGGAGACTATGGCTGCGGTTAACCTAGACGCTGCATCATGGACAGGAGCGCCTACGATGGTGTACGCAATGACAAACCTGGGTGCACCAATGGCAAAACTTCATTTTTTCGAATGAATCCAGGTTCTGTTTACAGCATCATGATGGTGGCAATCTGTTTGGAGACGTCGCGGTGAACGCACACTGGAAGCGTGTATTCGTCATCGCCATACTAGCGTATCACCTGGCGTGATGGTATGGGGTACCATTGGTTACACGTCTTGCTCACCTCTTATTCGCATCGACGGTACTTTGAACAGTAGCCGTTACATTTCAGGTGTGTCTACTACTCTTGATGAACTGTGGTATTGTGTTGAAGCTGCATGGGCATCTGGACCTGTACACGCCATCCTAGCTCCGTTTGACACAATGCCCAGGCGTACAAGGACGTTATATCGGCGAGAGGTGGTTGTTCTGGGTACTGATTTCTCAGGATCTATGCACCCAAATTGCGTGAAAATGTAATCACATGTCAGTTCTATTATAATCCATTTGTTCAATGACTACCTGTTTATCGTTTGCATTAATGGTGTAGGAATTTTAATGGCCAGTAGTGTAATAACCCTAGTGTCACTGGAACAGCGTTGTGATCAGTTAGCGTTGTTGCCAAAAGACCCTCATCGGTTTCGTCTCGTACACAATATTAATACACGAAATGAAATGAAATGTTGGTATGGCATGTGTGGCTGGGATATCCCGTTTGAAACAGTTCGACCGCCTAGTGTAAGTATTTTTATTTGACGCCGCATTGGCGACTTTGAATGCCGATGATGATAAATGATGATGAGAACAACGCAAACACACAGTGCCTTGTCGGGTATCGAAACCGGGGTCACTGCATAGTAGTCAGCCATGCTGTCG